>OZ014519.1:19716279-21106279 GCA_963966055.1 Lathyrus aphaca | reverse complement strand
ACCGACTCCCGAACTCAATTCTTTGGTTCGCAGGACCTCGTCCTTTCCTTTCTTATTCCAGTTTGTGCAACATTACCATTTCCGTTCCTTCGGGATAAAAATGCATGGATGGCGACTCTACCCTTCTCCGCGCCACTTTCGCGTTTGTACCAGGATGGAAATCCAGGGAGCGACAACTGGAGACTCTGCTGGGGACTGAACCCAGAATCTCTGGTTTCCCCTTTTAGAGTCTCTCTTAGCGCTTGTGTGTTTCTATTTCATTGGGTGATTGATGTTTGCTATTGTGTGTTTATTTTACTATTTTATTTATAGTTTTATTTACAACTTTATTTACTACTTTCAATATTTTATTTTCCATGCATCATTATTATATTGTCTGTACTGTCTGCATGTGCTGGTTTTCTTTTGGTGGGTTGGGGATTGTTACCGTGAGATGAGATCGTAATCGGGGATCGAGTGCACCCTAGGATTTAGCATGGACAAACATTGTACTCGCATGGTATTTCATCATGATGAGTGGCGGTATGTTCCGCACCCAGACTGCGACCGTCTTGGAAATATCTTGTATGGAGATTTCCTCCACTTCAAAATAGGTCCTTGATAGGTATGTGCATTTGGGGACCGATCATTGAGAACCTTTATGGAAACAACCCTCTCCAGTGGTGACAGTGGCAGACCATATTTTGTGGCAAACCTATTCGCACCCGAGGGTCCACTGGGAACTCGCATAGGATGGCCTGGTTTTCTTATAGGAACTCAGTTAAAGCATCTGGTCGTATGATGATAGTACTATATCCCACGGGCTGAATGTACTATTGTTTCTCGATTTCAGCGCTTGAATATGGGGACTTATAAGGGATGCTTGTTTTCCCGGACTCCAACTGAGACCTTCCTGAGTAGTACATAATGCCAAACCGATTCCATGATCTGGTCATGAGCCATTTCTTGGAGATGGTGAACGTATTATTGCTATGCGTCTTTGAGAGTCCATGATGTTTGACCTAGAACACACTCATGAGTTTGGGAGGGGTTTACAGGTTTGTAGGAGCCATTGACCTCATCATACCCTTTGTTATTAATGCAATCTTATGTTCTGATCCAGTTGTTATGGTTCTAGAATTCTTGATTATTTGGTTTTGAGTTCTTATCTGAGAGGTATTATCCAGAGGACTTTTTGGGTTTCAGATCACTTGGATCTTGGTTTTGTTATTCAGTATCCAGACAGTTTCAGATTGATCGCATGCCCTGCATTTTCATTGCATCATCCCATAATTAACCATATTTTTTTTTCATTATCAGGTTTATCTTATTGCCTCTGGTTTTGGTATTCTGTTCAGAGATGGAAGACCCTCACAAGAAGAATGTTCACTACAGGGTTTTTGACACAAAAGTGGGTATGCTGAAGAAAATGGTAGATTTGATCACGCCCAACCATGTGGAAGAGTTCAGGAAGCTTACAGGAGTATTCTTGATGTGGTAGTAGAGTTGAATCCTTCTGAGAGGAGCACCATTGACACTTTGCTTCAGTATTACGATCCTTAGCTCAGATGCTTTACTTTCTATGATTTTCAGTTAGGTCCTTTGTTGGAAGAGTACACTTTGATTCTTGGAGTGCCCATCCAGGACCAGGTTCCCTTTAATGCTGAAATGGTCAGACCTATGCCCGAAGACATTGCCAAAGCTCTTTATTTGAGCCCTTTTGTGGTGACTTCTTTGACTATTACCAAAAGGGGTATGTCTGGTTTCTCCTTGGAGTCCTTGGTGAAGAAAGCTGAATACCTTGCTACCAAAGAACAGTGGGACTCTGTATGCGCCATCCCGACCCTCTCTATCTATGTCATCTTATTGTTTGCAGATCTTGAGAAGTTTGTGGACATGAATGCTATACATCTGTTCTTGCTGCAGAACCCAGTGCCTACATTGTTGGGGGGGGGGGGCTTATATTATTTAGTGCACTACAAGACTGAGAAGATGCTGGGAGGTTTAGTTCGATGATGTGCTCCTTTGTTTCATATGTGGTTCATGAGGCATTTTCCTAGTACTGGGGTGTTTAGTGATCATGCTTTAGTTTGGGCTCAAAATCTAGAGAGGTTGTTTGCTAAAGATGTCATGTGGATTACTCTAAGGCTGAAGGGTACGAGTTTCGTCACCAGTTATGGGAGTTACCCCAATGTACCTTTGTTGGGAGTGACTGGGGGAATCAACTATAACCCAGTCTTGTTGAGAAGGAAATTAGGGTACGCTCTGAGAGATATCCCAGAACAATTAGAGTTGGCTCCAACCTTTTATTTCCCGGTGAAGGACAATATGCCCTTGGTAAGGAAAGCTGCTGGAGCTTGGAAGTGTATCAGAAGAAAGGAAGTAGACTATTTTGGTAAGAGTAACAATCATACTTTCCCAGAGTATGAGGCATGGCTGAATAGTAAGCTCAAGCAGTGTTGTTATCATTATCTACTCCAGTTCCTCCGGTGACTGAGCCTAAGACTACTGTTCCTCTTGAAGATTACAAGAAATTAGAAGGCCAGTTACATGAGGTAGGGGTGGAGAATTCAGAGGTCACCAGCTTGTATCATCGTAAGATTCATGCTAACTAGGTTTTAGAAGAGAATATGCACAAGATACAGCAAGAGAGAGAGAGAGAGAGAGAGGTTAAAGAGAAAAATTTTGCTGGAAGAGAAGCTTATTTCAAAAGGAAAGGCTTGATGGACATCAGAAGGGAGACTGAGCGTAAGAAGACCATAAATTCTCTAAGGGAAGCTAACCAAGCTATTAACTTATGGCAGGATATGTGGGATTAAAGTCAGAAAAAGCATAAAAAAAAAGAGAAGGATTACAACTGTTGATTAAATACCAGAAAGAAGAGTTAAAGTCAACCCACAAAAGTCGTCAGTAGAAATCCCAACAGCTAGAATAAGCACTTAAGTAGATTGCAGATCTCAAATTGAGAGTGGGAGTCAAGAAGACTAGGTATGAACCATGATCTAGTGGAGTGGGCACTGAAGTTGTCATGCAACTATAACTTTTAGTTTGCTTTCTTTTATGTATCCAAATTACCTACAGACATGTTGTAGGAATCTTGGGTTTTCTATCTGCATTATCTTTTTGCTCTGTAAAACTTGTACCCTACTGGGAGTTATGTTACTGCTGCCTTATAGGCTTGTTATGTTATGCAGTGTTTGCTCAGTTTCTTAAATTTTGTACGCACTGACACTTGGGCCGTTCCAGCTAGATGAATCTATTTCCGTGTAAGGGTTTTCTCAAAGTCGAGGGTCAAAATCCATCTGGATTTTTTTGTCAAATACTGGAACTGGGGCATTATTAACCCTGAGAATGGAAACACAAACATTTGCATTATATGCATATAATTATTTTGTTTGTCTTGCAGGTACAGGTTACAAATTTGTGACATCTCTATCTTTTGAGGCATTATATCTGAACAGTAAAAGCATATCCCATATCATGGAACAACTCCAGGAAGAAGTGACTTCAATGAAGACCCAGTTGGGGTACTTTATGGTGGACATGCGAGCGTTGTCCTAGGATCATGAACTGTTGAGGGAAGAGTGTCGCTCCCGATAAGTGACGCATGGTCAGATAAGGGTACAGACGCGAACGGTCGGCGAGGGGAACAATGAGAACACACAGCCGTGAACTCACTGGAGATGAATAGAGTCGCCAGCTAGGCATTTTTATCCCGGAGGAAAGGCAATGCTGCATAGACCTAGAAAAAGACGGATAAGACGGTTGCGAACCAGAGAGACTGAGAAAGGGGGTTGGTTACAACCTGGGAAGGTATTAGCACCCAGATTGTCCGCCGTACTCGACGGGATCCACGCTTAAAAGATTTGTGTTTTAAAGGGGTAGTGTCAGTGCAATTTGTGTGTAAAATAGCTGGAAAAGAATGTACAGGTGTCAGTGTAAAAGGAAGTGAGATGTGATAAATATACAGTGTCAGTGTAAGAGTGAGAATGAATTGCTCATAATAATGAGGCTAAGAGAATGAAGCTAGAAGGAGGGGGAATGTACAGAGACTTTTGTTCGATAACTGTTAAGTTATGCCTACGTATCCTCTCGTGCAATGAGGAAGTCAGAACACCGTAGTTCGACCCAAAGAGACTGAAAGATGAATTGACTTGTGAACTGCTTACTTGCCTATGCTCAAGTGCATGACCTGTCTGGCTCAGGTGCTTACTGTCTTGCATTAGACGGAAGAAGCAAGTTCTCGCTTATGAGTGAAGGTGATGAGAAAAGAATCCCGAAGGAGACGATTATTGTTTGTTTTTGTGTTTTCAGTCTTTTATTGCTTGTGAAAGTTTTTCATAAGATAATGAGCTTAAGCCTAAACCAATGGATTAGTAAACTCATCACATCTTCCCTCTGATTAGGGGTAATGAGAATACCTTAAGTGTGAAGTCAGATTCTCACACTTAATCACCTTTGGTGTAGGATTAAGATCTTTAACCTACTTGTGATTATTTAGATGTTTTTGTTTTTTTGTTTAGTGTTGAGTAATGAGGTTAAGCCATAATCAAAGATTAAACAGACTCATTACACCATCCTAATAGAAGGATAATAGATGAGGGTGTTTAAGCTGAGGAAAGCTCCTCAACTTAATCCATGATTAGGGATTAAACTCATGACAAAACAAGCCTTTGATTAAGTGGATTTTATTAATGGTATGATGAAGAAGTGTTTTTTAGGGTTTGTAAGACAACTTGAGGGGGACTTGTCCATTAACACTAGGGTTAGTCCTTCTTAACCACTTAAGGAAGAAATAGAACCCTAATGCAAGGCCCAAGTTACAAGTGTGATGTTTTGATACTTATTAGGTGAATTAATTAAGAGATTTAAACACATAAAGGGTTTAATGCTTAGGATTAAAGTTATACACTCCATCCTAAGAGAAGGATGCAGGCATAACCCTAATCACAAAGTTTTAAAACCTTTAGGGTTTAGTCCCTGATTATGAGATGAGAAGAGAAGACTCGAAGAGAGACACAAAGGTAAAAACTATGGGGAGACTAATCAAAATCCTAATTCATTATCATGCTTGGTTGTTCCTAAGGTTTGTGAGGTTTTCAAGAACAATCTTCAAAGGAAGCCACCAGGAAGCAGATGAACAAGATCAAGAGAAGCAAAGTGACTTGCTTCATTCAAGAAGTCAAGTCACTTGGAGGAAGAAAGTGGGAGAAGCAAGAATGAGCAAGCTCAAACTCAAACACATATAAAAATGCAGCAATGGATGCAAAGGAGATGAAAAGAAAAGTTATGAGAAGTGAAGGCAAATTCACTTCTCAAGTTACTTACCACCTGAAATGTTAGAAAACAATGCAATGCTATGCAAGATGAGATGAAATGACATGATGCTAAGCAAAACCAGAAGCATGTTGATGATGATTATGATGCTATGAAGTGCTGCAAACATGAAGCAAGACATGGGGATGTTCATACAAGATTATGAATGCATATGATCCAAGTTAAGGAGCATGAACAAGCATGAAGTGTTATGAAGCATACAAGACAAATGACATGGCAAACATGTAATGCAATGATCAAACATGCTTCATACATGTCCTAAGATGTCAAATGAATCATGAGAATGCACAAAATGCAATGACAAGTCAACTTATGCAAGAGAATGCAAGAAGGGTGCAAGAGAAAGCCCAAATTAGGGTTTATGAATCAAACACCAAACCAAAACTCAAAACAGAACCAAACCTTAACATAAAAAATGGAAAATGGTGCTCAAAGAAACCCTAGACCTATGATGAACCACTGCCCAAAGGGGAGCTCTCAACTCTCAACCAAACTCAAGATATGAATTTTACAAGTTATTAGGGTTTTTTAGGGTTCTTAACAAAAGAAATGCCAATCAATTAGGAAATGCAAGATCAAATCATGGCCTTTTTATCCTTGAAAACACATGCAAAATGGAAAACAAAGCAAGAAGAATCAATGTCTCAACCTTCACCAATAGGCAGAAATGAATTTTTAAACTTGTGATCAAAATAATGCATAAAAAATGATTTAATTCAATGAAAAATTCTTAAAATGCATCAAGATCAAAAAAGAAATTTGGTTTGAAGGTTGGACAATGTTTCTAAATGTCTTAGAACATTCCATGAATTTTTTTGTAATTTTTAAATACCTAAAAGTATTTTTAATTAATTAATTCTCATTAATCAATTAAAAATAATCTTTTAAATATTTAAAAATACTTTTTTAATGATAAAAAATAAAATGAAAATATTTTTGGGTCTTAAAAATTAATAAAACCTTAAAGAAAAAGTTTCATAATTTTTATGAATTTTTAACTATTTTTAATAAATTATGCAAGTTATTTGAAATAAAAAGAAATAAAAACAAATAAAATAAAAAGTAATCAGATTGGACGAATGAGATTGATTCTGGGGAGGGGACCATTGACTTGGCGCGCAGATCTAAGGCTCACATTCAAACTTCTAAAACTCAATTAATTAATTTAATTAATCCTGATTAGGGTTTAATGGTGAATCTGGGCCATCCACACGCGCGCGTAGTCAACAGGGTCAAAGGATCCTACGCTCCAGATTCAAACTAGCATTAATGACTGGATTAAGCCCTAATCACATTCAGGTGGCCGGAGAAGACTTCCGGTCATCTTCTCCGGCCAGCTCTCACCTGAGAATCACCCAACTTCCTCAAAACGTTACAAAAATGAAAACTAAGACCAGGGAAATGATCCTTATCCTCTCACGAACCAAACCCCTCTCTCAAAACAAATTTAAAGTTCCTAAATCAACTGAATCGAAGCAAGCAATTTCTAGGGTTCGTGAGCTTCAGACACAAATTAAATGCTCAAAACAAAACCATTTCAAAAACTAAAGGTACCAGAATGATCAGGACAACACAAAGAACAAGTTTGTAACAATAAAAATGATTTCTGGAAAAATTATTTTCGAGCTACCTGAGATTTGAAGCTTTCAGTTCAGGAACTTTCTGGCCACCTTTCCTTGTGCAAACTGATCCACTTGGTCCCCAGATGATGTTTGAATGCTCAAATGGAGTTTAAGTTGACTTGATGATGTGTTTCGAAAGCTTCTGCTCAAGCTTGCTCAGAAATGGCAAATGATTTTTCTGGGGGTTTCAGGCCATGATGAGTGTTTGTTTGTGATCCAAATGATGTGTGTGTAAGGTCTGTGGTGTTGGTTTGTGTGTTTGTGACTTGTGGAGAGAGATTCGATAGAAAGTGCAGGCTGAGGTGAAGAATGGTTATGGAGTTTTCAGGCTGTTCTAGGCTTGTGCTTTGGGTGCTGGGTGGCCTATGGAGTGTGGTGAGATGATTGATGAAGATTGCTTGGGTGTTTGATGGCTGTATAAGCAGATTCGAATGAAGTTGCAATGTGGGAGGTTTTGTGTGTAAGTGATGAATGAGGATGTTTCAGCTTGGCCTGCCCTTATGCTTTGCTTGCAAGTTGTCCATATGACTCTCTCTCATTGGTCAGATGATTAGACATGCCCTTTATTGATTGGTAAGTTACCTTTTGCAAAAAGTCAAAAATTGTGTAAGAGAAGTATGGTGAAGTGCTAGCTTGGTACAAGGCCTAGGGGCTGCGCAGCATGGGGGGAAGAGTGAGCTAGCAAGGTCAGCATCCAAGTTTACAAGTTGTAAGAAGTGATCATGAGTGTTTTGCAAGTTGGTTAGCTTATGTTTCACATGTGATCCTTTGCATAACCAAACATGAAACCATGGGCAATCTTAGTTCAAATCTGATTTTATGACTTAGAGAAATGCTTGTGTACTGGTTTGAGAGGAATTAGAAGTCACATAATGCATTGATCTAAGGTTTTGCAAAATTTCCATTTGGTGCCTAACTTAAAAATCAATGATTTTTGCTAACTTTGCATGGCCATAACTTTTGATCCAAGAAGAGTTTGATCATGTTCTTGTACTTTTTGGAAAGGGAAAGATGAGATCTACAACTTTCATGACCAAAGTTTTTCCATTTGAAGCATTTTTGGATCATGAATCAAGGCTTGAAAAATGACCTAAAATGATGCATTCTTGAAAAGTCAACTATGCCCAAAAAGTCAACTTTTGCAAAAACCCTAAATTCTTGATTTTTATGAACTTCAAACTTCTTCCATGATCAAATAAAGATCATATACACTCAAAATGATGAAGATCACCCATTGGTTGGGTCATTGGGGGCCTCAGATGCCCTGATTTTGCACTGACTTGTCTGAAAAGTCAACCCTTGATCAGATGACTTCCCCATGGAATTTCTTCATGAAAATTGATATGCATACTCCCTATATCATATAGAGACCAATGGAAACAAGAATGACCAAAAAAATTGGAGTTATGGCCTCTGAAACCAAAACCCTAATTTTCAGTCAACTGTGCAGTTCATCCTGGCTCTGCATCCACTCAAACCCTAGTTCTTGTGATTCCTCTGCATTTTGACTTTGAGGAGATGGAATATGATGTAAGAACACACATGGATCCCCTTGAATTGATTGGTGGCCTTTGGAATGGCTCAAGATGCCTTAGGATTGCTCAGTTCACAAACCCTAGGTGCAGATGCCTTAGAAACTATGCAGTGAATCAAAAGTGAGGTATGAGATGATATGATTGAGTTTATGCATATGAGAATGATCACAAGCCATGAGTGAGGGCAAATTTGGGGTGTTTACAGCTGCCCCTATTCAAACATGAGTTAGCTGTGCAGGTTGTAAGCAGCGGCTTAACAGGCAAACAAGATAACTTGTGGTTGAATACCCAAGACAGTCCAAAATTTGCACTCACAGAATGAAGAAGAAAAGGGATATAGATTGCAAAAGAAAATAAAGTATATTGTAAAGTGTGGGCGACGGAGGACGACCGTCGAGCAGAGAACGACTGCTGGGTAAAGAGCAATGACGGGGACGACCGACATGCTGGGAAAAGTGTGTAAAGTAAAGCGATGACGGGGACGGCCGACATGCTGGGGATAAAAAGGTAAAGCTAAGACGGGGACGGCCGACTAGCTGGGGAAAATAAAATCATGATGGGGACGGCCATCAAGACAAGGCTGTAAAATCTCTGGGAGTTAATGAAACATGACGGGGACGGCCATCAAGTTCATAAAGCAAAGGTAACCAACGATGGGGACGGCCATCGGGCTAAAAGGAAAAGGGACCACGATGGGGACGGCCATCGGGTTAAAGAATAAATGAAATAAACAGATGATGGGGTACGGCCATCAAAGGTGAAGGACGATCACCTAGCAGGGGACGGCTGCTCTGTTGGGGGTAAAGAAATATGATGGGGACGGCCATCAGAGGTGGAGGACGACCACCTGGCAGGGTACGGCTGCCGGAAATATCAACGATGGGGACGGCCATCGGATAGAAAAGGTCAACGATGGGGACGGCCATCGGACGAGCATGATGGAGGACAACCATCAAGAAGTGGAGGACGACCACTCAGCAGGGGACGGCTGCTCTCAGGGTTTATCATGACACAGGACGAATGTCAGATAACCAAAATCAACAATGGGGACGGCCATTGGATAAAATGATGAAGGACGATCATCAAAGGGTGGAGGACGACCACCTAGCAGGGGACGGCTGCTAAAAATCAACGATGGGGACGGCCATCGGATGAGCATGACGGAGGACGACCATCAAGAAGTGGAGGACGACCACTCAGCAGGGTACGGCTGCTCTCAAGGTTATCATAACACAGGACGAGTGTCAGATACAAAGGAAAATTTGTTGGTGATCTACTGGGGATGTGGTGAACACGGACGAGCGTTCACAACCAAGAAAGAAAAGTATAAGTGTTTGGTATTGTGTATAGATTAAAGATGCGGACGAGCATCCTTAAGGCTATGATACAGACGAGTATCATGTAGAAACAAAACTGACACATGTTCAGAGATGATGATACGGACGAGTATCAGTTGGTTAACAAGGAACACGGACGAGTGTTGCATCTGAAAGTATCCTTCTGGGGAATAATAGACACAGACGAGTATCTATATTCAAGAAGACACAAGTGTTTGAAACAGTGTATGGATTAAAGATGCGGACGAGCATCCTTAAGACTATGATACGGACGAGTATCATGTAGAAACAAACATTAGACGCAATGTTCTGAGATGATGGTACGGACGAGTACCAACTGGTTAACAAAAAACAAGGACTACTGTCGATTCTGAAAGGACTATTCTGGGGAATAGTAGACACAGACGAGCATCTATATTCAAGAAGACATAAGTGTTTGACACAGCGTATGGATTAAAGATGCGAACGAGCATCCTTAAGGCTATGATACGGACGAGTATCATGTAGAAACAAACATTAGACGCAATGCTCCGAGATGATGGTGCGGACGAGCACCAACTGGTTAACAAAGAACAAGGACTACTGTCGATTCTGAAAGGACTCTTCTGGGGAATAGTAGACACAGACGAGCATCTATATTCAAGAAGACATAAGTGTTTGACACAGCGTATGGATTAAAGATGCGAACGAGCATCCTTAAGGCTATGATACGGACGAGTATCATGTAGAAACAAACATTAGACGCAATGCTCCGAGATGATGGTGCGGACGAGCACCAACTGGTTAACAAAGAACAAGGACTACTGTTGAATCTGAGGGGATATGAGTGATGATGCATACAAGATACGGACGAGTATCTGTATGAGTGTACCAATGAGTAGTGAGTATTGTGTTTGTATAGATGAGTGTTTATCTGCTGGGGAAAGTGACACGGACGAGTGTCAAAAGGGAAAAGTATAATATTAACAAGTATATGGGCTGTAAAAGTGTAAGTGACTGCGCTAGGGATATGACACGGACGGGTGTCGAGAAAAGTATATATAAGCATAGGCGACCACGCTGGGGATATGACACGGACGGGTGTCAAGGATTGTATATAGGTATACGTGAGTGCAAAGAGGATGTCTTTGGCTTTCTGCTGGTAATATGACACGGACGGGTGTCAGGAAGTATCTGTAGTACGAGTGGTTTTCAGGCAACCTGCTAAGGGAAGGATGACACAGACAGGTGTCAAAAGGTGTATATACTGATGTTCGTGATTTGAGAGGCAACTGCTTTTGCTGGGGACTGGTGGGGATTTTTCTGTATGTAGTCTGTATGCCGACAGATTGTCAGTATTTACAAGTGTTCAATTCACAACATGACTTATGATTATGCTATGTATTTGATTTTTGCCGTAATGCTCCGTATTAGACGGAATGCTACGCTCTGGAGGGGTGAATATGATGCGAATGCCATGATTATGCGAAGAGGCACAAATCCGGGATTCGGATCCCGTTGCTGCGAAGATCTCTGGCTGATCTACTTTGAAGTGAACATCCCAGCTGGGGATGAGATCGTTGGTAGATCTAATGATGTATCTGCTTGGGGATATAGGTCACTGATTGACATATTCTTATAATACGGGACCCAGCTGGGGTTTGTAGAAGCCTTCTCCCTCTCTGTTGTGACTTCTTCGTGCGTTGCTCTTCTGAACAGAAGCTTGGAGTTCTGTGGGGAGATGATTCCCTGATTCTTGCATCTTGCTGAGGAAAGACCGTTGGTTCTCCAGCTGGGGAGAGCAATGAGAGGCAACTTGGCTGGGGGAGAGCAATGGGAAGCAACTCGGCTGGGGATAGAGCATTTCGGATGCTGATATCTTTTGTTGATTTGCCAGCTTGCTGAGATATACCTTGCATGCCCCAAGTTGCGTTCTGGATACCTGCAATCCTGCAAAGATAAGGAAACACACAAAAGATCCCGAGGTATCCCTTACTGGATTCCGTCATAGGAGTTAAGTACCTTCAAGAGTAATCACATTTCCTATAAGCATGTGTTTATTTTTAGAGAAAGGCATCTGTACTTATGCAATTGTATTTTTAGAGATATCAGACAATCCTTGGCAAAACATAAATGTAAAAACGAAACATGACTGAAAATCTGATTTTATTAATTCATGTGCCCTGAATTGGCAAGATACAGTCAAAGAAACATATCTCCTGAAATGAGGAGATTGTTACAAATTGAGAAACAGAGTGCTGGCAGTGTTGATGACGCTTTGAGGAGCTTCCTCTCCCGCTATGACTCGTATGACAATGACGTTCTTCTCGTCTTGCTTTCTAGAGAGAGTTGATTCTGATCGGAGCTTGATCCTTCCGGAGCTTACCAAGTTGCTGACAATACAGACGAATTCAGAATGCAGTTGTTCGCTTATTCCCTTATTTTGCATGGATCGCCCTTTCGGGTTTTCAATCCATCGGGATACCCATTTTTGCCTGAGTTGTCCAATGCGGCTTTTCAACTCAGCGGGTGTACATTTTTTGTTTATTTCCCTTATTTTTGCCCGAGTCTTTTATTCTGTTTTTGACTCGCCGGGATGCCCTATTTTTGCCTGGACTTACATTCTGTTTTTGTGTCCAGCGGGTCATTTTATGCGAAGTATTTTTTAACTGCATCTGAATTCACAGGGGATGGGAAATCTCCACCATCCATGGTGCTGAGCATCAGTGCTCCACCAGAGAAAACTTTCTTGACGACGAATGGCCCTTCATAATTAGGAGTCCATTTACCCCTGTGGTCTGTATGAGGAGGGAGGATTCTTTTCAGCACAAGATCTCCCACTTGGTACTCTCGATGCCTGACTTTCTGATCAAAGGCTCTCTTCATTCTCTTCTGATATAGCTGCCCATGGCAGATTGCAGCCAATCTCTTCTCTTCGACCAGACTCAGTTGCTCGTATCGGGACCTAACCCATTCTGCTTCACTCAGTTTGACATCCATCAATACCCGTAGCGAGGGTAATTCAACTTCAACTGGTAGGACTGCTTCCATACCATACACAAGTTGATACGGCGTTGCCCCAGTGGATGTTCGGATTGATGTGCGATACCCATGCAAGGCAAACGGTAGCATTTCGTGCCAGTCTTTGTAGGTGACTACCATCTTTTGCACAACCTTCTTGATATTCTTATTTGCCGCCTCAACAGCACCATTCATCTTTGGTCTGTAAGGAGAAGAATTGTGATGTTGGATCTTGAAGTCCCGGCATAATTCAGCCATCATCTTGTTGTTTAAGTTGGAACCATTATCAGTAATGATTCGCTCGGGAACTCCGTATCGACAGATGATATCTCTCTTCAGAAATCTGGCTACCACTTGTCTTGTAACATTTGCATATGAGGCTGCTTCAACCCACTTTGTAAAATAGTCAATGGCGACCAGGATGAATCTGTGACCATTTGAAGCAGTTGGCTCAATCTTGCCAATCATATCAATGCCCCACATGGCAAAGGGCCATGGTGAAGACATTATGTTCAAAGGGTTTGGAGGCACATGCACTTTATCTGCATAGATCTGGCATTTGTGACATGTTCTGGCATAGGCACAACAGTCTGCATCCATTGTGATCCAATAATAGCCCGATCTCAACAACTTCTTAGCCATTGCATGTCCCCCAGCATGGGTACCAAAAGAGCCCTCGTGCACTTCATGCATCAGTAAATCTGCCTCCGTCTTGTCAACACATCTGAGGAGTACCATGTCAAAGTTCCTTTTGTATAAAGATCCATCAGTGTTCAGAAAGAAACTTCCAGCAAGCCTTCTCAAAGTCTTCTTATCATTGGAAGATGCCCCAGATGGGTATGTTTGATCCTCCAAGAAGCACTTGATGTCATGGAACCAAGGCTTGTCATCTTTAGCAATATCTGCTGCAAATATATATGCTGGTCTATCAAGTCTCGATACCGAAATCTAAGGTACAAAGTTGGCGGTTTGAACTTTGATCATGGACGAAATGGTAGCCAAGGCATCCGCAAACTGATTCTCGTCCCGAGGGATATACTCAAGTTTGACTGTTGTGAAGAAAGTCAGTAACCTCCTTGTATAATCCCTGTAAGGTATCAGATGATCTTGGTGGGTGTACCATTTTCCGTTGGTCTGATTGATTACCAAAGCTGAATCCCCGAATACGGTCAATGTCTTGATCCTGAGGTCAATGGCTTCCTCAAGACCCATAATGCAAGCTTCGTATTCAGCTTCGTTGTTAGTGCAGTTGAAAGTGAGTTTTGCCGAGAAAGGCATATGAACTCCTTTTGGTGTAATGAGTACCGCACCAACACCACGGCCATTTATGTTAACAGCCCCATCAAACATCATAGTCCATTCTTCCTCTGGGTCGGGCCCTTCAGTGTGAACAGGCTCTTCGTGGTCTTTTGATATAATGAACATGATGTCTTCATCAGGGAAGTCAAACCTCATAGGCTGGTAATCATCAATGGGTTGCTCAGCAAGATATTCAGATAGTACACTGCCCTTGATGGCTTTCTGAGATGTGTACTGTATGTCGTATTCTGTGAGAATCATCTGCCATCTTGCAACCCGTCCGGTAAGAGCTGGCTTCTCAAATATGTACTTGACCGGGTCCATTTTTGAAATTAATAAGGTAGTGTGGGTCAACATATACTGCCTTAGTCGGCGAGCAGCCCACGCTAAAGCACAGCAAGTTTTCTCGAGCAGTGAATAACGTTGTTCACAGTCGGTAAACTTTTTGCTTAGGTAGTAAATTGCATACTCTTTTCGACCAGACTCGTCATGCTGGCCCAACACACACCCCATTGACTCTTCTAATACTGTCAAGTACATAATTAGAGGTCTTCCTTCAACTGGCGGCATAAGGATTGGAGGTTCTTGCAGATATTCTTTGATCTTGTCAAAAGCCCTTTGGCAATCTTCGTTCCACCTGACCGTTTGTTCCTTTCTTAGCAGTTTGAACAAGGGTTCACAGGTTGCTGTAAGATGAGATATGAACCGTGAAATGTAGTTCAATCTACCTAGGAACCCTCGAACCTCTTTCTCAGTTTTCGGTGCAGGCATCTCTTGGATGGCTTTGACTTTATCAGGGTCAACCTCAATCCCTTTCTCGCTTACAATAAATCCCAGCAGCTTACCGGATCGCACCCCGAATGTGCATTTGTTGGGGTTCAGCTTCAGTTGGTACTTCCTCAGACGCTTGAACAACTTGAGCAGATTCACCAGATGGTCTTCCTCTGTAAGGGACTTGGCAATCATGTCATCCACATAACACTCGATTTCCTTATGGATCATATCGTGGAATAATGTTACCATAGCCCGTTGATACGTTGCACCGGCATTCTTGAGCCCAAATGGCATTACTTTGTAGCAGAACGTGCCCCAGGGTGTAATGAATGTTGTCTTCTCCATGTCTTCAGGTGACATCTTGATCTGATTATATCCTGAAAACCCATCCATGAAGGAGAATACCGAGAACTGAGCCGTATTATCAACCAATACATCAATGTGAGGTAATGGGAAATCATCTTTCGGGCTAGCTCTATTCAGATCCCGGTAATCAACACACATTCTTACTTTGCCGTCTTTCTTAGGCACAGGTACTATGTTAGCAACCCACGGCGGGTAGCTAGTCACAGCAAGGAACCCGGCGTCCCATTGCTTTTGTACCTCCTCCTTGATCTTCATAGCCATGTCTGGACGAGTACGGCGTAGCTTTTGTTTGACCGGTGGGCATTCTTCCCTCAAAGGCAACTTGTGCACAACTATATCGGTGTCCAACCCTGGCATGTCTTGATACGACCAAGCAAACACATCAACATACTCTTGAAGCAGATCTATCAGTTGCTTCTTCACTGAGTCTTGCAGGCAGGCCCCGATCTTGATCTCTTTCACATTTTCCTCTGTACCAAGATTAATCACTTCAACCTCCTCCTGGTGAGGGGTAATGACCCTTTCCTCTTGACGTAACAACCTGGCTAGCTCTTCAGGAAGCTCATATTCTTCATCAACCCCTTCATCAGCTTGATTGATCGGATTGTCAAAGTCATACGATGTCATAGCCGTGCTGTTGTCGGTGCTGTCAGGAAGGCAATCTCTGCAAGGGTTTAATTGGTTCATTTTAGTGATCTGATTTTAGTCTTATTTAGAAAAGTGAAATGAAGTTGTCATTTTGAAAAACACTGCCATTTATTTTTGTACAAAAAGAAAAATGGAAAAACAGTGAACAGAAAGGAAAAAGACTCGTTTGCAAAAAGATTGTCTGATATTTTATTAATTTAATCTTGTTTGCACAAAAGTACAGATGGCCCTGATTACAAAATGAGTCTTGTCATCTTGGGCAAGATGCAAGACTTTGATGCATGCTTATAAAATACAGGAAATAATAATTACTCTGCTCGAGTAACACTTATAATTCCCTGGGAAGACCAGTTCGAGACACTGCTCCCCGGGATCTTCGGACGAATCCAATTCTCCAGGTTGCGCTCCTCTTCCAGCTCGTCTTCCAGACAGTTGATAGCATCGGGGGTAAGCATTCCCCCACTGACAAAACCAGGCTCTCCAGCAGCCTTTGCTTGATGTTGAGTTGGTCTGTAACCCAACCCAAATTTGTCCTTCTTCTCCTCCACAGCTAAGACCTTGCCCCAGCCTAGGGCAGTTCCTTCCTCAACAACCTTCCGGGCTTGTTGGTATGACGACATGGAGATCCCCGAAACAGCAGATGCTTCATTGACATTCAAGGCTTCAAAACCTTGGCTCATTGTCTCATGGATTTCTCCATCCATCTCAATATACTTGTAAGTAGCCAGATGGCTAACAAATATATCCTCTTCCCCACAGATTGTGACAACTTGACCTTCCCACTCATATTTTAACTTTTGGTGAAGGGTAGACGTTATTGCGCCGGCGGCGTGAATCCAGGGTCTACCCAACAAACAGCTGTAGGCGGGCTGAATGTCCATCACATAAAAGATAGTTTTAAAGGTCTACGGGCCAATTGTCACAGGCAGCTCAATCTCTCCCAGAACCGATCTCTTTGAACCATCAAAGGCTCGCACCACCAGGTTGCTGGGTCTCAATGCCAGTCCATCATATTCAAGCTTCACCAGAGCCTTCTTTGGTAAGACATTCAGGGAAGAACCTGTGTCCACCAGCACATGAGAAAGGACAGCTCCTTTGCATTCCATGGTTATGTGCAAGGCTTTGTTGTGATTGCGGCCATCCACTGTCAGGTCAGAATTGGTAAACCCTAGCCCGTTGCTAGCAGTAACATTTCCAACCACGGTTTCCAATTGGTTGACAGTAATCTCTTCAGGCACGTAAGCTGCGTGCAGGACTTTCAGTAGTGCATTCCGATGGGCTTCGGAGCACATAAGCAGAGAGAGGATGGAGATTTTGGATGGCGTCTCATGAAGCTGATCCACAACTTTATAATCACTCTTTTTGATGATCCGCATAAACTCATCAACTTCCTGATCAAATGGAGTCTTCAGGGCTTCTTTGGCAGCTGTATCTTCCTGCACCGGGCCTTTTCCTTTTGCCTTAGCAGCAGCTTCTGCTTCGGCAGCAGGTCTCTGGACTTGTGAAGCAAAGAGACGTCCGCTTCGAGTGAAGCCTCCGCCTCCGCCCACATTATCAATTTGTGGTGCAGGTGCTGATGTTTCAAGAGTGATTCTTTTCCCTTCACAGTACAAGTCAGAGCCATAGTGCCAAGGGATGGCCCTATTGCTTTCATATGGTCCAGGTCCAGGTACTGTGACGGTAACTGGACTGATTGCTGCTGCTGAGGGGACTGTTATTGTTTGTGGATCATAAAAGATAGTAACTGGTGCTCTAGTGGGAGCAGCATCTTCTGAATGGTAGGCGGAGTTATTTTCTGGATCGTAGAATATGGTAACAGTGGAGACATCTTCATGATTGATTGCTGGTGTTGTAGGAGGTACCGTTGGAAGGACTGTTGTTGTTGTTGATGGAGAGTCGAAATGGAATGAAGCTGAAGTTGTAGCAGGAGAAACTGTTGAAAACTGATCATTTGGTAGGACAGATGAAGTACTTGCTGATGCTGTTGATGAATCGTCGGGCACAATAGTTGCTGCAGTTGTAGGAGGTTCTGAAACTGTTGTTGATGAAGTTGCCGGATTTGCCGGGAATGATGTTGTGATCTGCAAGAGGCCACTCTTAATAAGGCTATCAATGCCATTCCTCAGGTCTTCACACCCATTCCAAGAAATATTGCAGTAGGGGCACCCCAGTTCACACCCCGGAAATATATTGTTTTCACGGAGTTGAGCTTTGATTTCCACCAATGGCGTCCTGATCTGATCCACACTAGTTATCAAATAAGACGGTTGGTCTTCTTCAATAGCATTAATACGGGGACCACCATGGTTTGGCATTGGGTTCTTATTGACATTGGGCGGCGGTGCAAAATTCAGAGCCTTGGAGTCTACCAAGTCTTGTACCTTCATATGCAGAGCCCTGCATTTTTCTGTACTGTGACCAGGTGCGTTTGAATGGAAAGCACACCTAGCATTGGAGTCATAGTTCCTTGGTAGACTGTTGGGATCCGGAGGTGCCAACGTTCTTAGCTCAACTAGGTTGAGTTTCAGAAGTTGTGGCAGCAAGGCAGCGTACGGCATTGGGATCGGGTCGATCACTCTGTTAGCTTGAGAGGGCCTTTGTTGGAATGGCCTCTGTTGATTGTTGTTGTTGGAGTTGTTGTTGTAGTTGTTTCTTGGAGGATACTGATTCTGATGATACTGAGGTTGTTGTTGGAAGTTTTGTTGCGGAGGTTGATAGACCGGCTGAGGATGAGCTGGAGCAGGGATAGTGACTGCTGCTATT
Source organism: Lathyrus aphaca (assembly GCA_963966055.1). Classification (NCBI taxonomy): domain Eukaryota; kingdom Viridiplantae; phylum Streptophyta; class Magnoliopsida; order Fabales; family Fabaceae; genus Lathyrus; species Lathyrus aphaca. The sequence goes on along the minus strand of OZ014519.1, from coordinate 21,087,619 downwards.
GTTCTGGGAACATAATGGGGCCTACCCCTGTTGGTGTGAATGGCATTGGTCTCGCCAGATCTTCTCGGGCCTGCGAAAGGCTTTCTTGTACCACTGGACGAGCTTGCACCATTATCAGATATCTTACCCATTTTCAACAGGCTTTCAATTCTCTCCCCAGCTATGACAACATCCGCGAAGCTAGTGGAAGAGAAAGCAGCCAACCTGTCAATATACGTTCCCTGGAGAGTGTTCATAAACATGTCTGCCATTTCTCTCTCAGACATTGGTGGTTGAACGGCAGCAGCCAATTGCCTCCATCTTTGGGCATATTCACGGAAACTTTCCCTTGACGACTGCGACATTCCCATTAGGAGAGTCCTATTGGGTGCCATGTCTAAGTTGTATTGGTACTGTCGGATGAAGGCCTCTGCCAGGTCCTTCCAGCATCTCACAGTTGCCCTTGTCAAATGGGAATACCATTCCCTTGATGCTCCAGTCAAGCTGTCTTCAAAGTAGAACATCCAGAGCTTCTCATCCATTGTATAAGCCTTCAGCCTTCCCAGAAATGATTGTAGATGAGTCCGGGGGCATGAAGTCCCATTATACTTTTCGAAACAAGGAGGCTTGAACTTATGGGGGATCCTGACCCCGTCTACCAGCCCCATGTCCATGACGTCGAAGCCCAAAGAATTTTGAGACTCCAGTGATCTCAACTTCTCAGCTATTTCATCCAGTCGCCTATCATAGGCTTCTTCTCCAGCACCCATTACAGTGAATTGGTCCTCCTGAGGATCCTCTTGAAGTACTCTGGCTGCAGTGGCTGTTCCTTGAACGTTTGCAGGAATATTAATTTCAGGATGAAGGTGTGGGCCAAACACAGGAGGGTTAATATGGGGTTGCACCCTTTCATTATTACTTGTGCCAGCAGTTCCCACATGAGGCTCCTCTTGAGTCTGCCTTTCAACCATGGCCCTCAGTCTCTCCTGGCTCTGAGCCATGTTGTTCATAACTTCCATGAACTGCGTCATCTGTGTTCTCATCTCCAATCTTTCATTGGCCAGTTGATTTCTAACATCAGCAAGATCTTGTTGAACCTGATCCATTTGAATTCCCGGAAGGTTGTTTCTAGTTGGGTACCTGTGTGGCCTGTTGAGGGGAACACCCGGCGACGAGCAATACTGCCTGAGATTCATAACAGAGGTTAGTATCAATAAAACAAAACCTACAAAACAAACAAAAAGGTTAGTATGCAATGCAGTTATGCTTATTTGCTCTCAAGGTATCCGGTTTGGTCTTCGGTTTTGACCCTTCCAGACCCTTGAAGATGATGCTGTTGAAGTTGTCTCCGGAGTGAACTCAGATTAAAACCAACACAAATATATTACAAAGGTGAAAATAGTACAACTTGTTCATTTTACAACACAAGCCCTAAAAGGGTCAAAATACATCACAAAAACAAAAGTACATGAAATAAGAATAACAACAAGCAAATGATCAAACTCCAAGGCCAAACTCATCCTCACGAACTTCCTTAAGAAGTGCTTCGGTCACAGGATCAGCCGGGCGCTCCGTGAGACTTCTGATGAGGAGGTTTCTTGTTGCAACAGCTGCAGTCAACTTCTTGTTCTGACTTTGGTCCTTAGACCTCTTCACTCCAGCTCTAATTTCTAGCTCTGATATTTCCTTCTGGGCTGCTGCCAGGGCTTTTTCATCTGTTCCATCTTGTCCTGAACTCTCTTGTCTTCTAGAGTACGGGCCTCAGTGATCCGGACCCACCTGGCCTGACTCTCTTTCAAATACAAGTCTGTTCTTGCTCTCTGGAACTGGGCTTCTTTACAAGCATTCTTCAGAATCTGCTCACCAGCTTTAGACTTGTTGATATACTCTCCAGACTTCTCAATCTTAGTCAAGTGCTCTATTCTCAACTTCTCCAATCTCTCAATCTCCCTTACACCTTCACTCCTCTCCCGGAGGGTCTTCTGCAAGGCTTGGGATAACTTCTCATTCCTTTCCTTCAGGCTTTCAAACTCCTCCAGACTGATAGTAGCAGGGGGTGGTGCTGATGATGACTCAGGCATGTCTTCTATGGTGAAAGGCAATCCAGAGAATTGGGCTCTAGTATAGGACCACTCATGATATTGGGCTGATGCCACATTATTACACTTCCCCAGAATGGTGATTCCCTTGGTTTGAACATGATCCCAGGCCCAGGCAGCCTGCCTAACAGTTGCCAGACTAATCTTGTTCTCACAGTAGAGGGTCTCAACCAAGTCCTGCACCCTAGGAGCATGGACCAGTGCATAGCCTAATTGCCTCTTGAACAGCAGAGGGTTGTAGTTGATACTCCCCTTAACTCCTACCAAAGGCACATTGGGAAAATGCCCACAGCTTGTGATAATATCTCTGCCCTTGGTGCTCTGAGTGCACCATCTGATGTCTGCTGAAGTGAGAGTAGTGAGCCTCTTAGCCCAGTTGCTTTGCTGATGGGGATTCAGGAATGCATCTGTTCTGGGTAGATGCTTGAGGAGCCAGGTATGGAATAATGGAGCACACATCCTTACTAACTTCCCCCTCTGCTTCTCATTCCTCTGATGTACTGAGTAATAAAGATCTCCCAATAAGGTTGGCACCGGGTTCTTCAGGATGAACAAATGAATTGCATTCTTGCTGATGAATCGAGGCTCATCTGCAAACAACACAATTCCATAGACACTTAAGGCCAACAGAGCACAAACAGCTTTCCACTCCCCCAGGGAGGCCTTCAGACTAGCTTGAGAAATCAGGAAATCCAGATGAAAACCAAGGATCCCAGCTTTAGAGGTCATGTGTTGCTCAATCAAAACAGGTTCCAGGTGCAAAGCTCTTGCTACCTCTCCATTGCTTGGGAAAACCATCTCAGGATTGAAAGGGATTTCTCTCCTGATAGGTAAACCAATCAAAGATGAGTATTCTTCTAAAAGAGGGCCCAACTGGAAGTCTTGAAAGGTGAAGCACCTCAATGGGGGGTCATAAAACTGAATGCAGGTGTGGATGAGGCTCCTCTGGGAAGGGTCCAGGTCCATAACCAAGTCAAGTATACCCCCATAGCTCTCTCTGAACAAAGATATGTGATCTGGAGTGATCAGGGTTTGGATCCTCCTGATATCTGACAAGTCTGGTTGGAAGAAGTGATAAGTGATGTTGCTTTTCTTTGGAGCCATAAGTGCTGAAGACTGAGTAGAATAAGTGCTGATGAAGAGGCTGAGGAGTGGGCCACTGGATGGCTAGTGCTGGTGACTGAAAAACTGAAGCAAATGCTGCTGGAGATAGGTCAAAACTGCAGATGGGGTCAAAACCAAAAGCCAGATGAAGGTGGATACCCTGAAACACAAATAAGCATATGTTAATATGATGCAATGAGTATGTATGCAGATGAAATGCAAGGGTTTGTGACTGAGCTGGATCTGATTAACTGCCTTGGTATAGATCCACGTGTGTTCAAGAATTCCAGATGGAGGTCTATAAATCCAGTAACCAGGGTGGGGGACTCAAATAAAGAGCCACATGTCCAGGGTTTTAGAATCACAAGAACTATCCAACATGGAGTATTCTTAACAAAGTCAAAATAACAGGGTATTCTGAGGTCAAGGTACCTGCAAACCTGTAAACATCCCATCCCCCTCACAGGTAGTGATCTAGAACAAGGATCCTCAGACTTGGATCAGTTATGAGAAGTGTAAACACTTCTAACCCGGAGGTACAGTGTCTACAATAACCATAACAATTCCTCCTCTAATTCACCTCAGTTTCTGAAGGTCAATACTAAAAGGTCATCCAGACTTAGCAGGCTTCCCAGATAGCCCTAGCATTGCAGGAAATCCGCAACACAGAGTTCTCAAGAAGAAACCCATATCTGAACCGTGTTTCATATTCCCGCACCAGACCGAAATGGAATGGGAAAGAATATGATTCACTCTAGCCTAGGTGTCACTCAGGTCCCAGGTATAGGACCTTAACTCTCAATGAAATACCCACCCACCAAGGCAAACAACAGATCCAGCCAGCAATAGTGACAGTATGATATATATAAATGCAATAAAGAAAGCAGTAAAGTAACTGTATATAAAGCAGTAAACAAAAATAAATACAAGCACAAACAAGCACATAACACCCCAGTAAACACAAATCAATCAAGCGCTAGGAGGAACCCACAAAAAGAACCAGAAGCCCTGGTTGCAATATAAGAATCCCCAGCAGAGTCGCCAAGCTGTCGCTCCCGATAAGTGACGCATGGTCAGATAAGGGTACAGACGCGAACGGTCGGCGAGGGGAACAATGAGAACACACAGCCGTGAACTCACTGGAGATGAATAGAGTCGCCAGCTAGGCATTTTTATCCCGGAGGAAAGGCAATGCTGCATAGACCTAGAAAAAGACGGATAAGACGGTTGCGAACCAGAGAGACTGAGAAAGGGGGTTGGTTACAACCTGGGAAGGTATTAGCACCCAGATTGTCCGCCGTACTCGACGGGATCCACGCTTAAAAGATTTGTGTTTTAAAGGGGTAGTGTCAGTGCAATTTGTGTGTAAAATAGCTGGAAAAGAATGTACAGGTGTCAGTGTAAAAGGAAGTGAGATGTGATAAATATACAGTGTCAGTGTAAGAGTGAGAATGAATTGCTCATAATAATGAGGCTAAGAGAATGAAGCTAGAAGGAGGGGGAATGTACAGAGACTTTTGTTCGATAACTGTTAAGTTATGCCTACGTATCCTCTCGTGCAATGAGGAAGTCAGAACACCGTAGTTCGACCCAAAGAGACTGAAAGATGAATTGACTTGTGAACTGCTTACTTGCCTATGCTCAAGTGCATGACCTGTCTGGCTCAGGTGCTTACTGTCTTGCATTAGACGGAAGAAGCAAGTTCTCGCTTATGAGTGAAGGTGATGAGAAAAGAATCCCGAAGGAGACGATTATTGTTTGTTTTTGTGTTTTCAGTCTTTTATTGCTTGTGAAAGTTTTTCATAAGATAATGAGCTTAAGCCTAAACCAATGGATTAGTAAACTCATCACATCTTCCCTCTGATTAGGGGTAATGAGAATACCTTAAGTGTGAAGTCAGATTCTCACACTTAATCACCTTTGGTGTAGGATTAAGATCTTTAACCTACTTGTGATTATTTAGATGTTTTTGTTTTTTTGTTTAGTGTTGAGTAATGAGGTTAAGCCATAATCAAAGATTAAACAGACTCATTACACCATCCTAATAGAAGGATAATAGATGAGGGTGTTTAAGCTGAGGAAAGCTCCTCAACTTAATCCATGATTAGGGATTAAACTCATGACAAAACAAGCCTTTGATTAAGTGGATTTTATTAATGGTATGATGAAGAAGTGTTTTTTAGGGTTTGTAAGACAACTTGAGGGGGACTTGTCCATTAACACTAGGGTTAGTCCTTCTTAACCACTTAAGGAAGAAATAGAACCCTAATGCAAGGCCCAAGTTACAAGTGTGATGTCTTGATACTTATTAGGTGAATTAATTAAGAGATTTAAACACATAAAGGGTTTAATGCTTAGGATTAAAGTTATACACTCCATCCTAAGAGAAGGATGCAGGCATAACCCTAATCACAAAGTTTTAAAACCTTTAGGGTTTAGTCCCTGATTATGAGATGAGAAGAGAAGACTCGAAGAGAGACACAAAGGTAAAAACTATGGGGAGACTAATCAAAATCCTAATTCATTATCATGCTTGGTTGTTCCTAAGGTTTGTGAGGTTTTCAAGAACAATCTTCAAAGGAAGCCACCAGGAAGCAGATGAACAAGATCAAGAGAAGCAAAGTGACTTGCTTCATTCAAGAAGTCAAGTCACTTGGAGGAAGAAAGTGGGAGAAGCAAGAATGAGCAAGCTCAAACTCAAACACATATAAAAATGCAGCAATGGATGCAAAGGAGATGAAAAGAAAAGTTATGAGAAGTGAAGGCAAATTCACTTCTCAAGTTACTTACCACCTGAAATGTTAGAAAACAATGCAATGCTATGCAAGATGAGATGAAATGACATGATGCTAAGCAAAACCAGAAGCATGTTGATGATGATTATGATGCTATGAAGTGCTGCAAACATGAAGCAAGACATGGGGATGTTCATACAAGATTATGAATGCATATGATCCAAGTTAAGGAGCATGAACAAGCATGAAGTGTTATGAAGCATACAAGACAAATGACATGGCAAACATGTAATGCAATGATCAAACATGCTTCATACATGTCCTAAGATGTCAAATGAATCATGAGAATGCACAAAATGCAATGACAAGTCAACTTATGCAAGAGAATGCAAGAAGGGTGCAAGAGAAAGCCCAAATTAGGGTTTATGAATCAAACACCAAACCAAAACTCAAAACAGAACCAAACCTTAACATAAAAAATGGAAAATGGTGCTCAAAGAAACCCTAGACCTATGATGAACCACTGCCCAAAGGGGAGCTCTCAACTCTCAACCAAACTCAAGATATGAATTTTACAAGTTATTAGGGTTTTTTAGGGTTCTTAACAAAAGAAATGCCAATCAATTAGGAAATGCAAGATCAAATCATGGCCTTTTTATCCTTGAAAACACATGCAAAATGGAAAACAAAGCAAGAAGAATCAATGTCTCAACCTTCACCAATAGGCAGAAATGAATTTTTAAACTTGTGATCAAAATAATGCATAAAAAATGATTTAATTCAATGAAAAATTCTTAAAATGCATCAAGATCAAAAAAGAAATTTGGTTTGAAGGTTGGACAATGTTTCTAAATGTCTTAGAACATTCCATGAATTTTTTTGTAATTTTTAAATACCTAAAAGTATTTTTAATTAATTAATTCTCATTAATCAATTAAAAATAATCTTTTAAATATTTAAAAATACTTTTTTAATGATAAAAAATAAAATGAAAATATTTTTGGGTCTTAAAAATTAATAAAACCTTAAAGAAAAAGTTTCATAATTTTTATGAATTTTTAACTATTTTTAATAAATTATGCAAGTTATTTGAAATAAAAAGAAATAAAAACAAATAAAATAAAAAGTAATCAGATTGGACGAATGAGATTGATTCTGGGGAGGGGACCATTGACTTGGCGCGCAGATCTAAGGCTCACATTCAAACTTCTAAAACTCAATTAATTAATTTAATTAATCCTGATTAGGGTTTAATGGTGAATCTGGGCCATCCACACGCGCGCGTAGTCAACAGGGTCAAAGGATCCTACGCTCCAGATTCAAACTAGCATTAATGACTGGATTAAGCCCTAATCACATTCAGGTGGCCGGAGAAGACTTCCGGTCGTCTTCTCCGGCCAGCTCTCACCTGAGAATCACCCAACTTCCTCAAAACGTTACAAAAATGAAAACTAAGACCAGGGAAATGATCCTTATCCTCTCACGAACCAAACCCCTCTCTCAAAACAAATTTAAAGTTCCTAAATCAACTGAATCGAAGCAAGCAATTTCTAGGGTTCGTGAGCTTCAGACACAAATTAAATGCTCAAAACAAAACCATTTCAAAAACTAAAGGTACCAGAATGATCAGGACAACACAAAGAACAAGTTTGTAACAATAAAAATGATTTCTGGAAAAATTATTTTCGAGCTACCTGAGATTTGAAGCTTTCAGTTCAGGAACTTTCTGGCCACCTTTCCTTGTGCAAACTGATCCACTTGGTCCCCAGATGATGTTTGAATGCTCAAATGGAGTTTAAGTTGACTTGATGATGTGTTTCGAAAGCTTCTGCTCAAGCTTGCTCAGAAATGGCAAATGATTTTTCTGGGGGTTTCAGGCCATGATGAGTGTTTGTTTGTGATCCAAATGATGTGTGTGTAAGGTCTGTGGTGTTGGTTTGTGTGTTTGTGACTTGTGGAGAGAGATTCGATAGAAAGTGCAGGCTGAGGTGAAGAATGGTTATGGAGTTTTCAGGCTGTTCTAGGCTTGTGCTTTGGGTGCTGGGTGGCCTATGGAGTGTGGTGAGATGATTGATGAAGATTGCTTGGGTGTTTGATGGCTGTATAAGCAGATTCGAATGAAGTTGCAATGTGGGAGGTTTTGTGTGTAAGTGATGAATGAGGATGTTTCAGCTTGGCCTGCCCTTATGCTTTGCTTGCAAGTTGTCCATATGACTCTCTCTCATTGGTCAGATGATTAGACATGCCCTTTATTGATTGGTAAGTTACCTTTTGCAAAAAGTCAAAAATTGTGTAAGAGAAGTATGGTGAAGTGCTAGCTTGGTACAAGGCCTAGGGGCTGCGCAGCATGGGGGGAAGAGTGAGCTAGCAAGGCCAGCATCCAAGTTTACAAGTTGTAAGAAGTGATCATGAGTGTTTTGCAAGTTGGTTAGCTTATGTTTCACATGTGATCCTTTGCATAACCAAACATGAAACCATGGGCAATCTTAGTTCAAATCTGATTTTATGACTTAGAGAAATGCTTGTGTACTGGTTTGAGAGGAATTAGAAGTCACATAATGCATTGATCTAAGGTTTTGCAAAATTTCCATTTGGTGCCTAACTTAAAAATCAATGATTTTTGCTAACTTTGCATGGCCATAACTTTTGATCCAAGAAGAGTTTGATCATGTTCTTATACTTTTTGGAAAGGGAAAGATGAGATCTACAACTTTCATGACCAAAGTTTTTCCATTTGAAGCATTTTTGGATCATGAATCAAGGCTTGAAAAATGACCTAAAATGATGCATTCTTGAAAAGTCAACTATGCCCAAAAAGTCAACTTTTGCAAAAACCCTAAATTCTTGATTTTTATGAACTTCAAACTTCTTCCATGATCAAATAAAGATCATATACACTCAAAATGATGAAGATCACCCATTGGTTGGGTCATTGGGGGCCTCAGATGCCCTGATTTTGCACTGACTTGTCTGAAAAGTCAACCCTTGATCAGATGACTTCCCCATGGAATTTCTTCATGAAAATTGATATGCATACTCCCTATATCATATAGAGACCAATGGAAACAAGAATGACCAAAAAAATTGGAGTTATGGCCTCTGAAACCAAAACCCTAATTTTCAGTCAACTGTGCAGTTCATCCTGGCTCTGCATCCACTCAAACCCTAGTTCTTGTGATTCCTCTGCATTTTGACTTTGAGGAGATGGAATATGATGTAAGAACACACATGGATCCCCTTGAATTGATTGGTGGCCTTTGGAATGGCTCAAGATGCCTTAGGATTGCTCAGTTCACAAACCCTAGGTGCAGATGCCTTAGAAACTATGCAGTGAATCAAAAGTGAGGTATGAGATGATATGATTGAGTTTATGCATATGAGAATGATCACAAGCCATGAGTGAGGGCAAATTTGGGGTGTTTACAAAGAGGTTAACGAGTTGAAGGCTCAGATGAACCAGATTGCGGACATGTTGAAGGCTGTACTGAAGAAAGAAAATGGCCAGCTTCTTGCTGCTGCAACTGAAGTGCTGACTTTTCCCATGCCTGGGGAACTTGTGAATGATCAGGGGCCTCTTCCCAAATCCTCACTGACAGAATCTTCTCACCAGACATTACCTCATGAAGATTTCAAGACGGAAAGGGCTGATAAGGAGTTTGATCCGATCCTCATGCCGTATGGGCAGTTGCTTCAACTTTTGCTGGAATTGAAGTTGATCAAGCTAAGAGATGTAGGACCTCAGCACACTAGGTACCCTATGGGTCCTATTCTCAAGGCCATGTGCAAATTCCACTCAGGAGCATTTGGGCATAATGTAGGGAATTGTAAGATTCTTAAGCATAAGGTTCAAGAACTCATCGATTCAGGAGCAATCAGGTTTGCACCTGTACAAGAGGCTAAACAAAGAAATGTTCCTTTACCTGTTGCAAAAGGGAAAGATGTGTCTCCCGCGGGTCATGGATTATCTGCAGTTCGTAAGCCCTGGGTTCTGAAATTACCACACCAAAAAATTATGACTGAGACTTCCCGATTGTACAACTTCTGCATCAACAGAAGCGAGAAATAGTTTTTGATCCTTTGCCAATGGCTCCTGCTGATCTTCTTCAGCACCTGCTGCACTTGAGAGTGACCGAGCTTCGCAAGCTCTCTCCACTTAATGATGATCCCCCAAGGGGGTGGGATGCTAAGGCCCATTGTGACTTTCATTAAGGGGCACCCGACCACGATATTGAAGGGTGCAAATCATTTCAGCATAGAGTGCAAGACTTGATTGATGCAATAGTAATCAAGTTTGGTCCAACCGGTGTGAAGGTGATTGGTAACTTTGCTGTAGGGTCTGCCTTGTCTCCAGGACATACCCTAAGTCGTGGGTATGCCCCTCATTCCGAGGTTTCAAAGGCTTCACGTCCAAAACCAGTGTCCAATCGGGGAAAAAGGGTACATGGGCAGTTTGGACGCCCTAATCAGAATTGTCAACAACAAAGATGAGGACCTAAGGTGTCTGAAGGAGTGTTTGCTCAAGGTACAATTTCCCGAAGTCAACTACTTGCTCGCCTGCTCAAAGACTCTTTAATTAAGCTAGGTCATGCTTTGCTAGTGCCATATCCTTTTCCTATAGACTACAACATGACTGCCCGATGCAGTTCCATTCAGGAACGTTCGGGCATACAATTGACGAGTGTAGGGAGTTCGAACATGAAGTGTAAGGTTTGATTAACGCCAAGGTCATTATGCCAGACGGGCTGCCTTTAAGTTGAAGCCTTCATGTCAATATCCCAGTTTGCAAGGGCATCTCCAGATGCAACAAGTCCAGACAGATTCAAGTCTCCTCAACGATGGCAATGTCCAGTTTTTTTTACTGCATTTTCATTTGTAGCTTTTATCTGTTTGCTTAAACATTTGTATGCATGCTTGAAACTTGTTTGTTTTTAAATGTTAATTAATGAAACGTACATGTTTTTCTTGAAGTAATTCATTCGTATTTTACTTATAATTTTGTGTATGTGCATTGCAATACCAACTGTTATTCTTAAACTTTGTGATGGAGGATGATAAAATGAAAACACAAAAATCTCCAAGTGTGTGCTCTTGAATAACCCTGTTTATGATGTACAAACTTTGTTTCAAATCCCAAACACCGGAGATATAAGGGAGATAGACCCTCGCTTACCCCTTTGAGCCTAGAAGTAGGAGTTTCTTTTCGCACGAAAAACCCTTACATTTAACCCAGGGGCAGGGTAGGTGTCAGCTAGTTGGACCAAGCGTTCAGACTTTCATAAAGGGGTATATGAGGATCCGTTATCTTTCATTGTACCAAATAAAGAGGTCCAAAGGCCAGACACCATAATGGTTATTCCAATCAAGAGGTCCAAAGACCAGAAACCACAATGGTTATCCAAATTAAGAGGTCCAAAGACCGAAAACCACAATGGTTATCACTCATCAACTGAAAGTGAGACAGTCACGACCCTTACAAAGCAATCAAGACAAAAAGTCTCACACAATTTGTTTAAAAAAAAGAGAATTGAAAAAAAAGAAATGAAAAAAGCCGGCTAAGTTGAAACTTGAAAACAAGTGACTTAGGCAAAAGTTAGGGCATCCCGCTGGACTCCAATTGCAAAAGATTCAAAAGAATCAATCAGAGCAAAAGTTAGGGATAAGCAAAAGAACACAAAAGCGAAAGACGAAAAGGACTGCACGAGAAAGATCCTTAAACGAGAACAAGGTCGTGTGATATAAACACAAAAGACAAAATACAAAAGGGGTGACTGTTACTCAAACAACCTCAGTGGTGCTTAAACCGTTAGTAGCAATGGTTCCTCAACCATGCACATTGTTTAAAATCGCATGATTCACATATTTGGATTCATTGTTGATTGTTTATGTGTTGTACTCCATTGTTGATGCTCATTTCAGGTTGTAGTGCATTAAAATGTATGATCATTCCATTGCATTGTTTGCATTATGATTCATTGAAAAAAAGGATTAAAATCTGCCATGTTTTCACTGCTGCTTTTTAAAATAGAAGCTGTAAAATGTATGCTGCATTGTTCTGTTTTGGCACTTTTTACACCTATTTTCATGGTGTTTGTAGCTGTAATAAGCTGTTTGCATTATTAGTTGCATTTAGTAGTTGATTATGTGTTAGAGAGCTGTAGTAGCTGCCGACTTTAGGCTTTGCTTAGTTTTTAGGCATCCTTAGGCTTAGGATTGAGTCTAGTTTAGGTCATAATTATGTTAGGATATGTTATGTACTTGATTACCTATTTCCTTTTGTCATTTTGGTTTTATTTCACTAACCTTTGTTTTGTAGGGGGTTATGGTAAGCCATGTGCGTGGGAGGGTATCCTACGTACACCTTCTTCCTTATCCTTTTACATTTCAATATGTGTTTGTGATAAGTATTTTTGCTTCTTCGACATTTCACTTCATTCATTCCCCTTTGAGGTCTAAACGCATCTTCAATCATTGAAGTGAGTTAGAACTTGATTTCTTATTCTTTCTAGGATTATAAAACCAAACTAACCATAGGATTTCCATTGAATAAATAACATAAGGTGAATCTTAGTTTCCCCTAGTTTTGTCCTTTCTCGATTTGAGTCCTTCTTTCTCATTTCAAAGAAAAATCAAAATACCTAATAAAGATTGAGTTCTCGTGCGCCAGGAAACTTTGCCATGGGGTACTTGCATGCATTCCATATTGGGATGAGGTGTATGGTATCTACCATGATGAACAAGTCTTAGCATGAGAATGTTTCCCAAACAACACAATAAAAAACACTTCTTTTAAAAGACAGTGAACAAATAATAAGCGTCTTTCCTACGAGAATTCTCTTCTCACCTCATTCACTCTAAACGCGAACTTGCTTCGACTTACCTCTTTGGAAGACGATAACACACTCATACCAGACGAGCCTGCAACACCTGAGCATAGACATAAGCAGTTCAATTCATAAAAAAACACAAACAAGTTTCCGCCTTAGTTAGGAGAACTAAGTCGACTCTAATTCTCATTTCCCACGAGATACGTAGGCAGTGGGGGTAAGGCCCATTCGAACACATTCTTTATTTTCCCTATATTTTTCCCGTACCTTTTCGTTCTCTTTTTCCAGTTCTCTCTCTCTCATTCCAGTTCAAGTAGCGGTTTTTATTCAACAGCAGTTTTATTCCTCACCCTTTGAAACATACAAACAAGCGTGGATCCCGTCGGGTACGTCAGATGATCTGGGGTGCTAATACCTTCCTAGTTCGTAACCGACTCTCGAGCCCAGTTCTTTGGTTCGCAGGACCTTGTCCTTTCCCTCTCTCTTCGGTTTGTGCAGCATTACCTTTCCCATTCATTCGGGATAAAAATGTCTGGTTGGTGACTCTACCTTTTTCGCGCCACTTTCGCGTTTGTACTAGGATGAAAATCCCGAGAGCGACATAAAAGTTCAATTAATCGAAGGTTTGTTCGACACGCGTGAAGAACTTGATTTAACTTGAATCAAGGGGAAAATAGAAACATTGCTACAACAACAATTAAGATTTGTTTGTCGTTTATAATTTCTCTTTGTATAAATATTGCAATTTTAATAAAAAGTCCCAATTCAATTTTTGAATTGGGGGAAGAGGTACCCTTAGCGAGGACGATATGGGAACTGCATAAACAAATTAGTGTGTTCTTTGCCTTTCTCTTCCGGTAAATTTTTGCACAAGTTGAAATAGTGTTGTTTTGAAAAATTCTATTTCGTATAGTTTAGTGCACACCAAGTGTTTATGAAATTGTTGCTATCAAAATTAGATAGCAACTTTAGAAAAATTTTGCACTACACTATTTGGTAAAACACACTAAGTGTGGCGTGCACACCAAGTGTTTGATAAAACTCAAAACACATTATTTTAGCCATTGGGCTTATTTCTTCTCTCTATACATTGTTGGTAGTAGTTTAATCAAGTGTATCAAATTTAAGTGATTAATTTGCTTGATATTGACTGTTTAATTCATCTTCATTATCCCATTTGGTTTGATAACGCATATCCGATCACCGATGACTTGAAATAATTTAGACGTGAATTTTTCGAGGAACTTCCGCCAAACATTTTCTTTAATTAATTTTTAAAAGGTGAAAATATTTTAAAAAGGGATCTATTCAACCCTGTTCTAGATCCGCGTTATCGTCTAACAATATTGGTATTTTTATTTCATTACCTTGTCTGGTTCATATTTGCTTGTTGTTATTAAGTTTAGTGTTATTTAAGTTTGTAGTCATAATGTTTGTTAAAATGCCCCAAAGAGGTTTGAATGTTGAAAATGTGTTTTTGAGTGAAAATCTAACAATGGGTACTATAAATTTGTTTTTCTTTCCACTCAATAAATGAATCCTTCACACTTGATGAATTTAACCAAATTCAAGAACCCGTATAATCGAAACATGCGTGATAAAGCCAAAGATATGATCCGTAACTTGATAGATTTAAAGATTATGGTTCCTCAACTCACTTATGATATGTGAAAGAGTTTTGTTTGCTTGATTGATTTAAAGAATTGGATTTGTAATGCTCTATATTAATAGAATTTTCAAAGGTTATTGTAGTTCATCTCTTGATAGGCTTAGTTATTATTAGTTTTGTTGTTAAAATGTGAATGGGAAATATCCTAACACATTGTGTATTGTGTTTTATGTTTGTACTGGATCTTTCTGATCTAATGCAAAAGATATTTTCTATAAAAAAAAATTACCTCTCCTGTTACTATTGCCCCAAATACATCCTTTAGGCCTAACTTCTTAAGACCCTTAGGGTGTGTTTGGATGAAGCATTTTAATGAGGGAAAATAATTTTTTGAGGGAATTTTAAATAACTTGACCAAAATCCATTGTTTGGATACACAATATGGAGAATTGTTAAAATGATGTAAATTTATGAAGTATTTTATTCATGTTAAATTTAAGGAATTTAAAATGACACCAAAAAGTAGATAATTTCAAATTACTTCATCACTCTATATAATATGAATATTAAATTGTTTATTATAATTTTTCAAATTTTATAAGATGGTCCTCATATTTTTTTAAAATTTCAAATTCACCCTCAAAATTTTCAATAATATTGCAAATAAACCCAAATAATTTTCATAATTTACAAATTGGTCCTTCAAATTTTTAAAAATTGCAAATTAGTCTCTATTTTTCATATTTTAGATTTGATCAAAATATTTAAAATTATGTAAATTGCCCCAAAAAATTTACAATGAATTGTTTTAATACTCTATCCAAACAAAAGAATTTAAAATTGAATGGATTCTAATTGAATCATTTGAATTACCTAAAATTTTGAATTCCTTAAAAATTTTCAATTACTCCATCCAAATACACTCTAAGCTTTTTACGCCATCAACTACCATATTGTTAATTCAAATACCCTCTAGTTTTAAAACCATTACACAAATACCCCTATACTATTAGTTTAAAAAACAGAAGAATAAATAATTTTCACAATTCAACTATGGCTATAATTGAATCAAACCATAATTTTCACAATTCAACTATGGCTATAAATTGAATCAAACCATAAGATAGTCCAATTTACTTTAGCTTCCATCCAAATTATTCTATATGTTTATCCGATGAATTAAAAAAAAAATATCAGTAATTACTTGACAACTTCAAATTTTAGAGTTGAATATAGACATATTCATAACATATAGAGTCTCTATTGTTAACCATGATTTTAAAATCAATTAAAAAAGTATTTATTTTTATATATGTGAAAAAGCTTGCATGTAGATGTTTGTTGATCATGTATTGGACCCTGAAAGACTTGAACTAGATATTCCTAGTGGGCGTGCAAAAAGGCACCTGCACTTAAGAAACATTTATATAGTGGCATGATGACTCATAATGCATGACTAACTTTTCATGAGAAAAAAGGTATTCACATGTTTTTATTAATAGATTCTGGATATATATCCGAATATTACACTAGAATTTTACAAGAGTTAGGTCACATGTATCTACACAAAAAGACAAAGCTCTTTTTTATCATTCACAAACAAACTCTTTCACTGGTTTATTTTTCAATTAACAAGTTAATAACTTTTCAAAAAGTGTATGAAAATTTGAAAAAATCTAGTATAAAAGTCATATAATGTAATTTTTGATGTTTCATGGAACTCTCATGTAATTGGGTAGGTAAAAGTTTGTTGTTTATTTTTCTTTTAAAAGTTTGTTCAAATCATATGTATTATTATAGGTACCACATATGTGATATGTGGATTCAATGAAGTGGTCTACAAGGGAAAAATAGAATGCTTTGAATTAATTTGATAAAAAATATTCTAGAAGGTGTAACCCGCAATTTTTTGCAATCACAAATTCAATAAAAATATTTATAATTTAATTTCAGTCAAGACTCCTGATTCGATTTTGAAGATATTTAAAACAAGGTTTTTTGAAGAACATTCACAACATGCTTTTATGCCAACTTCCAACGCTTTGTTTTAAAGGGGATGTAATAGTCATAAAAATTCTAAAAGATGAATATGTTGATGGTCTTGATAGTGTTAAAAGATTTCTTTATGAAAGGATAATGTTGAAGAAAATATAATCTTATCCAACATTTGCTACGCTGCATGGAAAGTTAAATCTTATTTATATTGTTCAGAGCAAATGATCTCTCACACCTATTATTAGTAAGTTACTATTATTATTTTTTTAATTTTAAATTTCATCTACTGTGGATCTTAGGAGGATTTTGGCAGCAAGGTTGTGCAGGGTTATGATTTTAATGTTTATATTGAGTACTAAAAAATTGGTCATCAAAGGAGACATGATATCTTGTAGGTCTTGAAGTTTGTAAACACAATTTGCACACTAGAATCATCTGGCCTAAGGGTACGACTCCTTTTAGAGTAAATGCCTCGCGCAACAAGCTAACACTTCTTTGGAAGAATCTTGGTAAATGGGTAATCATTTTGCTTGGCAAATGATTTTATGATTTTTCTTTCTCAACCCTAGAAGATTCCCAACAAGTCAGATCAATCGATTCTTGAAATCTCCATCAATGTTTCTTAAAGTTGTTTTCATGGGCCAAAGACTTCAACCCAAATGTTCAACCACATTCTTCTTCTCTGGTTTGGATTAAGATATCCGGTCTTGCTCAAGAACATTGGCGCCCCAAAATTCTATACGCAATAGGAAGTAGTGTTGACATAGTGGTTTAGATTGATCAATTCACTAACAAACCTAATTTGGTAGAGAGTTTGGCCACTATGTTAGAGAACTATTGGATATTGACTTGAGAAAGCCAACCATTTATAGGGTCATGGTTGAAAGAGCCAAATTTTATTTTTTCGTGGAATTTGATTATGAGAATGTGTCTGACTATTGCAATATATGTAACTATATATGACAAAATCTCTCAGTTTACATAAAATGTAATGCAAATGACAAAAAAAAGTAGATCTATATGTTAACAGAACTGTCGACCAAGTGGTGAAAAACAACGACAAACAAACTTACAAAACACTACCAATGAGTTCAAAGAAACCAAATGCTCACTTATCCATAGAGAGAGTCTGATCAGTGCATTTTAATGCAAATTCTACCATGTTTGCACTTAAGTATTTCTTTGGTTTTCTTTGTTTATTTTTATATTTTATTTTGTTTTTCTATTTTACTTTATTTTTGGCTAAATTTAATTTTCGTACTTAATTTTCAGTTTTAACAGTTTTTACGAAAATGATCATAACCAGAGTTCCAGGAATCTGATTGAGGCGTTCTACCAGTCGGTGGAAAGCTAAGAGAGAGAGCTACAACTTTTGTGTTGGAGTCGAAGTTAGATTCGGAGTCATATTTTCCAGAATTTTGTTTGAAGCTGCTGCATTAGTTTTATTTTGTTTCGGGTCATTTAGAATTGGGCCTGGGTTATATATTTGACCCAGTTGGGTTGTAAACGGGTTTTTTAGGTTTTTCTATTTAACCTAGCAGCCGCAACTGTTGAATACACTCTCTTATTCACGATTTTATTTTTCTCACGCTTGAAAGAACGATGGAGAACTAATCACCTTTGAGTCAATCTACTGTAATTCAGGTTCCAACACTTGAGATTATTATAATGTTAATTTTAATTTAATTCCTTTCAATGATATTTTGTGTTCTTGTATGCCTAATTCAATTGCATGAAATATATTGATTTGATTTGGTTGATTGTATGATCCTAACATAGACACGATACGTTTGCTTAATTCGTTTTGTGTTTGATCAATCATGTTTGCTTAATTCATGAAATTTTATCCTGTTTGCTTAATTCGGACAATAGGATCGTTAATCTTACAAACCTCATCGCGCTTGTCATTGAGTTTGTATCCAGATAGGAATGAATAATCCGCTTATGGTATTATAATTATAATAATCGATGATAGTAGGAACTGAATCGGTAGATTGACTTATTCCATAATCACGTATTTTAATCACTTAATTGTTCTGTTTTTTTATTAACCTTAAAACAAACCCCCCCTAATTCGGAATTCGGTTACCTTCGATTAATAACAATACAAGAATCCTTGTGAAACAATTCGAGTCATTGTCGCTATACTACGTTTTCAAAAAATCACTCGTTTTTGATCCGTGCGCGACACGCGGATCAAATTGGCGCCGTTGCCGGGGATTCTTGTTGTTATTAACCGATTTTATAGTCATAGTTATAGTTTTCTTGCTATATTTTTTCTTTTGTTTTTTTTTGTTGTGTTTGTTGATTTTCAGGGTTGCTATACCGGTTGCAGTATAGTGATAACTTTTCCAGCCTTTTAGGTAAGTTGGAAGCTACTGTTTCGATTTGCTCCGATTTTTTTCCAGAAAATCAGAAATAAATCGAAGAACAATACTCTTTTAGAATACAATTCTAAAATATTTCGACCCTCAAAATCGCAAATTTTGCGTTTTTCTATTTTATTTGATTTATTTTCTCTTTTCATATTTTCAAAAAAATCTGAAATTTTTTGTGTGAGCTTTATTTGATTTAATTAGATTTTTAACTTTATTTTTATATTTTTTAGATTTTATTTTAATCACTTTTCTTTTTTTCCATTCTTTTTAAATCTGTATTGATTTTATTTGATACTGTGTTGAAATTTATAATCATATCATGACTGATCAAAGAACTCTGAGAGAACTGGTTGCACTTGTAAATTATAATGCTTTATGTATTGAAGATCCTGATGTTGTTGATGCACCTTTCGAATTGAAATTTGGTTTAACGCACTTGTTGCCAAGTTTTAATGGTTTTGCAGGTGATGATCCACATAAGCATATGAATGAATTTCAGGTTGTGTACTCTGCACCTTCCGAACCTTCACTAGAGGACCTTGTCAAGCAAATTGCTGCAAATAGTCTCCAGTTTCAGCAACAAACAGATTATAGTCTTCAGGCTTTGCAAACACAGCTTGATCAACTTACCACTTCGGTGAATGCTATGCAGCAAGCTCAAGGATCAAACCAACAACCTTCGGAAGAACATTCTATTTTTCAAATAGAGTTGCCTTCTAAAATTGTTGATGATACTTGTATTAATTTGTTTGCAGCTGATTTTCTATCATTGTCTGATTTTAATGATGTTTACTCTTGTGATGTTTGTACTGACACTAAAATTTGCTCTGTTTGTGCTGAAATTGAGGTTGCCTTGCAAGTTGATATTCTTACTGCAAATGAGGTTGCAAATAAATTTGTTCATGTCAATGAAGCTCTTGACACCTCGGCTTCCCGGAACAAACCATCCATCGAGAAATCACCCTCTTTAGAGCTGAAGCCACTTCCTAATAATTTATTTGAATTTGTACAGGAAGAGAAATCATTACAGGAACATAAGAAGGGAATTGGATGGAATTTGGTTGACACTTGTGATATTAGCCCATCCATGAGTATGCATAGGATCTCAATTGAAGATGGAACAAAAGTAGCGAGGAATCCCCTTAATCCTTTGATTCTTAAAGTTGTTGAAAAGGAGATCACTATCATGTTCACATTCAACACTTTTACTTATCAAAGATTCTTCTTTGATCCTGGAATAAAAGGCGAAGGTACTAATAAAAACTTCAATATTAATGGATACTACCTAAAGCTACTCTATGAGATCCTCACTTTGGAAGAAGAGACTGTAGAAGAGCTCTCTTTAGGAAATGCGGCTTATGTGATCACATATCCACCTTGACTACTCGGGTGTGTTCTTTCCTTTCTCTCCCTCTTATTTTATATTTATGTCCTTTCATTGAGGACAATGCTTGTTTTAAGTGTGGGGGAGGGAATAATTTATTTTCTTTGTTTTTGTTTTGTTTTTTGTTTTGTTTTATTTTATAAACACTAGACATTTTTTTTTTACGAATTTTGTTTTGCTTTACGATTCATGGATAACTAATCCCAAGGCAAAATCCTGCCGATTACAGGTTCCATCATACTTTGAGGTTATTATAATTTTCAATCCAAATTCTATTCCTTTCAATGTTGTTATGTGATCATTGTTTTCTTATTTCGATTATCATATATTAGTGTTGATTTAATTTGATTGTTGTATGATCCTTGACCGTAGTCACGTTAGCGTTTGCTTAATTCGTTATCGTGTTTGATCAAATTGTGTTTGCTTAATTCACGAGAGCTTAAATCTGTTTGCTTAATTCAGATAATAGGAACATACATCAAATAAAACCAGTTGCGCTTGTCAATGAGTTTTATAATCAAATAGGAATAGATAATCCGCTTAGGAGGTTGAAATTATAATAACCGATGATAAGTTGGAACCCAAATCAGTAGGATTAGCCGTTTTACTTTATTCGATAATCACTTTTTATTTTAATTGCTTTTTCTTCCGTTTTGAATTAAAATCGAAAACACCCCATAAATCGTTACTATTGTTAGTTAATAAGATCAAAAATCCTTGTGAGACGATTCGAGTCATTGTCGCTATACTACGTTTTCAAAATTACTCGTTTTTGATCCGTGCGCGACACGCGGATCAGAGTCCTAGAAATGAAGATACCACTGAGGCATCCAACTCAAAAAACCATACCGAGGACGTTCATATTAGAAATGAAAACACTAAATCCAACAAAACCCTTGAGGGATACACGAGTCCTAAACCATCTACCCCTATTCATAATGATGATGAAGGGTCATCAAACTCTGACTTTGTTGATGAAACTCAGTTAGAAATGCAAGATGACACCGACCCTATACCATCCTTTAGTCAACCTCCACAACCAAAACCCATAACTTCAATAGAATCAACAAAGACATGGATTACCTTCAAAAATCACGGGACAATTTGCAAATTTAGACCTTGATCCAAACATTGACACAAACAACAACATCAACCCCCCAAATTCTTTTCAAGCTACCATGAATCTTTATGAACCTTTTCGAAAGGTCACTTCAAAGAAAAAAAAGCCAAATATCTAGCTCAAAAATTCACTTATGGAACTAGGTCCAAAGTTGGCTCTCCCAATTCTAAAAGATGAAATGCATCTTCTGGAATGTAAGGGGTCTAGCCAACTCCCCTAGAAAATTGACTTTAAAGAAACTTCTTAAGGTTTATAAAAATGATTTTGTATTATTGATGAGCCTTGGATATACACTAGCAACCTGCCTCTAAATGGATTTAAAACATTGATATAAATATTTTTGCAACAAATATTAGACTCAATATACTCCTAAATATCTGGTTCCTTTGTTTAAACCACTTGATCCTACCATAATTAGCTCTAATGACCAACATGTCACATTTTTTTTAGATAACAATAAAGTTTTTACTACTAGTGGTATCCATGCCTCAACATACTATTTTCAAAGAAGGACTCTTTGGAATACTCTTTCTCAAATCAACTCTATCTATACTTCTCCTTGGTATTGCATTGAAGATTTCAAATCCATTTTAGGTGATCATGAGCACAAAGGCTCCCACACAACTACAAAGGTTCCAATGGAAGACTTACTCAATTGATCAAACACACTCAACCTCATTCACACTCCCATCTAAGGTGCTAAGTTCATCTGGTCTAATGGTAGCAAAGCTCTCAACTCACTAAAAAAGGTTGGATAGAATCATATGCAGTCAAGATTGGATCTCTACTTGTAACACTATTGATCGTACCTGGAGATCAGGATCCGATATGGCTGGCGTCGAGCGTCGTTGAAGGACGGTTGATAAGGAGAAGAAGGGGTGTACCTGCAAGGCACTCTGATGCTGAAGTAAGAGACTGAGCAAAGAGCGTGCAAGTACGAGAATTAAGGTGAGAGAATTGAATACATGGCCCTCTCCTCTGAGAGGGTTTATATACTGTCGTTAATGGAGGATTATTGGCTCAAACCGTTTGGCGCGGATCGCAGAATCCACACGAATAGGTAACTGTCAAAAATAGCCGTTGGGGGATTCCATCCTGGTCGGTATGGCTTTGGTCGACAAGGACCATTATTCTTGGTGTTGTGCTCGACGCCGAGCGTGTCATAATGTCACTTTGCTTGGCCCAATTCTGGGAGTTGGGCCTGCCCAGAACAGGAGCCCCCCAAGTCGTTGCTCCTGCAGAGGAGCGGTGACTTAGTGATGGTTTCATGTCTAAGGCGTATGCAGTACGTCTGGTGTCTTTCGTGCGCGGACCAGGGAGTTATCGTCGATGACCCTCGGCAGACGGGCAGTTTTTTCGTCGCTCGACAAAGGGGTAATATGAAACGAAAAGTTGGCGTGTCTGGGAATTCGCGCCTATTTAATGCTCTGACGGCTAGCCTAGGGGCTAGAGCGTAGGTAATTATTTCCTAGGGGTAGGGGTCACGCGTTGCTGCACATGTTCCCTTCCTTATAAATAGGAACCCAAGGCATTCTGTAAGCTTTTTCGTTTCGCCTTCTTCTCCACTGCACTGCTCGTAAGTCAGTCGTTGCTCTCAGCCGTCGACCACCGTTTTCATCCATCGACCACCGCCTTCCAAGCTAATTTCTTCTGTAAATGGCCTCCTAAGCTCCATGTACGGTTCTTATTTGCGTTTATATTAGTCATAGGCTTGATATTTAGCAATGCATGTGGCATAGGATAGATATTCCGGTAGTTTAGGCTTAAAATAAGTAGATTAAAGATCTTCTGTCACCGTTGCTCGTCGACTACGAACCCTAATTCGTGGTCGATGATGGTCCTGGTCGATTTTGACCTAGGACCTGGTAAGAATCTAGGTTTTGATCGTATCATCGTTGTTGTCGGGCGTTGGCCATCGCCTTGAGCGGTGGCTAGCCGAGGGCTATGGCTCGGGATCTTATTCCTGGGCCGATACGCGCCCTTTCACTTGTTGAGCGGTGGAAGGGTGGATTTGATATTCTTAATAGAATTCACTGAAGCCTTTCCTCTGCTTTTCAGGTGAGAAATCGCTTATGGACCCGCTCGATATCTCCTCGGAGGAGGTATCCTCAGAAGACTCCGGTTCTTCCGCATCTGTTCCCTCTGACTCCGGAAGCTCGTCGGGAGAATCAGACGCGACCACGATGGGGGAAGGAGCCCTTGACTCAGGAGAGATGACAAATTCCCCACAATGTCCGGAAAACATAATAATCGTGCCCGAAGAATGGGTAGTGGAGGACCTGCTCGATAAGGTGTCGTCATTCTCGAGGCCTCACTTGGAGCCTTTTGCTATTGTTGGCGATCCAGAGGATTGGGTCGTCACCTTCCCGGGGAATGATTGTAAACACCCAAAATTTTCCCTCACTCATTTCACCATGGCTTGTGATCTTTTCATTTGCATAAATTCAATCATAGCATCTCATATTTCATTTTTGCTTCACTTCATTGATTCAAAATCATCTGCATCTAGGGTTTGTGATCAGATGAATCCAAGGGGCCTTCTGAGCCACTCCAAAGGGCTTCAATCATTTCAAAAGGGCCCATGTATGTTCAATCATCATATTACATCCTCCCAAGATCAAGAAAGTCAAAAAATCACAAGAACTGAGAAAGACATGGAAGCAGAGCCAAGCTTAACTACATAGATGACCTAAAATTAGGGTTTTGGTTTCAGAGGCCATAACTCCAAATTTTTTTGTCATTCTTGTTTCTATTGGTCTCTATATGTTATAAGGATCATGCATACCAATTTTCATGAAGAAATTCAATGGGGAAGGCATCTGACCAAGAGATGACTTCTTGAGCAAGCCAGTGCAAAATCAGGGCATCTAAGGCCCTCAATCATCCAACCAAAGGGTTTTCTCCATCATTTTGAATGTGTATGATCTTTATGTGATCTTAGAAGAAGTTATAAGTTCACAAAATTGAAGAATTTCAAGTCATTTGCAAAGTTGCCATTTTGGGAAAGTGACTTGTAATGTAAACTTGCCATTTTGGGAAAGTTTTTCAACCTCCTCTTTTTGATTCAAAAATGCTTCAAATGGAAAATTCTTGGTCATGAAAGTTGTAGATTGGATCCTCCCATTTTCAAAAAGTACAAGAAATTGATCTAATTCATTATAGAACTCAAGTTATGGCTTGTCAAAGTTGGGAAAAATCACAAAAATTCACTTATGTGCCAAAGAGGGAAACTTGCAAATTCTTGTACCAAGGCAATTTGTGACTTCTAATTGATGTCTAAGCTTTACAAAAACATCATACATGACTTAAATTTCAGATTGACCCAAAGATTTCTCAAGTTCCATGCCTTAAACTTCAAGAAATTCAAAAAGGGCCAAAGTTGGACAAAATTGCAAAATGCTCCATAACTCTTAATCCACTTGAGCCAGCTCACTAAATCAGTTTCCATAGACCTCCCTAAAGCCAGATGACTCGAGCCATGCCCCTAAACCAGCCTGCCACTTGCCCATACCTCCAAGTACAACTTTCTTGACTTTTTGCATTATGAGCCATACCAATCACACTGCTCCACAACAACTCTCTGCCCAATCAGAACATGTTATGTGGACCTCAAGCAAGCCATAAC
Source organism: Lathyrus aphaca (assembly GCA_963966055.1). NCBI lineage: Eukaryota > Viridiplantae > Streptophyta > Magnoliopsida > Fabales > Fabaceae > Lathyrus > Lathyrus aphaca. Next base: position 21,062,767 of record OZ014519.1, on the reverse strand, counting down.
ACACAACAAGCAAGCCTGAAACTCCAAGAACTCAGCACACTCCAAAATCCCCAAATTTGCAAAAGCCTTCGAATCTCTTGATTCAACCATCAAACCTTCAAGCTTCTTTCACCATTCAACTCACCATGATCCACTGATCATTTCCCACCTTTCATTTGGCCCTAAAACCTTCACAATCAAAAATAGGATTTTCACATTTCACAAACTGAACTTCTGCCATTTTCAGTTTGGGACCATATAAACTCCAGCTAAGCATCACAAACACTTGAGGATGATCATTGGAGCTTGTTTGAAGCAAGGAACTGGCCAGAAAGCACCATTTTCGAAATCTTCAGTTCAGGTATCATCAAGAACTTTTTTTTCCAGAAACTTGATTTTAAGTTCTTAGATTGTTCTCCATGCTTCACTGATCACACTACACCTTTTGGTTTTGAAAATGATTGAATATTAAGCATGTATGAAGCTTCTGAAATTTCTGAGTAATTTTCCGTTTTGCTTCGAATCTTGATGTTCATGTGAAATAAATGATTTTTGCTGGCTGAATCTTGTTTAGAATGAGTTAGAGATCATTTCTGGAGAGTTAGAGAGCTTAGGGTTGCGAATTGAGTGAGATTGAAGAAATGGATGGCCGGAGAAGATGACCGGAACACTGTTCCGGTCACCTGAAAGTAATTAGGGCAGCAGATTAGGGTTTAATCATAATTAGCGTAGTTTGAATTCTGGCCCTTGAATGACGCGCGAAGTCAATTCCCTCCATCCTGAGTTTGAACCTGGGCCCTTGGATTGGCTGACTTTCTTATTTTCTCATTTAATTAATATTTATTTCATTTGTTTTACATTTAATTTCTACGAATTTTAAAAAATAGTAAAATGCATCAAAAAATTCTGAAAATTTTTATCCAAGCTTTTATTTATTTTCAGAAACCAAAAATATTTTTATTTTTATTTTTTGCATTAAAAATTATTTTTAAATCATTTAAGTGATTATTTTTAATTAGTTAATGAGAATTAATTAATTAAAAATACATTTAGGTATTTAAAAATTCCAAAAAAATTCAGAGAGCTTTTTAAAACATTTAGAAACATTATCAAACTCTTCAAACAAATTTCTTTTTGGTTCTTGACATATTTTGACATTTTTCTTTGGAATTAAAGTTCTTAAAAGTCAATATTTTTGTCTTAACTTAGAAAAATTCATTCTGCCTAACCTTGAAGAGTTTGATGATGGTTCTTTTTGCATTGCATTCTTCATGTCATGGAGTTCCTAGGGTAAAACTGGTTTGAATTTATATCTCATTTTCAATTTGTTGTGCATTTTTCCTTTTGAAGTGCCTTAAAACCCTAGCAAACTTGAGAAAATCATAACTCCCATTAGGTTAAGAGTTGGGTCCCCTCCTTTGGGAAGTGAACTTGTGTAGGGTTAGGGTTCTTTTGATCCCATTTTCAATTTTTTATCTTGTCATTTGCTTCTGATTTTGAATTTTGCTTTGTGTCTTGTGCATAAACCCTAATTTTTGCCTTCATTTGCATTCATCTCTCATATGCTTGCATACATGAACTTGCCATGACATTTTGTGCATTCACATGACTTCTAAGACATCCTAGGACATATTAGAATCATGCTTGACCATTGCATCTTTCATTTGCCATGTTATACCTCCATTGCATTTCATAAACTTTCATGAACTTTCATGGTTCAAAACATGCTTCATTTGCATCCTTATCCTTGCATGATCATCCACAACCCTTGTCTTGTGTTTGCATTACCTCTTAGTATCATTAACATCATAAATTTTCTTCTGGTTTTGGTTTGCACCTTTGCATTCATCTCATTTTCATTTGCATTTCACTTCCTTTGCTAACTTTTCAGGTGGTAAGTGTTGAGAAGTGAATTTGCCTTCACTTCTCATAATCTTTTCTCATCTCTCTTTATGCATCCTTGTTGCATTTTACTTTTGTATTAGAATGAGCTTGCTCATTCATGTTCTCTTCTCACTTTCTTTCTTCAGGCAACTTATCTTCTTAAGTGAAGTAAGTTGTCTTGCTTCTTGCTTCTCCTCCTTTCATGTTTCTTCCTTGGTGGCTTTTTCTTGAAGATCTCTTGCAAGCCTCATAAACCCTAGGAACACCCAAGCATGATCCCAATTAGGGTTTGATTAGTCCCCCCATTAGTTTTACCTTTGTGTCATCTTTGAGTCTTCTCTTCTAATCTTTTAATCAAGGACTAAACCTTCAAGGTTTTAAGGATTTGTGATTAAGTTTATGCCTGCATCCTTCTATTAGGATGGAGTGTATAACTTTAATCCTAAGTGTTAAACCCTTAATGTGTTTAAATCTCTTAATCAATCCACCTAATAATCACTAAGACAATAATCTTGTAACTTGGGCCTTGCATTAGGGTTCTAATTCTTCCTTAATTGGTTAAGAAGGACTAACCCTAGTGTTAATGGACAAGTCCCCCTCAAGTTGTCTTACCAACCATAAAACCCACTTCTTAATCTTATCATTAACTAAAATCCACTTTAATAAAATCTTTGTTTTGTCATGAGGTTAATCCCTAATCATGGATTAAGTTGAGGTATCTTCCTCAGCTTAAATGTTCTCATGTATTATCCTTCTATTAGGATGGTGTAATGGGTCCATTAAATCCTTGATTATGGCTTAAACTCATTACTTAACACTAAACAAAAATACCAAAAACATTTAAATAATCACAAGTAGGTCAATGATCTTAATCCTACATCATGGTGATTGAGTGTGGGGTGTTTACTTCATACTTAAGGTATTCTCATTACCCCTAATCAGAGGGATGATGTGATGAGTTTACTAACCCTTGGTTTAGGCTTAAGCTCATTTTCTTATGACAAACTCCAAAAAGCAATAAAAGATTGAAAACACAAAAACAAACAATAATCGTCTCCTCCGGGATTCTTTTCTCATCACCTTCACTCACAAACGAGAACTTGCTTCTTCCGTCTAAATGCAAGACAGTTTGCACCTGAGCCAAACAGGCCATACACTTGAGCATAGGCAAGTAAGCAGTTCACAAGTCAATTTATCTTTCAGTCTCTTTGAGTCGAACTACGGTGTTCTGACTTCCTCATTGCACTAGAGGATACGTAGGCATAACTTAAGGGTTATCGAACAAAAGTCTCTGTATATTCCCCCCTCTTCCAGCTTCATTCTTAAAGCCTCATAGTCTAGAGCTTCATACTCTTTTCTTACACTGACACTCTTTTATCTCACTTCACACTTCATTTGCACTGACACTTGCATTCTTTTCCAGTTTTGATACACAGACTAAGCACTGACACTACCCCTTTAAGCACAAATCTTTCAAGCGTAGATCCCGTCGAGTACGACGGACAATCTGGGTGCTAATACCTTCCCAGGTTGTAACCAACCCCCTTTCTCAGTTTCTCTGGTTCGCAACCGTCTTATCCATATCTTTCTAGGTTTATGCAGCATTACCTTTCCTTTGGGATAAAAATGCCTAGCTGGCGACTCTTTCCTTTTCAGTTCACCCTTGTGTGTTCTCTCCTTTCGCCGACCGTTCGCGTCTGTACCCTATCTGACCAGGTGTCATTTGGTGGGAGCGACATCTTGGCGACTCTGCTGGGGAGACTTATACTGTAACCAGGGCTTCTGGTTCTTTTTGTGGGTTCCTCCTAGCGCTTGTTTGATTTGTGTTTACTGGGGTGTTATGTGCTAATTGTGTTTGTTTATCTGCTTTATTTATTGCTTTATGTACAACTTTATTTACTGCTTTCCTCTACAGTTTTGCATATTTCATATTGTCATTGTCACTATGTTGGATCTGGTTTTCTTTGGTGGGTGGGGTTCCATTGAGAGTTTGAGGTCCTATACCTGGGACCTGAGTGACACCTAGGCTATAGTGGTTCATGTTCTTTCCCATTCCATTTCAGTCTAGTGCGGGAATATGAAACACGGTTCAGATGTGGGTTTCTTCTTGAGAACTCTGTGCTACAGATTTCCTGTAGTGCTAGGGCTATCTGAGAAGCCTGCTAAGTCTGAATGACCTTTATTATGACCTTCAGAAACTGGGGTGAATTAGAGGAGGATCTTTTATGGTTATTGTTAACATTGTACCTCCGGGTTAGAAGTGTTTACACTTCTCATAACTGATCCAAGTCTGAGGATCCTTGTTCTAGAACACTACCTGTGAGGGGGTTGGGTTGTTTACAGGTTTGCAGGTACCCTTGGCCACATCATACCCTATTTTTGTTTTGTTTAAGAGTACTCCACTTTGGACAGTTCTTGTGATTAACTCGGGACATGTGACTCTTTATTTGAGTCCCCCACCTTGGTTACTGGATTTGTAAACCTTCATCTGGACTTTTTGAGCATACATAGGCCTTATACCAAGACATATATCAGATCCAGCTTGATCACAAACCCTTGCATATCATTTTCATATATCATCATTGCATCATTTAATATTTGTTTATTTGTTTTTCAGGGTATCCACATCATATCTGGTTTGGTTTTTACCCCTTCTTCTGCATAGACCTTTACTTCATCAGTTATCTGCTTCAGCTACCTTCATCATCACCAGCATCAGCTTGTCAGTAGCTCATTTCCAGCATCATTCTGTGATATTCATCAGTACCAATCTTCAGTTTCTTCAGCAGCATTCATGACTACTCCCAGGAAAAGCAACATATCCTACCATTTCTTTGAACCTGTGTTGACTGGTATCAGGCAGGTCCAGTCACTTGTCACACCTGACCACATCCCATTGTTTAGAGAACACTATGGAGGTATCCTGGATATGGTTATGGACCTTGACCCTTCTCAAAGGAGCATGATCCACACATGCTTGCAGTTTTATGATCCTCCATTGAGATGCTTCACCTTTCCAGACTTCCAGCTAGGGCCTCTGCTAGAGGAGTTTTCTTCATTGATTGGAGTACCTATCAGGGGTGGAATCCCTTTCAACCCAGAAATGCCAGCTCCCAGAAATGGAGAAGTAGCAAAAGCACTGTACCTGGAGCCTGCCTTGATTGAGCAAAGTATGACAACAAAAGCTGGGATCCCTGGTTTGCACTTGGACTTCTTGATTTCTCAGGCCATCCTGAAGGCTTCATTGGGAGAGTGGAGGGAAGTCTGTGCACTGTTAGCCCTCAGCATATATGGGGCTATACTGTTTACAGATGAGCCCAAATTTGTCAGCAAGAATGCCATCCATCTGTTTCTTCTGAGGAACCCGGTGCCTACACTGCTGGGAGACTTTTACTATTCCATCCATCAGAGGAATGAGAAACAAAGGGGGAAGTTGGTGAGATGTTGTGCTCCTTTGTTTTACACCTAGCTGCTCAGACACCTGCCTAAGTCAGATGCCTTCCTGAACCCTCACCAACAGAAGAATTGGGCTAAAAGGCTCATTACCTTGACTTCAGATGATATCAGATGGTGCACCCAGAGCACCAAAGGCAAGGACATTATCACCAACTGTGGGAAATACCCAAATGTGCCTCTAATAGGAGTAAAGGGTTGCATAAACTACAACCCCTTACTGTTTAAGAGACAACTAGGTTATGGCTTGGTCCACCCTCCCAGAGGGCAAGATTTAGCTGAGACCCTGTATTGTGAAGTGAAACCTAATTCAGCTGTTGTCAAACAAGCATCCTGGGCTTGGGACAACATCCAGACAAAAGGGATGGCTATTCTGGGAAGGTGTAATAATGTTGCTTCAGCTCAATATTATGACTGGTCCAGTACTAGAGCTCAGATTACTAGAATGCCTTTCATCTTGGAGGACATACCTGGACCCTCTACAGTACAACCCGCAACAACTGTCAGCCTAGAAGAATTTGAGAAGCTAAAGGAAAGAAATGAGAACCTATCTCAAGCTTTAAAGAAGACTCTTTGGGAAAAGAGTGATGGTCGTATGGACATTGAGAGATTGGAGAAGCTCAGGGTGGAACATCTTTCTAAAATTGAGAAGACAGAGGACTACATAAGGAAAACAAGGGCTGGGGAACAAATATTGAAGAATTCCTGTAAAGAAGCCAAGATTCTGAAGGCTAGGACTGAGCTCTATCTGCAAGAGAGTCAGGCTAGGTGGGTCAGGATCACTGAAGCTCGTACACAAGAAGACCAGAAGACTCAAGCCAAGATTGAATAGCTAGAGGCCAATGAGAAAAAACAGATGGAAGCTTTGTTGGCAGCCCAGAGGGAAATTTCAGAGTTGAAGCTCAGAGCAGGATTGAAAATATCAAAGGACCAGGACAGGCACAAGAAGTTGACCACTGCCATTGCCACCAGGAACCTCCTCATCAGGACCATTACAGAGCACCCAGCTGGTCCAGTAACTGAGGCACTCCTGAAGGAGGTCAGAGAAGATGAGTTTGGACTGGATGTCTGATTCTTTGTTTGTTGTTGTTTCCATTTGATGTACTTTTCCTTTTGTTGTATTTTGACCCTCCATGGGCGTGTATTGTAAAACAGACTATGTATTGTTCGCCATTTGTAATATATTTTAGTCTGTTTCCATTTGGGCTTTTCTCTCAACAACATCAAGCATCTTCCTCGAGGTCTGGAAAGGTCAAAACCAAGAGCCAAACCAGATACCTTGGAAAACAAATAAGCATACTGCATTGCATACTAACTTTTGTTTTGTTTTGTAGGTTTTGTTATTATTTTTTGTTTCTAACTTTGTTGTGATCTCAGGAAACATTGCTCGTCGCCGAGTGTTCCCTGTCAACCGCGCGCACCGGTACCCGACTCGTAAAAACCTTCCCGGTATTCAAATGGAACAAGTACAGCAAGATCTGACTGAGGTCAGAAATCAGATGGCTAATGAGAGAGTAGAGATGAGAAATCAGATATCTCAATTCATGGCAGTGATGACTGGCTTAGCCCAGAGTCAAGAAAGGTTAAGAGAGCTGGTGGAAAGACAAACTCCTGAAGAGCCTCATCTAGGGATAGGGGGAACTAGTAACAATGAGCGGGGCCAACCTCGTATTGACCCACCAGTATTTGGACCTCATCTGGATCCGGAAGTTAACATCCCGAGAAATGTGCCAGGTAATACTACTGGAGGGAGAATCTTGTAAGAGGATCCCCAAGAAGAACAATTTACTGTTATGGGGGCTGGAGATGAAGTATATGACCGGAGATTGGACGAAATTGCTGAGAAATTAAGATCTTTTGAGTCACAGAATTCTTTGGGCTTCGATGTGATGGACATGGGACTAGTAGATGGGGTGAGAATTCCCCACAAATTCAAACCCCCATGCTTTGAAAAGTACAATGGCTCCTCCTGCCCTCGCACTCATCTGCAGTCTTTCCTAGGAAGGCTCAAAGCGTATACCATGGATGAAAAGTTGTGGATGTTCTACTTTGAAGACAGTCTGACTGGGGCTTCAAGAGAGTGGTATTCACACTTGTCTAGGGACACCATAAGATGCTGGATGGATTTGGCAGAGGCTTTCATCCGTCAATATCAATACAACCTGGACATGGCTCCCAACAGGACCCTCCTAATGGGAATGTCTCAGTCTTCTAGAGAAAGCTTCAGGGAATATGCCCAAAGGTGGAGACAACTTGCTGCTGCTGTCCAACCACCCATGTCAGAGAGAGAAATGGCTGACATGTTCATGAATACATTGCAAGGGACCTATATTGATAGATTGGCTGCCTTCTCCTCTACCAGTTTTGCTGATGTGGTCATAGCTGGTGAAAGGATTGAAAGTCTATTAAAGATGGGCAAAATTTCCGACAGTGGTGCAAGTTCATCCAGCAATCCCAGAAAGCCTTTTGTGGGACCCCGAAGGGCTGGTGAGACAAATTCCATTCATGCAAGCAGGGGCAGGCCTCAGTATGCGCACCGTTCAGTAGCAGCAGTTACCATCCCATCTCCGATTCCTCAACAATCAGCATATCCTCAACAACAACAACCACAGTATCAACAACAAGTTCATTATCCGCAACAGAGAACCTACAACAATAGCAATAACAACCAACAACAACGTCCTTTCCAACAGAGACCATCACAGGCAAACAGGGTAACTGACCCAATCCCAATGCCGTATGCTGCACTCTTGCCACAACTACTGAAGCTCAACCTGGTTGAGTTAAGGACATTGGCACCTCCAGATCCTCTTAATTTTCCAAAGAACTATGATGCCAATGCCAGGTGTGCATTCCACTCAAACGCACCAGGGCATAATACCGAAAAATGCATAGCCTTACAGATGAAAGTCCAAGACCTGGTGGACTCAAAAGCTCTCAACTTTGCACCTCCCCTAAATGTCACAAGGAATCCAATGCCTAGTCACAACGGGCCTAGGATTAATGCTATTGAGGAAGGCAAACTATCCACCTTAATCACCAGTGTTGCATAGATTCGAACACCTTTGGTTGAAATCAAAGCTCAGCTTTTAGAATGCCAAGTGTTCCCTGGGTGTGAGCTCGGCTGTGGGTATTGCAATATTGCCGTCAATGGGTGTGAAAGGCTGAGAAATGACATAGATGGACTTATTAAGGAGGGTATCCTTCAGATTACGACAACAACGCCTACAACTCCAACAATTCCTTCACCAACAATCACCGATACTCCTACAACGTCAACAACTATTGTTCCAACGGATTCTACTACAACTCCAACAACCGCTCAATCAATCACTTCAATGGATGCAAGTTCAGTCACCATTCCTGCTACAACTTCAACACCCATCCAGTCAATGGTACCTCCTACAACATCAGCAACAATTGATGAAAGTGTCTCAACAGTTACTATATACTATGACCCTGCAAATATTCCTGCCAACAACTCACAAAATGTTACTCCTGTCAGAGCACCAGTCACCATATACTATGATCCACACACCATTGTGGTCCCTTCTGCAGCTGCTATTAGTCTAGTCACCATCACAGTGCCTGGGCCAGTTCCTTACGAAAGCAGTAATGCCATCCCTTGGCATTATGGCTCAGATCTGTACTGCGAGGGGCAGAAAATCACTTTAGAATCATCAACTTCTTCACCCCAGATAGACAATGTGGGGGAGGCGGAGGCTTCACTAGGAGCGGACGTCTCTTTGCCTCACAAATTCCAAGACCCATTGCCGAAGCAGAAACTGCTGCTAAGGCAAAAGGGAAGAGCATGGTGCAAGAAGAACCAGTTGTTAGAGAAGCTTTGAAGACTCCTTTTGATCAAGAGGTTGATGAATTCATGAGAATCATAAAGAAAAGTGATTACAAGGTGGTAGACCAGCTTCACCAAACACCTTCCAAAATCTCCATACTATCATTGCTAATATGCTCCGAGGCTCATCGGAACGCACTATTAAAAGTCCTGCACGCAGCTTATGTGCCGGAGGAGATTACCGTTAATCAGTTAGAGGCTGTGGTTGGAAATGTCAACGCTAGTAATGGGCTAGGATTTAGCAACACTAATTTGACAACGGAAGGTCGCAATCACAACAAGGCTTTGCACATTACCTTGGAGTGTAAGGGTGCAGTTCTTTCTCACGTACTGGTGGACACAGGGTCATCCCTCAATGTCCTGCCTAAGAAAGCCCTTGTGAAGCTGGAGTATGATGGATTGGCACTACGCCCAAGTAACTTGGTAGTGAGAGCCTTTGATGGTTCTAAAAGATCAGTTCTGGGAGAGATAGAATTACCAATAATGATTGGCCCACAGGTTTTCAAAACGACCTTCTTTGTGATGGATATACAGCCTGCCTACAGCTGTCTATTGGGTAGACCATGGATACACGCCGCTGGAGCCGTGACATCAACCCTTCACCAGAAGTTAAAATTCGAGTGGGAAGGCCAAGTCATTACTATTTGTGGGGAGGAGGATATTTTTGTTAGCCAGCTGGCTACTTTCAAATACATTGAAATGGATGGAGAGATCCATGAAACAATGAGCCAAGGGTTTGAGGATCTTAACATTAATGAAACATCTGATGTACTTGGGACCTCCATCACATCATATCAGCAAGCCCAGAAGGTTGTTGAGGAAGGTACCGCCCAAGGCTGGGGCAAGCTGCTGCCCGTGGAAAAGAAAGAAGACCGATTCGGGTTGGGTTACAGACCAACTCGACAAGATCAATCAGAGGCTGCAACGGAGCCCAAGTTTATTAGTGGGGGGATGCTCACCCCGGATGCTGTGAATAGCTTGGAAGATGAGTCAGAAGACGAGCGTAACCTGGAAAGCTGGATACGTCCAAAGACCCCGGGGAGCCATGTCTCAAACTGGTCTTCCCAGGAAATTATAAGGGTTACTCCTGCAGAGTAATTATTATTTCCTGTGTTTTTGAAGCATGCATCAAGTCCTGCATCTTGCCCAAGATGTCAGGACTCATTTTGTAATCGGGCCGTCTTGTATTTTGTGCAAAGATCAATTAATGAATATCAGGACATCTTTTGCAAATGAGTCTTTTCTTTTTTCGCTCACTGTTTTTCATTTTTTATTTTTTGTACAAAAATAAAATGGCAATGCTTTTCAAAATAAATAACTTCATTCTCACTTTTTTTTTTAAAAACAAGATAAAACTGATCACTAAAATGAACAACACTGCTATGACTTTGTATGACTTTGACAATCTGATTAATCAAGCTGATGAAGGGGTTGAAGAATATTATGAGCTACCCGAAGAGCTAGCCAGGTTGTTAAGGCAAGAGGAGAAGGTTATCACTCCTCATCAGGAGGAGGTTGAGACGGTTAATCTTGGAACAAAAGAAGACTTGAAAGAAGTTAAGATCGGGGCATGCCTGCAAGATTCAGTAAAAGAGAAACTGATTGACATGCTTCGGGAGTATGTGGATGTTTTTGCTTGGTCTTATCAGGATATGCTAGGGTTGGACACCGACATTGTTATGCATAAGCTGCCTCTAAAAGAAGACTGCCCGCCAGTAAAACAGAAGTTGCGCCGTACTCGCCCAGATATGGCAATGAAGATAAAAGAAGAGGTACAAAAGCAGTGGGACGCCGGTTTCCTTGCTGTAACTAGCTATCCGCCGTGGGTTGCTAACATTGTACCAGTGCCTAAAAAGGGTGGAAAAGTGAGGATGTGTGTGGATTACCGGGATCTGAACAGAGCCAGCCCGAAAGATGATTTCCCATTACCTCACATTGACGTATTGGTTGATAATACAGCTCAGTTCTCGGTGTTTTCCTTCATGGACGGATTTTCAGGATATAATCAGATCAAAATGTCACCTGAAGACATGGAGAAAACAACTTTCATCACACCCTAGGGCACATTCTATTATAAGGTGATGCCATTCAGACTGAAGAATGCGGGTGCCACTTATCAACGGGCTATGGTAACACTATTCCATGACATGATTCACAAAGAAATTGAATGTTATGTGGATGACTTGATTGCCAAGTCCCTCACAGAAGAAGACCACCTGGTAAATCTATTGAAGTTATTCAAGCGTCTGAGGAAGTACCAATTGAAGTTAAACCCCAACAAATGCACATTCGGGGTGCGATCCGGTAAGCTGCTAGGATTTATTGTAAGTGAGAAAGGGATTGAAGTTGACCCTGATAAAGTCAAAGCCATTCAAGAAATGCCTGCACCGAAGACTGATAAAGAAGTTCGGGGGTTTCTAGGTAGATTGAACTACATTTCACGGTTCATATCTCACATTACAGCAACTTGTGAGCCTTTGTTCAAGCTGTTAAGAAAGGAATAAACGATCAGGTGGAACGAAGACTGCCAGAAGGCTTTTGACAAAATCAAGGAATACTTACAAGAGCCTCCAATCCTTATGCCTCCAGTTGAAGGAAGACCTCTAATAATGTACCTGACAATATTAGAAGAGTCAATGGGGTGTGTGCTGGGCCAACATGACGAGTCTGGTCAAAAAGAGTATGCAATATACTACCTAAGCAAAAATTTTACCGACTGTGAACAACGTTATTCACTGCTCGAGAAAACTTGCTGTGCTTTAGCGTGGGCTGCTCGCCGACTAAGGCAGTATATGTTGACCCACACCACTTTATTGATCTCGAAGATGGACCCAGTCAAGTACATTTTTGAGAAGCCAGCACTTACCGGACGGGTTGCAAGATGGCAAATGATCCTCACAGAATATGACATTCAATACACATCTCAGAAGGCCATCAAAGGAAGTGTATTGTCTGATTATCTCGCTGAGCAACCCATTGATGATTACCAGCCCATGAGATTTGACTTCCCCGATGAAGACATCATGTACTTGAAAGCAAAAGATCATGAAATGCCTGTTCACACTGAAAGGCCTGACCCAGAAGAAGAATGGACTATGATGTTTGATGGGGCTGTCAATATGAATGGTCGTGGTGTTGGTGCAGTACTCATTACACCTAAAGGTGTTCACATGCCTTTCTTGGCAAAACTCACTTTTAACTGCACTAACAACGAAGCTGAATACGAAGCTTGCATTATGGGTCTTGAGGAAGCCATTGACCTCAGGATCAAGACTTTGACTGTGTTCGGAGATTCAGCTCTGGTAATTAATCAAACCAACGGCAAATGGTACACTCACCAGGATCATCTGATACCTTACCGGGATTATACAAGGAGGTTATTGACTTTCTTCACTGCAGTTAAGCTTGAGTATATCCCTCGAGATGAAAATCAGTTTGCAGATGCTCTGGCTACCATTTCATCCATGATCAAAGTTCAAGCTGCCAACTTTGTGCCTCAGATTTCAGTATCCAGACTTGACAGACCAGCATACGTGTTCTCAGCAGATGTTGTCAAAGATGATAAGCCTTGGTTCCATGACATTAAGTGCTTCTTGGAGGATCAAATATACCCACCTGGGGCATCATCCAATGATAAGAAGACATTAAGAAGGCTGGCTGGTAATTTCTTCCTGAATGCTGATGGTTCCTTGTACAAGAGAAACTTTGATATGGTACTTCTCAGATGTGTTGATAAGACAGAAGCAGACTTGTTGATGCACGAGGTGCACGAAGGATCCTTTGGTACCCATGATGGAGGACATGCCATGGCTAAAAAGTTGTTGAGATCAGGCTATTACTGGATCACAATGGATACAGACTGTTGTGCTTATGCCAGAAAATGCCATAAATGCCAGATTTATGCAGATAAAGTGCATGTGCCTCCAAATCCCCTGAATATGATGTCTTCACCCTGGCCCTTTGCCATGTGGGGCATTAATATGATTGGCAAGATTGAACCGACTGCTTCAAATGGCCACAGATTCATCCTGGTAGCCATTGATTATTTCACCAAGTGGGTTGAGGCAGCTTCGTATGCAAATGTCACCAGACAAGTGGTAGCCCGATTCCTGAAGAGAGACATCATCTGTCGGTATGGAGTGCCCGAGCGAATCATTACTGATAATAGTTCCAACTTAAACAATAAAATGATGGCAGAACTATGCTGGGACTTCAAGATCCAACACCACAATTCTTCTCCTTACAGGCCAAAGATGAATGGCGCTGTAGAGGCGGCTAACAAGAATATCAAGAAGATTGTGCAGAAGATGGTAGTCACCTACAAAGACTGGCATGAAATGCTACCATTTTCCTTGCATGGGTACCGTACGTCAATTAGAACATCCACTGGGGCAACACCGTATCAGCTTGTGTATGGTATGGAGGCAGTCCTACCTATTGAAGTTGAATTACCCTCTTTACGGGTATTGATGGATGTTAAGTTGAACGAAGCAGAATGGGTCCGATCCCGATACGAACAACTGAATCTGATTGAAGAGAAGAGATTAGCTGCGATCTGCCATGGGCAGCTGTATCAGAAAAGAATGAAGAAAGCCTTCGATCAGAAAGTTAGGCTTCGGGAATACCAAGTAGGGGATATTGTGCTGAAAATACTCCTTCCTCCTCATACAGACCACAGGGGCAAGTGGACTCCAAATTATGATGGTCCATTCATAGTAAAGAAAGTCTTCTCTGGTGGAGCACTGATGCTCAGTACTATGGATGGTGAAAACTTCCTGTCCCCTGTGAATTCATATGCAGTTAAAAAATACTTCGCATAAAAATGACCCGCTGGACATAAAAACAGAATGTAAGTCCAAGAAAAAATAGGGCATCCCGGCGAGTCAAAAACAGAATAAAAGACTCGGGCAAAAATAAGGGAAAATAAACAAAAAATGTGCACCCGCTGAGTTGAAAGCCACATTGGACAACTCAGGCAAAAAAGGGTATCCCGGTGGATTGAAAACCCGAAAGGGCGATCCACGCAAAATAAGGGAAATAAGCAAACAACTGCATTCTGAATTCGTCTGTATCACTTACAACATGGTAAGCTTCGAAAGGTTCAAGCTTCGGTCAGAATCAGCCTTCTTCAAAAAGTAGGATGAGAAGAACGTCAATGTCATACGAGTCATAGAAAAAGGGAAGATCCTCGAAGCGTCATCAACATTGCCACCATCTTTTTGTTTCTCAATTTGTAACAATCTCCTCATTTCAGGGGATCTGTTTCCTTGACTGTACTTGCCAATTCAGGGCACACAAATTAATAAAATCAGACTTTCAGTCATATTGCGTCTCATACATCTTATTTTCATTTGCAAAATGTCCGATGTCCTTAAAATATTGATCGCATTAATACAAATGCGTATTTTCTAAATTACATGCTTACAGGAAATGAATTTGCTCTCGGGAGCGCCTAAACTCCTATGATGGGATCCAGTAGGGGATACCTCAGGGTACTTGTATGTTTCTTTGTCATAACAGGATTGCAGGTACTCAAAGTGCAACATGGGGCATCAGAGGGGCTCATTTCCCTAACTGAATTCATCATCCTTAACAGGATTCCCCGCAGGAATCTCTAGGAAGATCGTCCAATGATCATTCCTCCCCAGCCAAGTGTCAGACATGGAACCATCCCCCTACAGAGCGCCAGCCTCTATCCAGAAGAGCAATGCCTGAAGATCTCACAACAAAGTGACGAAAGCTCCCGCAGACCCCAGCTGGGCCCCTTCTTACCAAGATGGGTCTACCAATGACCTATTCCCCCAAGCAGAGTCATATATATCAGATCTACCAATGATCTCATCCCCAGCTGGGATATCACTTCAAGCATATCAGCCAGAGACCTTCACCGCAACGGGATCTGAATCCCGGATCAGTATCTTTGCATAATCATAGCATTCACATCATATTTTCCCCAGAGCGTAGCATTCCGTCTAATACGGAACATTACGGCAAAAATCAAACATATTGCATAAATCATAAGCCATGTTCTGAATCAAACATCTATATATACCAACACTCCATTTACGAATATACAAAATACTTCCCAAAACTCCCCGGCAGAAAGCCAAAGCATCCTCTTTGCACTCACAAATACAGATACATGCTCCTTTTTGCACTCATCCGTGTCACCTTCCCCAGCATAGTTGCCTAAACACTTTACTTGTCTTCCAACAACCGTCCGTGTCGTGCTCTCCAGCAAGTTGAACACTCGTATGTGTCTCACTCATGTTTACTTATTTCAGATACTCATCCGTATCTTGTTTACACCACTTATCTTTCTCAAGATTCAACACTCGTCCGTGTTCTTTGTTAACCAGTTGATACTCGCCCGTATCATCATCTCTGAAAATGCGTCAGCGTTTGTTTCTACCGATACTCGTCCGTATCAAAGCCTTAAGGATGCTCGTCCGCATCTTTAACCTACACATAGCGTCAAGCACTTATCCCTTTTCTTTCTTACATTTAGACACTCGTCTGTGTATACCGTTCCCCAGAAGAGTTCTCATCAAATCGCCAGTAAAAAGGAAATTTCTTTTCTATCTGACATTCGTCCCGTGTCATGATATTTTCGGCAGTCGTACCCTACCAGGTGATCGTCCTGCACCTCTCGATGATCTTCCTTCATCGTCCCCAGCGGAGTCTCCATTATTGGGACCTTTCCTATCCGAAATTTGTCCCATGTCGTGATGCTTTTTTAGCAGCCGTACCCTGCTAGGTGATCGTCCTTCACCTTTTGATGATCGTCCTTCATAATTTTATCCGATGGTCGTCCCCATCGATGACCTTGTTATCTGACATTCGTCCTATGTCATGATAATCCCCGAGAGCAGCCGTCCCCTGCTAGGTGATCGTCCTTCACCTCTTCATGACCGACCTTCATCATGCTTATCCGATGGCCGTCCCCATCGTCGACTCTTTTTATCCGACATTCGTCCTATGTCGCGATACTTTCGGCAGCCGTACCCTGCCAAGTGATCGTCCTTCACCTCAGATGACCGTCCCTCATCCTTATCCCCAACAGAGCAGCCGTTCCATGCTAGGTGATCGTCCTTCACCTTTGATGACCATACCTCATCGCTTGTTTCAGTAACCTGGTGGTCGTCCCCGTCAGTGCTTTACCTCGTAATCCCGGGAGAATCTTGTTACCTTACCTGATGGCCGTCCCCATCATGATACCTCCATCTCCCCAGCATGTCGGCCGTCCCCGTCATCGCTTTATCCCTAGCAGTCGTCCTCTGTTCGACGGTCGTCCTCCGTTGCCCGCACTTTATAATCATACTTTATTTTCTTT
Source organism: Lathyrus aphaca (assembly GCA_963966055.1). Lineage (NCBI taxonomy): Eukaryota > Viridiplantae > Streptophyta > Magnoliopsida > Fabales > Fabaceae > Lathyrus > Lathyrus aphaca. The sequence continues at coordinate 21,046,265 of OZ014519.1, read as the reverse complement.
TACAATCTATATCCCTTTTCTTCTTCATTCAGTGAGTGCAAATTTTGGACTGTCTTTGGTATTCAACCACAAGTTATCTTGTTTGCCTGTTAAGCTGCTGCTTACATCCTGCCCAACTAACTCATGTTTGAATAGGGGCAGCTGTAAACACCCCAAATTTTCTCTCACTCATTTCACCATGGCTTGTGATCTTTTCGTTTGCATAGATTCAATCATAGCATCTCATATTGCATTTTTGCTTCACTGCATTGATTCAAAATCATCTGCATCTAGGGTTTGTGATCAGATGAATCCAAGGGGCCTTCTGAGCCACTCCAAAGGGATTCAATCATTTCAAAAGGGCCCATGTATGTTCAATCATCATATTACATCCTCCCAATATCAAGAAAGTCAAAAAATCACAAGAACTGAGAAAGACATGGAAGCAGAGCCAAGCTTAACTACACAGATGACCTAAAATTAGGGTTTTGGTTTCAGAGGCCATAACTCCAATTTTTTTGTCATTCTTGTTTCTATTGGTCTCTATATGTTATAAGGATCATGCATACCAATTTTCATGAAGAAATTCAATGGGGAAGGCATCTGACCAAAAGATGACTTCTTGAGCAAGCTAGTGCAAAATCAGGGCATCTGAGGCCCCCAATCATCCAACCAAAGGGTTTTCTCCATCATTTTTAATGTGTATGATCTTTATGTGATCTTAGAAGAAGTTATAAGTTCACAAAATTGAAGAATTTCAAGTCATTTGCAAAGTTGCCATTTTGGGAAAGTGACTTGTAATGTAAACTTGCCATTTTGGGAAAGTTTTTCAACCTCCTCTTTTTGATTCAAAAATGCTTCAAATGGAAAATTCTTGGTCATGAAAGTTGTATATTGGATCCTCCCATTTTAAAAAAGTACAAGAACTTGATCTAATTCCTTATAGAACTCAAGTTATGGCTTGTCAAAGTTGGGAAAAATCACAAAAATTCCCTTATGTGCCAAAGAGGGAAACTTGCAAATTCTTGTACAAAGGCAATTTGTGACTTCTAATTGATGTCTAAGCTTTACACAAACATCATACATGACTTAAATTTCAGATTTACCCAAAGATTTCTCAAGTTCCATGCCTTAAACTTCAAGAAATTCAAAAAGGGCCAAAGTTGGACAAAACTGCAAAAATGCTCCATAACTCTTCATCCACTTGAGCCAGCTCACTAAATCAGTTTCCATGGACCTCCCTAAAGCCAGCTGACTCGAGCCATGCCCCTAAACCAACCTGCCACTTGCCCATACCTCCAAGTACAACTTTCTTGACTTTTTGCTACATGAGCCATACCAATCACACTGCTCCACAACAACTCTCTGCCCAATCAGAACATGTTATGTGGACCTCAAGCAAGCCATAACACACAACAAGCAAGCCTGAAACTCCAAGAACTCAACACACTCCAAAATCCCCAAATTTTCAAAAGCCTTCGAATCTCTTGATTCAACCATCAAACCTTCAAGCTTCTTTCACCATTCAACTCACCATGATCCACTGATCATTTCCCACCTTTCATTTGGCCCTAAAACCTTCACAATCAAAAATACGATTTTCACATTTCACAAACTGAACTTCTGCCATTTTCATTTTGGGACCATATAAACTCCAGCTAAGCATCACAAACACTTGAGGAGGATCATTGGAGCTTGTTTGAAGCAAGGAACTGGCCAGAAAGCACCATTTTCGAAAGCTTCAGTTCAGGTATCATCAAGAACTTTTTTTTCCAGAAACTTGATTTTAAGTTCTTAGATTGTTCTCCATGCTTCACTGATTACACTGCACCTTTTGGTTTTGAAAATGATTGAATATTAAGCATGTATGAAGCTTCTGAAATTTCTGAGTAATTTTCCGTTTTGCTTCGAATCTTGATGTTCATGTGAAATAAATGATTTTTGCTGGCTGAATCTTGTTTAGAATGAGTTAGGGATCATTTCTGGAGAGTTAGAGAGCTTAGGGTTGCGAATTGAGTGAGATTGGATGGCCGGAGAAGATGACCGGAACACTGTTCCGGTCACCTGAAAGTAATTAGGGCAGCAGATTATGGTTTAATCATAATTAGCGTAGTTTGAATTCTGGCCCTTGGATGACGCGCGAAGTCAATTCCCTCCATCCTGAGTTTGAACCTGGGCCCTTGGATTGGCTGACTTTCTTATTTTCTCATTTAATTAATATTTATTTCATTTGTTTTACATTTAATTTCTACGAATTTTAAAAAAATAGTAAAATGCATCAAAAAATTCTGAAAATTTTTATCCAAGCTTTTATTTATTTTCAGAAACCAAAAATATTTTTATTTTTATTTTTTGCATTAAAAATTATTTTTAAATCATTTAAGTGTTTATTTTTAATTAGTTAATGAGAATTAATTAATTAAAAATACATTTAGGTATTTAAAAATTCCAAAAAAATTCAGAGAGCTTTTTAAAACATTTAGAAACATTATCAAACTCTTCAAACAAATTCGTTTTGGTTCTTGACATATTTTGACATTTTTCTTTGGAATTAAAGTTCTTAAAAGTCAATATTTTTGTCTTAACTTAGAAAAATTCATTCTTCCTAACCTTGAAGAGTTTGATGATGGTTCTTTTTGCATTGCATTCTTCATGTCATGGAGTTCCTAGGGTAAAATTGGTTTGAATTTATATCTCATTTCGATTTGTTGTGCATTTTTCCTTTTGAAGTGCCTTAAAACCCTAGCAAACTTGAGAAAATCATAACTCCCATTAGGTTAAGAGTTGGGTCCCCTCCTTTGGGAAGTGAACTTGTGTAGGGTTAGGGTTCCTTTGATCCCATTTTCAATTTTTTATCTTGTCATTTGCTTCTGATTTTGAATTTTGCTTTGTGTCTTGTGCATAAACCCTAATTTTTGCCTTCATTTGCATTCATCTCTCATATGCTTGCATACATGAACTTTCCATGACATTTTGTGCATTCACATGACTTCTAAGACATCCTAGGACATATTAGAATCATGCTTGACCATTTCATCTTTCATTTTCCATGTTATACCTCCATTGCATTTCATAAACTTTCATGAACTTTCATGGTTCAAAACATGCTTCATTTGCATCCTTATCCTTGCATGATCATCCACAACCCTTGTCTTGTGTTTGCATTACCTCTTAGTATCATTAACATCATAAATTTGCTTCTGGTTTTGGTTTGCACCTTTGCATTCATCTCATTTTCATTTACATTTCACTTCCTTTGCTAACTTTTCAGGTGGTAAGTGTTGAGAAGTGAATTTGCCTTCACTTCTCATAATCTTTTCTCATCTCTCTTTATGCATCCTTGCTGCATTTTACTTTTGTATTAGAATAAGCTTTCTAATTCATGTTCTCTCCTCACTTTCTTTCTTCAGGCAACTTATCTTCTTAAGTGAAGTAAGTTGTCTTGCTTCTTGCTTCTCCTCCTTTCATGTTTCTTCCTTGGTGGATTTTTCTTGAAGATCTCTTGCAAGCCTCATAAACCCTATGAACACCCAATCATGATCACAATTAGGGTTTTATTAGTCCCCATATTAGTTTTACCTTTGTGTCATCTTTGAGTCTTCTCTTCTCATCTTTTAATCAAGGACTAAACCTTCAAGGTTTTAAGGCTTTGTGATTAAGTTTATGCCTGCATCCTTCTATTAGGATGGAGTGTATAACTTTAATCCTAATTGTTAAACCCTTAATGGGTTTAAATCTCTTAATCAATCCACCTAATAATCACTAAGACAATAAGCTTGTAACTTGGGCCTTGCATTAGGGTTCTAATTCTTCCTTAATTGGTTAAGAAGGACTAACCCTAGTGTTAATGGACAAATCCCCCTCAAGTTGTCTTACCAACCATAAAACCCACTTCTTAATCTTATCATTAACTAAAATCCACTTTAATAAAGGCTTTGTTTTGTCATGAGGTTAATCCCTAATCATGGATTAAGTTGAGGCATCTTCCTCAGCTTAAATGTTCTCATCTATTATCCTTCTATTAGGATGGAGTAATGGGTCCATTAAATCCTTGATTATGGCTTAAATTCATTACTTAACACTAAACAAAAATACCAAAAACATCTAAATAATCACAAGTAGGTCAATGATCTTAATCCTACATCATGGTGATTGAGTGTGGGGGTGTTTACTTCATACTTAAGGTATTGTCATTACCCCTAATCAGAGGGATGATGTGATGAGTTTACTAACCCTTGGTTTAGGCTTAAGCTCATTTTCTTATGACAAACTCCAAAAAGCAATAAAAGATTGAAAACACAAAAACAAACAATAATCGTCTCCTCCGGGATTCTTTTCTCATCACCTTCACTCACAAACGAGAACTTGCTTCTTCCGTCTAAATGCAAGACAGTTTGCACCTGAGCCAGACAGGTCATACACTTGAGCATAGGCAAGTAAGCAGTTCACAAGTCAATTTATCTTTCAGTCTCTTTGAGTCGAACTACGGTGTTCTGACTTCCTCATTGCACTAGAGGATACGTAGGCATAACTTAACGGTTATCGAACAAAAGTCTCTGTATATTCCCCCCTCTTCCAGCTTCATTCTTCAAGCCTCATAGTCTTGAGCTTCATACTCTTTTCTTACACTGACACTCTTTTATCTCACTTTACACTTCATTTGCACTGACACTTGCATTCTTTTCCAGTTTTGATACACAGACTAAGCACTGACACTACCCCTTTAAGCGCAAATCTTTCAAGCGTGGATCCCGTCGAGTACGACGGACAATCTGGGTGCTAATACCTTCCCAGGTTGTAACCAACCCCCTTTCTCAGTTTCTCTGGTTCGCAACCGTCTTATCCATATCTTTCTAGGTTTATGCAGCATTACCTTTCCTTCGGGATAAAAATGCCTTGCTGGCGACTCTTTCCTTTTCAGTTCACCCTTGTGTGTTCTCTCCTTTCGCCAACCGTTCGCGTCTGTACCCTATCTGACCAGGTGTCATTTGGTGGGAGCGACAATGATGACCGGATATTTTCAAATTTCGGCGGTCGTAAGTTTTCCATGTATGAGTACGCGACATCGGTCCTAGGGGTAACTTTTCCCTTCAGTGACTTGGTTTGTGCTGTGCTCGGGCACTTGGGTGTGACCCCGTCTCAGCTGCACCCCAACTCTTACGCGTTTTTGAGAGCATTCGAGGTAACATGCGCCCATCTGTGTGTTGGGGCCACTCTTCCCTTGTTCTTTCGTTTGTTCTCACTGCAGCGCCATGTAGGGCGGGGGACCGACCGTAAGGGATTTATTTCCTTCAAACAGCGGACCAAGATCTTCAAAGCTCACTCAGAATCTATCTGGGCTTTCAAGACGGATTACTTTTTGATTAAGCCGGCGAGCGCGGAAGCCGTGAGGGCACTGAATTTCTTGGGGATAGATACCGAAGAAAATGACGAGCCCAGACTTGACCACCAAGGACAGGTGATTCCGAGGAAGCTCTGGTTGTTTCCCTTCTCGTGGAGTTATGCTCACTACGGGCGCCCGGTTAGTGAGTTTGTCCAAGTGGGGGATTCCCTTAATGAGGATGATGCGGCCAGCTTCGAGGCTCTTAGGAAGTTGGTAACTTATTTTACCCCGACTCACCTGCTGGACGGGGAGGGCAAGATAATGTTGGACCAGGACGGGGGAGAGGCTGTGGAGCGTCCTTTGATAGACGTCAGAGACCTGCTGGCGTGTAACACCGGGCAAGAAGTGTCTGAGTTTTTTGGTATTCATTTTTATTTCTGCTTGTTACTATGTTTTGATAATTTTTTGACGTCCGTGACTAATCTTGTGTGCTCTTTTTTCTTTGTAGGCTCCCTGTCGAACCCCCTTGACAAGATCCAGGAGCGCCTGCATCAACAACAAAAGAAGAGGTCACGGGTCGTCCAAACCAAGCTGACCGAAATGAGCGGTTCTGGGTCGGCCCCCCTGGTTCAAGGTTCTCCGAGCGTGTCTACTGGATCGCTCATGAAGAAGCATAAATCTGCAGCGACCGTGGACTTGACGACCAATGCTCCCCCAAACCGAAGCATGTGTTGCCGCCTTGCTTTGTGAAGCGAAATTATTTTGAAGGGACGAGCATGGAGGTTGATCGGGCGGATTCTTTGTTCGTTGAGGCAATGGATCGCCCTACCCGACGTCTGTCTCTGGCTCAGGATGCGAGCGCAGTTATGCGGGTTTTGTCTATGGCCTGGTTGACGGACGAAGGGAACCCTGGGCAAGAAAGGGAGGCGGCGAAGCTGAAGGAGCTCTTGGCTGCTGCCGAAGGGAAGTTGGCTGCGGCCTCTGAAGAAGCTACTGCCTCTGCCAAGGAGCTGACCGATCGAGGGAATATCATTGCCAAGCTGGAGGTCGATAAGAGGAGGGCCTTGGAGTAGAGTAAAAAGCTGAAGTACGCCTTTTTCCCAAAGGAGGATGAGGATGCTGACACCAAGAGTTTGGTGACCAGGGCCCAGTTCCTTGCTCGGATCGACCAGGACATGGAAGATCTGAACTCGTCGACTGAGCTTAGTTTCCAAATCGCTGTGGACCAGATACGAGCTCTTCATCCTAAGTTGGCTTTGGATACCGACCGCATCAGCTATCTCTACAAAGTTGAGGATGGCCAGATAGTGGTCCCCTCGGACTTGATCATGGAGGAATCCCAGCCCGGGGTGATTGCTCAGCCTGACCAATCAGAGATGCAGCTGCCTCAGAACGAAGGTCAACCCTGTGCTCCAGAAGGGGAGGGGAATTAGTTTGACCTGCGTGCCTTTACCTTGTAATTATTGTGTTTTTCTCGGGGACGTGGTCCCTTTGTATGTAACTATGAATAAGTCGGCCCTTCGGGGTTGAAACTTTGCAGTAAAAATTTCCGACCTCGGTGGTCGTGTGTTATTTTACAATGTTTTTTGTTTAATTGTGCGTCCGTCGGAGGACTTTTTCCTTTTATGTTTTTATAAACGTTAAGTGTTTGACGTCTTTGTAATGATTAGATGTGATTAGGCAAATACGGGGCGTGTGTGTGTGATCTGTTAGTTTGGGGGACCAACCAGATTTTGGAGTCTGACTCCTGGTCGGTACCCGGGCCAAGGTAATGACTCGGGCTCCGAGGCTTGAACGTCCCATCGCGAGCTGGGGTTCTTCCTGTTCGTGGTATGTAGGCGACGTCGGACTCGATTGAGTATCCGCCCGTGCAACAGTCATCTCCTTCCCTTGGAAGAAGATCCTGATAACCATGTTATTTTGGGCTTCCATGCTTGTACCTGGGCACGCAGTTCGTAGTCAGACTTATTGCTCCTCGCTTGAGAGTCGAGCAAGGTGACCCTGTAATTTAACTGTAATATTGCTTGAGCTTCTCGGCGTTCCACGACCAAGGGAGTTCTTCCCCGTGCAGATTATCTAAATAATAGGCTCCGTTTTCGGTCTTTGCCCGAACGTGATATGGGCCTTCCCAATTAGGCGTAAGCTTTCATTCGCGGGAATCTCCGTGATTTCTTCTTAGAAGGAGACTACCCATCTTGAATGCTCGTCTTATGACTTTAGAATCGTATCGAGCTGCTATTTTCTGTTTGAGAGTGGCCTCTCGGAGAGCAGCTTCTGATCGGATTTCTTCGACCAGGTCAAGCTCGTCTCTTAAAGCTTCAGAGTTGGTGTCTTGGTCCATTGAGGACTCTGTTCGTCTGGATCGGATGTGCATTTCCACAGGGATCATTGCTTCGGTCCCATATGCCAACCGGAACGGGGATTCACCGGTCGTTGAGTGGGGAGTGGTTCTATATGCCCAAAGCACGCTATGTAACTCCTCGACCTAGTGTTTCTTGTGTTCGTCTAGTCTCCGTTTTAGACCTATTAGGATTACTCTATTTGCAGCTCATGCTTGTCCGTTAGTTTGGGGATGCTCCACCGAAGCGAAGTGCTGTTTTGTTCCTACTGACGCAACAAATTCTTTGAAATGTCTATCGGTGAATTGGGTACCGTTATCGGTTACAATGGCGAGCGGTACCCCGAAACAAGCGAGGATGCTCTTCTCGAAGAAGCTTAGTATGTTGAGTGCAGTAATTTTGGCCAAGGCCTCAACTTCTATCCATTTGGTGAAATAATCTACGCCCACAATGAGGTATTTATTTTGGCCGGATCCGACGATGAATGGCCCTAAGATGTCCATCCCCCACCACGCGAATGGCCACGGGGAAGATAGCGATTATAGCTCGGTAGGGGGTGCTACGTGTACGTCCCCATGTCGTTGGCATTTGTTGCATCTTTTTATGTATTCTTTCGCGTCGTGCTGGAATGTCGGCCAATAGTACCCTTCCCGGAGAATCTTTCGGGCTAACGATCGTCCGCATGGGTGCTGTGCGTTAATTCCTTCATGGAATTCTCTTAGTACGTGTGGGACGTTCTCTTCCTCTACGCACCTGAGGAGTGGCGTAGAGAACCCTCGACGATACATACGCCCACCGACCAGGGAGTACGAGCACGACCTTCGACGCACGGTGCTGGCCGTTTTCGGGTCTGTCGGTAACTCACCCTTGGTCAAGTAGTTAAACATTGGGGTCATCCAGAAGTTGGCGTCTCCTATGAGATTAATGTCTAGGTGGGTTGAAGATTGTCCAATGCTTGGTTGGGGGAGCACTTTTTGTATGACGGATTTGTTGTTTCCTTTCTTTTTAGTGCTTGCCAACTTGGAAAGGATATCAGCCCGAGTATTATTCTCTCGTGGGACGTGTTTGACCTCTACGCTTGTGAATCGTTTTAGTTCGTCTTTTACAAGGGCCAGGTATCAGCCATATTGTCATTTTTGGCCTGGAAATCTCCTCGGACTTGGCTAGCGACCAGCTGGGAATCTGTGCAAATTGTGATTTCTCCTGCCTTCAGGTCGGTCGCGAGCCGTATGCCTGCCAGGAAGGCTTCGTATTCCGCTTGGTTGTTGGATGTGGGGAAGGATAAAGTTAAAGATACTTCGATGATGCTTCCCTCTTTGTTTTCCAGGATAACTCCAGCTCCGCTACCCGCAGGGCCAGATGCTCCGTCTACGAAGATGGTCCATTTGGATAGAGATTTTGGTTCCTGCTCAGTGAAAGTGAGCTCCGCTACGAAGTCAGCTAATGCTTGAGCTTTGAGAGCTTGTCTCCCTTCAAATTTTATGTCAAATTCGGAAAGTTCCAACGACCATTTTAGCATTCGCCCGACCATATCTAGTCGACCGAGTAATTGTCTTATGGGCTGGTCTGTTCTCACGATGATGGTGTGGGATAAGAAATAATGTCGTAGTCTTCTGACTGCAAAAAGGAGAGCCAGGGCCACCTTTTCTACCAGGAGGTATCGAAGTTTGGGGCCGTGGAGCGCCTTGCTCGTAAAATAGATAGGTTTCTGTCCCTCGGGTAGGTCGCGTATGAGGGCCGCGCTTACAACCTCGTTTGCTACGGAAAGATAGAGGTAAAGCGTCTCCCCTTCTTTAGGCCTGGACAAAACTGGGTGTTCAGATAATTCCCTTTTCAAGTGGGACAAGGCTTGCTCGCACTCCTCCGTCCATTCAAAGGTGGCCTCTTTGCGGAGGAGTTGGTAAAAGGGGAGGGCGTGCTGAGCGGATTTTGCCACAAATCGTGCGAGGGAAGCGATGACCCCGTTCAACGATTGTATGGATTTTTTAGAATTAGGGGTAGGAAGTTCTATGAATGCCTGACATTTGTCAGGATTGGCTTCAATACCTCATTCAGTTAAATAGAATCCGAGGAACTTCCCTGCTCGGACCCCAAACGTGCACTTCTTGGGATTGAAACACATTTTGCATTTCTGGGCTTGATCGAATACCTTTCGTAAGTGGGACGCGTGGTCCGTCTCTTGCTGAGACTTGACGGTCATGTCGTCCATGTACACCTCAAGCATGTCCCCGATTTATGCCCGGAATACCTTATTCATCATGCGCTGATATGTTGCACCCGCGTTTTTTAAACCGAAGGGCATAACGTTATAATAGTATTTGCCCGATTCGGTCATGAAGGCCGTGTATTTTTTATCGGGCACAACCATGGGTATTTTATTGTACCCCGAGTAGGCGTCCATGAAGGACAATAGCTTGAAGCCGGACGAATTGTCGACTAGTTTATCGATGTTAGGCAAAGGATATGCGTCTTTCGGGCATGCCCGGTTAAGATCAGTATAGTCAACACACATTCTCCATTTTCCATTAGATTTTTTGACAAGTACAACATTTGAGAGCCAGGTTGTGTACCTGGCCTCGGTTACAAAATTTTCCTCTAGGAGGTCTTTAACAACAGATTTGACCGCTCTGGTTTTCTCGGTCGACTGCTTCCTCCTACGCTGGGCGACCGCTTTGTGTGTTGGGTCGATGGAGAGATGATGACAGACCATCTCGGGGTCGAGCCCTGGCATTTCTGTGGCACTCCAAGCGAACAGATCCGCGTTTCCCTTGAGGCATGCCTCTAACTGTCTTTTCTCCAAGTCGGGCAGGTGTGCCCCGATCTTGACGCACCAAGCCGGATCATCTCCCAAAGAAATCAGCTCGAATTCTCCGTCTAGAATTGGCCTGGAAAGTGAATCGGTCAGCCTTTGAATGCCCTCGTTGTTGTCTGAGAACCTGCAGTCCAGATCGATTGAGTCTACCTGAGGAAAAACCTTGGATGTTTGTGGAGTATCTGGCGAAGTCAGTGCCGAAGGGTTTGGTTGGTAAGATATCGAGCTAAGACCTCTGGATGCTGCCTCAAAACATCGGCGGGCAGCTTCGACGTCACTGTGCAACGTAACAACTTTGCCCGAAGTAGTATAATACTTCATTTTTAGGTGGACGGTGGATGGAACAGCGATCAGCTCGGCCAATGTCGGTCGTCCCAAAATGCATTGGTACAACAACGGGTAATCCACGACCAGGAATTGGACGCGAACAGTTCTGGCGGTCTCGGATGCCCCAAAGGTGACGAAGAGATCGACGTAGCCCTATGGTCGGGAGACTGCTCCGTTGAAACCTTGTAAGTCTGATCTGACGTACGGAGTCCGGTGTGTTTCATTCAACTGGAGTGTTGAAAATAATTGGGAGTACATGATGTCGCAGGAGCTACCTTGGTCCACTAGGATTCTCCTCACATCGAAATTTGCCATTTGTGCACGAATGAGTAGTGGGATGCTGGCATTTGGTGCTCCTCATAAGAGTTCCTCCCAGTAAAAAGCAAGGGGTACTGAGCCTTCTCTTGGGGGGGTCCAGGGTCGCACTCTGTGCAGGGCCTTTCGCGATCAGTTGGTCAAATTTCCTCTTTACGGATCCGACCGTGATTTTATTAAAACCTCCCCATGAGATGACCATTCCAGATGGAAAGGTCTCCCATGGGCTGTGCGAGGAAAAATATCCCGGACTCCCCGTGTGATCGGGCAGGAAGAAATCTTCCGGGCGATAGATGCTCAGGGCAACCTGCATGTTCGCATCTGCTGGAATGGCCACAGCCTCCTCGATCTGTTGAGTCTTCTGCACTTCTTGTCGAGGGGTGTCTCTAGATTTGGTAAACTGTTTGAGGTGCCCGTCTTTAATAAGTATCTCGATTGCATCTTTGAGATGGATGCAGTCTTCAGTATTATGGCCGTGACTCTTGTGGAATCTGCAGTACTTCGTCTTGTCCGTGCCCGGTTTGCTAGGCAACTGCTTCAGAAAACGTACTCCTGCTTGCCTGAATTCTGAGTTGGCACATTCGGACAGGATCTTCTCCCTAGAGACCAGGAGGGGAGTATATTCATGAAATCGACCGACGGGTCCTCTGTGCTCCCGCGGTTCACGGGAGCGACCAGCCTTTCTTTTGTCTCCTCCCCGACGAGATGTCGAGGGTTCATCGACCCGGTGGGGCTTCGCGTCCTCGCGACGCCGGGCATCTCGGACGGAGCTAGCCGCCTGCTTTTCCTCATATTGGATGTAAGCTTGGGCTTTCAACAAGAATGCGTCAAGGGTGGTCGGGGTCTCGATACCAACCGCTCAGTGGAAATCAGTCGATGGGCGTAGTCCCTGTTCCAGCAAGTACTTCTTCATGTCATCCATTGTGGATACCTGGACTGCTTCTTTGTTGAACCTCTCGATATAGGTTCGTAGAGGTTCGTCCTTCAGCTGGATGATCGCTTCGAGCGATGCTTCCGTCTTCGGATGCCGTCTAGAGGCGGTGAAGTGCCTGAAAAATGTGCGTCCGAGCTGTTTCTAGGAAGTGATGGACTCTGCTTCGAAGCTTTTGTACCACGTCATCGCTCCTTTCCTCAGAGTTGTAGGAAAAAGGCGACATTTGATTTCCCCTCGCACCCCTCGATAGTCGAGCAAAGCATCAATATTCTCGATATGCTCGTCAAGATCCGTGGTCCCATCATATGAGCCTAAGGGTGGAAGTTTTTCTAAACCCCTTGGGAGTTTAGCCGACATGACTTCCGACGAGAGAGGGCTCCTGGTGTCTTCATCATCGCTGGAATTGAATGAAGGGGACCTGGGCACGCGCTTCTTTTCTCGTCGGGGTGATGCGGATCTTGATCTGCTCCTTCTTGATTTTCTTGGAGGGGAAGATCGAGGAGGAGATGGGAGGGACCGTCTGTCACCAGTAGATTCGTCGATGCGTCCTTTCCTCTTTCTCTTGGGAGGAGAGGGACTACGCCTTCTTTGGTGTCTCGCGGGAGACCGGGGTCGACATTTATTGTCTTCGAGATGGGAAATCTTCTCGCCATGGGCGAGGAGCAACAAATTTGTCTGATTCAAAATTTCGGCCAGCGCTGCGAAATCAGATCCTGAAGGAGTTGTGGGAAAAGGAACTTCCGGGCGACTTTCTAGAGGTTGGTCGCGGTCTGGGGAAGGTGAGGTTGTCTTCCCGTCTGGGTGATCTTGCACAGTTTCTTCGTGCGGAGTGTCACTCCCACCAAATGAGGCCAGGTCAAATGGGGTACAGACGTGAACAGTCGGCGAGAGGGATGAGAACACACAAGGGTGAACTCAGAAAGAAGAGAGTCTCCAGCTAGGCATTTTTATCCTGAAGGAAAGGTAATGCTGCATAAACCTAAGAAAAGATACGGTTAGGACGGTCGCGAACCAGAGAAACTGAGAAAGGGGGTTGGTTACAACCTGGGAAGGTATTAGCACCCAGATTGTCCGCCATACTCGACGGGATCCACGCTCAAAAGATTTGTGTTTTAAAGGGGTAGTGTAAGTGCTATTTGTGTATCAAAGCTGGAAAGAATGAAAGTGTCAGTGCTAGAAGAAAGTGAAGTGAAATATGAAAGTGTCAGTGTAAGAACAAAAGTGTAAAGCCCAAGACAATGAGGCTCAAAAAATAATGCTGGAAGAGGGGGGATATTTAGAGACTTTTGTTCGATAACAGTTAAGTTATGCCTACGTATCCTCTCGTGCAATGAGGAAGTCAGAACACCGTAGTTCGACTCAAAGAGACTGGAAGATAAATTGACTTGTGAACTGCTTACTTGTCTATGCTCAAGTGTATGACCTGTCTGGCTTAGGTGCAAACTGTCTTGCATTAGACGAAAGAAGCAAGTTCTCGTTTGTGAGTGAAGATGATGAGAAAAGAATCCCGGAGGAGACGATTATTGTTTGTTTTTGGGTTTTCAATCTTTTATTGCTTTTTGTGTTTGTCATAAGAAAATGAGCTTAAGCCTAAACCAAGGGTTAGTAAACTCATCACATCCTCCCTCTGATTAGGGGTAATGAGAATACCTTAAGTATGAAGTAAACACCTCACACTTAATCACCATGATGTAGGATTAAGATCATTAACCTACTTGTAATTATTTAGATGTTTTTGTTGTTTTTGTTTAGTGTTAAGTAATGAGTTTAAGCCATAATCAAGGATTTAATGGACTCATTACACCATCCTAATAGAAGGATAATAGATGAGAACATTTAAGCTGAGGAAGGCTCCTCAACTTAATCCATGATTAGGGATTAACCTCATGACCTAACAAAGCCTTTATTAAAGTGGGTTTTAATTAATGATAAGATTAAGAAGTGAATTTTATGATTTGTAAGACAACTTGAGGGGGACTTGTCCATTAACACTAGGGTTAGTCCTTCTTAACCAATTAAGGAAGAATTAGAACCCTAATGCAAGGCCCAAGTTAGAAGCTTGATGTCTTAGTGATTATTAGGTGAATTGATTAAAGGGTTTAAACACATTAAGGATTTAACACTTAGTATTAAAGTTATACACTTTATCCTAATAGAAGGATGCATGCATAAGCTTAATCACAAAGCCTTAGAACCTTTAGGGTTTAGTCCTGGATTATGAGATGAGGAGAGAAGACTCAAAGATGACACAAAGGCAAAACTAAATGGGGGACTAATCAAACCCTAATTGTGATCATGCTTGGTTGTTCCTAGGGTTTATGAGGCTTGCAAAAGATCTTCAAGGAAAAGCCACCAGGAAAGAAGCAAATGATAGGAGGAAAAAGCAGAGAGAAGCAAGACAACTTGCTTCACTTAAGAAGACAAGTTGCTTGAAGAAAGAAAGAGGAGGAGGAGCATGAATGAGCAAGCTCACTCTAATACAAAAGTAAAATGCAGCAAGAATGCCTAAAGAGAGATGAGAAAAGATTCTGAGAAGTGAAGGCAAATTCACCTCTCAATACTTACCACCTGAAAAGTTAGCAACAAGAAATGAAATGCTATGAAAATGAGATGAAATGCAATGATGCAAACCAAAATCAGAAGCATAAACATGATGTTAATGATTCTAAGAGATGATGCAAACACATGTCAAGAGTTGTGGATGATCATACAAGGATGAGGATGCAAATGAAACATGCTTTGAACCATAAAAGTTCATGAAAGTTTATGAAATGGAATGAATGCATAACATGGCAAATTAATGATGCAATGATCAAACATGATTCTAATATGTCCTAAGATGTCTTACATGCCATGTTGATGCATAAAATGTTATGGTAAGTTCTTGAATGCAAGCAAATGAAAGATGGATGCAAAGGAAGGCAAGAATTAGGGTTTACACATAACATACAACACAAAATTCAAAATCAGAAGCAAATGACATGATAAAAAAATGAAAATGGGATCAAAGGAACCCTAAACCTACACAAGTTCACTGCCCAAAGGAGGGGACCTAAGTCTTAACCTAATGGGAGTTATGATTTTCTCAAGTCAACTAGGGTTTCAAGGCACTATAAAAGGAAAAATGCACATTAAATTGAAAATTAAAGATAAATTCAAACCAATTTTACCCTAGAAACTACATGATATGAAGGATGCAATGCAAGAAGAACCATCATCAAACTCTTCATGGTTAGGCAGAATGAATTTTTCTAAGTTAGGACCAAAATATTGCCTTTAAATAACTTTAATTCCAAAGAAAAATGTCAAAATAGGTCAAGAACCAAAAAGAAATTTGTTTGAAGAGTTTGATAATGTTTCTAAATGTTTTGAAATGCAATCTGAATTTTTTGGTGATTTTTAAATACCTAAATGTATTTTTAATTAATTAATTTCTATTAACTAATTAAAAATAAACATTTAAATGATTTAAAAAATAATTTTGATGCAAAAAATAAAAATAAAAATATTTTTGGGTTCTGGAAATTAATAAAAGGTTTGATAAAAAATTTCAAAATTTTTTAATGCATTTTACTATTTTTAAAAATTCGTGGAAAGAAATACAATAAAAATGAAAATTAAATTGAATAAAAGGGAAAGTAATCTCATCCAATGGTTGGAATTCAAACCTGGGGGGGAATGTTTGACTGCACGCGCAATCTGAGGGTCAGGATTGACTCTGGTCAAATTATTTTATTAATCCTAAATTAAACTAATTGATGACTGATTAGGGTTTTAATGAACCATCTGGACCATTCACACGTACGCGGGAAAGCCAGTTCAAGGGTCAATATTCAAAGTTGCCTAATTAATGGGATTAGGGCTTAATCACTCTCAGGCGACTGTAACAGTGTTCCGGTCGTCTTCTCCGACGAACACAAAACCCTAGCTTCTTCTACAGGTCACCAAACTTCAAATTTCTTTCACAAAAATGATCCTCTAACCATTCTAAACCTAAACCCCCAACTAAAATTCATTTATTTCACCTCACAAGCATGAATCAAAGAAAAATGCAAAACACGGGCAAAAGTTCAGAGATCACATACATGGTGGTTTCTTCATTTTCAAAAGTAAACACATCCCCATGATCAGGGGAGCATATAGAATCATAAAAGAACTTAAAAACTAGCTTCTGGAAAAAAAGTTCTTCATGTTACCTGAGATGAGGACTCCCTGATTCTGAGCTTTCTGGACTCTCCCTTTGTGCAAACCCACTTCTTTGAACACCCTGATGATGAAATGAAGCTTAGAAAGCTTTGATAATGGCTGGTTTGAATGTTTCAGTTCTGGTATAGCAGAAATGGAGGGTTGAGTATGTGATGTTTTTGGCTGCTTTGAGGGTTGATTCTTGTTCAGTGAGTGATATGTGATTTGTTGGTGAAGAAATTTTGGAATTTTGATGGCTGAGGAAGAAGTTTCGAAGAGATGAAGGTTTTGACAGTTTTTGTGAATCCTGGCTTCTTGGAGATTACAGGCTTGTGTGTGTTGTTGTTTGGAAGGCTTGAGGTCCACATATGAGGCTCTGATTGGGCAGAGAGTTGGTAGTGGCACAGTTTGATTGGCATGGGCAAAAATGCAAAAAGTCAAGATCTTGTGTACTATGGGTATGGCTCGGGTCAGAGGAGATCTTAGGGCTTGTCCTGCCTCAGCTTGAGTTAAGGAAGGCCTTTGGATCTGATTTTGTGAGCTGGATGGTCTTGATCAAGAGTTTCCAAAGTTCTTGCATATTTCCCTCTTTGAGTTTTCTTATGAACCAAGGCAAAGAATCTTGTGATTTCTTGGGTAAAATGCAGCAACATGATCCATATGAAGTTGCTAGAATTCTTTGAGATCAATTAACAATCAATCCAATCATAAAAGGTTCCTTTTGCAAAGATTCCATTTTGAAGCTTCATGAGAAAATGCCTTATGTAACTTGTAATTCAAGGCATAGAAATGAGAAAACATTTGGGCCAATCTGAATTTTAGGTCATGTGTTGTGTTTATGTAATGCTTAGAAGTCATAGAAATGCTTGGCATGTGAATTTGCAAGTTTCCCTCTTTGGTGTAAAAGTGAAAATTTAGTGATTTTGTCCAACTTTGCAAGGCCATAACTTTTGATCAAAAATGAATTAGATCAAGTTCTTGTACTTTTTGAAAATGGGAGGATCCAATCTACAACTTTCATGACCAAAGATTTTTCATTTGAAGCATTTTTTAATCAAAAAGAGGAGGTTGAAAAACTTTCCCAAAATGGCAAGTTTGCATTACAAGTCACTTTCCCAAAAAAGGCAACTTTGCAAATGGCCTGAAATTCTTCAATTTTGTGAACTTATAACATCTTCTAAGATCAAATAAAGATCATAAACATTCAAAATGATGGAGAAACCTCTTTGGTTTGGTGATTGGGGGCCTCAGATGCCCTGATTTTGCACTGACTTGCTTAAGAAGTCACCTTTTGATCAGATGCCTTCCTCATTGAATTTCTTCATGAAAATTGATATGCATAAACCTCATAACATATAGAGACCAATAGAAACAAGAATAACCAAAAAATTTGGAGTTATGGCCTCTGAAACCAAAACCCTAATTCTAGGTCATCTGTGCAGTTAAGCCTGGCTCTGCTTCCATGCCTTTCTCAGTTCTTGTGATTATTTGACTTCCTTGACCTTGTGAGGATATACTATGATGCTTGAACATACATGGACCCTCTTGAGATGATTGAAGACCTTTGGGGTGGCTCAAAGGGCTCAGGGATGGCTCATATCACAAACCCTAGATGCAGATGGCTTAGAACTAATGCAGTGAAGCAAAGATGCAATGTGAGATGATATGATTTAACTTTATGCAAATGAAAAGATCACAAGCCAAGGTGAAATGAGTGAGGGAAAATTTGGGGTGTTTACACGGAGGATGATGAATGCTGCTCTCACGTTGCATGAGGAGCATGCCGTCGTTCGACCGGTTATCCGAAATGTTGTCTCGAGCAGCCATGGATCTTGGTAAACACTTTGGTTCTTCAAGATTTTGAGAGAGAAGAACGGGGAAATCAGAGTTCCCACAAACGGCGCCACCTGATCGTACCTGGAGATCAGGATCCGATATGGCTGGCGTCGAGCGTCGTTGAAGGACGGTTGATAAGGAGAAGAAGGGGTGTACCTGCAAGGCACTCCGATGCTGAAGTAAGAGACTGAGTAAAGAGCGTGCAAGTACGAGAATTAAGGTGAGAGAACTGAATACCTGGCCCTCTCCTCTGAGAGGGTTTATATACTGTCGTTAGTGGATGATTATTGGCTCAAACCGTTTGGCGCGGATCACGAATCCACACGAATAGGTAACGGTGAAAACTAGCCGTTTGGGGATTCCATCCTGGTCGGTATGGCTTTGGTCGACAAGGACCATTATTCTTGGTGTTGTGCTCGACGCCGAACGTGTCATAATGCCACTTTGCTTGGCCCAATTCTGGGAGTTGGGCCTGCCCAGAACAACTATCTCTTGATCAACTTTAACTAAACAAGGTCTGATTATCATCCCATCCTCTTTAACTTCTAGGCGCAACATATAAGTATTCTTATAACTTAAAAATTCTTAAAAATGTAGGCCTCAGACAATGATTATACCAACATTGTGAAAATCTTATATTTTTAAAAGTGGAACTAAAAACATGGAATAAAAATGTGTTTAAAATGTCATTGATCAAGTCACTGAGGTTACTTCCTCTTTGGACAACATTTAAAAAGACATAACGACAAGGATCCAACGGATGGCCTTTTGAACCTTGAGAAGCCAACAAAGTCAGTCTTGTTAATAAGATCTACTATACTAGCCGCATCCGTTTGAAGAATAAAATTCTCCAGCTTGAGATCCTTGGTGTAGATGTTTAGAATTGGCAGAATTTTTGACCAACAAGAAGTAATGAATTTAGTTCAGGATGTCACACCAGATGTTGTGACATTATCAAACAGAGTATAAGTAAATGAACTGAATTTTTAAGATGTCACACCAGATGTTGTGATATTGTATCAGTTAATGAAGTAAGTTCAGTTTACAGGATGTCACACCAGATGTTGTGACATTGTATCAGTAAATGAAGTAAGTTCAGTTTTCAGGATGTCACACCAGATGTTGTGACATCTCAAACCTGCAACCAGAATTAATTAATGATTAACAGAACTGAGTAAATTAAGGGAAGGTATCTGGAATTAATTATGGATGGATAAAACAAAAGAAGGCGCATTTGTAGGGAGTTTTGTTATATGACTTCAGTATAATCAGAAGAACTGAATCACCTAGAATCTAGGAAGTAACAAACCCTAATTCAAGGTGATGGCTGCATGCGTATCAGGATTGGATAAACCTACAGAAAGCCCAAAATCCAAACACCTATTTAAGCAACAGAAACTCTCAGAATAGAGTACGAAATTAAGAAGACCAAATAGGGTGTTTTGTGTTTTAATATCAGGTTGCTTTATTTGTATCACTTTATGAGCTTTTAAGCAAAAGTGTATTTGTGTCTTGATTGAAACTGTGAAGTAAGATCAAGTTGTTTTGTTTGAAGTATGACTTCAATTTTATTAAACTTGTAAACATATCACTGTGTGAGTGAGGGGGAGTGAGTTGGTACTCATATCTAAGTTGTGTCTTAGGTAGAAATTGCATTGGGTAGATATTAAGTGAAAGATTAAACTGAGTGGTTTAAGTCTAGAATTAATATTACTTATATTGGATTTCCTTCCTGGCTTGGTAGCCCCCAGATGTAAGTGTGGTTATACACTGAACTGGGTTAACAAATTCCTGTGCTGTTTAATTTTCCTGCACTTTAAGTTTTGGTAAAGTCTTCAAGTGTTTAAACATCTCATTCGGCATCTCGTACCTGATCAGAGAATTTCAATTGGCATCAGAGCAGGTACCCTGCCTGTTTAACTGGGTGAGATCTAGGGACTGTAAATTCTGGAAACATGGACAGAGATGTAGGATCTGTAAACAGACCACCTATATTGGATGGATCTAATTATGACTACTGGAAGCCAAGAATGGTAGCATTCTTAAGATCACTTGACAATAGGGCCTGGAAAGCAGTCAACAATTGATGGGAACACCCTGTCCAAGACAACAAAGATGGAGCAAAAGTGTTGAAACCTGAAGAAGAATGGAGTAAGGAGGAAGAAGATTCAGCACTTGGCAATTCCAAGGCCTTAAATGCTTTGTTTAATGGCATTGATAGGAACATCTTCAGACTTGTGCATCACTGTGAGCTGGCCAAAGATGTTTGGGACACTCTCAAAACAACTCATGAAGGAACATCAAAGGTGAAGATGTCAAGACTTCAACTTCTCACCACCAAGTTTGAAAACTTGAGAATGAAGGAAGATGAGACAATTCATGAGTTCTACATGAACATCTTAGAAATAGCCAATACTTCTAGTGCTTTGGGAGAAAAGATGACTGATGAAAAGCTTGTAAGAAAGATTCTCAGATCTTTTCCAAAAATATTTGACATGAAGGTCACAACAATAGAAGAAGCTCAAGACATATGCACAATGAAGGTTGAAGAGCTCATTGGTTCCCTGCAAACATTTGAGATGGGAATGAATGACACAATTGTAAAGAAGAACAAAAGCATAGCCTTGGTGTCAAATACTGATAAAGAAGAAGAAATTAATGAAGCAGAACCTGAAGAAAATTTATCAGAAACCATTGCTATGCTTAGAAGACAATTCAAAAAGATTCTCAGAAATATGGAAGACAAATCCAAACCAAGTGGAAGATACTCAAACTCTTCTGAGAATAAAAGACCTTATGATGCTAATAGAAGGTCAAATTATGATGAAAAGACCAATCAAGATAAAGGGATTAAATGCCATGGATGTGAAGGATATGGACACATCAGAAATGAATGTCCTACCTATTTAAAAAGGCAGAAGAAAGGTCTCTCTATAACTTGGTCTGATGAAGACTCAGGATGTGATTCAGAAGAAGAATTAGCTAAGCATATCACTGCTCTAGCTGGATTATGTGAATCTGAAAGTGAATCCAGTGATGAGGAGCTTACTTTTGAAGAGCTTGAGCAATCATACAGAGAACTGGTTAAAAGGAGCACTGAAATATGCATGGAGAGTATAAAGCAGAAGAAGCAGATTGAGGCACTAAAGGATGAAAAAACAAGTGATCTAGAGATCATTGACACCTTGAAAAGTGAAGTAAGCCTTCTCAACTCCAAGTTAGAGCATATGTCCAAATCTGTTAGAATACTGAACAGTAGCTCAAACACACTGGATGTTATTCTCAACAACAATAAGCATTCAGGGGATAGAAGTGGACTGGGATTTAACAAAGTTCATAAGGTTGCAGCTAGCACCAACAAAACTACTTCAAATTCCATACAGTCAAACAAGATGTCCCAACAGATGCTTCAACATCATGAAAAGAACACAAAGTCAAACATAATGTTCCAACAGATGTCTCAACATCATGAAAAGAATATAATGAAGAAGAAGTATCAAAGATGGAGATGTCATCATTGTGGAAGGTTTGGACACATCAAACCTCATTGTTACAAGTTGCATGGATATCCAAATCAGATGTATCAGCAACCTCCTAAGCAAAAGATAGAGGTTACCAAGAAAGTGCTGCATAGACATCAACATCAAAGATATCAGCAACCCCCTAAGCAGAAGACAGAGGTCATCAAGAAAGTATGGGTACCTAAAGCTAGTCTTCATGCTGATCAAAGCTACATGCCCAAGAACAAGTTCAACAAACAACCTTGGAGCTCTACTAATGGACACTGCACAGGGAAGAGGTATCAAAAGAAACCTCAATACAAATGGTCAAAGAAGGGTGTTGCATATATAGCTCATACATCTCTAAGAGTATCAGCTAAAGAAGACTAGTACTTTGACAATGGATTTTCAAGACACATGACTGGATTGAAGAATCTGCTAGTAGACTTAAAGTCATATTCATCCAGATATGTAACCTTTGGAGATGGAGCTAAAGGAGAAATCAAGGGAGTTTGGACCTTGGACTGTCCAGATGTACCAAGACTAGATGATGTGCTGCTGGTAAAAGGATTGACTGCTAACTTGATCAGCATAAGTTAATTATGTGATCAAGGGTACAGTGTAAACTTTACCAAAACTGAATGCATAGTGTCTAATAAAGAACAAAAGGTTGTCATGAGAGGAGCCAGATCTAAAGACAACTGTTACATGTGGGAACCTCAAGACTTCAGTCTCACTTCAACTTGTTCTTTAGCCAAAGAAGAAGAAGTGAAACTATGGCACCAAAGACTGGGTCATCTTCATTTCAGAGGCATAAAGAAAATCATATCTATGGAAGCTGTGAGAGGTATTCCTAAACCGAAGATTGATGATGGCAAAATATGTGGTGAATGTCAAATAAGCAAGCAAACCAAGATGTCCCATCCAAAGCTCCAACATCTGACAACTTCCAAAGTTTTGGAATTATTGCATATGGATCTTATGGGACCTATGCAGGTTGAGAGCCTTGGTGGTAAGAGGTATGCATATGTGGTGGTTGATGAATTTTCAAGGTATACATGGATAAATTTTATCAAAGAAAAGTCTGATGTATTTGATGTATTCAAAGATTTATGCCAAAGAATACAAAGAGAAAAAGCCAGCTGTGTGGTCAGAATAAGAAGTGACCATGGAAAGGAGTTTGAGAATAAAAAATTCTTAGATTTCTGTTCTTCAGAAGGAATAAATCATGAATACTCTTCACCAATCACTCCTCAACAGAATGGGATTGTTGAGAGGAAGAATAGAACTATCCAAGAATCAGCAAGAGCTATGATCCATGCTAAAAAGTTACCATTGTACTTCTGGGCTGAAGCTATGAACACAACTTGTTACATCCATAATAGAGTCAGTCTAAGGAAAGGAACCTTGTCCACAATCTATGAAGTCTGGAAGGGCAGAAAACCCACAGTTAAGTACTTCCATGTGTTTGGAAGTAATTGTTATATTCTTGCTGATAGGGAGCAAAGAAGAAAAATGGATCTTAAAAGTGATGAAGGGATTTTCCTTGGATACTCTATAAACAGCAGAGCCTATAGAGTATTTAACTCTAGAACCAAGGTTATCATGGAGTCCATAAATGTGATAATTGATGATGCTCCTGCAGATGTTACAGAAGAGATTGGAACATCTGCTGACAGCCAAACTGAAGCTGAAGAAAAGAGTGATCATCCTGACTTCACTCAAACTGATGCAAGGACAGAACAATCCAGCAAACCTCCCTCCATAAGAATCCAGAAGGATCATCCCAAAGATTTGATAATTGGTGATCCCAATAGAGGAGTAAGCACTAGATCAAGAGAGGTGATTTCAGGTTCTTGTTTTGTCTCAAAAATAGAACCTAAAAACATCAAGGAAGCTCTTACTGATGAGTACTGGATTTGTGCTATGCAAGATGAATTAAGTCAATTCACAAGGAATGAAGTGTGGGATCTTGTTCCTAGACCTGATGACATAAATGTCATTGGCACTAAATGGGTGTATAAGAACAAGTCAAATGAGCAGGGAGTTGTTACAAAGAACAAAGCTAGACTTGTAGCTCAAGGATACACACAAATTGAGGGAGTATACTTTGATGAAACCTTTGCACCAGTAGCAAGGCTTGAATCAATCAGACTACTTTTAGGAATTGCTTGTATCTTGAAGTTCAAGCTATTTCAAATGGATGTGAAAAGTGCCTTTCTAAATGGATATCTTAATGAAGAAGTATATGTAGAACAGCCTAAAGGATTTGTTGATCCAAGCTGTCCAAATCATGTGTACAAACTAAGGAAGGCTCTTTATGGACTGAAGCAAGCTCCAAGAGCATGGTATGAAAGGATGACTACTTTTCTTATCAAGCAAGGGTACAGGAAAGGTGGAATAGACAAAACCTTGTTTGTTAAAGATGAAGAAGGAAATGTCATGATTGCTCAAATATATGTAGATGACATTGTTTTTGGTGGGATGTCAGACAGCATGATTAAACATTTTGTCACTCAAATGGAATCTGAATTTGAGATGAGCCTAGTAGGAGAATTAACCTACTTTCTTGGACTGCAAATAAAGCAAATGGAGGACTCCATGTTCATTTCCCAAAGCAAGTATGCTAAGAACATTGTCAAGAAATTTGGGATGGACAATGCTACTCATAAGAGAACTCCTGCCCCCACACACTTAAAGCTGACTAAAGATGACAAGGGTGAGAATGTAGACCAAAGCCTATACAGAAGTATGATTGGAAGCTTATTATATCTGACTGCTAGCAGATATCAAGCTGATCCAAAAGTTAGTCATCTAAACCAAGTCAAGAGAATTCTGAAATATGTCAATGGTACTTGTGACTATGGCATAATGTACTTTCATGGATGCAAACCAATTCTCACTGGCTTCTGTGATGCTGATTGGGCTGGAAGTGCTGATGACAGAAAAAACACATCAGGAGGATGCTTCTTTCTAAGAAACAATTTGATTTCTTGGTTCAGTAAGAAACAAAATTGTGTATCCTTATCTACTGCTGAAGCTGAATATATTGCAGCCAGAAGCAGTTGTTCACAGTTGGTTTGGATGAAGCAAATGCTCACAGAGTACAATGTCCCAAAAGATGTCATGACATTGTACTGTGACAACTTAAGTGCTATTAACATATCAAAGAATCCTATCCAACATAGAAGGACCAAGCATATTGATATCAGGCATCATTTCATTAGAGATCTTGTGGAAGAGAAAGTGATCTCATTGGAACATGTAGCTACAAATCTGCAATTGGCTGATATATTTACTAAAGCTTTGGATGCTACCCAATTTGAAAACCTAAGGGGTAAATTGGGAATCTGTTTATGTGAAATATAACAGTTATGGAGATGTGCCAACATGTCATATGACATTGTGTGGCATGATCACCAGATGGCAACACCAGTCTGGTCAAGGACTCTGGGTATTCCACTCCTAAAATTTCTCCAAGTAACGGCTACTTATAAAAATATCAGCTTGTTCTCAGCTATTCATCTTCTCATCATCCTCTCAAAACGAATTGCATTTTCTAACTGATTTTCAGAACTCATCAAAATCATTCAACCCTAAACTCTTCATCCACCACTTTCGAAAATGTCTCAACATCAAAACCCTAACCTCTCTGAAGAAATTCTCAACCAAGAAGATGTGGTGCATGCAACCCCCATATTTGTGGTACCTATGGATTCAACTCCAATAGACGAAATCAGAGGAAGTGTTCCTCTTGCTCAAAAGCCAAGAACCCCTACTGTGAGAAGGGCAAAGGAACCTATCTTTAGCAAAGTCAAAGGAATGCCTTCATCCTCAAACACTACTCCAAAAGCTTCTGAATATGTGGATGATTCTATAAAGGAACTGGTGAACAGGATTTTGTCTGAGCAAAGAGTTGTGAGTGGCATATCTATCCCTCTGAACACCATGCCAGCTCCACAAGAAGAACAGTAAAATCAGGCTGAAGAGGACACTCCTGCTCAATAGGATGTCCCAATAGATGTTGAAACATCTAAGGACCAGCAAAAGGCCTCCACTGATGATGCTGATGAAACATCTGAGGACCAGCAAAAGGCCTCCACTGATGGTGATGATGAAACATCTGAGGACCAGCACAAGGCCTCCACTGAAGATCAAGCCTCTGTTGATCCACCTGCTGAAGAGGAGACTGCTCAACCTCCTCCTGTTGTAAACATAGAGCATGATTCTGACACATAAATCATTGCTTCTGTAAACCCTAGCATAGCCAAAAGGCTTAGGACTAGGAAGGAAAAGAAGAATGCATGACATGCAACTCCTGAGAAGAAGCAACCTGCACCAAAGAAGGATAAAGCTAAAGTTGCTTTTGGTCCTACCAAACAATGGAGCAAGGTGAATACATAGAAGAGGAAAGCTGTCACCCCTCCAGATTCAGATGTTGAAGAGGATGTTCCAACATCCCCACCAAAGAAGAAACCAGCACCCTCAAGGTCCTCCTCTGCTGTTCCAGAAGCTCCTCTGGACAACATTTCATTTCATCATGTGTCAAGTGTGAGCAGATGGAAATTTGTCTACCAAAGAAGGGTAGCACTTGAAAGAGAGCTGAGCAGCAATGCACTTGAGTGCACTGAGGTAATTGATCTTATCTCTTCTGCTGGCTTATTCAAAACAGTATCAAATTTCTCTCCTTGCTATGAGCTGCTAGTCAAGGAATTTATTATCAACCTCCAAGAAGACTGTGCTGATGGTAAGTCAGCTGACTTCAGAAAGGTATATGTAAGAGGGAGATGTGTGGAATTCTCTCCTAGGGTTATCAACCATTATCTAGGAAGAGAATCTGATGGACCTAATGAGTTAGGGAAGACTGATAACCAGGTTTGCAAGGTCATCACTACTAATCAGGTCAAGACTTGGCCAGTCAAGGGGAAGCTTTCTGTTAGCTTGCTGACAAGGAAGTATGCAATGCTGCATAGGATTGGCACTGCAAACTGGGTCCCTACCAACCATACCTCCTCAATAGCAACTGGATTGGGCAGGTTTATATATGCTGTGGGCACCCAAACAAAGCTGGATTTTGGGGCTAATATTTTTGATCAGACATTGAAGCATGCTGGATCATCTGCAACAAAGCTGCCTATTGCCTTCCCTTCTCTACTGTCGTTAGTGGATGATTATTGGCTCAAACCGTTTGGCGCGGATCGCGAATCCACACGAATAGGTAACGGTGAAAACTAGCCGTTGGGGGATTCCATCCTGGTCGGTATGGCTTTGGTCAACAAGGACCATTATTCTTGGCATTGTGCTCGACGCCGAGCGTGTCATAATGCCACTTTGCTTTGCCCAATTCTGGGAGTTGGGCCTGCCCAGAACAACTATCTCTTGATCAACTTTAACTAAACAAGGTCTGATTATCATCCCATCCTCTTTAACTTCTAGGCGCAACATATAAGTATTCTTATAACTTAAAAATTCTTAAAAATGTAGGCCTCAGACAATGATTATACCAACATTGTGAAAATCTTATTTTTTTAAAAGTGGAACTAAAAACTTGGAATAAAAATGTGTTTAAAATGTCATTGATCAAGTCACCGAGGTTACTTCCTCTTTGGACAACATTTAAAAAGACTTAACGACAAGGATCCAATGGATGGCCTTTTGAACCTTGAGAAGCCAACAAAGTCAGTCTTGTTAATAAGATCCACTATACTAGCCGCATCTGTTTGAAGAATAAAATTCTCCAGCTTGAGATCCTTGGTGTAGATGTTTAGAATTGGCAGAATTTTTGACCAACAAGAAGTAATGAATTTAGTTCAGGATGTCACACCAGATGTTGTGACATTATCAAACAGAGTATAAGTAAATGAACTGAATTCAGGATGTCACACCAGATGTTGTGACATTGTATCAGTTAATGAAGTAAGTTCAGTTTACAGGATGTCACACCAGATGTTGTGACATTGTATAAGTAAATGAAGTAAGTTCAGTTTTCAGGATGTCACACCAGATGTTGTGACATCTCAAACCTGCTACCAGAATTAATTAATGATTAACAGAACTGAGTAAATTAAGGGAAGGTATCTGGAATTAATTATGGATGGATAAAACAGAAGAAGACGCATCTATAGGGAGTTTTGTTATATGACATCAGTATAATCAGAAGAACTGAATCACCTAGAATCTAGGAAGTAACAAACCCTAATTCAAGGTGATGGCTGCATGCGTATCAGGATTGGATAAACCTACAGAAAGCCCAAAATCCAAACACCTATTTAAGCAACAGAAACTCTCAGAATAGAGTACGAAATTAAGAAGACCAAATAGGATGTTTTGTGTTTTAATAGCAGGTTGCTTTATTTGTATCACTTTATGAGCTTTTAAGCAAAAGTGTATTTGTGTCTTGATTGAAACTGTGAAGTAAGATCAAGCTGTTTTGTTTGAAGTATGACTTCAATTTTATTAAACTTGTAAACATATCACTGTGTGAGTGAGGGGGAGTGAGTTGGTACTCATATCTAAGTTGTGTCTTAGGTAGAAATTGCATTGGGTAGATATTAAGTGAAAGATTAAACTGAGTGGTTTAAGTCTAGAATTAATATTACTTATATTGGATTTCCTTCCTGGCTTGGTAGCCCCCAGATGTAAGTGTGGTTATACACTGAACTGGGTTAACAAATTCCTGTGTTGTTTAATTTTCCTGCACTTTAAGTTTTGGTCAAGTCTTCAAGTGTTTAAACATCTCATTCGACATCTCGTACCTGATCACAGAATTTCACTTGGCCATGAGAAGGGACCAACGAATGCCAAAAGTTAAGCAGTGGAAGCGTCTGCCAAACTGTCACCCATGTTTGAGGCTGCAATGAAGATATTGGATGTAGTGTCACGAACAACACATCCAAAAGCAATATGCCCTTCCAAGAAAAAACCTGCATCTGTTTGGATGATCCAAGAGCTTATCTCTCTGGGGTAGGAAAATCATTCAAAGTATCCTTGAAGCAAGATGATTCTCTTCCTCCACATAAGGCTCTCACACTTCATCAGTGACAGAACCTAGACTTTTTAGTTTACCATTGAACACAACATCATTTTGCACCTTCCATAATTTCCACAAACCAAGGAAGGCAAGTTGGCACATGACATGGTCACTAGCTAGCAGCAACAATTCAATCCAGTAAACAATTTCCCCATTAGGAGGGACACAAATGCCTAGAAGGGATGAAAAAAATTCTTTTCACATAGTCACAGTCAAGAAATATATGAAAGGAGGTCTTAGGGTGGTCATGGAAAAAAAAGACACAATCAGAAACATTAACTCATTTTTTGACCAATTTATGGTAGGTGGGAAGAATACCTTTAGCGAGCTGCCAGAAAAAGTTCTTGGCACATGGATTCTAATTGATTTTCCAGAACTTGTTCCACATCTTGAAGTTTTAGGGAAAAAGACAACATTATTGGAATTCATGTTAGGAGGCAGCCAAAAAATTAAATGCTGAGATATTTGGTCAAGTCATAAACCCCAAAACGTCTACTACCTATGGTGGCTCTATTTCAATACTAGATTGAATAACATTGCTTCCTCATTAGGTTTTAATGTTGTTTCTCTTTCTTTCACATACCTCAGAGTGGCCATTTTCAAAGGAAAGCCTAAAAAGATGCATTTCTAACCTATTATGGACAATATAGAGTTGAAGCTACCTAGTTGGAAGGCTGCTCTTTTATCCTTTACTGGAAAAATTCAACTTATCAAAAGTGTCCTTCATAGTATGCTTGTTTACTCTTTAACCATATATGTATGGCCTAAGTCTTTATTAAAGGAGCTGAAAGTTATGTCTAGAAGGTTTTTTTTGGAGTGGTGACTTACAAGGCAATAAACTGGTCACAGTTTCTTGAAAAATAACACGTTCTCCTATTTCTAATGGTGTTCTGGTTGTGAGTTTTCTCTTCTTGTTAAGCGATGCCTCCATGCTCAAGATATGTTGAGAAATTATTAATCAATAATTAATGGACTATTTTTCTCAGAAACAAGATCATTAGGAACAATTCCTGCATAAAGTATCATATTTTCTCATCTATTTAGAATGTGATAAAGACTCAGTTCCAAACATTGATGTCAAACTCTAAATGTTGGCTGGGAATAGTGGTTAAATAAACTTTTTGACTCACAATTGGACTAAGGTTGACAGTTTGGTGGATTTCTAAAATCTACCACATCACATTTCTCCAAATGCGCAAAATAAGGTTGATGAATATATACACAACTCTGATTGGAATATTCCTCCAATATATTTAAAACTTGTTTCATTCTCTTTATGGCTACATAAACAAGGTCGTCATTACCTTGGAACCTAAAGAGCATAGTCTAATTTGGAATAACTCCACCTCTATTTAATTTCACTCCAAGAAACCCATAATTTCACTAGTAACAACTCTAATCACCTTGTGGCCTGGTCAAAAATCATTTTGAACCAAAATATTCCTCCTTCTCACTCTACTTTTATGTGGCCTATCCTTCATAAAAAATTCCTACTGATAACAATTTAGCAGTTAGAGGCTGTCATATCCATTCATATGCAGTATTTGAAAATCCTTAAATGAATCTGCTAGTCATTTGTTCCTCACCAGTTCTTTTGTGTGGAAGCTTTGGAGCTGGTTTCAAAGCATTATCAAGCAGGTCATATATTTATCTTCCTTTTCCTCTCCCTTTGACATAAGTAAGAGAGGTTGGAGCCATCAATGTGCTTTAGTGATCACTGCCACTATCGTTGCAATTGATGGGGCTACATGGCACTGCAGAAATTAAGATAGATTCAACGACATTCATCCTTCTTTTAATTCCATTACTTTGAACAATATTGCTTAAGTTTATCTCATAGGCAATTTTTGTTCTTTATCAACTGGGTCTGCAATCTTGGACTTCACAATTCTCAAAGCTTTCAATTTTCAAACTCATAACCCGAAAGCGCCTTAAATTAAAGAATTTTTCTGGTTTCCTCCTTTTCCTTTATGAACCAAATGCAACACTGATGGCTCGACTTTGGACAATCCTGGGTTATCTTCTTATTATGGTATCTATGGGAATAACAATGAAGACTGCATTGGTTGTTTTGCTATCAATCTTGATATTCAAAATTCCTTTTATGCAGAGCTTATGGGCATAATCCTAGCCATTGAGAATGCTTGCACCAAAAATTGGAATTATTTATGGATTGAAATTGACTAAATGATTGCTAGTTTGGCATTCAAGAATCAAAACATTGTTCCTTGGAGCCTTCATAACATATGGTGTAATTTCATTACCATTTCAAAGTTAATGTATTTTTTGATCTCTCATGTCCTTAGGGAAGGAAATAAATGTGTCGATGCTCTTACCAACATAAGTCTCTCTTGATATCTTCATATTGTAGCATACTCCACCTTTGGTTATTAGAAAGGATTTAGTGATGAACACGGTCGACCTAATCAAACTGGAGGTCCAATTCTAATTTTAAAATGGGCCAATTTTTTTTTAAAAAAAATACAAGGATAATAATTAAAAATGACACATAAAAGAATAATTATATATTAATAAAAATGAAATTTAATTATAATTTATTTTGACTTTGATCAATCTAATTTTTTAATGTATTGAGTTTTTAAAACATTTTTTTTAAATTTATTTGATTTTTTTATAATATATTTTTTATACTTATTAATATTAATATAAAAAGTTGGACTTCTCAAATTTTTTGGGCCTCCAAAATTTGAGGCCCTCTTCCAAACTTGGTGAAATGTTATCCCCTTCACACTTATTCCCTAGGTTAAATGTAACAAGTGTGGAGAAAAGTCCATGCGCCAACAGTTTAAAATGATTTTGTTTGGAATTGAACTGATGACCAAACCATTTTTCACTTCTGTTGGTAGGTCCAACCGTGGGAAAAGTGGTGCACTATCTAGTTTTTGACCTCAGTCATTAGACTGAGTGGATAAGTAGCGCATTTTCTATGTCGCCATTTGTAACACCCTAATTTTTGATAATTATTTATTTATATTAATTAATTAATTGTGTGATTTTGTGCATAATTGAATTAATTGATTTAATTGATTTATTGAATTTAATTGAATTAATTGATTTATTTGATTTAATTTAATTATTTGATTTACTTGATTTATTTTATTTGGTGGAATAAAATAGATTTGGTAGAAATAGGTAATTGGGCCTATATTGAGAGTGTGATTAGAAAGTGTGAGAGTGGATTAAGTAAGCCCAATACGAAATAATGAGATTTGAAAAAATAGAGAAAAAGATAGAATAAGGTTAGAAAGATAGAAAGGGAAAAAGAGACTACAAGAGAAGTGGAGAAAATGAGGAGAAAACCTAAGTTCAAGAGCTCTAGAAATCCAAGTAAGTCAAGGTAAGGGTGAGTGTTTATGTAATTACTGAGATTATGTAATAATGTATAATGGGTAGAAACATGTTTAGGATAAAATTCTCAAATTTCCATGATCCTATAATTATTAGGTTTCAATGATAATCATTGGTTTGTGATAAATAATTGTATTTGGAAGTGATGTTTTGGTATACTATAGAGAATCATTCATTATTGAAATAAATAATTTGATAATGTGATATTCTATTCATTAGGCCATGTCCTATAGCTAAAATAACATGTGTGCTCTTCTTCATTCAATACGCTGACACAAGGTAACAAAAGAGATATTCTTCATAGTATGAGTGTCAGTAGCGCACATATAATATTCTTCAATTGCTAAACTACTGTAGCGCAAATATAGAAATGAAAAGAAGTGATACCTCTATAATCTTGTTGTGAATTACAACAAAATTCAATATCAATTTGTGGGGAAAAGAACAATAGGAACCAAAATAAATGGTCTATAACAATAATAATAATTCGTACACAGATAATATAATAGAATAAGGCAAGAACAAAATGAACGTTGGTTTTACATAGTTCGTACAAACGATCTACTCTGGGGGAGAGAGCAGCCCTCCAATTCACTATACTCAGAAAGTTGTTACAAGAGATTACAAATGATTTACAAGAAAATAGCCTTCGCCTTCAGTTTCCCAAGAATAACCCTGAAGGCACCCAAGAACAATCCTATTTTCTAACCAAGTGTTTCTCAACCTCTCAAACTGTCAATATATGAATCACTCAAACCCAAGGTGTAATCCTAGATTTTCTTTGTGCTGAAACCTAATACATTTAAACCATTGCTCTCCCTTGCCGGTGTAAACCCTAAGATTGTCACGCACCAAATATATAAGAGATACATATTTATAATAGCAAATACCTACAAAAAAGCCTAAAAAACCATAATATCCCGAAACATGTCAAGCGAGAAACTGTCGAAAAGCCCGAAAATTTGAAATCACTATTCGCCATACGAATATCACTATTCATCCGAACGATTTTTTTTCCGCTTTTCGTTCGACTTTCTAAAACTTCCAAGGTAAATTCACATTTGGGAAAAGTGGTTGTGTAATTAATCTTACTAAAGAGGTCCATATATTTAAATAAACAATGTGGATTTTCTTTCTACTGCACTATAGCGGAATGTGGAAATTGGAAATGTGATACTAATGCTTTTCCAATTCCTTCGGCACTGTAGGGCACAACCTAGGGACCAAATAAGAATATTTACCCTTTATATTATGTGATACTGTAGAACAATTGGAAATGTGATATATATTTTAAGTGTTAGGTTTCAGCACAATTGGAAATGTGAAAGTATATGAAAAACATGAATTTATTTTAAGTGTTATTGAGCATGACATGTGTATGTGTGATATTTTGAATTATACGTGACACCTTTATCTGAGATGCATGAAAATTTACACTGATTATTTATATATATTCTGCGGGGTTTAGA
This sequence comes from Lathyrus aphaca, assembly GCA_963966055.1. Taxonomy (NCBI): domain Eukaryota; kingdom Viridiplantae; phylum Streptophyta; class Magnoliopsida; order Fabales; family Fabaceae; genus Lathyrus; species Lathyrus aphaca. The sequence continues at coordinate 21,012,847 of OZ014519.1, read as the reverse complement.
ATGGTGTTACACTAGTGGTATCAGAGCAGGTCGTTCTGTCCGGCCAGGTTGTCTTATGTTGTTTGTCCCCTTGTATGCGATATGTGTGTGAAAACAATATCAATACACATTTGTTTTTCTAAACTTTATCTGCAGGAGTGAGATCGAAAAAAGGGGGGAGAAGCTTGTGCTTCTACAAGATGATTCAAGTGTGGAGTGGGCTCAAAGTGTCATTGAACGCTATTATAGTTTGGTAAAATGGTTTATGCCCCAACATGATTGTCGGCTGTCTATTGATAAATTGAGGAGCTGATAAACCTTAATCTCTTGTTGATAGTAGATGAGAGCATGTTGGATGTAATAGACATACCTTGCGAGCTTAGATGGTGTGTGTAGTGAATTATTTGGAGTTAAGCCAAGTGCTTACAAATTGTTTTGATGAGTCGGTGCATGATGGTGCCAAGATGTTTATGTTATTGAAAACTTTTGAGTATTAGTGAAAGTGGAGAATTTGGTGCTTTGCAATTTTTTTGTGTGATTTCCGGAAGTTTTTTCTGATGAGATAAGTGATTTATCTTCGGAACGCGAGGTGGAGTTTATGATTGACTTAGTTCCTGAAACTAGTATGGTATCGATGACTCCATATCATAAGTCCTCATCGGAATTGAAAGAGTTGAAGAATCAAGTTGAAGATATGCTTGAGAAGATTTTTATTCGTCTGAGTAGGACATTGTGGGATGCACAAGTTTTGTTGGTTAAGAATAAAGAAGGTCCTATGTGGATTATAGACAATTGAACAAGGTGACGATCAAGAATAAGTATCGACTTCTGAGAATTGATGATTTGATGGATCAGTTAGTGGGTGAAAGTGTGTTTAGTAAGATAGATCTGAGATCTGGGTATCATCAGGTCTGTGTGAATTCTGAAGAAATTCAGAAGACTGCTTTTAGAATGAGTTATGGTCATAATGAGTATTCCGTGATACCATTTGGTGTGTCTAATGCACCAGGTGTATTTATGGAGTACCTGAAATTGATTTTCTATCCATATTTGAAAAACTTTGTGTTTGTATTTATTGATGATATTTTGATCTATTTAAAGAGTGAAGAGGATCATGCTGAGCAAGAGGGTGTAGTCATAGCAAAAAATTAGTTCAAAAATAAAAATGGAATAAGAAGGGGGTTGTGAATAACGCTCTTTGGTAAGTCTAAACACGGTGCCAGCCTAGGGTGTACCGTGTTCAGCAATCCACTTTGTTGACTCTCTCTCTCAACCTTTAAATCGAAACATTCAGGATTATGGTAATAGTAATTGGATCACAGGCTCTTAGACGCGGTCTTACAGTAACTGCTACACACACACACACACATACACACACGCGCGGGGTATCCTATTCTCTATCTTCTTCTATTATCACATATGCAGTAAGAAAAAGAAAAATAAATGACGATGGATGCATTAAGCATGTGCGCCACACTGTAAATTCATTTAATTGATGGCATGTTTCTATTGGTGTACATGGAAATTCAAGAAAATGAGTTTTTGACACGTCAACACCGGATTGTAAAACCAGTTTTCCGGAGAAGACTTTTGATCGTCTTTTCTGGCGAGTGCACCACCGGCCGATATATTTTTTTCTAGAAAATCCATATGAGTACATCATTTTGCTCAATTTTTCGCGTAGATCTCAAATATGGAACTAGTTTTTTCATAACATGCTCGGATCATTTAGAATGTGTTGAACAACTTCAAGATCTTAAAAAGGAAAACCACATATTACCTATTTTTCTAACACACAACTATCCCCTATCCATGGAGGCCATCCAGACAGTCCTAATCGCGTAGTTTTAACTAGATAATGCTATATAAATTAGAGCTTGAAATAATTTGCACCAACCTTTAATGGAGTTCATTGCAACCTTCAAGAAAATTTCCTAGAAAGCTTGTATTCAACTCCATATTACCTCTAAATATGAAATAAACACACGGAATCCACTGAATCTTGATGAATTTGGGATCGAGAAAAAGATGTGAAAATCGTGCTTAATGATATAACAACTACAGTGCCATTTCTTTGCATACAATAATTTCTACCAAGTATGTAGATGAAGGTTCTTAGAAGAGATTTCATAGAGATCTTGTAGAGAGAGTTTTGGTGAAAAATGGAAAATGGAGTGAAAAAATGACTAGTGACCAAAAATGGGTGTAACTGAGTTGGTTAGGGTTGTTAGAGGGCTTAAGTATGCATGATTAGGAACTAACTCCAGTTAGAAAGAGGTTAGAACCATGGTTAATTGATTTTTATGAGAATTTGCAAAATTGGCAAAAATAGTGTTATGTGTGGCTCTCACGTGCATGAAGCTGCATGGTGAGTATGGTGGACCTCATAATGATCTTAGGGTTGAGATTCAATGCTGAGTTTAGATGAGGCTTGTTTGGAAAGTTTCTTTTTGGATATTTTAGCTATGTGAGATAATATGGAAATCATGATGCATATGATGTAGAAAATGCTTGTTCATATGTGGTAAACATAACATGTGATGGATGTATGCGACACATGACTTGGATAAGTGGTAAAAAAATTTGATTTTATGGATTTTTGTCACAGGTTTGTATTTTGAATAAAGTGATGATATCATGATTTTGGAAGATGATATCTTGATGAACACTTGACATAATGATGTGATCTTGGGCATTTTGAAAAGAGAAGGTTTGATGGAACAATGTTTATGTTGGAAATTTGATCATTAGAAGTCTTGAATCATATGAAAATTGATGATGAAGTAGCGTACAAAAAATTGTGTTTTTGGTAACTTAGAAAATTTTCTATGTGTTAAAAATACCAATTTCATGACATGAACTTTGATCCACCATATCTTTTGATTCACAAATCTAATGAAACAATGGTTTACATATCTTAAAAGGTGAGGAAAATTTCTTCAACTTTCATGTTTGCAAAAACTCCATTTGGATGAGTTATCATGCTTGAAATCAACTCCAAAGTTGGAATAAAACCATTGAAAACTTTCCCAAAACGGAGAGTTTCAATTATAGGTCATTTTCCTCTTTTGAGTATTTGCTAAACCCTAATTTTGATTGTTCTGTTAGGAGGTGATGCATTGTCCCATTTCTTAATGAATTATCATCTTCAAATGACTTGATAGATCCAAATGAAATTACATGGATATAAGAGAGCCTTGAGTCTTGTTTGAGGACATTTGGGTTTGGTCCTCTTGCTTTGGATGATCAATATTCTGGAAATCAACTAATCACATTCCCTATGCACAAACAATGATGTATGTTTTACTTTTGTATGACTTGAATACAATATAATATATGAGAGTATGAACTAAATGATATATGCAAATAAGAGGGAAACTTTTGAGGTATTACAGTTGCCCCTATTCAATCAAATGCAGACCTGAATGGGTGGTTGCAATGGCTTTTAGACGTTCGAGGTATGGAGGGATTGAATACCCAAATAAACTAGAAAATTTGTACTTTGTGGCGAAAGAAAAAGTATGGTGATGCACATTCAATGGATATTTAAAGAATCTATCGGGGATGGAGAAAATATATGACTCCAAAGGAAAGTTTGACTTGTCAAAGCTTGTCAGGAACGGATGGGAAACCTGCCGGGAACGGTTCTTAAATGAAGTTGGACCCATCAACGCCTATCGAGAACGACTAAGGTACAAGCTAAAGTGCCTGTTGGGAATGACTAGGAAACCTATCGGGAACGGTTCTTAAGAGAAGTTACACCTAACAACGCCTGTCGGGAACGACTAAGATACAAAGTAAAATGCCTTTCGGGAATGACTAGGAAACCTGTCGAGAACGGTTTCTAAGAGAAGCTAGACCTATCAACACCTGTCAGGAACGACTAAGGTACAAACTAAAGTCCCTGTCGGGAATGGCTAGGAAACTTGTCGGGAACTGTTCCTAAGAGAAGTTGGACCTATCAATGCCTGTCAGGAACAACTAAGGTACAAACTAAAGTTCCTGTCGGGAACAACTAGGAAACCTATTGGGAATGGTTCCTAAGAGAAGTTAGACCTATCAACACCTGTCGGTAACAACTAAGGTACAAACTAAAGTTCCTGTCAGGAACGGCTGGGAAACCTGTCGGGAACGGTTCTTAAGAGAAGTTAGACCTATCAACGCCTTTCGGGAACGAATAAGATACAAACTAAAGGTGTACGATTACAAATTACGATCAACGAATCTACCAACCAAAAGACAAGACTGTGATAAGAATTATGACAAGGTACAAAGCCAACTGGTTTGACACTCGAACAATGGGTGACAGGAAAAAAAATCAACTGACTCACCACCAAAAGAGGACTGAAACAATATCACCTACTGGGGAACGAATTTATGAATTCTCCGAGGGTTCTCTAGTCTGATCGAAGAAGTAAAGTTTCGGGCTTTCGTGTAAGGTACCAAAATTATCTTATGCTTCGTGTTCATATGTTTGAATATTTCCATGGCTTAATGCTCCATAATGATGGAAATGTTACGCTTTAAAGGAAGAAAATATAATGATGATTACTAAATGCAAATTAGATCTTCTGATGAGAGGGTAACAAGTAACCTAGGCGACTTCGCTTGGGAAAAAAATCATTGATCTGAATTTATGAATCTCTGCGGGGAATGACATCTTTGTTAGGGAAGATATTAACGGTACATGGGTCCTGAACTACCATGATTGCCAAAAATAAATTGGACTTAGAGATGTTGAAGAGTGATGACCCTGCTGGGGAAGGTCTTAAACTGATATGAACTTACTAGGGAAGGAACGCCACCCATCAAACCTCGTTAGGAAAATGACAACCTTCTGACCTGGCTGAGGAAAGGACTCTGTGGGGGTGTCACCCGATAATGAAATACTCTGTTGAGGAGGGATGCTAATTAAGATTGGAATTTGGCTGGGGAAGATGTCTTTAAACACTAGACTTTGGTTCTCGAATACCCATCCTATCTGACCTGCGAGAAGGAACACTATCCGACTTCTCATCATTTTCACCACAGCTGGGGAGTAAGGAATCCTCTTATACTGTTAGGGATAAGAAGATTCTTGTAAGAAATGCCTTTCTTCTGAAGGACAACCCTCTGCTTGGGGATATCACCCCTTTATTGCTTTTGTTGGATAAAGGACACCAACACAATTTAGTGGGAAAAAGAAGCCATCTGAGATCTGCTGGGGGCTATAGGACCAATGAGGCATGTTGCGGAAGAAGGGCCATGGATGCCTCATGATGGAGATGACTTCTTTTCTTTTTACTCCGTACCTACAAACTAGTGAACGCATTTGATAGTTCCCACAAAAGAGAGGATTAGACAAGCTCACATGCCCCAAGTCTATGGTTTGAGTTTACCATTCTTGTTACTCAACAATTAAAGTATATGTCAAGTGTTTCACTCCAAAGTATGTATTATAAGACATCAATGTCTTCAAAACGCAATATCTATCACAATATTTGGACGTTTTTACAAGCAACAATGGTAAATGAAAACAAAAACATCTAAAGCTATTTGACGGAAATGCATTTTATTGATTGAAAGGAGGCCGTAAATAGGCGTTAAATCAGGAGGAAATTCCTGGAAAAAGGAAATTGCACAAAAGGAAAAATAAACTATCCTAATGGCAAAGTGAGACTGGATCTCATCAAGTTCTAATTTGGCTATGACCCGTATATCCTTGAGACTCTCTGTATATGTCGCTTTTTGAGGAGGACAATTAGACCGATTCTTAACCTTCAGACTATCCATTGATGTAGATGACTGTCGCTCCCGATAAATGGGACTGGCCCAAGTAAAGGTACAAACGCGAACGGTCGGCGAAAGGAGATGCGAGAACACACAGCAGTGAACTCACAGGGAATGAATAGAGTCGCCAGCTAGGCATTTTTATCCCGGAGGAAAGGTAATGCTGCATAAACCTAGAAAGATATGGATAAGATGGTTGCGAACCAGAGAGACTGAGAAAGGGGGTTGGTTACAACCTGGGAAGGTATTAGCACCCAGATTGTCCTCCGTACTCGACGGGATCCACGCTTAAAGGATTTGTGTTTTAAGGGGTGGTGTCAGTGCAATCTGTGTATAAGGAGGCTGGAAGAAAATGTACAGGTGTCAGTGTAAAGTAAGTGTAAAGTGTATAAATGATGTGTCAGTGTAAGAATGAGAATGAAATGCTCAAGATCATGAGGCTACAAGAATAAAGCTGGAAAGATGGGGAATATACAGAGACTTTTGTTCGATAACTGTTAAGTTATGCCTACGTATCCTCTCGTGCAATGAGGAAGTCAGAACACCGTAGTTCGACCCAAAGAGACTGAAAAATGAATTGACTTGTGAACTGCTTGCTTGTCTATGCTCAAGTGTATGACCTGTCTGGCTCAGGTGCGAACTGTCTTGCATTAGACGGAAGAAGCAAGTTCTCGTTTTTGAGTGAATGAGATGAGAAAAGAATCCCGAAGGAGACGACTATTGTTTGTTTTTGAGTTTTCAGTCTTTTATTGCTTTTGAGAATTTTGTCATAAGTTAATGAGCTTAAGCCTAAACCAGTGGATTTAGTAAACTCATCACATCTTCCCTCTGATTAGGGGTAATGAGAATACCTTAAGTGTGAAGTCAGCTTCTCACACTTAATCACCTTTGATGCAGGATTAAGATCATTAACCTACTTGTGATTATTTAAATGTTTTTGTTGTTTTTGTTTAGTGTTGAGTAATGAGATTAAGCCATAATCAGGGATTAAACAGACTCATTACACTATCCTAATAGAAGGATAATAGATGAGAGTGTTTAAGCTGAGGAAAGCTCCTCAACTTAATCCATGATTAGGGATTAAACTCATGACAAAACAAAGCCTTTATTAGATGGATTTTAGATAATGATAAGATGATGAAGTGATTTTTAGGGTTTGTAAGACAACTTGATGGGGACTTGTCCATTAACACTAGGGTTAGTCCTTCTTAACCAATTAAGGGAGAATTAGAACCCTAATGCAAGGCCCAAGTTACAAGCTTGATGTCTTGGTGATTATTAGGTGAATTGATTAGAGGATTTAAACACATTAAGGGTTTAACACTTAGGATCAAAGTTATACACTCCATCCTAATAGAAGGATGCAGGCATAAGCTTAATCACAAAGCCTTAAAGCCTTTAGGGTTTAGTCCCTGATTATGAGATGAGGAGAGAAGACTCAAGGAGACACAAAGGTAAAACTAAGTGGGGGACTAATCAAACCCTAATTATTGTCATGCTTGGTGGTTCCTAGGGTTTGTGAGGTTTAAGAAAGAAATCTTCAAAAGAACCACCAGGAAGCAGATGAGAGGAGCAAAGGAAGCAAAGTAACTTGCTTCATTTAAGAAGACAAGTCACTTGAGGAAAGAAAGTAATAAGAAGAAAGAATGAGCAAACTTAATCTCAAACACATAACAAAATACAGCATGGATGCAAGAGAGAGGTGAAAAGAAAATGTGAGAAGTGAAGGCAAATCCACTTCTCAAAGTTGCTTACCACCTGAAAAGTTAGAGAAACAAATGCAATGCAATGCAAAATGAGATGAAATGGCATGATGCAAACCAAAACCAGAAGCATATATGGGATGATAATGATACTATGAGATGCTACAAACATGAATCAAGACATGAGGATGATCATACAATCTTATGGATGCAAATGAAACAAGTTAAGAACCATGAACAGACATGAAAAGTCATGATATGCAAATGACATACAATATGGCAAACACATGATTCAATGATCAAACATGCTTTCAATATGTCTTAAGATGTTCAATGGATCAAAAGAATGCATAAAATGCTATGGCAAGTCATGTTATGCAAGCAAATGCAAGATGGATGCATATGGAAGCCCAAATTAGGGTTTATGATCAAAGCATCAAACACAAACCAAAATCAGAAGCAAACATCAATATAAAAAATTGAAAATGCACTCAAAGCAACCCTAAACCTATACAAACTCACTTCCCAAAGGAAAAGTTCCAACTCTTAACCTAATTCAAGATATGATTTTCCTAAGTTTTCTAGGGTTTTAGGGTTCCTTAACAAGAAAAATGTCAAACAAATGGAAAATGAAAGATCAAATCAGGACCATTTAATCTCACAAACTACATGCTAAACACAATGCAATGCAAAAAGAATCAAGGTCCAACTCTCAATGGTTAGGCAGAAATGATTTTTGGAAGTTTGGATCAAAATAATGCCTAAAAATGATTTTAATTCCATGAAAAATTCTCAAAAGACATCAAGATCAAAAAAGAAATTTGGTTTGAGGGTTGGACAATGTCTCTAAATGGTTTTAAATGTTTCATGAATTTTTTGGTGATTTTTAAATACTTAAAAGTATTTTTAATTAATTAATTCTCATTAATTAATTAAAAATAAACTTTTAAAATATTTAAAAATATTTTTTAATGCTAAAAATAAAAATAAAAATAATTTTGGTTTCTGAAATTAAATAAAAGTTTGTACAAAAAATTTCAGAATTTTTGAATAGGTTTTACTATTTTTAATAAAATGGAGAAAATAATGTAATTAAATGGAAAATGAAAATGAAATAAAACTGAAAATAGAAAAGTATGCACATCCAATGATCCAGATTCAAACATACGCGCGTGGGAAGAGACTTGGAGCCACATCCAAGGGTGGAAATTCAAACTTGGCTAATTAAGTGATTAAGCCCTAATTCGTGCCCTAATGACTTTCAGGCGACCGGAACACTGTTCCGGTCGTCTTCTCCGATCAACCAAAAAGACAAACTCTCTCTACACGCATCTAAAACGAAATCTAAATGCCCAGAACTCTTCCCCACCCAAAAACGAATTAAACCCCCCAATCAAACAACATTTATCATTCAGAAACAGGGAGAATCGAATCAAACATGTTTTAGGGCAAAAATTTCAGACACTGCATACATCCTCATTTTTCACTAATTTTAAAAAACAATCACATATTCATGATCAGGGAAGCATGTAGATTTGATTAAGAACTTAAAATCATGCTTCTGGAAAAAAAGTTCATGAAGCTACCTGAGTTTGAAGCTTTTCAGTTTGGAACTTTCTGACCTCCTTTCTTGTGCAAAATCACTCCTATGACCTCCCTTGTGCTTCTGAAAGGCTTGGAACAAATTTATTTGGGCTGGTTTGAGAGTTTACAGAAGTTCTGTTCAAGTTCAGGTGAGGATCGTGTTTGTGATTCTGTGAGTTTCAGGCAAGGATGATGGGTGCTTTGTGTTCAGTGAAGCATGGTGAGATGGTTCATGAAGTTTGTTTGTGTGTTTGTGGCCTGTGGAGTGAGTTTCGAATGCTCTTGCTCAAGAGGGTGAAAATGAGAATGTTGTGTTGTGGCTGGTTTCAGGCTTGCTTGTGCTTATGTTTGGCTTGCATTTGATTATCATAAACAAATCCCATTGGTCAGATGAAGTGACATGTCCTTTTGTGATAGGTATGGGTGCTTTTGCAAAATGTCAACTTTTGTGTAAGAAGGGCATGGGCAACTTGCTATCCTAGTACAACCAGGGTGTGCTGCGCAGCATGATGAGGGAAAAGGGCTAGGGTGGTTCAGCAAACTAGGCAGCAAGTGGGTGAGGAGATATGATGACTTTTGCAACTTGGTTCACTTTGGTTCTTATGGAAGAAACTTGATCCATGGGCCATAAAACATGTGATTACTTGGGTGCATTCTGAACTTTAGATGTTGTGTGATCATGTTGTGTGAATTAGAAGCCCATTTGATGACTTAATTGGCCTTGAGAAGTGAATTTGCAACTTTGCCTCTTTGGTGCATGACTTGAAATTTAGTGATTTTTGCCAACTTTGACAAGCCATAACTTTTGATCAAAAATGAATTAGGTCATGCTCTTGTACTTTTTGAAAAGGGAAAAGTCTATTCTACAACTTTCAAGACCAAAGTGTTTTCATTTGAAGCTTTTTTGAATCAAAAAGTAAGGGTTGAAAAAGTTGCCTAAAATGACATTTTCATTAAAAGTCAAACTTGCCCAAAAAGTCAACTTTGCAAAAGACTTGAAATTTCTCAATTTTGTGAACTTCCAACATCTTCTAGGATCAAATAAAGATCATATACATCCAAAATGATGAAGAACACCCTTTGGTTGGGTCAATGGGGGCCTCAGATGCCCTGATTTTACACTGGCTTGTTCAGAAAGTCAACCCTTGATCAGATGACTTACCCAAGGAATTTCTTCATGAAAATTGATATGCATACTCCCTATACCATATAGAGACCAATAGAAACAAGAATGACCCAAAAAATTGGAGTTATGGCCTCTGAAACCAAAACCCTAATTTTAGGTCATCTGTGCAGTCAAGCCTGGCTCTGCCTCCACACCATTTCCAGTTCTTGTGATTCTTTGACATTCTTGACTTTGAGAGGATATAATATGATACTTGAACATACATGGACCTCTTTGAAGTGATTGATGGCCTTTGGAGTGGCTCAAGAAACTCTTGGATTGCTCAGATCACAAACCCTAGATGCAGATGACTTTGAACCAATGCAGTAAATCAAAAATGTGACATGAGATGCTATGATTGAGTTTATGCATATGAAATGATCACAAGCCAAGGTGTGAATGGGTGAGGGCAAATTTGGGGTGTTTACAGCTGCCCCTATTCAAACATGAGTTAGCTGTGCAGGATGTAAGCAACGGCTTAACAGGCCAACAAGATAACTTGTGGTTGAATACCAAAGACAGTCCAAAATTTGCACTCACAGAATGAAGAAGAAAAAGGGATATAGATTGTAAAAGAAAATAAAGTATATTGTAAAGTGTGGACGACGGAGGACGACCGTCGAGCAGAGGACGACTGCTGGGTAAAGAGCCATGACGGGGACAGCCGACATGCTGGGAAAAGTGCGGAAAATAAAGCAATGACGGGGACGGCCGACATGCTGGGGATAGAAAGAATTATGATGGGGACGGCCATCAAGTAAAGCTGTAAAATTCTCTGGGGATTAATAAAACATGACGGGGACGGCCATCAAGTCCATAAAGTAAAGTAACCAACGATGGGGACGACCATCGGGTTAAACCGAAAGGAAAAGGGACCACGACGGGGACGGCCATCGGGTTAAAGAATAAATGAAATAAACAGATGATGAGGTACGGTCATCAAAGGTGAAGGACGATCACCTAGCAGGGGACGGCTGCTCTGTTGGGGACAAGATAAGGGACGGTCATCTAAGGTGGAAGACGACCACCTGGCAGGGTACGGCTGCCGAAAGTATCGCGACATAGGACGAATGCCGGATAAAAGGTCAACGATGGGGACGGCCATCGGACGAGCATGATGAAGGACGATCATCAAGAGGTGGAGGACGACCACCTAGCAGGGGACAGCTGCTCTCAAGGTTTGTCATAACACAGGACGAATGTCAGATAACCAAAATCAACAATGGGGACGGCCATTGGATAAAATGATGAAGGACGATCATCAAAAGGTGGAGGACGACCACCTAGCAGGGGACGGCTACTAAATATCACGACATAGGACGAATGCCAGATAGAAAATCAACGATGGGGACGGCCATCGGATGAGCATGATGGAGGACGACCATCAAGAGGTGGAGGACGACCACCTAGCAGGGTACGGCTGCTCTCAGGGCTTATCATGACATAGGACGAATGTCAGATAAAAAAGGAAAATTTGCTTTGTTGGTGATCTACTGGGGATTAGTAAACACGGACGAGTGTTTATATCCAAGAAACAAAAGGTATAAGTGTTTAGATGTTTATGTATAGACTAAAGATGCGGACGAGCATCCTTAAGACTACGATACGGACGAGTATCGGGTAGAAACAAATACTGACACGTGTTCAGAGATGATGATACGGACGAGTATCAACGGGTTAATCAGAGAACACGGACGAGTGTTGAATCTGAGGGGACTCTTCTGGGGAATAATAGACACAGGCGAGTATCTATATTCAAGAAGACAAAGGTGTTTGACACAGTGTATGGATTAAAGATGCGGACGAGCATCCTTATGACTATGATATGGACGAGTATCAGGTAGAAACAAATGCTTGACGCATGTTCTGAGATGATGGTACGGACGAGCACCAACTGGTTAACAAAGAACACGGACGAGTGTCGAATCTGTGGGGATAGTGAATATCAGATACGGACGAGTATCTGTATAAGTATGAGTGGTGTATAGATGAGTATTTAACTGCTGGGGAGAGTGACACGGGCGAGTGTCAAAGGAAAAGAGTATAGTATAAACGAGTATCTGATATACAAAGTGTTTATGTTACTGTGCTGGGGAAAATGACATGGACGGATGTTAAGGAAAATATATAAGTGTACGTGAGTGCAAAGATGATGTCTTTGGCTTTCTGCTGGGTATATGACACGGACGGGTGCCACAAAGTACCTGTAATACGAGTGGTACTGTTTGCACAAAGTGTTCAGGCGACTTTACTGGGGAGTATTGACACGGACGAGTGTCAAAGAGAGTATATACTGGTGTTTGTGAATGTGAGGCAACTGCTTTTGCTGGGGAATCTCCGCTGGGGATTTTGTGGGAGTTTTATGTTGATGGATTGTCATTATTCACAAGTGTTTGATTCAGAACATGGCTTATGATTATGCTATATGTTTGATTTTTGCCGTAATGCTCCGTACTAGACGGAAATGCTACGCTTTGTGGGTGAATATGATGCGAATGCCATGATTATGCAAAGATACCAAACCGGGATTTGGATCCCGTTGCCGTGAAGATCTTTGGTCGATCTGCTTGAAGTGGACATCCCAGCTGGGGATGAAATCATTGTTAGATCTGATGAGATGATATCTTCTTGGGGATACAGGTCACTGATAGGCCCATCCTTGGTAATGAGGGGACCCAGCTGGGGTTTGTAGAAGCTTTCGTCACTCTGTTGTGATTCCTTTGCGCGTTGCTCTTCTGGATAGGGGCTGAAACCATGTGAGGAGATGGACCCTTGACTTTCGTACTTGGCTGAGGAGGAAGTGGCAACTCGGCTGGGGAGAAAGAGAGATCACTGAAAGATCTTCTGTTGAGGAGGGTCCTCGACTCAACCGGGGATATGGGCGCCTTCTGGTATTGCCCTGTTGAAGAAGTGATGCCTGGCAACTCTGATGGGGAGAAGTAGCAAGTGGTAGTTCGGTTGGGGAGAAAACACTTTGGGTGCTAAGGCTGAGTGTTGATTTGTCAACTTGCTGGAATGAAGCTTTCATGCCCCAAGTTGCATTCTGGATACCTGCAATCCTGCAAAGATAGGGAAACACACAAATAATCCCGAGGTATCCCTTACCGGATTCCGTCATAGGAGTTTAGACACTTCTGAGAGTAAGTATATTTCCTGCAAGCATGTGACTTTTAGAAGAAAAGCATCTGTATTTATGCAATCAGTTTTTTTAGAGACATCAGACATTTTTGCAAATAAAATGTACAAGACGAAACATGACTGGAAATCTGATTTTATTAATTCGTGTGCCCTGAATTGGCAATATACAGTCAAAGAAACAAATCCCCTGAAATGAGGAGATTGTTACAAAATGAGGAAACAAAAAGCTGGCAATGTTGACGACGCTTTAAGGAGCTTCCTCTTTTGCTATGACTCGTATGACATTTGACGTTCTTCTCGTCTTGCTTTCTGAAAAAGGTTGATTCTGACAGCAGCTTGATCCTTTCGAAGCTTACCAAGTTGTAAACGATACAAACGAATTCAGAATGCAGTTGTTCGCTTATTCCCTTATTTTGCCTGGATCGCCCTTTCGGGTTTTCAATCCACCGGGATACCCATTTTTTCCTGAGTTGTCCAATGCGGCTTTTCAACTCAGCGGGTGTACATTTTTTTGTTCATTTTCCCTTATTTTTGCCCGAGTCTTTTATTCTGTTTTTGACTCGCCGGGATGCCCTATTTTTGCCTGGACTTACATTCCGTTTTTGTATCCAGCGGGTCATTTTTATGCGAAGTATTTTTTAACTGCATCTGAATTCATAGGGGACGGGAAGTCTTCACCATCCATAGTGCCGAGCATCAGTGCTCCACCAGAGAAAACTTTCTTTACTACGAATGGTCCTTCATAGTTCGGAGTCCACTTGCCCCTGTTGTCTGTATGCGGAGGGAGGATTCTCTTCAGCACAAGATCTCCTACTTCGTACTCTCGGTGCCTGACTTTCTGATCGAAGGCTCTCTTCATTCTTTTCTGATACAACTGCCCATGACAGATTGCAGCCAATCTTTTCTCTTTAATCAGACTCAGTTGTTCGTATCGGGCCCGAACCCATTCTGCTTCACTCAGTTTAACATCCATTAGTACCCGCAGAGAGGGTAACTCAACTTCAACCGGTAGGACTGCTTCCATACCATACACAAGTTGATACGGTGTTGCCCTAGTGGATGTCCTGATTGACGTGCGGTACCCATGCAAGGCAAATGGTAGCATTTCATGCCAGTCTTTGTAAGTGACTACCATCTTCTGCACAATCTTCTTGATATTTTTATTTGCTGCCTCAACAGCGCCATTCATCTTTGGCCTGTAAGGAGAAGAATTGTGATGTTGGATCTTGAAGTCCCGGCACAGTTCTGCCATCATTTTATTGTTCAAGTTGGAACCATTATCAGTAATGATTCGCTCGGGAACTCCGTATCGACAGATGATATCTCTCTTCAGAAATCTGGCTACCACTTGTCTTGTAACATTTGCATATGAAGCTGCTTCGACCCATTTGGTGAAATAGTCAATGGCAACCAGGATGAATCTATGGCCATTCGAAGCAGTTGGCTCAATCTTGACAATCATGTCAATGCCCCACATAGCAAAGGGCCAAGGTGAAGACATCACATTCAGAGGACTGGGAGGCACATGCACCTTATCCGCATAAATCTGGCATTTATGGCATTTTCTGGCATAAGCACAACAGTCAGCATCCATCGTGATCCAGTAATAACCTGATCTTAGCAATTTCTTAGCCATGGCATGCCCTCCAGCATGGGTACCAAAGGATCCTTCGTGCACCTCGTGCATCAACAAGTCTGCTTCTGTTCTGTCAACGCATCTGAGGAGCACCATATCAAAGTTTCTCTTGTACAGGGAACCATCAGTGTTCAGAAAGAAACTACCAGCAAGCCTTCTCAAAGTCTTCTTATCATTGGAAGATGCCCCAGGTGGGTATGTTTGATCCTCCAAGAAGCACTTAATGTCATGGAACCAAGGCTTATCATCTTTGACAACATCTGCTGCGAACACATATGTTGGTCTGTCCAATCTGGATACTGAGATTTGAGGTACGAAGTTGGCAGCTTGAACTTTGATCATGGACGAAATGGTAGCAAGAGCATCTGCAAACTGATTCTCGTCTCGAGGGATATACTCAAGCTTGACCGTTGTAAAGAAAGTCAATAACCTCCTTGTATAATCCCTGTAAGGTATCAGATGATCCTGGCGAGTGTACCATTTGCCGTTGGTTTGATTGATTACCAAAGCTGAATCTCCGAATACGGTCAATGTCTTGATCCTGAGGTCAATGGCTTCCTCAAGACCCATAATGCAAGCTTCGTATTCAGCTTCGTTGTTAGTGCAGTTGAAAGTGAGTTTCGCCGAGAAAGGCATGTGAACTCCTTTAGGTGTAATGAGTACTGCACCAACACCACGACCATTCATATTAACAGCCCCATCAAACATCATAGTCCATTCTTCTTCTGGGTCGGGCCCTTCAGTGTGAATAGGCTCTTCATGATCTTTTGCTTTTATGAACAAGATGTCTTCATCAGGGAAGTCAAATCTCATAGGCTGGTAATCATCAATGGGTTGCTCAGCAAGATATTCAGACAATACACTGCCCTTGATGGCTTTCTGAGAAGTGTACTGGATGTCATATTCTGTGAGGATCATTTGCCATCTTGCAACCCGTCCGGTAAGCGCTGGCTTCTCAAATATGTACTTAACTGGGTCCATTTTGGAAATCAATAGGGTAGTGTGGGTCAACATATACTGTCTCAGCCGGCGAGCAGCCCACGCTAAAGCACAACAAGTTTTCTCGAGCAGTGAATAACGTTGTTCACAGTCGGTAAACTTTTTGCTCAGGTAGTATATTGCATACTCTTTTCGACCAGACTCGTCATGCTGGCCCAGCACACACCCCATTGACTCTTCTAATACTGTCAAGTACATGATTAGAGGTCTTCCTTCAACTGGAGGCATAAGGATTGGAGGTTCTTGCAAGTACTCCTTGATCTTGTCAAAAGCCTTCTGGAAGTCTTCATTCCACCTGACCGTTTGTTCTTTTCTTAGTAGTTTGAACAAGGGTTCACAGGTTGCCGTAAGGTGAGATATGAACCTTGAAATGTAGTTCAATCGAACTAAGGACCCTCGAACTTCCTTTTCTGTCTTCGGTGCAGGCATTTCTTGAATAGCTTTGACTTTATCAGGGTCAACTTCAATCCCTTTTTCGCTCACAATAAAACCCAGCAGCTTACCAGATCGCACCCCGAATGTGCACTTGTTGGGGTTCAACTTCAGTTGGTACTTCCTCAGACGCTTGAACAGCTTCAGCAGATTTACCAGGTGGTCTTCTTCAGTAAGGGACTTGGCAATCATGTCATCCACATAACATTCTATTTCTTTATGGATCATGTCGTGGAATAACGTCACCATAGCCCGTTGATATGTTGCACCAGCATTCTTCAGTCCAAATGGCATCACCTCATAACAGAACGTGCCCCAGGGTGTGATGAAGGTTGTCTTCTCCATGTCTTCAGGTGACATTTTAATCTGATTGTATCCTGAAAATCCGTCCATGAAGGAGAATACCGAGAACTGAGCCGTATTATCCACCAATACGTCAATGTGAGGTAATGGGAAATCATCTTTTGGGCTAGCTCTGTTCAGATCCTGGTAGTCAACACACATCCTTACTTTGCCGTCTTTCTTAGGCACAGGTACTATATTAGCAACCCACGGTGGATAGCTAGTCACGGCAAGGAACCCGGCGTCCCATTGCTTTTGTACCTCTTCTTTTATTTTCATTGCCATGTCTGGGCGAGTACGGCGCAGTTTCTGTTTAACCGGTGGGCATTCTTCTTTTAAAGGCAGCTTGTGCACAACAATGTCGGTGTCCAACCCTGGCATATCTTGATAAGACCAAGCAAACACGTCCACATACTCTTGAAGCAGGTCAATCAGTTGTCTCTTCACTGAGTCTTGTAAGCAGGCCCCGATTTTAACTTCTTTCACGTCTTCATCTGTACCAAGATTAATCGTCTCTACCTCTTCCTGATGAGGAGTAATAACCCTTTTCTCTTGTCTCAACAATCTGGCTAGCTCTTCAGGAAGCTCATAATCTTCTTCAACCCCTTCATCAGCTTGATTGATTGGATTGTCAAAGTCATACGAAGTCATAGCCGTGTTGTTGTCGGTGCAGTCTGGAAGGCACTCTCTGCAAGGGTTCAGTTTGTTCATTTTAGTGATTGATTTTAATCTTGTTTAGAAAAGTGAAATAAAGTCGTCATTTTGAAAACACTGCCATTTATTTTTTTGTACAAAAAGAAAAAATGGAAAAACAGTGAGCGGAAAAGGAAAAGACTCATTTGCAAAAGATGTCTGATATTTCATTGATTAATCTTGTTGCACAAAAATTGCAGATGGCCCGATTACAAAATGAGTCTTGTCATCTTGGGCAAGATGCAAGACTTGATGCATGCTTAAAATATACAGGAAATAATAATTACTCTGCAGGAGTAACTCTTATAATTTCCTGGGAAGACCAGTTTGAGATACTGCTCCCCGGGACCTTTGGACGAATCCAATTCTCCAGGTTGCAGTCGCTTTCATCCTCGTCTTCCAAATTGTTGACAGCATCAGGGGTGAGCATCCCCCCACTAACAAAGCTGGGCCCCTTAGCAGCCTCTGCTTGATCTTGTTGAGTTGGTTTGTAACCCAACCCAAATCTCTCCTCTTTCTTCTCCACAGGTAGAAATTTGCCCCAGCCTTGGGCAGTTCCTTCTTCAACAACCTTCCGGGCTTGTTGGTATGATGTCATTGAGGTTCCAGGTACAACAGATGTTTCATTTATGTTCAAGGCCTCAAACCCTTGACTCATCGTTTCATGGATCTCCCCATCCATCTCAATATATTTGTAGGTAGCCAGGTGGCTAACAAAAATATCCTCCTCTCCACAGATAGTAACGACTTGGCCCTCCCACTCGAATTTTAACTTCTGGTGAAGGGTTGAGGTCACGGCGCCAGCGGCGTGAATCCATGGCCTACCCAATAAACAGCTGTAGGTAGGCTGAATATCCATCACGTAGAAGGTCGTTTTGAAAGTTTGTGGGCCAATCGTTATAGGCAACTCAATCTCTCCTAGAACTGATCTCTTAGAACCGTCAAAGGCTCTTACTACTAAGTTACTGGGACGTAATGCCAATCCGTCATACTCTAGCTTCACAAGGGCTTTTTTAGGTAAGACATTGAGGGATGATCCTGTGTCTACCAGCACATGGGAAAGAACTGCACCTTTACATTCCATGGTAATGTGCAAAGCCTTGTTATGATTGCGGCCTTCCGTAGTTAAATCAGTGTTGGTGAACCCTAGTCCATGACTAGCATTAACATTTCCAACCACAGCTTCCAACTGATTGACAGTGATCTCTTCTGGCACATAAGCTGCGTGCAAGACTCTTAGTAGTGCGTTCCGATGAGCCTCGGAGCACATAAGCAATGATAGAATAGAGATCTTGGAAGGCGTCTGGTGAAGCTGGTCCACTATCCTGTAATCACTTTTCTTGATGATTCTCATGAATTCATCAACTTCTTGATCAAAAGGTGTTTTCAAAGCTTCTTTAACAATCTTCTCTTCCTGCACCAAGCTCTTCCCTTTTGCCTTGGCAGCAGCTTCTGCTTCGGCAGTGGGTCTTTGAATTTGTGGAGCAAAGAGACGTCCGCTTCGAGTGAAGCCTCCGCCTTCTCCCACATTATCTATTTGTGGTGAAGGGGTTGATGATTCAAGAGTGATTTTCTGTCCTTCGCAGTATAGATCAGAGCCGTAATGCCAGGGGATGGCGTTACTGCTTTCATAAGGTACTGGCCCAGGCACTGTGATAGTGACTGGACTGATGGCAGCTGCAGAAGGGACCATGATAGTCTGTGGATCATAGTATATTGTGACTGGTGCTCTGATAGGAGTGGCATTTTGTGAGTTGTAGGCAGAATCATTTTCGGGATCATAATAAATTGTAACCGTTGAGACATTTGCTGCTGGAGTTGTAGGAGACATTGTTGGAAGGATGGGTGTTGTTGTTGTAGGAGATTCTGAATGAAGGGATGCTGAAGTTGTAGAAGGGATGTTTGCTGATATCTGGTCCATTGAAGTAACAGATGAAACATTTGTAGATGAGATTGAAGAGTTGCTTGGAACAATGGTTGTTGTATTTGTAGAAGACTCGGGTATTGTTGTTAAGGAGATTGCCTGATTGGTAGGAATTGATGTTGTGATTTGAAGCAGGCCACTCTGGATGAGACCATCTATGCCATCTCTCAAGTTGTCACAACCATTCATTGAAATGTTGCAATAAGCACACCCTAGCTCACATCCCGGGAACATTTGACATTCGAGGAGTTGAGCTTTAATCTCTACCAACGGTGTCCAAATTTGACCCACACTGGTTATCAAGTAAGACGGCTTGTCTTCTTCAATAGCATTGATTCTGGGACCTCCATGGTTTGGCATAGGGTTCTTGTTAACATTTGGTGGTGGTGCGAAGTTTAGAGCCTTAGAGTCTACCAGGTCTTGTACCTTCATGTGCAAAGCTCTGCACTTCTCCGTACTGTGGCCAGGTGCATTCGAATGAAAGGCACATCTGGCGCTGGCGTCATAATTTCTGGGTAAACTGGCAGGATTCGGAGGTGCCAACGTCCTTAGCTCAACCAGATTGAGTTTCAGGAGTTGTGGCAATAATGTGGCATATGGCATAGGGATCGGATCGATCACCCTATTGGCCTGAGAAGGTCTCTGTTGGAACGGTCTTTGCTGATTGTTGTTGTTGGTGTTGTTGTAGTTTCTCTGAGGAGGATACTGAGTTTGTTGCTGATAATTTTGTTGCTGAGGTTAATAAGCTGGTTGTGGATGAATTGGAGCGGGAATGGTGACTGCTGCCACAGACCTATGAACATATTGGGGTCTGCCTCTATTAGTATGGATAGCATTGGTCTCACCAGTTCTTCTTGGGCCCACAAAAGGCTTCCTTGTGTTGCTGGATGAGCTGGCACCGTTGTCAGAAATTTTGCCCATTTTTAACAGGCTCTCAATTCTCTCTCCAGCTATGACGACATCTGCAAAGCTGGTAGAAGAAAAGGCAGCTAGCCTGTCAATGTATGTTCCTTGGAGGGTGTTCATAAACATATCTGCCATCTCCCTCTCTGACATAGGTGGCTGGACAGCAGCAGCAAGCTGTCTCCACCTCTGGGCGTACTCCCGGAAGCTTTCCCTGGATGACTGTGACATTCCCATCAGGAGGGTCCTGTTGGGTGCCATATCCAAATTATACTGGTATTGTCTAATAAAGGCCTCAGCCAGGTCTTTCCAACATCTGATGGTTGCTCTAGTCAGATGGGAGTACCATTCCCTTGAAGCTCCTGTTAAGCTATCCTCAAAATAAAACATCCATAGCTTCTCGTCCATGGTATATGCTTTCAGCCTCCCCAGAAAGGATTGCAAGTGGGTCCGTGGGCAGGAAGTCCCGTTGTACTTTTCAAAACAAGGAGGCTTAAACTTATGGGGAATCCTGACCCCGTCCACTAAGCCCATGTCCATAACATCAAAGCCCAAAGAGTTTTGAGACTCCAAGGAACTTAATTTTTCAGCAATTTCATCCAGCCTTCTGTCATAGGCTTCCTCCCCAGCTCCCATCACTGTGAACTGATCTTCCTGGGGGTCTTCTTGCAGTACCCTGCCTGCAGTGGCAGTCCCTTGCACATTAGCAGGAATGTTGATCTCTGGATGAAGGTGGGGTCCAAATACAGGGGGGTTGATATGAGGTTGGACCCTCTCATTGTTGCTTGTCCCAGCAGTCCCTAGATGGGGGTCTTCCTGATTCTGCCTCTCTACCATTGCTCTTAATCTCTCTTGGCTCTGAGCCATGTTGTTCATCACCTCCATAAATTGTGTCATCTGATTCCTCATTTCCAACCTCTCGTTGGCCATTTGGTTCCTGACCTCTGTAAGGTCTGCTGCATCTGATCCATTTGTATACCCGGAAGGTTGTTGCGGGTGGGATATCTGTGTGGACGGTTGAGTGGGAACACCCGTCGTCAAGCAATAGTTCCTGAGATCACAACAGAATTAGTAATAACAACAAAACAAACCTACAAAACAAACAAAGGTTAGCATGCAATGCAGTATGCTCATTTGTTTCCAAGGTATCCGGCTTGGCACTTGGTTTTGACCTTTCCAGACCCTTGAAGATGCTGTTGATGTTGCTTTGAAAGAAACTCAGATGGAACAAACTGACACATATATTACAAAAGAGTAAATGATACATAATTTGTTCTTTACAATACATGCCCTCTGAGGGGTCAAAATACAACACAAAAAAAGGAAAGTACAATGGAATGAAAGCAACAACAAGCAAAAGTCAGACACCAAGACCAAACTCATCCTCCTGAACTTCCTTGAGAAGTGCTTCAGTCACAGGATCAGCTGGACGCTCTGCGAGATTCCGGATAAGGAGGTTCCTAGTAGTAACAGCTGCAGTTAGCTTCTTGTGTTGACTCTGGTCCTTTGACCTCTTCACTCCAGCTCTAATCTTCAGCTCTGAGATCTCCCTCTGGGCTGCTGCCAGGGCTTCCTGTTGCTCTTTTGCACTAGCTTCTAACTGCTCAATCTTGTCCTGAGTCCTCTTATCTTCCAGAGTACGAGCTTCGGTGATTCTGACCCACCTAGCTTGACTCTCCTTCAGATACAAATCAGTCCTGGCTTTCTGGAACTGAGCTTCCTTGCAGGCATTCTTCAAGATCTGCTCTCCATCCCTCGACTTCTTGATGTAATCCTCTGACTTTTCAATCCTGGCCAGATGCTCCACCTTAAGCTTTTCCAACCTTTCAATGTCCAGCCGACCATCACTCCTCTCCCAGAGGGTCTTCTGCAGAGCTTGAGTCAACTTCTCATTTCTTTCTTTCAAATTCTCAAACTCCTCTAAGCTGACAGTGGCAGGAGGTGGTGCTGTGGAGGGTCCCGGTGCATCCTCAACGGTGAAAGGCATTCCAGAAATTTGAGCCCTGGCATGGGACCACTCATAGTACTGTGCTGATGCCACATTGTTGCACTTCCCCAGAATGGTTACTCCTTTAGTTTGAACATTGTCCCAGGCCCAGGCTGCTTGCCTGACAATAGCCAAATTAGGCTTGTTCTCACAGTAGAGAGTTTCAGCCAAATCTTGTGCCTTAGGAGTGTGGACCAGTGCATAGCCCAGTTGTCTTTTGAATAACAGAGGGTTGTAATTGATGCAACCCTTTACTCCTATCAGGGGTACATTGGGAAACTGCCCACAACTGGTAATGATGTCCCTGCCTTTTGTGCTTTGAGTGCACCACCTGATATCAGCTGAGGTCAAAGCAGTGAGTCTTCTAGCCCAGTTTCTTTGCTGGTGAGGGTTCAAGAATGCATCAGTCTTTGGAAAATGCTTGAGCAGCCAAGTATGGAACAAGGGAGCACAGCATCTCACTAATCTTCCCCTCTGCTTTTCATTCCTCTGGTGAACTGAGTAGTAGAAATCTCCCAGTAAGGTGGGCACTGGGTTTCTCAGGATGAAAAGATGGATTGCATTCTTACTAACAAACTTAGGCTCATCTGCAAATAAAATAATCCCATATATGCTCAGGGCCAATAAAGCACATACTGCTTTCCACTCTCCCAAAGAAGCCTTCAGGGTAGCTTGAGAGATCAAGAAATCCAGATGTAGACCAGAGATTCCAGCCTTAGTAGTCATATTCTGCCCAATCAGGACTGGTTCTAAATACAAAGCCTTTGCCACCTCTTCATTACTAGGAAAGACCATTTCAGGGTTGAAGGGGACACCACCCCTGACAGGTATACCAACCAATGATGAGTACTCCTCCAATAAAGGCCCCTACTGAAAATCCTGAAAAGTGAAACACCTCAGAGGGGGATCATAGAACTGCAGGCAAGTATGAATCAGGCTCCTCTGTGAAGGGTCCAAATCCATAACCACATCAAGCATGCCTCCATAGTGTTCTCTGAACAGTGGTATATGGTCTGGAGTGATCAGGGTCTGAATCTTCCTGATGTCAGCTAGCTCAGGCTGAAAGAAGTGGTAGGAGATATTACTCTTCTTAGGTGCCATGTTGTTGGAGAAGAGTTGAGACAGGTGCTGATGATAACACTGAAAAATGGGCCACTGACTGGCTGGTGCAGGTGACTGAAGCAGGTAGCTGACAGCTGAAGTAGATGCTGATGAAGATAGGTCTATGCTGATGATGGGGTCAAAACCAAGCCAAAGATAAGGTATGGATACCCTGAAAAACAAATAAGCAAATGTTAAAATGATGAAATGATGATGTATGCAAATGATATGCAAGGGTTTGTGACTGAGCTGGATCTGATCAAGCGCTCTGATATAAATCCAGGTGTGTTCAAGAAATCCAGATGGAGGTTCATAAGTCCAGTAACCAAGGTGGGGGACTCAAATAAAGAGTCACATGTCCAGGGGTTTAAAAATCACAAGAACTGTTCCAACATGGAGTACTCTTAATCAACACAAAGTAATCGGGTATGCTGAGGTCAAGGGTACCTTCAAACCTGTAAACAGCCCAACCCTCTCACAGGTGGTGTTCTAAAACAAGGATCCTCAGACTTGGACCAGTTATGAGAAGTGTAAACACTTCTAACCCAGAGGTACAGTGTTTACAATAACCATAAAAGTTCCTCCTCTAATTCACCTCAGTTTCTGAAGGTCAATACTAAAGGTCATCCAGACTTAGCAGGCTTCCCAGATAGCCCTAGTATTGCAGGAAATCTGCAACACAGAGTTCTCAAGAAGAAACCCATATCTGAACCGTGTTTCATATTCCCGCACCAGACCGAGATGGAATGGGAAAGAATATGATCCACTCTAGCCTAGGTGTCAATCAGGTCGCAGGTATAGGACCTTAACTCTCAATAGAACAACCACCCACCAAAGCAACAAACAGATCCAGCCAACACAGTATGACAGTATGATATATGTAAAGCTATAAAGAAAGCAGTAAACAAACTGTACATAAAGCAAAAATAAATACAAATACAAGCAAAAATAGCACATAACACCCCAGTAAACACAAATCAAACAAGCGCTAGGAGGAACCCACAAAAAGAACCAGAAGCCCTGGTTGCAATATAAGGGTCCCCAGCAGAGTCGCCAAGCTGTCGCTCCCGATAAATGGGACCGGCCCAAGTAAAGGTACAGACGCGAACGGTCGGCGAAAGGATATGCGAGAACACACAGCAGTGAACTCACAGGGAATGAATAGAGTCGCCAGCTAGGCATTTTTATCCCGGAGGAAAGGTAATGCTACATAAACCTAGAAAGATATGGATAAGACGGTTGCGAACCAGAGAGACTGAGAAAGGGGGTTGGTTACAACCTGGGAAGGTATTAGCACCCAGATTGTCCGCCGTACTCGACGGGATCCACGCTTAAAGGATTTGTGTTTTAAGGGGTGGTGTCAGTGCAATATGTGTATAAGGAGGCTGGAAGAAAATGTACAGGTGTCAGTGTAAAGTAAGTGTAAAGTGTATAAATGATGTGTCAGTGTAAGAATGAGAATGAAATGCTCAAGATCATGAGGCTACAAGAATAAAGCTGGAAAGAGGGGGAATATACAGAGACTTTTGTTCGATAACTGTTAAGTTATGCCTACGTATCCTCTCGTGCAATGAGGAAGTCAGAACACCGTAGTTCGACCCAAAGAGACTGAAAAATGAATTGACTTGTGAACTGCTTGCTTGTCTATGCTCAAGTGTATGACCTGTCTGGCTCAGGTGCGAACTGTAGATGTCTTGAATTGGCAGAATTTTTGACCAACAAGAATTATTGAATTCAGTTCAGAATGTCCTATCAAATGTTGGGACATTATCAAACAGAGTATATGAACTTATTTCAGGATGTCTTACCAGATGTTGGGACATTGTGTAAATGACTTAAGTTCAGTTTTTCAGGATGTCCCAACAGATGTTGAGACATCTCAAACCTGCTATCAGAATTAATTATTGACTAACTAATCAGAGATATTTAAGGAGAGTTATCTGGAATTAATTAATGATGGATAAAACAGAACAAGGCGCATCTGTAGGGAGTTTTATATTGAAGATTCAGATTAAAACAGAAGACCTAAATCACCTAGAATCTAGGAGGTAACAAACCCTAAATTCAAGGTGGAAGCTGCATGCGCATTAGGGCTGGATCATCCTACAGAAAGCCCAAATTACAGATACCTATTTAAGCAACAGAAACTCATAGAATTGAGTACGAATTTCAGAAGACCAAATAGGGTGTCTAGTGTTTTAATAGCAGGTTGTTTTTATTGTACCACTTTATGAGCTTTTAAGCATAAGTGCATTTGTGACTTGATTGAAACTGTGAAGTAAGATCAAGCTGTTTTGTTTGAAGAATGTCTTCAATTTTATTAAACTTGTAAACTTGATCACTGTGTGATTGAGGGGGAGTGAGTAGGGTACTCTTATCTAAGTTGTGACTTAGGTAGAAATTGCATTGGGTAGTTATTAAGTGATAGATTAAACAGGGTGGTTTAAGTCTAGAATTAATATTACTTATAGTGGATTTCCTCCTGGCTTGGTAGCCTCCAGATGTAAGTGTGGTTATACACTGAACTGGGTTAACAAACTTCTGTGTTGTTTACTTTTCTTGCTATTTAAGTTTTGGTTAAATCTGTTAAGTGTTGGGACATCTCTTAGGACATCTCATACCTGATCACAGAATTTCAATTGGCATCAGAGCAGACACCCTGCCTGTTTATACTAGGTGAGATCTAGGGAATACAAATTCTGTAACATGGACAGAGATATAGGGTCAGTAAATAGACCACCTATTCTGGATGGATCTAATTATGACTACTGGAAGCCAAGAATGATTGCATTCTTAAGATCACTTGACAACAGGGCATGGAGAGCAGTCAACATTGGATGGGATTATCCTGTCCAAGATACCAAAGATGGATCAAAAGTGCTGAAACCTGAAGAAGAATGGAGTAAGGAAGAAGAAGATTCAGCACTAGGCAACTCAAAGGCCTTAAATGCTTTATTCAATGGCATTGATAGGAACATCTTCAGACTTGTACATCATTGTGAGCTAGCCAAAGATGTGTGGGATACTCTCAAAACAACTCATGAAGGAACATCAAAAGTAAAGATATCAAGACTTCAACTTCTCACCACAAAATTTGAAAACTTGAGAATGAAGGAAGATGAGACAGTTCATGAATTCTACATGAACATTTTAGAAGTAGCTAATACTTCTGGAGCTTTGTGAGAAAAAATGACTGATGAAAAGCTTGTAAGAAAAATCCTCAGATCTTTGCCAAAAAGATTTGACATGAAAGTCACAGCAATAGAAGAAGCTCAAGAC
The DNA here is from genome assembly GCA_963966055.1 of Lathyrus aphaca. Taxonomy (NCBI): domain Eukaryota; kingdom Viridiplantae; phylum Streptophyta; class Magnoliopsida; order Fabales; family Fabaceae; genus Lathyrus; species Lathyrus aphaca. The sequence goes on along the minus strand of OZ014519.1, from coordinate 20,986,213 downwards.
ATATGCTCTATGAAAGTTGAAGAACTCATTGGTTCCCTTCAAACTTTTGAGATGGGAATGAATGACACAAATGTTAAAAAGAACAAAAGCATAGCCTTGGTGTCAAATACTGATGAAGAAGAAGATGATGAATCAGAAAATGATAAAAGCTTATCAGACAACCTTGCTATGCTTGGAAGACAATTCAAACAGATTCTCAGAGGAATGGAAGGCAAATCCAAACCCAGTGGAAGAAACACAAACTCTTCTGAGAACAGGAGACCTTATGATGCTAACAGAAGGTCAAATTATGCTGAAAAGACCAGTCAAGAAAAAGGAGTCAAATGCCATGGATGTGAAGGATATGGACACATCAGGAATGAATGTCCTACCTACTTAAAAAGGCAAAAGAAAGGACTCTCTGTGACCTGGTCTGATGAAGACTCAGGAGGTGATTCAGAAGAGGAATCAGCTAAGCATATCACTGCTTTAGCTGGATTATGTGACTCTGAAAGTGAATCCAGTGATGGAGAACTTACTTATAAAGAACTTGAGCAAGCATTCAAAGATCTATACAAAAGAAGCTCTGAAATATGCAGTGAGGTTATAAAGCTAAAGAAGCAGAATGAGGAATTAGAAGATGACAAAGCAAATGATCAGGAGATCATTGACACCTTAAAAAGTGAAGTAAGTCTTCTCAACTCCAAGTTGGAACATATGTCCAAATCTGTTAGAATGTTGAACAGCAGCTCAAATACACTGGATGTGATTCTCAACAACAATAAGCACTCAGGGGATAAAAGTGGACTGGGATTTAACAGAGTAAATAAAGATGAAGCTAGCTCTAGCAAAACAACTTCAAAATCCATACAGTCTAACAAAATGTCCCAACAGATGCTTCAACATCAGGAAAAGAACACAAAGTCAAACATAATGTTCCAACAGATGTCTCAACATTCTGAAAAGAAAAAAATGAAGAAGAAGTATCAAAGATGGAGATGCCATCACTGTGGAAGATTTGGACATATCAAACCTCATTGTTATAAGTTGCATGGATATCCAAATCAGATGTATCAGCAACCTTCCAAGAAGAAAATAGAAGTTACCAAGAAAGTGCTGCATAAACATCAAAGAAATCAGCAACCTCCTAAGCAGAAGACAGAAAATATCAAGAAGGTATGGAAACCAAAAGCTAGCACTGAAGCTGATCAAAGCTACAAGAACAAGATCAACAATCAAGCTTGGAGATCAGCTGATAAACAACACACTGGGCAGAGGCATCAAAAGAAATCTCAACTCATCTGGTCAAAGAAAAGTACTGCATACATAGCACATACATCACTAAGAGTATCAGCTAAAGAAGACTGGTACTTTGACAGTGGATGTTCAAGACACATGACTGGATTGAAGAATCTGCTAGTAAACTTAAAATCACATTCATCCAAGTATGTAACCTTTGGAGATGGAGCTAAAGGAGAAATCAAGGGAGTTGGAACCTTGGATTGTCAAGATGTTCCAAGACTAGATGATGTGCTGCTAGTTAAAGGTTTAACTGCTAACCTGATCAGCATAAGTCAATTATGTGATCAAGGGTACAGTGTAAACTTTACCAAAACTGAATGCATAGTGACTAACAAAGAACAAGAGGTTGTCATGAAAGGAGCCAGATCTAAAGACAACTATTACATGTGGGAATCCCAAAATCTCAGTCTTACTTCAACTTGCTCTTTAGCTAAAGAAGAAGAAGTGAAACTATGGCACCAAAGACTAGGTCATCTTCATTTCAGAGGCATAAAGAAGATAATATCCATGGATGCTGTAAGAGGTATTCCTAAACTGAAGATTGATGATGGCAAAATATGTGGTGAATGTCAAATAGGCAAGCAAACCAAGATGTCCCATCCAAAGCTCCAACATCTGACAACTTCCAAAGTTTTGGAACTTTTGCATATGGATCTGATGGGACCTATGCAGGTTGAAAGTCTTGGTGGTAAGAGGTATGCCTATGTTGTGGTTGATGACTTTTCAAGATATACATGGATAAATTTCATCAAAGAAAAGTCTGATGTATTTGATGTATTCAAAGAGTTATGTCAAAGATTGCAAAGGGAAAAATCCAGCTGTGTGATCAGAATAAGAAGTGATCATGGAAAAGAATTTGAGAACCAAAAGTTCTTAGATTTCTGCTCTTCAGAATGAATCAATCATGAATATTCTTCACCAATCACTCCTCAACAGAATGGGATTGTTGAAAGGAAGAATAGAACTATTCAAGAATCAGCAAGAGCTATGATCCATGCTAAAAAGTTACCTCTGCACTTCTGGGCTGAAGCTATGAACACTGCCTGTTACATTCATAACAGAGTTACTTTAAGGAAAGGAACTTTGTCCACAATATATGAAGTATGGAAGGGCAGAAAACCCACAGTTAAGTACTTCCATGTATTTGGAAGTAACTGTTATATTCTGGCAGATAGGGAGCAAAGAAGAAAAATGAATCCTAAAAGTGATGAAGGGATTTTCCTTGGATACTCCATAAACAGCAGAGCATATAGAGTATTTAATTCTAGAACCAAGGTTATCATGGAGTCCATAAATGTGATAATTGATGATGCTCCTACAGATGTCCCAGAAGATGTTGGAACATCAGCTGATATCAAGATTGAAGCTGAAGAAAAGAATGATCATTATAACTTCACTCAAACTGATACAAGGACAGAAGAATCCAGCAAACCTCCCTCCATCAGAATACAGAAGGATCATCCCAAAGATCTGATAATTGGTGATCCCAACAGAGGTGTGAGTACTAGATCAAGAGAAGTGATTTCAGGTTCTTGTTTTGTTTCCAAAATAGAACCTAAAAACATCAAGGAAGCTCTTACTGATGAATACTGGATTTGTGCTATGCAAGAGGAATTAGGTCAATTCACAAGGAATGAAGTGTGGAATCTTGTTCCTAGACCTGATGACATAAATGTGATTGGTACAAAATGGGTGTATAAGAACAAGTCAAATGAACAAGGAGTTGTTACAAAGAACAAAGCTAGACTTGTAGCTCAAGGATACACTCAAATTGAAGGAGTAGACTTTGATGAAACCTTTGCACCAGTAGCAAGGCTTGAATCAATTAGACTACTTTTGGGAATTGCTTGTATCTTGAAGTTCAAGCTATTTCAAATGGATGTGAAAAGTGCCTTTTTAAATGGATATCTTAATGAAGAAGTATATGTAGAACAACCTAAAGGATTTGTTGATCCAAGCTGTCCAAATCATGTATACAAACTAAAGAAGGCACTTTATGGTTTGAAGCAAGCTCCAAGGGCATGGTATGAAAGACTGACCACATTTCTTATCAAGCAAGGATACAGAAAAGGTGGAATTGACAAAACCCTGTTTGTTAAAGATGAAGAAGGGAATGTCATGATTGCTCAAATATATGTTGATGATATTGTCTTTGGTGGGATGTCTGAAAGGATGGTCAAACATTTTGTCAAGCAGATGGAATCTGAATTTGAAATGAGTCTAGTAGGAGAGTTAACCTACTTTCTTGGTCTGCAAATAAAGCAAATGGAAGACTCAATGTTCATCTCCCAAAGCAAGTATACCAAGAACATAGTCAAGAAATTTGGAATGGAAAATGCTACTCATAAGAGAACACCTGCCCCCACACATTTAAAGCTTACTAAAGATGAAAAGGGTGAGAATGTAGATCAAAGCTTATACAGAAGCATGATTGGAAGCTTGTTATACTTGACTGCTAGCAGACCTGACATAGCTTTTGCAGTAGGTGTATGTGCAAGATATCAAGCTGATCCAAAAGTCAGTCATCTAAATCAAGTCAAGAGAATTCTTAAATATGTTAATGGTACTTGTGACTATGGCATAATGTACTTTCATGGATGTAAACCAATTCTTACTGGCTTCTGTGATGCTGATTGGGCTGGAAGTGCTGATGACAGAAAAAGCACCTCAGGAGGATGCTTCTTTCTAGGAAACAATTTGATTTCTTGGTTCAGTAAGAAACAAAATTGTGTATCCTTATCTACAGCTGAAGCTGAATATATAGCAGCTGGAAGCAGTTGTTCTCAGTTGGTTTGGATGAAGCAAATGCTCACTGAGTACAATGTCCCACAGGATGTCATGACATTGTACTGTGCCAACTTAAGTGCAATCAACATATCAAAGAATCCTATCCAACATAGCAGGACCAAGCATATTGATATCAGACATCATTTCATCAGAGATCTTGTAGAAGAAAAGGTGATTTCATTGGAACATGTAGCTACAAATCTGCAGTTAGCTGATATCTTTACCAAAGCATTGGATGCTACACAATTTGAGAACTTAAGGGGCAAACTTGGAATCTGTTTATGTGATATTTAGCAGTTAATGAGATGTGCCAACATGTCATATGACATTGTATGGCATAAGTTCCAGATGGCAAAACCAGTCTGGACAAGATCCTTGGGAATTCCATCTCTAATCATTTGCACTGTAACGGCTACTTATTTAGTAACTGTTTATAATCAGCTATCAAGATTCTCATCATACTATCACAAGCGAATCACATTAACTAGCTATTCTTCAGAAATCATAAACCCTAAAGCTTTTCATCCATCTTCCTCAACAATGTCTCAAAACCCTAACACAACTGAAGAAGTTCTCAACAAAGAAGACGTAGTTCATGCCACTCCCATCTCTGTGGTACCAATGAAATCAACTCCATTGGAAGAACTCAGAGGAAGTGCTTCTCACACTAAAAAGCCAAGAACTCCAAAGAGAGCTAAAGATCAAGTCTGCAGCAAAGCCAAAAGAGGCATTCCTTCTCCTGCTAACATGCCCCCAAAATCATCAAAATATGTAGATGATTCCATCAAGGAGATTGTAAACCAAATCCTTTTTGAACAGAGAGTGGTGAGTGGGATCTCTGTTCCTCTGAACACCATGCCTGCACCTCAAGAAGAACAAGCTCAAGATGCAGAGGACACTCCTGCAGAACAAGATGTCCCAATAGATGTTGGAACATCTGAAGATGAGAAAAAGAACTCATCTGATGCTGATTTGGAACAAACTGAGGACCAGCATAAGGCCTCAAATGAAAATGATGAAGAAGTCTCTGAGGATCAGACCAAAGCCTCAAATGAAGATCAAATCCCTGCTGATCAACCAGCTGAAGAGGAGACTGCTCAATCTCCTCCAGTGGTCAACCTGGAGCGGGACTCTGATACAGAGATCATAGCCTCTGTTAGACCTAGCATAGCCAAAAGGCTCAGGTCCAGGAAAGGAAAGATGCAAGCTGAAGCTGAAATTCCTGAGAAGAAGAAAGCTTCCCCAAAGAAAGGCAAAGCTAAAGCTACTTTTGGGCCAACAAAACAATGGAGTAAAGTTCAAACTCAGAAAAGAAAAGTTGTCACCCCATCAGACTCAGATGTTGAATCAGATGTCCCAACATCTCCTCCCAAAAAGAAACCAGCACCATCTAGGGCTTCATCTGCTGTTCCAGAAGCCCCCTTGGACAACATATCATTCCATCATGTCTCTAGTGTCAACAAATGGAAGTTTGTGTACCAAAGAAGGGTTGCCCTAGAAAGAGAACTGAGCAGCAATGCACTTGAGTGCACTGAACTGATTGACCTCATCTCTGCTGCAGGACTATTCAAAACAGTCTCAGATCTCTCTCCCTGCTATGAACTTCTAGTCAAAGAGTTCATTGTTAATCTTCAGGAGGATTGTTCAAATGGTAAGTCCTTTGAGTTTCAAAAAGTTTTTGTTAGAGGTAAATGTGTAGAGTTTTCTCCTCAAATCATCAATCAGTACCTAGGAAGAGAAACAGATGGACCCAATGAGCTAGGTAAGACAGATAACCAAGTCTGCAAGGTTATCACTGCAAACCAGGTCAAGGCATGGCCTGTGAAGGGAAAGCTCTCAGTGAGCATGCTTACAAGAAAATATGCCATGCTGAACAGGATTGGTACAGCTAACTGGGTGCCTACCAACCACACTTCTTCAATCTCCACTGGTCTGGCCAGGTTTATCTATGCTGTGGGAACTCAAACCAAGATGGACTATGGAGCTTACATTTTTGATCAGACCTTGAAGCATGCCAGCTCTTCTGCAACAAAGCTGCCAATAGCTTTTCCATCATTGCTATGTGGTATAGTGCTCAATCAATACCCTGGAATTCTCACTGACAAGGATACATCCTGCAAAAGAGAAAGCCCCCTGGCTTTTCACTACAAGTTATTCCTCAGTCATCATGCTGCAGATGTTGAAGCACCTTCTGGGACATCTGCAGGTCCTTCAACTGCTAAGACTCCAATCTCCAAGAAGGCTCTAATTGCTGAGCTTAAAAGCACATGCAAAGAACTTGAAGCAAGGAAGCTGAAACTTGAAGAAATCATCCAAAGGCCGGAGAGTGGAGAAGATCAGAAAGCTGCCTCTGATAAAGAAAGTGAAGCTGATGAAGAAACAGAAGTTGAGGAAGAAACTGAGAGTGATGAATCTGAGTGATCAATGTATGTGAGGCAAATGTAATGACAACAATGTATTTCTGGAATAGTGTCTTTGGCCCTAAATTTTGTGTCTACCAAGGGGGAGAACAACAACAAATTGTATTGCTGTTTAAGTATGAATGAAAAAATCTGTTTGTTTGCTTCTGAACTGAATAAGTTTTTTTTTCCTGTTGCAACAAGATTGGATACGTATATGTTTGAGGGGGAGTAATCTCAAATAAGAATCAACAGAAAAGTAATGCTATACTCTGATAAAAAGAACTTCTGCTGCACTCTGAAAACCAGAAAAGATGTTAGCCAAAAATTAGCCAAAGGGGGAGTTTGTAGATGTCTTGAATTGGCAGAATTTTTGACCAACAAGAATTATTGAATTCAGTTCAGAATGTCCTATCAAATGTTGGGACATTATCAAACAGAGTATATGAACTTATTTCAGGATGTCTTACCAGATGTTGGGACATTGTGTAAATGACTTAAGTTCAGTTTTTCAGGATGTCCCAACAGATGTTGAGACATCTCAAACCTGCTACCAGAATTAATTATTGACTAACTAATCAGAGATATTTAAGGAGAGTTATCTGGAATTAATTAATGATGGATAAAACAGAACAAGGCGCATCTGTAGGGAGTTTTATATTGAAGATTCAGATTAAAACAGAAGACCTAAATCACCTAGAATCTAGGAGGTAACAAACCCTAAATTCAAGGTGGAAGCTGCATGCGCATTAGGGCTGGATCATCCTACAGAAAGCCCAAATTACAGATACCTATTTAAGCAACAGAAACTCATAGAATTGAGTACGAATTTCAGAAGACCAAATAGGGTGTCTAGTGTTTTAATAGCAGGTTGTTTTTATTGTACCACTTTATGAGCTTTTAAGCATAAGTGCATTTGTGACTTGATTGAAACTGTGAAGTAAGATCAAGCTGTTTTGTTTGAAGAATGTCTTCAATTTTATTAAACTTGTAAACTTGATCACTGTGTGATTGAGGGGGAGTGAGTAGGGTACTCTTATCTAAGTTGTGACTTAGGTAGAAATTGCATTGGGTAGTTATTAAGTGATAGATTAAACAGGGTGGTTTAAGTCTAGAATTAATATTACTTATAGTGGATTTCCTCCTGGCTTGGTAGCCTCCAGATGTAAGTGTGGTTATACACTGAACTGGGTTAACAAACTTCTGTGTTGTTTACTTTTCTTGCTATTTAAGTTTTGGTTAAATCTGTCAAGTGTTGGGACATCTCTTAGGACATCTCATACCTGATCACAGAATTTCACGAACTGTCTTGCATTAGACGGAAGAAGCAAGTTCTCGTTTGTGAGTGAATGAGATGAGAAAAGAATCCCGAAGGAGACGATTATTGTTTGTTTTTGAGTTTTCAGTCTTTTATTGCTTTTGAGAATTTTGCATAAGTTAATGAGCTTAAGCCTAAACCAGTGGATTTAGTAAACTCATCACATCTTCCCTCTGATTAGGGGTAATGAGAATACCTTAAGTGTGAAGTCAGCTTCTCACACTTAATCACCTTTGATGCAGGATTAAGATCATTAACCTACTTGTGATTATTTAAATGTTTTTGTTGTTTTTGTTTAGTGTTGAGTAATGAGATTAAGCCATAATCAGGGATTAAACAAACTCATTACACTATCCTAATAGAAGGATAATAGATGAGAGTGTTTAAGCTGAGGAAAGCTCCTCAACTTAATCCATGATTAGGGATTAAACTCATGACAAAACAAAGCCTTTATTAGATGGATTTTAGATAATGATAAGATGATGAAGTGATTTTTAGGGTTTGTAAGACAACTTGAGGGGGACTTGTCCATTAACACTAGGGTTAGTCCTTCTTAACCAATTAAGGGAGAATTAGAACCCTAATGCAAGGCCCAAGTTACAAGCTTGATGTCTTGGTGATTATTAGGTGAATTGATTAGAGGATTTAAACACATTAAGGGTTTAACACTTAGGATCAAAGTTATACACTCCATCCTAATAGAAGGATGCAGGCATAAGCTTAATCACAAAGCCTTAAAGCCTTTAGGGTTTAGTCCCTGATTATGAGATGAGGAGAGAAGACTCAAGGAGACACAAAGGTAAAACTAAGTGGGGGACTAATCAAACCCTAATTATTGTCATGCTTGGTGGTTCCTAGGGTTTGTGAGGTTTAAGAAAGAAATCTTCAAAAGAACCACCAGGAAGAAGATGAGAGGAGCAAAGGAAGCAAAGTAACTTGCTTCATTTAAGAAGACAAGTCACTTGAGGAAAGAAAGTAAGAAGAAGAAAGAATGAGCAAACTCAATTTCAAACACATAACAAAATACAGCATGGATGCAAGAGATAGGTGAAAATAAAATGTGAGAAGTGAAGGCAAATCCACTTCTCAAAGTTGCTTACCACCTGAAAAGTTAGAGAAAGAAATGCAATGCAATGCAAAATGAGATGAAATGGCATGATGCAAACCAAAACCAGAAGCATATATGGGATGATAATGATACTATGAGATGCTACAAACATGAATCAAGACATGAGGATGATCATACAATCTTATGGATGCAAATGAAACAAGTTAAGAACCATGAACAGACATGAAAAGTCATGATATGCAAATGACATACAATATGGCAAACACATGATGCAATGATCAAACATGCTTTCAATATGTCTTAAGATGTTCAATGGATCAAAAGAATGCATAAAATGCTATGGCAAGTCATGTTATGCAAGCAAATGCAAGATGGATGCATATGGAAGCCCAAATTAGGGTTTATGATCAAAGCATCAAACACAAACCAAAATCAGAAGCAAACATCAATATAAAAAATTGAAAATGCACTCAAAGCAACCCTAACCCTATACAAACTCACTGCCCAAAGGAAAAGTTCCAACTCTTAACCTAATTCAAGATATGATTTTCCTAAGTTTTCTAGGGTTTTAGGGTTCCTTAACAAGAAAAATGTCAAACAAATGGAAAATGAAAGATCAAATCATGACCATTTAATCTCACAAACTACATGATAAACACAATGCAATGCAAAAAGAATCAAGGTCCAACTCTCAATGGTTAGGCAGAAATGATTTTTGGAAGTTTGGATCAAAATAATGCCTAAAAATGATTTTAATTCCATGAAAAATTCTCAAAAGACATCAAGATCAAAAAAGAAATTTGGTTTGAGGGTTGGACAATGTCTCTAAATGGTTTTTAATGTTTCATGAATTTTTTGGTGATTTTTAAATACTTAAAAGTATTTTTAATTAATTAATTCTCATTAATTAATTAAAAATAAACTTTTAAATGATTTAAAAATATTTTATAATGCTAAAAATAAAAATAAAAATATTTTTGGTTTCTGAAATTAAATAAAAGTTTGTACAAAAAATTTCAGAATTTTTGAATAGGTTTTACTATTTTTAATAAAATGGAGAAAATAATGTAATTAAATGGAAAATGAAAATGAAATAAAACTGAAAATAGAAAAGTATGCACATCCAATGATCCAGATTCAAACATACGCGCGCGGGAATAGACTTGGCGCCACATCCAAGGGTGGAAATTCAAACTTGGCTAATTAAGTGATTAAGCCCTAATTCGTGCCCTAATGACTTTCAGGCGACCGGAACACTGTTCCGGTCGTCTTCTCCGATCAACCAAAAACACAAACTCTCTCTACACGCATCTAAAACGAAATATAAATGCCCAGAACTCTTCCCCACCTAAAAACGAATTAAACCCCCCAATCAAACAACATTTATCATTCAGAAACAGGGAGAATCGAATCAAACATGTTTTAGGGCAAAAATTTCAGACACTGCATACATCCTCATTTTTCACTCATTTTCAAAAAAAATCACATATTCATGATCAGGGAAGCATGTAGATTTGATTAAGAACTTAAAATCATGCTTCTGGAAAAAAAGTTCATGAAGCTACCTGAGTTTGAAGCTTTTCAGTTTGGAACTTTCTGACCTCCTTTCTTGTGCAAAATCACTCTTATGACCTCCCTTGTGCTTCTGAAAGGCTTGGAACAAATTTATTTGGGCTGGTTTGAGAGTTTACAGAAGTTCTGTTCAAGTTCAGGTGAGGATCGTGTTTGTGATTCTGTGAGTTTCAGGCAAGGATGATGGGTGCTTTGTGTTCAGTGAAGCATGGTGAGATGGTTCATGAAGTTTGTTTGTGCGTTTGTGGCCTGTGGAGTGAGTTTCGAATGCTCTTGCTCAAGAGAGTGAAAATGAGAATGTTGTGTTGTGGCTGGTTTCAGGCTTGCTTGTGCTTATGTTTGGCTTGCATTTGATTATCATAAACAAATCCCATTGGTCAGATGAAGTGACATGTCCTTTTGTGATAGGCATGGGTGCTTTTGCAAAATGTCAACTTTTGTGTAAGAAGGGCATGGGCAACTTGCTAGCCTAGTACAACCAGGGTGTGCTGTGCAGCATGATGAGGGAAAAGGGCTAGGGTGGTTCAGCAAACTAGGCAGCAAGTGGGTGAGGAGATATGATGACTTTTGCAACTTGGTTCACTTTGGTTCTTATGGAAGAAACTTGATCCATGGGCCATAAAACATGTGATTCCTTGGGTGCATTCTGAACTTTAGATGTTGTGTGATCATGTTGTGTGAATTAGAAGCCCATTTGATGACTTAATTGGCCTTGAGAAGTGAATTTGCAACTTTGCCTCTTTGGTGCATGACTTGAAATTTAGTGATTTTTGCCAACTTTGACAAGCCATAACTTTTGATCAAAAATGAATTAGGTCATGTTCTTGTACTTTTTGAAAATGGAAAAATCTATTTTACAACTTTCAAGACCAAAGTTTTTTCATTTGAAGCTTTTTTGAATCAAAAAGTAAGGGTTGAAAAAGTTGCCTAAAATGACATTTTCATTAAAAGTCAAACTTGCCCAAAAAGTCAACTTTGTAAAAGACTTGAAATTTCTCAATTTTGTGAACTTCCAACATCTTCTAGGATCAAATAAAGATCATATACATCCAAAATGATGAAGAACACCCTTTGGTTGGGTCAATGGGGGCCTCAGATGCCCTGATTTTACACTGGCTTGTTCAGAAAGTCAACCCTTGATCAGATGACTTCCCCAAGGAATTTCTTCATGAAAATTGATATGCATACTCCCTATACCATATAGAGACCAATAGAAACAAGAATGACCAAAAAAATTGGAGTTATGGCCTCTGAAACCAAAACCCTAATTTTAGGTCATCTGTGCAGTCAAGCCTGGCTCTGCCTCCACACCATTTCCAGTTCTTGTGATTATTTGACATTCTTGACTTTGAGAGGATATAATATGATACTTGAACATACATGGACCTCTTTTAAGTGATTGATGGCCTTTGGAGTGGCTCAAGAAACTCTTGGATTGCTCAGATCACAAACCCTAGATGCAGATGACTTTGAACCAATGCAGTAAATCAAAAATGTGACATGAGATGCTATGATTGAGTTTATGCATATGAAATGATCACAAGCCAAGGTGTGAATGGGTGAGGGCAAATTTGGGGTGTTTACAATGACTAATCACAGATTACCTAGATTGTAGTCGTTTGTTTCTATCCCTCTTTTGTGTGGACCTCCCTTTGCGGGTTTTCAATCCACCAAGGTGCCTTTTTTTTTGCCTAAGAGGCCCTTGCGGGTTTTCCACTTACCAGGTGTACATTTATTTTTGCTGTATATCCCTAATTTTTTCCCGAACCTTTTATCATTTTTTTGTGGTTCGTCGGAATGCCCTTTTTTCTGGATTTTTTTTGTCCAGCGATCCTTTTATACAAAGTATTTTTTAACTACGTCTACGTTGACAGGGGATGGAAATTCTTCTCCATCCATAGTTGTTAACATCAAGGCTCTGCCTGAGAAGACATTTTTAACCACAAATGGACCTTCATAACTGGGAGTCCACTTTCCCCTTTGATCTGTTAGAGGAGGAAGGATTATTTTCAACACTAAGTCGCCGGGTAGACAACATCAAGGTTGTACTTTCTGATCGAACGTCTGTTTCATCCTCCATTGATACAACTGTCCATGACATACAACTGCTAAACACTTCTCTTTGATGAGGCTCAATTGGTTGAATCTGGCCTGAAGCCATTCGGCTTCACCAAGCTTAACATCCATCATTATCCTCAAAGAGGGGATCTAAACTTCAACTGGTAGGACTGCCTCCATACCATACACTAGTGAGAATGGGGTTTCCCCAGTTGAGGTGCACACAGAGTTTTGGTACCCATGCAGTGCGAACAACAATATTTCATGCCAATCTTTGTAAGTCACCACCATCTTCTGTACGATTTTCTTGGTGTTCTTGTTGGCCCCCTCGACAATGCCATTCATATTTGGGTGATACATAGAAGACTTGTGATGCTCGATTTTGAAATCCCAACATAATCTAGCCATCATCTTGTTTTTAAGATTGGAACCATTATCAATGATGATTCTTTCGGGCACTTCGTATCGATAAATGATATCCTTCTTCAGGAATCGGGTTACGACCTGCTTGGTGACATAGCATAAGACGCCGTTTCCACCCACTTGGTGAAATAGTCAATGGAAACCAGAATGAAGGGATGACTGTTGGAAGGAGTAGGCTCAATTTTTCTGATCATGTTAATTCCCCACATTGCAAAGGGCCAAGGAGAAGACATGACACTCAACGGATTAGGAGGCACATGCACCTTATCAACATAAATTTTACACTTATGGCATTTGAGGGCATATTTCCAACAATCATATTCCATGGTCATCCAATAATACCCCGATCTCAAAAGCTTATTTGCCATGGCATTTCCTCCTGCATGGGTATCGAAGGATCCTTCGTGAATATCCTGCATTAACATGTCTGCTTCGTGTCTATCCACACATCTGAGTAAACCCATGTCGAAGTTCCTCTTGTATAACACATCGTCCTGATTTAAGAAGAAACCACCATCCAACCTCCTCAGAGTCTTCTTATCTTTTCTGGATGCCCCTGTAGGGTACTCCTGGAACTTCAGGAAACGTTTGATGTCGTTAAACCAAGACTTGTCATCTTCAACAACATCGGATGCAAACACATAAGTAGGCCTTTTGAGACGGGCTACCACAATCCCGAACACATAATTCCACAGTTTTACTTTAATCATAAAGGACAAGGTTGTTAGGGCATTAACCAACTGATTCTCATCACGAGGCACATAACAAAGCTTTACTGTCGTGAAGAATGTCAACAAACTCCTCGTGTAGTCTCTGTATGGAATCAAATGTGGCTGATGAACAAGCCACTTTCCGTTAAACTAATTAATGACCAAAGCTGAATCTCTGAAAATATCGTGGATTTTAATTCACAAATTAATCGCCTCTTTAATCCCCATTATGCAAGCTTGGTATTCTATCTCATTGTTGGTGCATTCAAAAGTCAAACGGGCAGTGAAGGGCATGTGAACTCCTTCCGGTGTGATAATGATGACACCAACTCTACTGCCGTTCATGTTAACGGCCCCATCGAACATCAGACTCCATTTGGATTCAGGGTTTAGCCCCTCCTCCGGGAGTGGTTCTTCGGAATCTTTCATTTTGAAGAACATGATGTCTTCATCAGGGAATTCAAACTTCATCAGTTGATAGTCATCAATTGGTTGTTGTGCAAGGTAATCTGATAATTCGCTTCCCATGATGATTTTTTGGGAAGTATGTTGAATGTTGGTAGGGTCCATCTTCCGGTTAATGTTGGTTTCTCAAAGATGTACTTGACAAGGTCCATCTTAAAATCAATAAGGTCGTGTGAGTAAGCATATATTGCCTCAATCGCTTGGCAACCCATACAAGTGCACAACATATTTTCTCAAGCATCGAGTATCTAGATTCACAGTTTGTGAACTTCTTTCTCAGGTAGTAGAGGGCGTGATCCTTCTTACCTGTCTCGTCATGTTGACTGAGAACATAACCTATTGACCCTTCAAGTACAATAATATACATGATCAAAGGCCTTCCTGGAACCAGAGGCATGAGGATTGGAGGTTCTTGTAGATACTATTTTATTTTGTCAAATGCCACCTGGAAATCGTCGTTCCACCTGACAACTTGATTTTTTATCAAGAGCTTGAATATTGGTTAGCACGTAGCTGTTAGGTGAGGTATGAACCGTGCAATGTAGTTCAATCTACCCAAGAAGCCACACACTTATTTTTCTGTTCTAGGCTCTGGAATTTCTTATATAGGTTTCACCTTTGCGGGATCAACCTCAATCATTTTTTCACTTACAATGAAACTTAGTAGTTTACCTGAACACACTCCGAAGGTACACTTATTCTGATTCAACCTCAGTATGAACTTTCGCAACTTATCAAATAGCCTAGCCAAGTTGACCATGTGTTCTTTCTCTGTTTTTGACTTTGCAATCATGTCATCAACATATACTTCGATCTCATGATGAATAATATCATGAAAGAGAGTCACCATAGCCTGTTGGTAAGTTTCCCCAACATTCTTTAGACCGAACGAAATCACTTTATAATAGAAGGTCCCCCAAGGGGTGATGAATGTAGTCTTATCCATGTCATCTGGCAATATTTTAATTTGATTTTAGCCCAAATAATCCACCCATGAAGGAGAACACTGAGTATTAAGCTGTGTTGTCGACTAACACATTAATGTGAGGCAACGGGAAATTGTCCGTGGGACTAGGTCTGTTCAAATCTCGGTAATCAACACTCATTCGAACCTTACCATCCTTTTTTGGCATCGTCACAATGTTAGTGACCCGTGAAGGATAACAGATAACGCCCAAAAATCCCGCATTAAACTGTTTCTAAACCTCTTCCTTGATCTCCACTACCATATCAGGCCGAGTTCTACGCAATTTATGTTTCATTGGCGGACAATCTTCTCGGAGCGGTAGTCTGTGTACTACAATAACAGTGTCAAGCCCTGACATATCATGGTAAGACCAGGAAAAAATATCAACATACTCTGGAGCATATCAATCAATCGGGTCTTTATGAATTCTTCTAATGTAGCCCCGATCTTTACCTCTTTTTTAGCCTCTTCAGTACCCAGATTCACAATTTCAATAGCCTTTTCATGCGGCTGAATCACCCTCTCCTCTTGATTTAACAACTTGGCTAACTCTTCAGGAAGTTTAGAATCCTCTTCACCTTCCTCGTCGGCTTGGTAAATTGGATTGTCGAAGTCATATCGAATCATAGAAGATTTGTTATCGATGGGACCCAATGGGGTGCATCTGCATGAATGATGATTCATGCTTTATTTTAGAATGAGTGTAAGAAGTGAAAATATACATTTCCATTTTAATATCGAGATAAAAATAAAAAATGAAAGACATGGAACAACATATTCTGAATGCAGAAATTTTCTGTTTTATTGATGATTAAACATTGTACAGTGAAACAAAAATGCCCTAACAATGAGCTGTTATGCTTTGGGCAAGGCATAGAACTGTCATACAAAAGTAAAGAAAACATGAGATGATTACTTTTGTAGGTAGGTAAGAATGATGATCTTCTTTAATGATTAGCCGTTAAGCTCCTCCCCTGGGACACTTGGCTTGATCCAATCATATATCTCGCAGTCATTGTAAGCTTCATTCTCCTGGATGGCACAAATACGGCTATAGTCGATCACTCCAGCACTAGAAAAAGTAATTGGCCTCTTCTGGTCTCTGGCGCTCCGTGCTGCTATTGCCTGAGCAAGGTGATAACCAACTTTGAACATGTCTTCTTTCTTGGGGACTTCAATCATTTTACCCCAGCCTTCGATGTTACTGGATTCAATCACCTCAAGTGCTTGCTTATACGATGCAATGGACACCCCCTTCTTCTTCTATGTATATGTTAATGTTGCCGCTACTTCAACCTTGACTGGCTCAAAAGCTTGGCACAGAGTTCCATGTATTTTCTTGTCTATCTCCACATATTTGAAGGAAGACAAACGGCTTATGACAATGTCCTCTTCCCCACACATCGTAACGATCTTCCCATCCATGATGAATTTCAGATTCTGATGCAAGGTGGAGGACACATCACCCACTGCATGGATCCATGGGCGCCCAAGCAGACAACTATAATCGGGCTGAATATCCATCACATAGAAAGTTGTGTTGAAGACCCGTGGGCCCACCTTGATCGGGAGTTCTACCTCACCGAATACATATCTCTTTGAAGCATCGAATGCACAGATGACTAGGTCACTGGGTCGGAGCACCACACTATCATAATCTAACTTGATCATAGCCTTTTTCAGGAGCACAATTAATGAGGATCTTGTGTCAACCAATATGTGTGAAAGTACAACCCCTTTGCACTCTATGGAGATGTGTACAACTCTATTATAATTTAGTCCTTCAGTGGTTAAGTCAAAATTCGTAAAACCCAACCTGTGACTGGCAATTACACGTGCGACGACGGTCTCAAGCTAATTTTCGGAGATCTCCTGAGGAACATAGGCCCTATTCAAAATATTTAACAAATAATTCCTGTGAAACTCTTAACACAATAGCAGGGACAAGATAGAAATTTTGGATGGGGTCTAGTGGAGATGATTGACTATTTTATAGTCAGTCTTCATGATGATTTAGAGGAATTCCTTAGCTTCCTTCTCAAAGGTAATTTCTGGATCAGGAGTAGGGACCTCATCGGACAGAACTTGCTTACCCTTGGCTATAGCCGGGCCTCTGCATTGTCACTTGGAAATGCCCCACTATTTCTCAATATTGTGGTGCAAATAATCTTCCACTTCTGGAAAAACCTCTTACATCCACATTTTCAACTTGATGTTGCACTATACCTGAAGTAACTATATCTTGCCTCTTAACATTGCAATAGACATTCACACCATAGTTCCATGGAATGACTCTCTCACTCCGATACGACACAGGTCTCAAAATAGCAACTGTGACATGTGTTGGTCTTGCTAGTGCTGGAATCTCAATAGGGGTGAAATATATGGTCACTGTAGATACCTTGTCATTTTCTTTAGAAACACGATCAAACTGAATGCCCCCTCATCAATAAATTAATGAATATAGACCTTCAAATTTTCACATCCATTTGTAGACTTTTCACAACCTTGGCAAACTTCTCCGCAACCTGGGAATAAACCCTTCTTTGACAAACAATTCTTTACTTCTAGCAATGGAGTCTTTATGGAGTTGACATCAAATATCAAATTCAGTTTATCACCGTTTTCTACAGCCCCAACGGATTTCCCATGCTGCGACATAGGATTCTGAAGAACATTAGGGGTATGTGCAAAGTTAATGGATTTGAATCCACTAAATCTTGGATAGCATGCTTGAAAGCGTTGCAGCGGTCAATGTTATGGCCCGGGGCCCCCAAATGAAAATCACAAGTAAGGTTGGCGTCATAACCGATGGGAAACTTTTCTGCTGGTGGGGCCAACATCCTCAACTAAATGAGTTGAAGGTTAAGTAAGTTCTAGAGGATTTGGGAGCACGACATATGCAATGGAACAAAATGGAGGTCACTCATTATCTGCCTTGCATGTAAATTCTTCTTGGGAATCTGTTGCTGACGCTGTTGTTGTTGTTGTTGTTATTGTTGTTGCGGTTGAGACACAGGCTGGTTAGTTACTACGAGAATAGTGAGAAATGCGGTCTGATGATACAAACCCTGATTTCCTCTTTTCTGTTGGGCGTACACTACTCATGCTTCCCCATCCCTTCTCTTCTAACCATTTGAGAATGGTTTCCTAGCTCTGGACATAGAATCAACATTGTTTTGGATCTCCCCTAGCTTCATCCAGTTTTCAATTCTTTCCCCTGCCACTACAATGTCAAAAAATCCGTTTGATGAACACCCTGTTAGGCACTCCTTGAAATGTCTTGGAAGTGTGTCCATGAACAAATATACCATTTCTCTTTCGAGTAGAGCGGTTGAACTCTGGCAGCCAATTCGCTCCACCTTTGCGCATATTCTTTGAAGCTTTTAGAGTTCTTTTGTGATATGGTTTTCATATGGGTACGAATAGGAGCCATGTCGATGTTATATTGGTATTTCTTTAAGAAAGCTTCCCCAAGCTCTTTCCAGTTGCGGACAACTGTTCTCTCCAGTTTCATATACCATTCTAGGGATCCACCAGACAAATTGTCCTGAAAAAAGTACATCCAGAGTTTCTCATCTTTGGTATAAACATCGATTTTATGGTAATAAGCCTGAAGATGAGTCTTAGGACAAGAAATTCCATTATACTTATCAAACCCGAGAGCTTTGAACTTCGGTGGGATCACCAGTCATTGCATGAAACCCATGTCAGAAACATCAGTCTTTAAAGTGTCTTTGCATTCTAAAGCCCGAACTTTTTCCGCCAGCATTTGGAATTCATGATGGCCGCCGCCAGCACCAAAACCCATGTCCTCATTCAACAGTGAAAATTGATCATCCTGGTTGTCTAACAAATTGGGAATTGGAATGGGAATACCAACCAGGGTAGGAGGTCTCTAAGCTCCGACAAGCGCACCAACAACATTAATGGGATTCCCTTGTATTACAAGATTAGCTCCTACGCTTGAAACCTCCACTTGTGGTACATCGAACCACTGAACAAAGATCCTTAGCGCTTGTTGCCCTAAGGCAACCCCTTGTATGATGTTCATAAACTCGTTCACGCACATGCAATGTTCGGCCAACTCATTTTGCACGATGTCCATGATGTACTTATGATTTTGACGGGTGGCGTACTCGTGAGTGTGATGGTCTGTAATCCTACCTTCGACAATCAAATAAGTTAGGAAACCCGGATGAACTATTAAAATGTAAGAAATTATATGCATTAAATGAATGCTTATGATATGTCTATTCATTTTTAGGGCATCTCATCCCTTGATTCCAGCTTTGCGAAGTTGAAGAAGATAGCGACACTCTGACATTTGCTGCAAACAATAGACAATGTTGAGTATATAGGATGCATGTATGCAGTAGATGTGAAATACAATGATGAGAATACGAAGGATAGTGTGTGTGTGCTGCGGATGTGTAAGATACATTGTTGAAACCATAAAGCTGAAACAACACAGATTGATAGATGAAGAAAACTCCATTATATTAATAAATCACAAACATGTGCTGATAATGTTAAAATACATGGAACAAAGGTCATAAACTTAAGTGCATTAATCAAAAGACTTTATCGATAATCCTAATGATAGTCCCACAACAAATAATAAACTATATCATTATGATCTTCAATCTGCGCTTGGGTTGCTTGAGCCAACATTTGATTATGGCTTTGGTGCTTCAATTAATGCCTTCGTCTGAGCTTGGTCATCTTCAAACCTCTTCATATTTTTCTGATAAAAACTTATCCTACGCTTGTAGTAAGTAACACCATCCAGGGCCTTAGTAAGCTCTTTATCTTTTTCTTTCAACTTATTAGCCACTTCTTCATCTTTCTTCTTCAGCTTTTCTGTGGTTTCTTCAACTTGGACTTTATCCTACTCCTCTCTTTTTACTTTGTAGGTAGCATGCCTCTTCTTCATGTTTTCAACCATCAAAGTCTTTTGATTAAGCTTCCTTCTCGTGTCGATAGGCTCCATGGAAGAATTCCTAGTAGCAACTTTAAATCTTGCAAAATGAGCCGAATCGGCAACAAACCTTTTTTCTGCAGCGGCATGCTTCTCAGCATCTTCTTTAGCCTTCCAATCAATCTCAAGCTTGGCATGCTTAGCCCTAGCAAGTTCTATGCTTAATTGTGCATTTTGTTCTAGAAATTCATCCCTTTCTGATTTTATTTTGTTGAATTCTTCAATGCTTACGGTAGTGATCCGTATGGCTACTACAGGATACAAGGGAGCTTCTACGAAGAATAGTAACAATGTAATTTGAACTCTCCTTTTCAGCAACTCATCATGAGCCCAAGAACCAGCTGCTTTCCTTACAAGTGAGAGGTTACCTCCCACGAGAAAGTAAAATGTTTCTTCCAAATCACGGTCTTCAGGAGGGTCCATTAATGTGTACCATAATTGCCTCCTTAGAATAATATGGTTGTAGTTGATGCAAACCTTTATTATCAAGAGTAGTACTTTGGGATTGCTTCCACAGTTACTGATGAAATCACTCTTTTTTGTTCTCATGGTAATCCAGCTGATATCTTTTGCGAACAATCCACTTACCTTCTTAGACCACATCATCAAAAGACCCATATTCACAAAATCCCCTGAACTCGGTAAATGTCTCATGAACCACTTGTGCAACAAAGGGGAACAACATCGAACTAAGCCTCCTCGTTGTTTTTCGTTCTTGTAGTGCAAAAAATGATACATGTCTCCCAGGAGCGTTGGCATTGGATTCTTCAGTACAAAGACGTGGATTGCATTCATATCCACAAATTTGTCTTCATTGGAAAATAACATGATTCCATAGATAGATAAAGCTAGGAGTGCACAGATTGTATCCCATTGTGACTTTGCAGCACATTCTTCCGCTTTGCTGACCAAAAGTTCTAAGTGAAAACTAGACAATCCTCCTTTGGTGGAAAGGTTGTCTATTACAAAGGATAGGATCAAATAAAGAGCCTTGGATATTTCTTCATTACTTGGTCTTCGCATGTCTGGGCTGAACCGAATCTGATTTCGGAGCGGAACCCCCAGTATAACAACATACTCTTCTAATAGTGGAGCCAATTGAAAGTCGTGGAAGGTGAAACAGTGCAACTGAGGGTCGTAAAACTGCAAGAGAGTGTGAATGGCACTCCTTTATATGTCATTAAACTCACAAACCATATCCAGGATCCCACCGTGGGCCTTCCGGAACACATCAACATGATTAGGCATAATTAACGACACCATTTTCTCCAACAAGACAACCTTAGTATCAAAGAACTTGTAGTGGATGTTCTTCTTCCTTGGAATTTCCATGACTGTCAGAGAAACTGTATACTGGAATCGAGGATGAGAGAGTAACCCTTAAATGAATAAACATGCTAGTTAGAATGCAAGTATGTAGACGATTCTATGAATGCATAAGCATGTGATCATTGCTAGCACATAAGTGTTGAGCATTGTTGTACTGGTGTCTGGTTTATCGGAGCAGAAACAAACACTGAATATCACAAACAGAAATCTGACTTATGAGAAAACCAAATAGAACTGGGTATGCTGAGGTCAATGTTACCTGCAAATCTATAAACCCCTCATAATCTCAGATGTTGTGCTAAGGGTCATCTTCTTTGACTCTTAGGTCAAGAAGCAATAATACGTATGATCACCGTTTTCGGTTTGGAATTATTACTAACCGAGGTGGTCTCCACTGATCCCTAAAAGTTATGGCATAAGTTCCCAACTTCAAACACAGATATCGAGAAGTAATAGTACATTCATACTGAAGGGTATAATACTATCGCCATATGAGAGTGTTTTAACTGAGTTCTTATGATAGAAGGAGGTAAGTCTATGCAAGTTTCCAGTTGGCCCTCGGGTGTAAGTGGGTTTTCCATTAAACATGGTCTGCCACTGTCACCATTGGAGATGTGTGTTTCCACTAAGGTCCTCAATGAACGATCTTCAGAATCAATAGCTCAATAAGATAACCCTATTAAGTGGGAGATCCACATAGTAGAATTCTCTTGAAAGAGCCAAATTTTAATTGTGGTTTCACATTCCCTCCTCGAACTGATATTAAACTCGAGAGGACATGAAACCACACTAATCTTAGGTGCATAATCGAGCCCGTGTATTGGGCTCATCTCTCAGAACACCCATCCCTTCAAATAAAAACAGTATAGCCAGTAATATGCAACAAATAATGTAAATGTAGTAAATGCATAAATGAAACATATAAATAAAGCAACTGAAAGCATAAATGTAAAACACCCAATGAATTGTAAACAAACAAGTGCTAGGAGTGACTCACATCCGACAGGGACCAACAAGAGGTCAACTGCCCCCAGTAGAGTCACCAGCTATCGCTCCCGGGATTTTTATCCTAGTACAAAAGCGAAAGTGGCACAAAAAATGAAGAAGAGTCACCAGCCATGCATTTTTATCCCAAGGAAAAGGAAAGGTAATGTTGCACAAATCAGGGGTAAGGAAAGAACAAGGTCTTGCGAACCAGAGAGAACGTGTAAGTGAGTCGGTTATGTGAAGGGAAGGTATTAGCACCCTTTCATGTCCGTCGTACTCAACAGGATCCACGCTTGCTTATATTTCATAAAGGGAGTTGTGATCTACTTCATCTGCTGCTAAACTGGATCTGGAGAAAATGAATGAAAAGAGAACAAGAAACAATGTAGGGAAAAAAGAATTATGCTCAAATAGACCCTACCCCACTGCCTACGTATCTCATCAGGGATGAGAATCAGAGCGACGTAGTTCCCCTAACTAGGGATGAAATTTGTTTTTTTTTTGTGTTTTTTATGATGACGTTGCCAAAGTTCTAACTCAGGTGTTACAGGCTCATTGAATCGAGTGCCTTACTGTCTTATTATTAAATTGAAGTGACAAGTCAAAACGCTCGTAAAGGAACATGAGGTGAGAAGAGAGAAGTCATGTTGTCTGCTTGTTTTCTTTTAAAAGAAATGGATTGATTATTTTGTTTTGACATGCACAATGCTAAAGACTATGACATAGGGGTAAGTACATGATACATCTCTTCGAGATGGAACGTACATATGCACTACTTAAACGGGCTTAAGGCCCGTGTCACACTGTACAACCTTTTTGTTTTTGAATGTTTTTGCTTTTCTGTATAGATGATAAATAGACTCAAGGAGAAGAGAAAAACAACTAAGGGAAATTAAGACCTGACTCTTATGTTATCATGCAAAGTTGATCCTATGGTTTTAAATTTAGAAAGGGAAGACTACCTAGCTCTAGCATACACTGGTTAGTCCTACACTGTGGTTTCTAACCCATCTAACTTGTGGAAGTTAGAATAAGTGTCCTTAGAATATAAGAAAACTAAGCTAAAGACAAACAAGACAATGATATGAAATATCAAAAGAGGTGAAGAAAGAAAAGAAGTGGGATGTGGATGAGACCATATAAGCATCAAATACATTCCCGGTGTCAGCTATTGATAACAAGTGGGAGTCCATTGCTAACCCTCCTTCCACTTTGACTGACCGGATAAGAGGATGACATATCCAAAAGTGTCAGCATGTAGTGCAAGCTAATGAATGACTCACTGGACTAACGGGGGTCGGTTACGAACCCTACCTTCCATCAATTTCCTTATATGAGGTCTTACAGGGAAAAGGGAAGTGAGATGCCTCTCAGAGGTATTTAGGCACAATACTAAACAAACACAATAATAGCCTCCTTTGAGGGCTTTCCATACAATCCTACTTCTCATGTTATTGGAAATCTTTTAAAAAGAAGTGAGGAATTCTACCACACGAATAAAGATCCGTAGCCATGTAAGCGTGCCTAAAAAAGTCACAAAAGAACCTGTGATTGATGAATAAACAAGTTAGGAATGGATAAGTGTTAACAAAATGAAGTGAGTTAAACCCCTTTGTAGAATTCCTCCTTTTGATGTACCTTGCATACATGATTCACCCACATTAGTAATAACAAGAAGGTATGTGCAAATCAAAATGAACTTAAACCTAAGCATTACATACACTTGAGGTACATTAGCTAAGGTAAAATACTTAAAGGAATGGGATAAACATAATTCACATTCTAACTATGAAGTTAAACTAAGCTACTTTAAAGTTAGAGGTAAACTTGTAAAAAGAAACACCCAAATGAAGTAAATATAGGTGAGAAGCATGGATGCTAACAAAATTCAGAAGTAACACTATGTTTGAAAAGTGTAAAACATCATACCAATATCCAATCGTGACTAGATAAAACAATTCTTAGTTCACTAAAGCAAAATAAAGTGGTTTGAAGTGAAACTAGCTCCTAAGGATGCATAACTTTCAAAGCAAGTAAAGGATGAACAAGAGAAGTGTAAATAACTATGAAAATGATAAAATACAATAACTATATTATATATACAACTCAAGTTAAGTCAACAAAAGCGTCACACAAAGTTTGCAACAAAACTATGTACACATTTGTTATATGAAACGCTTTGAAGTCACCTTATTTCTATCACATCACATGAGTGTAAGTAAGTAAACATGCACACCCTATAAATATGTAAGATGTTAGAGCAAAAATTGAAGTTAATTTTGGGTTAATGGAAGCATTCATAGATCAATGACACTTTGTATCTTAAGAACAAGCAAACAAGTTAGAAGTTAACCTAATTGTACTTTTAAAAGACTTGTGCAAGTTAGTATGAATGAACAACTTTAAATGACAAATGAAATGACAAACCTAAGTCTAAAGTCAGTAGAAAATGATGAATGAATAATGTGAATTGAAGGTTATGTGAAATGATAATGTAATTGAGTTATGAATCATGTATATTGATGTACCACGTACACAAAGAAAGCATAGTCAACTTGGTATGACTTGAAGCCAATCAAACACAAACAATAGGTGACCTATAATCCTACTTATATGACTTATAAGTGACCTATAATCATCAACTAAAGTATCCCCTAAGTATCCTAAACAAATGGCATAAATGCCTCCTTATGATCTTATGTACAAGCTAAGGCATTGCTAGATATGACCTATAATCCAAGAGGAAAAGAAAATAGCAAAGAGATGTGAAGAATTATGAAAAATTGGACTTATAACACACAAGACCAGAAATGATCCATACACAAAATATTTGCACCAAAATGTTCAATTAGCATACACAAAATGATCACACAATTCCCAAAGGATCATATTATAGGTCATCTTAATTACCACTTCAAATGACCATGAAATAAGGACCTAAAAATTTCCTAAAACATACACAATACGCTTCAAGATATGCAAAATGACTCTACCAATTTTTATGCAAATTGTCGCTCCCACCAAATGAAGCCGGGTCAAATGGGGTACAGACGCGAACGGTCGGCGAAAGGGGGATGCGAGGACACACAGGAGTGAACTCACAGGGAATGAATAGAGTCGCCAGCTAGGCATTTTTATCCCGGAGGAAAGGTAATGCTGCATAGACCTAGAAAGATATGGATAAGACGGTTGCGAACCAGAGAGACTGAGAAAGGGGGTTGGTTACAACCTGGGAAGGTATTAGCACCCAGATTGTCCGCCGTACTCGACGGGATCCACGCTTCAAATATTTGTGTTTTAAAGGGGTAGTGTCAGTGTAATTTGTGTGTAAAAGAGCTGGAAAACAAAATGTACAGGTGTCAGTGTAAGAGAAAAGTGAAGTATATAAGTGAAGTGTCAGTGTAAGAACAGGAGTGAAATGCTCAAGATCATGAGGCTAAAAGAATGAGGCTAGAAATAGGGGGAATATACAGAGACTTTTGTTCGATAACTGTTAAGTTATGCCTACGTATCCTCTCGTGCAATGAGGAAGTCAGAACACCGTAGTTCGACCCAAAGAGGCTGAAAAGTGAAATGACTTGTGAACTGCTTACTTGTCTATACTCAAGTGTATGACCTGTCTGGCTCAGGTGCAAACTGTCTTGCATTAGACGGAAGAAGCAAGTTCTCGCTTATGAGTGAATGAGATGAGAAAAGAATCCCGGAGGAGACGATTATCGTTTGTTTTTGTGTTTTCAGTCTTTTATTGCTTTTGAAAATTTGTCATAAGTTAATGAGCTTAAGTCTAAACCAATGGATTTAGTAAACTCATCACATCTTCCCTCTGATTAGGGGTAATGAGAGTACCTTAAGTGTGAAGTCAGATTCTCACACTTAAACACCTTTGGTGTAGGATTAAGATCATTAACCTACTTGTGATTAATTATATGTTTTTGTTGTTTTTGTTTAGTGTTAAGTAATGAGGTTAAGCCATAATCAGGGATTAAACAGACTCATTACACCATCCTAATAGAGGGATAATAGATGAGAATGTTTAAGCTGAGGAAGGCTCCTCAACTTAATCCATGATTAGGGATTAAACTCATGACAAAACAAGCCTTTGATTAAGTGGATTTTATTCAATGATATGATGATGAAGTGAATTTTATGATTTGCAAGACTACTTGAGGGGGACTTGTCCATTAACACTAGGGTTAGTCCTTCTTAACCAATTAAGGAAGAATTAGAACCCTAATGCAAGGTCCAAGTTACAAGTGTGATGTCTTGATGATTATTAGATGGATTGATTAAAGGAGTTAAACACATTAAGGTTTTAACACTTAGGATTAAAGTTATACACTCCATCCTAAGATAAGGATGCAGGCATAAACTTAATCACAAAGCCTTAAAGCCTTTAGGGTTTAGTCCCTGATTATGAGATGAGAAGAGAAGACTCAAAAAGAGACACAAAGGTAAAACTAAGAGGGGAGACTAATCAAAACCCTAATCATTGTCATGCTTGGTTGTTCCTAAGGTTTGTGAGGTTTAACAAGAAGAAGTCTTCAATGGAACCACCAGGAAGCAGATGAAAGGATCAAGAGAAGCAAAGCAACTTGCTTCATTCAAGAAGTCAAGTCACTTGAAGAAAGAGAGTGGGAAGAAGAAGAATGAGCAAGCCCAAACTCAAACACATATAAAATGCAGCATGGATGCAAGAGAGATATGAAGAGAAGTTATGAGAAGTGAAGGCAAATTCACTTCTCAAAGCCACTTACCACCTGAAAAGTTAGAAAAGAAAAGTGCAATGCAATGCAAAATGAGATGAAATGGTATGATGCAAACCAAAACCAGAAGCATATATGTGATGTTAATGATGCTATGAGATGCTACAAACAAGAAACAAAACATGTGGATGATCATACAAGCTTATGAATGCAAATGAAGCAAATTAAGAACCAGGAACATACATGAAAAGTTATGAGATGCATATGGCATACAACATGACAAATGCAAGGTGCAATGATCAAACATGCTTTCAATATGCCTTATGATGTCAAATGAATCAAATGGAGGCATGGAATGTCATGGCAAGTCATGTTATGCAAGAGAATGCAAGATGGATGCATATGGAAGCCCAAATTAGGGTTTATGAACAATGCATCAAACAAAAATCAAAACCAGAAGCAAACCCTAAGATAAAAAATTGAAAATGCCACTCAAAGGACCCCTAATCCTATACTAACCCACTTCCCAAAGGAGAGGTCTCAACTCTTAACCAATTTCCAGTTATGATTTTCCTAAGTTTTCTAGGGTTTTAGGGTTCCTAAACAAGAAAATTATCAAACAAATGGAAAATGAAAGATCAAATCATGGCCATTTAATCTCACAAACTACATGCTAAACACAATGCAATGCAAAAAGAATCAAGGTCCAACTCTTCATGGTTAGGCAGAAGTGATTTTTTGAAGTTTGGATCAAAATAATGCATAAAAATGGTATTAAATCAATGAAAAATTCTCAAAATGCATCAAGATCAAAAAATAAATTTGGTTTGAAGGTTGGACAATGTTTCTAAATGTCTTAAAACATTTCATGAATTTTTTGGTGATTTTTAAATACCTAAAAGTATTTTTAATAAATTAATTCTCATTAATCAATTAAAAATAAACTTTTAAATATTTTAAAATACTTTTTTTAATGCTAAAAATAAAATTAAAAATATTTTGTGTTTTAAAAATTAATGGAACTTTAGACAAAAAGTTTCATAATTTTTAAAACATTTTTGCTATTTTAAATAAATTGTATAAACAAATATGAAATAAATGAATTAAAATAAAGAAAATGGAAAAGTCAACTGAATGGAAGGCTGGGATGGATCCTGGGTTTGAAAGGATTGACTGCGCGCGTTTTTAAAGGGCCTGGATTGCATCTGATTAAATTAATTTAATTATGATTAATTAAACTAACTAAAGTGGATTAGGGCAAATGAACGAATCTGGGCCATTCATGCACGCGGGAAGTCAACAAAGTCAAGCAATCTGACGCATGAGATTCAAATGGAAGTTAATGACTGGGATTAGGGCAAATGACATTCAGGTGACCAGAGGGAAGCTCCGGTCATCTTCTCCGGCAACAACAAAACCCTAGATCCTGATTTAGGCTTCTAAACACCAAATTAAACACAGCCAAGTGATCATCTAACATCCTAGGACACGAATCCACTCTCAAACATCATTTAAACATCAAGAATCAAGCAAATCGAAAGAAACAAATTTTACGGGTGAAAATTCAGAGTGACCATACAAACTCATTTCTTACTCATTTTTGATTCTAAGAACATCCCCATGACCAGCAAGACATGAGCAATCAATTTATAACTTAAAATGTAAGCTCTGAGGAAAAAGAATCCATGGTCATACCTGAGCTGGAAAGCTTCAAAACTGAGCTTCCAGAGCCTCCTTTGTGTGCAAATGAACTCCTTTGATTCCCTTGAACTCAAAGAGAAGCTCCAAAGTTCTTGTGGATGGCTGGTTTGGAGACAAGAGTTCTGGTGCAGCAGGTTTCACAGTCAGGAATGGTGAGGTTTCAGGCTACTCCAATGGTGGATTCTTGCTCCTTTGGGTGTGCTTGACTTGTTGGTGAAGAGAAATGGGGTGTTTGATGGCTGGAAAGTGAGATTCGAAAGTTCTGGCTTTGAGGATGAAAAATGGTGAGGCTCAGTTCTTGCTTAGTTCAGGCCTGAGTCTTGTTGGTTTTGGCTCAGTGAAGCAAGGTGAGTTGATCAATGGACTTGGTTTTTGTGTTTGTGAGCTGTGTAGAGAAATTCGAAGAGAAATGCTTGAGGGAGTGTTATTGTGAATGGTCAGTTGTGATCTGTTTCAGCCTTGCTTGTTATGTGAAATGGTTAGCATTTGGCTTGCATAAAATAATCTCATTGGTCAGATGATGTGACCTGGCCTGCTGTGATAGGTAAGTTAACTTTTGCAAATTGCCAACCTTTTT
This sequence comes from Lathyrus aphaca, assembly GCA_963966055.1. Classification (NCBI taxonomy): domain Eukaryota; kingdom Viridiplantae; phylum Streptophyta; class Magnoliopsida; order Fabales; family Fabaceae; genus Lathyrus; species Lathyrus aphaca. The sequence continues at coordinate 20,956,886 of OZ014519.1, read as the reverse complement.
GTAAGAGAGGCATGGGTTGTGTTCTAGGCTAGTACAAAGGTGTGGGCTGGTGCAGCATGGTGAGGGGAAAGGCTATGGCTGGTTCAGCATCCAAGACATCAAGTGGATGGAAGTGTTATGATGATTTTGCAACTTGCTTACTTTTGAAACTTCATGAAAATCTCTTGCTTTGCCAACCATGAACATGTGATCTTTTGGTTCAAATCTGATTTTTAGAACTTGTATGATGCTTGCACATTGGTTTGACATGGATTAGAAGTTACAAATGCCTTGGTACAAAGTTTTTTGCAAGTTTCTCATTTGAGGCATATCTTGAAAATTAGTGATTTTTGCCAACTTTGACACACCATAACTCTTGATCCAAAATGAATTAGATCATGTTCTTGTACTTTTTGAAAAGGGAAAGATCTAATCTACAACTTTCATGACCAAAGTTTTTCCATTTGAAGCATTTTTGGATCAAAAAGCAAGGGTTGAAAAAGTGGCATAAAATGACATTTCATGAAAAGTCAACCATGCCCTAAAAAAGTCAACTTTGCAAAAACTTCAAATTCTTGAATTTTGTGAACTTCAACCTTCTTCCATGATCAAATAAAGATCATATACACTCAAAATGATGAAGATCACCCCTTGGTTGGGTCATTGGGGGCCTCAGATGCCCTGATTTTACACTGACTTGTCCAGAAAGTCAACTCTTGATCAGATGACTTCCCCATGGAATTTCTTCATGAAAATTGATATGCATACTCCCTATACCATATAGAGACCAATGGAAACAAGAATGACCAAAAAAATTGGAGTTATGGCCTCTGAAACCAAAACCCTAATTTTAGGTCAACTGTGCAGTCAAACTTGGCTCTGCTTCCCTACCAATTCCAGTTCCTGTGATTCTTTGGCATTTTTGACTTTGAGAGGATGCAATATGATATAAGAACACTCATGGATCCCTTTGAAGTGATTGATGGCCCTTGGAGTGGCTCAAAAGGCTCCTGGATTGCTCAGATCATAAACCCTAGGTGCAGATGACTTAGAAGCAATGCAATGACTCAAAATTGAGATATGAGATGTTATGATTGTGTTTATGCATATGAAATGATCACAAGCCATGGTGTGAAAGGGTGAGGGCAAATTTGGGGTGTTTACAACTGCCCCTATTCAAACATGAGTTAGCTGTGCAGGATGTAAGCGACGGCTTAACAGGCAAACAAGATAACTTGTGGTTGAATACCAAAGACAGTCCAAGATTTGCACCCACAAAATGAAGAAGAAAAGGGATATAGATTATAAAAAGAGAATAAAGTATATTGTAAAGTGTGGGCGACGGAGGACGACCGTCGAGCAGAGGACGACTGCTGGGTAAAGAGCAATGACGGGGACGGCCGACATGCTGGGAAAAGTGCGGGAAATGAAGCAATGACGGGGACGGCCGACATGCTGGGGATAAAAGAATTATGATGGGGACGGCCATCAAGATAAAGCTGTAAAATTCTCTGGGGATTAATGAAACATGACGGGGACGGCCATCAAGTTCATAAAGTAACCAACGATGGGGACGGCCATCGGGCTAAACTGATGAAGGACGATCATCAGGAAAAAGAAAAGGGGACCACGACGGGGACGGTCATCGGGTTAAAGAATAAATGAAATAAACAGATGATGGGGTACGACCATCAAAGGTGAAGGACGATCACCTAGCAGGGGACGACTGCTCTGTTGGGTCAAGATGAGGGACGGTCATCTAAGGTGGAGGACGACCACCTGGCAGGGTACGGCTGCCGAAAATACCGCGACATAGGACGAATGCCGGATAAAAAGGTCAACGATGGGGACGGCCATCGGACGAGCATGATGGAGGACGACCATCAAGAGGTGGAGGACGACCACCTAACAGGGGACGGCTGCTCTCAGGGTTTGTCATGACATAGGACGAATGTCAGATAACCAAAATCAACAATGGGGACGACCATTGGATAAAATGATGAGGGGCGGTCATCAAAGGTGAAGGACGATCACCTAGCAGGGGACGGCTACTAAAAAAATCAACGATGGGGACGGCCATCGGATGAGCATGATGGAGGACGACCATCAAGAGGTGGAGGACGACCACCTAGCAGGGGACGGCTGCTCTCAGGGTTTATCGTGACACAGGACGAATGTCAGATAAAAAGAAAATTGCTTTGTTGGCGATCTCCTGGGGAGTAGTAAACACAGACGAGTGTTTACATCCAAGAAATAAAAGGGTATGTGTTTAGATGTTTGTGTATAGATTAAAGATGCGGACGAGCATCCTTAAGACTACGATACGGACGAGTATCGGGTAGAAACAAATACTGACACGTGTTCAGAGAGGATGATACAGACGAGTATCAACTGGTTAACAGAGAACACGGACGAGTGTTGAATCTGAAGGGACTCTTCTGGGGAATGGTAGACACAGACGAGTGTCTATATTCAAGAAGACATAAGTGTTTGACATGGTGTATGGATTAAAGATGCGGACAAGCATCCTTAAGACTATGATACGGACGAGTATCCTGTAAAAACAAACACTTGACGCATATTCTGAGATGATGGTACGGACGAGTACCAACTGGTTAACAGAGAACATGGACCAATGCCGAATCTGTGGGGGATATGAATGGTTTATACAAGATACGGGCGAGTATCTGTATAAGCACGAGTGTGAATATTGTATAGATGAGTATTTATCTGCTGGGGAGGGTGACACGGACGCGTGTCAAGAGAGAAAAGTACAGTAATATCAACAAGTATATGGGTTGTAAAAGTGTAGGCGACCGCGCTGGGGATATGACACGGACGGGTGTCAAGAAAGTGTATATAGGTGTATGTGAGTGCAAAGAGGATGTCTTTGGCTTTTTGCTGGGAGTATAACACGGACGGGTGTCAAGAAGTATCTGTAATACGGGTGATCTTGTTGTAAAGAGTGTTCAGGAGACTTTATTGGGGGGTGATGATACGGACGGGTGTCAAAATGAGTATATACTGGTGTTTGTGGACTGTGAGGCAGCTGCTTTTGTTGGGGACTCTGGTGGGGATTTTTCTGTACGTTGATGAACTGTCATTATTCACAAGTGTTGGTTTAAAACATGGCTTATGATTATGCTATGTGTTGGATTTTTGCCGTAATGCTCCGTGTTAAAACGGAATGCTACGCTTTGTGGGTGAACATGATGCGAATGCTATGATTGTGCAAAGATACCAAACCGGGATCCGGGTCCCGTTGCTGCGAAGATCTTCGATCGATCCGTTTGAAGTAGACATCCCAGCTGGGGATGAGATCATTGGTAGATCTGACGAGATGCTATCTGCTTGGGGATATGGGTCATTGATAGACCTATCCTTATAAATGAGAGACCCAGCTGGGGTTTGTAGAAGCTTTCTTCACTCTGTTGTGATCTTCTATGCGCTGCTCTTCTGGACAGAGGCTGGAGCTCTGTAGGGAGATGATTCCCTGACTTTTGTGCTCGGCTGAGGACGAAACGGCAACTCGGCTGGGGAGAAAACACTTTGAGTATTAAGACTGAGCGTTGATTTGTCAGCTTGTTGGGATGAAGCTTACATGCCCCAAGTTGCGTTCTGGATTCCTGCAATCCTGAAAAGATAGAGAAACGCACAAGTAGTCCCGAGGTATCCTTTACTGGATTCCGTCATAGGAGTTTAGACACTTCTGAGAGTAAGTATATTTCCTGCAAGCACGTTTTTATTTGAAGATAAACATCTGTATTCTATGCAATCAGTTTTTTTCTTTAAGACATCAGGCATTTTTTTTTGCAAATAAAATGTACAAGACGAGACATGACTGAAAATCTGATTTTATTAATTCATATGCCCTGAATTGGCGAGATACAGTCGAGGAAACAAATCCCCTGAAATGCGGAGATCGTTACAAATTGAGAAACAAAGTGCTGGCAATGTTGATGACGCTTTAAGGAGCTTCCTCTTTACTATGACTCGTATGACTTTTGACGTTCTTCTCATCTGGCTTTCTGAAGAATGTTGATTCTGATTGGAGCTTGATCCTTTCGAAGCTTACCAAGTTGTAGGTGATACAGACGAATTCAGAATGCAGTTGTTCGCTTGTTCCCTTATTTTGCATGGATCGCCCTTTCGGGTTTTCGATCCATCGGGATACCCATTTTTGCCTGAGCTGTCCAATGTGGCTTTTCAACTCAGCGGGTGTACATTCTTTTGTTTATTTTCCCTTATTTTTGCCCGAGTCTTTTATTCTGTTTTTGACTCGCCGGGATGCCCTATTTTGCCTGGACTTACATTCTGTTTTCGTGTCCAGCGGGTCATTTTTTTATGCGAAGTATTTTTTAACTGCATCTGAATTCACAGGGGACGGGAAATCTTCACCATTCATGGTGCTGAGCATCAGTGCTCCACCAGAGAAAACTTTCTTTACCACAAATGGTCCTTCATAGTTCGGAGTCCATTTGCCCCTGTGGTCTGTATGAGGAGGGAGGATTCTTTTCAGCACAAGATCTCCTACTTGGTACTCTCGGTGCCTGACTTTCTGATCGAAGGCTTTCTTCATTCTCTTCTGATATAACTATCCATGACAGATTGCAGCCAATCTTTTCTCTTCGATCAGACTCAGTTGTTCGTATCGGGCCCGAACCCATTCTGCTTCACTCAGTTTAACATCCATTAGTACCCGTAGAGAGGGTAATTCAACTTCAACCGGTAGGACTGCTTCCATACCATACACAAGCTGATACGGTGTTGCCCCAGTGGATGTTCTGATTGACGTGCGGTACCCATGCAAGGCAAACGGTAGCATCTCATGCCAGTCCTTGTAGGTGACTACCATCTTCTGCACAATCTTCTTAATATTCTTATTAGCTGCCTCAACAGCGCCATTCATCTTTGGCCTGTAAGGAGAAGAATTGTGATGTTGAATCTTGAAGTCCCGGCACAGCTCTGCCATCATTTTGTTGTTTAGATTGGAACCATTATCAGTAATGATTCGCTCGGGCACTCCGTATCGACAGATGATATCTCTCTTCAGAAATCTGGCTACCACCTGCCTTGTAACATTTGCATAAGATGCTGCTTCAACCCACTTGGTGAAGTAGTCGATGGCGACCAGGATGAATCTGTGGCCATTCGAAGCAGTCGGCTCAATCTTGCCAATCATGTCGATGCCCCACATAGAAAAGGGCCAGGGTGAAGACATTATATTCAAAGGATTGGGAGGCACATGCACCTTATCTGCATAAATCTGGCATTTATGGCATTTTCTGGCATAGGCACAACAGTCGGCGTCCATTGTGATCCAGTAATAGCCTGATCTCAGCAACTTTTTGGCCATGGCATGCCCTCCAGCATGGGTACCAAAGGATCCCTCGTGCACTTCATGCATCAACAAATCTGCTTCCGTCTTGTCGACGCATCTGAGGAGTACCATATCAAAGTTCCTTTTGTATAAAGACCCATCAGTGTTCAGAAAGAAACTACCAGCCAGCCTTCTCAAAGTCTTCTTATCATTGGAAGATGCCCCAGGTGGGTATGTTTGATCCTCCAAGAAGCACTTAATGTCATGGAACCAAGGCTTATCATCTTTGACAACATCTGCTGCAAATACATATGCTGGTCTGTCAAGTCTGGATATTGGGATCTGCGGTACAGAATTGGCAGCTTGAACTTTGATCATGGATAAAATGGTAGCAAGAGCATCTGCGAACTGATTCTCGTCCCGAGGGATATACTCAAGCTTGACTGTTGTAAAGAAAGTCAATAACCTCCTTGTATAATCCCTATAAGGTATCAGATGATCCTGGTGTGTGTACCATTTGCCGTTGGTTTGATTGATTACCAAAGCTGAATCTCCGAATACAGTCAATGTCTTGATCCTGAGGTCAATGGCTTCCTCAAGACCCATAATACAAGCCTCGTATTCAGCTTCGTTGTTAGTGCAGTTGAAAGTGAGTTTTGCCGAGAAAGGCATGTGAACTCCTTTAGGTGTAATGAGTACTGCACCAACACCACGACCATTCATGTTAACAGCCTGTCGCTCCCGCTAAATGAAACTGGGTCAAATAGGGTACAGACACGAACGGTCGACGAAGGGAACAGTGAGAACACACAGCCGTGAACTCACTGGAGATGAATAGAGTCGCCAGCTAGGCATTTTTATCCCGGAGGAAAGGTAATGCTGCATAGACCTAGAAAAATATGGATAAGACGGTTTGCGAACCAGAGAGACTGAGAAAGGGGGTTGGTTACAACCTGGGAAGGTATTAGCACCCAGATTGTCCGCCGTACTCGACGGGATCCACGCTTAAAAGATTTGTGTTTTAAAGGGGTAGTGTCAGTGCAATTTGTGTATAAAAGAGCTGGAAAGATGTACAAGTGTCAGTGTAAGAAGTGTGAAGTGTAATATATACAGTGTCAGTGTGAGACCAGGAATGAAATACTCATGATAATGAGGCTAAAAGAATTAGGCTAGAAAGAGGGGGAATATACAGAGACTTTTGTTCGATAACTGTTAAGTTATGCCTACGTATCCTCTCGTGCAATGAGGAAGTCAGAACACCGTAGTTCGACCCAAAGAGACTGAAAGATGAATTGACCTATGAACTGCTTACTAGCCTATGCTCAAGTGTATGATCTGTCTGGCACAGATGCAAACTGTCTTGCATTAGACGGAAGAAGCAAGTTCTCGTTTGTGAGTGAAGATGATGAGAAAAGAATCCCGAAGGAGACGATTATTGTTTATTTTGTGTTTTCAGTCTTTTATTGATTTTGAAAGTTTTTTTTTTCATAAGTTAATGAGCTTAAGCCTAAACCAATGGATTAGTAAACTCATCACATCTTCCCTCTGATTAGGGGTAATGAGAGTACCTTAAGTGTGAAGTCAGATTCTCACACTTAATCACCATGATGTAGGATTAAGATCATTAACCTACTTGTGATTATTTAGGTGTTTTTGGTGTTTTTGTTTAGTGTTAAGTAATGAGGTTAAGCCATAATCAAGGATTGAACAGACTCATTACACCATCCTAATAGAAGGATAATAGATGAGAATGTTTAAGCTGAGGAAAGCTCCTCAACTTAATCCATGATTAGGGATTAAACTCATGACAGAACAAGCCTTTGATTAAGTGAATTTTATTAATGGTATGATGATGAAGTGAGTTTTATGATTTGTAAGACAACTTGAGGGGGACTTGTCCATTAACACTAGGGTTAGTCCTTCTTAACCAATTAAGGAAGAATTAGAACCCTAATGCAAGGCCCAAGTTACAAGTGTGATGTCTTGATGATTATTAGATGGATTGATTAAAGGAGTTAAACACATTAAGGGTTTAACACTTAGGATTAAAGTTATACACTCCATCCTAATAGAAGGATGCAGGCATAAGCTTAATCACAAAGCCTTAAAGCCTTTAGGGTTTAGTCCCTGATTATGAGGTGAGAAGAGAAGACTCAAGGAGAGACACAAAGGTAAAACTATGAGGGGAGACTAATCAAAACCCTAATTCATTGTCATGCTTGGTTGTTCCTAAGGTTTGTGAGGTTTTCAAGGACAATCTTCAAAGGAGCCACCAGGAAGCAGATGAACAAGATCAAGAGAAGCAAAGTGACTTGCTTCATTCAAGAAGTCAAGTCACTTGAAGAAAGAAAGTGGGAGGAACAAGAATGAGCAAGCTCAATCTCAAACACATACACAAATGCAGCAATGAATGCAAGAGAGATGAAAAGAAAAGTTATGAGAAGTGAAGGCAAATTCACTTCTCAAGTTTACTTACCACCTGAAATGTTAGAAAGAAATGCAATGCAATGCAAAATGGGATGAAATGGCATGATGATAGACAAAACCAGAAGCATATTGATGATGATAATGATGTTATGAGATGCTACAAGCATGAGGCAGCACATGGAAATGTTCATACAAGGTCATGGATGCAAATGGTGCAAGCTTAGAAGCATGGATACACATGAAAAGTTAGGAAGCATACAAAGCATACAACATGGCAAATGCAAGATGCAATGATCAAAGATGCTTTCTATATGTCTTATGATGTCAAATGAATCACATGAATGCTTGAGATGTCATGGTAAGTCATGTTATGCAAGAGAATGCAAGAAGGATACAAATGAAAGCCCAAATTAGGGTTTATGGATCAAACAACAAACAAAAACCAAAAACAGAAGCAAACCCTAAGATAAAAAATGGAAAATGCCACACAAAGAAACCCTAATCCTATACTAAACCAAGGTCCAAAGGGGAGGTCTCAACTCTTAACCAATCTCAAGATATGAATTTTCTAAGTTATTAGGGTTTTTAGGGTTCCTAAACAAAAGAAATGCCAAACAAATTGGAAATGAGGAATCAAATCATGGCCATTTAATCCTAGAAACTACATGCTAAACACAAAACAAAGCAAAAAGAATCAATGTCCAACTCTTCTTAGATAGGCAGAAATGAATTTTTGAACTTTGGATCAAATTAATGCACAAAAAATGATTTAATTCAATGGAAAATTCTCAAAATGCATCAAGATCAAAAAAGAAATTTGGTTTGAAGGTTGGACAATGTTTCTAAATGTCTTAGAACATTTCATGAATTTTTTGGTGATTTTTAAATACCTAAAAGTATTTTTAATAAATTAATTTCCCTTAATCAATTAAAAATAATCTTTTAAATATTTAAAAATACTTTTTTAATGATAAAAAATAAAATGAAAATATTTTTGGGTCATAAAAATTAATAAAACTTAAAGGAAAAAGTTTCATAATTTTTAGGAATTTTTAACTATTTTTAATAAATTAAACAAAACAAATAAGAAAAATATGAAAATAAATGAAAATAAAGGAAAGTCAACAGAATGGAGGGATGGGATTGAGTCTGAGTTTAAATTTGTTGACCACGCGCGTTATCCAAGGGTCCAGGTTGTTTCTGAGTTAATTAATTAAATTATGATTAATTAAATAAAACACGTGGATTAGGGCTAATCAAACAGATCTGGGCCATCCAAGCTAGCGGGAAGTCAACAAGTCAAAGGCAATCTACGCTCAGAATTCAAACTTGAGTTAATGACTGGATTATGCCCTAATGACATTCAGGCTGCCGGAGAAGACTTCCGGTCGTCTTCTCCGGCCAGCATCTCCCCTGAAAATCTCCAAACTCCCTCAAAACGTAACAAAAATGAAACCTAAGCATACAAAAATGATTCCCATGATCCCCTGAATTAAAACCCTAAGTCAAAACAAATTTATTCTTCCCCAGATTCATGAATCGAGCAAAACAAATTTCTAGGTCACAGAGTTTCAGAAGCTAATTAGATACTCATTTCAACATCATTTCAAAAACCAAAAGCACCAGGATACTCAGTGAAGCATAGAGAACAAGTTTATAACATGAAAAACAATTTCTGGAAAAATAATTTTGGAGCTACCTGGGATTCGAAGCTTTCACTCTGATGACTTTCTGGCCACTTCCTTCAGTGCAATCCACTCCTTAGGACCTCTTGATGATGTTTGAATGCTTTGGAGCAATTTATGTTGGCTGGTTGATGAGTTTAGACAGCTTCTGCTTCAACTCAGTTGAAAATGGCTATGGTGAAATGGGCAGCTTCAGGCCAGTGTGAGTGGTTCCATGTGATCAGGACAATGAGTGGAGAAGGTCTGTGGTGTTTGTTTGGATGTTTGTGTGTTATGGAGAGAGTTTCGAATGAAACTGCAAGTTGAGGTGAGAAATGGCAATGGGGTGTTCTTGCTTGTTTCAGGCCTGGCTCTTGGTGGTTTGAGGTCTATGAAGTATGGTGAGTTGAAGTGTGGAAATGGTTTTGATGTTTGTGTGCTAGTGTAAACACCCCAAATTTGCCCTCACCCTTTCACACCATGGCTTGTGATCATTCTCATATACATAAACACAATCATATCACCTCATATCTCATTTTTGATTCACTGCATAGTTTCTAAGTCATCTGCACCTAGGGTTTGTGATCTGAGCAATCCAAGAGCATCTTGAGCCATTCCAAAGGCCACCAATCATTTCAAAGTGGTCCATGTGTGTTCTTATATCATATTCCATCTCCTCAAAGTCAAAAATGCAGAGGAATCACAAGAACTAGGGTTTGAGTAGATGCAGAGCCAGGTTTGACTGCTCAGATGACCTAAAATTAGGGTTTTGGTTTCAAAGTCCATAACTCCAAATTTTTTGGTCATTCTTGTTTCTATTGGTCTCTATATGGTATAGGGAGTATGCATATCAATTTTCATGAAGAAATTCCATGGGGAAGTCATCTGATCAAGAGTTGACTTTCTGGACAAGTCAGTGTAAAATCAGGGCATCTGAGGCCCCCAATGACCCAACCAATGGGTGATCTTCATCATTTTGAGTGTATATGATCTTTATTTGATCATGGAAGAAGTTTGAAGTTCATAAAAATCAAGAATTTAGGGTTTTTACAAATGTTGACTTTTTGGGCATAGTTGACTTTTCAAGAATGCATCATTTTAGGTCATTTTTCAAGCCTTGATTCTTGATCCAAAAAGGCTTCAAATGGAAAAACTTTGGTCATGAAAGTTGTAGATCTCATATTTCCCTTTTCAAAAAGTACAAGAACATGATCAAACTCTTCTTGGATCAAAAGTTATGGCAAGACAAAGTTGGCTAAAATCATTGATTTTCAAGGCATGTTTCAAATGGAAATTTTGCAAAGTCATGAACCAATGCATTATGTGACTTCTAATTCACTACAAACCAGCACATAAACATCATGTAAGTCCTAAAATTCAGAATGAACTAGACATTGCTCATGTTTCATGACTTTTGGAACAAGATCTTCACATGTGAACCATAAAGCAACAACTTGCAAAAGCACTCATAACATTTCACCAACTTGCTGCCTTGAATGCTGGACCAAGCCTAGCCTCTCCCTCACCCTTGCTGCGCCAGCCCATGCCTTGTACTTGCCTAGCACCTCACCATACTTGCCTTACACAAAAGTTGACCTTTTTGCAAAAGTAAACTTACCTATCACCACAGGCCATGTCACATCCTCTGGCCACTTGGATTAAAATATACTATCCATTTGCAAACCATTTCATACCATAAGCAAGGCTGAAGCTCTCTCATAATACACATTCACAAAAACACACCACATAGCATTTTCTATCGAATCTGCCTCCACAGCTTGCAAACACAAAAGCCATCTTCACCATTCAACTCACCTTGCTCCATAGACCACAAAGCACCAAGAACCCAAGCCTGAAACAACCAGAACATCCCACTGCCATTTCTCACCTCCATTTGCAGTTCCATTCGAATCTTCCACCCTAGCTCACAAACACACAAACAAACACCATAGACCTTCTCCATACATCATCAGGACCATAAACAACCCCTCACAATGACCTGAAAGTGCCTATTTCACCATTGCCATTTCTGACCAAGCTTGAGCAGAAGCTGTCGAATCTCATCATCCAGCCAACATAAACTCCTCTTGAGCATTCAAACCTCATCTGGGGATCAAAAGGAGTGGGTTGCACTGAAGAAAGCAGCCAGAAAGTGCCAGAAGTCAGAGCTCCAGTTCAGGTGAGCTTCATGAACTTTTTTCCCAGGAACTTGTTTTTAAGTTCTTAATTGTTTCTCTGTGTTCCACTGGTCATGATGATGTGTTTGGTTTCGAAAATCATCGAGTCTTGAGCATGTATGATGTCCCTGAAATTTTGTGACCTAAAACTTGTTTTGTTCGATTCTTGCTTCTGGGGAAAAATAAATGAATTTGAACATGGGGTTTTGGTTCAATAGGTTGTGGGAAGCATTTCCATGGTTTTAGATTTCATTTTAGTGACCTAGGGAAGGATTTGGAAGTTTTCAGGGGAGAAGGTCACCGGAGAAGACGACCGGAGCTCGTCTCCGGTGACCTGAAAGTCATTAATTTCTAATTAGGGTTAGGGCTTCAGGTTTGAATTTCAGGCGTTGGATGAGTTGACCAGGTCTTTTCCCGCGTGCATCCAATGGCCTAGATCTTGTCATTAACTTAATTAGGTTTAATTTATTTAATTAATTAAGTTTAGCCCAGTTTGAATGTGGCCCATTGGATCTGGCGCGCAGTCAACCCTCTCATTTCCAGATTGAATCTTGGCCTTCCATGCTGCATACTTCCACTTAATTCATTTTTAATTCATTTTATTTCCATTTAACTTGCATAATTATTTGAAAATAGCAAAAAATACATAAAAATTATGAAACTTTTTCCTCTAAGTTTTAATAATTTTTATGACATAAAAATATTTTTACTTTATTTTTTATCATTAAAAAAGTATTTTTAAATATTTAAAAGATTATTTTTAATTGATTAATGGGAATTAATTAATAAAAAATACTTTTAGGTATTTAAAAATTACAAAAAAATTCATGAATTGTTCTAAGACATTTAGAAACATTGTCCAACCTTCAAACCAAATTTCTTTTTTGATCTTGATGCATTTTAAGAATTTTTCATTGAATTAAATCATTTTTTATGCATTATTTTGATCATGGGTTCAAAAATTCATTTCTGTCTATTGGAGAAGGTTTGGACATTGGTTCTTCCTGCATTGTTTTCTATTTGGCATGTAGTTTCTAGGATAAAAAGGCCATGAATTGTTCTTGCATTTTCAAATTGTTTGGCATTTCTTTTGTTAAGAACCCTAAAAAACCCTAGTAACTTGTAAAATTCATAACTTGAGTTTGGTTGAGAGTTGAGAGCTCCCCTTTGGACATTGATTTAGTATAGGTTTAGGGTTTCCTTGAATGTCATTTTCCATTTTTTATCCTAGGGTTTGCTTCTGTTTTGGGTTTTTGTTTGATGTTTGATCCATAAACCCTAATTTGGTCTCTCTTTTGCATCCTTCTTGCATTCTCTTGCATAACATGACTTGTCTTTGCATTTTGTGCATTCTTGTGATTCATTTGACATCTTAAGACATGTAGGAAGCATGTTTGATCATTGCACCTCATATTTGCCATGTCATTTGCCTTGTATGCTTCATAACTTTTCATGTGTATCATTGCTCCTTAACTTGCATCATTTGCATTCATAATCTTGTATGAACATCCCCATGCCTTGCCTCATGTTTGCAGCACCTCACAACATCATAATCATCATCAACATGCTTCTGGTTTTGCTTAGCATCATACCATTTCATCTCATCTTGCATTGCATTGCATTTCTTTCTAACATTTCAGGTGGTAAGTAAACTTGAGAAGTGAATTTGCCTTCACTTCTCATAACTTTTCTTTTCATCTCTCTTGCATCCTTTGCTGCATTTATGTATGTGTTTGAGATTGAGCTTGCTCATTCTTGTTCCTCCCACTTTCTTTCTTCAAGTGACTTGACTTCTTGAATGAAGCAAGTCACTTTGCTTCTCTTGATCTTGTTCATCTGCTTCCTGGTGGCTCCTTTGAAGATTGTTCTTGGAAACCTCACAAACCTTAGGAACAACCAAGTATGACAATGAATTAGGGTTTTGATTAGTCTCCCCTCATAGCTTTTACCTTTGTGTCTCTCTTTGAGTCCTCTCATCTCACCTCATAATCAGGGACTAAACCCTAAAGGCTTTAAGGCTTTGTGATTAAGGTTATGCCTGCATCCTTCTCTTAGGATGGAGTGTATAACTTTGATCCTAAGTGTTAAACCCTTAATGTGTTTAAATCTCTTCATCAATCCATCTAATAATTATCAAGACATCAAGCTTGTAACTTGGGCCTTGCATTAGGGTTCTAATTCTTCCTTAATTGGTTAAGAAGGACTAACCCTAGTGTTAATGGACAAGTCCCCCTCAAGTTGTCTTACAAACCATAAAACTCACTTCATCATCATACCATTAAATAAAATCTACTTAACCAAAGGCTTGTTCTGTCATGAGTTTAATCCCTAATCATGGGTTAAGTTGAGGAGCTTTCCTCAGCTTAAACACTCTCATCTATTATCCTTCTATTAGGATGGTGTAATGAGTCTGTTTAATCCTTGATTATGGCTTAACCTCATTACTTAACACTAAACAAAAACTCCAAAAAAACATCTAATTAATCATAAGTAGGTTAATGATCTTAATCCTACACCAAAGGTGATTAAGTGTGAGAATCTGACTTCACACTTAAGGTATCCTCATTACCCCTAATCAGAGGGAAGATGTGATGAGTTTACTAAATCCATTGGGTTAGGCTTAAGCTCATTAACTTATGACAAACTCTCAAAAGCAATAAAAGACTGAAAACACAAAAACAAACAATAATCGTCTCCTCCGGGATTCTTTTCTCATCTCATTCACTCACAAACGAGAACTTGCTTCTTCCGTCTAATGCAAGACAGTTTGCACCTGAGCCAGACAGGTCATACACTTGAGCATAGACAAGTTAGCAGTTCACAAGTCAATTCATCTTTCAGTCTCTTTGGGTCGAACTACGGTGTTCTGACTTCCTCATTGCACGAGAGGATACGTAGGCATAACTTAACAGTTATCGAACAAAAGTCTCTGTCCATTCCCCCCTCTTTCAGCTTTATTCTTTAGCCTCATGATCTTGAGCATCTCACTCCTTCCTTACACTGACACTGTACATTTATACACTTTGCACTCCTTTTATACTGACACCTGTACATCTCTTTCCAGCTCTTTTACACACAAATTGCACTGACACTACCCCTTTAAAACACAAATCTTTTAAGCGTGGATCCCGTCGAGTACGGCGGACAATCTGGGTGCTAATACCTTCCCAGGTTGTAACCAACCCCCTTTCTCAGTCTCTCTGGTTCGCAAACCGTCTTATCCATCTTTTCCTAGGTCTATGCAGCATTGCCTTTCCTCCGGGATAAAAATGCCTAGCTGGCGACTCTATTCATCTCCAGTGAGTTCACGGCTGTGTGTTCTCACTGTTCCCTTCGCCGACCGCTCGCGTCTGTACCCTTATTTGACCCTGTTTCACTTATCGGGAGCGACAGCTAGGCAGGGAGTTTCGAAACAAAATGCAGTTGGGGTGTGTTTTGTGAATGTGTTGTTGTGTGTGGTTTCAGCCTTGCTTCTTCATATCTTTGGCTTGCCAAATGATAATGTATTTTAATCCTATAGGTCAGATGATGTGACCTGGCCTATAGTGATTGGTAAGTTTGCTTTTGCAAAAAGTCAAAAAATGTGTAAGAGAAGTATGGATCATGATCTAGGCTAGTACAAGATATGGTTCTGGTGCAGCATGGTGTGTGTGTGATGTTGGGAAGGTCCAGCAGCCAATGCATCAAGTGGAGAGAAGCACAATGATGTTTTTGCAAGTTGGCACACTTTTGAAACTTCATGAAAAAGTCTAGTTACACAAACCATAACCATGTGAAACCTTGGTCCAATTATGATTTTTAGGACCTATTGAATGTTTGCATACTGGTTTGAAATGAATTAGAAGTTGCAATTGGCCTTGGTTCATGATTTTGCAAAATTCTCACTTGAAGCATGCCTTGAAAATCAATGATTTTTGGCAACTTTGTCACACCATAACTTTTGATCCAAGAAGAGTTTGATCATGTTCTTGTACTTTTTGAAAAGGGAAAGATGTAATCTACAACTTTCATGACCAAAGTTTTTCCATTTGAAGCATTTTTGGATCAAGAATCAAGGCTTGAAAAATGACCTAAAATGAAGCATTCTTGAAAAGTCAACTATGCCCAAAAAGTCAACATTTGCAAAAACCCTAAATTCTTGATTTTTATGAGTTTCAACCTTCTTCCATGATCAAATAAAGATCATATACACTCAAAATGATGAAGATCACCCATTGGTTGGGTCATTGGGGGCCTCAGATGCCCTGATTTTGCACTGACTTGTCCAGAAAGTCAACCCTTGATCAGATGACTTCCCCATGGAATTTCTTCATGAAAATTGATATGCATACTCCCTATACCATATAGAGACCAATGGAAACAAGAATGACCAAAAAATTTGGGGTTATGGCCTCTGAAACCAAAACCCTAATTTTAGGTCAACTGTGCAGTCAAACCTGGCTCTGCATCCACTCAAACCCTAGTTCTTGTGATTCTTTTGAATTCTTGGCTTTGAGAGGATGTACTATGATGCTTGAACACATGTAGACCCCTTTGAATTGATTGGTGACCTTTGGAATGGCTCAAGAGGCTTTTGGGTTGCTCAGATCACAAACCCTAGGTGCAGATGCCTTAGAAACTATCCAGTGAATCAAAAATGAGATATGAGATGATATGATTGTGTTTATGCATATGAAATGATCACAAGCCATGGTGTGAATGGGTGAGGGAAAATTTGGGGTGTTTACAGCTGCCCCTATTCAAACATGAGTTAGCTGTGCAGGATGTAAGCAACGGCTTAACAGGCAAACAAGATAACTTGTGGTTGAATACCAAAGACAGTCCAAAATTTGCACTCACAGGACGAAGAAGAAAAGGGATAATAGATTGTAAAAGGAAAATAAAGTATATTGTAAAGTGTGGGTGACGGAGGACGACCGTCGAGCAGAGGACGACTGCTGGATAAAGAGCAATGACGGGGACGGCCGACATGCTGGGAAAAGCGTGCTAAATAAAGCGATGACGGGGACGGCCGACATGCTGGGGGTATAAGATAAAGCTAAGACGGGGACGGCCGACTAGCTGGGGAAAATAAAATCATGATGGGGACGGCCATCAAGATAAAGTAAGATTCTCTGGAAATTAATGAAACATGACGGGGACGGCCATCAAGTTCACAAAGGTAAAGTAACCAACGATGGGGACGGCCACCGAGCTAGGAAGGAAAAGGGACCACGACGGGGACGGCCATCGGGTTAAAGAATAAATGAAATAAACAGATGATGGGGTACGGTATCAAAGGTGAAGGGCGATCACCTAGCAGGGGACGGCTGCTCTGTTGGGGATAAAAGAAACATGATGGGGACGGCCATCAAAGGTGGAGGACGACCACCTGGCAGGGTACGGCTGCCGAAAATATCGCGACATAGGACGAATGCCGGATAAAAGATCAACGATAGGGACGGCCATCGGATGAGCATGATGGAGGACGACCATCAAGAAGTGGAGGACGACCACTCAGCAGGGTACGACTGCTCTCAAGGTTTATCATAACACAGGACGAGTGTCAGATAACCAAAATCAACAATGGGGACGGCCATTGGATAAAGTGATGAAGGACGATCATCAAAAGGTGGAGGACGACCACCTAGCAGGGGACGGCTGCTAAAAATCAACGATGGGGACGGCCATCGGATGAGCATGATGGAGGACGACCATCAGGAAGTGGAGGACGACCACTCAGCAGGGTACGGCTGCTCTCAAGGTTTATCGTAACACAGGACGAGTGTCAGATAAAAAGAAAATGTTTAACTTGGCGATCTACTGGGGATATAGTGAACACGGACGAGCGTTCACAACCGAGAAAGGAAAGTATAAGTGTTTGGTATTGTGTATAGATTAGAGATGCGGATGAGCATCCCTAAGACTATGATACGGACGAGTATCATGTGGAAACAACTGGCACATGTTCAGAGATGATGATACGGACGAGTACCATCGGGTTAACAAAGAACACGGACGAGTGTTGAATCTGAAGGGACTCTTCTGGGGAATAGTAGACACGGACGAGTGTCTATATTCAAGAAGACCAAAGTGTTTGACACAGTGTATGGATTAAAGATGCGGACGAGCATCCTTAAGACTATGATACGGACGAGTATCATGTAGAAACAAACATTAGACGCAATGTTCTGAGATGATGATACGGACGAGTATCAACTGGGTTAACAAAGAACAAGGACTATTGTCGAATCTGTGGGGATATAAGTGATGGTGTATACAAGATACGGACGAGTATCTGTATAAGTGTAACATGAGTAGTGAATATGAGTATTGTATAGATGAGTGTTTTAACTGCTGGGGAGGTGACATGGACGAGTGTCAAGAGAGAAAAGTATAGTAATATTAACAAGTATCTGCTATACAAAGCCTAGGCGACTGCGCTGGGGATATGACACGGACGAGTGTCAAGAAAGTGTATATGTAGGTATATGTGAGTGCAAAGAGGATGTCTTTGGCTTTCTGCTGGTGACATGATACGGACGGGTGTCATGAAGTATCCGTGATACGGGTGATTTGTTTGTAAAGATTGTTCGGGTGACTTTACTGGGGAGTGATGATACGGACGGGTATCAAAAGGAAATATATACTGGTGTTTGTGATTTGTGAGGCAACTGCTTTTGCTGGGACCCTGGTGGGGATTTCTGTACAATGATGATGAATGGTTATTATTCACAAGTGTTAATTCAAATCATGGCTCATGATTATGCTATGCGTTTGATTTTTGCCGTAATGCTCCATATTAGACGGAATGCTATGCTTTGAGGGGATAGTATGATGCAAATGCCATGATTATGCAAGGATAGCAAACCGGGATTCGGATCCCGTTGCCACGAAGATCTCTGGCTGATCTGTTTGAAATGGACCTCCCAGCTGGGGATAAGATCATTGATAGACCTGGGGAGATGTATCCACTTGGGGATATAGGTCACTGATTGACATATCCTTGTAATATGGGACCCAGCTGGGGTTTGTGGAAGCCTTCCGTACTCTGTTGTGACTTCTTCGGGCGTTGCTCCTCTGGATAGAGGCTGATGATTCTGTGGGGAGATGATTCCCTGATTCCTGCATTCTGCTGAGGAAGAATAAATGGTACAACAGCCGGGGAATGTTGTTGGTAGCTCAGCTGGGGAGAGCAACGAGAGGCAACTCAGCTGGGGATAGAGCATTTCGGATGCTGAGATCTTTTATTGATTTGCCAGCTTGCTGAGATGTAGCTTGCATGCCCCAAGTTACGTCCTGTATACCTGCAATCCTGCAAAGATACGGAAACGCACAAAAGGTCCCGAGGTATCCTTTACTGGATTCCGTCATAGGAGTTAAGTACCTTCGAGAGTAAGTATATTCCCTGTAAGCACGTGTTTTTATTTTCTTAGAGAAAAACATCTGTACTTATGCAATTGTGTTTTTTAGAGATATCAGACATCCTTTGCAAATAAAAATATACAAAACGAAACATGACTGAAAAATCTGATTTTATTAATTCAAATGCCCTGAATTGGCAAGATACAGTCAAGGAAACATGTCTCCTGAAATGAAGAGACTGTTACAAATTGAGAAACAAAGTGCTGGCAGTGTTGATGACGCTTTGAAGGAGCTTCCTCTTCCGCTATGACTCGTATGACTTTTGACTTTCTTCTCGTCTTGCTTTCTGGAGAAAGTTGATTCTGATTGAAGCTTGATCCTTTGGAGTTTTAACCAAGTTGCTGACAATACAGACGAATTCAGAATGCAGTTGTTCGCTTATTCCCTTATTTTGCATGGATCGCCCTTTCAGGTTTTCAATCCATCGGGATACCCATTTTTGCCTGAGTTGTCCAATGCGGCTTTTCAACTCAGCGGGTGTACATTTTTTCATTTATTTCCCTTATTTTTGCCCGAGTCTTTTATTCTGTTTTTGACTCGCCAGGATGCCCTATTTTTGCCTGGACTTACATTCTGTTTTTGTGTCCAGCGGGTCATTTTATGCGAAGTATTTTTTAACTGCATCTGAATTCACAGGGGATGGGAAATCTTCACCATCCATGGTGCCGAGCATCAGTGCTCCACCAGAGAAAACTTTCTTTACCACGAATGGTCCTTCATAATTTGGAGTCCATTTGCCCCTGTGGTCTGTATGAGGAGGGAGGATTCTTTTCAGCACAAGATCTCCCACTTGGTATTCTCGATGCCTGACTTTCTGATCGAAGGCTCTCTTCATTCTCTTCTGATATAACTGCCCATGACAGATTGCAGCCAACCTTTTCTCTTCGATCAGACTCAGTTGTTCGTATCGGGCCCGAACCCATTCTACTTCACTCAGTTTAACATTCATTAATACTCGCAAGGAGGGTAATTCAACTTCAACTGGTAGGACCGCTTCCATACCATACACAAGTTGATACGGCGTTGCCCCAGTGGATGTCCTGATTGATGTGCGGTACCCATGCAAGGAAAATGGTAGCATCTCATGCCAATCTTTGTAAGTGACTACCATCTTCTGTACAATCTTCTTGATATTCTTATTTGCTGCCTCAACAGCGCCATTCATCTTTGGCCTGTAAGGAGAAGATTTGTGATGTTGGATCTTGAAGTCCCGGCATAATTCATCCATCATTTTGTTGTTCAAGTTGGAACCATTATCAGTAATGATTCGCTCGGGAACTCCATACCGACAGATGATGTCTCTCTTTAGGAATCGGGCTACCACTTGCCTTGTAACATTTGCATATGAGGCTGCTTCAACCCACTTTGTAAAATAGTCGATGGCGACCAGGATGAATCTGTGGCCGTTCGAAGCAGCTGGCTCGATCTTGCCAATCATATCAATGCCCCACATGGCAAAGGGCCATGGTGAAGACATGATGTTCAAAGGATTGGGAGGCACATGCACCTTATCCGCGTAGATCTGGCATTTATGACATTTTCTGGCGTAGGCACAACAGTCTGCATCCATTGTGATCCAGTAATAGCCTGATCTTAACAGCTTCTTAGCCATGGCGTGCCCTCCGGCATGGGTACCAAAAGACACCTTATGCACTTCATGCATCAATAAATCTGCTTCCGTCTTGTCAACACATCTGAGGAGTACCATGTCAAAGTTCCTCTTGTATAAAGACCCATCAGTGTTCAGAAAGAAACTTCCAGCAAGCCTTCTCAAAGTCTTCTTATCATTGGAAGATGCCCCAGGTGGGTATGTTTGATCCTCCAAGAAGCATTTAATGTCATGGAACCAAGGCTTATCATCTTTGACAACTTCTGCTGCAAATACATATGCTGGTCTTTCCAATCTGGACACTGAAATCTGAGGTACAAAGTTAGCAGCTTGAACTTTGATCATGGATGAAATGGTAGCCAAGGCATATGCAAACTGATTCTCGTCCCGAGGGATATACTCAAGCTTGACTGTTGTGAAGAAAGCCAATAACCTTCTTGTATAATCCCTGTAAGGTATCAGATGATCTTGGTGGGTATACCATTTGCCGTTGGTTTGATTGATTACCAAAGCTGAATCTCCGAATACGGTCAATGTCTTGATCCTGAGGTCAATGGCTTCCTCAAGACCCATAATGCAAGCTTCGTATTCAGCTTCGTTGTTGGTGCAGTTGAAAGTGAGTTTTGCCGAGAAAGGCATGTGAACTCCTTTGGGTGTAATGAGTACTGCACCAACGCCACGACCATTCATGTTGACAGCCCCGTCGAACATCATAGTCCATTCTTCTTCCGGGTCTGGCCCTTCAGTGTGAACAGGCTCTTCATGGTCTTTTGCTTTAATGAACATGATGTCTTCATCAGGGAAGTCAAACCTCATAGGCTGGTAATCATCGATGGGTTGCTCAGCAAGATATTCAGACAATACACTGCCCTTGATGGCTTTCTGAGATGTGTATTGGATGTCATATTCTGTAAGAATCATCTGCCATCTTGCAACCCGCCCATTAAGCGCCGGCTTCTCAAATATGTACTTGACTGGGTCCATTTTTGAGATTAACAAGGTAGTGTGGGTCAACATATACTGCCTTAGTCGGCGAGCAGCCCACGCTAAAGCACAGCAAGTTTTCTCGAGCAGTGAATAACATTGTTCACAGTCGGTAAACTTTTTGCTTAGGTAGTATATTGCATACTCTTTTCGACCAGACTCGTCATGTTGGCCCAGCACACACCCCATTGACTCTTCTAATACTGTCAATTACATAATCAGAGGTCTTCCTTCAACTGGCGGCATGAGGATTGGAGGTTCTTGCAGATATTCCTTGATCTTGTCAAAAGCCTTCTGGCAATCTTCATTCCACCTGACCGTCTGTTCCTTTCTTAACAGCTTGAACAAGGGTTCACAGGTTCCTGTGAGGTGAGATATGAACCTTGAAATGTAGTTCAATCGACCTAAGAACCCTCGAACTTCTTTCTCAGTTTTCGGTGCAGGCATCTCTTGGATGGCTTTGACTTTATCAGGGTCAACTTCAATCCCTTTCTCGCTTACAATAAAGCCCAGCAGCTTACCAGATCGCACCCCGAACGTGCACTTGTTGGGGTTCAGCTTCAGTTGATACTTCCTCAGACGCTTGAATAATTTGAGCAGATTTACCAGATGATCTTCTTCAGTAAGGGACTTGGCAATCATGTCATCCACATAACACTCGATTTCCTTATGGATCATATCGTGGAATAATGTTACCATAGCCCGTTGATATGTGGCACCGGCATTTTTGAGCCCAAATGGCATTACCTTGTAGCAGAACGTGCCCCAGGGTGTGATGAATGTTGTCTTCTCCATGTCTTCAGGTGACATTTTAATCTGATTGTATCCTGAAAATCCATCCATGAAGGAGAATACCGAGAACTGAGCCGTATTATCCACCAATACATCAATGTGAGGTAATGGGAAATCATCTTTCGGGCTGGCTCTGTTCAGATCCCGGTAGTCAACACACATTCTTACTTTGCCGTCTTTCTTAGGTACAGGTACTATATTAGCAACCCACGGTGGATAGCTAGTCACAGCAAGGAAACCGGCGTCCCATTGCTTTTGTACCTCCTCCTTGATCTTCATTGCCATGTCTGGACGAGTACGGCGTAGCTTCTGTTTGACTGGAGGGCATTCTTCTCTCAAAGGCAGCTTGTGCACAACAATGTCGGTATCCAACCCTGGCATGTCTTGATACGACCAAGCAAACACATCCACATACTCTTGAAGCAGATCAACCAGTTGCTTCTTCACTGAGTCTTGCAGGCAGGCCCCGATTTTAATCCCTTTCACGCTTTCCTCTGTACCAAGAATAATCACTTCAACCTCCTCCTGGTGAGGAGTAATAACCTTTTCCTCCTGTCTCAACAACCTGGCTAGCTCTTCAGGAAGCTCATATTCTTCTTCAACCCCTTCATCAGCTTGATTGATCGGATTGTCAAAGTCATACGATGTCATAGCCGTGCTGTTGTCAGTGCTGTCTGGAAGGCACTCTCTACAAGGGTTAAGTTTGTTCATTTTAGTGATTGATTTTAATCTTGCTTTAGAAAAAGTGAAATAAAGTTATCATTTTGAAAACACCGCCATTTATTTTTTGTACAAAAAAGAAAAATGGAAAAACAGTGAGCAGAAAAGAAAAAGACTCGTTTGCAAAAAGATGTCTGATATTTCATTAATTGATCTTGTTTGCACAAAAAAGTACAGATGGCCCGATTACAAAATGAGTCTTGTCATCTTGGGCAAGATGCAAGACTTTGATGCATGCTTATAAAAATACAGGAAATAATAATTACTCTGCTCGAGTAACTCTTATAATTTCCTGGGAAGACCAGTTTGAGGCACTGCTCCCCGGGATCTTCGGACGAATCCAATTCTCCAGATTGCGCTCCTCTTCCAGCTCGTCTTCCAGACAGTTGATAGCATCGGGGGTAAGCATCCCCCCACTGACAAAACCGGGCTTCTCAGCAGCCTTTGCTTGATGTTGAGTTGGTCTGTAACCCAACCCAAATTTGTCCTTCTTCTCCTCCACAGCTAAAACCTTGCCCCAGCCTAGGGCAGTTCCTTCCTCAACAACCTTCCGGGCTTGTTGGTAAGATGACATGGAGATTCCCGATACAGCAGATGCTTCGTTCACATTCAAGGCTTCAAATCCTTGGCTCATTGTTTCATGGATCTCCCCATCCATCTCAATATACTTATAAGTAGCCAGATGGCTAACAAATATATCCTCCTCCCCACAAATTGTAACAACTTGGCCTTCCCACTCAAATTTTAACTTTTGGTGAAGGGTAGACGTTATTGCGCCGGCGGCGTGAATCCAGGGTCTACCCAACAAACAGCTGTAGGCGGGCTGAATGTCCATCACATAAAAGATAGTTTTAAAGGTCTGTGGGCCAATTGTCACAGGCAGCTCAATCTCTCCCAGAACCGATCTCTTAGAACCATCAAAGGCTCTTACCACCAGGTTGCTGGGTCTTAATGCCAATCCAT
The DNA here is from genome assembly GCA_963966055.1 of Lathyrus aphaca. Taxonomy (NCBI): domain Eukaryota; kingdom Viridiplantae; phylum Streptophyta; class Magnoliopsida; order Fabales; family Fabaceae; genus Lathyrus; species Lathyrus aphaca. Next base: position 20,932,847 of record OZ014519.1, on the reverse strand, counting down.
CATATTCTAACTTCACCAGAGCCTTCTTTGGTAAGACATTAAGGGATGACCCCGTGTCTACCAGCACATGAGAAAGGACTGCTCCTTTGCATTCCATGGTTATGTGCAAGGATTTGTTGTGGTTGCGGCCATCCGCTGTCAAGTCAGTATTGGTGAACCCTAGCCCATTGCTAGCAGTAACATTTCCAACCACGGTTTCCAACTGGTTGACAGTAATCTCTTCAGGCACGTAAGCTGCGTGCAAGACTTTGAGTAGTGCATTTCGATGGGCTTCGGAGCACATAAGCAGTGAGAGGATAGAGATTTTGGATGGCGTTTGGTGAAGTTGATCCACAATTTTGTAATCACTCTTTTTGATGATTCTCATAAACTCATCAACTTCTTGATCGAACGGTGTCCTCAAGGTTTCTTTAACAGCTTGATCTTCCTGCACCGGGCTCTTTCCTTTTGCCTTGGCAGCAGCTTCTGCTTCGGCAGTAGGTCTTTGAATTGGTGGAGCGAAGAGACGTCCGCTTCGAGTGAAGCCTCCGCCTCCCCCCACATTATCTACTTGTGGTGCAGGTGTTGATGTTTCAAGAGTGATTCTTTTTCCTTCGCAGTATACGTCAGAGCCATAGTGCCAAGGGATGGCCCTATTGCTTTCATATGGTACTGGTCCAGGCACCGTAACAGTGACTGGACTGATTGCTACTGCTGAAGGGACTGTAATTGTTTGTGGATCATAAAAGATTGTAACTGGTGCTCTGATGGGAGCAGCACCTTCTGAATGATAGGCAGAGTTGTTTTCAGGATCATAAAATATGGTGACAGTAGAGACATCTTCATGATTTGTTGCTGGAGTTGTAGGAGATAATGGTGGCAGAATGGATGTTGTTGTTGTAGGAGGTTCGAAATGGAGTGAAGCTGAAGTTGTAGCAGGAAGATTTGTTGGAAACTGATCAGTTGAGATGATAGATGAAGTACTTGTTGATGAAGCCGAAGAATTGTCAGGAACAATAGTTGCTGCAGTTGTAGGAGGTTCTGAAACCGTTGCTGATGAGATTGCTGGATTTGTTGGAAATGATGTGGTGATCTGAAGTTGGCCGCTCTGAATAAGGCCATCTATGCCATCCCTTAAATTATCGCACCCATTTACTGAAATATTACAGTAAGCACAACCCAACTCACACCCTGGGAACATCTGACATTCCAAGAGCTGAGCCTTGATTTCTACCAATGGTGTCCTGATCTGTCCCACACTGGTTATTAAATAAGACGACTTGTCTTCTTCAATAGCGTTAATTCTAGGACCACCATGGTTCGGCATAGGATTTTTATTGACATTGGGTGGTGGTGCGAAATTCAGAGCCTTGGAGTCTACCAGGTCTTGTACCTTCATATGCAGAGCCCTGCATTTTTCTGTACTGTGGCCAGGTGCGTTTGAATGAAAAGCACACCTAGCATTGGAGTCATAGTTCCTTGGTAGACTATTGGGATCCGGAGGTGCCAACGTTCTTAGCTCAACCAGGTTGAGTTTCAGAAGTTGTGGAAGCAAGGTAGCATATGGCATTGGGATCGGATCGATCACTCTGTTAGCTTGAGATGGCCTCTGTTGGAATGGCCTTTGCTGGTTATTGTTGTTGTTGTTGTTGTAATTTCTTGGAGGATACTGATTTTGCTGATGGTACTGAGGTTGTGGTTGATAGTTTTGTTGAGGAGGTTGATAGACTGGCTGAGGATGAGCTGGAGCAGGGATGGTGACTGCTGCTATTGACCTTTGAACATATTGGGGCCTGCCCCTGTTGGTGTGGATGGCATTGGTCTCGCCAGTTCTTCTCGGGCCTGCAAAAGGCTTTCTTGCATTACTGGACGAGCTTGCACCATTATCAGAAATTTTGCCCATTTTCAACAGGCTCTCAATTCTCTCCCCAGCTATGACAACATCCGCGAAGCTAGTGGAAGAGAAAGCAGCCAACCTGTCAATATATGTTCCCTGAAGGGTGTTCATGAACATATCTGCCATTTCCCTTTCAGACATAGGTGGCTGAACAGCAGCAGCCAATTGCCTCCATCTTTGGGCATATTCTCGGAAACTCTCCCTTGAAGACTGTGACATTCCCATTAGGAGGGTCCTGTTGGGTGCCATATCTAAGTTGTACTGATACTGTCTGATGAAGGCTTCTGCCAAATCCTCCCAGCACCTTATAGTTGCCCTTGTCAGGTGAGAGTACCATTCTCTTGAGGCCCCAGTCAAGCTGTCTTCGAAATAGAACATCCAGAGCTTCTCATCCATTGTATAGGCCTTCAGCCTTCCCAGAAATGATTGTAAATGAGTCCGGGGGCATGAAGTCCCATTATACTTTTCGAAACAAGGAGGCTTGAACTTATGGGGGATCCTGACCCCGTCTACCAAGCCCATGTCCATGACGTCGAAGCCCAAAGAGTTTTGAGATTCTAAGGACCTCAACTTCTCAGCTATCTCTTCCAACCTTCTATCGTAAGCTTCTTCCCCAGCACCCATTACTGTGAACTGGTCTTCTTGAGGGTCCTCCTGAAGTACCCTGGCTGCAGTGGCAGTTCCTTGAACATTTGCAGGAATGTTGATCTCGGGATGCAGATGTGGGCCAAACACAGGGGGGTTAACATGAGGTTGTACCCTTTCGTTGTTACTGGTGCCGGCAGTCCCTATGTGTGGATCCTCTTGATTTTGCCTCTCCACCATGGCCCTCAGTCTTTCCTGGCTCTGAGCCATGTTGTTCATAACTTCCATGAACTGCGTCATCTGCGTTCTCATCTCCAGTCTTTCGTTTGCCATCTGATTTCTGACCTCTGCAAGGTCCTGCTGTACTTGATCCATTTGAATTCCCGGAAGGTTATTTCGGGTTGGATAACGGTGCGGACGGTTGAGGGGAAATACCCGGCGCCTAGCAATAGTTCCTGAACATCACAACAGAGGTTAGCAACAACAAAACAAAAACCTACAAAACAAACAAAGGGTTAGCATGCAATGCAGTTATGCTTATTTGTTCTCAAGGTATCCGGTTTGGCCTTCAGTTTTGACCCTTCCAGACCCTTGAAGATGTTGTTGATGTTGCTTCCGAAGTAAATTTGGGTGGAACAAACTAACACAAATATATTACAGAAGGTGAAATAATACAACTTGTTCATTTTACAACACAAGCCCCCTAAGGAGTCAAAATACATCACAAAAAAGTAAGAGTACATGGAATAGAAACAACAACAAGCAAATGGTCAAACACCAAGGCCGAACTCATCCTCACGAACTTCCTTGAGAAGTGCTTCGGTCACAGGATCAGCCGGACGCTCCGTAAGGTTCCGGATAAGGAGGTTCCGGGTTGCAACAGCTGCTGCTAGCTTCTTGTGCTGAGTTTGGTCCTTGGACCTCTTCACCCCTGCTTTGATCTTCAATTTTGATATCTCCCTCTGGGCTGCTGCCAGGGCTTCTTGCTGTTCTTTTGCACTAGTCTCCAGTTGCTCCATCTTGTCTTGAACTCTCTTGTCCTCCAGGGTACGAGCTTCGGTGATCCTGACCCACCGGACTTGACTCTCCTTCAAGTACAAGTCTGTCCTCGCTCTCTGGAACTGGGCTTCTTTGCAAGCATTCTTCAGAATTTGTTCACCAGCCTTAGACTTTTTGATATAATCCCCAGACTTCTCAATCTTAGTCAGATGCTCCTCTCTCATCTTCTCCAATCTCTCAATCTCCCTCACACCTTCACTCCTCTCCCGGAGGGTCTTCTGCAAGGCCTGGGTTAGCTTCTCATTTCATTCCTTCAAGCTCTCAAACTCCTCCAAACTGATAGTGGCAGGGGGTGGTGCTGAAGATGACTCAGGCATGTCTTCTATGGTAAAGGGCATCCCAGAGAATTGGGCCCTGGCACGGGACCACTCGTAATATTATGCTGATGCCACATTATTACACTTCCCCAGAATGGTGACTCCCTTGGTTTGAACATGATCCCAGGCCCAGGCAGCCTGCCTAACAACAGCCAAATTAATCTTGTTCTCACAATAGAGGGTCTCAACCAAGTCCTGTGCCTTAGGAGTATGGACCAGTGCATAGCCCAATTGCCTTCTGAACAGCAGAGGATTGTAATTGATACTTCCCTTAACTCCTATTAAGGGCACATTGGGGAAATGCCCACAGCTGGTGATGATATCCCTGCCCTTGGTGCTTTGAGTACACCATCTGATATCTGCTGAAGTTAGGGCAGTGAGTCTCTTAGCCCAGTTGCTTTGCTGATGAGGGTTTAGAAATGCATCTGTCCTGGGTAGATGCTTGAGAAGCCAAGTATGGAACAATGGAGCACAACACCTCACTAATCTCCCCCTCTGCTTCTCATTCCTCTGATGCACTGAATAGTAGAGATCCCCCAGTAAAGTTGGCACTGGGTTCTTCAGGATGAACAAGTGAATTGCATTCTTGCTAATGAATCGAGGCTCATCTGCAAACAATACAACCCCATATATGCTTAAGGCCAACAAAGCACAAACAGCTTTCCACTCCCCCAGGGAAGCCTTCAGACTAGCTTGAGAAATTAAGAAGTCCAGATGAAAGCCAGGGATCCCAGCTTTAGAGGTCATATGTTGTTCAATCAAAACAGGTTCCAGATGCAAAGCCTTTGCTACTTCTCCATTAGCAGGAAAGACCATCTCAGGGTTGAAAGGGATTCCAGCCCTGATAGGCACACCAACCAAAGATGAGTATTCTTCTAAAAGAGGGCCCAACTGAAAGTCTTGAAAGGTGAAACATCTCAATGGGGGATCATAAAACTGAATGCAGGTGTGGATCAGGCTTCTCTGTGAAGGGTCCAGATCCATAACCATGTCCAGTATATCTCCATAATGCTCCCTGAACAAAGGTATGTGATCTGGAGTGATCAGGGTCTGAATCCTCCTGATGTCTGATAACTCTGGCTGGAAGAAGTGATAGGTGATGTTGCTCTTTTTAGGAGCCATGGTGCTGAGACTGAGTAGAGACAGGTGCTGATGATGATGCTGAAGAAGTGGGCCACTGACTGGCTGGTGCAGGTGATAACTGAAGTAGACAGCTGATAACTGAAGCAGGTGCTGGTGAAGATGGGCCAATACTGAAGATGGGGTCAAAACTGGCCAAAAATAAAGATGGATACCCTGAAACACAAATAAGCAAATGTCAATATGATGCAATGATTATGTATGCAAATGAAATGCAAGGGTCTGTGACTGAGCTAGATCTGGCCAAAATATTCTGATATAGGTCCAAGTGTGTAAGAAATCCAGTTGGAGGTCTATAAATCCAGTAACCAAGGTGGGGGGCTCAAATAAAAAACCACAAGTCCAGGGTTTAGAATCACAAGAACTGTCCAACATGGAGTACTCTTAACAAATCAAAGTAACAGGGTATTCTGAGGTCAAGGTACCTGCAAACCTGTAAACAGCCCAACCCCCTCACAGGTGGTGTTCTAGAACAAGGATCCTCAGACTTGGATCGGTTATGAGAAGTGTAAACACTTCCAACCCGGAGGCACAATGTTTACAATAACCATAACAATTCCTCCTCTAATTCACCTCAGTTTCTGAAGGTCAGTACTAAAAGGTCATCCAGACTTAGCAGGCTTCCCAGATAGCCCTAGCATTGCAGGAAATCTGCAACACAGAGTTCTCAAGAAGAAACCCATATCTGAACCGTGTTTCATATTCCCGCACCAGGCCGAAATGGAATGGGAAAGAATATGATTCACTCTAGCCTAGGTGTCACTCAGGTCCCAGGTATAGGACCTTAACTCTCTATGAATCACCCACCCACCAAAGGAAAACCAGATCCAGCATGACAGTATGATATATGTAAAGCAGTAAAGAAAGCAGTAAAGCAACTGTACATAAAATAAAACATATGCAAACACAAATAAACACAAAACACCCCAGTAAACACAAATCAATCAAGCGCTAGGAGGAACCCACAAAAAGAACCAGAAGCCCTGGTTGCAGTATAAGGTTCCCCAGCAGAGTCGCCAAGCTGTCGCTCCCGCTAAATGAAACTGGGTCAAATAGGGTACAGACGCGAACGGTCGGCGAAGGGAACAGTGAGAACACACAGCCGTGAACTCACTGGAGATGAATAGAGTCGCCAGCTAGGCATTTTTATCCCGGAGGAAAGGTAATGCTGCATAGACCTAGAAAAAGATGGATAAGACGGTTTGCGAACCAGAGAGACTGAGAAAGGGGGTTGGTTACAACCTGGGAAGGTATTAGCACCCAGATTGTCCGCCGTACTCGACGGGATCCACGCTTAAAAATTTGTGTTTTAAAGGGGTAGTGTCAGTGCAATTTGTGTATAAAAGAGCTGGAAAGATGTACAGGTGTCAGTGTAAGAAGTGTGAAGTGTAATATATACAGTGTCAGTGTGAGACCAGGAATGAAATACTCATGATAATGAGGCTAAAAGAATGAGGCTAGAAAGAGGGGGAATATACAGAGACTTTTGCTCGATAACTGTTAAGTTATGCCTACGTATCCTCTCGTGCAATGAGGAAGTCAGAACACCGTAGTTCGACCCAAAGAGACTGAAATATGAATTGACCTGTGAACTGCTTACTAGCCTATGCTCAAGTGTATGATCTGTCTGGCACAGATGCAAACTGTCTTGCATTAGACGGAAGAAGCAAGTTCTCGTTTGTGAGTGAAGATGATGAGAAAAGAATCCCGAAGGAGACGATTATTGTTTATTTTGTGTTTTCAGTCTTTTATTGCTTTTGAAAGTTTTTTTTTCATAAGTTAATGAGCTTAAGCCTAAACCAATGGATTAGTAAACTCATCACATCTTCCCTCTGATTAGGGGTAATGAGAGTACCTTAAGTGTGAAGTCAGATTCTCACACTTAATCACCATAATGTAGGATTAAGATCATTAACCTACTTGTGATTATTTAGGGGGTTTTGGTGTTTTTGTTTAGTGTTAAGTAATGAGGTTAAGCCATAATCAAGGATTGAACAGACTCATTACACCATCCTAATAGAAGGATAATAGATGAGAATGTTTAAGCTGAGGAAAGCTCCTCAACTTAATCCATGATTAGGGATTAAACTCATGACAGAACAAGCCTTTGATTAAGTGAATTTTATTAATGGTATGATGATGAAGTGAGTTTTATGATTTGTAAGACAACTTGAGGGGGACTTGTCCATTAACACTAGGGTTAGTCCTTCTTAACCAATTAAGGAAGAATTAGAACCCTAATGCAAGGCCCAAGTTACAAGTGTGATGTCTTGATGATTATTAGATGGATTGATTAAAGGAGTTAAACACATTAAGGGTTTAACACTTAGGATTAAAGTTATACACTCCATCCTAATAGAAGGATGCAGGCATAAGCTTAATCACAAAGCCTTAAAGCCTTTAGGGTTTAGTCCCTGATTATGAGGTGAGAAGAGAAGACTCAAGGAGAGACACAAAGGTAAAACTATGAGGGGAGACTAATCAAAACCCTAATTCATTGTCATGCTTGGTTGTTCCTAAGGTTTGTGAGGTTTTCAAGGACAATCTTCAAAGGAGCCACCAGGAAGCAGATGAACAAGATCAAGAGAAGCAAAGTGACTTGCTTCATTCAAGAAGTCAAGTCACTTGAAGAAAGAAAGTGGGAGGAACAAGAATGAGCAAGCTCAATCTCAAACACATACACAAATGCAGCAATGAATGCAAGAGAGATGAAAAGAAAAGTTATGAGAAGTGAAGGCAAATTCACTTCTCAAGTTTACTTACCACCTGAAATGTTAGAAAGAAATGCAATGCAATGCAAAATGGGATGAAATGGCATGATGATAGACAAAACCAGAAGCATATTGATGATGATAATGATGTTATGAGATGCTACAAGCATGAGGCAGCACATGGAAATGTTCATACAAGGTCATGGATGCAAATGGTGCAAGCTTAGAAGCATGGATACACATGAAAAGTTAGGAAGCATACAAAGCATACAACATGGAAAATGCAAGATGCAATGATCAAAGATGCTTTCTATATGTCTTATGATGTCAAATGAATCACATGAATGCTTGAGATGTCATGGTAAGTCATGTTATGCAAGAGAATGCAAGAAGGATACAAATGAAAGCCCAAATTAGGGTTTATGGATCAAACAACAAACAAAAACCAAAAACAGAAGCAAACCCTAAGATAAAAAATGGAAAATGCCACACAAAGAAACCCTAATCCTATACTAAACCAAGGTCCAAAGGGGAGGTCTCAACTCTTAACCAATCTCAAGATATGAATTTTCTAAGTTATTAGGGTTTTTAGGGTTCCTAAACAAAAGAAATGCCAAACAAATTGGAAATGAGGAATCAAATCATGGCCATTTAATCCTAGAAACTACATGCTAAACACAAAACAAAGTAAAAAGAATCAATGTCCAACTCTTCTTAGATAGGCAGAAATGAATTTTTGAACTTTGGATCAAATTAATGCACAAAAAATGATTTAATTCAATGGAAAATTCTCAAAATGCATCAAGATCAAAAAAGAAATTTGGTTTGAAGGTTGGACAATGTTTCTAAATGTCTTAGAACATTTCATGAATTTTTTGGTGATTTTTAAATACCTAAAAGTATTTTTAATAAATTAATTTCCCTTAATCAATTAAAAATAATCTTTTAAATATTTAAAAATACTTTTTTAATGATAAAAAATAAAATGAAAATATTTTTGGGTCATAAAAATTAATAAAACTTAAAGGAAAAAGTTTCATAATTTTTAGGAATTTTTAACTATTTTTAATAAATTAAACAAAACAAATAAGAAAAATATGAAAATAAATGAAAATAAAGGAAAGTCAACAGAATGGAGGGATGGGATTGAGTCTGAGTTTAAATTTGTTGACCACGCGCGTTATCCAAGGGTCCAGGTTGTTTCTGAGTTAATTAATTAAATTATGATTAATTAAATAAAACACGTGGATTAGGGCTAATCAAACAGATCTGGGCCATCCAAGCTAGCGGGAAGTCAACAAGTCAAAGGCAATCTACGCTCAGAATTCAAACTTGAGTTAATGACTGGATTATGCCCTAATGACATTCAGGCTGCCGGAGAAGACTTCCGGTCGTCTTCTCCGGCCAGCATCTCCCCTGAAAATCTCCAAACTCCCTCAAAACGTAACAAAAATGAAACCTAAGCATACAAAAATGATTCCCATGATCCCCTGAATTAAAACCCTAAGTCAAAACAAATTTATTCTTCCCCAGATTCATGAATCGAGCAAAACAAATTTCTAGGTCACAGAGTTTCAGAAGCTAATTAGATACTCATTTCAACATCATTTCAAAAACCAAAAGCACCAGGATACTCAGTGAAGCATAGAGAACAAGTTTATAACATGAAAAACGATTTCTGGAAAAATAATTTTGGAGCTACCTGGGATTCGAAGCTTTCACTCTGATGACTTTCTGGCCACTTCCTTCAGTGCAATCCACTCCTTAGGACCTCTTGATGATGCTTGAATGCTTTGGAGCAATTTATGTTGGCTGGTTGATGAGTTTAGACAGCTTCTGCTTCAACTCAGTTGAAAATGGCTATGGTGAAATGGGCAGCTTCAGGCCAGTGTGAGTGGTTCCATGTGATCAGGACAATGAGTGGAGAAGGTCTGTGGTGTTTGTTTGGATGTTTGTGTGTTATGGAGAGAGTTTCGAATGAAACTGCAAGTTGAGGTGAGAAATGGCAATGGGGTGTTCTTGCTTGTTTCAGGCCTGGCTCTTGGTGGTTTGAGGTCTATGAAGTATGGTGAGTTGAAGTGTGGAAATGGTTTTGATGTTTGTGTGCTAGGCAGGGAGTTTCGAAACAAAATGCAGCTGGGGTGTGTTTTGTGAATGTGTTGTTGTGTGTGGTTTCAGCCTTGCTTCTTCATATCTTTGGCTTGCCAAATGATAATGTATTTTAATCCTATAGGTCAGATGATGTGACCTGGCCTATAGTGATTGGTAAGTTTGCTTTTGCAAAAAGTCAAAAAATGTGTAAGAGAAGTATGGCTCATGATCTAGGCTAGTACAAGATATGGTTCTGGTGCAGCATGGTGTGTGTGTGTGATGTTGGGAAGGTCCAGCAGCCAATGCATCAAGTGGAGAGAAGCACAATGATGTTTTTGCAAGTTGGCACACTTTTGAAACTTCATGAAAAAGTCTAGTTACACAAACCATAACCATGTGAAACCTTGGTCCAATTCTGATTTTTAGGACCTATTGAATGTTTGCATACTGGTTTGAAATGAATTAGAAGTTGCAATTGGCCTTGGTTCATGATTTTGCAAAATTCTCACTTGAAGCATGCCTTGAAAATCAATGATTTTTGGCAACTTTGTCACACCATAACTTTTGATCCAAGAAGAGTTTGATCATGTTCTTGTACTTTTTGAAAAGGGAAAGATGTAATCTACAACTTTCATGACCAAAGTTTTTCCATTTGAAGCATTTTTGGATCAAGAATCAAGGCTTGAAAAATGACCTAAAATGAAGCATTCTTGAAAAGTCAACTATGCCCAAAAAGTCAACATTTGCAAAAACCCTAAATTCTTGATTTTTATGAGTTTAAACCTTCTTCCATGATCAAATAAAGATCATATACACTCAAAATGATGAAGATCACCCATTGGTTGGGTCATTGGGGGCCTCAGATGCCCTGATTTTGCACTGACTTGTCCAGAAAGTCAACCCTTGATCAGATGACTTCCCCATGGAATTTCTTCATGAAAATTGATATGCATACTCCCTATACCATATAGAGACCAATGGAAACAAGAATGACCAAAAAATTTGGGGTTATGGCCTCTGAAACCAAAACCCTAATTTTAGGTCAACTGTGCAGTCAAACCTGGCTCTGCATCCACTCAAACCCTAGTTCTTGTGATTCTTTTGAATTCTTGGCTTTGAGAGGATGTACTATGATGCTTGAACACATGTAGACCCCTTTGAATTGATTGGTGACCTTTGGAATGGCTCAAGAGGCTTTTGGGTTGCTCAAATCACAAACCCTAGGTGCAGATGCCTTAGAAACTATCCAGTGAATCAAAAATGAGATATGAGATGATATGATTGTGTTTATGCATATGAAATGATCACAAGCCATGGTGTGAATGGGTGAGGGCAAATTTGGGGTGTTTACACAGCCCCATCAAACATCATAGTCCATTCTTCTTCCGGGTCAGGCCCTTCAGTGTGAACAGGCTCTTCATGATCTTTTGCTTTTATGAACACGATGTCTTCATCAGGGAAGTCAAATCTCATAGGATGGTAATCATCAATAGGTTGCTCGGCAAGATATTCAGACAATACACTGCCCTTGATGGCTTTCTGAGAAGTGTACTGGATGTCATATTCCGTGAGGATCATTTGCCATCTTGCAACCCGTCCGGTAAGTGCTGGCTTCTCAAATATGTACTTAACTGCGTCCATATTTGAGATCAACAAAGTAGTGTGGGTCAACATATACTGTCTCAGTCGGCGAGAAGCCCACGCTAAAGCACAGCAAGTTTTCTCGAGCAGTGAATAACGTTGTTCACAGTCGGTAAACTTTTTGCTTAGGTAGTATATTGCATACTCTTTTCGACCAGACTCGTCATGCTGGCCCAGCACACACCCCATTGACTCTTCTAATACTGTCAAGTACATTATCAGAGGTCTTCCTTCAACTGGAGGCATAAGGATTGGAGGCTCTTGCAGGTATTCTTTGATCTTGTCAAAAGCCTTCTGGCAGTCTTCATTCCACCTGATCGTCTGTTCTTTTCTTAACAATTTGAACAAGGGTTCACAGGTTGCTGTAAGGTGAGATATGAACCTGGAGATGTAGTTCAAACGACCTAAGAACCCTCGAACTTCCTTCTCTGTCTTCGGTGCAGGCATCTCTTGGATGGCTTTGACTTTATCAGGGTCAACTTCAATCCCTTTCTCACTTACAATAAATCCCAGCAGCTTACCGGATCGCACCCCGAATGTGCATTTGTTGGGGTTCAACTTCAGTTGGTATTTCCTCAGACGCTTGAATAGCTTCAGCAGATTCACCAGGTGATCTTCTTCAGTAAGGGACTTGGCAATCATGTCATCCACATAGCATTCAATTTCTTTATGGATCATATCGTGGAATAATGTTACCATAGCCCGTTGATATGTTGCACCGGCATTCTTGAGCCCAAATGGCATTACCTTGTAGCAGAACGTGCCCCAGGGTGTGATGAAGGTTGTCTTCTCCATGTCTTCAGGTGACATTTTAATCTGATTATATCCTGAAAATCCATCCATGAAGGAGAATACCGAGAACTGAGCCGTATTATCCACCAATACATCAATGTGAGGTAAAGGGAAGTCGTCTTTCGGGCTGGCTCTGTTCAGATCCCGGTAGTCAACACACATTCTTACTTTGCCGTCTTTCTTAGGCACAGGTACTATATTAGCAACCCACGGTGGATAGCTAGTTACGGCAAGGAACCCGGCGTCCCATTGCTTTTGTACCTCCTCCTTGATTTTCATTGCCATGTCTGGACGAGTACGGCGCAATTTCTGTTTAACCGGCGGGCATTCTTCTCTCAAAGGCAACTTGTGCACAACAATGTCGGTGTCCAAACCTGGCATATCTTGATCAGACCAAGCAAACACATCCACATACTCTTGAAGCAGGTCAACCAGTTGTCTCTTCACTGAGTCTTGTAAGCAGGCCCCGATTTTAACTTCTTTCACGTCTTCATTTGTACCAAGATTGATCGTTTCAACCTCCTCCTGGTGAGGAGTAATAACCTTTTCCTCTTGTCTTAACAACCTGGCTAGCTCCTCAGGAAGCTCATACTCTTCTTCAACCCCTTCATCAGCTTGATTGATTGGATTGTCAAGGTCATACGAAGTCATAGCCGTGCTGTTGTCGGTGTTGTCTGGAAGGCACACTCTGCAAGGGTTCAGTTTGTTCATTTTAGTGATTTGATTTTAATCTTGTTTTAGAAAAGTGAAATAAAGTTGTCATTTTGAAAACATTGCCATTTATTTTTTGTACAAAAAGAAAAATGGAAAAACAGTGAACGGAAAAGAAAAAGACTCATTTGCAAAAAGATGTCTGATATTTCATTGATTAATCTTGTTGCACAAAAAGTACATATGGCCCGATTACAAAATGAGTCTTGTCATCTTGGGCAAGATGCAAGACTTTGATGCATGCTATAAAAATACAGGAAATAATAATTACTCTGCATGAGTAACTCTTATAATTTCCTGGGAAGACCAGTTTGAGATACTGCTCCCCGGGATCTTTGGACGAATCCAGCTTTCCAGGTTTCATTCTTCTTCCAGCTCGTCTTCCAAGTTGTTGACAGCATCAGGGGTGAGCATCCCCCCACTCACAAAGTTGGGCTCTTTCGCAGCCTCTGCTTGATCTTGTTGAGTTGGTTTGTAACCCAACCCAAATCTATCCTCTTTCTTCTCCACCGGTAGTAGTTTGCCCCAGCCTTGGGCAGTTCCTTCCTCAACAACCTTCCGGGCTTGTTGGTATGATGTCATTGAAGTTCCAGGTACAGCAGAAGTTTCATTCACGTTCAAAGCCTCGAACCCCTGACTCATTGTTTCATGGATCTCCCCATCCATCTCAATGTATTTATAAGTAGCCAGGTGGCTGACAAAAATATCCTCCTCTCCACAGATTGTAACGATTTGACCCTCCCACTCGTATTTTAACTTCTGGTGAAGGGTAGAGGTCACGGCGCCAGCGGCGTGGATCCATGGCCTACCCAACAAACAGCTGTAGGCAGGCTGTATATCCATCACATAGAAGGTCGTTTTGAAGGTTTGCGGGCCAATCGTTATGGGCAACTCAATCTCTCCCAGAACCGATCTCTTTGAACCATCAAAGGCTCTCACCACCAGGTTGCTGGGTCTTAACGCCAATCCGTCATATTCTAGCTTCACAAGGGCTTTTTTAGGTAGGACATTGAGGGATGACCCCGTGTCTACCAGCACATGGGAAAGGACAGCACCTTTACATTCCATGGTTATGTGCAATGCCTTGTTATGGTTGCGGCCTTCCGTGGTCAAATCAGTGTTGGTGAACCCTAGTCCATGACTAGCATTAACATTTCCAACTACAGCTTCCAACTGATTGACAGTGATCTCTTCAGGCACATAAGCTGCGTGCAAAACTTTGAGTAGTGCGTTCCGATGGGCTTCGGAGCACATAAGCAATGATAGGATTGAGATCTTGGAAGGCGTCTGATGAAGCTGATCCACTACTTTATAATCACTCTTCTTGATGATTCGCATGAACTCATCAACCTCTTGATCGAATGGTGTTTTCAAACCTTCCTTAACAGCTTGATCTTCCTGCACCAAGCTTTTCCCTTTTGCCTTGGCAGCAGCTTCTGCTTTGGCAGTGGGTCTCTGAATTTGTGGAGCAAAGAGACGTCCGCTTCGAGTGAAGCCTCCGCCTCCTCCCACATTGTCTATTTGTGGTGCAGGGGTTGATGATTCAAAAGTGATTTTTTGTCCTTCGCAGTACAGGTCTGAGCCGTAATGCCAGGGGATGGCATTACTGCTTTCATAAGGTATTGGCCCAGGCACTGTGATAGTGACTGGACTGATTGCAGCTGCGGAAGGAATTGTGATAGTCTGTGGATCGTAATAAATTGTTACTGGTGCTTTGATGGGAGTAGCACTTTGTGAATTGTAAGCAGAGTTATCTTCTGGATCGTAATAGATGGTAACGGTCGAGACATCTTCATGATTCGTTGCTGATGTTGTAGGAGACATTGTCGGAAGGAGGGATGTTGTTGTTGTAGGAGTTTCAAAATGGAGTGGTGCTGGAGTTGTAGAAGGAACATTTGTTGATATCTGATCAGTTGAAATGACAGATGAAGTACTTGTTGATGAAGCCGAAGAATTGTCAGGAACAATGGTTGTTGCAGTTGTAGGAAATACTGGAATTGTTGCTGATGAGATTGCCGGATTTGTAGGAAATGATGTGGTGATTTGAAGTTGGCCACTCTGAATGAGACCATCTATTCCATTCCTCAGGTTATCGCACCCATTTACTGAGATATTGCAGTAAGCACACCCCAACTCACACCCCGGGAACATTTGACATTCGAGGAGTTGAGCCTTAATTTCCACCAACGGTGTCCGGATCTGACCCACACTGGTTATTAAATAAGACGGCTTGTCTTCTTCAATAGCGTTAATTCTGGGACCCCCGTGGTTTGGCATAGGATTTTTGTTGACATTAGGCGGTGGTGCGAAATTCAGAGCTTTTGAGTCTACCAGGTCTTGTACCTTCATGTGCAAGGCTCTGCACTTTTCTGTACTGTGGCCAGGTGCATTTGAATGAAAAGAACATCTGGCGTTGGAGTCATAATTCCTGGGTAGACTGTTGGGATCTGGAGGTGCCAACGTCCTTAGCTCAACTAGGTTGAGTTTCAGGAGTTGTGGCAGCAACGTAGCATATGGCATAGGGATCGGATCGATCACCCTATTGGCTTGAGATGGCCTCTGCTGAAACGGCCTTTGCTGGTTGTTGTTGTTGGTGTTGTTGTAGTTCCTTGGAGGATACTGAGCTTGTTGATGGTACTGAGGTTGTTAATGATAGTTTTGCTGCGGAGGTTGATAAGCCGGTTGTGGATGAGCTGGGGCGGGAATGGTGACTGCTGCCACAGATCTATGGACATATTGGGGCCTGCCCCTGTTGGTGTGGATGGCATTGGTCTCGCCAGTTCTTCTTGGGCCTGCAAAAGGCTTCCTTGTACTACTGGACGAGCTGGCACCATTGTCAGAAATCTTGCCCATTTTTAACAGGCTCTCAATTCTCTCCCCAGCTATGACAACATCTGCAAAGCTAGTGGAAGAGAAAGCAGCCAGCCTGTCAATATATGTCCCCTGAAGGGTGTTCATAAACATATCTGCCATTTCCCTTTCAGACATAGGTGGCTGAACAGCAGCAGCCAGTTGCCTCCACCTCTGGGCATATTCTCGGAAACTTTCCCTTGACGATTGTGACATTCCCATTAGGAGGGTCCTGTTGGGTGCCATGTCTAAGTTGTACTGATACTGTCTGATAAAGGCTTCTGCCAGGTCTTTCCAACACCTGATAGTTGCTCTCGTCAGATGAGAGTACCATTCTCTTGAAGCTCCTGTCAAGCTGTCTTCGAAATAGAACATCCAGAGCTTCTCATCCATAGTATAGGCCTTCAGCCTTCCCAGAAATGATTGCAAATGAGTCCGGGGGCATGAAGTCCCGTTGTATTTTTCAAAACAAGGAGGCTTGAACTTATGGGGAATCCTGACCCCGTCTACTAAGCCCATGTCCATAACGTCGAAACCCAAAGAGTTTTGAGACTCTAAGGATCTCAACTTCTCAGCTATCTCATCCAACCTTCTATCATAAGCTTCCTCCCCAGCACCCATTACTGTAAACTGATCCTCTTGGGGGTCTTCTTGCAGTACCCTGCCTGCAGTGGCAGTCCCTTGAACATTTGCAGGAATATTGACCTCCGGATGAAGATGGGGGCCAAATACAGGGGGGTTAACATGAGGTTGGACCCTTTCATTGTTGTTGGTGCCGGCAGTCCCTATATGTGGATCTTCTTGATTTTGCCTTTCCACCATGGCCCTCAATCTTTCCTGGCTTTGAGCCATGTTGTTCATCACTTCCATAAACTGAGTCATCTGCGTTCTCATTTCCAATCTTTCGTTTGCCATTTGATTTCTAACCTCTGCAAGGTCCTGCTGTACCTGATCCATTTGTATGCCCAGAAGGTTGTTACGGGTTGGATAACGGTGCAGACGGTTGAGGGGAAATACCCGCCGTCGAGCAATAGTTCCTGAACATCACAACAGAGTTAGCAACAATAAGACAAAGACCTACAAAACAAACAAAGGGTTAGCATGCAATGCAGTATGCTTATTTGTTTTCAAGGTATCCGGCTTGGCATTCAGTTTTGACCCTTCCAGACCCTTGATGATGCTGTTGATGTTGCTTTCGAAATAAACTCGGATGGAACAAACTAATACATATATTACAAAAAGCAAAATGGTACATAGTTCGTTTACAAATACAAGCCCTCTGAGGGGTCAAAATATATTACAGGAAAACAAAAGTACATGGAATGAAAGCAACAACAAACAAATGGTCAAACACCAAGATCAAACTCATCCTCCCGAACTTCCTTGAGAAGTGCTTCGGTCACAGGATCAGCTGGACGCTCCGTGAGATTCCTAATGAGGAGATTCCGGGTAGTAACAGCTGCTGTTAGCTTCTTGTGCTGACTTTGATCCTTTGACCTCTTCACTCCAGCTTTGATCTTCAGCTCTGATATCTCTCTCTGGGCTGCTGCCAGGGCTTCCTGCTGCTCTTTTGCACTAGCTTCCAGCTGCTCTATCTTGTCTTGGACCCTCTTATCTTCCAGAGTACGAGCCTCGGTGATCCTGACCCACCTGGCCTGACTCTCCTTCAGATACAAGTCTGTCCTTGCTCTCTGGAACTGGGCTTCCTTGCAAGCATTTTTTAGAATTTGTTCTCCAGCCTTAGACTTCTTGATATAATCCCCGGACTTCTCAATCTTAGCCAGATGCTCCACTCTCAACTTCTCTAACCTCTCAATATCCAACCTGCCATCACTCCTCTCCCGGAGGGTCTTCTGCAAAGCCTGAGTCAACTTCTCATTTCTTTCTTTCAAGCTCTCAAACTCCTCCAAACTGACAGTGGCAGGGGGTGGTGCTGAGGATGGTCCAGGCATATCCTCCATGGTAAAGGGCATTCCAGAGAATTGGGCCCTGGCATGGGACCATTCATAATATTGTGCTGATGCCACATTGTTGCACTTCCCCAGAATGGTTACTCCCTTGGTTTGAACATTATCCCAGGCCCAAGCAGCCTGCCTAACAATAGCCAGATTAGGCTTGTTCTCACAATAAAGAGTCTCAACCAAGTCCTGTGCCTTAGGAGTGTGGACCAGTGCATAGCCCATTTGTCTTTTGAACAGCAGAGGGTTGTAATTAATACTACCCTTAACTCCTATTAGGGGCACATTGGGAAAATGCCCACAGCTGGTGATGATATCCCTGCCTTTGGTGCTTTGAGTGCACCATCTGATATCGGCTGAAGTTAGAGCAGTGAGTCTCTTAGCCCAGTTTCTCTGCTGATGAGGATTCAAAAATGCATCTGTCCTGGGTAGATGCCTGAGAAGCCAAGCATGGAACAATGGAGCACAACACCTCACTAATCTTCCCCTCTGCTTTTCATTCCTCTGATGCACTGAATAATAGAGATCCCCCAATAAAGTGGGCACTGGGTTCTTCAGGATGAAAAGATGGATTGCATTTTTGCTAATGAATCGAGGCTCATCTGCAAACAATACAATTCCATATATGCTCAGGGCCAATAAAGCACAGACAGCTTTCCACTCTCCTAAAGAAGCTTTCAGGGTAGCTTGAGAGATCAAGAAATCCAGATGGAAACCAGGGATTCCAGCTTTAGAAGTCATATGCTGCTCAATCAGAACAGGTTCCAGATGCAAAGCCTTTGCTACTTCTTCATTACCAGGAAAGACCATCTCAGGGTTGAAAGGGATTCCACCTCTGATAGGTATACCAACCAATGATGAGTATTCTTCCAATAAAGGGCCCAGTTGAAAGTCCCGAAAAGTGAAACACCTCAAAGGGGGATCATAAAACTGAAGGCAGGTGTGGATCAGGCTTCGCTGTGAAGGGTCCAAATCCATAACCATATCAAGTATATCTCCGTAGTGTTCCCTGAACAATGGTATATGGTCTGGAGTGATGAGGGTCTGAATCCTCCTGATGTCAGATAGCTCGGGCTGGAAGAAGTGGTAGGTGATGTTACTCTTTTTAGGTGCCATGATGTTGAGGAGATAGGTGCTGATGATAACACTGAAGAATGGGCCACTGATTGGCTGGTACAGGTGACTGAAGTGGATAGCTGATAGCAGAAGCAGATGCTGATGAAGATAGGTCAATACTGAAGATAGGGTCAAAACCAAACCACAAATGAAGGTGGATACCCTGAAACACAAATCAGCAAATGTCAATATGATGCAATGATTATGTATGCAAATGATATGCAAGGGTTTGTTACTGAGCTGGATCTGATCAAATGCTCTGATATAGGTCCAAGTATGTTCAAGAATTCCAGATGGAGGTCTATAAATCCAGTAACCAAGGTGGGGGACTCAAATAAAGAGCCACATGTCCAGGGTTTTAGAATCACAAGAACTGTCCCAAAATGAAGTACTCTTAAACAAACAAAGTAATAGGGTATTCTGAGGCCAAGGTACCTGCAAACCTGTAAACAGCCCAACCCCCTCACAGGTGGTGTTCTAAAACAAGGATCCTCAGACTTGGATCAGTTATGAGAAGTGTAAACACTTCTAGCCCGGAGGTACAATGTTTACAATAACCATAAATGTTCCTCCTCTAATTCTCCTCAGTTTCTGAAGGTCAATACTAAAAGGTCATCCAGACTTAGCAGGCTTCCCAGATAGCCCTAGTATTGCAGGAAATCTGCAACACAGAGTTCTCAAGGAGAAACCCATATCTGAACCGTGTTTCATATTCCCGCATCAGACCGAGATGGAATGGGAAAGAATATGATTCACTCTAGCCTAGGTGTCACTCAGATCCCAGGTATAGGACCTTAACTCTCAATAGAACCCCACCCACCAAAGCAAAACCAGATCCAGCCAGACAGCATGACAGTATGATATATGTGAAGCTATAAATAAAGTAAATAAACAACTGTACATAAAGCAGCAACAAATACAAATATATAAACACAAATAAGCACATAACACCCCAGTAAACACAAATCAATCAAGCGCTAGGAGGAACCCACAAAAAGAACCAGAAGCCCTGGTTGCAGTATAAGGGTCCCCAGCAGAGTCGCCAAGCTGTCGCTCCCACCAAATGAAGCCGGGTCAAATGGGGTACAGACGCGAACGGTCGGCGAAAGGGGGATGCGAGGACACACAGGAGTGAACTCACAGGGAATGAATATAGTCGCCAGCTAGGCATTTTTATCCCGGAGGAAAGGTAATGCTGCATAGACCTAGAAAGATATGGATAAGACGGTTGCGAACCAGAGAGACTGAGAAAGGGGGTTGGTTACAACCTGGGAAGGTATTAGCACCCAGATTGTCCGCCATACTCGACGGGATTGATGCGTGTTTTTCGCAAGTGTACGAATCACGTCAAAGTAATATAAAAGATTATCGAATCCACAGAGACCAAGTGTCAATCTATCAAACCTGTTGTTATGGTGTGTATCTAAGGCAACTAATTTTAAGGGTTTTAGGGGTGCAATGGTAAATAAAATTATAATTTTAAATATTAAATAAAAGACAGGCTCGAATGTAATTCACGTAATCAATGATAATCTAGTACTTATTAGTGGAACTACTTATGGGCAGTGTTTTCTCCTTTGAAAAGAACTAATTTAACAGGAACTGTCGCTTTCGCGTATTCAGAACCGAGTTGTACTCTCTAATCAACCCCTCCTATTGTCACGGATAAAAAGGTGCGTACTGCGTTAGAGTAGTAAACCTATTTTTAAGAAATATAGTATCTTAACTAATTTGAAAAGTATTTTAACCTGGACTTCTTAGCAAAAAGAGGTTCTTATGAACCAGACTCTAAACTTCATAACGCGTCCGAAAATCGTTTTAAAATCTCTTTTCCTTTTTAATCTAAAAACTCCTAATAAACTATACAAAGCGCTTTTGGCTGTTTTTGAAATAGTTAAAAACAATTATTTGAATTGAAAGATAAAATAGCCCTTAGGTGTTTCCACGAACAATTATACTGATTACTGGTTTGATTACGATCCTTACATTCTAACCTTTATGGATTTAGTTAGACATGATAAAGTAAATATTCTTTTTATAGTTTTTCATATAAGTAATTTAAAGCGAGTGCGGTAAGTAAACAAAGTAAAGTGCGAGTGCAGGAAATAAACAACGTAAATGTGCGAGTGCAGGAAATAAACAACGTAAATGTGCGAGTGCAGGAAATAAACAACGTAAATGTGCGAGTGCAGGAAATAAACAAAGTAAAAGCGAGGCAGAAAAATAAAATACTAACTGGAATTAAAATGGCGGCAGGATTAACTTCCTCCAGAGTGCTCCAAAACTCGAACCACAGACAGATTACAGACTCGATCACTCGATTGCAGAGGCACCCCGATGTGGAATGGCAACTGCTTTATAACTGATATATGCCTAGAGAATTCTAATTCTGGATGATGAAAAACGAAAATCTAAGGTCCTATTTATAGTAAAAACTGAAAGCATGAAATGACCAGGACGCCCCTCCACTAAAAAGTGGAGGTTATGGAATTTGGCCTTGTGGCGCCCGCCACAGGCCTGTGGCGCCCGCCACACTCCCTACAGGGGATTGATGAGTGGGGATCGTGGGTCCTGGAGGTTGAGGAGTGGTGGTGAGACGTGGCCACGTCATGGCTAACCCCATGGCGCCCGCCACGGTGGGTGCCGCAAGTGCAAAATGCTGAATTTCTAGGTTTTCGTCCGTTTTCACTCCTTTTTCGCTCCTTTTCCCGATTCCAGCTCCGATTATTATAAAAACCTGAAAACATAAGAAAACAAAGCAATAACAAAGCAAAACAACAATAAAAGCTAAGAATGCATGCGAAATCGGAGTCAGAAATACGGTGAATTTTAGTGTGATCAAATTCTCCCACACTTAAACCTTTGCTTGTCCTCAAGCAAACATTAAAGCTTAAGAAAATATGGTGTCAACACTTGTCTTTGGGCTAAAGGGATTCTAAGTTCAAGTCAGGATGCAGTGACAGATACTAACTAAGTGAACCAAGGGTACCATAGTAACACAAACACAAACTTCAATCCTATATTAACCACTCCATATCATCCCACGATACCTAGGCCTATCTTCTCATCTTTTTGTGTCCTTTTCATTCAGGCGCAATCACATTAAGCCCGTTATCCGTACATGCTTCATAGTAGAGTGACCGGTTAGTGATTCTGATCCATAACATAAGGTTTCTGGCACATAAGCATGTGTAAACCTGTTTTTATTTCGCCTAAATGTAGCTGCGGGGGATCGGATCGTAATCCGCCCTACCAAGTTCAGTGCCAGATACCTCTGAACCAACTAACAATAGGTGACTTGCAATTTTTTTTCTTTTTTGTGGCAAATATTTTTTTCTCTTTTTTCGGTTTAAATGACTTTGTGAGGGTCACCTATACCAGAGTTTGCCTTTTTTCTTTTTTTCTTTTTTTTATTAGCACTGGATCATTCACTTATATTCATCGGCCCCCTACGTAGAGCATGCTTAAGCCGGAGCTGACTGCTAAGATAAACTACTTAGGACAATTTTTAAAATGATAGTAAAGGCCAAGGTGGTGGGGTTTAGGAGTGATTCCTATATTCAAGAGGTCTATGGTGCTAAAATGGTTCTGATGTTTCAAAAAGTTGACCTAAGTCACCACATCCTAATCTAAACCTGTCTCAAAGCCCAAAAAACATGTGAAACAACATTGTTTTCTTTTTAAAAATTTTCTGGTAAGGCTAAGGAAATGGGAAAAAATGAAGATGAACTAAAAAGACACTATACTGGTGACTCGTCAGACTCATGCATTATCTAAGAAAAGTAAATTACTGAAAAGGGAAATAACTGAAAGGAAATAATTAACTAAAAAGGAAATAACAGAAAGCAATAAAATCCCCTCCCACACTTAAATCGAACATTGTCCCCAATGTTTCGAAATAAGATAAGGGGGGTAACCTGGAAAAAGACTACTGAGGAGGGGCACTGGTGCCTTCGCCGTCCTGATGTGATGGTCTGGAACGACGGGATCTACTACGATGCTGGTCCCTCCGGTCGAGTCGTGCTGATAAAGCAGCCTGAGCACTCCGAACCTCTCGAAGGTTACCCAAGATGGAACCCTGAGTAGCCTCTACAAGCTGGTAGTGTCGGCTGTTGAACTCTCTCTGACGGTTCTGCTCTAATGAAATATCGTTCAAGGTACGGCAAACGTTGCTATAAGCACGGTCCGAAACCAATCGCGATTGTTGCATGAAGCTCATATTGTCCATCAGCTGCTGTGAAATAGTAGAGAGAAGGCCATCACGCCTTTCTTCTCTAGCTGTCATATCACGCCACATCTCCTCGGTGACATGGAATCCAGGAGCAGTACCTGCAACAGGGTTAGAGGAAGATGGTGCAGTGTGTGACTGTGAAGGACGATGGGGGGACATGTGAGGGATGGGAGACTGCTCTCTCCGATCATACTCATCATCAGTGTCATGTGCCTCCCCATCGGGAATATTAGGAGGAAGTGGACCCAAAACACGTGGAGCATTAAGATCATAGGTCCAGTTCCTTTCATCACGTACATCAGTACGTCTACTGCATGGTAAAGCAACAGATGGGATAGCCACCCCATGAACCATCAACTCATAACCACCTTCTCTCCTCGTTCGGCACAATTTCATGTCTTTCAGAAATTTTAAATTAATTGTGCGAGGAGGTAGTGGTTCAAGTGTAGCTATCTCATCGTTCAGGCCAAGGGCCCGAGCAATAGACGTAACAAGCCCTCCAAAAACAATCGGTCCTGTTTTGTTAGTAAATAAAGTCATATGAGCAAGCATAAACGGGACCGGATTGATGTGGGTTCTAGTGAGGCATCCTTGCAAAAATAGGAGTTCACGAGCATTAACCTTGTTTGGACTTTCCCGGCCAAAAATAGTACATGCCAAAAGAAGTCTAAAAACTCTTATGGCCGGGTTGTGAATGGTCGACGCAAGTATCCCTTCAAAAGAATTAATTGAAGTACTTGAAAGCCTTAGCCAGAAGGTAAATACCTCGGCCGACCATTCAGCATCCAAAGGTGCCTCACAGATCGAACCTTCCCTATGAGGGATTCCTAACAAACCTGCTAGATCGTCGGTACTGAATTCATACTCAATTCCGAACAGTCTAAAAATAACAGTACCAACAGTGCTAGCAGTGTTAGGACTGACAGTGTATATCAAAGAACTCAAAAACTCAGTTGTCAGTCTCTCATAGGTAGGTTCCTGATTAATGAAAATTTTATGCAAGCCTAGAAATTCTAATAAATTAAAAACACTATGATAAATACCCAAAGCATACAGACAGTTATCGTCGACGTACCTAGTCGAGAGAATTTCTCGACTTTGAAGCCTCTGAATAATTTTCCGTTGCCTTTCGCCCGGTCTTCCTTCACGAAGAATAAATCCATTGAACTCCATTGTTGAAAAGCTCCTTAGGTAGTGAAAATGGTAGAAAAAGTGGTTTATGAGGGAATGATAAAGTTTTGATTTTTTTGGTTTTTGATGGATGAAAATGGAAATGGATGTTGGATATGTTTTATAGATGAAGGGTATTTTGGAAATGGGGGAACTTTAATGGGGTTCAAGGAGGATTTGGAAGGTTGGAAAAATGGGTTTTTGGTGAAGAAAGGGATGAAAATGGTGGAAATGGGGATTGAATCCCGTATATGGTGATGATGACGGCGTGGCGCCCGCCATGGGGCCTATGGCGCCCGCCACAAGGCCAATTCCTGGGCCTTGTGGTTTTGGATCCTCCTTTTGGGCCTTCTTGCACCTTTGTCTTCCGGGGGGTCTGGATAGCGTTTTCTTCTTCTTTTCAAGGCTTGAGGCTTGCATATTCTTTTTGTAAAGACAAAAATGAAAATATTTTTGTCTTATATTTTTTTTTTCTTTGCACGACAAAAATAAAAATAATTAAAGAAACAAAAGAAAAAGAAAAAGTTAACATTAGTGCAAAATATGTATATATATATATAAGAAATTCAAAGTGCATGAAAATATAAAAGCTGCAATGAAGTAAAATATGTCTGGAAATGCGATAAATAAAATACTAGGGTATTGCTGTCAGGGTAGAATGAGTCATGTGGCAGGCGTCTTATCCTGGCTTGATCCACGAATCTCAGCTATCTCCCTCCGAAGCTCTTCAATCGCCTGATGTAGAGCATCGGTCTCTGAGGCATGAGTGAGATCAGAAACCTGCATCTGTAACTCTAAGTCTGCCACTTCCTGCTTGAGCAGGGCAGTCTCCTTGCGGAGCTCATAAATCTGTGTTTGTAGGTCAGGTGGCTGCAGAGACATATTGTTAGACATAACAGTGATTTGGGGAGTAAGAGGTGTAGGAGTGTACTCAGCGGCGGGAGGCGATTTCGGCTCTTCGAAAGTTTCTCCATAACCCTCTAGAGCATAACTCCAATTTTCAGGATCATGGACACTGGTCATCAGCTGATCTGGTAATGTAAAATAGTGTATCGCTTCGCCGTCGATCAGCAATCTAAACATGTTGGGCTCAAAAGAAGCCCTCCTCATCAGTCCTCTATCAAGACAAAAATCAATATCCAGGGTGGTGTAGCAGCAGAAGGTCCTGAGATGCAATAACTTGCGAGACAGACCCAATGCAGTAGCAATCTGTGTAACAATCCCACCGACATGGATGATGCCTACGGATGATCTGGCAACACTAGCCAAGCCCTTCAGTAGAAAGTTGCCACAAGCAACAGGGCGAGACTGAGTCGCACAAAACAGTAGGAAAATCTCCTCTTCACTTAGCAGTGTCTCTGTATCTGGAAAACCTAGCAAAGAATGTGCTAGAATCATCTGGAAGTACCTCAATGCAGGGTTGTGGATTACCTGAGAAAACTGGGTAGAAGGATCTTGGCTTCCTCCACCTGATATTTTAGTCCAAAACTTTTCCACTTCTCTGCTCATGAAATATCCCATCGGTGTATCTGGAATAGCATCAGGAGTAGTCTGGAAACCTAGCAAATCACCAAACTCTCTGTGAGAGAATGAGTAGTCAATCCCGAACAACCTGAAAACAGCGAGTCCATCGGGTCCAGCCCAGGGGTCATAATGAAACGAGCTGAGGAACTCAAGAGTCAAGTTCCTATAAGTGTTGTTCCTGTAGTCAAACTGTTCCCACTGGAGTTGATGGCATAAAAATCTGACGCTTGGCTCTATCCCCAAGGCATCCATGCAGTCATGGTCAGGGTACCTGGTAGGAGCCATAGGGAGTCTCATGTGAACATAGTAACGCTCTCTCTGTGCATCATCTCTAAAGGCCACGTGCATGTCATCAGGGTTCTGCATTCTGTACAAGGTTAGCAAACAAGTCCTGAAAGCACATAAAACATTCAATCGTTAGTCCTGACATAATAATAATAATATAAACAAAATAAAGTAAAAGTAAAAAAATAAAAAGTACAAAAAATAAGAAAAACCATGGGTTGCCTCCCATGCAGCGCTTGTTTAACGTCATTAGCTCGACGACCGATATTTAAACATCATTGGAAGGATATGGTGGATCACTCAGAGTATGGCAGGTGTATGTTGTTGGGATGTCACCTCCTTCGTAGGGCTTCAACCTCTGTCCATTGACGATGAACGGTTTACATGTTTGGTTCTTGATTTCAATAGCACCGGATCTTAGGATCTTAGATACTTCGAAAGGGCCAGTCCATCTCGAACGGAGTTTACCTGGAAATAGTCGTAACCTAGAATCGAACAGGAGAACAGGATCGCCTATTTTGAAGTCTCTTCTTATGATTCTTTTGTCATGCCAAGCTTTTGTTCTTTCTTTGTATATGATGGCATTTTCGTAGGCAGATTGTCTGAGCTCTTCTAATTTGTAGATGTCAAGGATACGTTTCTCACCAGCTGTCAAGTAATCCAAATTCAAAGTTTTGATGGCCCAATAGGCCTTATGCTCCAATTCAAATGGTAAGTGACACGATTTTCCATAGACCAGTTGATAAGGGGTTGTTCCTATAGGAGTTTTGAAAGCGGTTCTATAGGCCCATAATGCTTCTTGAAGTTTCTGTGACCAATCCTTTCTAGATATAGAGACAGTCTTCTCGAGGATTTGTTTGATCTCCCTATTAGATACTTCCACTTGTCCATTGGTCTGTGGGTGGTATGGTGTTGCTACTCTATGCTTAACTCCATACTTGCTTAAAAGTTTATCAAATATTCTCGATATGAAGTGTGATCCTCCATCACTTATGACTAAACGGGGTGTTCCAAACCTGGGAAAAATATAATTTTTGAATAATTTGATGACTACTTTGGTGTCGTTTGTGGGTGCGGCGATAGCTTCAATCCATTTAGACACGTAGTCAACTGCTACTAAGATGTACTGATTTCCAAAAGATGGTGGGAACGGTCCCATAAAGTCTATACCCCATACGTCGAAGAGTTCTACTTCTTGGATATTTCTCAACGGCATTTCATTACGTCTTGAAATATTTCCTGTGCGTTGGCATCTGTCACACTTGACAATGAAAGCATGGACATCACGCCACATAGTAGGCCAGAATAGGCCAGCTTGAAGAATCTTGGCGTAGGTCTTAGATGTGCTTGCATGTCCACCATAGGGTGCAGAGTGACAATGCTCAATTATATTATTTACCTCTTCTTCTGGAACACAACGGCGGAAAATGCCATCTTTACCTCTCTTGAAAAGAAACGGTTCGTCCCAATAGAAGTTTCTCACATCACTATAGAACTTCTTCTTCCGGTGGTAGTTTAGATCAGGGGGTATGATGTCAGCGGCTAGATAATTAACAAAGTCTGCATACCAAGGTACATCACTTATGGCTAAGGATTTTTGAAAATACTCATGAGGGTCTGGGTTATCTTCTTCAATGGTTTCTAGTTGGGCTATCAGTCTATCATAGGCAAAATCGTCATTTATGGGAACTGGATCAGGTTTCAGGTATTCTAGCCTAGATAGGTGATCAGCTACCACATTATCAGTGCCTTTCTTATCACGGATATCCAAATCAAACTCTTGCAGTAATAGAATCCATCGAAGTAACCTAGGCTTGGCATCCTTTTTGCTTAGTAAGTAACGAATGGCAGCATGGTCGGTGTAAACTATAATCTTGGCTCCTACTAGGTAAGATCTAAATTTGTCTATTGCAAAAACTACAGCTAGGAGCTCTTTTTCGGTTGTTGCGTAATTGAGCTGTGCAGCGTCTAGGGTTCTACTGGCATAATAAATCACATGTAACTTCTTATCTTTTCTTTGACCTAGAACGGCTCCAACAGCATAATCACTGGCGTCACACATTATCTCAAACGGTTCTGACCAATCAGGGGGTTTCATTATAGGTGCTGAAATCAGAGCTTGCTTCAGAAGATTAAATGCTTCAGTACATTTTTCATCGAAGATGAACTCAGCATCTTTCATCAAAAGACCAGTTAAGGGCTTTGTTATTTTGGAGAAATCCTTGATAAAACGTCGGTAAAATCCGGCATGTCCAAGAAAACTTCTTATCTCCCTGATAGTCTTCGGCGGTTTTAGATTCTCTATGACTTCTATTTTTGCTTTATCTACCTCTATACCTTTTTCGGAAACTATATGTCCTAAAACAATCCCTTCGGTGACCATGAAATGACATTTTTCCCAATTTAGCACAAGGTTTACCTCCACACATCTCTCCAGGATTTTCTCAAGGTTGACAAGACAATTTTTGAAATCTGACCCACAAACTGAGAAATCGTCCATAAATACTTCCATAATTCCATCTAAATAATCAGCAAAGATAGACATCATGCAGCGTTGGAAAGTTGCAGGAGCATTACAAAGTCCAAAAGGCATTCTTCTATAGGCAAAGGTTCCAACTGGGCATGTAAAGGTAGTTTTTTCTTGATCTTCGGGGTGAATAGGTATTTGGAAGAATCCTGAATATCCATCTAAATAACAAAAGTAAGAGTGTCTGGCTAGGCGCTCCAACATTTGGTCTATGAATGGTAATGGGAAATGGTCCTTCCTAGTTGCTTTATTTAATTTTCTATAATCTATGCACATACGCCAACCTCCATCGGTTCTTTTTGCTACAGGTTCGCCCTTCTCGTTTTGCACGACTGTGATGCCTCCCTTTTTGGGTACTACATGCACAGGACTCACCCATTTACTATCCGAGATCTGATATATTATACCTGCCTCTAATAACTTAAGAACTTCAGTCTTAACTACAGTACTCATTATAGGATTTATTCTACGTTGGTGTTCTCTGGAAGGTTTTGAATCTTCTTCAAGCAAAATCCGATGCATGCATACGGATGGGCTTATTCCTTTTAGATCAGAGATCTTATATCCTAAGGCTGAGGGGTACCTACGTAAAACTTCTAATAATTGATCGGTCTCTTTTTGGTTTAAGGTAGCACTGACTATAACCGGACGGTTCATATCTTCATCGAGAAATTCATATCTCAGGTTTTTAGGCAGTTCTTTAAGTTTTACGGTCGGTTTTATAGGGCAAGGCATAGGATCTGGGGTAAGAGATAAACATTCGTGAAGGTTATCATCAATGTAGGGAGTTTTATAATTGTCATCTTCCAAGATAAGGGTTGATGGCAATTTTATAGATTCAGTTTCTTCTTCTTGTTCTAATTCCCTAATACATTCTTCGATGATATCTAAGGCATAACAAGAATCTCCTATCACAGGTGCCATAAGAAATTTTGACAATATAAATTCTATCTTCTGGCCACCTACCTCAAAAGTTAGTTTTCCCTTTTTAACATCTATTACGGCTCCAGCAGTCGATAAGAACGGTCTACCTAGGAGTATTGGTATGTCGTCATCTTCTTTAATGTCCATGACAACAAAGTCAGTAGGTATAAACAGCTGACCTATCCTAACAGGGACGTCTTCAAGTATGCCTATAGGGTATTTAACGGATCTATCGGCTAATTGAAGTGACATCTTAGTAGGTTGTAATTCTCCTAAGTTTAATCTCTCACAAACTGCTAAAGGCATTAAGCTCACACTAGCTCCTAAGTCTAGAAAAGCTTTTTCGATGACATGATTCCCCAAAATACAAGGAATGGAAAAATTTCCGGGATCTTTATCTTTCTTTGCTAACCTATTTTCGGAAATAGAATTACATTCCACGGGTTTCAGATCTTCAAGTCTACGTTTATTCGTAAGTATGTCTTTGAGAAACTTAGCGTAAGAAGGTATTTGGGTGATGGCTTCTGTAAAGGGGATTTCTACGTGAAGTTTTTCTATAACCTTAACGAATTTTTGATACTGATTATCGATTTGGGTTTTCTTTAATCTTTGGGGGTATGGTATCGGTGGTTTGTATGGCGGTGGTGGTACATAGGTTTTATTTTTAGGTTCTTCTCCTTTTTCTTGACTTTCCGGGGTTTCAGGCTTCTCTGGTTCCTTTTCCTCACTCCTCTCAGAAGTTTCGGGCTCACTTAATCTAGGGTTTAAGGGCTCCTTATAAGCGGTTCCACTTCGTAGAGTAATGGCATTTGCTTGCCCTTTCGGGTTCTGTTGAGGTTGTCCAGGGAACTGTCCTCCAGGTGTAGTCTGTGGGGCTTGGTTTAACGCTACCTGAGAGATCTGGGTTTCAAGCATCTTATTATGAGTAATGATTTGATCAACCTTGGTTCCTAACTTGGTAATTAGTTCGTTAACATGGACGCTTTGGTTCATGAACTCATTGTTTTTCTGTCTTTGAGCAACGATGAAATCTTTTACAATTTCCTCAAAGCTCGGGTTAGGTGGTACAGGTTGCATAGGTTGATTTGTTCTAGGGGCTTGGTAACCTTGTTGTCTCGGAGGTGCGGTATTTTGAATAGGGTTATTATTTTTGTAGGAGAAGTTTGGGTGATTCCTCCATCCAGGGTTATATGTGTTTGAAAATGGGTTCCCTTGGGTATAGTTCACTTGCTCAGTGTTGGTTTCATTCAACAGATTGCATTCGGCGGATTGGTGTCCTTGCGTTCCACATATTTCACAATTCGGCGAAATTGCGGCTACAGTATTCGGAGTTGTACACATATGTTCGACTCTAAGGGCCAACGCGTCCATTTTAGCCTGCATCATGTCTATAGAGCTTAGCTCATGTATTCCTCCTTGGGTTTCCTTCTTTTCCACTGTCGCTCGTTCTACTCCCCATGATTGATGGTTTTGGGCCATGTCCTCGATAAGGGCACTAGCTTCAGGGTAAGGTTTGTTCATCAGTGCGCCACCAGCGGCAGCGTCGATGGTCATCTTAGTGTTATAAAGAAGTCCATTATAGAAGGTTTGGATGATTAGCCAATTCTCTAAGCCATGGTGTGGGCATGCTCTTAATAGTTCTTTATATCTCTCCCAGGCTTCGAACAACGACTCTCCTTGGTGTTGGGTAAATCTAGTTATAAGGTTTCGAAGAAGAGCGGTCTTACTAGGGGGAAAATATCTAGCAAGGAAAACTTTCCTAAGGTCATCCCAAGTTGTTATTGAATTGGGTGGAAGGGAATCTAACCATGATAGAGCTTTATCTCTGAGGGAAAAGGGAAATAATCTTAAGCGTATTGCCTCAGGAGAAGCTCCATTGGTTTTAAAGGTGTCTGCTAACTGAAGAAAGTTTTTTAAATGTTGGTTCGGATTATCAGTAGCGAGACCTGAGAATTGTCTCTGTTGCACTAATTGCAGCAGGGATGGTTTAAGTTCGAAATTATTGGCTGGTATAGCGGGGTTTACTATACTGGAACTAGGTTCCTCGTTTGATGGTTGGGCGAAGTCCTTAAGAGGTCTTCGGTTTTGTTCTTCGGCCATAGCTAATCTATTCCTATGGAAAAACAAACGTGCGCGAGCGTAACGTTCAGGTTCAGCTAGAGGGTCTACTATACTTCCGGCACTGCGAGTCTTTCGCATTGACCGGTGGGTAACAACCTTAGTCTAAACGGTATAACTACAGGGTAATGAAATTTGACGATATTGGTCCCCGGCAACGGCGCCAAAAACTTGATGCGTGTTTTTCGCAAGTGTACGAATCACGTCAAAGTAATATAAAAGATTATCGAATCCACAGAGACCAAGTGTCAATCTATCAAACCTGTTGTTATGGTGTGTATCTAAGGCAACTAATTTTAAGGGTTTTAGGGGTGCAATGGTAAATAAAATTATAATTTTAAATATTAAATAAAAGACAGGCTCGAATGTAATTCACGTAATCAATGATAATCTAGTACTTATTAGTGGAACTACTTATGGGCAGTGTTTTCTCCTTTGAAAAGAACTAATTTAACAGGAACTGTCGCTTTCGCGTATTCAGAACCGAGTTGTACTCTCTAATCAACCCCTCCTATTGTCACGGATAAAAAGGTGCGTACTGCGTTAGAGTAGTAAACCTATTTTTAAGAAATATAGTATCTTAACTAATTTGAAAAGTATTTTAACCTGGACTTCTTAGCAAAAAGAGGTTCTTATGAACCAGACTCTAAACTTCATAACGCGTCCGAAAATCGTTTTAAAATCTCTTTTCCTTTTTAATCTAAAAACTCCTAATAAACTATACAAAGCGCTTTTGGCTGTTTTTGAAATAGTTAAAAACAATTATTTGAATTGAAAGATAAAATAGCCCTTAGGTGTTTCCACGAACAATTATACTGATTACTGGTTTGATTACGATCCTTACATTCTAACCTTTATGGATTTAGTTAGACATGATAAAGTAAATATTCTTTTTATAGTTTTTCATATAAGTAATTTAAAGCGAGTGCGGTAAGTAAACAAAGTA
Organism: Lathyrus aphaca; assembly: GCA_963966055.1. Classification (NCBI taxonomy): domain Eukaryota; kingdom Viridiplantae; phylum Streptophyta; class Magnoliopsida; order Fabales; family Fabaceae; genus Lathyrus; species Lathyrus aphaca. Next base: position 20,900,275 of record OZ014519.1, on the reverse strand, counting down.
AAGTGCGAGTGCAGGAAATAAACAACGTAAATGTGCGAGTGCAGGAAATAAACAACGTAAATGTGCGAGTGCAGGAAATAAACAACGTAAATGTGCGAGTGCAGGAAATAAACAAAGTAAAAGCGAGGCAGAAAAATAAAATACTAACTGGAATTAAAATGGCGGCAGGATTAACTTCCTCCAGAGTGCTCCAAAACTCGAACCACAGACAGATTACAGACTCGATCACTCGATTGCAGAGGCACCCCGATGTGGAATGGCAACTGCTTTATAACTGATATATGCCTAGAGAATTCTAATTCTGGATGATGAAAAACGAAAATCTAAGGTCCTATTTATAGTAAAAACTGAAAGCATGAAATGACCAGGACGCCCCTCCACTAAAAAGTGGAGGTTATGGAATTTGGCCTTGTGGCGCCCGCCACAGGCCTGTGGCGCCCGCCACACTCCCTACAGGGGATTGATGAGTGGGGATCGTGGGTCCTGGAGGTTGAGGAGTGGTGGTGAGACGTGGCCACGTCATGGCTAACCCCATGGCGCCCGCCACGGTGGGTGCCGCAAGTGCAAAATGCTGAATTTCTAGGTTTTCGTCCGTTTTCACTCCTTTTTCGCTCCTTTTCCCGATTCCAGCTCCGATTATTATAAAAACCTGAAAACATAAGAAAACAAAGCAATAACAAAGCAAAACAACAATAAAAGCTAAGAATGCATGCGAAATCGGAGTCAGAAATACGGTGAATTTTAGTGTGATCAGGGATCCACGCTTATAAGATTTGTGTTTTAAAGGGGTAGTGTCAGCGTAATTTGTGTGTAAAAGAGCTGGAAAACAAAATGTACAGGTGTCAGTGTAAGAGAAAAGTGAAGTATATAAGTGAAGTGTCAGTGTAAGAACAGGAGTGAAATGCTCAAGATCATGAGGCTAAAAGAATGAGGCTAGAAAGAGGGGGAATATACAGAGACTTTTGTTCGATAACTGTTAAGTTATGCCTACGTATCCTCTCGTGCAATGAGGAAGTCAGAACACCGTAGTTCGACCCAAAGAGGCTGAAAAGTGAAATGACTTGTGAACTGCTTAATTGTCTATACTCAAGTGTATGACCTGTCTGGCTCAGGTGCAAACTGTCTTGCATTAGACGGAAGAAGCAAGTTCTCGCTTATGAGTGAATGAGATGAGAAAAGAATCCCGGAGGAGACGATTATCGTTTGTTTTTGTGTTTTCAATCTTTTATTGCTTTTGAAAATTTGTCATAAGTTAATGAGCTTAAGTCTAAACCAATGGATTTAGTAAACTCATCACATCTTCCCTCTGATTAGGGGTAATGAGAGTACCTTAAGTGTGAAGTCAGATTCTCACACTTAAACACCTTTGGTGTAGGATTAAGATCATTAACCTACTTGTGATTAATTAGATGTTTTTGTTGTTTTTGTTTAGTGTTAAGTAATGAGGTTAAGCCATAATCAGGGATTAAACAGACTCATTACACCATCCTAATAGAAGGATAATAGATGAGAATGTTTAAGCTGAGGAATGCTCCTCAACTTAATCCATGATTAGGGATTAAATTCATGACAAAACAAGCCTTTGATTAAGTGGATTTTATTCAATGATATGATGATGAAGTGAATTTTATGATTTGCAAGACTACTTGAGGGGGACTTGTCCATTAACACTAGGGTTAGTCCTTCTTAACCAATTAAGGAAGAATTAGAACCCTAATGCAAGGCCCAAGTTACAAGTGTGATGTCTTGATGATTATTAGATGGATTGATTAAAGGAGTTAAACACATTAAGGGTTTAACACTTAGGATTAAAGTTATACACTCCATCCTAAGATAAGGATGCAGGCATAAACTTAATCACAAAGCCTTAAAGCCTTTAGGGTTTAGTCCCTGATTATGAGATGAGAAGAGAAGACTCAAAAAGAGACACAAAGGTAAAACTAAGAGGGGAGACTAATCAAAACCCTAATCATTGTCATGCTTGGTTGTTCCTAAGGTTTGTGAGGTTTAACAAGAAGAAGTCTTCAATGGAACCACCAGGAAGCAGATGAAAGGATCAAGAGAAGCAAAGCAACTTGCTTCATTCAAGAAGTCAAGTCACTTGAAGAAAGAGAGTGGGAAGAAGAAGAATGAGCAAGCCCAAACTCAAACACATATAAAATGCAGCATGGATGCAAGAGAGAGATGAAGAGAAGTTATGAGAAGTGAAGGCAAATTCACTTCTCAAAGCCACTTACCACCTGAAAAGTTAGAAAAGAAAAGTGCAATGCAATGCAAAATGAGATGAAATGGTATGATGCAAACCAAAACCAGAAGCATATATGTGATGTTAATGATGCTATGAGATGCTACAAACCAGAAACAAAACATGTGGATGATCATACAAGCTTATGAATGCAAATGAAGCAAATTAAGAACCAGGAACATACATGAAAAGTTATGAGATGCATATGGCATACAACATGACAAATGCAAGGTGCAATGATCAAACATGCTTTCAATATGCCTTATGATGTCAAATGAATCAAATGGAGGCATGGAATGTCATGGCAAGTCATGTTATGCAAGAGAATGCAAGATGGATGCATATGGAAGCCCAAATTAGGGTTTATGAACAATGCATCAAACAAAAATCAAAACCAGAAGCAAACCCTAAGATAAAAAATTGAAAATGCCACTCAAAGGACCCCTAATCCTATACTAACCCACTGCCCAAAGGAGAGGTCTCAACTCTTAACCAATTTCAAGTTATGATTTTCCTAAGTTTTCTAGGGTTTTAGGGTTCCTAAACAAGAAAATTATCAAACAAATGGAAAATGAAAGATCAAATCATGGCCATTTAATCTCACAAACTAAATGCTAAACACAATGCAATGCAAAAAGAATCAAGGTCCAACTCTTCATGGTTAGGCAGAAGTGATTTTTTGATGTTTGGATCAAAATAATGCATAAAAATGGTTTTAAATCAATGAAAAATTCTCAAAATGCATCAAGATCAAAAAATAAATTTGGTTTGAAGGTTGGACAATGTTTCTAAATGTCTTAAAACATTTCATGAATTTTTTGGTGATTTTTAAATACCTAAAAGTATTTTTAATAAATTAATTCTCATTAATCAATTAAAAATAAACTTTTAAATATTTTAAAATACTTTTTTTAATGCTAAAAATAAAATTAAAAATATTTTGTGTTTTAAAAATTAATGGAACTTTTGACAAAAAGTTTCATAATTTTTAAAACATTTTTGCTATTTTAAATAAATTATATAAACAAATATGAAATAAATGAATTAAAATAAAGAAAATGGAAAAGTCAACTGAATGGAAGGCTGGGATGGATCCTGGGTTTGAAAGGGTTGACTGCGCGCGTTTTTAAAGGGCCTGGATTGCATCTGATTAAATTAATTTAATTATGATTAATTAAACTAACTAAAGTGGATTAGGGCAAATGAACGAATCTGGGCCATCCATGCACGCGGGAAGTCAACAAAGTCAAGCAATCTGACGCATGAGATTCAAATGGAAGTTAATGACTGGGATTAGGGCAAATGACATTCAGGTGACCGGAGGGAAGCTACGGTCATCTTCTCCGGCAACAACAAAACCCTAGATCCCGATTTAGGCTTCTAAACACCAAATTAAACACAGCCAAGTGATCATCTAACATCCTAGGACACGAATCCACTCTCAAACATCATTTAAACATCAAGAATCAAGCAAATCGAAAGAAACAAATTTTACGGGTGAAAATTCAGAGTGACCATACAAACTCATTTCTTACTCATTTTTTATTCTAAGAACATCCCCATGACCAGCAAGACATGAGCAATCAATTTATAACTTAAAATGTAAGCTCTGAGGAAAAAGAACCCATGGTCATACCTGAGCTGGAAAGCTTCAAAACTGAGCTTCCAGAGCCTCCTTTGTGTGCAAATGAACTCCTTTGATTCCCTTGAACTCAAAGAGAAGCTCCAAAGTTCTTGTGGATGGCTGGTTTGGAGAGAAGAGTTTTGGTGCAGCAGGTTTCACAGTCAGGAATGGTGAGGTTTCAGGCTACTCCAATGGTGGATTCTTGCTCCTTTGGGTGTGCTTGACTTGTTGGTGAAGAGTTATGGGGTGTTTGATGGCTGGAAAGTGAGATTCGAAAGTTCTGGCTTTGAGGATGAAAAATGGTGAGGCTCAGTTCTTGCTTAGTTCAGGCCTGAGTCTTGTTGGTTTTGGCTCAGTGAAGCAAGGTGAGTTGATCAATGGACTTGGTTTTTGTGTTTGTGACCTGTGTAGAGAAATTCGAAGAGAAATGCTTGAGGGAGTGTTTTTGTGAATGGTCAGTTGTGATCTGTTTCAGCCTTGCTTGTTATGTGAAATGGTTAGCATTTGGCTTGCATAAAATAATCTCATTGGTCAGATGATGTGACCTGGCCTGCTGTGATAGGTAAGTTAACTTTTGCAAATTGTCAACCTTTTTGTAAGAGAGGCATGGGTTGTGTTCTAGGCTAGTACAAAGGTGTGGGCTGGTGCAGCATGGTGAGGGGAAAGGCTATGGCTGGTTCAGCATCCAAGACATCAAGTGGATGGAAGTGTTATGATGATTTTGCAACTTGCTTACTTTTGAAACTTCTTGAAAATCTCTTGCTTTGCCAACCATGAACATGTGATCTTTTGGTTCAAATCTGATTTTTAGAACTTGTATGATGCTTGCACATTGGTTTGACATGGATTAGAAGTTACAAATGCCTTGGTACAAAGTTTTTTGCAAGTTTCTCATTTGAGGCATATCTTGAAAATTAGTGATTTTTGCCAACTTTGACACACCATAACTCTTGATCCAAAATGAATTAGATCATGTTATTGTACTTTTTGAAAAGGGAAAGATCTAATCTACAACTTTCATGACAAAAGTTTTTCCATTTGAAGCATTTTTGGATCAAAAAGCAAGGGTTGAAAAAGTGGCATAAAATGACATTTCATGAAAAGTCAACCATGCCCTAAAAAAGTCAACTTTGCAAAAACTTCAAATTCTTGAATTTTGTGAACTTCAACCTTCTTCCATGATCAAATAAAGATCATATACACTCAAAATGATGAAGATCACCCCTTGGTTGGGTCATTGGGGGCCTCAGATGCCCTGATTTTACACTGACTTGTCCAGAAAGTCAACTCTTGATCAGATGACTTCCCCATGGAATTTCTTCATGAAAATTGATATGCATACTCCCTATACCATATAGAGACCAATGGAAACAAGAATGACCAAAAAAATTGGAGTTATGGCCTCTGAAACCAAAACCCTAATTTTAGGTCAACTGTGCAGTCAAACTTGGCTCTGCTTCCCTACCAATTCCAGTTCCTGTGATTCTTTGGAATTTTTGACTTTGAGAGGATGCAATATGATATAAGAACACTCATGGATCCCTTTGAAGTGATTGATGGCCCTTGGAGTGGCTCAAAAGGCTCCTGGATTGCTCAGATCATAAACCCTAGGTGCAGATGACTTAGAAGCAATGCAATGACTCAAAATTGAGATATGAGATGTTATGATTGTGTTTATGCATATGAAATGATCACAAGCCATGGTGTGAAAGGGTGAGGGAAAATTTGGGGTGTTTACACAAATATTCAAAGTGGAACTAGGTCAAACAAATGCAATTTAATACCTTGGTCAATAAGAAATCACAAAAATATGACATGGGAAGAAATTACCTCAAAAAATAGTTCCATGCATTTTTTCAGGATTTTTATATGCCTTTAAGTATTTTTTTAAAATCATTTTCTAAAGGAAAAGAAAAGAAATTAAAATTTAAAAGGAAATGAGCATGGGGTGTGGTCATAGCAAAAAATCAGTTCAAAAATACAAATGAGCTAAGAAGGGGGTTGCGAATAGAGCTCTTTGGTAAGCCCAAACACGCGGCCAACCTGGGGTGTACTGTGTTCAGCAATCCACTTCATTGACTCTCTCTCACTCTCTCAATAGTTAGATCGAAACATTCAGGATGATGATAATAGTAATTGAATCACATGACTCTTAGACGCGGTCTTACGGTAACTGCTATATACACATGCGCGGGGTATTCTATTCTCTATCTTCCCCTATTATCAAATATGCAGTAAGAAAAAGAAAAATAAATGACACTGGGTGCATTAAGCACGTGCGACGCATTGTAGCTTCATTTATTTGCTGGAATGCTTCTATTAGTGTATAAGAAAATTCAAGCAAATGAAATTTTGTCACATCAACGTCGGATTGTAAAACCAGTTCCTAGGAGAAGACTTCCATTCGTTTTCTCCTGCAATTGCACCACCGACCGATATATTTTTTTCCAGAAAATTTATATGAGTACATCATTTTGCTTGATTTTTCGCGTAGATCTCAAATATGGAGCTAGTTTTTTCATAACATGCCCGGATAATTTGGAATGTGTTGAATAACTTCAAGATCTAAAAAATGTAAACCACACATTGCCTATTTTTCTAACACACAACTATCCCCTCTCCATGGAGGGCCTCCAGGCAGTCCTAATTGCATAATTTTAACTACATAATGCTATATATATTAGATCTTGAAAGAATTTGCACCAACCTTTAATGGAGTCCGTTGCAACCTTCAAGAAAATTTTCTAGCAAGCTTGTATTCAACTCCAAAGTTACCTTTGAATGTGAAATCCACTAAATCTTGATGAATTTGGGATCGAGAAAAAAGATGTGAAACCTTGCTTGATGATATAGCAGCTACAAAGACATTTCTTTGCATACAAAAACTTCTACTAAGTGTAAACACCATAAATTTTCCCTCACTAAGTTCACACCATGGCTTGTGATCTTTCACATTTACATAAGTTTAATCATACCTTTTCATATTGCATTTTTGCTTCACTACATTAGGTCAAGTTCATCTGCATCTAGGGTTTGTGATATGAGCAATCCAAAATTCATCTGAGCCATTCCAAAGGTCTTCAATCATCTCAAGAGTGTCCATGTGTGTTTTATCATCATATTATATCCCCCAAAGATCAAGGAAGTCAAGAAATCACAAGAACTGGCAAAGCATGGAAGCTGAGCTAGGGTTTAACTGCACAGATGACCTAAAATTGGGGTTTTGGTTTTAGAGGCCATAACTCCAAATTTTTAGGTCATTCTTGTTTCTATTGGTCTCAATATGTTATAAGGATCATGTGTACCAAGTTTGATGAAGAAATTCATTGTGGAAGTCATCTGATCACTGGGTAACTTCTTGAGCAAGTCAGAGCAAAATCAGGGCATCTGAGCCCCCCCAACATGGAACCAAAGTGGATTTTTCATCAAATTGAAGTTGTATGGTCTTTATTTGATCATTGAAGTTTTTAGAAGTTCACAAATTTGAAAAAAAGTGAGCAAAACCAAAAGTTGCCAAAAATGGAAATGACTTGTAATGTAAACTTTCCATTTTGGGAAAGTTTTTCAACTTCCTCTTTTTCAACCAAAAATGCTTCAAATGAAAAATTGTTGTTTAAGAAATTTGTAGATTGGATCATTCCCTTTTCAAAAATTACAAGAACAAGATCTAATTCATTTTGGAACTCAAGATATGGCTTGTCAAAGTTGGCAAAAATCCCATAAATTTCAAGAATGCACCAAAAGGGATTCTTTGCAAAACCACTTGCCATGGCTTTTTGTGACTTCAAACACACTTCAATACATCATAACATCATAGTACATTGCTTCTAGGTCAGAATTGATCAAGGAATTGCAAGATCACCTGCCTTGAACCTCAAGATTTCTCAAAGGGGCCAAAACTTCACATAATTGCAAAACACCCCATAACTTATATCACACATGTTGAATTGCCTCAAGAATGAATTTGTGGACTTCCTTGAAGTCAGCTGCACATGGACATGCCCAAAGGCTAGCTGAATCCTTGCCCATACCTCAAGTACACAAGTTGGTGACTTTTTGCAAGAAGGGCCATACCAATCACAATAGGGCACAACCACTCCACAGACCTATCACAAGTTAATATGTGGACAAAATGCTGGTCATAACACACAAGAACACAAGCTGAACCCTAAAAATCATCAAGTTACCAAAAACACTCCCTCTTGCAAAAGCTTTTGAATCTCCCAACTCAGCCACTCAATCTTCAAACAAAGACCACCATTCATTTCTAAATCACTCACTGATCATAAACCACCCATAAAAATATCCAAGAACACACCACAAACAAAATAGGATTTTCAGCCAGTTGGAGTGCAAGCTCACAAACCAGCCATCCTCAAAGCTTTCCAAGTATTGCAATCTCTTCAGGAAGGTCATTAGAGGCTTTTTACACAAAGGAAGTGGCCAGAAAGCTCAAGGGTGAAAAGCTCCATCTCAGGTAGCCATTCGAATTAATTTTTCCAGAACTTCTCTTTTATGTTACAAAATGATTAAGCATGCTTCACTGATCACACTAAACTTGGAATTTTTGAAAATGGTTGAGAAATGAGTGTGTATTGATTGTCTGAAATTTTTGCCATGTTTATGTTTCTCTTCGAATCATGAGTTTGAGTGAAAAGAAATTTGTTTTGAGGGTGGATTTGATCTTAGGAGAGTGAGAGGAGTGAATCTGGAGCTTTAGAGCTCCAAAAAAGACCTAGGGAAGAAGTTGAAAACTTTCAGGGGAGGGTGTCACCGGAGAAGACGACCGGAGCTCTTCTCCGGTGACTTGAATGTCATTAATTGTTAATTAGGGTTAGGGTTTCTGTTTGAACGTGGACCATTGGATCTGTCTCTCCCGCGCGTGTTGTGTGGTCCAGATTAGATCATTAGTTATTAATTAGGACTAAATAATTAATTAAATAGGTTTAAGTAAGTTTGAATGTAGGCAACAGGATCTGGCACGCAGTCAACCAATCCAAACCCAGATTCAATCCCATCCCTCCATTCAGCATTCTTCAGTTTATTTTAACTTTTAATTCAATTTTTCTTATTTATTTTGCATGATTTATTTAAAATAGCTAGGAATTTCCAAAAATATTTTTATTTTGCATTTTGTTCTCAAATAATTTTCTTAACCCAAAAATATTTTTATTTTTATTTTTCACATTAAAAAATTATTTTTTAGACATTTAAATGTTTATTTTAATTAATTAATGAAAATTAATCAATTAAAATATCATTTAGGTTTCTAAAAAATCCCAAAAAATTCATATTACATCTTTAAACATTTAGAGACATTGTCATACCATCCACACAAATTTATTTTATGTTTTGAACCACTTTTGACAATTTTCTTGAATTTAGGGTTCATAAAATTTTTATTTTTGAACCCTAACTTCAAGAATTATTTTCTGCCTAACCAAGAATGGTATGACAATGATTCTTTTTGCATTGATCTTAATTTGAAATTTATGTTCTAGCATAATTTTGTTGTGAATTTCTTCTGCCTTTTTGAATTGATTGGCATTTTTTCCCTTTAGGTACCTTAAAACCCTAGATAACTTAGAAAAATCATAACTTCCTTAGGGTTAAGAGTTAGGTATCCTCCTTTAGGGTGTGGTCTCATATGGGGTTAGGGTTCCTTTGATTTCATTTTCAATTTTTTATCTTGTCATTTGCTTCTGTTTTTGAGTTTTGTATCTCATGTTGCATGAAAACCCTAATTTTTCATCTTCCTTTGCATACATCTTGCATAAGCATTCATATAAGAACTTGCCATGACATTTTATGCATTCACATGACACATAAGACATCCTAGGACACATTAAAATCATGTTTGATCATTGCATCATTCATTTTCCATGTTATGCATTCATTACATCCCATAAACATTCATGAACTTTCATACTCTTTTCATGCTTCATTTGCATTCTCATTACTTGTATGATTATTCACAACTCTTGACATACATTTGCATCATCTCATAGTATCATTTGCATCATAAATATGCTTCTGATTTTGGTTTATACCTTTGCATTCATTTCATTTTCACTTCATTTCTTCCTTATGCTAACTTTTCAGGTGGTAAGTTCTTTGAGAAGTGAATTTGCCTTCACTTCTCACAATCTCTTCTCATCTCCTCTCTTATGCATTCTTGCTGCTGAAGGTGGCAAAACACAAGGAAGGGGGGTTGGAATTGGGTTTTCTGGAATAATAAAAATAATCTTCTAATGACACGTTTACTTTATCCTGGTTCGTTTGAACTCAAACTACATCCAGTCCACCCGCCAAGGTGATTTTGCCTCTACTGAGGTCTTAATCCACTATTCAATAAGAATACACACAAAGACCTATAGTCAATGTCTTCTTGAGTCTTCTGACTAAACTTAGTCACTCAAGGAAAAATATAATTATTACAAGAGATGTAAAGACGTAACTTAGAATGCTTCTAGATAAGCAGATATCACTAAGTGATAGTTACAACAATAAGAACAAGATAAAATGATATGCTTGAATATATGAGATACGTGTATAGCTTTTTCGTTCGTTACTGAATTCTTCAAATGATGTCCTTTATATAGTTCTTGATAAAGTATCCGTTGAAGACATCTTGAGCCAAATTTGGATATACTTAAATACCTTAATTTCTTTCCATAAGCAGAGATTCTTGTCTTTGAATAATAAAGAGCGTATCCCTTAATCAAAGCTTTTAATAAGACTACCAGCATCTTCTAAGCGGAAATCAGAGATAATGAATAATATATGCGCAGCAAATAAATGTGCCATTTAATGCTGGATTCTTCTTAGAGCGTATCTTCTATAATGGATCTTCTTAGCTTATACGATTTTCTCAAGCAATATTATCTTCTACACAAGAGTACGAATATTCATTAGAACTTCTAATATGAAAAGACTTTGTTATCATCAAAACACTTAGAGGATTAGAACCACATATGTTCTAACAATCTCCCCCTTTTTGATGATGACAAAACATTTTAATTTTAACAAGAATAAAGTTTAATGAATTTAATTGAACTCCCTTTGATTAGAAGATAAACTTCTTTCAGATGTTCTATGATCCTTAGCTCCCCCTGAGTTGATTACTTGACCTGTTTCTTTTTATGATAGCAACTCAAATATTTTATCAGAATATGTAAAAAGGTAGATTATGGTGAACTGCTATGGATCAGAATCATATACGTTTCTCCCCCTTTTTGTCATAATCAAAAAGGTTAAAAAAAATACGTAACAAAATATTTATAAACCAAACAAAATAATAGAGTTTAAAATACTTAGAAGAAAATGCAAACAACCAGTAGAAGTTCAAAAATAGAAATGCAGGAACAGAAGTTAAACAAAATAGCAAAAGGAATTAAAGCAGAAGATGAGAAAATCAGGTGTTCATCTTAGTGACTAACGTCTCCAGCAAAGATTTAATGTCTGATGAAGATTCCACTTGCTTGGTTAGGAGGGTCTTCATTTCAGCAGTTGTCTCTTCTTGCTTGTCTAGACGTTCCTTCACTAGTTGATTTTCTTTCTTTAATTCTTGCAGAGTTTGGAGCACAAAATTGGTTCCCAGAGATTCTTCTGTTGGAGGGGCAGCTTGATTTGCATTATCATCAGCAGTTTCTTCTACAGAAGATACTAAGACCATCTGAAGTGCTGAGAGCTCATCCAGCGATTCTGATTCTTTCCAAGGCTTGTTGTCCAGCAGGAGTGGTTTAGTTTGTGCAACATTTGAGACTATTGCTTGAAGGTACTCACAGAAGTTCTGATGAGCAACATCATAGCAAATGTCTTTGAGTCTTTTGGACTCAGCACTAAACCATTTTCTGAGGTCAGCCCATAGAAAATCAGATGCAGCAGGATCAGTTAGCTCTGCACAGGCAATCTTCAGATCTTCTAATTTTAATTTCAGAACTGTTTCAAAAGCTAACAGTAAAGTAGAAATGTCTGATTTGGATGGTTTTGGTTTTGGAACAGGAATAGTTCTTTTGTTGGACAAGGAGGACAATTTTTGAAGTGCTTCAAAGTCAATTGAAGTTCTAAGGTGGTTGTCATTTTCAGTGACTGTTTCTGTTGGTGAGTCAGGAATATTTATGATGGTAGGTGAGTTTTGGTTTGTTGAATTATTATGGGAAATTGAGGCAGCATCTGAATCTTGGAACTGTTCAAGATCCATATCAAGAGCAGCTTTTAGGGCGGATTGTGTTTCATTGGTAAGAGAGCAATCAATATCAGAAGGTGGAGTGTCATCAATTGGAATATCAAAATCAGCAAAAGTTTGGGGTTGATGGTTTTCAATTTCTGTTTCTTGTTCTGGTTCTGATGGATTTAAAGAGGATAAAATGGAAGCAACAGCAGAAGTTGTAGGAACTTCTGTTTGGATGGGACTAATATTGTGAGGTGGTTCAGTATTATGAGTTTGTTCAGAATTGATATCAGAGGATGGTTGGCTAGAAGGTAGTATGTTAGAAGGTTGTTCAGACACTTCTACAGTTACAGCTTCTACAACAGTAATGGAATCAGGATTAGAAGCAGAAGACTTACCTGTTGTCTTAGATGATTTTTGCATCTTCTGAGAGGAGTCTTCAGCAGTCTTCCTTTTCTTTAATCTGAGAGAGGCAACATCTGGGATTTGTTGTTGGAGATCTTTTGGGTTGAAATCAGGTACTGTACCTTGGCGCTTGCAAATATCCATGTAGTTGAGGACAACATCAGCTGGTGTATCAGAAGAGAAGAGAGGAAAACCTTCTAGAGGTATCCTTCTAGTGCTGATAACTTCTCTAGATTGTAGAGTGGGTTCTTGCTGAATGGAAGTGATGAACCTCATCTTCTTAAGATTTTTTGCATTCAAAGGTTTTCCAACGTCTGTTTCCAGCAGTGCATGTTGATTGATTTCAGCTAGGAAGTCCACTAGCTTGTTCTGACATAGAATATCAGAAATTAATCGTCCAAAAGGTATCCAGTCCCTTTTGGTCTTCTCGCTATCCCTAGTCTCTTTCACAGCAACTCTGAGATTCTGAAATAGTGTATGAGCAAGATTTATTTTCTTTTGTTTGGAGATGAAGTAGAGAAGAAATTGTTGATCCAGATTAATGTAGTCTGGAGAATTTGTGGGTTTCCTGTGACAGATTGTCCCAAGAATTATTTTTGCCCAAATTCGCAAAGGAGTCTTGAGGTCTTTGATTTTGTTTGATGGTTTACCAGCAGTGAAAATCTCTTTGGCAATCACAACAGCATCAGAAACTCTATCCATATCACTGCATTTTATACCATTGCCATCAGTTTCAAAGAGCTTGGCAATGTGATCTTCAGAGATGATAATCTGTTTACCAAGCACGTATGATGTGACTTGTGCATCATTTGAGTATGCGTACACCCAAAATTCCTTCACCAGTTTAGGGAAAACTGGTCCCATCAGCCTGTCAAAATATTTATCCCAGCCTTGAGCTTCAACTTGAGGGAGGAGGTCAAACCCATTATCCTTCAGACTTGCGAAATCAACGAATAGTTCACACAAAACTTCCAGTTTCTCAGGAGAGGTGGAAAGCGTCTTTGATGGTTCAACGTAGTAATCATCAGATAACTCTTTTTGAGAGGATGATGAAGCCATTAGTGACTAAGATGAACTGTTAGGGTTTAGGGTTTTTAGAAAAAAAATGAGGAAGCACAAAAGACTGAGAGAATACTGTTTAGAGAGAGTAATATGCGGTAAAATTTGAAAATGAGGAATGAACTTGATATTTATAGAAAAAGAAAACAAATTAATGCAATTAATTAAATGCAAAATTAGTGGGAAACAATTAAGTTTGAAAACATAATGATTAATAACATTAAATGCGCTGACATGGGGTAAAGCGTAATTGATTCTGGAACAGTTACCCAAGAGATTTTCTTGCCTTTTTGATGTCAACCTAGTCGTATCAAATTCCAGAATCTCAACAGTTATCCTTCTGAGCGAACAGTTGCTAAGCACGTTCTGTCACTTGTCAGAATTCGGACACGTGTTTTGATTCTGATGGAAGTTCTTAGAGCTTTGTTGACACGTGTTTGATATGAAGATCTACAAGTTAATCTTTTGAACAGAAGTTCTAAGAGTAAACGTTAGAGCATAGAATCTTCTGAGATAATCATGTAGAAAATAAAAAAAATAGAACTTCTAGAGATAAGACATATGATTAAAGCATTTTCATTCTGGACATAACTTCATGCTAAGGTTAGTTAGAATGAAATTAAATCTATCTTCAGAAAGGGGTTTAGTAAAAATATCAGCCCATTGGTGATTTGTGTCTATAAATTTTAACATTAAAATTCCTTTCTGAGTATAGTCCCTAATGAAGTGATGTTTAACTTCTATGTGTTTAGCTCTAGAATGTAAAATAGGATTTTTAGAGAGACAAATAGCAGAAGTATTGTCACAGAGGATTGGAATGTTACTCTCATAGATATTGAAATCTTCTAGCTGATTTTTCATCCAGAGCATCTGCGTACTGCATCCAGCTGCTGCAATGTATTCAGCTTCTGCAGTTGATAGTGCTATGGTTGGTTGTCTTTTGCTGGACCAAGCAATTAGGTTATCTCCTAGAAATTGACAACTTCCAGAAGTACTTTTTCTTTCTGTTCTATCTCCAGCAAAGTCAGCGTCACAATATCCTACAAGTTTATACTTTTCTGATCTTCTGTAATACAGACCAAGATTAGTAGTACCTTTCAGATATCTAAAGATTCTCTTAACTGCTGTTAAGTGAGTTTCTCTAGGATCTGATTGGAATCTAGCACATAAACACACACTGTATAGAATATCTGGTCTAGAAGCAGTAAGATAGAGAAGTGATCCAATCATACCTCTGTAGAGCTTCTGATCTATTTTCTTACTTACCTCTTCTTTCTCCAAAATACATGTAGGATGCATAGGAGTTTTGGATATAGAACTTTCTGATAATTCAAATTTCTTCAGAAGTTCTTTTACATATTTGCTTTGATGGATGTATGTTCCTTCTGATGTTTGATTTATTTGAATTCCCAGAAAGAACTTTAATTCTCCCATCATGCTCATTTCAAATTCTGCCTGCATAGATTTAGCAAATTCCTTTCCCAAGGCACTTTTAGTAGAACCAAAAATTATATCATCTACATAAATTTGACATATCAGAAGATCATTTTTAATGTTTTTACTGAAAAGAGTTGTATCCACTTTCCCTCTGATGAAATTATTTTCCAGAAGAAAATTACTCAATCGTTCATACCAAGCTCTGGGAGCTTGTTTTAATCCATATAATGATTTTTTGAGTTTGTAAACATGTTCTGGAAATTTTGTATTTTCAAAACCAGGGGGTTGGTGTACATACACTTCTTCATCAATATAGCCATTTAAAAATGCACTTTTGACATCCATTTGATATAGAATGATATTATGATTTACAGCAAATGATATTAGAAGTCTTATTGATTCTAACCTGGCGACTGGTGCATAGGTTTCTGTGTAGTCAATTCCTTCTTGTTGACTATAACCTTGTGCAACCAGTCTTGCTTTATTTCTGACAACTTCTCCTTTCTCATTGAGTTTGTTTCTGAATACCCATTTGGTGCCAATGATGTTGAATCCTCTGGGTCTAGGAACTAGATCCCACACATCATTCCTGGTGAATTGATTAAGTTCTTCTTGCATAGCCAGAATCCAATCATTTTCTGATAGAGCTTCTTCTACAGAAGATGGTTCAATCAGGGAAACAAGTCCTAATAGCGTCTCTTCAGAGTTTTTGAATGAGGATCTTGTTCTGATTGGTTCATCCTTCTTTCCCAAGATTTTATCTTCTGGATGATTAATAGTGCTTCTGGAAAGTTTCTTCTGGATGGTTTCTTCAGGTGTTGATGGAGCAGTTGTGTTGTTTTGAACTTTGGAAGATTGACCTTTGGAAGTTCTATTTGTAGAAATCTCTACTTCTATATCTGCATTGAATTCATTCTGCTTTGGTTTTTCAGAACCAAGCTTATCATCAAATCTGACATGAATTGATTCTATCACAATACGTGTTTCTGTATTGTATACTCTGTATCCCTTAGAACGTTCAGAGTATCCTAACATATAACACTTTTGTGCCTTAGAATCAAATTTGTTCAGAGTATCAAGAGTATTTAGCATAAAACAAGTACATCCAAAAGGATGAAAATAAGAAATGTTGGGCTTTCTGTTCTTCCACAATTCATAAGGAGTCTTTTCAAGAATAGGTCTTATAGAGATTCTATTCTGAATGTAACATGCTGTATTTACTGCTTCTGCCCAAAAATGTTTAGCCATATTAGTCTCATTGATCATGGTTCTGGCCATCTCTTGTAAAGTTCTATTTTTACGTTCTACAACCCCATTTTGTTGTGGAGTTCTAGGACAAGAAAAATCATGAGAGATGCCATTTTCATTAAAGAAAGATTCTAATTGTTTATTTTCAAATTCTCCACCATGATCACTTCTGACTTTAATGATCTTTGATTCTTTTTCATTTTGAACTTGTTTGCAGAAGTTAGAGAATACAGCAATTGACTCATCCTTGTGTCTAAGAAACTTTACCCATGTCCATCTGCTGAAGTCATCTACGATCACCAATCCATACTTCTTGCCACTGACAGAAGCAGTTTTCACTGGTCCAAATAAGTCAATGTGCAGAAGTTCTAATGGTCTAGAGGAAGAAACAACATTTTTAGCTTTGAATCCAGTTTTTGAAAATTTGCCTTTTTGACATGCTTCACATAGAGCTTCTGAGTTGAACTTCAAATTTGGAAGTCCTCTAACCAGATTGAGTTTGTTAAGTTGAGATATTCTTCTCATATTAACATGTCCCAATCTTCTATGCCAGACCCATTGCTCAGTTTCCACAGACATTAGACATTTTACATTTTGAATTTTTAATTCAGAAAGCTTTATTTTATAAATGTTGTTCTTTCTTTTTCCACTAAAAAGGATTGTTCCATCTTTCTGACTAACAGCTTTACAGAATTTTTGATTAAAGATTATGTCATAACCATTATCACTTAATTGACTTATGGATAATAAATTATGCATTAATCCTTCTACAAGCAGAACATTAGATATAGAAGGAAGATTTCCATTACCAATAGTTCCAGAGCCAATAATTCTTCCTTTTTGATTGCCTCCAAAACCTACGTGGCCTCCATCTTTTAATTCAAGACTTTGGAACATATGCTTTCTTCCCGTCATGTGACGTGAGCATCCAGAGTCCAGGTACCATGATTGGTGTTTCAGTTTTGCTGTTAAAGACATCTGCAACATACACAATTTTATCCTTGGGTACCCATATTCTTCTGGGTCCTTGTTTGTTAGATTTTACAAACTTCTGATTTATTTTAGGTTTTAAATCAGAACTTGTAGAGCAAGATGACTCACTAGTGTATATAAGATCATGATTATGACCGTAGGTGAAATGAGAACTTAGAGGAGTATTAGGATTTATAACAATGTCATCAATATTTTTTAATTTTTGAATTTCATTAATTTTTTCATATCCTATGCCTCTTCTTTCATTTCTGCTAACACCATAGATCATAGAAGCAATCTTACTTCTATCTAAGCTTTTGGTGAGAAATTGTTGAAAACTATAATCATATTGTTTTATGATATTATCAGAATTGATTAGATCTTCTAATTCAGATTTCTTCTGAGCTTTGAGTTTCTCAAAAGAATTTTTACATTCAAAAAGATTTTCTTTCAGCTCAGAGTTTTCTGTTTTCAGTTTTCTAATATCTTCTAATTCAGATACAAGATTTTGTTTAACGTCTTTGTATTTGAATTGAAGCTTCTGATATTTTTCAAGAATTTCTGACAAACTAGCTTCTAACTCTGATCTAGAGAATTTAGAGAATACCTCTTCTGAATCTGATTCTAACTCTGATTCTGATGAGTGATCATCTTCTGGTATATTTGCCATTAATGCAATATTAGCTTGTTCATCTTCAGAATCTGACTCTGCTTCAGATGATTCAGAATCATCCCATGTTGCCATGAGACTCTTTTTCTTTTCTCTACTGAATCTGTTTCTAGGTTTGTCTTTCTGAAGTTTTGGACATTCACTTTTATAGTGTCCTGGTTCTTTGCATTCGTAGCACACAACTTCTTTGCTTCTGGGTTTCTTGTGACTGGATTCAGAATGATTGTTTGATCTTCTGGTGTTTCTGAACTTCTTCTGTCGATGCTTCCAGAGTTGTTGAACTCTTCTTGACAAAAGAGATAATTCATCTTCTTCTGATGAGCATCCAGAGCTTTCTTCTTCTTCTGCCTGTAAAGCTTTAGAAACATGTTTGTTAGATTTAAGAGCTACAGACTTACCTTTCTTCTGGGGCTCATCTTCTTCTAATTCAATCTCATGACTTCTCAAGGAGCTGATCAGTTCTTCTAAAGAAATTTCATTCAGATTTTTTGATAACTTTAAAGCAGTGACCATGGGTCTCCAGTCTTTTGGTAAACTTCTGATGATTTTCTTCACGTGATCTGCTGTTGAGTAGCCTTTGTCCAGAACTTTTAGTCCAGCAACCAGAATTTGAAACCTTGAAAACATTTTTTCAATAGTTTCATCTTCTTCCATCTTGAAAGCTTCATACTTCTGGATGAGAGCTAGAGCTTTGGTCTCCTTGACTTGAGAGTTGCCTTCATGTGTCATCCTTAGAGAATCAAACATGTGTTTGGCTGAATCCCTGTTTGTGATCTTCTCATATTCTGTGTACGAGATAGCACTTAGAAGTATGGTTCTAGCTTTGTGATGATTTCTGAATTCCTTCTTCTGTTGGACTGTCATATTTTTTCTTTCAATCTTCTGACCATCTTCTCCAACAGGATGAATGTATCCATCTGTCACCATGTCCCAGAGATCTCCATCTAGAGCTAGAAAGAAACTCTCTAGAACATCTTTCCAGTAGTCGAAATTGTCGCCATTGAACATTGGTGGTTTAGCATTGATCTTGTCATTCTGATATTCATTGTTAATTCCAGTTTCTGCCATGTGTTTATCTTCTGGATCTTTTACTGACACGGTTAAGTGTAATACTCAGAACCTAGCGCTCTGATACCAATTGAAGGTGGCAAAACACAAGGAAGGGGGGTTGGAATTGGGTTTTCTGGAATAATAAAAATAATCTTCTAATGACACGTTTACTTTATCCTGGTTCGTTTGAACTCAAACTACATCCAGTCCACCCGCCAAGGTGATTTTGCCTCTACTGAGGTCTTAATCCACTATTCAATAAGAATACACACAAAGACCTATAGTCAATGTCTTCTTGAGTCTTCTGACTAAACTTAGTCACTCAAGGAAAAATATAATTATTACAAGAGATGTAAAGACGTAACTTAGAATGCTTCTAGATAAGCAGATATCACTAAGTGATAGTTACAACAATAAGAACAAGATAAAATGATATGCTTGAATATATGAGATACGTGTATAGCTTTTTCGTTCGTTACTGAATTCTTCAAATGATGTCCTTTATATAGTTCTTGATAAAGTATCCGTTGAAGACATCTTGAGCCAAATTTGGATATACTTAAATACCTTAATTTCTTTCCATAAGCAGAGATTCTTGTCTTTGAATAATAAAGAGCGTATCCCTTAATCAAAGCTTTTAATAAGACTACCAGCATCTTCTAAGCGGAAATCAGAGATAATGAATAATATATGCGCAGCAAATAAATGTGCCATTTAATGCTGGATTCTTCTTAGAGCGTATCTTCTATAATGGATCTTCTTAGCTTATACGATTTTCTCAAGCAATATTATCTTCTACACAAGAGTACGAATATTCATTAGAACTTCTAATATGAAAAGACTTTGTTATCATCAAAACACTTAGAGGATTAGAACCACATATGTTCTAACAGCTGCATTTTGTATTTGTCTTAGAGTGAGCTTGCTCATTCATGTTCCTCCTTTACCTTCTTCCTTCAAGCAACTTATCTTCTTAAGTGAAGTAAGTTGGCTTGCTCCTTCTGCTTCTCCTCTTTCTATTTGCTTCGTCCTTGGTGGCCTTTCTTTAAGATCTATTGCAAGCCTCATAAACCCTAGGAACATCCAAGCATGATAACAATTAGGGTTTGATTAGTCCCCCATTAGTTTTACCTTTTGTGTCATCCTTTGTGTCTTCTCTTCTTATCTCATAATCAGGGACTAAACCCTCAAGGTTTTAAGGCTTTGTGATTAAGGTTATGCCTGCATCCTTCTCTTAGGATGGAGTGTATGACTTTAATCCTAAGTGGTAAACCCTTAATGTGTTTAAATCCTTTAATCAATTCATCTAATAATCATTAAGACATTAAGCTTGTAACTTGGGCCTTACATTAGGGTTCTAATTCTTCCTTAATTGGTTAAGAAGGACTAACCCTAGTGTTAATGGACAAGTCCCCCTCAAGTTGTCTTACAAACTATAAAATCCACTTCTTAATCTTACCATTAACTAAAATCCACTCTAATAAAGGCTTTGTTTTGTCATGAGGTTAATACCTAATCATGGATTAAGTTGAGGAGCCTTCCTCAGCTTAAGTGTTCTCATCTATTATCCTTCTATTAGGATGGTGTAATGGATCCATTAAATCCTTGATTATGGCTTAAACTCATTACTTAACACCAAACAAAAACACCAAAAAACATCTAAATAATCACAAGTAGGTTAATGATGTTAATCCTACACAATTATGGTAATTAAGTGTGAGGTGCTTACTTCCTACTTAAGGTATTCTCATTATTGTTAGAACAAATGTGGTTCCAATCCTCTAAATGTTTTGATGATAACAAAGTCTTTTCATATTAGAAGTTCTAATGAATATTCGTACTCTTGTGTAGAAGATAATATTGCTGAGTAAATCGTATGAGCTAAGAAGAACCATTATAGAAGATATGCTCTAAGAGGAATCCAGCATTAAATGGCATATTTAATTGCTGCGCATATATTATTTATTATCTCTGATTTCCGCTTAGAAGATGCTGGTACCCTTATTAAAAGCTTTAATTAAAGAATACGATCTTTAATATTCAAAGACAAGAATCTCTGCTTATGGAAAGAAATTATGGTATTAAAGTATATCCTAATTTGGCTCAAGATGTCTTCAACGGATACTTTATCAAGAACTATATAAAGGACATCATTTGAAGAATTCAGTAACAAACGAAAAAGCTATACACGTATCTCATATATTCAAGCATATCATTTTATCTTGTTCTTATTGTTGTAACTATCACTTAGTGATATCTGCTTATCTAGAAGCACTCTAAGTTACGTCTTTACATATCTTGTAATAATTATATTTTTCCTTGAGTGACTAAGTTTAGTCAGAAGACTCAAGAAGACATTGACTATAGGTCTTTGTGTGTATTCTTATTGAATAGTGGATTAAGACCTCAGTAGAGGCAAAATCACCTTGGCGGGTGGACTGGATGTAGTTTGAGTTCAAACGAACCAGGATAAAGTAAACGTGTCATTAGAAGATTATTTTTATTATTCCAGAAAACCCAATTCCAACCCCCCTTCCTTGTGTTTTGCCACCTTCAATTATCCCTAATCAGAGAGAGGATATGATGAGTTTACTAACCCTTGGTTTAGGCTTAAGCTCATTAACTTATGACAAACACAAAAAGCAATAAAAGATTGAAAACATCAAAAACAAACAATAATCGTCTCCTTCGGGATTCTTTTCTCATCATCTTCATTCACAAACGAGAACTTGCTTCTTCCGTCTAATGCAAGACAATTAGCACTTGAGCCAGACAAGTCATACACTTGAGCATAGACAAGCAAGCAGTTCATCAGTCAATTTATCTTTCAGTCTCTTTGAGTCGAACTACGGTGTTCTGACTTCCTCGTTGCACGAGAGGATACGTAGGCATAAATTAACTGTTATCGAACAAAAGTCTCTGTATATTCCCCCCTCTTCCAGCATTATTCTTTTAAGCCTCATTGTCTTGGGTATTGCACTCTTTTCTTAAACTGACACTCCTTTTCTTCACTCCACATTTCTTTTGCACTGAAAATTGTATTCTTTCCCAGCTTTTGCACACAGATGGCGCTGACACTACCCCTCTAAACACAAACTTTCAAGCGTGGATCCCGTCGAGTACGACAGACAATCTGGGTGCTAATACCTTCCCAGGTTGTAACCAACCCCCTTTCTCAGTTTCTCTAGTTCGCAACCGTCTTATCCATCTTTTCAAGGTTTATGCAGCATTACCTTTCCTTCGGGATAAAAATTCCTAGCTGGCGACTCTATTCATATTCACCTTCATTCTCTCCTTTTGCCAACCGTTCGCGTCTTTACCCCTTCTGGCCCTGTGTCATTTGGTGGGAGCGATAGTTTGGAGACTCTGCTGGGGAGTCTTATACTGCAACCAGGGCTTCTGGTTCTTTTTGTGGGTGCCTCCTAGCGCTTGTTTGAATTGTGTTTACGGGGGAGTTATGTGCTAGTTGTGTTTATTTATTTGCTTTATTTATTGCTTTATGTACATCTTTATTTATTGCTTTCTTTTACAGTCTTATGCATATTTCATACTGCCATTATCATTGTGCTGGATCTGGTTTTCTTTGGTGGGTGGGGTTTCACTGAGTGATTAAGGTCCTATACCTGGGACCTAAGTGAAAAATAGGCTAGAGTGGTTCATGTTCTTTCCCATTCCATTTCGGTCTAGTGTGGGAATATGAAACACGGTTCAGATGTGGGTTTCTTCTTGAGAACTCTGTGCTACAGATTTCCTGTAGTGCTAGGGCTATCTGGGAAGCCTGCTAAGTCTGGATGACCTTCAGAATCTGGGGAGAATTAGAGGAGGATCTTTTATGGCTATTGTAAACACTGTACCTCCAGGTTAGAAGTGTTACATTTCTCATAACTGATCCAAGTCTGAGGATCTTTGTTCTAGAACATTACATGAGAGGGGGTTGGGTTGTTTACAGGTTTGCAGGAACCCTTGGCCACATCATACCCTGTTACTGTATTGTTTAAGAATACTTCACTTTGGACAGTTCTTGTGATTAACCCTGGACATGTGACTCTTTATTTGAGTCCCCCACCCTGGTTACTAGATTTCTGAGCCTCCATCCTAACCTTTGAACATACATGGACCTTATACCAAGATAGATAATCAGATCCAGCTCTTAATCACAAACCCTTGCATATCATTTGCATATATCATCATTGCATCATTTAACATTTGTTTATTTGTTTTTCAGGGAATCTATCATATCACATTTGGTTTGGTTTTGACCTCTTCTGTTTCTTTGACCTCTGCTTCAGTCATTTTCTACAGCATCTGCTTCAGTTATCTCCCTCAGCACCTGCATCAGTCTACCAGAGACTCACCTTCAGCTTCTCAATCTGTGATCTTCATCAGCATTTGTCTTCAGCTTCTTCATCAGCACTCATGGATATTCCAAGGAAAAGCAACATATCTTATCACTTCTTTGAGCCTTCCTTGACTGGTATCAGGTAGGTCCAGTCACTCATCACACCTGACCACATCCCTCTGTTTAGAGAGCACCATTGGGGTATTTTGGACATGGTTATGGACCTTGATTCTTCTCAGAGGAGCATGATCCACACATGCTTGCAGTTTTATGACTCTCCACTTAGATGTTTCACCTTTCTTGACTTTCAGATAGGGCCTCTGTTGGAGGAGTTTTCTTTGTTGATTGGAGTGCCTATCAGAGTAGGAATCCCCTTCAACCCAGAGATGACTTCTCCCAGAAGTGAAGAGATAGCAAGGGCATTGCACTTGGAGCCTGCCCTTGCTATCTCTGGACTTCTTGAGCAAAGTATGACAACAAAAGCTGGGATTCCTGGTTTACATCTGGACTTCTTGATTTATCAAGCTATCCTGAAGGTTGCAGTGGGAGAATGGAGGGTAGTCTGTGCACTTTTAGCCCTCAGCATATATGGGGCTATATTGTTTGCAGATGAGCCTAAATTTGGGAGTAAGAATTCCGTCCACTTGTTCTTGCTAAGGAACCCAGTGCCTACATTACTGGGAGATTTTTACTACTCCATTCATCAGAGAAATGAAAAGCAAAGGGGAAAGTTGGTCAGATGCTGTGCTCCTTTGTTTTACTCTTGGATGCTCAGACACCTGCCTAAATCAGATGCTTTCTTGAACCCACACCAGCAGAAGAATTGGGCCAACAGATTCATTGCCTTAACATCAGATGATATCAGATGGTGCACCCAGAGCCCCAAAGGCAAGGATATTATTACCAGCTGTGGGAAATACCCTAATGTTCCTCTAATAGGAGTAAAAGGTTGTATCAATTACAACCCTTTACTGTTTAAGAGACAATTGGGATATGCCTTGGTTCACCCTCCCAGAGGGAAGGATTTAGCTGAGACCCTATACTGTGAAGTGCAACCTAATTCAGCTGTTGTCAGACAAGCTGCCTGGGCTTGGGACAACATTCAGACAAAAGGGACAGCCATCCTTGGAAGGTGTAACAATATTGCTTCAGCTCAGTACTCAGACTGGTCTCGTACTAGAGCTCAGATTACCAGGATGCCTTTCACCTTGGAAGACACACCTGGACCTTCTACAGTATAGCCTGCAGCAACTGTTAGCCTGGTGGAATTTGAAAAGCTGAAAGAAAGGAATAATCAGCTATCTGAGGCCCTGAAGAAGACTCTTTGGGAAAGAAACGACAGTCGTCTGGACATTGAAAGATTGGAAAGACTCAAGACTGAGTATCTTACCAAGATTGAGAGAACAGATAACTACATAAGGAAAGCAAGAGCAAGAGAGCTGGTTTTGAAGAATGCCTGCAAGGAGGCCAAGATTCAGAAAGCTAGGGATGAGCACTACCTGGAGGAAAGCCAGGTTGGGTGGATCAGGATCACTGAAGCCCATGCACTAGAAGACCAGAGGATTCAGGCCAAGATTGAGCAGTTGGAAGCCAATGAGAAAAAGCAGCAGGAAGCTTTACTGGCAGCCCAAAAGGAAATATCAGAGTTAAAACTCCGGGCGGGGTTAAAGAGATCAAAGGATCAGGACATGCATAAGAAGCTTACTAATGTCATTGCTACCAAGAACCTCCTCATTAGGACCATTACAGTGCACCCAGCTGGTCCGGTGACTGAGGCACTCTTGAAGGAAGTCAGGGAAGATGACTATGGATTGGATGTCTGATTCCTCTTTGCTTGTATTTCTTTTCTTTTGATGTACTTTTTCTTTTGATTGTTGTATTTTTGACCCACCATGGGCATGTTTTGTAAACAGACTATGTTTTTCATTTGTAATATATCAGTTTGTTTTATTTTGGTGGGCTTTCTCTCAACATCATCAAGCATCTCCTCGAGGTCTGGAAAGGTCAAAACCAAGAACCAAATCGGATACCTTGGAAAATAAATAAGCATATTGCATTGCATACTAACATTTTCCTTTGTTTTGTAGGATTTTGGTTTGTTATTTTGTTTCTCACTTTGTTGTGGTCTCAGGAAACATTGCTCGTCGCAGAGTGTTCTCTATCGACCGCACACACTGGTACCCAACGCGAAACAACCTTCCAGGCATTCAGATGGATCAGGTACAGCAGGACCTGAATGAAGTATGAAATCAGATGGTAAACGAAAGGGTCGAGATGAGACACCAAATGACCCAGTTTATGGCTGTGATGACTGGCTTAGCCCAGAGCCAAGAAAGGCTGAGAGAGCTGGTGGAAAGACACACACCTGAAGAACCCCATCCTGGAACAGGAGGAACTAGCAATAATGAACAAGGGCAGCCTCGTATTGACCCACCAGAGTTTGGGCCCCACTTGAACCCAGATGTTAATATCCCAAGGAACATTCAAGGAAACACTGCTGCAGGCAGGATCTTGCAAGAAAATCCTTAGGAGGAGCAGTTCATAGTTATTGGGGCTGGGGATGAGGTGTATGACAGAAGGCTGGATGAGATTGCTGAAAAGCTGAGGTCTTTGGAATCCCATAATTCTTTAGGCTTTGACGTAATGGATATGGGGATTGTAGATGGGGTGAGGATTCCCCACAAATTCAAACCCCCTTGCTTTGAGAAATATAATGGTACCTCCTGCCCATGTACTCATCTACAATCCTTCTTAGGGAGACTCAAGGCTTATACCATGGACGAGAAGTTATGGATGTTCTATTTGGAGGACAGCCTGACTGAAGCATCAAGAGAATGGTATTCGCATCTGACAAGGGCCACTATAAGATGTAGGAAAGACTTGGCTGAAGCTTTCATCCGGAAATACCAGTACAACCTAGACATGGCTCCCAATAGAACTCTTCTAATGGGCATGCCTCAGTCTTCAAGGGAAAGCTTTCAGGATTATGCTCAGAGGTGGAGACAGCTTGCTGCTGCTGTCTAGCCACCCATGTCTGAACGAGAGATGGCTGACATATTTATGAACACCTTGCAGGGAACTTATATTGATAGACTTGCTGCTTTCTCTTCTACCAGTTTTGCCGATGTAGTTATAGCTGGTGAGAGAATTGAGAGTCTTTTGAAGATGGGAAAAATCTCTGACAATGGTGCAAGTTCCTCCAACAACCCCAGAAAACCCTTTTCAGGACCTCGAAGGGCAGGTGAAACAAATGCTATCCATGCAGGCCGGGGCAGACCCCAGTATTCTCATAGATCAGTAGCAGCCATTACTATCCCGGCTCCAGTTCCACAACAACCATTATTTCCTCAACAACAACAATAACATCACTATCAACAACAATCTCATTTTCCGCAACAAAGAACGTACAACAATAACAACAACATCCAGCAGCAGCGCCCCTTTCTACAGAGGCCATCTCAGGCAAATAGGGTGATTGACCCCATCCCTATGCCTTATGCCGCTCTATTGCCACAACTCCTGAAGCTTAACCTGGTTGAGTTAAGGACGTTGGCTCCACCAGATCCCCTCAATCTCCCGAAGAATTATGATGCTAATGCCAGGTGTGCCTTTCATTCAAGCGCACCTGGTCACAATACTGAGAAGTGTAGAGCCTTGCAAATGAAGGTTCAAGATCTGGTCGATTCCAAAGCTCTCAATTTCGCACCTCCTCCGAATGTTAACAGAAATCTTATGCCTAATCATGGTGGACCTAGGATTAATGCCATAGAGGAAGATCAACCATCTGCACTGATTGACAATGTTGCACAGATTCAAACACCGCTGGAAGAAGTCAAAGCTCAACTTTTAAGATGCCAGGTGTTCCCAGGCTGAGAGGCCTGCTATGAATTGTGCAAGACTACTATTAATGGTTGTGAGAAGCTAAGGCTTGGCATAGATGGCCTCATCAGAGATGGAATCTTGCAGATTACCACAACAGCTCCTTCAACATCAACAACTCTTTCTTTAGCAACAATGGATTTTCTTTCAACATCAATAATTCCCTCTTCAGCAACAACAGATCCTCATACAACAGCAACAACTATCATCCCCACTGATTCATCCACAACTTCGGCAATCACTCCATCCATTATTTCAACAAATTAGAGTTCAGCAACACTTACTTCTACAACATCAGCACCCCTCTTATCAACAGAAACACCTACAACACCAGCAAACACTAATGAAGATGTCTCAATGGTCACGATCTATTATGACCTAGAAAATGTTCATCCCACCAACAATTCCCAACAACAAAACTACAACACCTCCTGTCAGATCTCCAGTTACGATCTATTACGACCCACATACCATCACAGTTCCCTCTGCTGTAGCAATCAGTCTGGTCACCATTATGGTACCTGGACCTGTTCCTTATGAAAGCAGTAATGCCATACCTTGGCACTACGGCTCTGATCTCTACTGCGACGGGAAGAAAATCACCCTAGATTCATCAACCTCTTCACCACAAGTTGACAATGTTGGGGGAGGTGGAGGCTTCACCAGAAGAGGACGCCTTTTTGCCTCACAAACACCAAGACCCAATGCTGAAGTAGAGGCTGTTGCTAAGGAAAAAGGGAAAAATGTGGTACTTGAAGGGCCAACTGTTAAAGAAACTCCGAAGACGTCTTTTGAATAGGAAGTGGACGAGTTCATGAGAATAATCAAAAAGAGTGATTACAAAGTGGTGGACCAGCTTCATCAGACACCCTCCAAAATCTCTATATTGTCACTGTTAATGTGTTCCGAAGCCCATAGGAATGCATTGTTGAAGGTCCTGCACGAAGCATATGTGCCGGAAGAGATTACGGTTAATCAGCTGGAAACAGTGGTTGCAAATGTTAACACCAGTCATGGATTGGGCTTCACAAATGTTGATTTAACAACGGAGGGACGCAATCATAATAAGGCTTTACACATCATCTTAGAATGCAAAGGTGCTATTCTTTCTCATGTGCTGGTGGACACTGGGTCTTCGCTCAATGTCCTCCCAAAGAAAGCCTTGGTGAAGCTAGAGTATGATGGTTTGGCATTGCGTCCAAGTAACTTGGTGGTGAGAGCATTTGACGGTTCTAAGAGATCAGTACTTGGAGAGATTGATTTACCTGTGTTGATTGGCCCACAGACCTTTAAAACTACCTTCTTCGTGATGGACATACAGCCGGCCTACAACTGTTTGTTTGGTAGACCCTGGATTCACGCCGCTGGCGCTGTTACATCTACCCTTCACCAGAAGTTAAATTTTGAGTGGGAAGGCCAGATCATCATAATCTGTGGGGAGGAAGACATTTTCGTTAGCCAGCTGGATACTTACAAGTACATAGAGATAGATGGGGAGATCCATGAGACTATGAGTCAGGGATTTGAGGCCCTTAACATCAATGAAGCAACTGCTATATCTGGAACTTCCATCACTTCATATCAACAGGCCCGGAAGGTTGTTGAGGAGGGTACCACTCAAGGCTGGGGAAAGCTGCTTCCAGTTGAAAAGAAAGAAGACAGATTCGGGTTGGGTTACAGACCAACTCGACAAGATCAACCAGAGGTTGCAACGGAGCCCAAATTTGTCAGCGGGGGAATGCTTACCCTGGATGCTGTGAACAGTCTAGAAGACGAGGAAGAAGACGAATGCAACCTGGAAAAATGGATTCGTCCAAGGACCCCGGGGAACCAAGTCTCAAACTGGTCTTCCCAGGAAATTATAAGAGTTACTCCTATAGAGTAATTATTATTTCCTGTCTTTAAGCATGCATCAAGTCCTGCATCTTGCCCAAGGTGTCAGGACTCATTTTGTAATCGGGCCATCTTGTATTTTGTGCAAACGATCAATTAATGAATATCAGGACATCTTTTGCAAATGAGTCTCTTTTTCCCGCTCATTGTTTTTCATTTTTCATTTTTTGTACAAAAATAAAATGAAAATGTTTTTAAAATAATAAACTTCATTTTCACTTTTTCTAAATAAGATAAAACTGATCACTAAAATAAACAAATCTAAACCCTTGCAGAGAGTGCCCTCCAGACTGCACCGATAACGACACTGCTATGACTTCGTATGACTTCGACAATCCGATTAATCAAGCCAATGAAGGGGTTGAGGAAGATTATGAGCTACCCGAAGAGCTAGCCAGGTTGTTAAGGCAAGAGGAGAAGGTTATCACTCCTCATCAGGAGGAAGTTGAGACAGTTAATCTCGGTACCGAAGAAGACTTGAAAGAAGTGAAGATCGGGGCCCGTCTGCAAGATTCAGTGAAGCAACAACTTATTGATATGCTTCGAGAGTATGTGGATGTCTTTGCTTGGTCCTACCAAGACATGCCAGGTCTGGATACCGACATTGTTATGCACAAGCTGCCTCTAAAAGAAGACTTTCCTCCAGTAAAACAGAAGTTGCACCGTACTCGTCCGGATATGGCCATGAAGATAAAAAAAGAGGTACAAAAACAGTGGGATGTCGATTTCCTTGCTGTAACTAGTTACCCGCCGTGGGTTGCTAACATTGTACCTGTTCCTAAGAAAGATGGCAAAGTACGGATGTGTGTGGATTACCGGGATCTGAACAGAGCCAGCCCGAAGGATGATTTCCCATTACCTCACATTGATGTATTGGTCGACAACACGGCTCAGTTCTCGGTTTTCTCCTTCATGGATGGATTTTCAGGATATAATCAGATCAAGATGTCACCTGAAGACATGGAGAAGACAACTTTCATCACACCATGGGGCACATTCTGTTATAAGGTAATGCCATTCGGACTGAAGAATGCTGGTGCCACTTACCAACAGGCTATGGTGACATTATTCCATGACATGATCCACAAAGAAATCAAATGTTATGTGGATGACATGATTGCCAAGTCCCTCACAGAAGAAGACAACCTGGTAAATCTGTTGAAGCTATTCAAACGTCTGAGGAAGTACCAGCTAAAGCTAAACCCCAACAAATTCACATTCGGGGTACACTCTGGTAAGCTGCTGGGATTTATTGTAAGTGAAAAGGGGATTGAAGTTGGCCCTGACAAAGTCAAAGCCATTCAAGAGATGTCTGCTCCAAAGACTGAAAAAGAAGTTCGGGGTTTCTTAGGTAGATTGAACTACATTTCAAGGTTCATATCTCACCTTACTGCAACCTGTGAACCTTTGTTCAAGTTGTTAAGGAAAGAACAAACGGTCAGGTGGAATGAAGACTGCCAAAGGACTTTTGACAAAATCAAGGAGTACTTACAAGAGCCTCCAATCCTTATGCCTCCAGTTGAAGGAAGACCTCTAATAATGTACTTGACAGTATTAGAAGAGTCAATGGGGTGTGTGCTGGGCCAACATGACGAGTCTGGTCGAAAAGAGTATGCAATATACTACCTAAGCAAAAAGTTTACCGACTGTGAACAACGTTATTCACTGCTCGAGAAAACTTGTTGTGCTTTAGCGTGGGCTGCTCGCCGACTAAGGCAGTATATGTTGACCCACACTACCTTATTAATCTCAAAGATGGACCCAGTCAAGTACATATTTGAGAAGCCAGCACTTACCGGAAGGGTTGCAAGATGGCAAATGATTCTCACGGAATACAACATCCAGTACACATCTCAAAAAGCTATCAAAGGCAGTGTATTGTCTGATTATCTTGCTGAGCAACCGATTGATGATTACCAGCCAATGAGATTTGACTTCCCTGATGAAGACATCATGTTCCTAAAAGCAAAAGACCAAGAAGAGCCTGTTCACACTGAGGGGCCTGATCCGGAAGAAGAATGGACAATGATGTTCGATGGGGCTATTAATATGAATGGACGTGGAGTTGTTGCAGTACTCATTACACATAAAGGAGTTCACATGCCTTTCTCGACAAAACTCACTTTTAACTGTACTAACAATGAAGCTGAATACGAAGCCTGTATCATGGGTCTTGAGGAAGCCATGGACCTCAGGATCAAGACCTTAACTGTATTCGGAGATTCAGCTCTGGTAATCAATCAAACCAACGGCAAATGGTACACTCACCAGGAGCATCTGATTCCATACCGGGATTATACGAGGAGATTACTGACTTTCTTCACCATAATCAAACTTGAATATATCCCTCGAGATGAAAATCAGTTTGCAGATGCTTTGGCTACCATTTCCTCCATGATCAAGGATCAAGCTACCAACTTTGTGCCTCGGATTTCAGTATCTAGACTTGACAGACCAGCATACGTATTCTCTGTAGACATTGCTAAAGATGATAAGCCTTGGTTCTATGACATCAAATGCTTCTTAGAGGATCAAATATACCCACCTGGGGCATCATCCAATGACAAGAAGACATTAAGAAGGTTGGCTGGTAGTTTCTTCCTGAATGCTGATGGTTCATTATATAAGAGGAACTTTGACATGGTGCTTCTCAGATGTGTTGATAAGACAGAAGCAGATTTGCTAATGCACGAGGTGCATGAAGGATCCTTTGGTACCCATGCTGGAGGACATGCAATGGCTAAGAAATTGTTAAGATCAGCTTACTACTGGATCACAATGGATGCAGACTGTTGTGCCTATGCCAGAAAGTGTCATAAATGCCAGATTTATGCAGATTTATGTGCCTCCGAATCCTTTGAACGTAATGTCTTCACCTTGGCCCTTTGCCATGTGGGGCATTGACATGATTGGAAAGATCGAACCGACTGTTTCAAATGTCCACAGATTCATCCTGGTAGCCATTTATTACTTCACCAAATGGGTTGAAGCAGCTTCGTATGCAAATGTCACCAGACAAGTGGTAGCCAGATTCCTGAAGAGAGACATCATCTGTCGATATGGAGTGCCCGAGCGAATCATTACTAATAATGGTTCCAACTTGAACAATAAAATGATGGCAAAACTGTGCCGAGACTTCAAAATCCAACACCATAACTCTTCTCCTTACAGGCCAAAGATGAATGGCGTTGTTGAGGCAGCTAATAAAAACATTAAGAAGATTGTGCAAAAGATGGTGGTCACCTACAAAGACTAGCATGAAATGCTACCATTTGCCTTGCATGGGTATCGCACCTCAATCAGAACATCCACTGGGGCAACACCGTATCAGCTTGTGTATGGTATGGAGGCAGTCCTACCTGTTGAAGTTGAATTACCCTCCTTACGGGTACTTATGGATGTCAAGATGAATGAAGCAGAATGGGTCCGATCTCGGTATGATCAACTGAGTCTGATTGAAGAGAAGAGATTAGCTGCAATCTGTCATGGGCAGTTATATCAGAAGAGAATGAAGAAAGTCTTCGATCAGAAAGTCAGGCTTCAGGAATACCAAGTAGGAGATCTTGTGCTGAAAAGACTCCTTCCTCCTCATACAGACCACAGGGGCAAGTGGACTCCGAATTACGACGGTCCGTTCATAGTAAAGAAAGTTTTCTCTGGTGGAGCACTGATGCTCACTACTATGGATGGTGAAGATTTCCTGTCCCCTGTGAATTCAGATGCAGTTAAAAAATAGTTTGCATAAAATGACCCGCTGGACATAAAAACAGAATGTAAGTCCAAGCAAAAATAGGGCATCCCGGCGAGTCAAAAACAGAATAAAAGACTCGGGAAAAATAAGGGAAAATTAAAAAAAATGTACACCCGCTGAGTTGAAAAGCCACATTGGATAGCTCAGGCAAAAAAGGGTATCCCGGTGGATTGAAAACCCGAAAGGGAGATCCACGCAAAATAAGGGAATAAGCGAACAACTACATTCTGAATTTGTCTGTATCATTTATGACATGACAAGCTTCGAAAGGTTAAAGCAACGGTCAGAATCAACTCTCTTCAGAAAGCAGGATGAGAAGAACGTCAAGGTCATACGGGTCATAGCAAAAGTAAGCTCACTGAAGCGTCGTCAACATTGCCAGCACTTTTATTTTTCTCAATTTTGTAACAATCTCCTCATTTCATGGGATTTGTTTCTTTGACTGTACTAGCCAATTCAGGGACCCAAATTAATAAGATCAGATTTTTCATTCACACTTCGTCTTGTACATTTTATTTCACTTGCAAAAAAATGTCCAATATCCTTGATATAACGTTTGCATAATCACATGCTTACAGGAAATACATTTCTTACTCCCAGGAGTGTCTAAACTCCTATGATGGAATCCAATAAGGGATACCTCGGGGTACTTGTGCGTTTCTTTGTCATAACAGGATTGTAGGTATTCAGAGCGCAACATGGGGCATGAAAGGTTTTCCCCAACAAAGTTGCCAAATCATTATTTCCTCAGCACATCTTCCAAACAGCACCGGAAATGCTTTCTCCCCATCAAAGTGGTCGGGCATCACTTCTCCGACACATTTTTTCTTCAGAGCAGCATCAGAAGGCGCTCATTTCCCCAGCTAAGTTGTCAGGTATCATCATCCTCAGCAGGATCCCCACAAAAATCTCTGGAAAGACTGTTCAGTGGTCCTTCCTCCCCCAACAGAGTGCTAGACAGGGAACCATCTCCCCACAGAGCTCCAACCTCCCCCAGAAGAGCAATGTCTGAAATTCCCACACAACAAAGTGACGGAAGCTTTCTCATCCCCAGCTGGGCTCCTCATTACAAAGATAGGTCTATCAGCGACCTATTTCCCCAAGCAGAATCATACATCTTATCATATCTTCCATTGATCTCATCCACAGCTGGGATATCACTTCAGACAGTTCAACCAGAGATCTTCACAACAGCGGGATCCGAGTCCCGGATCGGTATCTTTTGCATGATCATATCATTTACATCATATTTCCCCTCAAAGCATAGCATTCCATCTAATATAGAGCATTACGGAAAGAATCAAACATATTACATAGATCACAAGTCAGGTTCGAACCAGTCACCTGTAAGTACCAATACCACATCAGTAATATACAAATACCTCTCAATTTCCCCAACAAAAACCAAAGAGTCCCCTTTGCACTCTCTAACACAAGTACATGTTTATATATACTCATTCGACACTCGTCTGTGTCATATCATCCCATGCAGATATAAGCCACAAATATCCCTGTTGAATACAGAACTTTACATACTATTTTTTTTGACACCCGTCCGTGTCACTGATCCCCAACATGGTTGCCTAATCACTTATTGTAAACCAAACACTTCTTCATAATACCCTCATCGACACCCGTCCGTGTCACCCTATCACCACAAGTTACCAGATTACCTTTTACACTTATAAGGTCATAACTTATACGTTTCCTCTTGTGACACCCGTCCGTGTCATACTCTTCCCAGCTAGTTGAACACTCATCCGTGTCTGACTCATGTTATTTTTTACTCATACAAACACTCGTCCGTACCATGCATACACACTTTTTCCCCTTAGAGTCGACACTCGTCCGTGTTCTTTGTTAACCAGTTGATACTCGTCCGTATCATCATCTCTGAACATGTGTCAGCGTTGTTTCTACCAATACTCGTCCGTATCGTAGTCTTAGGGATGCTCGTCCGCATCTTTAATCTATACATAGCGTCAAACACTCATACATTTTCTTGGATGTAAACACTCGTCCGTGATTACTATTCCCTAGTAAGTCCCCAGTAGAACAACCTTTCTCTTATCTGACATTTGTCATATGTCATGATACTTTCAGCAGCCATCCCCTGCTAGGTGATCGTCCTTCACCTTTTTGATGATCGTCCTTCATCATCTTATCCGATGGTCGACCCCATCGTCGATCTCTTATCTGACATTCGTCATATGTCATGATACTTTCGGTAGCCGTCCCCTGCTAGGTGATCGTCCTTCACCTTTTTGATGATCGTCCTTCATCATGCTTACCCGATGGCCGTCCCCATTGTCGACTTTTTCTATCCGGCATTTGTTCTATGTCGTGAGACTTTCGGCAGCCGTACCCTGCCAGGTGATCGTCCTTCACCTAGGATGATCGTCCCTCATCCTTATCCCCAACAGAGCAGCCGTCCCCTGCTAGGTGATCATCCTTCACCTTTGATGACCGTCCCTCATCATTTATTTCTTTGAACCGATGGTCGTCCCCATCGTTGTTTACCCTTAATTTACAAACCCGATTGTCGTCCCCATCAATGACTTCTGTTAGACGCTGTGGCGAGTGATCTAGAGAGGGGGTGAATGGATCACACCCTTGTTTTCAAGGATTTAGAAAGTTTTTCAGAGTTTTCAAAGTATTATGGAAGCAAAGGTCCCGAATAGAATAAGCGTCTATTCTGAACCGGCCACTAGAAGACCAGACAAGCGATAACGTGCTGGATTTTACGATTGCTATGATAAAGAATCAAACACACGAAATGAAAACAGTTGAATGCACCTATCACTAAATCAATTTCCAATGAATCAAAAAACAAATTAAAACGAAAGTAAAGATAGATAGGAGAAACAATACGCCGAGATTTGGTAAGGAAGTTCCCCACGGTCGTCCTCGTGTGTGGGTACGTCTCCCTCTCAATTTCAAATCGAAATTGAGAATTCTTATATCAAAGTTGCTTAATCCGTTGATTACAAGGTTCGAATACAAAATCCAGAATTCTAAACTCCTAGAATTTCCTATTGTATCAACCTCCACTCGATTTGAGCCCAATCGAGATTTCCCGCAAGTTATATAATCAATCCACCGGTTCCACGACTCTCGAAGCGGCTGAATCTGACTTGTACAACGTGACTCACAAAACCCTAAAGAACACGCCCGTTCTTGAAGGAAAACCTAGCTGGTTTTTCCCTTGAAACCTTCTATTAATCTTCAACTCAGCTGGATCTACGATCGTACCACTGTTAAGGATACACTCAAAAGATCAAGCATATATATATTGTTTACTCTAACACCCTTAAACACAACATTTTGTTCGGTATGTTCAATTTTGCAACATGTTTTTGTGAAAGACACTTTATAACCTTTGTCGCATAGTTGACTTATACTTAACAAATTGTGTTTAAGTCCCTCTACAAGATGTACATCAGAAATAGTAGTGGTAGAGGGATTACCTACACTACCTTTACCAAGTATTGCTCCTTTGTTATTGTCTACATAAGTAACATATCCCTTTTTCTTTGCTTTGAAGTCAATAAAAAGCGATATGTCACCCGTCATGTGCCTTGAACATCGGCTGTCCAGAAACCATCTTCCTTCCATGGATGCAAGACACTCATCCTTTTGATCATCACTTTTCTTCTTGTGATGGGACTGATTTTTGATGTGAGCCATAAGACACAAATTTGCGGTTTCATCGCTATCACTTGTGCATTGTGTTCTTGATGAATCACTATCACTTTCCCAAGCAATGTAAGCTCTTCTTTGCTTATTATTGTACCTTCTTGGAGGAGCTTTTCCTTTATCCTTTTTCTTTAAAGGGCAATCCGTTTTATAATGACCGGACTTGCCACAATTAAAACAAGACCCTCTTTCTCTATTCTTCTTAACCTCTTCTTGTTTTGTATCCATAGATTGTCTTCTAAAGTTTATGAGATTTTTGTCGGAGTGCTTTATTCCATTCTTTCGAATGAATCTATTATATCTCCTAACAAAAAGTCCCATTTCTTCGTCACCGGAGTCTTCGTCACTACTTGACTCATTGTTGCTTAGCTCTTTTTGTGAGGACTTTGAGTTTGAAGCCATAAGAGCTATAGGCCTCTTCTCACCCTCTTTGTCTTTGTTCTTCTCTTTTCCCTTTTTACTTTTGTTTTCAAAATTTTCTAGACTTTCTAGTTCTTGATGATGTTCCTCCAGCTTTCCAAACAAAGTAGTCATTGTGAGTGTCGTTAGATCATTGGCTTCCTTGATAGCTATCACTTTAGGTTGCCATTCCCTGCTAAGACATCTCAGAATTTTATTAGTAGCAATATCATTGGAAACCGGTTTTCCAAGTGCATTCAAACGATTAATAAGATGAACAAATCTCTTTTGCATGTCGGGAATTGATTCTCCTTGTTTCATGCGAAAGAGTTCGAACTCTTGATTAAGTGTATTAATGCGGGACTGTTTTACTTCAGTTGTACCCTCATGAGCAATTTCTAAAGCATCCCACATTTCTTTAGCTGTCGAGCAATGGGAAACTCGATAATACTCATCTGCATTAAGTGCTGAAATTAGCATATTTCGAGCTCTCCAATCACTTGACCACTTTTTCTCATCTTTTTCATCCCAATCGTCTTCTGGTTTAGGTACTATGGCTCCTGCCTCATTCATCATGGTAATTTGAAAAGGACCATTTTGAATGGCAGCCCATACGCGCCTATCAACAGAATTTATATGTACTCGCATGCAGTCTTTCCAATAGCCATAATTTTCACCGTTGAAAACAGGAGCTCTATTATACGCCCCCTTTGGTTCAGAATCCATAACGTTAAAGGCAGCCACAAAGCACCAGCGAACCGGTGCTCTGATACCACTTGTTAGACGCTGTGGCGAGTGATCTAGAGGGGGGGTGAATGGATCACACCCTTGTTTTCAAGGATTTAGAAAGTTTTTCAGAGTTTTCAAAGTATTATGGAAGCAAAGGTCCCGAATAGAATAAGCGTCTATTCTGAACCGGCCACTAAAAGACCAGACAAGCGATAACGTGCTGGATTTTACGATTGCTATGATAAAGAATCAAACACACGAAATGAAAACAGTTGAATACACCTATCACTAAATCAATTTCCAATGAATCAAAAAACAAATTAAAACGAAAGTAAAGATAGAGAGGAGAAACAATACGCCGAGATTTGGTAAGGAAGTTCCCCACGGTCGTCCTCGCGTGTGGGTACGTCTCCCTCTCAATTTCAAATCGAAATTGAGAATTCTTATATCAAAGTTGCTGAATCCGTTGATTACAAGGTTCGAATACAAAATCCAGAATTCTAAACTCCTAGAATTTCCTATTGTATCAACCTCCACTCGATTTGAGCCCAATCGAGATTTCCCGCAAGTTATATAATCAATCCACCGGTTCCACGACTCTCGAAGCGGCTGAATCTGACTTGTACAACGTGACTCACAAAACCCTAAAGAACACGCCCGTTCTTGAAGGAAAACCTAGCTGGTTTTTCCCTTGAAACCTTCTATTAATCTTCAACTCAGCTGGATCTACGATCGTACCACTGTTAAGGATACACTCAAAAGATCAAGCATATATATATTGTTTACTCTAACACCCTTAAACACAACATTTTGTTCGGTATGTTCAATTTTGCAACATGTTTTTGTGAAAGACACTTTATAACCTTTGTCGCATAGTTGACTTATACTTAACAAATTGTGTTTAAGTCCCTCTACAAGATGTACATCAGAAATAGTAGTGGTAGAGGGATTACCTACACTACCTTTACCAAGTATTGCTCCTTTGTTATTGTCTACATAAGTAACATATCCCTTTTTCTTTGCTTTGAAGTCAATAAAAAGCGATATGTCACCCGTCATGTGCCTTGAACATCGGCTGTCCAGAAACCATCTTCCTTCCATGGATGCAAGACACTCATCCTTTTGATCATCACTTTTCTTCTTGTGATGGGACTGATTTTTGATGTGAGCCATAAGACACAAATTTGCGGTTTCATCGCTATCACTTGTGCATTGTGTTCTTGATGAATCACTATCACTTTCCCAAGCAATGTAAGCTCTTCTTTGCTTATTATTGTACCTTCTTGGAGGAGCTTTTCCTTTATCCTTTTTCTTTAAAGGGCAATCCGTTTTATAATGACCGGACTTGCCACAATTAAAACAAGACCCTCTTTCTCTATTCTTCTTAACCTCTTCTTGTTTTGTATCCATAGATTGTCTTCTAAAGTTTATGAGATTTTTGTCGGAGTGCTTTATTCCATTCTTTCGAATGAATCTATTATATCTCCTAACAAAAAGTCCCATTTCTTCGTCACCGGAGTCTTCGTCACTACTTGACTCATTGTTGCTTAGCTCTTTTTGTGAGGACTTTGAGTTTGAAGCCATAAGAGCTATAGGCCTCTTCTCACCCTCTTTGTCTTTGTTCTTCTCTTTTCCCTTTTTACTTTTGTTTTCAAAATTTTCTAGACTTTCTAGTTCTTGATGATGTTCCTCCAGCTTTCCAAACAAAGTAGTCATTGTGAGTGTCGTTAGATCATTGGCTTCCTTGATAGCTATCACTTTAGGTTGCCATTCCCTGCTAAGACATCTCAGAATTTTATTAGTAGCAATATCATTGGAAACCGGTTTTCCAAGTGCATTCAAACGATTAATAAGATGAACAAATCTCTTTTGCATGTCGGGAATTGATTCTCCTTGTTTCATGCGAAAGAGTTCGAACTCTTGATTAAGTGTATTAATGCGGGACTGTTTTACTTCAGTTGTACCCTCATGAGCAATTTCTAAAGCATCCCACATTTCTTTAGCTGTCGAGCAATGGGAAACTCGATAATACTCATCTGCATTAAGTGCTGAAATTAGCATATTTCGAGCTCTCCAATCACTTGACCACTTTTTCTCATCTTTTTCATCCCAATCGTCTTCTGGTTTAGGTACTATGGCTCCTGCCTCATTCATCATGGTAATTTGAAAAGGACCATTTTGAATGGCAGCCCATACGCGCCTATCAACAGAATTTATATGTACTCGCATGCAGTCTTTCCAATAGCCATAATTTTCAACGTTGAAAACAGGAGCTCTATTATACGCCCCCTTTGGTTCAGAATCCATAACGTTAAAGGCAGCCACAAAGCACCAGCGAACCGGTGCTCTGATACCACTTGTTAGACGCTGTGGCGAGTGATCTAGAGGGGGGGTGAATGGATCACACCCTTGTTTTCAAGGATTTAGAAAGTTTTTCAGAGTTTTCAAAGTATTATGGAAGCAAAGGTCCCGAATAGAATAAGCGTCTATTCTGAACCGGCCACTAAAAGACCAGACAAGCGATAACGTGCTGGATTTTACGATTGCTATGATAAAGAATCAAACACACGAAATGAAAACAGTTGAATACACCTATCACTAAATCAATTTCCAATGAATCAAAAAACAAATTAAAACGAAAGTAAAGATAGAGAGGAGAAACAATACGCCGAGATTTGGTAAGGAAGTTCCCCACGGTCGTCCTCGCGTGTGGGTACGTCTCCCTCTCAATTTCAAATCGAAATTGAGAATTCTTATATCAAAGTTGCTGAATCCGTTGATTACAAGGTTCGAATACAAAATCCAGAATTCTAAACTCCTAGAATTTCCTATTGTATCAACCTCCACTCGATTTGAGCCCAATCGAGATTTCCCGCAAGTTATATAATCAATCCACCGGTTCCACGACTCTCGCTGCGGCTGAATCTGACTTGTACAACGTGACTCACAAAACCCTAAAGAACACGCCCGTTCTTGAAGGAAAACCTAGCTGGTTTTTCCCTTGAAACCTTCTATTAATCTTCAACTCAGCTGGATCTACGATCGTACCACTGTTAAGGATACACTCAAAAGATCAAGCATATATATATTGTTTACTCTAACACCCTTAAACACAACATTTTGTTCGGTATGTTCAATTTTGCAACATGTTTTTGTGAAAGACACTTTATAACCTTTGTCGCATAGTTGACTTATACTTAACAAATTGTGTTTAAGTCCCTCTACAAGATGTACATCAGAAATAGTAGTGGTAGAGGGATTACCTACACTACCTTTACCAAGTATTGCTCCTTTGTTATTGTCTACATAAGTAACATATCCCTTTTTCTTTGCTTTGAAGTCAATAAAAAGCGATATGTCACCCGTCATGTGCCTTGAACATCGGCTGTCCAGAAACCATCTTCCTTCCATAGATGCAAGACACTCATCCTTTTGATCATCACTTTTCTTCTTGTGATGGGACTGATTTTTGATGTGAGCCATAAGACACAAATTTGCGGTTTCATCGCTATCACTTGTGCATTGTGTGCTTGATGAATCACTATCACTTTCCCAAGCAATGTAAGCTCTTCTTTGTTTATTATTGTACCTTCTTGGAGGATCTTTTCCTTTATCCTTTTTCTTTAAAGGGTAATCCGTTTTATAATGACCGGACTTGCCACAATTAAAACAAGACCCTCTTTCTCTATTCTTTTTAACCTCTTCTTGTTTTGTATCCATAGATTGTCTTCTAAAGTTTATGAGATTTTTGTCGGAGTGCTTTATTCCATTCTTTCGAATGAATCTATTATATCTCCTAACAAAAAGTCCCATTTCTTCGTCACCGGAGTCTTCGTCACTACTTGACTCATTGTTGCTTAGCTCTTTTTGTGAGGACTTTGAGTTTGAAGCCATAAGAGCTATAGGCCTCTTCTCACCCTCTTTGTCTTTGTTCTTCTCTTTTCCCTTTTTACTTTTGTTTTCAAACTTTTCTAGACTTTCTAGTTCTTGCTGATGTTCCTCCAGCTTTCCAAACAAAGTAGTCATTGTGAGTGTCGTTAGATCATTGGCTTCCTTGATAGCTGTCACTTTAGGTTGCCATTCCCTGCTAAGACATCTCAGAATTTTATTAGTAGCAATATCATTGGAAACCGGTTTTCCAAGTGCATTCAAACGATTAATAAGATGAACAAATCTCTTTTGCATGTCGGGAATTGATTCTCCTTGTTTCATGCGAAAGAGTTCGAACTCTTGATTAAGTGTATTAATGCGGGACTGTTTTACTTCAGTTGTACCCTCATGAGCAATTTCTAAAGCATCCCACATTTCTTTAGCTGTCGAGCAATGGGAAACTCGATAATACTCATCTGCATTAAGTGCTGAAATTAGCATATTTCGAGCTCTCCAATCACTTGACCACTTTTTCTCATCTTTTTCATCCCAATTGTCTTCTGGTTTAGGTACTATGGCTCCTGCCTCATTCATCATGGTAATTTGAAAAGGACCATTTTGAATGGCAGCCCATACGCGCCTATCAACAGAATTTATATGTACTCGCATGCAGTCTTTCCAATAGCCATAATTTTCACCGTTGAAAACAGGAGCTCTATTATACGCCCCCTTTGGTTCAGAATCCATAACGTTACAGGCAGCCACAAAGCACCAGCGAACCGGTGCTCTGATACCACTTGTTAGACGCTGTGGCGAGTGATCTAGAGGGGGGGGTGAATGGATCACACCCTTGTTTTCAAGGATTTAGAAAGTTTTTCAGAGTTTTCAAAGTATTATGGAAGCAAAGGTCCCGAATAGAATAAGCGTCTATTCTGAACCGGCCACTAGAAGACCAGACAAGCGATAACGTGCTGGATTTTACGATTGCTATGATAAAGAATCAAACACACGAAATGAAAACAGTTGAATGCACCTATCACTAAATCAATTTCCAATGAATCAAAAAACAAATTAAAACGAAAGTAAAGATAGAGAGGAGAAACAATACGCCGAGATTTGGTAAGGAAGTTCCCCACGGTCGTCCTCGCGTGTGGGTACGTCTCCCTCTCAATTTCAAATCGAAATTGAGAATTCTTATATCAAAGTTGCTGAATCCGTTGATTACAAGGTTCGAATACAAAATCCAGAATTCTAAACTCCTAGAATTTCCTATTGTATCAACCTCCACTCGATTTGAGCCCAATCGAGATTTCCCGCAAGTTATATAATCAATCCACCGGTTCCACGACTCTCGCTGCGGCTGAATCTGACTTGTACAACGTGACTCACAAAACCCTAAAGAACACGCCCGTTCTTGAAGGAAAACCTAGCTGGTTTTTCCCTTGAAACCTTCTATTAATCTTCAACTCAGCTGGATCTACGATCGTACCACTGTTAAGGATACACTCAAAAGATCAAGCATATATATATTGTTTACTCTAACACCCTTAAACACAACATTTTGTTCGGTATGTTCAATTTTGCAACATGTTTTTGTTAAAGACACTTTATAACCTTTGTCGCATAGTTGACTTATACTTAACAAATTGTGTTTAAGTCCCTCTACAAGATGTACATCAGAAATAGTAGTGGTAGAGGGATTACCTACACTACCTTTACCAAGTATTGCTCCTTTGTTATTGTCTACATAAGTAACATATCCCTTTTTCTTTGCTTTGAAGTCAATAAAAAGCGATATGTCACCCGTCATGTGCCTTGAACATCGGCTGTCCAGAAACCATCTTCCTTCCATAGATGCAAGACACTCATCCTTTTGATCATCACTTTTCTTCTTGTGATGGGACTGATTTTTGATGTGAGCCATAAGACACAAATTTGCGGTTTCATCGCTATCACTTGTGCATTGTGTGCTTGATGAATCACTATCACTTTCCCAAGCAATGTAAGCTCTTCTTTGTTTATTATTGTACTTTCTTGGAGGATCTTTTCCTTTATCCTTTTTCTTTAAAGGGCAATCCGTTTTATAATGACCGGACTTGCCACAATTAAAACAAGACCCTCTTTCTCTATTCTTTTTAACCTCTTCTTGTTTTGTATCCATAGATTGTCTTCTAAAGTTTATGAGATTTTTGTCGGAGTGCTTTATTCCATTCTTTCGAATGAATCTATTATATCTCCTAACAAAAAGTCCCATTTCTTCGTCACCGGAGTCTTCGTCACTACTTGACTCATTGTTGCTTAGCTCTTTTTGTGAGGACTTTGAGTTTGAAGCCATAAGAGCTATATGCCTCTTCTCACCCTCTTTGTCTTTGTTCTTCTCTTTTCCCTTTTTACTTTTGTTTTCAAACTTTTCTAGACTTTCTAGTTCTTGCTGATGTTCCTCCAGCTTTCCAAACAAAGTAGTCATTGTGAGTGTCGTTAGATCATTGGCTTCCTTGATAGCTGTCACTTTAGGTTGCCATTCCCTGCTAAGACATCTCAGAATTTTATTAGTAGCAATATCATTGGAAACCGGTTTTCCAAGTGCATTCAAACGATTAATAAGATGAACAAATCTCTTTTGCATGTCGGGAATTGATTCTCCTTGTTTCATGCGAAAGAGTT
The DNA here is from genome assembly GCA_963966055.1 of Lathyrus aphaca. Taxonomy (NCBI): domain Eukaryota; kingdom Viridiplantae; phylum Streptophyta; class Magnoliopsida; order Fabales; family Fabaceae; genus Lathyrus; species Lathyrus aphaca. The sequence continues at coordinate 20,856,172 of OZ014519.1, read as the reverse complement.
CGAACTCTTGATTAAGTGTATTAATGCGGGACTGTTTTACTTCAGTTGTACCCTCATGAGCAATTTCTAAAGCATCCCACATTTCTTTAGCTGTCGAGCAATGGGAAACTCGATAATACTCATCTGCATTAAGTGCTGAAATTAGCATATTTCGAGCTCTCCAATCACTTGACCACTTTTTCTCATCTTTTTCATCCCAATTGTCTTCTGGTTTAGGTACTATGGCTCCTGCCTCATTCATCATGGTAATTTGAAAAGGACCATTTTGAATGGCAGCCCATACGCGCCTATCAACAGAATTTATATGTACTCGCATGCAGTCTTTCCAATAGCCATAATTTTCACCGTTGAAAACAGGAGCTCTATTATACGCCCCCTTTGGTTCAGAATCCATAACGTTACAGGCAGCCACAAAGCACCAGCGAACCGGTGCTCTGATACCACTTGTTAGACGCTGTGGCGAGTGATCTAGAGGGGGGGGTGAATGGATCACACCCTTGTTTTCAAGGATTTAGAAAGTTTTTCAGAGTTTTCAAAGTATTATGGAAGCAAAGGTCCCGAATAGAATAAGCGTCTATTCTGAACCGGCCACTAGAAGACCAGACAAGCGATAATGTGCTGGATTTTACGATTGCTATGATAAAGAATCAAACACACGAAATGAAAACAGTTGAATGCACCTATCACTAAATCAATTTCCAATGAATCAAAAAACAAATTAAAACGAAAGTAAAGATAGAGAGGAGAAACAATACGCCGAGATTTGGTAACGAAGTTCCCCACGGTCGTCCTCGCGTGTGGGTACGTCTCCCTCTCAATTTCAAATCGAAATTGAGAATTCTTATATCAAAGTTGCTGAATCCATTGATTACAAGGTTCGAATACAAAATCCAGAATTCTAAACTCCTAGAATTTCCTATTGTATCAACCTCCACTCGATTTGAGCCCAATCGAGATTTCCCGCAAGTTATATAATCAATCCACTGGTTCCACGACTCTCGCTGCGGCTGAATCTGACTTGTACAACGTGACTCACAAAACCCTAAAGAACACGCCCGTTCTTGAAGGAAAACCTAGCTGGATTTTCCCTTGAAACCTTCTATTAATCTTCAACTCAGCTGGATCTACGATCGTACCACTGTTAAGGATACACTCAAAAGATCAAGCATATATATATTGTTTACTCTAACACCCTTAAACACAACATTTTGTTCGGTATGTTCAATTTTGCAACATGTTTTTGTGAAAGACACTTTATAACCTTTGTCGCATAGTTGACTTATACTTAACAAATTGTGTTTAAGTCCCTCTACAAGATGTACATCAGAAATAGTAGTGGTAGAGGGATTACCTACACTACCTTTACCAAGTATTGCTCCTTTGTTATTGTCTACATAAGTAACATATCCCTTTTTCTTTGCTTTGAAGTCAATAAAAAGCGATATGTCACCCGTCATGTGCCTTGAACATCGGCTGTCCAGAAACCATCTTCCTTCCATGGATGCAAGACACTCATCCTTTTGATCATCACTTTTCTTCTTGTGATGGGACTGATTTTTGATGTGAGCCATAAGACACAAATTTGCGGTTTCATCGCTATCACTTGTGCATTGTGTGCTTGATGAATCACTATCACTTTCCCAAGCAATGTAAGCTCTTCTTTGTTTATTATTGTACCTTCTTGGAGGAGCTTTTCCTTTATCCTTTTTCTTTAAAGGGCAATCCGTTTTATAATGACCGGACTTGCCACAATTAAAACAAGACCCTCTTTCTCTATTCTTTTTAACCTCTTCTTGTTTTGTATCCATAAATTGTCTTCTAAAGTTTATGAGATTTTTGTCGGAGTGCTTTATTCCATTCTTTCGAATGAATCTATTATATCTCCTAACAAAAAGTCCCATTTCTTCGTCACCGGAGTCTTCGTCACTACTTGACTCATTGTTGCTTAGCTCTTTTTGTGAGGACTTTGAGTTTGAAGCCATAAGAGCTATAGGCCTCTTCTCACCCTCTTTGTCTTTGTTCTTCTCTTTTCCCTTTTTACTTTTGTTTTCAAACTTTTCTAGACTTTCTAGTTCTTGCTGATGTTCCTCCAGCTTTCCAAACAAAGTAGTCATTGTGAGTGTCGTTAGATCATTGGCTTCCTTGATAGCTGTCACTTTAGGTTGCCATTCCCTGCTAAGACATCTCAGAATTTTATTAGTAGCAATATCATTGGAAACCGGTTTTCCAAGTGCATTCAAACGATTAATAAGATGAACAAATCTCTTTTGCATGTCGGGAATTGATTCTCCTTGTTTCATGCGAAAGAGTTCGAACTCTTGATTAAGTGTATTAATGCGGGACTGTTTTACTTCAGTTGTACCCTCATGAGCAATTTCTAAAGCATCCCACATTTCTTTAGCTGTCGAGCAATGGGAAACTCGATAATACTCATCTGCATTAAGTGCTGAAATTAGCATATTTCGAGCTCTCCAATCACTTGACCACTTTTTCTCATCTTTTTCATCCCAATTGTCTTCTGGTTTAGGTACTATGGCTCCTGCCTCATTCATCATGGTAATTTGAAAAGGACCATTTTGAATGGCAGCCCATACGCGCCTATCAACAGAATTTATATGTACTCGCATGCAGTCTTTCCAATAGCCATAATTTTCACCGTTGAAAACAGGAGCTCTATTATACGCCCCCTTTGGTTCAGAATCCATAACGTTACAGGCAGCCACAAAGCACCAGCGAACCGGTGCTCTGATACCACTTGTTAGACGCTGTGGCGAGTGATCTAGAGGGGGGGGGGTGAATGGATCACACCCTTGTTTTCAAGGATTTAGAAAGTTTTTCAGAGTTTTCAAAGTATTATGGAAGCAAAGGTCCCGAATAGAATAAGCGTCTATTCTGAACCGGCCACTAGAAGACCAGACAAGCGATAACGTGCTGGATTTTACGATTGCTATGATAAAGAATCAAACACACGAAATGAAAACAGTTGAATGCACCTATCACTAAATCAATTTCCAATGAATCAAAAAACAAATTAAAACGAAAGTAAAGATAGAGAGGAGAAACAATACGCCGAGATTTGGTAAGGAAGTTCCCCACGGTCGTCCTCGCGTGTGGGTACGTCTCCCTCTCAATTTCAAATCGAAATTGAGAATTCTTATATCAAAGTTGCTGAATCCGTTGATTACAAGGTTCGAATACAAAATCCAGAATTCTAAACTCCTAGAATTTCCTATTGTATCAACCTCCACTCGATTTGAGCCCAATCGAGATTTCCCGCAAGTTATATAATCAATCCACCGGTTCCACGACTCTCGCTGCGGCTGAATCTGACTTATACAACGTGACTCACAAAACCCTAAAGAACACGCCCGTTCTTGAAGGAAAACCTAGCTGGTTTTTCCCTTGAAACCTTCTATTAATCTTCAACTCAGCTGGATCTACGATCGTACCACTGTTAAGGATACACTCAAAAGATCAAGCATATATATATTGTTTACTCTAACACCCTTAAACACAACATTTTGTTCGGTATGTTCAATTTTGCAACATGTTTTTGTGAAAGACACTTTATAACCTTTGTCGCATAGTTGACTTATACTTAACAAATTGTGTTTAAGTCCCTCTACAAGATGTACATCAGAAATAGTAGTGGTAGAGGGATTACCTACACTACCTTTACCAAGTATTGCTCCTTTGTTATTGTCTACATAAGTAATATATCCCTTTTTCTTTGCTTTGAAGTCAATAAAAAGCGATATGTCACCCGTCATGTGCCTTGAACATCGGCTGTCCAGAAACCATCTTCCTTCCATGGATGCAAGACACTCATCCTTTTGATCATCACTTTTCTTCTTGTGATGGGACTGATTTTTGATGTGAGCCATAAGACACAAATTTGCGGTTTCATCGCTATCACTTGTGCATTGTGTGCTTGATGAATCACTATCACTTTCCCAAGCAATGTAAGCTCTTCTTTGTTTATTATTGTACCTTCTTGGAGGAGCTTTTCCTTTATCCTTTTTCTTTAAAGGGCAATCCGTTTTATAATGACCGGACTTGTCACAATTAAAACAAGACCCTCTTTCTCTATTCTTTTTAACCTCTTCTTGTTTTGTATCCATAGATTGTCTTCTAAAGTTTATGAGATTTTTGTCGGAGTGCTTTATTCCATTCTTTCGAATGAATCTATTATATCTCCTAACAAAAAGTCCCATTTCTTCGTCACCGGAGTCTTCGTCACTACTTGACTCATTGTTGCTTAGCTCTTTTTGTGAGTACTTTGAGTTTGAAGCCATAAGAGCTATATGCCTCTTCTCACCCTCTTTGTCTTTGTTCTTCTCTTTTCCCTTTTTACTTTTGTTTTCAAACTTTTCTAGACTTTCTAGTTCTTGCTGATGTTCCTCCAGCTTTCCAAACAAAGTAGTCATTGTGAGTGTCGTTAGATCATTGGCTTCCTTGATAGCTGTCACTTTAGGTTTCCATTCCCTGCTAAGACATCTTAGAATTTTATTAGTAGCAATATCATTGGAAACCGGTTTTCCAAGTGCATTCAAACGATTAATAAGATGAACAAATCTCTTTTGCATGTCGGGAATTGATTCTCCTTGTTTCATGCGAAAGAGTTCGAACTCTTGATTAAGTGTATTAATGCGGGACTGTTTTACTTCAGTTGTACCCTCATGAGCAATTTCTAAAGCATCCCACATTTCTTTAGCTGTCGAGCAATGGGAAACTCGATAATACTCATCTGAATTAAGTGCTGAAATTAGCATATTTCGAGCTCTCCAATCACTTGACCACTTTTTCTCATCTTTTTCATCCCAATCGTCTTCTGGTTTAGGTACTATGGCTCCTCCCTCATTCATCATGGTAATTTGAAAAGGACCATTTTGAATGGCAGCCCATACGCGCCTATCAACAGAATTTATATGTACTCGCATGCAGTCTTTCCAATAGCCATAATTTTCACCGTTGAAAACAGGAGCTCTATTATACGCCCCCTTTGGTTCAGAATCCATAATGTTACAGGCAGCCACAAAGCACCAGCGAACCGGTGCTCTGATACCACTTGTTAGACGCTGTGGCGAGTGATCTAGAGGGGGGGTGAATGGATCACACCCTTGTTTTCAAGGATTTAGAAAGTTTTTCAGAGTTTTCAAAGTATTATGGAAGCAAAGGTCCCGAATAGAATAAACGTCTATTCTGAACCGGCCACTAGAAGACCAGACAAGCGATAACGTCCTGGATTTTACGATTGCTATGATAAAGAATCAAACACACGAAATGAAAACAGTTGAATGCACCTATCACTAAATCAATTTCCAATGAATCAAAAAACAAATTAAAACGAAAGTAAAGATAGAGAGGAGAAACAATACGCCGAGATTTGGTCAGGAAGTTCCCCACGGTCGTCCTCGCGTGTGGGTACGTCTCCCTCTCAATTTCAAATCGAAATTGAGAAATCTTATATCAAAGTTGCTGAATCCGTTGATTACAAGGTTCGAATACAAAATCCAGAATTCTAAACTCCTAGAATTTCCTATTGTATCAACCACCACTCGATTTGAGCCCAATCGAGATTTCCCGCAAGTTATATAATCAATCCACCGGTTCCACGACTCTCGCTGCGGCTGAATCTGACTTGTACAACGTGACTCACAAAACCCTAAAGAACACGCCCGTTCTTGAAGGAAAACCTAGCTGGTTTTTCCCTTGAAACCTTCTATTAATCTTCAACTCAGCTGGATCTACGATCGTACCACTGTTAAGGATACACTCAAAAGATCAAGCATATATATATTGTTTACTCTAACACCCTTAAACACAACATTTTGTTCGGTATGTTCAATTTTGCAACATGTTTTTGTGAAAGACACTTTATAACCTTTGTCGCATAGTTGACTTATACTTAACAAATTGTGTTTAAGTCCCTCTACAAGATGTACATCAGAAATAGTAGTGGTAGAGGGATTACCTACACTACCTTTACCAAGTATTGCTCCTTTGTTATTGTCTACATAAGTAACATATCCCTTTTTCTTTGCTTTGAAGTCAATAAAAAGCGATATGTCACCTGTCATGTGCCTTGAACATCGGCTGTCCAGAAACCATCTTCCTTCCATGGATGCAAGACACTCATCCTTTTGATCATCACTTTTCTTCTTGTGATGGGACTGATTTTTGATGTGAGCCATAAGACACAAATTTGCGGTTTCATCGCTATCACTTGTGCATTGTGTGCTTGATGAATCACTATCACTTTCCCAAGCAATGTAAGCTCTTCTTTGTTTATTATTGTACCTTCTTGGAGGAGCTTTTCCTTTATCCTTTTTCTTTAAAGGGCAATCCGTTTTATAATGACCGGACTTGCCACAATTAAAACAAGACCCTCTTTCTCTATTCTTTTTAACCTCTTCTTGTTTTGTATCCATAGATTGTCTTCTAAAGTTTATGAGATTTTTGTCGGAGTGCTTTATTCCATTCTTTCGAATGAATCTATTATATCTCCTAACAAAAAGTCCCATTTCTTCGTCACCGGAGTCTTCGTCACTACTTGACTCATTGTTGCTTAGCTCTTTTTGTAAGGACTTTGAGTTTGAAGCCATAAGAGCTATATGCCTCTTCTCACCCTCTTTGTCTTTGTTCTTCTCTTTTCCCTTTTTACTTTTGTTTTCAAACTTTTCTAGACTTTCTAGTTCTTGCTGATGTTCCTCCAGCTTTCCAAACAAAGTAGTCATTGTGAGTGTCGTTAGATCATTGGCTTCCTTGATAGCTGTCACTTTAGGTTGCCATTCCCTGCTAAGACATCTCAGAATTTTATTAGTAGCAATATCATTGGAAACCGGTTTTCCAAGTGCATTCAAACGATTAATAAGATGAACAAATCTCTTTTGCATGTCGGGAATTGATTCTCCTTGTTTCATGCGAAAGAGTTCGAACTCTTGATTAAGTGTATTAATGCGGGACTGTTTTACTTCAGTTGTACCCTCATGAGCAATTTCTAAAGCATCCCACATTTCTTTAGCTGTCGAGCAATGGGAAACTCGATAATACTCATCTGCATTAAGTGCTGAAATTAGCATATTTCGAGCTCTCCAATCACTTGACCACTTTTTCTCATCTTTTTCATCCCAATCGTCTTCTGGTTTAGGTACTATGGCTCCTCCCTCATTCATCATGGTAATTTGAAAAGGACCATTTTGAATGGCAGCCCATACGCGCCTATCAACAGAATTTATATGTACTCGCATGCAGTCTTTCCAATAGCCATAATTTTCACCGTTGAAAACAGGAGCTCTATTATACGCCCCCTTTGGTTCAGAATCCATAACGTTACAGGCAGCCACAAAGCACCAGCGAACCGGTGCTCTGATACCACTTGTTAGACGCTGTGGCGAGTGATCTAGAGGGGGGGTGAATGGATCACACCCTTGTTTTCAAGGATTTAGAAAGTTTTTCAGAGTTTTCAAAGTATTATGGAAGCAAAGGTCCCGAATAGAATAAGCGTCTATTCTGAACCGGCCACTAGAAGACCAGACAAGCGATAACGTGCTGGATTTTACGATTGCTATGATAAAGAATTAAACACACGAAATGAAAACAGTTGAATGCACCTATCACTAAATCAATTTCCAATGAATCAAAAAACAAATTAAAACGAAAGTAAAGATAGAGAGGAGAAACAATACGCCGAGATTTGGTCAGGAAGTTCCCCACGGTTGTCCTCGCGTGTGGGTACGTCTCCCTCTCAATTTCAAATCGAAATTGAGAATTCTTATATCAAAGTTGCTGAATCCGTTGATTACAAGGTTCGAATACAAAATCCAGAATTCTAAACTCCTAGAATTTCCTATTGTATCAACCTCCACTCGATTTGAGCCCAATCGAGATTTCCCGCAAGTTATATAATCAATCCACCGGTTCCACGACTCTCGCTGCGGCTGAATCTGACTTGTACAACGTGACTCACAAAACCCTAAAGAACACGCCCGTTCTTGAAGGAAAACCTAGCTGGTTTTTCCCTTGAAACCTTCTATTAATCTTCAACTCAGCTGGATCTACGATCGTACCACTGTTAAGGATACACTCAAAAGATCAAGCATATATATATTGTTTACTCTAACACCCTTAAACACAACATTTTGTTCGGTATGTTCAATTTTGCAACATGTTTTTGTGAAAGACACTTTATAACCTTTGTCGCATAGTTGACTTATACTTAACAAATTGTGTTTAAGTCCCTCTACAAGATGTACATCAGAAATAGTAGTGGTAGAGGGATTACCTACACTACCTTTACCAAGTATTGCTCCTTTGTTATTGTCTACATAAGTAACATATCCCTTTTTCTTTGCTTTGAAGTCAATAAAAAGCGATATGTCACCCGTCATGTGCCTTGAACATCGGCTGTCCAGAAACCATCTTCCTTCCATAGATGCAAGACACTCATCCTTTTGATCATCACTTTTCTTCTTGTGATGGGACTGATTTTTGATGTGAGCCATAAGACACAAATTTGCGGTTTCATCGCTATCACTTGTGCATTGTGTGCTTGATGAATCACTATCACTTTCCCAAGCAATGTAAGCTCTTCTTTGTTTATTATTGTACTTTCTTGGAGGATCTTTTCCTTTATCCTTTTTCTTTAAAGGGCAATCCGTTTTATAATGACCGGACTTGCCACAATTAAAACAAGACCCTCTTTCTCTATTCTTTTTAACCTCTTCTTGTTTTGTATCCATAGATTGTCTTCTAAAGTTTATGAGATTTTTGTCGGAGTGCTTTATTCCATTCTTTCGAATGAATCTATTATATCTCCTAACAAAAAGTCCCATTTCTTCGTCACCGGAGTCTTCGTCACTACTTGACTCATTGTTGCTTAGCTCTTTTTGTGAGGACTTTGAGTTTGAAGCCATAAGAGCTATAGGCCTCTTCTCACCCTCTTTGTCTTTGTTCTTCTCTTTTCCCTTTTTACTTTTGTTTTCAAACTTTTCTAGACTTTCTAGTTCTTGCTGATGTTCCTCCAGCTTTCCAAACAAACTAGTCATTGTGAGTGTCGTTAGATCATTGGCTTCCTTGATAGCTGTCACTTTAGGTTGCCATTCCCTGCTAAGACATCTCAGAATTTTATTAGTAGCAATATCATTGGAAACCGGTTTTCCAAGTGCATTCAAACGATTAATAAGATGAACAAATCTCTTTTGCATGTCGGGAATTGATTCTCCTTGTTTCATGCGAAAGAGTTCGAACTCTTGATTAAGTGTATTAATGCGGGACTGTTTTACTTCAGTTGTACCCTCATGAGCAATTTCTAAAGCATCCCACATTTCTTTAGCTGTCGAGCAATGGGAAACTCGATAATACTCATCTGCATTAAGTGCTGAAATTAGCATATTTCGAGCTCTCCAATCACTTGACCACTTTTTCTCATCTTTTTCATCCCAATTGTCTTCTGGTTTAGGTACTATGGCTCCTGCCTCATTCATCATGGTAATTTGAAAAGGACCATTTTGAATGGCAGCCCATACGCGCCTATCAACAGAATTTATATGTACTCGCATGCAGTCTTTCCAATAGCCATAATTTTCACCGTTGAAAACAGGAGCTCTATTATACGCCCCCTTTGGTTCAGAATCCATAACGTTACAGGCAGCCACAAAGCACCAGCGAACCGGTGCTCTGATACCACTTGTTAGACGCTGTGGCGAGTGATCTAGAGGGGGGGGGGTGAATGGATCACACCCTTGTTTTCAAGGATTTAGAAAGTTTTTCAGAGTTTTCAAAGTATTATGGAAGCAAAGGTCCCGAATAGAATAAGCGTCTATTCTGAACCGGCCACTAGAAGACCAGACAAGCGATAACGTGCTGGATTTTACGATTGCTATGATAAAGAATCAAACACACGAAATGAAAACAGTTGAATGCACCTATCACTAAATCAATTTCCAATGAATCAAAAAACAAATTAAAACGAAAGTAAAGATAGAGAGGAGAAACAATACGCCGAGATTTGGTAAGGAAGTTCCCCACGGTCGTCCTCGCGTGTGGGTACGTCTCCCTCTCAATTTCAAATCGAAATTGAGAATTCTTATATCAAAGTTGCTGAATCCGTTGATTACAAGGTTCGAATACAAAATCCAGAATTCTAAACTCCTAGAATTTCCTATTGTATCAACCTCCACTCGATTTGAGCCCAATCGAGATTTCCCGCAAGTTATATAATCAATCCACCGGTTCCACGACTCTCGCTGCGGCTGAATCTGACTTGTACAACGTGACTCACAAAACCCTAAAGAACACGCCCGTTCTTGAAGGAAAACCTAGCTGGTTTTTCCCTTGAAACCTTCTATTAATCTTCAACTCAGCTGGATCTACGATCGTACCACTGTTAAGGATACACTCAAAAGATCAAGCATATATATATTGTTTACTCTAACACCCTTAAACACAACATTTTGTTCGGTATGTTCAATTTTGCAACATGTTTTTGTGAAAGACACTTTATAACCTTTGTCGCATAGTTGACTTATACTTAACAAATTGTGTTTAAGTCCCTCTACAAGATGTACATCAGAAATAGTAGTGGTAGAGGGATTACCTACACTACCTTTACCAAGTATTGCTCCTTTGTTATTGTCTACATAAGTAATATATCCCTTTTTCTTTGCTTTGAAGTCAATAAAAAGCGATATGTCACCCGTCATGTGCCTTGAACATCGGCTGTCCAGAAACCATCTTCCTTCCATGGATGCAAGACACTCATCCTTTTGATCATCACTTTTCTTCTTGTGATGGGACTGATTTTTGATGTGAGCCATAAGACACAAATTTGCGCTTTCATCGCTATCACTTGTGCATTGTGTGCTTGATGAATCACTATCACTTTCCCAAGCAATGTAAGCTCTTCTTTGTTTATTATTGTACCTTCTTGGAGGAGCTTTTCCTTTATCCTTTTGCTTTAAAGGGCAATCCGTTTTATAATGACCGGACTTGTCACAATTAAAACAAGACCCTCTTTCTCTATTCTTTTTAACCTCTTCTTGTTTTGTATCCATAGATTGTCTTCTAAAGTTTATGAGATTTTTGTCGGAGTGCTTTATTCCATTCTTTCGAATGAATCTATTATATCTCCTAACAAAAAGTCCCATTTCTTCGTCACCGGAGTCTTCGTCACTACTTGACTCATTGTTGCTTAGCTCTTTTTGTGAGTACTTTGAGTTTGAAGCCATAAGAGCTATATGCCTCTTCTCACCCTCTTTGTCTTTGTTCTTCTCTTTTCCCTTTTTACTTTTGTTTTCAAACTTTTCTAGACTTTCTAGTTCTTGCTGATGTTCCTCCAGCTTTCCAAACAAAGTAGTCATTGTGAGTGTCGTTAGATCATTGGCTTCCTTGATAGCTGTCACTTTAGGTTTCCATTCCCTGCTAAGACATCTTAGAATTTTATTAGTAGCAATATCATTGGAAACCGGTTTTCCAAGTGCATTCAAACGATTAATAAGATGAACAAATCTCTTTTGCATGTCGGGAATTGATTCTCCTTGTTTCATGCGAAAGAGTTCGAACTCTTGATTAAGTGTATTAATGCGGGACTGTTTTACTTCAGTTGTACCCTCATGAGCAATTTCTAAAGCATCCCACATTTCTTTAGCTGTCGAGCAATGGGAAACTTGATAATACTCATCTGCATTAAGTGCTGAAATTAGCATATTTCGAGCTCTCCAATCACTTGACCACTTTTTCTCATCTTTTTCATCCCAATCGTCTTCTGGTTTAGGTACTATGGCTCCTCCCTCATTCATCATGGTAATTTGAAAAGGACCATTTTGAATGGCAGCCCATACGCGCCTATCAACAGAATTTATATGTACTCGCATGCAGTCTTTCCAATAGCCATAATTTTCACCGTTGAAAACAGGAGCTCTATTATACGCCCCCTTTGGTTCAGAATCCATAACGTTACAGGCAGCCACAAAGCACCAGCGAACCGGTGCTCTGATACCACTTGTTAGACGCTGTGGCGAGTGATCTAGAGGGGGGGTGAATGGATCACACCCTTGTTTTCAAGGATTTAGAAAGTTTTTCAGAGTTTTCAAAGTATTATGGAAGCAAAGGTCCCGAATAGAATAAGCGTCTATTCTGAACCGGCCACTAGAAGACCAGACAAGCGATAACGTCCTGGATTTTACGATTGCTATGATAAAGAATCAAACACACGAAATGAAAACAGTTGAATGCACCTATCACTAAATCAATTTCCAATGAATCAAAAAACAAATTAAAACGAAAGTAAAGATAGAGAGGAGAAACAATACGCCGAGATTTGGTCAGGAAGTTCCCCACGGTCGTCCTCGCGTGTGGGTACGTCTCCCTCTCAATTTCAAATCGAAATTGAGAATTCTTATATCAAAGTTGCTGAATCCGTTGATTACAAGGTTCGAATACAAAATCCAGAATTCTAAACTCCTAGAATTTCCTATTGTATCAACCACCACTCGATTTGAGCCCAATCGAGATTTCCCGCAAGTTATATAATCAATCCACCGGTTCCACGGCTCTCGCTGCGGCTGAATCTGACTTGTACAACGTGACTCACAAAACCCTAAAGAACACGCCCGTTCTTGAAGGAAAACCTAGCTGGTTTTTCCCTTGAAACCTTCTATTAATCTTCAACTCAGCTGGATCTACGATCGTACCACTGTTAAGGATACACTCAAAAGATCAAGCATATATATATTGTTTACTCTAACACCCTTAAACACAACATTTTGTTCGGTATGTTCAATTTTGCAACATGTTTTTGTGAAAGACACTTTATAACCTTTGTCGCATAGTTGACTTATACTTAACAAATTGTGTTTAAGTCCCTCTACAAGATGTACATCAGAAATAGTAGTGGTAGAGGGATTACCTACACTACCTTTACCAAGTATTGCTCCTTTGTTATTGTCTACATAAGTAATATATCCCTTTTTCTTTGCTTTGAAGTCAATAAAAAGCGATATGTCACCCGTCATGTGCCTTGAACATCGGCTGTCCAGAAACCATCTTCCTTCCATGGATGCAAGACACTCATCCTTTTGATCATCACTTTTCTTCTTGTGATGGGACTGATTTTTGATGTGAGCCATAAGACACAAATTTGCGGTTTCATCGCTATCACTTGTGCATTGTGTGCTTGATGAATCACTATCACTTTCCCAAGCAATGTAAGCTCTTCTTTGTTTATTATTGTACCTTCTTGGAGGAGCTTTTCCTTTATCCTTTTTCTTTAAAGGGCAATCCGTTTTATAATGACCGGACTTGCCACAATTAAAACAAGACCCTCTTTCTCTATTCTTTTTAACCTCTTCTTGTTTTGTATCCATAGATTGTCTTCTAAAGTTTATGAGATTTTTGTCGGAGTGCTTTATTCCATTCTTTCGAATGAATCTATTATATCTCCTAACAAAAAGTCCCATTTCTTCGTCACCGGAGTCTTCGTCACTACTTGACTCATTGTTGCTTAGCTCTTTTTGTGAGGACTTTGAGTTTGAAGCCATAAGAGCTATATGCCTCTTCTCACCCTCTTTGTCTTTATTCTTCTCTTTTCCCTTTTTACTTTTGTTTTCAAACTTTTCTAGACTTTCTAGTTCTTGCTGATGTTCCTCCAGCTTTCCAAACAAAGTAGTCATTGTGAGTGTCGTTAGATCATTGGCTTCCTTGATAGCTGTCACTTTAGGTTGCCATTCCCTGCTAAGACATCTCAGAATTTTATTAGTAGCAATATCATTGGAAACCGGTTTTCCAAGTGCATTCAAACGATTAATAAGATGAACAAATCTCTTTTGCATGTCGGGAATTGATTCTCCTTGTTTCATGCGAAAGAGTTCGAACTCTTGATTAAGTGTATTAATGCGGGACTGTTTTACTTCAGTTGTACCCTCATGAGCAATTTCTAAAGCATCCCACATTTCTTTAGCTGTCGAGCAATGGGAAACTTGATAATACTCATCTGCATTAAGTGCTGAAATTAGCATATTTCGAGCTCTCCAATCACTTGACCACTTTTTCTCATCTTTTTCATCCCAATCGTCTTCTGGTTTAGGTACTATGGCTCCTCCCTCATTCATCATGGTAATTTGAAAAGGACCATTTTGAATGGCAGCCCATACGCGCCTATCAACAGAATTTATATGTACTCGCATGCAGTCTTTCCAATAGCCATAATTTTCACCGTTGAAAACAGGAGCTCTATTATACGCCCCCTTTGGTTCAGAATCCATAACGTTACAGGCAGCCACAAAGCACCAGCGAACCGGTGCTCTGATACCACTTGTTAGACGCTGTGGCGAGTGATCTAGAGGGGGGGTGAATGGATCACACCCTTGTTTTCAAGGATTTAGAAAGTTTTTCAGAGTTTTCAAAGTATTATGGAAGCAAAGGTCCCGAATAGAATAAGCGTCTATTCTGAACCGGCCACTAGAAGACCAGACAAGCGATAACGTCCTGGATTTTACGATTGCTATGATAAAGAATCAAACACACGAAATGAAAACAGTTGAATGCACCTATCACTAAATCAATTTCCAATGAATCAAAAAACAAATTAAAACGAAAGTAAAGATAGAGAGGAGAAACAATACGCCGAGATTTGGTCAGGAAGTTCCCCACGGTCGTCCTCGCGTGTGGGTACGTCTCCCTCTCAATTTCAAATCGAAATTGAGAATTCTTATATCAAAGTTGCTGAATCCGTTGATTACAAGGTTCGAATACAAAATCCAGAATTCTAAACTCCTAGAATTTCCTATTGTATCAACCACCACTCGATTTGAGCCCAATCGAGATTTCCCGCAAGTTATATAATCAATCCACCGGTTCCACGGCTCTCGCTGCGGCTGAATCTGACTTGTACAACGTGACTCACAAAACCCTAAAGAACACGCCCGTTCTTGAAGGAAAACCTAGCTGGTTTTTCCCTTGAAACCTTCTATTAATCTTCAACTCAGCTGGATCTACGATCGTACCACTGTTAAGGATACACTCAAAAGATCAAGCATATATATATTGTTTACTCTAACACCCTTAAACACAACATTTTGTTCGGTATGTTCAATTTTGCAACATGTTTTTGTGAAAGACACTTTATAACCTTTGTCGCATAGTTGACTTATACTTAACAAATTGTGTTTAAGTCCCTCTACAAGATGTACATCAGAAATAGTAGTGGTAGAGGGATTACCTACACTACCTTTACCAAGTATTGCTCCTTTGTTATTGTCTACATAAGTAATATATCCCTTTTTCTTTGCTTTGAAGTCAATAAAAAGCGATATGTCACCCGTCATGTGCCTTGAACATCGGCTGTCCAGAAACCATCTTCCTTCCATGGATGCAAGACACTCATCCTTTTGATCATCACTTTTCTTCTTGTGATGGGACTGATTTTTGATGTGAGCCATAAGACACAAATTTGCGGTTTCATCGCTATCACTTGTGCATTGTGTGCTTGATGAATCACTATCACTTTCCCAAGCAATGTAAGCTCTTCTTTGTTTATTATTGTACCTTCTTGGAGGAGCTTTTCCTTTATCCTTTTTCTTTAAAGGGCAATCCGTTTTATAATGACCGGACTTGCCACAATTAAAACAAGACCCTCTTTCTCTATTCTTTTTAACCTCTTCTTGTTTTGTATCCATAGATTGTCTTCTAAAGTTTATGAGATTTTTGTCGGAGTGCTTTATTCCATTCTTTCGAATGAATCTATTATATCTCCTAACAAAAAGTCCCATTTCTTCGTCACCGGAGTCTTCGTCACTACTTGACTCATTGTTGCTTAGCTCTTTTTGTGAGGACTTTGAGTTTGAAGCCATAAGAGCTATATGCCTCTTCTCACCCTCTTTGTCTTTATTCTTCTCTTTTCCCTTTTTACTTTTGTTTTCAAACTTTTCTAGACTTTCTAGTTCTTGCTGATGTTCCTCCAGCTTTCCAAACAAAGTAGTCATTGTGAGTGTCGTTAGATCATTGGCTTCCTTGATAGCTGTCACTTTAGGTTGCCATTCCCTGCTAAGACATCTCAGAATTTTATTAGTAGCAATATCATTGGAAACCGGTTTTCCAAGTGCATTCAAACGATTAATAAGATGAACAAATCTCTTTTGCATGTCGGGAATTGATTCTCCTTGTTTCATGCGAAAGAGTTCGAACTCTTGATTAAGTGTATTAATGCGGGACTGTTTTACTTCAGTTGTACCCTCATGAGCAATTTCTAAAGCATCCCACATTTCTTTAGCTGTCGAGCAATGGGAAACTCGATAATACTCATCTGCATTAAGTGCTGAAATTAGCATATTTCGAGCTCTCCAATCACTTGACCACTTTTTCTCATCTTTTTCATCCCAATCGTCTTCTGGTTTAGGTACTATGGCTCCTCCCTCATTCATCATGGTAATTTGAAAAGGACCATTTTGAATGGCAGCCCATACGCGCCTATCAACAGAATTTATATGTACTCGCATGCAGTCTTTCCAATAGCCATAATTTTCACCGTTGAAAACAGGAGCTCTATTATACGCCCCCTTTGGTTCAGAATCCATAACGTTACAGGCAGCCACAAAGCACCAGCGAACCGGTGCTCTGATACCACTTGTTAGACGCTGTGGCGAGTGATCTAGAGGGGGGGTGAATGGATCACACCCTTGTTTTCAAGGATTTAGAAAGTTTTTCAGAGTTTTCAAAGTATTATGGAAGCAAAGGTCCCGAATAGAATAAGCGTCTATTCTGAACCGGCCACTAGAAGACCAGACAAGCGATAACGTCCTGGATTTTACGATTGCTATGATAAAGAATCAAACACACGAAATGAAAACAGTTGAATGCACCTATCACTAAATCAATTTCCAATGAATCAAAAAACAAATTAAAACGAAAGTAAAGATAGAGAGGAGAAACAATACGCCGAGATTTGGTCAGGAAGTTCCCCACGGTCGTCCTCGCGTGTGGGTACGTCTCCCTCTCAATTTCAAATCGAAATTGAGAATTCTTATATCAAAGTTGCTGAATCCGTTGATTACAAGGTTCGAATACAAAATCCAGAATTCTAAACTCCTAGAATTTCCTATTGTATCAACCACCACTCGATTTGAGCCCAATCGAGATTTCCCGCAAGTTATATAATCAATCCACCGGTTCCACGGCTCTCGCTGCGGCTGAATCTGACTTGTACAACGTGACTCACAAAACCCTAAAGAACACGCCCGTTCTTGAAGGAAAACCTAGCTGGTTTTTCCCTTGAAACCTTCTATTAATCTTCAACTCAGCTGGATCTACGATCGTACCACTGTTAAGGATACACTCAAAAGATCAAGCATATATATATTGTTTACTCTAACACCCTTAAACACAACATTTTGTTCGGTATGTTCAATTTTGCAACATGTTTTTGTGAAAGACACTTTATAACCTTTGTCGCATAGTTGACTTATACTTAACAAATTGTGTTTAAGTCCCTCTACAAGATGTACATCAGAAATAGTAGTGGTAGAGGGATTACCTACACTACCTTTACCAAGTATTGCTCCTTTGTTATTGTCTACATAAGTAATATATCCCTTTTTCTTTGCTTTGAAGTCAATAAAAAGCGATATGTCACCCGTCATGTGCCTTGAACATCGGCTGTCCAGAAACCATCTTCCTTCCATGGATGCAAGACACTCATCCTTTTGATCATCACTTTTCTTCTTGTGATGGGACTGATTTTTGATGTGAGCCATAAGACACAAATTTGCGCTTTCATCGCTATCACTTGTGCATTGTGTGCTTGATGAATCACTATCACTTTCCCAAGCAATGTAAGCTCTTCTTTGTTTATTATTGTACCTTCTTGGAGGAGCTTTTCCTTTATCCTTTTTCTTTAAAGGGCAATCCGTTTTATAATGACCGGACTTGCCACAATTAAAACAAGACCCTCTTTCTCTATTCTTTTTAACCTCTTCTTGTTTTGTATCCATAGATTGTCTTCTAAAGTTTATGAGATTTTTGTCGGAGTGCTTTATTCCATTCTTTCGAATGAATCTATTATATCTCCTAACAAAAAGTCCCATTTCTTCGTCACCGGAGTCTTCGTCACTACTTGACTCATTGTTGCTTAGCTCTTTTTGTGAGGACTTTGAGTTTGAAGCCATAAGAGCTATATGCCTCTTCTCACCCTCTTTGTCTTTGTTCTTCTCTTTTCCCTTTTTACTTTTGTTTTCAAACTTTTCTAGACTTTCTAGTTCTTGCTGATGTTCCTCCAGCTTTCCAAACAAAGTAGTCATTGTGAGTGTCGTTAGATCATTGGCTTCCTTGATAGCTGTCACTTTAGGTTGCCATTCCCTGCTAAGACATCTCAGAATTTTATTAGTAGCAATATCATTGGAAACCGGTTTTCCAAGTGCATTCAAACGATTAATAAGATGAACAAATCTCTTTTGCATGTCGGGAATTGATTCTCCTTGTTTCATGCGAAAGAGTTCGAACTCTTGATTAAGTGTATTAATGCGGGACTGTTTTACTTCAGTTGTACCCTCATGAGCAATTTCTAAAGCATCCCACATTTCTTTAGCTGTCGAGCAATGGGAAACTCGATAATACTCATCTGCATTAAGTGCTGAAATTAGCATATTTCGAGCTCTCCAATCACTTGACCACTTTTTCTCATCTTTTTCATCCCAATCGTCTTCTGGTTTAGGTACTATGGCTCCTCCCTCATTCATCATGGTAATTTGAAAAGGACCATTTTGAATGGCAGCCCATACGCGCCTATCAACAGAATTTATATGTACTCGCATGCAGTCTTTCCAATAGCCATAATTTTCACCGTTGAAAACAGGAGCTCTATTATACGCCCCCTTTGGTTCAGAATCCATAACGTTACAGGCAGCCACAAAGCACCAGCGAACCGGTGCTCTGATACCACTTGTTAGACGCTGTGGCGAGTGATCTAGAGGGGGGGTGAATGGATCACACCCTTGTTTTCAAGGATTTAGAAAGTTTTTCAGAGTTTTCAAAGTATTATGGAAGCAAAGGTCCCGAATAGAATAAGCGTCTATTCTGAACCGGCCACTAGAAGACCAGACAAGCGATAACGTCCTGGATTTTACGATTGCTATGATAAAGAATCAAACACACGAAATGAAAACAGTTGAATGCACCTATCACTAAATCAATTTCCAATGAATCAAAAAACAAATTAAAACGAAAGTAAAGATAGAGAGGAGAAACAATACGCCGAGATTTGGTCAGGAAGTTCCCCACGGTCGTCCTCGCGTGTGGGTACGTCTCCCTCTCAATTTCAAATCGAAATTGAGAATTCTTATATCAAAGTTGCTGAATCCGTTGATTACAAGGTTCGAATACAAAATCCAGAATTCTAAACTCCTAGAATTTCCTATTGTATCAACCACCACTCGATTTGAGCCCAATCGAGATTTCCCGCAAGTTATATAATCAATCCACCGGTTCCACGGCTCTCGCTGCGGCTGAATCTGACTTGTACAACGTGACTCACAAAACCCTAAAGAACACGCCCGTTCTTGAAGGAAAACCTAGCTGGTTTTTCCCTTGAAACCTTCTATTAATCTTCAACTCAGCTGGATCTACGATCGTACCACTGTTAAGGATACACTCAAAAGATCAAGCATATATATATTGTTTACTCTAACACCCTTAAACACAACATTTTGTTCGGTATGTTCAATTTTGCAACATGTTTTTGTGAAAGACACTTTATAACCTTTGTCGCATAGTTGACTTATACTTAACAAATTGTGTTTAAGTCCCTCTACAAGATGTACATCAGAAATAGTAGTGGTAGAGGGATTACCTACACTACCTTTACCAAGTATTGCTCCTTTGTTATTGTCTACATAAGTAATATATCCCTTTTTCTTTGCTTTGAAGTCAATAAAAAGCGATATGTCACCCGTCATGTGCCTTGAACATCGGCTGTCCAGAAACCATCTTCCTTCCATGGATGCAAGACACTCATCCTTTTGATCATCACTTTTCTTCTTGTGATGGGACTGATTTTTGATGTGAGCCATAAGACACAAATTTGCGGTTTCATCGCTATCACTTGTGCATTGTGTGCTTGATGAATCACTATCACTTTCCCAAGCAATGTAAGCTCTTCTTTGTTTATTATTGTACCTTCTTGGAGGAGCTTTTCCTTTATCCTTTTTCTTTAAAGGGCAATCCGTTTTATAATGACCGGACTTGCCACAATTAAAACAAGACCCTCTTTCTCTATTCTTTTTAACCTCTTCTTGTTTTGTATCCATAGATTGTCTTCTAAAGTTTATGAGATTTTTGTCGGAGTGCTTTATTCCATTCTTTCGAATGAATCTATTATATCTCCTAACAAAAAGTCCCATTTCTTCGTCACCGGAGTCTTCGTCACTACTTGACTCATTGTTGCTTAGCTCTTTTTGTGAGGACTTTGAGTTTGAAGCCATAAGAGCTATATGCCTCTTCTCACCCTCTTTGTCTTTGTTCTTCTCTTTTCCCTTTTTACTTTTGTTTTCAAACTTTTCTAGACTTTCTAGTTCTTGCTGATGTTCCTCCAGCTTTCCAAACAAAGTAGTCATTGTGAGTGTCGTTAGATCATTGGCTTCCTTGATAGCTGTCACTTTAGGTTGCCATTCCCTGCTAAGACATCTCAGAATTTTATTAGTAGCAATATCATTGGAAACCGGTTTTCCAAGTGCATTCAAACGATTAATAAGATGAACAAATCTCTTTTGCATGTCGGGAATTGATTCTCCTTGTTTCATGCGAAAGAGTTCGAACTCTTGATTAAGTGTATTAATGCGGGACTGTTTTACTTCAGTTGTACCCTCATGAGCAATTTCTAAAGCATCCCACATTTCTTTAGCTGTCGAGCAATGGGAAACTCGATAATACTCATCTGCATTAAGTGCTGAAATTAGCATATTTCGAGCTCTCCAATCACTTGACCACTTTTTCTCATCTTTTTCATCCCAATCGTCTTCTGGTTTAGGTACTATGGCTCCTCCCTCATTCATCATGGTAATTTGAAAAGGACCATTTTGAATGGCAGCCCATACGCGCCTATCAACAGAATTTATATGTACTCGCATGCAGTCTTTCCAATAGCCATAATTTTCACCGTTGAAAACAGGAGCTCTATTATACGCCCCCTTTGGTTCAGAATCCATAACGTTACAGGCAGCCACAAAGCACCAGCGAACCGGTGCTCTGATACCACTTGTTAGACGCTGTGGCGAGTGATCTAGAGGGGGGGTGAATGGATCACACCCTTGTTTTCAAGGATTTAGAAAGTTTTTCAGAGTTTTCAAAGTATTATGGAAGCAAAGGTCCCGAATAGAATAAGCGTCTATTCTGAACCGGCCACTAGAAGACCAGACAAGCGATAACGTCCTGGATTTTACGATTGCTATGATAAAGAATCAAACACACGAAATGAAAACAGTTGAATGCACCTATCACTAAATCAATTTCCAATGAATCAAAAAACAAATTAAAACGAAAGTAAAGATAGAGAGGAGAAACAATACGCCGAGATTTGGTCAGGAAGTTCCCCACGGTCGTCCTCGCGTGTGGGTACGTCTCCCTCTCAATTTCAAATCGAAATTGAGAATTCTTATATCAAAGTTGCTGAATCCGTTGATTACAAGGTTCGAATACAAAATCCAGAATTCTAAACTCCTAGAATTTCCTATTGTATCAACCTCCACTCGATTTGAGCCCAATCGAGATTTCCCGCAAGTTATATAATCAATCCACCGGTTCCACGACTCTCGCTGCGGCTGAATCTGACTTGTACAACGTGACTCACAAAACCCTAAAGAACACGCCCGTTCTTGAAGGAAAACCTAGCTGGTTTTTCCCTTGAAACCTTCTATTAATCTTCAACTCAGCTGGATCTACGATCGTACCACTGTTAAGGATACACTCAAAAGATCAAGCATATATATATTGTTTACTCTAACACCCTTAAACACAACATTTTGTTCGGTATGTTCAATTTTGCAACATGTTTTTGTGAAAGACACTTTATAACCTTTGTCGCATAGTTGACTTATACTTAACAAATTGTGTTTAAGTCCCTCTACAAGATGTACATCAGAAATAGTAGTGGTAGAGGGATTACCTACACTACCTTTACCAAGTATTGCTCCTTTGTTATTGTCTACATAAGTAACATATCCCTTTTTCTTTGCTTTGAAGTCAATAAAAAGCGATATGTCACCCGTCATGTGCCTTGAACATCGGCTGTCCAGAAACCATCTTCCTTCCATGGATGCAAGACACTCATCCTTTTGATCATCACTTTTCTTCTTGTGATGGGACTGATTTTTGATGTGATCCATAAGACACAAATTTGCGGTTTCATCGCTATCACTTGTGCATTGTGTGCTTGATGAATCACTATCACTTTCCCAAGCAATGTAAGCTCTTCTTTGTTTATTATTGTACCTTCTTGGAGGAGCTTTTCCTTTATCCTTTTTCTTTAAAGGGAAATCCGTTTTATAATGACCGGACTTGCCACAATTAAAACAAGACCCTCTTTCTCTATTCTTTTTAACCTCTTCTTGTTTTGTATCCATAAATTGTCTTCTAAAGTTTATGAGATTTTTGTCGGAGTGCTTTATTCCATTCTTTCGAATGAATCTATTATATCTCCTAACAAAAAGTCCCATTTCTTCGTCACCGGAGTCTTCGTCACTACTTGACTCATTGTTGCTTAGCTCTTTTTGTGAGGACTTTGAGTTTGAAGCCATAAGAGCTATAGGCCTCTTCTCACCCTCTTTGTCTTTGTTCTTCTCTTTTCCCTTTTTACTTTTGTTTTCAAACTTTTCTAGACTTTCTAGTTCTTGCTGATGTTCCTCCAGCTTTCCAAACAAAGTAGTCATTGTGAGTGTCGTTAGATCATTGGCTTCCTTGATAGCTGTCACTTTAGGTTGCCATTCCCTGCTAAGACATCTCAGAATTTTATTAGTAGCAATATCATTGGAAACCGGTTTTCCAAGTGCATTCAAACGATTAATAAGATGAACAAATCTCTTTTGCATGTCGGGAATTGATTCTCCTTGTTTCATGCGAAAGAGTTCGAACTCTTGATTAACTGTATTAATGCGGGACTGTTTTACTTCAGTTGTACCCTCATGAGCAATTTCTAAAGCATCCCACATTTCTTTAGCTGTCGAGCAATGGGAAACTCGATAATTCTCATCTGCATTAAGTGCTGAAATTAGCATATTTCGAGCTCTCCAATCACTTGACCACTTTTTCTCATCTTTTTCATCCCAATTGTCTTCTGGTTTAGGTACTATGGCTCCTGCCTCATTCATCATGGTAATTTGAAAAGGACCATTTTGAATGGCAGCCCATACGCGCCTATCAACAGAATTTATATGTACTCGCATGCAGTCTTTCCAATAGCCATAATTTTCACCGTTGAAAACAGGAGCTCTATTATACGCCCCCTTTGGTTCAGAATCCATAACGTTACAGGCAGCCACAAAGCACCAGCGAACCGGTGCTCTGATACCACTTGTTAGACGCTGTGGCGAGTGATCTAGAGGGGGGGGGGTGAATGGATCACACCCTTGTTTTCAAGGATTTAGAAAGTTTTTCAGAGTTTTCAAAGTATTATGGAAGCAAAGGTCCCGAATAGAATAAGAGTCTATTCTGAACCGGCCACTAGAAGACCAGACAAGCGATAACGTGCTGGATTTTACGATTGCTATGATAAAGAATCAAACACACGAAATGAAAACAGTTGAATGCACCTATCACTAAATCAATTTCCAATGAATCAAAAAACAAATTAAAACGAAAGTAAAGATAGAGAGGAGAAACAATACGCCGAGATTTGGTAAGGAAGTTCCCCACGGTCGTCCTCGCGTGTGGGTACGTCTCCCTCTCAATTTCAAATCGAAATTGAGAATTCTTATATCAAAGTTGCTGAATCCGTTGATTACAAGGTTCGAATACAAAATCCAGAATTCTAAACTCCTAGAATTTCCTATTGTATCAAACTCCACTCGATTTGAGCCCAATCGAGATTTCCCGCAAGTTATATAATCAATCCACCGGTTCCACGACTCTCGCTGCGGCTGAATCTGACTTGTACAACGTGACTCACAAAACCCTAAAGAACACGCCCGTTCTTGAAGGAAAACCTAGCTGGTTTTTCCCTTGAAACCTTCTATTAATCTTCAACTCAGCTGGATCTACGATCGTACCACTGTTAAGGATACACTCAAAAGATCAAGCATATATATATTGTTTACTCTAACACCCTTAAACACAACATTTTGTTCGGTATGTTCAATTTTGCAACATGTTTTTGTGAAAGACACTTTATAACCTTTGTCGCATAGTTGACTTATACTTAACAAATTGTGTTTAAGTCCCTCTACAAGATGTACATCAGAAATAGTAGTGGTAGAGGGATTACCTACACTACCTTTACCAAGTATTGCTCCTTTGTTATTGTCTACATAAGTAACATATCCCTTTTTCTTTGCTTTGAAGTCAATAAAAAGCGATATGTCACCCGTCATGTGCCTTGAACATCGGCTGTCCAGAAACCATCTTCCTTCCATGGATGCAAGACACTCATCCTTTTGATCATCACTTTTCTTCTTGTGATGGGACTGATTTTTGATGTGAGCCATAAGACACAAATTTGCGGTTTCATCGCTATCACTTGTGCATTGTGTGCTTGATGAATCACTATCACTTTCCCAAGCAATGTAAGCTCTTCTTTGTTTATTATTGTACCTTCTTGGAGGAGCTTTTCCTTTATCCTTTTTCTTTAAAGGGCAATCCGTTTTATAATGACCGGACTTGCCACAATTAAAACAAGACCCTCTTTCTCTATTCTTTTTAACCTCTTCTTGTTTTGTATCCATAAATTGTCTTCTAAAGTTTATGAGATTTTTGTCGGAGTGCTTTATTCCATTCTTTCGAATGAATCTATTATATCTCCTAACAAAAAGTCCCATTTCTTCGTCACCGGAGTCTTCGTCACTACTTGACTCATTGTTGCTTAGCTCTTTTTGTGAGGACTTTGAGTTTGAAGCCATAAGAGCTATAGGCCTCTTCTCACCCTCTTTGTCTTTGTTCTTCTCTTTTCCCTTTTTACTTTTGTTTTCAAACTTTTCTAGACTTTCTAGTTCTTGCTGATGTTCCTCCAGCTTTCCAAACAAAGTAGTCATTGTGAGTGTCGTTAGATCATTGGCTTCCTTGATAGCTGTCACTTTAGGTTGTCATTCCCTACTAAGACATCTCAGAATTTTATTAGTAGCAATATCATTGGAAACCGGTTTTCCAAGTGCATTCAAACGATTAATAAGATGAACAAATCTCTTTTGCATGTCGGGAATTGATTCTCCTTGTTTCATGCGAAAGAGTTCGAACTCTTGATTAAGTGTATTAATGCGGGACTGTTTTACTTCAGTTGTACCCTCATGAGCAATTTCTAAAGCATCCCACATTTCTTTAGCTGTCGAGCAATGGGAAACTCGATAATACTCATCTGCATTAAGTGCTGAAATTAGCATATTTCGAGCTCTCCAATCACTTGACCACTTTTTCTCATCTTTTTCATCCCAATCGTCTTCTGGTTTAGGTACTATGGCTCCTGCCTCATTCATCATGGTAATTTGAAAAGGACCATTTTGAATGGCAGCCCATACGCGCCTATCAACAGAATTTATATGTACTCGCATGCAGTCTTTCCAATAGCCATAATTTTCACCGTTGAAAACAGGAGCTCTATTATACGCCCCTTTGGTTCAGAATCCATAACGTTACAGGCAGCCACAAAGCACCAGCGAACCGGTGCTCTGATACCACTTGTTAGACGCTGTGGCGAGTGATCTAGAGGGGGGGGGGGTGAATGGATCACACCCTTGTTTTCAAGGATTTAGAAAGTTTTTCAGAGTTTTCAAAGTATTATGGAAGCAAAGGTCCCGAATAGAATAAGCGTCTATTCTGAACCGGCCACTAGAAGACCAGACAAGCGATAACGTGCTGGATTTTACGATTGCTATGATAAAGAATCAAACACACGAAATGAAAACAGTTGAATGCACCTATCACTAAATCAATTTCCAATGAATCAAAAAACAAATTAAAACGAAAGTAAAGATAGAGAGGAGAAACAATACGCCGAGATTTGGTAAGGAAGTTCCCCACGGTCGTCCTCGCGTGTGGGTACGTCTCCCTCTCAATTTCAAATCGAAATTGAGAATTCTTATATCAAAGTTGCTGAATCCGTTGATTACAAGGTTCGAATACAAAATCCAGAATTCTAAACTCCTAGAATTTCCTATTGTATCAAACTCCACTCGATTTGAGCCCAATCGAGATTTCCCGCAAGTTATATAATCAATCCACCGGTTCCACGACTCTCGCTGCGGCTGAATCTGACTTGTACATTGTGACTCACAAAACCCTAAAGAACACGCCCGTTCTTGAAGGAAAACCTAGCTGGTTTTTCCCTTGAAACCTTCTATTAATCTTCAACTCAGCTGGATCTACGATCGTACCACTGTTAAGGATACACTCAAAAGATCAAGCATATATATATTGTTTACTCTAACACCCTTAAACACAACATTTTGTTCGGTATGTTCAATTTTGCAACATGTTTTTGTGAAAGACACTTTATAACCTTTGTCGCATAGTTGACTTATACTTAACAAATTGTGTTTAAGTCCCTCTACAAGATGTACATCAGAAATAGTAGTGGTAGAGGGATTACCTACACTACCTTTACCAAGTATTGCTCCTTTGTTATTGTCTACATAAGTAACATATCCCTTTTTCTTTGCTTTGAAGTCAATAAAAAGCGATATGTCACCCGTCATGTGCCTTGAACATCGGCTGTCCAGAAACCATCTTCCTTCCATGGATGCAAGACACTCATCCTTTTGATCATCACTTTTCTTCTTGTGATGGGACTGATTTTTGATGTGAGCCATAAGACACAAATTTGCGGTTTCATCGCTATCACTTGTGCATTGTGTGCTTGATGAATCACTATCACTTTCCCAAGCAATGTAAGCTCTTCTTTGCTTATTATTGTACCTTCTTGGAGGAGCTTTTCCTTTATCCTTTTTCTTTAAAGGGAAATCCGTTTTATAATGACCAGACTTGCCACAATTAAAACAAGACCCTCTTTCTCTATTCTTTTTAACCTCTTCTTGTTTTGTATCCATAGATTGTCTTCTAAAGTTTATGAGATTTTTGTCGGAGTGCTTTATTCCATTCTTTCGAATGAATCTATTATATCTCCTAACAAAAAGTCCCATTTCTTCGTCACCGGAGTCTTCGTCACTACTTGACTCATTGTTGCTTAGCTCTTTTTGTGAGGACTTTGAGTTTGAAGCCATAAGAGCTATAGGCCTCTTCTCACCCTCTTTGTCTTTGTTCTTCTCTTTTCCCTTTTTACTTTTGTTTTCAAACTTTTCTAGACTTTCTAGTTCTTGCTGATGTTCCTCCAGCTTTCCAAACAAAGTAGTCATTGTGAGTGTCGTTAGATCATTGGCTTCCTTGATAGCTGTCACTTTAGGTTGCCATTCCCTGCTAAGACATCTCAGAATTTTATTAGTAGCAATATCATTGGAAGCCGGTTTTCCAAGTGCATTCAAACGATTAATAAGATGAACAAATCTCTTTTGCATGTCGGGAATTGATTCTCCTTGTTTCATGCGAAACAGTTCGAACTCTTGATTAAGTGTGTTAATGCGGGACTGTTTTACTTCAGTTGTACCCTCATGAGCAATTTCTAAAGCATCCCACATTTCTTTAGCTGTCGAGCAATGGGAAACTCGATAATACTCATCTGCATTAAGTGCTGAAATTAGCATATTTCGAGCTCTCCAATCACTTGACCACTTTTTCTCATCTTTTTCATCCCAATCGTCTTCTGGTTTAGGTACTATGGCTCCTGCCTCATTCATCATGGTAATTTGAAAAGGACCATTTTGAATGGCAGCCCATACGCGCCTATCAACAGAATTTATATGTACTCGCATGCAGTCTTTCCAATAGCCATAATTTTCACCGTTGAAAACAGGAGCTCTATTATACGCCCCCTTTGGTTCAGAATCCATAACGTTACAGGCAGCCACAAAGCACCAGCGAACCGGTGCTCTGATACCACTTGTTAGACGCTGTGGCGAGTGATCTAGAGGGGAGGTGAATGGATCACACCCTTGTTTTCAAGGATTTAGAAAGTTTTTCAGAGTTTTCAAAGTATTATGGAAGCAAAGGTCCCGAATAGAATAAACGTCTATTCTGAACCGGCCACTAGAAGACCAGACAAGCGATAACGTGCTGGATTTTACGATTGCTATGATAAAGAATCAAACACACGAAATGAAAACAGTTGAATGAACCTATCACTAAATCAATTTCCAATGAATCAAAAAACAAATTAAAACGAAAGTAAAGATAGAGAGGAGAAACAATACGCCGAGATTTGGTAAGGAAGTTCCCCACGGTCGTCCTCGCGTGTGGGTACGTCTCCCTCTCAATTTCAAATGAAATTGAGAATTCTTATATCAAAGTTGCTGAATCCGTTGATTACAAGGTTCGAATACAAAATCCAGAATTCTAAACTCCTAGAATTTCCTATTGTATCAACCTCCACTCGATTTGAGCCCAATCGAGATTTCCCGCAAGTTATACAATCAATCCACCGGTTCCACGACTCTCGCTGCGGCTGAATCTGACTTGTACAACGTGACTCACAAAACCCTCAAGAACACGCTCGTTCTTGAAGGAAAACCCAACTGGTTTTTCCCTTGAAACCTTCTATCAATCTTCAACTCAGCTGGATCTACGATCGTACCACTGAACGTTGTCTCGAAAGCCTTTAATTCACAGGACAGCAAACACTCTTGTTGATATTCTTGAATAAGATCTTTGAGAAGATGATGAAGATGTCTTGATTCTAGGTTCCAAGCTTGCTCAACAAATTGAAGTTCCAACACTCCAAAAACCCTATCTTGATGTGTTCTTCAATGTTCAATCACTACAAAATTCGTCTCACTAATTTCTGTAATCTGTGATCTGTGTGTAAAATGAAAAACAAACACATATATATATATTGCAGAATCTGTTAGGCAAATAACAGAAGAATGAATCGATTCAAGCTTGGATGAATCGATTCATACTGATTTATTTTTAGAAAAACAGAATTAGTTAAACTGTATGAATCGATACATCAAAGGATGAATCGATTCATTTTGCGAAATCCAGAATCCACACTACAGCATGAATCGATTCAAGCCATAATGAATCGATTCATTATGCGTATTTTTCAACAAATGCATAAACAATGAAGACCAAGAGAACCACAACAGCATGAATCGATTCAAGCCATAATGAATCGATTCATTATGCGTATTTTTCAACAAATTCATAAACATTGAAGACCAAGAGAACCAAAGTGATAAAAGCATATGTCTTAACATAGAACAATCACAAAACACTTTAAAATTCATAATCAATCAAAAACCAAGGGTGCTCACAAACTCCCCCTTTTTGATGATGACAAATTTTGAAGTGTGAGAGAGAACTCCCCCTGAGTTTGTGCTCATCATTGTTGTCACACGTGCCTTTTTCTCCCCCTTTGTCAACAACAAGAAAGGGTTATAGATGATGGGTGAAAAACAACAAAACTAATATACAATGGCAAAAGTCACTCACAAAGAATGAAAAAGAATGCGTAAACAATTGAAACAAAAGCAAATGACATAAACAAGCAGTGAAATTGTCTAGAAAAGATACGAATTACAAAGCCAAACCAAAACAAATTGTTCAAACATGAATTACAAAATAAACTTAAGCAACACACAAATATGAAATGCAAAATGAAATGCTTCAATGAGGGATATGGCCACCACACGACTCCGCATCATCACGGTCAGGGTCACGAAAGCTTGGAGGAGGCGGTGGAGGAGGCATCTCATCTGGATTCTGCCCCATGAACGCATAACGCCGAAAACGCCTCTGGACTTCGGTACTTTGAAATCTTTCCATAATGCCCGGGTGCGAACGGCAGTCATCCATAAAGCCTGACATCTCATTATAAAACACTTAATGCCGCTTAACTAGCTCCGTATGCCAGGAATATTGATTGTGGTACATGCGAGTATGTTCGTCGTGCCACTCACGATGCTCCTTATGCCATTCAGATTGCTGGACATGCCAAGCACGAGCTTCCTCATGCCGGGCATTGTTTGCCACTTCTAATTGTGCAAACATATTGGTGAGATAAGCTGGAGCAGCAGTGGAGGAAGTCGGTGCAGCCGTCGAGGGAGCAGGATCATAATTAGTGGGAGACCACCTTTGTGGTATCCACTCACCCCATCCGGTGTTAGCCGGTGCATCGGGAGCAGGTATCTCAGCTTCTTCCATATCTTCATCTCTGATTTCTTCTACATATATGTGTTCAGCTGGGTTATCAAAGTTGTAAATGCGAGTACGTGTGCTACGTTCAACGAAGTAGTAACAGCGCCGCTCGATGTCCCATCGATACCCCATATGAGAAAGTGTAGCATTGTTGAATTCCTGCACACTTGAGACTGGTAGAAGAGGCACAGGAGGAAAAGTAACTTTCCAAAACTTTAGAATCCTCATGATTTGAGAAGCATAGGCAAGAGTTATGTTCTTGGAGCTGTTTCGTGTAAGGAAGATGCGCTTGACAAAGTAATTTGCCCAATTTAAGGGAATCTTGTTCTGCAAAATGTAAAGCAAATGAATATTCGGCTTGTCCAAACGAGAATGACCACCGGACCTTGGACGCAATATGTGCGAAAGAATCCAATGCAGGATTCGTGGTACACTTTTGATCATCCCTGAAGTTAGTGGCTCATCATCAGCAAGGGGTCTATCCAACTTAGAAATGGATGCACAAAATACCTTCAAATTAAACTGAGTTTCGAAATTCTGGTCATGCCACATCTGCAAATCGTCCAACTCAGATGGCATACCGAACACAGTGGCCCAGTTAGCAGCTTCAAAACTATATGTTCTCGTTCCAATCGAACATTTAAACATATATCCTCTTGAAGTTCTCACACCAGCATAGAAAGCTCGAATAAAATCCTCATGATACTCATCTTTAACATATAAAAAGAAGCCAAGATTTTGTGCATCAACCAAATCAGCAACTTCCTCTAATCCTAGAGTACGAGCATCACTAGGATCAAACATATGAGGTTTCATAACTAACCTTGATTTGAAGGAAGTTTCAAATTCTTCAATGACAGCCGGATGAAGGATGGCAGCCCCAGATGGAGGGATTTCAGGAACAGGAGGAGCTTGAGAAGAAGACCCAATAGGTTCCTTTCCTTTTCTCTTGCTTCTTTCTCTTGGGATCATGACTCTTGGAGGCATTGTGAAGTTTTTAGGGTTTGAGAGAAGAATAGGGGTTTTTAGGTTTATGATGCAAATGATGTAACTGATGTAAATGAGATAATGAGAGAGAGATAATGGAGATAATGGGACTTTGAAAGAGTTACAAATGTAATGGAGGATGCTGATGTGTCGATTCATTAAAGAAAAACTGAAATTTCGTCAGTATGAATCGATTCATTGATGTATGTATCGATTCATTATTCGAAAAATTTTAAAAGGTAACTGCTATGAATCGATCCAAGAGAGTATGTATCAATACATACTGTATCTGTCTTTAAAAAAATTGACAAAATTAATTCATGAATCGATTCAAGCTGGTTGGGATCGATTCATATTGCGAATTTTTGATTTTGTAAATGAGAATGAATCGATCCAAGTGAGTATGAATCGATTCATACTGTAACTGAATTTTAACAAAATCTGCAAAATTAAATCATGAATCGATTCATGAATGTTGGGATCGATTCATATTGCGAAAGTTTGAATATTTCAGTGATTTTTCAAGAATTGACACACTTATGCAGAAGCAAAACACTCATTATGCATTTAAATGAAATACAACAAGGTATGCAAGCTTAAGAATACCAAAAATCAAAGATCAAACACTCATATGAACAGAAGTTTATGTAAACAAATGATCATTATTCAAAACATACATTGATCATACAATATTATCAAGGAGAGGAGAGGAAACGATATTACCTCCATCGTAGTATTCTCATAAGGCACTATTGAAGACTACAATCAAAACTTAGCAAATATGATGAGATAAGTGGAAGTAATATCAATCAAGCTTAAGACAACAAAGCGGAGAGATCAAGAATTCCCAACTCGCGACGAATGTTGAAAAACGGTTCAGTTGCCAAAGGTTTAGTAAAAATGTCAGCAAGCTGATTTTTAGTATCAACATGCTCAAAAATGACATCTCCTTTTTCAACATGATCGCGAAGAAAGTGATGTCGAATCTCAATATGTTTGGTGCGTGAGTGTAAAATAGGATTCTTAGAAAGGTTAATGGCACTAGTGTTGTCACACTTAATTGGAATATGTTTCAGTTCAATATCAAAGTCTTGTAGTTGTTGTCTTAGCCACAGAATTTGAGCACAACAGCTACCGGCTGCGACATACTCAGCTTCTGCAGTAGACAAAGCTACGGATACTTGATTTTTACTATGCCAACTTATCAAAGAATTTGAAAATAGATGACAAGTGCCACTAGTGCTTTTCCTATCTGATTTGCAGCCAACAAAATCAGAATCAGAATAACCTACTAAGCTACAATCACTTCCTTTGGAATACCAAAGCCCATATTTAGGTGTTCCATTGAGATACCTAAATATACGCTTGACTGATTTTAGATGAGATTCCTTAGGATTTGATTGATATCTTGCACACATACACACACTAAACATGATGTCTGGTCTAGACGCAGTAAGATACAAAAGAGATCTGATCATACCTCTATACCTCTTGACATCAACACACTTACCATGTTCATCTTTATCCAAGTTTCCATTGGAAGGCATAGGAGTGTCAATAGATTTAGAATCATTCATTCCAAACCGTTTGAGCAGCTCTCTACAGTATTTTGTTTGACATACTGCTGTACCTTCATCAAGTTGCTTTATTTGGAGGCCTAAGAAGTAATTCAACTCCCCCATGAGACTCATCTCAAACTCACCCTGCATAACATTAGAAAATTCCTCGACCAAGTGTATGTTAGTTGAACCAAATATGATATCGTCTACATAAACTTGAACTAAAAGAATGTGTTTTCCTTTGTGTTTAATGAAGAGTGTATTATCCACTTTACCTCTAGAATATCCATGATCAAGTAAAAATTTACTAAGTCTTTCATACCACACACGAGGTGCTTGCTTAAGACCATATAAAGCACGTTTTAACTTGTAGACATGATCTAGATATTCAGGATTTTCAAAACCAGGAGGTTGTGAAACATATACCTCTTCATTTATAACACCATTTAAGAACGCACTCTTTACGTCCATTTGGTAAAGCTTAAAATTCATGGAACACGCATAGGCAAGCAAAAGCCGTATAGCTTCAAGGCGAGCAACAGGAGCATAAGTGTCCTCATAATCTATGCCCTCCTCTTGGTTATACCCTTGTGCTACCAAGTGTGCCTTATTTCTAGTTATCACCCCGCTTTCATCTAGTTTATTCCTAAAAACCCATTTAGTGCCTATGATGTGATGATCTCGCGGACGCGGGACAAGTTCCCAAACGTCATTTCTTTTAAATTGATTTAGCTCTTCTTGCATGGCCATTAGCCAAAATTCATCAACCAAGGCCTCTTTGGCGTTTTTAGGTTCCACTTGTGATACAAAAGCGAAGTGAGAACAAAAATTACTTATCTTAGAATGAGTCAAGACTCCCTTTGAAATGTCTCCCAATATATTGTCTATGGGATGGTCTTTAGAGGATTTCCAAGCTAGTGGAAGATCCTTTACTTCGGATGTTCCTTCCTCTTTATCTTTTTCAATACATGTATTTTCCTCCTTCTCAATAGCAACCGCTTCGGATTGATCAATTTCCGAACCAGCTTCTTTGAGTATGTCTTGTGTAGATACACCTGCATCATTAAAAGAGATACCTTTTCCGACAATTTTTGGGTAAGACTCATCAAAAGAAACATGGACAGATTCTTTGACAGAAAGTAAACGCCTATTATAAACTCTATATGCTTTGCTTGATTGAGAGTAACCTAGAAAAATGCCTTCATCAGCTTTGGCATCAAACTTCCCAAGATTTTCCTTACCGTTATTCAAGACAAAACATTTACAACCGAACACATGAAGATGAGACAAATTGGGCTTTCTACCTTTTAGGATTTCATAAGGAGTTTTATTCAAAATAGGACGAATTAGAATCCTATTGAGAACATAACAAGCCGTACTTATTGCATCGGCCCAAAAGTATTTTGGTAAGCCACCCTCATTGAGCATTGTTCTTGCTAATTCCTCTAAAACTCGATTTTTGCGTTCCACAACACCGTTTTGTTGTGGAGTTCGAGGAGCTGAAAAGTTATGCTCAATGCCATACTTGTCACAAAATTTATCAAAGAGGTGGTTTTGAAATTCACCTCCATGATCGCTTCGGATTGTAACTATTTTAGAATTCATTTTATTTTGGGACAGCTTTGCAAAACTTTTGAAAGCAGAAAATGTTTCATCTTTGCTATGAAGAAATATAGTCCAAGTAAATCTAGAGTAGTCATCTACTATTACGAAACCGTAATAGTTTCCACCTAAGCTCTTTGTCCTAGATGGTCCAAAGAGATCCATATGGAGAAGCTCAAGGGGTCTTGAAGTTGAAATTATATTTTTAGATTTAAAAGAGACCCTTGTTTGTTTTCCCATTTGGAAAGCATCACATAGGTGGTCTTTTGAAAAATTTATTTTTGGAAGACCTATCACTAGATCCTTGGATATAACCTTGTTAAGCAAATCGAAATTAACATGCGCTAAGCGTCTATGCCATAGCCATGAATCATCATTTAAGGCAACTAGACATTTAGTGCTTGTTAAGGATACACTCAAAAGATCAAGCATATATATATTGTTTACTCTAACACCCTTAAACACAACATTTTGTTCGGTATGTTCAATTTTGCAACATGTTTTTGTGAAAGACACTTTATAACCTTTGTCGCATAGTTGACTTATACTTAACAAATTGTGTTTAAGTCCCTCTACAAGATGTACATCAGAAATAGTAGTGGTAGAGGGATTACCTACACTACCTTTACCAAGTATTGCTCCTTTGTTATTGTCTACATAAGTAATATATCCCTTTTTCTTTGCTTTGAAGTCAATAAAAAGCGATATGTCACCCGTCATGTGCCTTGAACATTCGCTGTCCAGAAACCATCTTCCTTCCATGGATGCAAGACACTCATCCTTTTGATCATCACTTTTCTTCTTGTGATGGGACTGATTTTTGATGTGAGCCATAAGACACAAATTTGCGGTTTCATCGCTATCACTTGTGCATTGTGTGCTTGATGAATCACTATCCCTTTCCCAAGCAATGTAAGCTCTTCTTTGCTTATTATTGTACCTTCTTGGAGGAGCTTTTCCTTTATCCTTTTTCTTTAAAGGGCAATCCGTTTTATAATGACCGGACTTGCCACAATTAAAACAAGACCCTCTTTCTCTATTCTTCTTAACCTCTTCTTGTTTTGTATCCATAGATTGTCTTCTAAAGTTTATGAGATTTTTGTCGGAGTGCTTTATTCCATTCTTTCGAATGAATCTATTATATCTCCTAACAAAAAGTCCCATTTCTTCGTCACCGGAGTCTTCGTCACTACTTGACTCATTGTTGCTTAGCTCTTTTTGTGAGGACTTTGAGTTTGAATCCATAAGAGCTATAGGCCTCTTCTCACCCTCTTTGTCTTTGTTCTTCTCTTTTCCATTTTTACTTTTGTTTTCAAACTTTTCTAGACTTTCTAGTTCTTGCTGATGTTCCTCCAGCTTTCCAAACAAAGTAGTCATTGTGAGTGTCGTTAGATCATTGGCTTCCTTGATAGCTATCACTTTAGGTTGCCATTCCCTGCTAAGACATCTCAGAATTTTATTAGTAGCAATATCATTGGAAACCGGTTTTCCAAGTGCATTCAAACGATTAATAAGATGAAAAAATCTCTTTTGCATGTCGGGAATTGATTCTCCTTGTTTCATGCGAAAGAGTTCGAACTCTTGATTAAGTGTATTAATGCGGGACTGTTTTACTTCAGTTGTACCCTCATGAGCAATTTCTAAAGCATCCCACATTTCTTTAGCTGTCGAGCAATGGGAAACTCGATAATACTCATCTGCATTAAGTGCTGAAATTAGCATATTTCGAGCTCTCCAATCACTTGACCACTTTTTCTCATCTTTTTCATCCCAATCGTCTTCTAGTTTAGGTACTATGGCTCCTGCCTCATTCATCATGGTAATTTGAAAAGGACCATTTTGAATGGCAGCCTATACGCGCCTATCAACAGAATTTATATGTACTCGCATGCAGTCTTTCCAATAGCCATAATTTTCACCGTTGAAAACAGGAACTCTATTATACGCCCCCTTTGGTTCAGAATCCATAACGTTACAGGCAGCCACAAAGCACCAGCGAACCGGTGCTCTGATACCACTTGTTAGACGCTGTGGCGAGTGATCTAGAGGGGGGGGGGGTGAATGGATCACACCCTTGTTTTCAAGGATTTAGAAAGTTTTTCAGAGTTTTCAAAGTATTATGGAAGCAAAGGTCCCGAATAGAATAAGCGTCTATTCTGAACCGGCCACTAGAAGACCAGACAAGCGATAACGTGCTGGATTTTACGATTGCTATGATAAAGAATCAAACACACGAAATGAAAACAGTTGAATGCACCTATCACTAAATCAATTTCCAATGAATCAAAAAACAAATTAAAACGAAAGTAAAGATAGAGAGGAGAAACAATACGCCGAGATTTGGTAAGGAAGTTCCCCACGGTCCTCCTCGCGTGTGGGTACATCTCCCTCTCAATTTCAAATCGAAATTGAGAATTCTTATATCAAAGTTGCTGAATCCGTTGATTACAAGGTTCGAATACAAAATCCAGAATTCTAAACTCCTAGAATTTCCTATTGTATCAACCTCCACTCGATTTGAGCCCAATCGAGATTTCCCGCAAGTTATACAATCAATCCACCGGTTCCACGACTCTCGCTGCGGCTGAATCTGACTTGTACAACGTGACTCACAAAACCCTCAAGAACACGCTCGTTCTTGAAGGAAAACCCAACTGGTTTTTCCCTTGAAACCTTCTATCAATCTTCAACTCAGCTGGATCTACGATCGTACCACTGAACGTTGTCTCGAAAGCCTTTAATTCACAGGACAACAAACACTCTTGTTGATGTTCTTGAATAAGATCTTTGAGAAGATGATGAAGATGTCTTGATTCTAGGTTCCAAGCTTGCTCAACAAATTGAAGTTCCAACACTCCAAAAACCCTATCTTGATGTGTTCTTCAATGTTCAATCACTACAAAATTCGTCTCACTAATTTCTGTAATCTGTGATCTGTGTGTAAAATGAAAAACAAACACATATATATATTGCAGAATCTGTTAGGCAAATTACAGAAGAATGAATCGATTCAAGCTTGGATGAATCGATTCATACTGATTGATTTTTAGAAAAACAGAATTAGTTAAACTGTATGAATCGATACATCAAAGGATGAATCGATTCATTTTGCGAAATCCAGAATCCACACTACAACATGAATCGATTCAAGCCATAATGAATCGATTCATTATGCGTATTTTTCAACAAATGCATAAACAATGAAGACCAAGAGAACCACAACAGCATGAATCGATTCAAGCCATAATGAATCGATTCATTATGCGTATTTTTCAACAAATTCATAAACAATGAAGACCAAGAGAACCAAAGTGATAAAAGCATATGTCTTAACATAGAACAATCACAAAACACTTTAAAATTCATAATCAATCAAAAACCAAGGGTGCTCACAACTTCACCTTTAATCCCCTTAGAATCTTGACACTTTACTTGATGGTCTTCCCCATCATGATCTCTTTGTTTCCCCAGCATGTCGGCCGTCCCCGTCGTTGTTTTTCCCCAGCAGTCGTCCTCTGCTCGTTGGTCGTCCTCCATCGCCCGCATTTTTATAATCATGTTATACTTTCTTTTACAATCTATATCCCTTTCCTTCTTCTCCCCGGTGAGTGCAAATTTTGGACTGTCATTGGTATT
Organism: Lathyrus aphaca; assembly: GCA_963966055.1. Classification (NCBI taxonomy): domain Eukaryota; kingdom Viridiplantae; phylum Streptophyta; class Magnoliopsida; order Fabales; family Fabaceae; genus Lathyrus; species Lathyrus aphaca. Next base: position 20,817,956 of record OZ014519.1, on the reverse strand, counting down.
CAACCACAAGTTATCTTGTTTGTATGTTAAGCTCGTCGCTTACATCCTGCACAACTAACTCATGCTTGAATAGGGGCAGCTGTAAACACCCCAAATTTTCCCTCACTAAGTTCACACCATGGCTTGTGATCTTTCACATTTACATAAGTTTAATCATACCTTTTCTTATTGCATTTTTGCTTCACTGCATTAGGTCAAGTTCATCTACATCTAAGGTTTGTGATCTGAGCAATCCAAAATTCATCTGAGCCACTCCAAAGGTCTTCAATCATCTCAAGAGGGTCCATGTGTGTTCTATCATCATATTATATCCCCCAAAGATCAAGGAAGTCAAGAAATCACAAGAACTGGCAAAGCATGGAAGCTGAGCTAGGGTTTAACTACACAGATGACCTAAAATTAGGGTTTTGGTTTCAGAGGCCATAACTCCAAATTATATGGTCATTATTGTTTCTATTGGTCTCAATATGTTATAAGGATCATGTGTACCAAGTTTGATGACGAAATTCATTGTGGAAGTCATCTGATCACTAGGTAACTTCTTGAGCAAGTCAGAGAAAAATCAGGGCATCTGAGGCCCCCCAACATGGAACCAAAGTGGATTTTTCATCAAATTGAAGTTTTATGGTCTTTATTTGATCATTTAAGTGTTTAGAAGTTCACAAATTTGAAGAAAAGTGAGCAAAACCAAAAGTTGCCAAAAATGGAAATGACTTGTAATGTAAACTTTCCATTTTGGGAAAGTTTTTCAACCTCCTCTTTTTCAACCAAAAATGCTTCAAATGAAAAATTGTTGGTCATGAAAGTTGTAGATTGGATCATTCCCTTTTCAAAAAGTACAAGAACAAGATCTAATTCATTTTGGAACTCAAGATATGGCTTGTCAAAGTTGGCAAAAATCCCATAAATTTCAAGAATGCACCAAAAGGGATTCTTTGCAAAACCACTTGCCAAGGCTTTTTGTGAGTTCAAACACACTTAAATACATCATAACATCATAGTACATTGCTTCTAGGTCAGAATTGCCCAAGGAATTGCAAGATCACATGCCTTGAACCTCAAGATTTCTCAAAGGGGCCAAAACTTCACATAATTGCAAAACACCCCATAACTTATATCACACATGCTGAATTGCCTCAAGAATGAATTTGTGGACTTCCTTGAAGTCAGCTGCACATGGACATGCCCAAAGGCCAGCTGCATCCTTGCCCATACCTTAAGTACACAAGTTGGTGACTTTTTGCAAGAAGGGCCATACCAATCACAATAGGGCACAACCACTCCACAGACCTATCACAAGTTGATATGTGGATAAAATGTTGGTCATAACACACAAGAACACAAGCTGAACCCTAAGAATCATCAAGTTACCAAAAACACTCCCTCTTGCAAAAGCTTTCGAATCTCCCAACTCAACCACTCAATCTTCAAACAAACACCACCATTCATTTCTAAATCACTCACTGATCAAAAACCACCCATCAAAATAGCCAAGAAAACACCACAAACAAAATACGATTTTCTGCCAGTTGGAGTGCAAGCTCACAAACCAGCCATCCTCAAAGCTTTCCAAGTATTGCAATCTCTTCAGGAAGGTCATTAGAGGCTTTTTGCACCAAGGAAGTGGCCAGAAAGCTCAAGGGTGAAAAGCTCCATCTCAGGTAGCCATTCGAATTAATTTTTCCAGAACGTCTCTTTTATGTTACAAAATGATTAAGCATGCTTCACTGATCACACTGAACTTGGAATTTTTGAAAATGGTTGAGAAATGAGTGTTTATTGATTGTCTGAAATTTTTGCCATGTTTATGTTTCTCTTCGAATCAGGAGTTTGAGTGAAAAGAAATTTGTTTTGAGGGTGGATTTGATCTTAGGAGAGTGAGAGGAGTGAATCTGGAGCTTTAGAGCTCCAGAAAAGACCTAGGGAAGAAATTGAAAACTTTCAGGGGAGGGTGTCACCGGAGAAGACGACCGGAGCTCTTCTCCGGTGACCTGAATGTCATTAAGTGTTAATTAGGGTTAGGGTTTCTGTTTGAACGCGGACCATTGGATCTGTCTCTCCCGCGCGTGTTGTGTGGTCCAGATTAGATCATTAGTTATTAATTAGGATTAAATAATTAATTAAATAGGTTTAAGTAAGTTTGAATGTAGGTCACAGGATCTGGCGCGCAGTCAACCAATCCAAACCCAGATTCAATCCCATCCCTCCATTCAGCATACTTCAGTTTATTTTAACTTTTAATTCAATTTTTCTTATTTATTTTGCATGATTTATTTAAAATAGCTAGGAATTTCCAAAAATATTTTTATTTTGCATTTTGTTCTCAAATAATTTTCATAACCCAAAAATATTTTTATTTTTATTTTTCACATTAAAAAAATCATTTTTTAGACATTTAAATATTTATTTTAATTAATTAATGAAAGTTAATCAATTAAAATATCATTTAGGTTTCTAAAAAGTCCCAAAAAATTCATATTACATCTTTAAACATTTAGAGACATTGTCATACCATCCACACAAATTTATTTTTGGTTTTGAACCACTTTTGACAATTTTCTTGAATTTAGGGTTCATAAAATTCTTATTTTTGAATCCTAACTTCAAGAATTATTTTCTGCCTAACCAAGAATGGTATGACAATGATTCTTTTTGCATTGATCTTCCTTTGATTGCATTTTCAATTTTTTATCTTGTCATTTGCTTCAGTTTTTGAGTTTTGTATCTCATGTTGCATGAAAACCCTTATTTTTCATCTTCCTTTGCATACATCTTGCATAAGCATTAATATAAGAACTTGCCATGACATTTTATGCATTCACATGACACATAAGGCATCCTAGGACACATTAGAATCATGTTTTATCATTGCATCATCCATTTGCCATGTTATGCATTCATTACATCCCATAAACATTCATGAACTTTCATACTCTTTTCATGCTTCATTTGCATTCTCATTACTTGTATGATTATTCACAACTCTTGACATACATTTGCATCATCTCATAGTATCATTTGCATCATAAATATGCTTCTGATTTTGGTTTATACCTTTGCATTCATTTCATTTTCACTTCATTTCTTCCTTATACTAACTTTTCAGGTGGTAAGTGCTTTGAGAAGTGAATTTGCCTTCACTTCTCACAATCTCTTCTCATCTCCTCTCTTATGCATTCTTGCTGCATTTTGTATTTGTCTTAGAGTGAGATTTATCATTCATGTTCCTCCTTTACCTTCTTCCTTCAAGCAACTTATCTTCTTAAGTGAAGTAAGTTGGCTTGCTCCTTCTGCTTCTCCTCTTTCCATTTGCTTCTTCCTTGGTGGCCTTTCTTGAAGATCTCTTGCAAGCCTAATAAACCCTAGGAACCTCCAAGCATGATAACAATTAGGGTTTGATTAGTCCCCCATTAGTTTTACCTTTTGTGTCATCCTTTGTGTCTTCTCTTCTTATCTCATAATCAGGGACTAAACCCTCAAGGTTTTAAGGCTTTGTGATTAAGGTTATGCCTGCATCCTTCTCTTAGGATGGAGTGTATGACTTTAATCCTAAGTGTTAAACCCTTAATGTGTTTAAATCCTTTAATAAATTCATCTAATAATCATTAAGACATTAAGCTTGTAACTTGGGCCTTACATTAGGGTTCTAATTCATCCTTAATTGGTTAAGAAGGACTAACCCTAGTGTTAATGGACAAGTCCCCCTCAAGTTGTCTTACAAAGTATAAAATCCACTTCTTAATCTTACCATTAACTAAAATCCACTCTAATAAAGGCTTTGTTTTGTCATGAGGTTAATCCCTAATCATGGATTAAGTTGAGGAGCCTTCCTCAGCTTAAGTGTTCTCATCTATTATCCTTCCATTAGGATGGTGTAATGAGTCCATTAAATCCTTGATTATGGCTTAAACTCATTACTTAACACCAAACAAAAACACAAAAAAACATCTAAATAATCACAAGTAGGTTAATGATCTTAATCCTACACAATTATGGTAATTAAGTGTGAGGTGCTTACTTCATACTTAAGGTATTCTCATTATCCCTAATCAGAGGGAGGATATATGAGTTTACTAACCCTTGGTTTAGGCTTAAGCTCATTAACTTATGACAAACACAATAAGCAATAAAAGATTGAAAACATCAAAAACAAACAATAATCGTCTCCTTCGGGATTCTTTTCTCATCATCTTCATTCACAAACGAGAACTCGCTTCTTCCGTCTAATGCAAGACAATTAGCACTTGAGCCAGACAAGTCATACACTTGAGCATAGACAAGCAAGCAGTTCATCAGTCAATTTATCTTTCAGTCTCTTTGAGTCGAACTACGGTGTTCTGACTTCCTCATTGCACGAGAGGATACGTAGGCATAACTTAACTGCTATCGAACAAAAGTCTCTGTATATTCCCCCCTCTTCCAGCATTATTCTTTTAAGCCTCATTGTCTTGGACATTGCACTCTTTTCTTACACTGACACTCCTTTTCTTCACTCCACATTTCTTTTGCAATTGACACTTGTATTCTTTCCCAGCTTTTCCACACAGATGGCGCATACACTACCCCTCTAAACACAAACTTTCAAGCGTGGATCCCGTCGAGTACGACGGACAATCTGGGTGCTAATACCTTCCCAGGTTGTAACCAACCCCCTTTCTCAGTTTCTCTGGTTCGCAACCGTCTTATCCATCTTTTCAAGGTTTATGCAACATTACCTTTCCTTCGGGATAAAAATGCCTAGCTGGCGACTCTATTCATTCTCTTCTTTCGCCGACCGTTCGCGTTTGTACCCCTTCTGGCTCTGTGTCATTTGGTGGGAGCGACACTAAGTGTGTAGATGAAGGTTCTTGGAATAGATTTCAGAAACAGAGCTTGTAGAGAGAGTTTCGGTGATAAATGGAAATTGGAGTGAAAAAAGGAATAGTGACCAAAAATGGGTGTAACTGAGTTGGTTAGGGTTGTTTAAGGGTTTAAGTATGCATGTTTAGGAACTAACTCCAGTTAGAAAGAGGTTAAAACCATTGTTAATTGATTATTATGAGAATTTTCAAAATAGGAAAAAAATGGTGTTATGTGTGGTTCTCACGTGCTAAGTTTGGATGAGACTTGTTTGGAAATTTTCTTTTAAGATATTTTGGCCATGTGAGGTAATATGGAAAGCATGACGCATATGGTGTAGAAAATGCTTGTTCATATGTGGTAAACATAACATGTGATGGATGTATGAGACACATGACTTGGATAAATGGTAAAAAATTCTGATTTTATGGCTTTTTCTCATGGGTTTGTATTTTGAATAAAGTGATGAGATCATGATTTCGGAAGATGATATCTTGATGAACACTAGACATAATGATGTGATCTTGGACATTTTGAAAAGAGAAGGTTTGATGGAACGATGTTTATGTTGAAAATTTGATCATTAGAAGTCTTGAATCATATGAAAATTGATGGTGAAGTAGTGTACAAAAACTTGAGTGTTTAGTAACTTAGAAAATTTTCTAAGTGTTACGAAAACCAATTTCATGACATGAACTTTGATCCACCATATCTTTTGATCCACAAATCCAATGAACCAATGGCTTACATATCTGAAAAGGTGAGAAAAATATCTTCAATTTTCATGTTTGAAAAAACTCCATTTCGATGAGCTATCATGCTTGAAATCAACTCCAAAGTTGAAATAAAACAATTGAAAACTTTTCAAAAATGGGAAGTTTCAATTATAGGTCATTTTCCTCTTTTGGAATTTTTTGAAATAAGTCTTGATTCCTGATTATTTGATCATATCATGACCAAATTCCATCAAATAAACACCTTGAAGATGTCATAGGACCCCGTGACCTCAAAAAGTCAGGAGTTGACTTTATGTTGACTTTTTATCCCCAAATTTCTTAATTCTCAAGCAACTGGTCAATTGAATCCCCTTTGAAATGAACCACTAGGAAAACTTCCATCCTTAGACACTAGATAGCATCTGGAACACCATGAGACCAAGTTTTGGCCCAAGGATCAGAAATAAACTGATCTTGGGCTAAATCCTAATTTTGATTGTTCTGTTAGGAGGTGATGCACTGTCTTATTTCTTAATGAATTCCCTTCTTTAAATGATTTGAGAGATCCAAATGAGATAACATAGACATAAGAGAGCCTCGAGTCTTTTTTTAGGACACTTGGGTATGATCCTCTTGCTTTGGATGATCATTATTATGGAAATCAACTGATCACATTTCCTATGCACAAACAATGATGTATGTTTTTTTATATGACTTGAATACAATGCAATGCATAAGAGTATGAACTAAATGAGAGGACAAATTTCGAGGTATTACATTAATAATTTTTGAAGTATAGTTAATCAACGAGTTGATCTCTCTCTCTCTCTCTCTATCTATCTATCTATCTATCTATCTATCTATCTATCTATATATATATATCTATCTATCTATCTATCTATCTATCTATATATATATATATATATATATATATATATATATATATATATATATATATATATATATATATATATATATATATATATATATATATATATATATATATATATATATATATATATATATATATATATATATTAATAACAACCTTTGAAAAGGAATAAATGGAAGATGCTATAATTTTTGTTATTGACATAATGACAGTCTTTTGAATGATGCTAGAGTTCATGATCCCTCCATCCATAAAGTGGCCATTAAAAATGTATTAGGTGATAACTTTACTAGTGTTATCTTTAACATCCCAATTGTTTCTGCCTCTTGCTTGGGATGCATATTGGTTAAGAAAGCTACCTAATTATTTTTAAAAGATCTACTTTACAATTTGATGCTTTAATATTTCAATAGTTATAATACGTGAGCTACTTTACAATTTGATGCTATAATATTTCAATAATATGTATGCATAACATATTAAGGATAAGATTAGGAGATTCGATGTCTCCGGTAGGATAATATTACAATTTGACTAATTTGAGGAGTACCGCACAAAGGCATAATGCCAGGAAAGGATCAAATGTTAAAGAAAACTAATATGAAATTACAAAATTGAGCAAAGAAAGAGCTGCAATGGAAGCTCTGCAATTTAATTGCAAATTCAAGAACATAGATGAAGGAATATCAATAAAATCTTGTAACATATTTTGAGTGGAAATGGAGACTACTCAATGATAAAAGCTGACACCACATTATGACTAAGAATTGAGCATTCTATAACTGCCTTTCTCATTGAGTTATAGTTGATACATATCTTGCACTATCTCTATTGCATCGTTGGTTGTGAAACAAGCAACCTAATCAACTAACTCCTAACTGTTTCATTACATAATTTTAATCTTTCTAACTAACTTCCTCTAATTTATTCTTGGATATTCTCTAAATTTGAGATTTTATTTAATCTATAATATGCTTTTGATGTCAGCATTGACCTTCATGTTGCCTACAAGAAATATATATTGAATTATAATTATCGAAGCAAAATGTTCGACCGAGATAAAAAAAATTGTTAAAATAATCTAGTGTGTCGAAACACCAGTTTTCGAAGTGTTGAGAAATTGGTTTTGACATGGTTTTTGCATGAAAATGATTGGGCTAGAAACACAATTTAAATACAATTATCATATTGAAAGATTAGGTAGCATGTACAGCTCAAATTAAAAATAAAGTACAGAAGATACATTTAAACAATTATTATTTTTTAGAAAACATATGCTACATTATTTCTTATATTATTGGAAAAGACAGGAGATGCTGCAATTTCGCTAGAAAACAAATTTTCTCAACAAAAAAAAAGACTTTTTTTATAATTTTTATACCATGTGTGTTTATATAAGTGAAAGCAAATTTTTTGGAAGTTAGCAATAAGCAGATCCTCTGTATAATACATTAAAAATTTTAATATCTTGATTCTTGTCAATTATGGTGACAAGAGACATCAATAGATGCTTCATTATCTACTTGAGAGGGGGCGAGTCTTCTTGTTTATTAATAATTTGTATATTTACAAATCTTTAGACTATTTATGACTTTTCAAGATCAGTATGTTTGTCATCAAAATTTGTTGGAACAGATGTGGATATTGCATTAAGAAAGAAGAAAATGAATGAATACAAAGCTAATTAACTAACAAACTTTTGCCACACACGTTTCTTGTCAATTTCTATATTTCAGATGAAATCACCCATATGCCGAATTCACATACTTGTCGAGCTCGAAATTTCACTTTAAACAACCCACTTCGACTCCATGTCGAAACACAACTTCGACTTCTCATTGAATCACAACTCGACTTCCCGTCGAAACAAAACTCGACTCTCGTTAAACACAACTTATTAGAAAGATGTGAAATACAAACAACACACACCCTTAATTCAAACTTTCTAAACTCCTCATTCCAATATGCTTCTCCAAATTATCGCATCTTGTCGTGTTCAAAGGTTTTGTAAGAAAATCTACCAATTTCACTTCTGACTTGCAATACTTAAGCTTGATCTTTCCATTGTTCACTTGATCTCTAAGAAAGTGATACCTCATTTTTTATATTATTATTCCTTCCATGATACATAAGATAATTTGCAAGATCTATAACCGACTTGTTATCTACAAACAATTTCATCTTTTTCCATTCCATGACTTTAAGTCCATCTAGCAGCAATTCTATCCACGAGGCTTGATAAGCTGCATAGGATGCTACCAAATACTCAGTTTCACAAGATGATAAGGTTATTATCCCTTCCTTCCTTGAGATACAAGAGATTGATGCTTTGCCAATTATAAATATATAGCCTGTAGTATTTTTCCTTTCATCTTGGTCTCCAATGAATTGGAATCTGTATAGACATTAATGAATTTCTACTTTGGCATTAACACTCCATAATTCATTATTTCCTTTATGTATCTCAACACCCTCTTGATTGTAGTGAGATGACATTCTTGTGGCTTATCCATAAACCTACTCAAAATCTTAACACTTTGGGAAATGTTAGGTATGGTATTTCATAAGTATCTTAGAGACCCAATGCTTTGTTTGTATAATGTTGTATTTACAAACTCATTATTTGTTTCTCTTTTGAACTTTGCTCCTTTCTCCAGTGGTGTAACTGTTGCATTATAGTTGCCCATCTTAAATCTTTTCAAGATTTCTTGAGCATACTTCTGTTGGTTCAGGAACACTTCATAGCTTGTATCTTTGAATTCCTTTCCTAGAAAATACAACAAGTTTCCTAGGTTGGACATTTCAAATTCCCACATCAGCTCAACCTTGCACTTCATGACCCTTTATTCGTCGGATCCTGTGATCAATAAATCAACCACATATATACATAGTATGATTATTCTGAATTTGTCTACATCATTGACATATACTTCATGCTCTTAAAAAATTGTGAACCTGACCTTGATCCGGAAACCATCTCTTATCTTATTCCAAGCCCTTGGGGCTTTCTTCAAGCCATAAAGAGTCTTCCTCAATATGTACACCTTATGCTCCTTCCCTTTGGTTCTGAATCCTGGTGGTTGATTGACATATATCTCTTCTTCCAATGGTTCATTCAAGAATGGTGACTTAACATCCAATTGGTGTATTTTCCATCCTTTGTATGCTACACTCGACATAGCAATCCTGATTGTTTCCAACATTGCAATAGGTGCATAGACTCCATTGAAGTCGACACCAGGCTTTTGTAGAAAACTCTTGCCACTAGTCTTTCCTTATACTTGGAAATTTCACCACTTGGCCTTAATTTTAACTTGAAAGCCCACTTCACATATATCATCTTCTTGCTAGATCTTTAGACAAACTCCAAGGTCTTGTTTTTCTCAATTACACTGGGCTATTCTTTCATGGCAGCCAACCAATTTGAATCATTCATGGTTTAATCCAAATTAATTATTTTTAATTCAATCATCATCATCATCACTTCTTCTATGAGGTCACCATCTTCATTAGTTTCTTGATTTAGTAATATCTCATATCCAGCTAATTTTGTCGACTCAGTCATTACTCTAGTTGATCTTCTAACATTCTGCTCGAGTAGTCCTTCATTTTGAGTGGTTGTGGATTCATCTTGCTCATGTAGAACTGACCCCTAAGTCCAATTCCACCCTTTGCTTTCATCCAATAGAACATCCCTACTACTCACTAGTTTATTATCATTTTGTGAATACAACTTGTATGCACCAGTTTAATGATAACCTATAAGCTCTAAGATTTGAATTTGATCATATAGCTTCCTCCTTAATTTCTCATGTACATGCCTAAAGCATATCGATCCAAATACTCTTGGATGATTAACATTTGGCTTCAGCCCTTTCTAAGCCTCATAAGGTGTCTTGTGCCTTATTTTCTTGGTTGGACATCTGTTGAGTATGTATAATGCTATCAAAACTGCTTCTCCCCAAAATCTCTTTGACATTTCTTTCGCTTTCAACATACTCCTTGCCATGTTCAATATACTTATATTTTTTTCAACTATTCCATTATGCTGAGGTGTATAAGGTGCAATTACCTCATGCTCTATGATGACACTTCGTCATTGCATCTAATTATTCGAAGAATCAGATAAAGACATATGAAAGATGAGCCAAAATGATGAAGAAAGACCCAAGAATGAATGAAAAATAGCCAAGTATGGAAGAATGAGACTTAGTGGAAATCTAGTGCATAAAGGGTGAAAATTACACAGCTACAAGAATAATAATGCGCGCCATCGCATGTGCGGTAGACGTGAAGGAGATGCATCGTGTGCATGATGCTTATATAATGCACACGATAGGTACTTTTTCTGACGCGTTATGACCCATTCTGAGTGCTATTTTAAGAGGATTTTCAGTAGTTTGATAGGTGTTATGAAATTTGGAGACTATAACACGATTTTGAGAGTCCAAGTGATTATTTTTAGAGCATTTTAAGCTATTAGAGGTCATCTCTTCAAGGGGATTCTTATGTTATTTTCATCTATCAATTGTGGTATTTTAATTGCACTGTGAGTAACTAAATTCTCCTAGGTTAGGTTGTGTTATGATCAACCTATTTCTATATTGTTGGATTCTATATAGATTTGACTGTTGTATGAACCTATTGATTTATAATTCCATTTAGTTGTTTCTTAATCATAATGATTTTTATTTGAGATACTTTGTTAATATGATTTTGGACACATAGGGATTACTGACCCTTAGCTTATATGTTGAACCTAGGACAATTTTTCTACTTACGCTGGTCGAATATGGATATGAAACCCCGAGTAGTGGCATAGAGATTAAAAGTTGGAGGACTAGGGATTGAAAGCTCTGAGTAGTGGTTAGTAAGTTATTTCATGGGGGATAGGCTATAATGATTTTTTAATTCGTCATGGGGTTATAGTGATTAGATAATTCATACAGGGCATCAAACATCAACAATAGAGACATAAGGGATTCTAAACAAAAACCTGACTGCTTTCGTGACATTGTTTACTTGTCTATTTACTTTTTGAAATGAAACTTGAAAACCCCCTCATTATTTACTTGTTCGAATACTTTCCTTGTGGGTTCAATCTTCTTATTATTGTGACATTATCGGTTGTCGAGAAGTCATCAAGCTGTTGGCATCGTTGTCAGGGACTATTCATTGAAATAGGGAAACCTTTGTGCAACGTTTCTTTTTCTTATTTTATTTTATTTTTAGTTTTTATTGCTTTTTGTTTATTTTCGTGTTTATCATAGTGCTACTGAGGTATTTTATGTTTGTGTATGGAAATTCAGGATCATCAACACTTCCATTCAATCCAGAAATTGAAAGAACCGCATGAGCTCTTAGAAAAGCAGCTAGAAAAGCAAATCTGGCTGAAGGAGATGAACCTGAATAAGACCCGCTATTGCTTTCTTTAGACTCTGAAGAGGAGAATAATATGGCTTCCCAACCACTCCAAACTATGGGGGATTACTGTAAAAGGGTTGACGATGGTTAAGTTTCTAGAGGGTTTGTACCGACAGACCCTACTAACTTTTATATTAAAAATTAGGGTAAATAGTCATTTACCCCTACCATATAGGCGCTTTTCGGAAGAAAAAAAAACCCGTAAAAAAATTTGTGCGAATTTCTCTAACATTTGAAGATTCTCTCAATTTTGACCTTCAGCATATTCGGTCGTTAAAAACGTTGATGTATTAATCTAATATAAAACATTATTAAAATATTAGTAAAATGTTATTATAATGTAGTTTAATAATTTAGTTTATATGCTATACTAAAATATGAGTAAAATATTAATTATATGCTACATTAAAATATTATTAAAGCGTTAATTTATTTAAAACGTTAAAACTAAAAACTAAAACTAAATCTAAAATTAGAAAATTAACAAAATTAGTTTATTTAAAACGTTAAAATTAGTTTAATAATTAATATATTTATATTAATTATTAAATTAAACTAAATTTTTAATTAAAGGATTGTGTCAGATTGGTTTGGACAGTATGCCCACAATGAATCAGGATCCCCGAGTCCCTCAGAGGATTCAGACAAAAGACCAATCATTAATACCTAATATTTTTAACCTTTCAATCATTCTCAAAGGATCAAGGAATCTCATATGATGAATAATCATTCAAAGACTATATATAAATTTCAATGATCTGGGCCCCGAGTCATCAGTATCACCAATTAGGGTTTCAGACTGTTAATTTTATGATTTTATGATTTTATGATTGGCATTACGTTTGGTAAAACTAATATGGCTGGAACATGTTGAATAAGAAGTTCCGTATATTAAATTAACATGGTCTATATTCTGGAAGCATGATCGGTCACCATTCTAACACAGTTTCAGTCCATCATTCGGCATAAAACGACACATTCGATAACACATTATGGATTTTCAGCATTGTTTTCTTCAGTATTTTAAGTTTATGCATTAGAGTTTTTTATTTTATTTTCATTTCATTTAGGTTCTATTTTTCTTTTGTTGCTTTTTATGCGTTTGTGGTGGTGTTTCATATTTTCAGGTTCACTCTAGATGATTGTTTGAGTCTAAAACAAGAAGAAGAAAAACACCAAAGATTAGCACCCAAAAAATAAGGATTGAGGAAGTAAGTCAACAGGATGACACGGGGGGTCGTGTCAGCTCAGACGGACCATGTTAGCTTACCTGACATGGAATGGGAATTAGAAAGTTTTGAGGTGAAGTCAGCAGGCTGACACGGGGGTCGTGTCAGCTGACACGGCCCGTGTAAGCTCCCCGGGATGAAGAATTCTAAAATACAAGAATGGAAGCAAGTCAGAAGGCTGAAACGGGGGGGTCGTGTCAGCTGACACGGCCCGTGTCAGCTTCCTTGGGATGTAGGATTTTAAAATACAAGAATGGAAACAAGTCAGAAGGCCAACACGGGGGGTCGTGTCAGCTGACACGGCCCGTGTTGGCCTGGAAAAACAAATTGCAATCTTCATCTTTTTAAGACTTTCAGGATTTCCAAGGGGCATTTTGGGAATTCCAGTTATTTTTTGAACTCGTTACTATTTTGAGGGTGAATAATGAAAAGAATGGGAATTTTTGGATTATCATCGAATTGTTTAGACTTGGAAGAGTGGTGATTATCGGAGAATGAGGATCGATCAAGAGCGGAAGCAATTGACGATCCAAGAAATCCTAAGTTCATTGTAATGTTTGATTTCTCTTCATATTTTATGTTGATTTTGTTTATAAACATGAGAGGATATACCCCCCAATGCTAGGGGGTGTCCCTAATTTGATATTGTAATGAATTTTGAGTTTCTCAATTTATAAAATTGTGTGTTTAATTTTAATCTTTAACATATGTAACGCTCTCAATGCGTTATCTCTTTGGAAAATTTGGTAATCGATCGTAGTTAGGTTTTGGTCTGACCAACCAACCTAACTTTGTTACATACTTTTTATCACATTAGATATTACCGAGGAATTGGAATACCACGTGGTAACCGTATCTATGTCAGAACTATTGTTTGATGTTCTTCCTAGGCCACTGAGGAATTAGGGTCGAGGAAGAATATCAAAGGTTTTTCTTGAAAGGAATTTTTGGAAAAATAATTTTAAACATTGGAAAGATAAAGTTTTGTGCACAATTTCTTAGAGTGGAAATTATAAGAGTCATTATGGAGCAAATTATACACCTTCCTAATGTAATTCTCATAATTTTCATTTTAACGTATTTTACTAAGTACCTTTGCCTTATTAGCTTTATTTTTAAAACCAGTTCAACCTTGAACAAGCAAAAGACTTTTTGTTCAACCTTTTTATACAAACTTATTTTAACCGCACAGTCCTCAAGAGACCGACACTGGGCATAACCCCTATTATCACTACATCGATAAAATAGTACACTTGCTATTTTAACAATCAAGTTTTTGGCGCCGTTGTCGGGGACTACCAAAATTTAAGTTTGTGTAATTCGCTTGAAATATTGTTGCTCTACAACTAAAATTCTATTTATTTTATTTTAAGCTTACGTTTTATTTTTCTTTACTTGTTGCATTTCTATTCTAATTTATTTCTCATTGCTAACCTGTATCTGACGTTTTATTCGAGGTAAGGCTTCAGCTGAATTTTCCTTTGACGCAGAACCTAAAAGATCATTGCATGAAAGACTCCGTAGAGCAAGGCTCGAAAGGCTGGCGGGGACTAGTTTTGGTCCTATAGTTGTGTATCAAGAGAAAGAGAATAATTTACCTATGCATTCTGAGTCAAGTGAGACAGACACTGAGAGTGAAATAGAGTTAGACAAAGTTGACATGGCTAGCAATCCACCCCCTATGGAAAGATTGCTAGGTGACTATGGAGGAGCTAATGCTCCACCGAATCGGATGACCATTTTGAACCAACCGGTGAACCTGGCTCATTTCCAGCTACATCCTTCTACCATCCACCAGTTGGAGAGCAAACCTTTCTCAGGAAGAATCAACGAAGACGCAAACAAGCATCTCCAAAGATTTCTCACTACCACTACATCGTTAAAAATAGAGGGTCATTTTGAGGAAGCAAAAATATTGGTCATGTTCCCTTTTACCCTGACTGGTGATGTCGATGAGTGGTTTTACTCACTTTCGGGTGCAAGTATCGCTACTTGGAAAGAGATGGAGACAACATTCCTTAATGAGTACTTCCCTGCATCTGTTTACATTCGCAAGAGATATGACATCGTGAATTTCAAAAAGAAAGAAGTCGAATCATTGGGAGATGCATACAAGAGATTCAAGAGATGCTTATCTGCATGTCTTACCCACAACATGGATGCGACTGAGCACATGCAGAACTTTGTGAACAGTCTTAGAATTAAGACCAAACAGCTCATTGACACAACTGCAGGTGGTTCAACCAATTTCTCGACAGCTACTGGTATAAATAAAATTATATAAGCTATATCTGCAAATGAACACCTGGAGTTATATGACATAACTGTGACCCAACCTGAAGGCAAAATTAATTTAAAGCTTGCCGAACAGGTTGTGAAGATGGAAGATCAGATTGCTGCAGAGGTTGAGAGAAGACTTAAAAAGATGAATCTTGAACCACAAACGGTAGCACAGGTGTTGCAACACAAAGATAATTATTTTTTTTTGCAGGCTATGGAAACTCAGAGTTCGGTGAACATTGTCGCTTTTGCAGCCGATTATCTCGGGAGAGTGGGAAGGGAAGCACGTGAAGGAAACTCAATTGGTGGCATGGTAACACAAATAGCTAAACATTTTAGCTACCACCCTGATTCTCATGAAAGTCCCGTGGCAAGAAAGGTAAGGTTGGATATGACCGCTCTAGTCCAACAAGGTATGATTCTGGTAGAACATGATCATTATGCTGTTTTGACCCGAAACAAATTTATAATTGCTTTACCTGATTCTTCTAGAATTAGTATTTCTGAGGCTTCTAACTGGATTTATAAAGACATCAATGGTTGTGCTTCAGAAGAAGACGAGGACGTGAATGCTATTGCAGGTACAAATGATCAAGGAGATTATCAGACGAAACCTGAGCCAGAAAAGACTATTCCTCCACACCCTAGGACCGGTCATTCAGGAGTCAGACCATCACCAATAACACCAGACTAATGGCTATGGCTGCGTGGTGAGATAGGTGAAATCCGGGGAGAACAGGTGCGCCAGGAAGAAGAGCAAAGGAGGCAGGGAAATGATATGGATGAGATGCATAAGATGATGCAGCATATGATGCTGCAGTTTCCTCCCCCTCCTTAGTAGGATGTGTGAGTCCCCTCTTGTACTTGTTCTGCAACAGTGAGGACACTGTATAGTTCAGGTGTGGGGGGTATTAATTTATTTATAGTTTATTGTTGTTTTTGTTGCTTTGTTTCAATTATTTAGTTTGAGTCAGTGTGTTTTATATCTCTGTGTGTTACAGTTGTGCAGTGTAAACCTGGGTGATCAGGACAACGTGTGTTAAGTGGATGAAAAGTTTCAATCCGACATGTCTAAAGGAATCCTAGAGAAGAAGGTATTATTGAAATAAAAATTGGATGTTATTCCCAACACTACATCAAGACCGAGACTTGATATCCAAGGAGAAAGGACACCACATCACACCGAAGGCACCTTAGAATTGTCAGTAAACCAACACGGTAGGGATTCATAAGAAGCCATACACTTTTATCATGAAAGTATCAGGTACGTATTTGTCTCTTTTAGTTTGCGTATCTATCTGTTGAAGTCCCATTGTACACTATAACACCCCAAAATTTTCCCTCTTAATTTATTATCTTAACTGACTTTATGCCTCGCATTCATCTGCATTTCCATTAGGTCATAATACATCACGCATTCATTGGCATGGGTTTTTTAGTTGGATTAAGGGGGGCTTTGAGAATCAAGATGTTATCAAATGGATTTTCTAAGTTTGGTAACTACAATCGTCAAAAGTAGTACTCTAAGGAGTTAACTATCACATGATTGAGGTTTATTTCCCTGAATCATATGGTTTTCAAAGGTGGGTTTGAAGATTGGGGATCCAGTCGTGCAGGGTTAACTCATTGGTGATTTGGTCAAGAGATTTGTAATTTCTATGTGAAGTTCGTTTTCAATTCATAATCGCTTTCAGTAACTTGGAATTTGCTAAATGGATGGTTACATTTCAATTGGGAAAATTGCTAAGTTTGTTGTTAATTGAAATTACTTTCTTTTGACAATAAATTTAGTTATTGCCTTCCTTTTAAATCTCTGGATCTATCCATACCAAAGTTAATGGAATTCAATATACATTCTCAATTCAATTCCAAATATCTATTTACAAGTACATCAACATCCCAATACAAAAGGGATACAAAAAAAAAGAGAACAAATTACGTTGAATTAACCATCAGTTGACTTTAAGATCGACAATTGACTTTTTGATCCACTTTGACTAAAGTCAACCTAATTCTAACCAAAGACCTATCTCTCTTTGGAATCTCCAAGTCCTCCTCATCTCATGTCATAGAACCCTTTGCTCCATGTTGTCTTTGAGGGTAGCCAAGTACACTACATGACTATGATATATATCCCATCCAAAGTCATTGTTATAACCAAGGCATTGTTGTTACAAAGAAAGTTGCAAAAATATTTGAAAATCATCAAGCCCATTCAAGCCATTGTTACTTACAAGAGGAATTAATTTTTTGGCCCAAAACAATCAAAGACTCTAAATCTAGTTTCACAGTGTTATTAGAGAGAGATTGTCCAAATTAATTTGTCCCTATCAGTTGCATCACTACCAGGATTGAAAGTAGCAAAACTTGCATGTAACTTACTATCCTACTTCTCCTGCAAACGGGAATTTGGAATTTTCCAACTTTGTCATGACACTAGTTTCACAGTCATAAAAAATGTAATGACATTGAGATATCAAGTACACATCAAAATACGCAGGAAAAGCATAAAATTGTTCCAAGAGTGTCAGGGAGATCAAATGAGAATCAAAATATTACATGGAAAAGCTGGGGAACGGGTACAAAACCATAACAGAAAAAGTCTGAAGAAAATACAATACACATTCATCACTAGAAACAACACACAAGAAAAAGGGCAATCCATTCCAATAACAGAAAAGAGAAAAATTCGGTTAGGAACAGAAGAAACAAACCAAATATAAAATCAATAACAAAAATTCAATTTTTCAACTATCTTCTAACCAATGCTAACAACTTCTAACTGAATTCTAACCGAACTCAATGGAAATCTCGAGATTACCCTCACCGTTGATCTATAAGAACCAGATTATTGTTGATCTTCAGCTTCTTCCAGATTGATCACCTTCTTCAACCTCTCTCTCATTCTTCAGCTTCATTCATCTTTCTGCAAGTCCTTCCCCATCTTCATTTCTTTCCCTCAATCTTCATCCTTTTCAAATCTTCAAACATTCATCATCATCATTCCTCGATCCTACTGCATCAAGAGTTCTGCAACTTCATCATCATCCAAATCAACTTGCAAGAAAACAGAATTCAAGGGACGAAAAATCACAATTATAGGGTGATACCAAGAAAGGAAAAGATGCAGTTATAACACAAAAAACTCAGAAACTCTCCGCATCATTCATCATTGTTTCTGCACAACTATTCATCGATCTTCAAATTCAATCACCCTCACTACCTTCATCTACTCCAATCCGTGTCATACCTTCATAAATGTTTTTGCATCGATTGTAGAGTTCGTTGCATAACAACTTCAGTTCAAGCAACGATATGCAGGAAGATTCACTAATCAATACATAACTCACAAATGCAATCCAATAATTCAGCAAGCAACAAATTAAAGTTCAAAGAATCGAAGCGAGAACGCAAATATTCAAGCAACGGTTCAGAATTAAAGAAGAAGAAGATATTGAATAACATCAAACAAATAGAAACAGAAGAAGAATGAGAGGTAAAGTCAAAATGCATACCTGAACGCATCACTTGATGAAAACGACGGAAGCGCCTTCATCCTCGCGTCCTCATCATTCATCCTTCGGATTCATCATCAACCTTGCAACGACATTGAAACAACGGAAGCATCTTCAACGCATCTTCATTCATTCGTCAGAATCATCATCAAGCTCGCGATATCAAAGCTTTTTCATCCTCGTTCATCAATCAGCTTCTTCGTCGTTCACAAGGTACGATTTGCTTATGTTATTCTCGCGTTATGATTAGGGTGTGATTTATGTGATTATCAAACATAACGGTGTGAGAGGGTGAGGATTTAATTTCGGATTCGAAGAAAGAAGAGAGGTTAGGTTATTTTGTTGCGATTTAGGATAGGGATAGAGAGTGAGGTTTAGGTTATGGTTATGGAAAAGCATGAGATTTCACCGGAGGTTAGGTCTTCACCTGAATGGTTCTTGATTGAGCGGCGGCTAGGGTTCTTAGACGAAGAACACAAACAGCGAGAGAGGTGAGGCCGGTGAGATGATAAAAGACGAATTTCGTGGCGGTCATCATCTTCTATGATGAGTGACTTGCAGCGGCGCTGGGGATTAAGAGAAAGAGGTGGCGACGAGAGAAGCTTGAAGAGGAACTTAGGGTTCTTGTAGTATGTTTGCAGTATTAGTTTTTGAGTTTTTATAAAATGAGGAAATTATAAAAATGGAAAAGAAAGATCTATTAAAGATAAGGATTAAGGTCTTGTTTGGATTTTCCACCACACCGGCGGTGACACTTGTCACCGTCCGGTAGGCTGCTTCTGTAATGGTCTAGTGCTTGCTCTTACATGGCAACTAACATGCACCTTCTTTCCTAACCCTTTTGATGTGAATACACATGGAATGAGTTTTATCCAATGATCCAGGTGGAGTCAACATCCGTTGACTGTAGCTCCACCATACACCCTCTAGACCTGGCGCTAATGGGCCTTAGATTTCTTCTATTTTCACCCCCTCAAAGCAATCCCAATTGTCTTTTTAACTAGCAATTGCTCAATTTTCACCCCCTTTTCTAATTTCTTAGTTTTGTTTTTAATTTCTGCATTATATAGTTTTCAATTTTAATCCATAAAAAATACAAAAACTCGTAATAAAATTCCCCAAAAATTACATTGATATTCTAACTCATTTTAGATTTTTTCCATGATCTTACTTTCTGATTTTAGCCATTTTATAATTTTATTTCGATTTTCCATTTAATTTTTTTTCTATTGAAGTCCTTCATGAGCACTTCAATTTGTAAAATTTGTTTGTCCCACTTCCTTTAACCTTTTTTCCCCATTCTTTTTTCTATGTTTAGATGACTCATAAAAGTAGCTGGAAATTTTTTTTTATATTTTTAAGTCCATTTTAACCACTGTTTGGTAGCAGTGTTTGTGCAAATCTATGAATAATGCCTGAGTAGATTTAGGTGCCAATTTTGTATAGCTAGATTGTGAATCTTTAGGAGAGTTTTTTAACACAACATTAGATTCAGGTTAGTGACCTTAGGGAATTAATTTCATATATTTTCCAGGATCATTACTATTTTTAGTGCTTTGATTTTGTTCAACTTTTCCATTGCAAATTCACCTAGTTTTCACTTAGGGTTTTATGGTTGCATTAGGACATAGTTTGATTAGGTTTGATCTTAGAATATTAGAATGCCTTGATATGGTTTAGCTACTGATTTTAGAAGATTGTTATCATTTGGGATCATTTAGATTTAGAACTTAGGCTTAGAATTCCTTTAAGTGCGTTTCCATGATGTGATTAGCTTTTGTATTTGTTTTATGTGTTTAATATGCATCTTGAAACTAATTCTTGTTTTGTAGGGAGATTGAGGTAAGAATTTGGTCATATCCTTCTTCCTCATCTCTTTATGCTTTCTAATTTGGGTTTGCCTTAGTATTTGTATTCTACTTGTATAGGCTTCCCCTTTCTTAGAAACAACTTAACTTCCTCAGGAAGTAAGTTGAGTTCTAATTCTCCTTTCTTCTTTTCCTTTTCTCACTAGGATTAGAAAACCACATAAACCATTAGGATCACCTTGTGCATATAATGAATAAATTAGGGTTGTGTCTTAGTCCCCTTAGTTTTTTCCCTTTTTCAACTTGAGTCTTTCTTTCTCATCTCATGAAGAAAATAATAAAATACCTAATAAAGGTTGACCGTTCCCATACGACACGAGACTTTGTTGCAGAGTACTTATACACATCCTGTTTCGGGGCAAGGTGTAAGTTATCTACCGCGATGGATAATTCTTAGTATGAGAATATTCACAAACAAATTAAAAAACACTTCTCATTAAAGACAACCAATAAAGACATCGCGTTTTCTCTTATCATTTCCTACTCTTTGCGGATGAATACGACTTGCTTCAACAGTTCAAACAACGATATGGTAAACACCTTCGAGTCAGAGCCAGTAACACCTGAGCTAGAGCTATGACAACGCCATCCTAAAAAACACAAAATAATTCCCTCCTTAGTTAGGTGAACTACGTCGACTCTGATCCTCATTTTCCCGATGAGGTATGTAGGCAGCAGGGTAGGGCCCGTGCGAGCACTTTCTTTATTTTCCCCCCTTTTTCCTCTTTGATCTTTTTTTCAGTTCCCTTCTCATTTCTCATTTGTATTCCATTTAGCAGTTTTATTCAACAACATCTTATTCCTTACCCTTTGAAACAGACAAACAAGTGTGGAACCTGTCAGGTACAGCAGACGATCTGGGGTGCTAATACCTTCCTAGTTCGTAACCGA
Organism: Lathyrus aphaca; assembly: GCA_963966055.1. Classification (NCBI taxonomy): domain Eukaryota; kingdom Viridiplantae; phylum Streptophyta; class Magnoliopsida; order Fabales; family Fabaceae; genus Lathyrus; species Lathyrus aphaca. The sequence continues at coordinate 20,796,302 of OZ014519.1, read as the reverse complement.
CTCCTGAACCCAGATCTTTGGTTCGCAGTACCTCGTTCTTTCCTTCTTCCCCAGGTTTATGCAGCATTACCTTTCCCGTTCCTTCGGGATAAAAATGTCTGGATGGCGACTCTACCTTTTCCGCGCCACTTTCGCGTTTGTACTAGGATGAAAATCCCAGGAGCGACATACACGTACACACACTAAGGTAATTGTTTCTGTTTAACCCTGAACCTTTGTAGCCTACCCTCCGTGAATTATCCTTTGCTAACCCCGTTGAGCCATTTTCCCTTTTGTTTGTTTAAACCATATTATGTTAACCATAGCCCAAAACACTTCCTTACCCTGCTCAGATTTGATGTTACAAAGTTCTATCTATGTAAAAACCTTAAGTTTGGGGTTGAAACATTATCTATAAGTATGAGTGAATGCACTCGAAAAAAGAGAGAGAGAGAAACAAATAATTGAAAAAGTGAGGAACCAACTATTATATGGATATCCTCTGAATGGCATAAAAGAAAACTGGAAAATCAAGAATGTCTTCAACTTGTCGAGCATAAAAACAACAAATACACAGACATGAAGTGAATAACACCGAATCCGAGCCAAAACACCATTGTATTCTCCCATTTTCTTTTATTTATCCACCCATGTCCCTTAGCCCTGTTACAACCTGCAAAGTCCTCAAATGGTGTATGTTGTGTGCATGTGGTATGAATTTAGATGTTATGCAAGCTGATGAGATGACGGTGCATGCCCTGATTAGAGAGCCTAAACACTTAAGCCCGAGTGTATTGGTGAGAATGAGAGATGCTGGCAAAGAAGAGATGATGTATTATGGAAGAGTGGTTGATCTCATATAGTCGGATAAAAAAGAAAGGTCGAGATAGGTGAAAACGAATCATGAAAAATCTCAGCGATACTACGGAAAGCAAGAACAGTTTGGGGGTGACCTTATTTCTCTCTTAAGAATTGCTTGAGGACAAACAATGAGATAAGTTTGGGGTTGTGATCGCTCACCATTCTAACACAGTTTTAGTCCATCATTCGACATAAAACGGCACATTCGGTAACACATTATGGATTTTTAGCATTGTTTTCTTCAGTATTTACAGTTTATGCATTAGAGTTTTTATTTTATTTTCATTTCATTTAGGTTCTATTTTTCTTTTGTCTCTTTTTATGCGTTTATGACGGTGTTTCATATTTTTCAGGTTCACTCTAGATGATTGTTCGAGTCTAAAACAAGAAGAAGAAAAACGCCAAAGATTATCACCCAAAGAAGAAGGATTGAGGAAGTAAGTCAGCAGGCTGACACGACCCGTGTCATCTTACCTGACATGGAATGGGAATTAGAAAGTTTTGAGGTGAAGTAAGCAGGCTGACACGGGGGGTCGTGTCAACTGACACGGCCCGTGTCAGCTTCTCTTGGATGGAGAATTCTAAAATACAAGAATGGAAGAGTGTCAGAAGGATGACATGGGGGTCGTGTCGGCTGACACGGCCCGTATCAACTTCCCTTGTATGGAGAATTTTAAAATACAAGAATGGAAGCAAGTTAGAAGGCCAACACAGGGGGTCGTGTAAGCTGACACGGCCCGTGTTGGCCTGGCGAAAAAAATTGCAATCTTCGTCTTTTTAAGACTTTCAGGATTTCCAATGGTCATTTTGGGGAATTCCAGTTATTTTCTGAACTCGTGACTATTTTGAGGGCGAATTAGGAAAAGAAGGGGACATTTTGGATTATCATCGAATTGTTTAGACTTGGAAGAATGGAGATTATCAGATGAGGATCGATCAAGAGCGGAAGTAATTGACAATCTAAGCAATCCTAAGTTCATTGTAATGTTTGATTTCTCTTCATTCTTTATGTTGATTTTGTTTATAAACATAAGAGGCTAAACCCCCCAATGCTAAGGGGTGTCCCTAATTTGATATTGTAATGACTTTTGAGTTTCTCAATTTATAAAATTTTGTGTTTAATTTTAATCTTTATCGTATGTAACGTTCTCAATGCGTTATCTCTTTGGAAAATTTGGTAATCAATCGTAGTTAGGTTTTGGTCTGACCAACCACCCTAACTTTGTTACATATTTTTTATCACAGTAGATATTACTAAGGAATTGGAATACCATGTGGTAAGCAAATCTATGTCAGAACTATTGCTTGATGTTCTTCCTAGGCCACTAAGGAATTAGGGTCGAGGAAGAATATCAAAGGTTTTTCTTGAAAGGAATTTTTGGAAAAATAATTTTAAACATTGGTAGGATAAATTTTTATGCACAATTTCTTAGAGCGGTGTCGCTCCCGAAGATTTACATCTCGGTACAATCGCGAACGGTCGGCGAAGGAGAAAATGAAGGTGAAATGAATAGAGTCGCCAGCTAGGCATTTTTATCCTGAAGGAAAGGTAATGCTGCATAAACCTAGAAAGAGATGGATAAGACGGTTGTGAACCAGAGAAACTGAGAAAGGGGGTTGGTTACAACCTGGGAAGGTATTAGCACCCAGATTTTCCGTCGTACTCGACGGGATCCACGCTTAAAAGATTTTGTTTAAAAGGGTAGGTGTATGTGCTATCTGTTTGCAAAAGCTAGAAAAGAATATACAAGTGTGAGTGCAAAAAGGTGAATGCTCAAGAACTGAGGCTTTAGAAAAGAATGTTGAAAGAGGGGGAAGACACATAGCCTTTTGTTCGATACAGTTAAGTTATGCCTACGTATCCTCTCGTGCAATGAGGAAGTCAGAACACCGTAGTTCGACTCTGGATGATTTGTTGACTGTGAATTGCTTACTTGTCTATGCTCAAGTGTATGACTCGTCTGGCTCGAGTGCTAACTGTCTTGCATTAGACAGAAGAAGCAAATTCTTGTTTGTGAATGAAGATGATGAGAAAAGAATCCCGAAGGAGACGATTATTGTTTGTTTTTGTGTTTTCAGTTTTGTTATTGTTTTTGGTGTTTTGCATAAGTTAATGAGCTTAAGCCTAAATCAAGGGCTTGTAAACTCATTATATCCTCCCTGATCAGGGATAATGAGAATACTTAAGTATGAGATACGCATCTCAAATTAATTGCCATGATGATATTGGATTAAGATCATTAACCTACTTGTGATTATTTAAATGTTTTTGGGTTTTTTTTAGTGTTAAGTAATGAGTTTAATCTCTAATCACAGATTAGTGAACTCATTACACCATCCTAATAGAAGGATAATATATGAGAGCACTTAAGCTGAGGAAGATACCTCAACTTAATCCATGGTTAGGGACTAAATTCATTATATAACAAGCTTTTATTAAATGGATTTTAATTAAAGGATGAGATTAAGAAGTGAATTTTATGGTTTGTAAGACAACTTAAGGGGGACTTGTCCATTAAACACTAGGGTTAGTCCCTCTTAACCATAAGGAAGAGTTAGAACCCTAATGTAAGGCCCAAGTTACAAGATGAAGTCTTAATGATTATTAAGATGATTTGATTAAGAGGTTTAAACAAATTAAAGGTTTAACACTTAGGATTAAAGTTGTACACTCCATCCTAAGAGAAGGATGCAGGCATAACCCTAATTCCAAAGTCCTAAAACTTTAAGAGTTTAGTCTCTGATTATTGAGATGAGAAGAGAGACTCAAGGAGACTCAAAGGTAAAAAGCTAAGGGGGACTAATCAAAACCATAATTATTATCATGCTTGGACATCCTTTGGTTTGTGAGACTTAAGAAAGATCTCCAAGGAAGCCACCAATGGAAGAAGCAGATGAAAGGGGGATGAAGCAAAAGAATAAGTTACTTACTTCAATGAAGAAGATAAGCAACTTAAAGAAAGAAAGTGAGAAAGAAGGAACACAAGTGAACAAGTTCACTTAAAAGACAAACAAAATACAAATGAAAGAGATAAAGAGAAGTGAGAAGTGAAGGCAAATCCACTTCTCAAAGTAACTTACCACCTGAAAATGTTAGCATGAAGGCATAAAGTACAAAGCATAAAGAAATGAAATGAAATGAGATGCAATGAGATGAAATGACCAAAGTCAAAAGTGTTTATGAAATTTTAATGTCATGAGAGATGATGCAAAGGCATACAAAGTGTATATGTATGATCATACAAGAGTGAGATGTCATGTAAGCATGCTTTGAGGTTTGAAAATACATGAAATTTAATGAAATGAAATGAATGCAAAACATGGCAAATGAATGAAGAAATGATCAAGCATGGTTCTAACATGTCCTAAGATGTCTAAGATGACATATGAATGCAAGAAATGTCATGGCAAGTTCATGTAAGGATGCTTATGCAAGGTGAATGCAAATGAACACGAGAAATTAAGGTTTTATGAAAGTATGAGATGCAAATGAACAAAACAGAAGCATATGACATGATAAAAAAATTGCAATCAAGCTCAAACAAACCCTAATCCCATACTAGGTCACACCCCAAAGGAGGAGGTCAGAAGCCTAACCAATCAAAAGTTATGAATTTCCTAAGTTTTCTAGGGTTTTTGGATGGTTCAAAAGGAAAAATGAAAATCAATTTGAAAATGCAAGATAAATTCATGAGGAAATTGACCTATAAACTACATGCAATATGAAAAATAATGCAAAAAGAAACAACTTCAAACTCTTCTTGGTTAGGCTGAAATGATTTTTTAAAGTTAGGGTTCAAAAATAAGATTTTAATGACCCTTAATTCAAAGTGAATTCACAAACTATGATCAAACCTAAAAAGAAATATGTGTGAAGAGTTTGAAAATGTTTCTAAATGCATTGGGATGATTCATGATTTTTTTGGTGATTTTTAGAAACCTAAATGTATTTTTAATTAATTAAAATACTTTAATTAATTAAAATTAACATTTAAATATTTTAAAAATAATTTTTTAATGCAAAAAATATAATAAAAATCATTTTTGGAATGATAAAAATATTTAAAGTCAGAATGCAAAAGGAAATATTTTTGGGATGCTTTTTGGTATTTTAAATTAAATATGCAAGAAAATGCAATTAAAATGAAATAAAAATAACAAAAATGAGAAGTATGCTGATCCAAGGGGTGAGATTTGAACTGGAAAGGGAGGGAATTGACTGCGCACGCAGATCAATGGCCCATATTCAAACTGGCTAATTAACTACTTTAATTAATTAATTAAAATTAGGTTTTTAAGTGAAATGATCTGGGTCACTCGTTCACGCGCTAAACCACATCAAAGGGTCAGAATTCAAACTGGCAACTAAACCCTAATTAATTAACCTAATGACTTTCAGGTGACCGGAGAAAGCTCCGGTCATCTTCTCCGGCGAAGCAAAATTTCAGAAACTCATACAAGCATCAAATCTCCTAATTTCTTGCCCAGAATCACTCCTCTAACATCCATGAACATGAATCCACAAACAAAAATCATTTATCATGCATAACAAAGCTGAATAAAAAAAAACAAGTTCTAGGTCAAAACTTTCAGAACAACCATACATACTCATTTCTCAATCATTTTCAAAACAAATCACATCCCAATGATCAGTGGAGCATACAGATTCATATTGTAACTAGAAAAACAAGTTCTGGAAAATTTGTTCTTGAGGTATACCTGAGGTTGAGCTTTCTGATTCTGGGCTTTCTGGACCTCTCTTTGGTGCAAGTCAACTCCAATGGGCCTCCTGAGGATGCTTTGATGCTTGGAACAAGCTTGCAATGGCTGGTTTGAAGGTTTTGTTTCTGAAGTTGCAAAAATAGTATTTGTGTTTGGCTGTGTTTTAAGCTATGGTGGGGTGGGAAATGATCCTGGGGTGATGCTGAGTTGATTGGTGGAAGAGTTTGTGATTTTTGTTGGTTGTGTTATGAAATTCGATGAAGGGAAGGTTTCTTGAGGTTTTTGTGATTCTGAGTGTGTGTATGGATTCAGGCTTCAATGTTGTATGAAATGAGATGCTTATTGTCCACATAAACAATGTTGATTGGCCAGAGAGTTGTTGTGGCACAGGCTGATTGGTATGGGAGTTTTTGCAAAAAGTCAAGATCTTGTACTTTGAGGTATGGGCACGGGTCAGAGGAGATTTCATGGGGTGTCTGGCCTCAGCTGAGTTCAAGGATGGCCATGGGATTGGTTTTGATGTGCTGGATGGCTTGGATGAAGAGTTATCACATGTTTTGCAAAATTCCCTCTTTGAAGTTTCTTGGATCATAAGTCATGGAAACCCTAAGTTCAATGCATAATTCTGATCCTTTGAGGGTTTTTTTGACATATTTTGAAGTGTTTGTGCATATTTTAAGTCATTAGAATGCTTGAATATGCCAATTTGAAAAATTCCTCTTTGACATGAAACTTGAAATTTTAGGATTTTTGCCAACTTTGAAAGGCCATATCTTGAGTTCTAGGATGAATCAAGACATGTTCTTGTACTTTTTGAAAAGGGAAAGACCTAATCTACACTTTCATGACCAATAATTTTTCATTTGAAGCATTTTTGGTTAAGAAAGAGGAGGTTGAAAAACTTTCCCAAAATGGAAAGTTTGCATTTCAAGTCATTTCCATTTTTGGCAAGTTTGCAAATGGCTCAAAATTCTTCAATATTGTGAACTTCCAACCTCTTATAAGATTAAATAAAAATCATAGAACTTCAATTTGATGAAAATACCCCTTTGGTTCCATTGTTGGGGGCCTCAGATACCCTGATTTTGACTTAACTTGCTCAAGAAGTTACCCAATGAATAGATGACTTCCACAATGAGTTTCTTCATCAAACTTGGTACATATGATCCTTAGAACATATTAAGAACATTAGAAACAAGAATGACCCAAAAATTTGGAGTTAAGGCCTCTGAAACCAAAACCCTAATTTTGGTCATCTGTGCAGTGAAAACCCTAGCTCTGCTTCCATGCCTTGCCAGTTCTTGGGATCTCTTGACTTACATGAACTTTGAGGGACATAATATGATGATAGAACACACCTGGACCCTCTTGGAAAGCTTTGAGGCCTTTGGGATGGCTCAGATGGAATCTTGGATTGCTCAGATCACAAACCCTAGATGCAGATGAACTTGAACTTTGCAGTGAAGCAAATATGTTAAGTGAGATGTAATGCTTATGTTAAAACAAAAATGAAAGATCACAAGACATGGTGTGATATTAGTGAGGGAAAATTTGGGGTGTTTACATCTGCCCCTATTCAAGCATGAGTTAGCTGTGCAGGGTGTAAGCGCCTGGCTTAACAGACAAACAAGATAACTTGTGGTTGAATACCAAAGACAGTCCAAAATTTGCACTCGCTGGATAGAAGAAGAAAAAGGATATAAATTGTAAAAGGTAGTATATTATGATTATCAAATGAAGGCGATGTCGGACGACCATCGAGCAGAGGACGACTGCTGGGGATAAATTGGTAATTAAAGAAATGACGGGGACGATCGACAAGTTGGAGAAATAAAGAGATCATGACGGGGACGACTGTAACACGGTGGGACAACTGATTTTTAGTTATGTTGCGGATAGCAAGAGTCGCCACCGACTTTTATTTTATCCATAAGGAAAGGACATAACAGAACAAGAAAGACCTATTTTAAAAGACTTAGGTTCGGGGGGTAGGTTATATAAAGGGAAGATGTTAGCACCCTTTATATCCATTGTTATCCATGGGCTCTTAGTTACTTAGCTCACTTTAAATTGTTTTGAAAAGGTGTAGTGTGTGATTAGAAACTTTCTAAGTACTTTGTAATGATCCTCGTATGGATGTATACAAAGCCTTGTTTTTGAAAATTTGTTTGAAAAGTGTGGTGTAAAGAGTATTTTTGAAGAGTGAGCAAGTAACTATGAGGTACCTACCCTAGATTAAGTCTTTCGTGTTCTCGTAAGTTCTTTCAATGGTTAGACTATCCATATTATTAAGGAATAGGTAGTCATTACCTTGGATGTATTAAGGGACATGTGTAGGGTCATCTGGATATAGGCAACTGTAGGGTGTCTTTAACCATTCGTAGGGACTTATCATCTTTTATTCGAAGGGACAAGATCATTTATCGTAGGCAACCTCGAAGGGACTTGATCTTTTAGAATCTGGAAAGGGACTAGATGATTTGTTTTATGGAGGGACTTGCTTAAGACACCATACTTGACCTTTTGAATTAGGCAACTGAGAGGCAACCCTAGGAAGTGCAAGATGGCGATCTTAGATCGACTTACGTGTGTGCGTGTTGTTTTCAGATATTTATCTTTTTAAATTAATTTTCTAAGTTATTTTATTTACACATAGTTTGTCAGACCCTAGAATTACTAACCATACAATAAATATATTTGCAATAAAAATAAATACGAGAAAATAAACCTACAAATATTACAAGGCTTTGGGACAATTACAATATAATCGAGAAATAATAATAATGATAAATATAATAATAATAATAATAAATAAGCAATAATTAAATATTAGTAATAATAAAATGAAAATAAAGATTAGAATAATAAAATAAAAGAAATAAGAATTTTAGCAAGAAAAATTAATGTTAGAAAAGTTTTAAAGAATTAATTAGGAAAATAAGTTTAATAATAATAAACAAATAATAAATTATTTACGTATTAAAAATAATGATTTAATTAGGGTTTATAAAAATAAGTTAATTTTTTTAGAGTTAATAGAAAAATTAGGGTTAACAATCTTAATTAAGAAAATTAGGGTTTTTAAATTAGTTAATTAGATAATATAATTTATATAATTAAATAATTAATAAAAGAAAATAAAATAAAACAAGGTTTTAAAAAAAAAGGGGGGAGACCTGGATTTGAACCCAGGACCTCCCCATTACCAGTTTGATGGGGTACCACTGGGCTGCGCATGCATAGTTGGCTAAGGAATGGATCAAAGCCAAGATATTATAAACCTGAAAAAAAAGAAAACAAATGAATAAAAAGAAAGAACCTAGGGATCGAACCCAGGCTTTGCAGCTTCACACGCATACGCTCTATCCACCAGGCCATCAGACGCTTTTTGATATTTATTTAAACCTAATTAATAAAATAATAAAACGAAAATTTGAATTAAAAAATTGGCGCCATCTGAGTTGTCTTCTTCCTTGGGATTTCGCAGGTTTACCTGCGAAATTACCTGCCAAAAATTCTTGCGTTTTTTCCTGCGTGTGAAAACCTATGAAACTCATATAGTGCCAATTACACACGATTTTGTCAAATTAATCACACAAACGTGATCCACACAGTTCACTTAATCGATTTATGGTTTTAAAATATGTTTATAACCATCAAAACGCAAAACCCTAAATTGGAAGGATGAACCCTAACAATGGCATTTGTCGAATCCGGTCATGAAACCTCAAGCAAATGTGCAGAAACCATATAAACACCATCACAAACAACAATATGACATTATAATTCATTAATCATGCGTGAAAATTAAGAATAGAAAATTTTAAAAAACAAGAATATAGAGATTCGGTTTATGCATCTTAATGAGTTTTTGATGATGTAAAGCATTGGGATAGCATCAAAGATGCTCAAGGAACATGTTGCAACCTTCAAAACACTTTGATATAGCCTCCAAATAAGAATCCGATTGTGAATTTTTCTTGAATTTTTTGAAACTTGAAGAGTGTTCTTGGAGGCAGCAATTCGTGTCCTTGTGCTTGTCTTAAGTTTGTGTATTTGTATGGAAGAGAATTAGGTCAAAATATCATGGATTTATGGGCTTTGTAATAGTTACTTGATCATGAAGATTCATCTTTTCAAATATTGAAAAATATCTCATCAAAACTTTCTAATTTTGATCAATCTGATTTTAGCTCATTCCCAGTCATTCTAAATATGATTTAGATAATTTCCAATCACATATCTTGTCCAATATTTGATTTTTCATATTTATTTTATATTTAAATTGTATTTTAATGAATAAAATCAAAATAAATAATAAATAAATAATAAAAATCAGGATTTTGTTGCTTTGGGTCGTGCTTGAGGTCTTTGTATGGATTGGGTCACAACATTTCAAGCCCATTTGAAAAAAATTGGTTTTAAGGCCCCATTTGCTTCATAAACCTCCCAAAAATTTCCCAACTTTGCAAAGGCATATCTCCCTCAATTTTAGGTCTATGAGGGTGCTCTTGGACTTTTTGGAAAGCTTAGAGAGTCCTTTAACCAACCTCATTGGTCTCATGTACATATCTTTTATCATTTTCAAGTTATGCCCTTTGGAAGATGTTGACTTTTTGTTGACTTTTAAAATGACCTATAATGTCTTAGCTCATACCTTCCAAATGAAGCATTTTTAGGATTGGCTTGTGAGACACAAAGTTGTAGAGAATTCAATTTCCTTCAAAATGAGCTTTGGATGGGAAATTTTTGATGAAGCATGTGAAAGTTATGGCTGGTCAAATGATGAATTTTACTTTATAAACTTGATGTTGGCAAAAAATCATGAAGTTTGACTTTGGTTTTACCTCAGTTGACCTCAGTTTGACTTTTTAACCACTTTGACTGATTTTTGCATATCTGATCATCTGACTGAGCAAACGTTTTGGAAAAGCCTTGAAACTTGACATATGGATTCTTGAAGACATATAGGATGCTATGAAGCTCACTTGAAGCCTTGGAAATCCATTTAGCCTGATGAAACTCAAAACCCTAGTTTAGGATGCATTGCTTAGGAGGATGCTTTGCCTGAGGGGATTGTCAAACTTTCTGACTAATTGTGAACCTTGTGAACTTTGTGAACCTCTTATGAACCTTGTGAAACTCTTGGGACACCTTGGTACACAATGCCTTGACTAGGGGAGGGAAAAGTTTGGGGTGCAACAGCTGCCCCTGTTCAATTTTCTGAAACCTGAGGAGTTAGATTGGCATATGTGCCATTCGTGACTTGGAAGGTTGAAGGGGATTGAACACAAAAGCCCAAAAATTTGCACTCGCCGATGCGTAAAGTAACACTGCTGATTGGTTGTATATGCTTGAATGGGCTGAAAGATGCCACTCTGAGGAACTAGAGATGGGCTTATATATGCCATCCATAATATCACAAGGTGATAGTATCTTTATGTTGTCACTGGATATCAGTACTAGGTCTTCGTATAGGCCGTCTCTGAATCATTTCTGTAACATGGTTTGAATTGAACGTCATCACTAGATCTTCGTATAGATCGTCTCTGCATTATCTCTGGGGAAAAAGAATATCCTTTATTAGGTGTCAGTACTTAGATCTTTGTATAGATCGGCTCTGAACCATCTTTATGAACATACTTTAATTTAAGCATCAGAATCAAATCTTCGTGGCAATCTTTTCTGAATTGCTTTTGGTGATATCCTGGGCTAAGTACAAGATCTTCGTATCGATCATTTATGTACCATCACATAGATAAACTGTTGCATAAACCATTAGAAATAAATCTTCGTAGCGATTATCTCTTCTGGAAATATCCCGGATTAGGTAATAGATCTTCGTATAGACTATTTACATACCTTCCAAAGGACAAAAAAAATATCAGGATTAAAGCTTTGTGGCGATTATCTCTGAACTTCTTCTGAAAAATCTCTTGGACTAAGTGCTAGATCTTCGTGTAGATCATTTACACACCATCCCAAAGATAATTGACCATCAAAAATAGATTTTCGTAACGATTATCTCTTCCGGAAATATCCCGGATTAAGCACTAGATCTTCGTATAGATCATTTACGTACCCTTCCAAGGACAACTTGAGCATCAGGATTAAATCTTCGTGGCGATTACTCCTGAATTGCTTCTGGTAATATCCTGGACTAAGCACTAGGTCTTCGTGTAGACCATTTATGTTCCATCTGAAGGATAATTTGTATTGATTATCAGAAATGAATCTTCGTAGTGATTATCTCTGAATTAGATATCAGTATCCGATCTTCGTATAGATCATCTCTAAACTGTTTCACGGAATTAATAGTGTTTATCTTCTTGCAACTATCCTGAAAAGAAAAGGTTAGTTTATGCAAGATTATTTAATGTATGCATGTATGGCATGATGCTCTTGAGTAAGAATGTCATATGGATTATGGATGCGTATGCTGTGATATGGTGTAAATGATGTATGTATGAGTTATGTAGCTTGAAGTGCCTAGGTAGATTCGTATAACAACTGATGGCTGGGGAAAATAAATCCCGGTTCGTTGTTGAGGAATATGAGGACTTCGTTCTCGTCTTATTTAAGACTATCTTACTTAGAACCTCCCGTCTTTGTTCATCGTGCTTTTTATTGAAGAATTAGATTCCTGAATACCTTGATTGGGGATAAAAGAGATGGACATTCCCTGAATGACTTATCCAGACAAGTGCCAATTCTTTGAAGCTCTCGTAGTATATGAAGCTACCTGGAGTATTTGGTTAGAATATCCTTAAAGTTTACTTTGTGTGGATGAACCGGCGAAGATTCATTGGATTCCTACCCCCGTTCGTCCTTAGTAAATATTATTACTGCATTTTATGCATTTTTGGTAAACATCAATCATATTCAAAAGCATGTACACATTCCATCATAATCAACGAACATTTTCTCCTGAGTGAAAGGGGAAAAGTAAACCTGAATTTGGAGATAGAGTTGTATCAATTTTGAAATTTGATCCTCATTCAAAGTAACCAATGGTTTTAGGACTTTTGAGATTCTCGACTTCCCCGAGTGATCTTCTGGAAATTTTCATGACTGAATCCGAAGACATGATACTGACACCATCTGATTAATTTCCACAATGGTTTTTGCTTGAACTCAATACCAAAACAATGTAATGAGAAGAATATATCTTCAGACTGTAGTGGATCGTGTATGCCTTGGTCAAAAATTAAAGGGCTTGCTAGTAAATTTGACCCAATTATGCTTGAAAAGAGAGCGTTGCCCCTAACTGAGGATGACTTGTCCAAGAACAACAATGTTTTGAAAAAACTACCACAAGAGGAACAACTAAAATGCCCCACAATAATATGCCCCCGGCATCTTGAACTCAGTAATGTTACTTTTGGTACTTCAGATGGGGAGATTTGTCCCCTGACTATTAAGCATTGTTGAATCTTGACCTGACTGTCTCAGTAACACGGCATTCCCCCTTGAGTGGAAGGTGGTGGCTATGCCCCTTTGTATACATTGGCTTTGATCCAGGAAGAAACTTTTGTTTGTCAGAAGGACTCTGGTTTATTGAATATTCATCATGTAAACTTTTTTGCTGTCAAACGCTTAGTTATATGCGAACAATGATATTCAAAATGCAATGCTTATATCTGTCTTTAAATTTTTTTGAAAAATAATTATTTTAGTAAAACAATGTCTGTAAAAAGTGTGATATTAACTCGAGATTTATAATAAGCCCTGAAGGAGTCGGGATACCTTTTTATAGCAATACGCTTTCAAACTAACCATGCTTCAATTAGGACTTTTAAAGGGTTATAACGCGGCCTGGTTCACGGTTTAAGAAGCAAAGGATAAAGGCTCAAATTTATTTGCACCCAACCCAATCTTCATGGTGTTCTTCAATCCTATGTTCGGTTAACTTATGCATTGAGGCTCAAAAAGTATTTGGAATTGTAACACTGATATTTGAGATGATTCAGAAACCATAACTTTATTTTAAAAGTCATCTCTTTTTTTATTTTTTGTTGAGGATTTGTAGAGCCCTCTTTTTTTCTTGATTTTGCTATTCCTTCTTTTTGCCTGAACTGTTTATTTCAAGGTTACAGTCAGCGGGATATCTCAATGTTTACTAAGTCTCCTTCATAGGTTATGACTTAGTGAAATTTTCTTTTGCTAGATATTGACTGTCAGACATAATGGTTTCCGGGAACCCTCATTAGTTGGGTACAAGAAAGACAACAGGCACAATTGAGTTAACCGAAAAACTACCCTGCCCCAGGTTATGATGAAAGGTTTTAATTTGTGTGAGAATAAAAACTCCTACTTCATAGGCTCAAAAGGGTTGACTAGTGATTAACTTCCTTATATCTCCACTGTTTAGGAATTGAAGCAATGCCTGTACATCGTCAGCATAGTCTGTTCGAAAGCATACTGCATAAGATTACGGTATTGTTTTCGTCATCCTCCCTCTACAGGATTATAACTTTATCAGGAGTTAAATATCACAAGATAGAAATAAGAAGCATAGTTTTAAATATAGTGAAACGAATGGATTAATTCAAGACAAACATATGCAATGCATTAATGAAAACAAAAGTTTGACATAATAGTAAGTGTTTAAACAAACAAAAGAAATTACAAATGAAAATTCAAATGTTCTCAAAGCCTCTTCCTCTAAACTCGTCACTCCAGTTATATGGAAACTTTGATGCTTGATGGACAATAGAAGAACTCAACCTGACCTTCTGGCGTAACCTCGAGTATCCCTTCGTCAATCAGGTCTTGAATCTTATTCTTCAATGCCCAACAGTTATTAGTGTCATGTCCAGGACAGTCAGAGTGATACATACACCTTGCCTTGGGATTATAGCAAGGAGAGGAGGTATTAGGATTTTTAGGAGAATTTTCCAAGGAAATTAACTTCATCTCCAACAGGAATTGCAAAACTTGTGACATTGGTGTAAACACCCCAAATTTGCCCTCACCCATTCACACATGGCTTGTGATCATTCTCATATGCATAAACACAATCATATCATCTCATATCTCATTTTTGATTCACTGGATAGATTCTAAGGCATCTGCACCTAGGGTTTGTGAACTGAGCAATCCTAAAGCATCTTGAGCCATTCCAAAGGCCACCAATCAACTCAAAGGGGTCCATGTGTGTTCTTGTATCATGTTACATCCTCACAAAGTCAAAATTGCAGAGGAATCACAAGAACTAGGGTTTGGTTGGATGCAGAGCCAAGATGAACTGCACAGTTGACTGAAAATTAGGGTTTTGGTTTCAGAGGCCATAACCCCAAAATTTTTGGTCATTCTTGTTTCCATTGATCTCTATATGGTATAGGGAGTATGCATATCAATTTTCATGAAGAAATTCCATGGGGAAGTCATCTGATCAAGAGTTGACTTTTCAGACAAGTCAGTGTAAAATCAGGGCATCTGAGGCCCCCAATGACCCAACCAATGGGCAATCTTCATCATTTTGAGTGTATATGATCTTTATTTGATCATGGAAGAAGGTTGAAGTTCATAAAAATCAAGAATTTAGGGTTTTTGCAAATGTTGACTTTTTGGGCATAGTTGACTTTTCAAGAATGCTTCATTTTAGGTCATTTTTCAAGCCTTGATTTATGATCCAAAAAGGCTTCAAATGGAAAAACTTTGGTCATGAAAGTTGTAGATCTCATCTTTCCCTTTTCAAAAAGTACAAGAACATGATCAAACTCTTCATGGGTCAAAAGTTATGGCATTGCAAAGTTAGCAAAAATCATTGATTTTCAAGTTATGCACCAATTGGAAATTTTGCAAAGTCTTGAACCAATGCATTATGCAGCCTCTAATTCATGTCAAACCATTATGTAAACATCCTCTAAGTCACAAAAATCAGATTTGGACCAAGTTTGCTCATGGTTTGGTTCATGTAACTTGACTTTTCTCATGAAAATCCATAAAGCAACAACTTGCAAAACACTCATGATCTTTCCACCAACTTGCTGCATTGATCCTTGAGTCAAGCCAGCCTCTCACACTCACCATGCTGCGCCAGCCTTAGCCCTTGTACTTGCCTAGTATCAAGCCATGCCCTATCTTACACAAAAGTGGACTTTGAGCAAAAGTAGCCACACCTATCACTGCAGGCCAGGTCACATCCCCCAACCACTTGCAATTGTTTATTGAATCAATTTGCTGGCCATAACACATAGGAACCAAGGCTGAAACACACACACTTACCACATACACAAAAACTCACCTCTTGGCAATTTCATTCGAAATTCTTTCCACAGCCATCAAACACTCAAACTCTCATCATCATTCAACTCACCACACCTCATAGACAAGAAACACCCAAAGCATGAGCCTGAAACAAGCCTGAAAACTCCATTGCCATCATTCACCTCAAGCTGCAGATCCTATCGAACCTCTCTCCACAAGCCACAAACACACCAACCAACACCACAAACCTTCTCAACACACTTCATAGATCACAAACAACCCCTTTTCACAGCCTGAAAGTGCCAGAATCTCATCTGCCATTTTTGACTGAACTGAAGCAGGAGCATTCGAATCCCTTTCTCCAGCCAACACAAACTCATTTTGAGCACTCAAGCACCTTTGGGGGACCAAGAGGAGCAGCTTGCACTGAAGGAAGAGGCCTGAAAGTCCCTAAACCAAAAGCTGCAAATCTCAGGTAGCTCGAAAATAATTTTTCCAGAAATCATTTTTGTTGTTGCAAAGTTGTTCTTCATGTTCTCCTGATCATTCTGATGTCTTTAGTTTCTAAAATGGTGATGATTTGAGCATTTAATTTCTCTGTGAAGCTTACGAACCCTAGAACTTTCCCTCTTCGATTCAGCTTGTTTAGGTTAAATAAATTTGTTTTAGGTTAGGGGTTTGATTCGTGAGAGTGAGAGGATCATTTCCCAGTTTCTACTTTTCATTTTAGATACGTTTTTAGGAAGTTTGAAGATTCTCAGGTGAGCTTCTGGCCGGAGAAGACGACCGGAAGTCTTCTCCGGCCACCTGAGTGTAATTAGGGCTTAATCCCATAATTATTGCTAGTTTGAATTTTGGCCGTTGATGTGCGTTGACTGGTTGACTTCCCACCCCTTTTGATGGCCAGGATCTGTCCAATTAGCCCTAATCTCTCTCTTTAGGTTAATTAATCTTTAATTAGTTTAATTAAATCAGAAACAATCTGGGCCTCTCATTCTGGCGCGCAGTCAA
This sequence comes from Lathyrus aphaca, assembly GCA_963966055.1. Classification (NCBI taxonomy): domain Eukaryota; kingdom Viridiplantae; phylum Streptophyta; class Magnoliopsida; order Fabales; family Fabaceae; genus Lathyrus; species Lathyrus aphaca. The sequence goes on along the minus strand of OZ014519.1, from coordinate 20,779,517 downwards.
CACATTTAAACCCTGGAGCAATCCTGGCCATCCAATCTGTTTACTTTCATTTTCTTTTAATTTTTATTCATATTTATTTCATTTAAATTGCACAATTTATTTAAAATAGTTAAAAAATCATAAAAATTATGAAACTTTTTCTTTAAGGTTTTATTAATTTTTATGACCCAAAAATATTTTTATTTTATTTTTTATCATTAAAAAAGTATTTTTAAATATTTAAAAGATTATTTTTAATTGATTAATGGGAATTAATTAATTAAAAATACTTTTAGGTATTTAAAAATTACAAAAAAATTCATGAAATGTTCTAAGACATTTAGAAACATTGTCCAACCTTCAAACCAAATTTCTTTTTTGATCTTGATGCATTTTAAGAATTTTTCATTGAATTAAATCATTTTTGATGCATTATTTTGATCATAAGTTTGAAATTTCATTTCTGTCTTTTGGTGAAGGTTGAGACATTGATTCTTTTTGCTTTGTTTTCCATTTGGCATGTACTTTCAAGGATAAAAAGGCCATGATTTGTTTCTTCATTTCCTAATTGATTGGCATTTGTTTTGATAAGAACCCTAAAAAACCCTAATAACTTGTAAAAATCATAACTTAAGTTTGGTTGAGAGTTGAGAGCTCCCCTTTGGGCAGTGGTTTGTTATAGGTCTAGGGTTTCTTTGAGTGCCATTTTCCATTTTTTATCTTGGGGTTTGTTTCTGTTTTTGGTTTGTGTTTGATATTTGATCCATGGACCCTAATTTGGGCCTTCTCTTGCATCCTTCTTGCATTCTCTTGCATAAGTTGACTTGTCATTGCATTTTGGGCATTATTATGATTCATTTGACATCTTAAGACATGTATGAAGCATATTTGATCATTGCATTACATCTTTGCCATGCCATTTGTCTTGTATGCTTCATAACATTTCATGTTTATTCATGTTCCTTAACTTGCATCATTTGCATCCATGACTTTGTATGAACATCCCTATGCCTTGTCTCATGTTTGCAGCACTTCATAACATCATAATCATCATGTGTATGCTTCTGGTTTGGCCTAGAATCATGTCATTTCATTTCATTTAGCATTGCATTACATTTGTTTCTAACATTTCAGGTGGTAAGTAAACTTGAGAAGTGAATTTGCCTTCACTTCTCATAACTTTTCTCCTCATCTCTCTTGCATACCTTGCTGCATTCTTACATGTGTTTGAGTTTGAGCTTGCTCATTCTTGCTTCTCCCACTTTCATTCTTCAAGTGACTTGACTTCTTGAATGAAGCAAGTCACTTTGCTTCTCTTGATCTTGTTCATCTGCTTCCTGGTGGCTCCTTTGAAGATTGTTCTTGAAAACCTCACAAACTTTAGGGACAACCAAGCATGATAATGAATTAGGGTTTTGATTAGTCTCCCCCATAGTTTTTACCTTTGTGTCTCTCTTTGAGTCCTCTCTCCTCATCTCATAACCAGGGACCTAACCCTAAAGGTTTTAAAACTTTGTGATTAGGGTTATGCCTGTATCCTTCTTTTAGGATGGAGTGTATAACTTTAATCCTAAGTATTAAACCCTTAAGGTGTTTAAATCTCTTAATCAATTCACCTAATAATCATCAAGACAATACACTTGTAACTTGGGCCTTGCATTAGGGTTCTAATTCTTCCTTAAGTGGTTAAGAAGGACTAACCCTAGTGTTAATGGACAAGTCCTCCTCAAGTTGTCTTACAAACAATAAAATTCACTTCATCATCATACAATTAATAAAATCCACTTAATCAAAGGCTTGTTTTGTCATGGGTTTAATCCCTAATCATGGATTAAGTTGAGGAGTTTTCCTCAGCTTAAACACCCTCATCTATTATCCTTCTATTAGGATGGTGTAATGAGTCTGTTAAATCCCTGATTATGGCTTAACCTCATTACTTAACACTAAACAAAAACACCAAAAACATCTAAATAATCACAAGTAGGTTAATGATCTTAATCCTACACCAAAGGTGATTAAGTGTGAGAATCTGACTTCACACTTAAGGTATTCTCATTACCCCTAATCAGAGGGAAGATGTGATGAGTTTACTAACCCATTGGTTTAGGCTTAAGCTCATTATCTTATGACAAACTCCAAAAAGAAATAAAAGACTGAAAACTCAAAAACAAACAATAATCGTCTCCTCCGGGATTCTTTTCTCATCTCATTCACTCTCAACCGAGAACTTGCTTCTTCCGTCTAATGCAAGACAGTTTGCACCTGAGCCAGACAGGTCATACACTTGAGCATAGACTAGTAAGCAGTTCACAAGTCAAATTATCTTTCAGTCTCTTTGGGTCGAACTACGGTGTTCTGACTTCCTCATTGCACGAGAGGATACGTAGGCATAACTTAACAGTTATCGAACAAAAGTCTCTGTACATTCCCCCTCTTTCTAGCATCATTCTTCTAGCCTCATGATCTTGAGCATTTCACTCCCGTCCCTATACTGACACTGTACATTTACACACTTCACTTTACACTGACACCTGTACATTCTTTCCAGCCCTTTTATACACAGATTGCACTGACACTACCCCTTTAAAACACAAATCTTTTAAGCGTGGATCCCGTCGAGTACGACGGACAATCTGGGTGCTAATACCTTCCCAGGTTGTAACCAACCCCCTTTCTCAGTCTCTCTGGTTCGCAAACCGTCTTATCCATCTCTTTCTAGGTTTATGCAGCATTACCTTTCCTCCGGGATAAAAATGCCTAGCTGGCGACTCTATTCATCCCCAGTGAGTTCACGGCTGTGTGTTCTCACTGTTCCCCTCGCCGACCGTTCGCGTCTGTACCCTTATCTGACCCCGGCGTCACTTATCGGAAGCGACAGCTTGGCGACTCTGCTGGGGACCCTTATACTGCGACCAGGGCTTCTGGTTCTTTTGTGGGTTCCTCCTAGCGCTTGTTTGATTTGTGTTTACTGGGGTGTTATGTGCTTATTTGTGCTTGTTTTTTTTTATCTTGTTTATTTATGTACAGTTTGCTTTACTGCTTCCTTTATTGCATTTGTATATATCATATTATCATACTGTGCTGGCTGGCTGGATTTGGTTTTCCTTTGGTGGGTGGGTGTTTCATTGAGAGTTAAGGTCCTATACCTGGGACCTGAGTGACACATAGGATAGAGTGAATCATATTCTTTCCCATTCCATTTCGGTCTGGTGCGGGAATATGAAACACGGTTCAGATATGGGTTTCTTCTTGAGAACTCTGTGTTGCGGATTTCCTGCAATGCTAGGGCTATCTGGGAAGTCTGCTAAGTCTGGATGACCTTTTAGTTTGACCTTCAGAAACTGAGGTGAATTAGAGGAGGAATTGTTATGGTTATTGTAAACACTGTACCTCCGGGTTAGAAGTGTTTACACTTCTCATAACGGATCCAAGTCTGAGGATCCTTGTTCTAGATCACTACCTGTGAGGGGGTTGGGCTGTTTACAGGTTTGCAGGTACCTTGACCTCAGAATACCCTGTTACTTTGACTTTGTTAAGAATGCTCCATGTTGGATAGTTCTTGTGATTCTAAAACCCTGGACATGTGGCTCTTTATTTGAGTCCCCCACCTTGGTTACTGGATTTATGGACCTCCATCTGGAATTCTTGAACACACATGGATCTATACCAAGGCAGTTTAATCAGATCCAGCTCAGTCACAGACCCTTTTGCATCTCATTTGCATACATACTCATTGCATCATATTAACATATGCTTATTTGTGTTTCAGGGTATCCATTTTCATCTGGTTTTGGTTTTGACCCCATTCTCTGCATTGACCTGTCTCCTCCAGCACTTGCTTCAGCTTGTCAGCCATATATTTCAGTCACCAGCACTAGCCAATCAGTGGCTCACTCCTCAGCATCTTCATCAGCACTTATTCTACTCAGTCTTCAGCATTCATGGCTCCAAAGAAAAGCAACATCACCTATCATTTCTTCCAACAAGACTTATCAGACATCAGGAGGATCCAAACCCTGATCACTCCGGATCACATATCTTTGTTCAGAGAAAGCTGTGGGGATATACTTGACTTGGTCATGGATCTGGACCCATCTCAGAGGAGCCTCATCCATACCTGCATTCAGTTCTATGACCCTCCATTGAGGTGTTTCACCTTTAGAGACTTTCAGTTGGGGCCTCTGTTGGAGGAATACTCATCTGTGATTGGTTTGCCTATCAGGAGAGAAATCCCCTTCAACCCTGAAATGGTTTTTCCTAGCAATGGAGAGATAGCAAAAGCTTTATATCTGGAGCCTGTTTTGATTGAGCAACATTTAACCTCTAAGGCTGGGATCCTTGGTTTTCATCTGGATTTCCTAATTTCTCAAGCTAGTCTGAAGGCCTCCCTGGGGGAGTGGAAAGCTGTTTGTGCATTATTGGCCTTAAGTGTATATGGAATTGTGTTGTTTGCAGATGAGCCTCGATTCATCAGCAAGAATGCAATTCACTTGTTCATCCTGAAGAACCCAGTGCCAACTTTGCTGGGTGATCTCTATTACTCAGTACATCAGAGGAATGAGAAGCAGAGGGGGAAGTTAGTAAGGATTTGTGCTCCTTTATTCCATACCTGGCTCCTCAAGCATCTACCCAGAACAGATGCATTCCTGAACCCTCATCAGCAAAGCAACTGGGCTAAGAGGCTCACTACTCTCACTTCAGCAGACATCAGATGGTGCACTCAGAGCACCAAGGGCAGAGATATTATCACAAGCTGTGGGCACTTTCCCAATGTGCCTTTGGTAGGAGTTAAGGGAAGTATCAACTACAACCCTCTGCTGTTCAAGAGGCAATTAGGCTATGCACTGGTCCATGCTCCTAGGGTACAGGATTTGGTTGAAACTCTCTACTGTGAGAACAAGATTAGTTTGACTGTTGTAAGGCAGGCTGCCTGGGCCTGGGATCATGTTCAAACCAAGGGAATCACCATTTTGGGAAAATGCAATAATGTGGCATCAGCCCAATATCATGAGTGGTCTTATGCTAGAGCTCAATTCTCTGGATTGCCTTTCACCATAGAAGACATGCCTGAGTCATCATCAGCACCACCCCCTGCTACTATCAGTCTGGAGGAGTTTGAAAGCTTGAAGGAAAGGAATGAGAAGTTATCCCAAGCCTTGCAGAAGACCCTCCGGGAGAGGAGTGAAGGTGTGAGGGAGATTGAAAGATTAGAGAAGCTGAGAGTTGAGCACTTGACTAAAATTGAGAAGTCTGGAGAGTATATCAACAATTCTAAAGCTGGTGAGCAGATTCTGAAGAATGCTTGTAAAGAAGCCCAGTTCCAGAGATCAAGAACAGACTTGTATTTGAAAGAGAGTCAGGCCAGGTGGGTCCGGATCACTGAAGCCCGTACTCTAGAAGACAGGAGAGTTCAAGATAAGATGGAGCAGATGGAAAGAGCCCTGGCAGCAGCCCAGAAGGAAATTTCAGAGCTAGAAATCAGAGCTGGAGTGAAGAGGTCTAAGGACCAAAATCAGAACAAGAAGTTGACTGCAGCTGTTGCAACAAGAAACCTTCTCATCAGAAGTCTCACGGAGCGCCCGGCTGATCCTGTGACCGAAGCACTTCTTAAGGAAGTTCGTGAGGATGAGTTTGGCCTTGGAGTTTGATCATTTGCTTGTTGTTGTTTCTATTCCATGTACTTTTGCCTTTTTGTGATGTATTTTGACCCTTTTAAGGGCTTGTGTTGTAAAATGAACAGTTGTATTATTTCACCTTTTGTAATATATTTGTGTTGGCTTCCATCTGAGTTTACTTCAAAAGCAACTTCAACAGCATCATCTTCAAGGGTCTGGAAGGGTCAAAACTGAAGACCAAACCGGATACCTTGAGAGCAAATAAGCATAACTGCATTGCATACTAACCTTTTTGTTTGTTTTGTAGGTTTTGTTTCATTGATACTAACCTCTGTTGTGATATTCAGGCAGTATTGCTCGTCGCCGGGTGTTTCCCCTCAACAGGCCACACAGGTACCCAACTAGAAACAACCTTCCGGGCATCCAAATGGATCAGGTTCAACAAGATCTTGCTGATGTTAGAAATCAGCTGGCCAATGAAAGATTGGAGATGAGAACACAGATGACGCAGTTCATGGAAGTTATGAACAACATGGCTCAGAGCCAGGAGAGACTGAGGGCCATGGTTGAAAGACAGAATCAAGAGGAGCCTCATGTGGGAACTGCTGGCACAAGTAATAATGAAAGGGTGCAACCCCATATTAACCCTCCTGTGTTTGGCCCACATCTACATCCTGAGATTAATATCCCTGCCAACATTCAGGGAACAGCTACTGCAGCCAGAGTACTTCAAGAAGATCCTCAGGAGGACCAATTTACAGTAATGGGTGCTGGAGAAGAGGCCTATGATAGGCGATTGGATGAAATAGCTGAGAAGTTGAGATCACTGGAGTCTCAAAATTCTTTGGGCTTCGACGTCATGGATATGGGGCTGGTAGACGGGGTCAGGATCCCCCATAAGTTCAAGCCTCCTTGTTTCGAAAAGTATAATGGGACTTCATGCCCCCGGACTCATCTGCAGTCATTTCTGGGAAGGCTGAAGGCCTACACAATGGATGAGAAACTTTGGATGTTCTACTTCGAAGACAGCTTGACTGGAGCATCAAGGGAATGGTATTCCCATTTGACGAGGGCAACTGTGAGATGCTGGAAGGACTTGGCAGAGGCCTTCATCAGACAGTATCAATACAACCTAGACATGGCACCCAACAGGACTCTCCTAATGGGAATGTCACAGTCTTCAAGGGAAAGTTTCAGAGAATATGCCCAAAGATGGAGGCAATTGGCTGCTGCCGTTCAACCACCAATGTCTGAGAGAGAAATGGCAGACATGTTTATGAACACTCTCCAGGGAACGTATATTGACAGGTTGGCTGCTTTCTCTTCCACCAGCTTCGCCGATGTTGTCATAGCTGGGGAGAGAATCGAAAGCCTGTTAAAGATGGGTAAGATATCTGATAATGGTGCAAGCTCGTCCAGTGGTACAAGAAAGCCTTTTACAGGCCCGAGAAGAACTGGCGAGACCAATGCCATTCACACCAACAGGGGTAGGCCCCATTATGCTCCCAGAACAATAGCAGCAGTCACCATCCCTGCTCCAGCTCATCCTCTACCAGTCTATCAACCTCCTCAACAAAACTTCCAACAACAACCTCAGTATCATCAGAATCAGTATCCCCCAAGAAACAACTACAACAACAACTCCAATAACAACAATCAACAGAGGCCATTTCAACAGAGGCCCTCCCAAGCTAACCGAGTGATCGACCCGATCCCAATGCCGTACGTCGCCTTGCTGCCACAACTTCTGAAACTCAACCTGGTTGAGCTAAGAACGTTGGCACCTCCGGATCCCAACAGTCTACCAAGAAACTATGACTCAAACGCTAGGTGTGCTTTTCATTCAAACGCACCTGGTCACAGTACAGAAAAATGCAGAGCTCTGCATATGAAGGTACAAGACTTAGTAGACTCCAAGGCTCTGAATTTTGCACCGCCGCCCAATGTCAATAAAAACCCAATGCCAAACCATGGTGGTCCTCGAATTAATGCTATTGAGGAAGACCAACCGTCTTACTTAATAACTAGTGTGGATCAGATCAGGACGCCATTGGTGGAAATCAAAGCTCAACTCCGTGAAAACAATATATTTCCGGGGTGTGAACTAGGGTGCCCCTACTGCAATATTTCATGGAATGGGTGTGAAGACCTGAGGAACGGCATTGACAGCCTTATTAAGAGTGGCCTCCTACAAATCACTACATCATTTCCGGCAAACCCTGCAACTTCATCAACAACGGTTTCAGACCCTCCTACAACTGCAGCAACAATTGTTCCCGATAATTCATCAACAACATCAGCAAATACTTCATCGGTCCTACCAAACGATCAGTTTTCAACAGTTTCTCCTGCTACAACATCAGCTTCATTCCATTTCGACTCTCCATCAACAACAACAACAGTCCTTCCAACGGACCCTCCTACAACACCAGCAAACAATCATGAAGATGTCTCCACTGTTACCATATTCTACGATCCAGAAAATAACTCCGCCTACCATTCAGAAGGTGCTGCTCCCACTAGAGCACCAGTTACTATCTTTTATGATCCACAAACAATAACAGTCCCTTCAACAGCAGCAATCAGTCCAGTTACCGTCACGGTGCCTGGACCTGTACCATATGAAAGCAATAGGGCCATCCCTTGGCACTATGGCTCTGACGTATACTGTGAAGGGAAAAGAATCACTCTTGAAACATCAGCACCTGCACCACAAATTGATAATGTGGGCGGAGGCGGAGGCTTCACCCGAAGCGGACGTCTCTTTGCTTCACAAGTCCAAAGACCTACTGCCGAAGCAGAAGCTGCTGCCAAGGCAAAAGGAAAAGGCCCGGTGCAGGAAGATCCAGCTGCCAAAGAAGCCCTGAAGACTCCATTCGATCAGGAAGCTGATGAGTTTATGCGGATCATCAAAAAGAGTGATTATAAAGTTGTGGATCAGCTTCATCAGACGCCATCCAAAATCTCCATCCTCTCTCTGCTTATGTGCTCCGAAGCCCATCGGAATGCACTACTTAAAGTCCTGCACGCGGCTTACGTGCCTGAGGAGATTACTGTCAACCAATTGGAAACCGTGGTTGGAAACGTTACTGCTAGCAATGGGCTAGGGTTTACCAATTCTGACCTGACAGTGGATGGCCGCAATCACAACAAAGCCTTGCACATAACCATGGAATGCAAAGGAGTTGTCCTTTCTCATGTGCTGGTGGACACAGGTTCTTCCCTGAATGTCTTACCAAAGAAGGCTCTGGTGAAGCTTGAATATGATGGACTGGCATTGAGACCCAGCAACCTGGTGGTTAGAGCTTTTGATGGCTCAAAGAGATCGGTTCTGGGAGAGGTTGAGCTGCCTGTGACAATTGGCCCGCAGACATTTAAAACTATCTTTTATGTGATGGACATTCAGCCCGCCTACAGCTGTTTGTTGGGTAGACCCTGGATTCACGCCGCTGGCGCAATAACGTCTACCCTTCACCAAAAGTTAAAATATGAGTGGGAAGGCCAAGTTGTCACAATCTGCGGGGAGGAGGATATATTTGTCAGCCATCTGGCTACTTACAAGTATATTGAAATGGATGGAGAGATCGTTGAAACCATGAGCCAAGGTTTTGAAGCTTTGAATGTGAATGAAGCATCTGCTGTTTCGGGGATCTCCATGTCGTCATACCAACAAGCCCGGAAGGTTGTTGAGGAAGGAACTGCCCTAGGCTGGGGCAAGGTCTTAGCTGTGGAGGAGAAGAAGGACAAGTTTGGGTTGGGTTACAGACCAACTCAACATCAAGTGAAGGCTGCTGGAGAGCCTGGTTTTGTCAGTGGGGGAATGCTTACCCCCGATGCTATCAACTGTCTGGAAGACGAGATGGAAGAGGAGCGCAACCTGGAGAATTGGATTCGTCCGAAGATCCCGGGGAGCAGTGTCTCGAACTGGTCTTCCCAGGGAATTATAAGTGTTACTCGAGCAGAGTAATTATTATTTCCTGTATTTTATAAGCATGCATCAAAGTCTTGCATCTTGCCCAAGATGACAAGACTCATTTTGTAATCAGGGCCATCTGTACTTTTGTGCAAACAAGATTAAATTAATGAAATATCAGACAATCTTTTTGCAAACGAGTCTCTTTCTTTTATGCTCACGGTTTTTCCATTTTTCTTTTTGTACAAAAATAAATGGCAGTGTTTTTCAAAATGACAACTTCATTTCACTTTTCTAAATAAGACTAAAATCAGATCACTAAAATGAACCAATTAAACCCTTGCAGAGAGTGCCATCCTGACAGCACCGACAACAGCACGGCTATGACATCGTATGACTTTGACAATCCGATCAATCAAGCTGATGAAGGGGTTGATGAAGAATATGAGCTTCCTGAGGAGCTAGCCCGGCTGTTGAGGCAAGAGGAAAGGGTCATTATCCCTCACCAGGAGGAGGTTGAAGTGATTAATCTTGGTACAGAAGAAAATGTGAAAGAAGTCAAGATCGGGGCCTGCCTGCAAGACTCAGTGAAGAGACAACTGACAGATCTGCTTCAAGAGTATGTTGATGTGTTTGCTTGGTCGTATCAAGACATGCCAGGGTTGGACACCGATATAGTTGTGCACAAGTTGCCTTTGAGGGAAGAGTGCCCTCCGGTCAAACAGAAGCTACGCCGTACTCGTCCAGACATGGCTATGAAGATCAAGGAAGAGGTACAAAAGCAATGGGACGCCGGATTCCTTGCTGTGACTAGCTATCCGCCGTGGGTTGCTAACATAGTACCTGTGCCAAAGAAGGACGGTAAGGTAAGAATGTGTGTTGATTACCGGGATCTGAATAGAGCCAGCCCGAAAGATGATTTCCCATTACCTCACATTGATGTATTGGTTGATAATACGGCTCAGTTCTCGGTATTCTCCTTCATGGATGGATTTTCAGGATACAACCAGATCAAGATGTCACCTGAAGACATGGAGAAGACAACATTCATCACACCCTGGGGCACGTTCTGCTACAAAGTAATGCCATTTGGGCTCAAGAACGCTGGTGCAACGTATCAACGGGCTATGGTAACATTATTCCACGATATGATCCATAAGGAAATCGAGTGTTATGTGGATGACATGATTGCCAAGTCCCTTACAGAGGAAGACCATCTGGTGAATCTGCTGAAGTTGTTCAAGCGTCTGAGAAAGTATCAACTAAAGTTGAACCCCAACAAGTGCACATTCGGGGTGCGATCCGGTAAGCTGCTGGGCTTTATTGTAAGCGAGAAAGGGATTGAAGTTGACCCTGATAAAGTCAAAGCCATCCAAGAGATGCCTGCACCGAAAACTGAGAAAGAGGTTCGAGGGTTCTTGGGTAGATTGAACTACATTTCACGGTTCATATCTCACCTCACAGCAACCTGTGAGCCCTTGTTCAAGCTGTTAAGAAAGGAACAAACGGTCAGGTGGAACGAAGATTGCCAAAGGGCTTTTGACAAGATCAAGGAGTATCTGCAAGAACCTCCAATCCTTATGCCGCCAGTTGAAGGAAGACCTCTGATTATGTATTTGACAGTATTAGAAGAATCAATGGGGTGTGTGCTGGGCCAGCATGACGAGTCTGGTCGAAAAGAGTATGCAATATACTACCTAAGCAAAAAGTTTACCGACTGTGAACAACGTTATTCACTGCTCGAGAAAACTTGCTGTGCTTTAGCGTGGGCTGCTCGCCGACTAAGGCAGTATATGTTGACCCACACTACCTTGTTAATCTCAAAAATGGACCCAGTCAAGTACATATTCGAGAAGCCAGCTCTTACCGGACGGGTTGCAAGATGGCAGATGATTCTCACAGAATACGACATACAGTACACATCTCAGAAAGCCATCAAGGGCAGTGTACTATCTGAATATCTTGCTGAGCAACCCATTGATGATTACCAGCCGATGAGGTTTGACTTCCCTGATGAAGACATCATGTTCATTAAAGCAAAAGATCACGAAGAGCCTATTCACACTGAAGGGCCTGACCCGGAGGAAGAATGGACTATGATGTTCGACGGGGCTGTTAACATGAATGGCCGTGGTGTTGGTGCAGTACTCATTACACCAAAAGGAGTTCACATGCCTTTCTCGGCAAAACTCACTTTCAACTGCACTAACAACGAAGCTGAATACGAAGCTTGCATTATGGGTCTTGAGGAAGCCATTGACCTCAGGATCAAGACACTGACCGTATTCGGAGATTCAGCTTTGGTAATCAATCAGACCAACGGAAAATGGTATACACACCAAGATCATCTGATACCTTACAGGGACTATACGAGGAGGTTATTGACTTTCTTCACAACAGTCAAACTTGAGTATATCCCTCGGGACGAGAATCAGTTTGCGGATGCCTTGGCTACCATTTCGTCCATGATCAAAGTTCAGACTGCTAACTTTATACCTCAGATTTCAGTATCGAGACTTGATAGACCAGCATATGTATTTACGGTAGATATTGCCAAAGATGATAAGCCTTGGTTCCACGACATCAAGTGCTTCTTGGAGGATCAGACATACCCATCTGGGGCATCTTCCAATGATAAGAAGACTTTAAGAAGGCTTGCTGGGAGTTTCTTTCTAAATACTGATGGGTCTTTGTACAAGAGGAACTTCGACATGGTACTCCTCAGATGTGTTGACAAGACGGAAGCAGATTTACTGATGCATGAAGTGCATGAAGGCTCTTTTGGTACCCATGCTGGAGGGCATGCCATGGCTAAGAAGTTGTTAAGATCAAGCTATTACTGGATCACAATGGATGCAGACTGTTGTGCTTATGCCAGAAAATGTCACAAATGCCAGATCTATGCAGATAAAGTGCATGTACCTCCAAATCCTTTGAACATCATGTCTTCACCATGGCCCTTTGCCATGTGGGGCATTGATATGATTGGCAAGATTGAGCCAACTGCTTCAAATGGCCACAGATTCATCCTGGTCGCCATCGACTACTTCACCAAGTGGGTTGAAGCAGCCTCATATGCAAACGTCACAAGGCAAGTGGTAGCCCGATTCCTAAAGAGAGATATCATCTGTCGGTATGGAGTTCCCGAGCGAATCATTACTGATAATGGTTCAAATCTAAACAACAAAATGATGGCTGAATTATGCCGGGACTTCAAGATCCAACATCACAATTCTTCTCCTTACAGGCCAAAGATGAATGGCGCTGTTGAGGCAGCAAATAAGAATATCAAGAAGATTGTGCAAAAGATGGTAGTCACCTACAGAGACTGGCACGAGATGCTACCATTTGCCTTGCATGGGTATCGCACATCAATCAGAACATCCACTGGGGCAACACCGTATCAACTTGTGTATGGTATGGAAGCAGTCCTACCAGTTGAAGTTGAGTTACCCTCGCTGCGAGTATTAATGGATGTCAAACTGAATGAAGCAGAATGGGTTAGGTCCCGATACGAGCAACTGAGTCTGATCGAAGAGAAGAGATTGGCTGCAGTCTGCCATGGGCAGCTATATCAGAAGAGAATGAAGAAAGCCTTCGATCAGAAAGTCAGGCATCGAGAGTACCAAGTGGGAGATCTTGTGCTGAAAAGAATACTCCCTCCTCATACAGACCACAGGGGCAAATGGACTCCAAATTATGAAGGACCATTCGTGGTGAAGAAAGTTTTCTCTGGTGGAGCACTGATGCTCAGCACCATGGATGGTGAAGATTTCCCGTCCCCTGTGAATTCAGATGCAGTTAAAAAATACTTCGCATAAAAATGACCCGCTGGACATAAAAACAGAATGTAAGTCCAGGCAAAAATAGGGCATCCCGGCGAGTCAAAAACAGAATAAAAGACTCGGGCAAAAATAAGGGAAAATAAATGAAAAATGTACACCCGCTGAGTTGAAAAGCCACATTGGACAGCTCAGGCAAAAATGGGTATCCCGATGGATTGAAAACCCGAAAGGGCGATCCATGCAAAATAAGGGAATAAGCGAACAACTGCATTCTGAATTCGTCTGTATTGTCTGCAACTTGGTAAGCTCCAAAGGAATCAAGCTCCAATCAGAATCAACTCTCTCCAGAAAGCAAGACGAGAAGAACGTCATTGTCATACGAGTCATAGCGGGAGAGGAAGCTCCTCAAAGCGTCATCAACACTGCCAGCACTTTGTTTCTCAATTTGTAACAATCTCCTCATTCCAGGGGATATGTTTCTCTGACTGTATCTTGCCAATTCAGGGCACATGAAGTAATAAAATCAGATTTTCAATCATGTTTCGTTTTTACATTTGTGTTTTACAAAGAGTTGTCTGATATCTCTAAAAAAATAAATTGCATAAGTACAGATGCCGTTCTCTAAAAATAAGAGCACATGCTTACAGGGAATATACTTACTCTCGAAAGTACTCATTTCCTATGACGGAATCCAGTAAAGAATACCTCGGGATCTTTTGTGTGTTTCCTTATCTTTGCAGGATTGCAGGTATCCAGAGCGCAACTTGGGGCATGCAGGGTATACCTCAGCAAGTTGGCAAATCAACAGGAGATATCAGCATCCGAAATGCCATATCCCTAGCTGAGTTGCCTCTCATTACTCTCCCCAGCTGAGTTACCAACAGCATTCCCCAGCTGAAGAACCATTATTCCTCAGCAAGATGCAAGAATCAGGGAATCATCTCCCCACAGAGTTTCAAGCCTCTATTTGGAAGAGCAACGCACGAAGAAGTCACAACAGAGAGGGAGAAAGCTTCTACAAACCCCAGCTGGGTCCCGTGTTATAAGGATACGTCAATCAGTGACCTATATCCCCAAGCAGATACATCATTAGATCTACCAATGATCTCATCCCCAGCTGGGATTTTCACTTCAAAGCAGATCAACCAGAAATCTTTGCAGCAACGGGATCCGAATCCCGGATCTGTGTCTCTTTGTATGATCATAGCATTCGCATCATACTATCCCCTCAGAGCGTAGCATTCCGTCTAATACGGAGCATTACGGCAAAAATCAAACGCATAGCATAATCATAAGTCATGTTGTGAACCGAACACTTGTAAATAATGACAATCTGTCGACATACAGAATACATGCAACATCCCCACCAGGGTCCCAGCAAAAGCAGTTGCCTCTCAAATCACCAACACCATCATATACACCTTTTGATACTCGTCCGTATCATCATTTCCCCAAGCAGGTCGCCTAAATATTCTTTACAAACGAGATCACCAGTATTGCAGATACTTCCTGACACCCGTCCGTGTCATATCACCAGCAGAAAGCCAAAGACATCCTCTTTGCACTCACATATACCTATACACAATCCTTGACACCCGTCCGTGTCGTATCCCCAGCGTGGTCGCCTATACTCATATATATACATTTTCTTGACACCCGTCCGTGTCATATCCCCAGCGCAGTCGCTTACACCTCTATCACCCACATACTTGTTAATATTATACTTTTCTCTTTCGACACTCGTCCGTGTCACTCCCCCTAGCAGATAAACACTCATATACAATACTCACTACTCATTGGTACACCTATACAGATACTCGCCCGTATTTTGTATACATCATCACTCATATCCCCGCAGGTTCGACAATAGTCCTTGTTCTTTGTTAACCAGTTGGTACTCGTCCGTACCATCATCTCAGAACATTGCGTCTAGCGTTTGTTTCTACATGATACTCGTCCGTATCATAGTCTTAAGGATGCTCGTCCGCATCTTTAACCCATACACCGTGTCAAACACTTGTGTTTTCTTGAATATAGATACTCGCCTGTGTCTATTATTCCCCAGAAGAATTCTTTCAGATACAACACTCGTCCGTGTTCTTTGATAACCAGTTGATACTCGTCCGTATCCTCATCTCTGAGCATGTGTCAGTTTGTTTCTACGTGATACTCGTCCGTATCATAGTCTTAAGGATGCTCGTCCGCATCTTTAATCCATACACAATACCAAACACTTATACATTTTGTTTCTTGGATGTAAACGCTCGTCCGTGTTTACCATGTCCCCAGTAGATCGCCAACAAGTTTTCTTTTTATCTAACACTCGTCCTGTGTTATGATACCCTGAGAGCAGCCGTATCCTGCTGAGTGGTCGTCCTCCACTTCTTGATGGTCGTCCTCCATCATGCTCATCCGATGGTCGTCCCCATCGTTGATTTTTAGCAGCCGTCCCCTGCTAGGTGGTCGTCCTCCACCCTTTGATGATCGTCCTTCATCACTTTATCCAATGGCCGTCCCCATTGTTGATTTTGGTTATCTGACACTCGTCCTGTGTTATGATAAACCTCGAGAGCAGCCGTCCCCTGCTGAGTGGTCGTCCTCCACTTCTTGATGGTCGTCCTCCATCATGCTCGTCCGATGGCCGTCCCCATCGTTGACCCTTTTCTATCCGATGGCCGTCCCCATCGTTGATATTTTCGGCAGCCGTACCCTGCCAGGTGGTCGTCCTCCACCTTTGATGGCCGTCCCCATCATATTTACCTTTTATCCCCAACAGAGCAGCCGTCCCCTGCTGGGTGATCGTCCTTCACCTTTGATGACCGTACCTCATCATCTGTTTATTTCATTTATTCTTTAACCCGATGGCCGTCCCCGTCGTGGTCCCTTTTCATTTCAGCTCGATGGCCGTCCCCATCGTTGGTTACTTTACCTTTGTGAACTTGATGGCCGTCCCCATCATGTTTCATTAAAACCTCAGAGAACTTTACAGCTTTACTTGATGGCCGTCCCCATCATGATATCTTATTTTCCCCAGCTAGTCGGCCGTCCCCGTCTTAGCTTCGCCTTTTATCCCCAGCATGTCGGCCGTCCCCGTCATCGCTTTGCACACTTTTCCCAGCATGTCGGCCGTCCCCGTCATTGCTATCTACCCAGCAGTCGCCCTCTGCTCGACGGTCGTCCTCCGTCGCCCACTTTACAATATACTTTATTTTTCTTTACAATCTATATCCCTTTTCTTCTTCATTTTGTGAGTGCAAATTTTGGACTGTCTTTGGTATTCAACCACAAGTTATCTTGTTTGGCCTGTTAAGCCGTCGCTTACATCCTGCACAGCTAACTCATGTTTGAATAGGGGCAGCTGTAAACACCCCAAATTTGCCCTCACCCATTCACACATGGCTTGTGATCATTCTCATATGCATAAACACAATCATATCATCTCATATCTCATTTTTGATTCACTGGATAGATTCTAAGGCATCTGCACCTAGGGTTTGTGAACTGAGCAATCCTAAAGCATCTTGAGCCATTCCAAAGGCCACCAATCAACTCAAAGGGGTCCATGTGTGTTCTTGTATCATGTTACATCCTCACAAAGTCAAAATTGCAGAGGAATCACAAGAACTAGGGTTTGGTTGGATGCAGAGCCAAGATGAACTGCACAGTTGACTGAAAATTAGGGTTTTGGTTTCAGAGGCCATAACCCCAAAATTTTTGGTCATTCTTGTTTCCATTGATCTCTATATGGTATAGGGAGTATGCATATCAATTTTCATGAAGAAATTCCATGGGGAAGTCATCTGATCAAGAGTTGACTTTTCAGACAAGTCAGTGTAAAATCAGGGCATCTGAGGCCCCCAATGACCCAACCAATGGGCAATCTTCATCATTTTGAGTGTATATGATCTTTATTTGATCATGGAAGAAGGTTGAAGTTCATAAAAATCAAGAATTTAGGGTTTTTGCAAATGTTGACTTTTTGGGCATAGTTGACTTTTCAAGAATGCTTCATTTTAGGTCATTTTTCAAGCCTTGATTTATGATCCAAAAAGGCTTCAAATGGAAAAACTTTGGTCATGAAAGTTGTAGATCTCATCTTTCCCTTTTCAAAAAGTACAAGAACATGATCAAACTCTTCATGGGTCAAAAGTTATGGCATTGCAAAGTTAGCAAAAATCATTGATTTTCAAGTTATGCACCAATTGGAAATTTTGCAAAGTCT
Organism: Lathyrus aphaca; assembly: GCA_963966055.1. Taxonomy (NCBI): domain Eukaryota; kingdom Viridiplantae; phylum Streptophyta; class Magnoliopsida; order Fabales; family Fabaceae; genus Lathyrus; species Lathyrus aphaca. Next base: position 20,762,003 of record OZ014519.1, on the reverse strand, counting down.
TGAACCAATGCATTATGCAGCCTCTAATTCATGTCAAACCATTATGTAAACATCCTCTAAGTCACAAAAATCAGATTTGGACCAAGTTTGCTCATGGTTTGGTTCATGTAACTTGACTTTTCTCATGAAAATCCATAAAGCAACAACTTGCAAAACACTCATGATCTTTCCACCAACTTGCTGCATTGATCCTTGAGTCAAGCCAGCCTCTCACACTCACCATGCTGCGCCAGCCTTAGCCCTTGTACTTGCCTAGTATCAAGCCATGCCCTATCTTACACAAAAGTGGACTTTGAGCAAAAGTAGCCACACCTATCACTGCAGGCCAGGTCACATCCCCCAACCACTTGCAATTGTTTATTGAATCAATTTGCTGGCCATAACACATAGGAACCAAGGCTGAAACACACACACTTACCACATACACAAAAACTCACCTCTTGGCAATTTCATTCGAAATTCTTTCCACAGCCATCAAACACTCAAACTCTCATCATCATTCAACTCACCACACCTCATAGACAAGAAACACCCAAAGCATGAGCCTGAAACAAGCCTGAAAACTCCATTGCCATCATTCACCTCAAGCTGCAGATCCTATCGAACCTCTCTCCACAAGCCACAAACACACCAACCAACACCACAAACCTTCTCAACACACTTCATAGATCACAAACAACCCCTTTTCACAGCCTGAAAGTGCCAGAATCTCATCTGCCATTTTTGACTGAACTGAAGCAGGAGCATTCGAATCCCTTTCTCCAGCCAACACAAACTCATTTTGAGCACTCAAGCACCTTTGGGGGACCAAGAGGAGCAGCTTGCACTGAAGGAAGAGGCCTGAAAGTCCCTAAACCAAAAGCTGCAAATCTCAGGTAGCTCGAAAATAATTTTTCCAGAAATCATTTTTGTTGTTGCAAAGTTGTTCTTCATGTTCTCCTGATCATTCTGATGTCTTTAGTTTCTAAAATGGTGATGATTTGAGCATTTAATTTCTCTGTGAAGCTTACGAACCCTAGAACTTTCCCTCTTCGATTCAGCTTGTTTAGGTTAAATAAATTTGTTTTAGGTTAGGGGTTTGATTCGTGAGAGTGAGAGGATCATTTCCCAGTTTCTACTTTTCATTTTAGATACGTTTTTAGGAAGTTTGAAGATTCTCAGGTGAGCTTCTGGCCGGAGAAGACGACCGGAAGTCTTCTCCGGCCACCTGAGTGTAATTAGGGCTTAATCCCATAATTATTGCTAGTTTGAATTTTGGCCGTTGATGTGCGTTGACTGGTTGACTTCCCACCCCTTTTGATGGCCAGGATCTGTCCAATTAGCCCTAATCTCTCTCTTTAGGTTAATTAATCTTTAATTAGTTTAATTAAATCAGAAACAATCTGGGCCTCTCATTCTGGCGCGCAGTCAACACATTTAAACCCTGGAGCAATCCTGGCCATCCAATCTGTTTACTTTCATTTTCTTTTAATTTTTATTCATATTTATTTCATTTAAATTGCACAATTTATTTAAAATAGTTAAAAAATCATAAAAATTATGAAACTTTTTCTTTAAGGTTTTATTAATTTTTATGACCCAAAAATATTTTTATTTTATTTTTTATCATTAAAAAAGTATTTTTAAATATTTAAAAGATTATTTTTAATTGATTAATGGGAATTAATTAATTAAAAATACTTTTAGGTATTTAAAAATTACAAAAAAATTCATGAAATGTTCTAAGACATTTAGAAACATTGTCCAACCTTCAAACCAAATTTCTTTTTTGATCTTGATGCATTTTAAGAATTTTTCATTGAATTAAATCATTTTTGATGCATTATTTTGATCATAAGTTTGAAATTTCATTTCTGTCTTTTGGTGAAGGTTGAGACATTGATTCTTTTTGCTTTGTTTTCCATTTGGCATGTAATTTCAAGGATAAAAAGGCCATGATTTGTTTCTTCATTTCCTAATTGATTGGCATTTGTTTTGATAAGAACCCTAAAAAACCCTAATAACTTGTAAAAATCATAACTTAAGTTTGGTTGAGAGTTGAGAGCTCCCCTTTGGGCAGTGGTTTGTTATAGGTCTAGGGTTTCTTTGAGTGCCATTTTCCATTTTTTATCTTGGGGTTTGTTTCTGTTTTTGGTTTGTGTTTGATATTTGATCCATGGACCCTAATTTGGGCCTTCTCTTGCATCCTTCTTGCATTCTCTTGCATAAGTTGACTTGTCATTGCATTTTGGGCATTCTTATGATTCATTTGACATCTTAAGACATGTATGAAGCATCTTTGATCATTGCATTACATCTTTGCCATGCCATTTGTCTTGTATGCTTCATAACATTTCATGTTTATTCATGTTCCTTAACTTGCATCATTTGCATCCATGACTTTGTATGAACATCCCTATGCCTTGTCTCATGTTTGCAGCACTTCATAACATCATAATCATCATGTGTATGCTTCTGGTTTGGCCTAGCATCATGTCATTTCATTTCATTTAGCATTGCATTACATTTGTTTCTAACATTTCAGGTGGTAAGTAAACTTGAGAAGTGAATTTGCCTTCACTTCTCATAACTTTTCTCCTCATCTCTCTTGCATACCTTGCTGCATTCTTACATGTGTTTGAGTTTGAGCTTGCTCATTCTTGCTTCTCCCACTTTCATTCTTCAAGTGACTTGACTTCTTGAATGAAGCAAGTCACTTTGCTTCTCTTGATCTTGTTCATCTGCTTCCTGGTGGCTCCTTTGAAGATTGTTCTTGAAAACCTCACAAACTTTAGGGACAACCAAGCATGATAATGAATTAGGGTTTTGATTAGTCTCCCCCATAGTTTTTACCTTTGTGTCTCTCTTTGAGTCCTCTCTCCTCATCTCATAACCAGGGACCTAACCCTAAAGGTTTTAAAACTTTGTGATTAGGGTTATGCCTGTATCCTTCTTTTAGGATGGAGTGTATAACTTTAATCCTAAGTATTAAACCCTTAAGGTGTTTAAATCTCTTAATCAATTCACCTAATAATCATCAAGACAATACACTTGTAACATGGGCCTTGCATTAGGGTTCTAATTCTTCCTTAAGTGGTTAAGAAGGACTAACCCTAGTGTTAATGGACAAGTCCTCCTCAAGTTGTCTTACAAACAATAAAATTCACTTCATCATCATACAATTAATAAAATCCACTTAATCAAAGGCTTGTTTTGTCATGGGTTTAATCCCTAATCATGGATTAAGTTGAGGAGTTTTCCTCAGCTTAAACACCCTCATCTATTATCCTTCTATTAGGATGGTGTAATGAGTCTGTTAAATCCCTGATTATGGCTTAACCTCATTACTTAACACTAAACAAAAACACCAAAAACATCTAAATAATCACAAGTAGGTTAATGATCTTAATCCTACACCCAAGGTGATTAAGTGTGAGAATCTGACTTCACACTTAAGGTATTCTCATTACCCCTAATCAGAGGGAAGATGTGATGAGTTTACTAACCCATTGGTTTAGGCTTAAGCTCATTATCTTATGACAAACTCCAAAAAGAAATAAAAGACTGAAAACTCAAAAACAAACAATAATCGTCTCCTCCGGGATTCTTTTCTCATCTCATTCACTCTCAACCGAGAACTTGCTTCTTCCGTCTAATGCAAGACAGTTTGCACCTGAGCCAGACAGGTCATACACTTGAGCATAGACTAGTAAGCAGTTCACAAGTCAAATTATCTTTCAGTCTCTTTGGGTCGAACTACGGTGTTCTGACTTCCTCATTGCACGAGAGGATACGTAGGCATAACTTAACAGTTATCGAACAAAAGTCTCTGTACATTCCCCCTCTTTCTAGCATCATTCTTCTAGCCTCATGATCTTGAGCATTTCACTCCCGTCCCTATACTGACACTGTACATTTACACACTTCACTTTATACTGACACCTGTACATTCTTTCCAGCCCTTTTATACACAGATTGCACTGACACTACCCCTTTAAAACACAAATCTTTTAAGCGTGGATCCCGTCGAGTACGACGGACAATCTGGGTGCTAATACCTTCCCAGGTTGTAACCAACCCCCTTTCTCAGTCTCTCTGGTTCGCAAACCGTCTTATCCATCTCTTTCTAGGTTTATGCAGCATTACCTTTCCTCCGGGATAAAAATGCCTAGCTGGCGACTCTATTCATCCCCAGTGAGTTCACGGCTGTGTGTTCTCACTGTTCCCCTCGCCGACCGTTCGCGTCTGTACCCTTATCTGACCCCGGCGTCACTTATCGGAAGCGACAATTGGTGTGCTGAACCGGATGAACTGTCTTCTACATTCCTTGTATCGAAGTGGATTAACCTTACAAGGCCTTCTTTCTTCCATTGAAGGATGATCAGTAGTAGCCCGTCTCTTTCCTTCTTTTATCATTATCTTCCTTTCAACCAAGTCAGCTTGTTTCAACGGAGGTTGACTGATGATTAGATCCCCGTCTCTGTTACTTTGAAGTTTGTGGACAAAGGTTCTCATCTTTTCTTGCCCCTGAGCTAAACTTTGGATAACATCCATTTGGCCACTCGTCTGGATCCTTATCCCTGCCATCTCAGCTTGCAATTGTTTCAACTGATCATCCTTTTTGTCTTCAGGATTCTTCTTCTTCATGTCCTTAGAGAGGAGTGCATTTAAATCTTCTTGCCCCTTGGACAAATTCAGGATCACTTCTTGAAATTGAGCATTTTGAGCTTGAAAATATTTGATAGATTGTTCGAGAGCCATTTCTACTGAAATAAACAGCGAGAAGATGAGAAACCTGTTGTGAAAACCTGTCATGAAATGATATGGTATGTAGATGCATATGCAATGTTTTCAAGGACCGCGGGATTTAAATTTGTTTAAACAACCAGAAAGTAGATTTTTATTAGTAATCAATAAACTTGTTTGCCTCTTGGGCTTACAACAAAAATGAAATGAATACAAAGATGGGATTTTAAGTCTCCCATGGACGTTTCCTCTTTGTGTTGAGGTATGAGTTGAGATTCCGCTCCTCGTGAAGTTGTCTTGTCAGCTCCAGGATTCTTTCTTGACTAGCTTTGAAATGAGTCTCAAAAGTATCCTTTTGATCTTTCAACTGGATCCAGGACCTTTGTAACTCGTCCATGTCAGTGGGCATGTCTGGATGAAGGATGATATAAGGAGTATCTCCTTCAGCAACAGGCTCCATGGTAACTGGCAGGATAGCAGGATATGGCATCATAAGAGTCTGAGCATGTGCTCGTACCCATCTGAGATAAGGTTCCATAGGAATGGAGTAATTTGGTTCCAGATTCTTGCTGTCAACCTTGTTCACTTTACCCCAAGCTCGTATGAACCTTTGACGGTAACCTTGCAGATCGTTGTCGTAGTCGAACACAATACCCTGAATAAGCATGTCATGAGGACCATCACCCCGAGCATAACCATACTGACGTAGAGCTAAAGAAGGATTGTAGGTAATACCCCCTCTTATGCCAAGGAGTGGCACATTAGGAAACTCCCCACAACGGTCAATGATAGTAACATTCTCCATAGATCGAGAGCACCAATGAATATCTGAATGCGAAAGTGACATAATCCTCTTGGACCACCTGAACCCTTGTTCATTCTTCATCACTGATCGAGGAAGGTGATAAATAAACCACCTAGACAATAAAGGTATGCAACACATCAGAGTTCCTCGTGCCTTCGTAGTACGAGTATGGAGAGAATGTAAGATGTCTCTAAGTAATGTAGGCACTAGATTGCGAGTCAGAAATATGTTGATGGCGTGTACGTCTATGAACTGGTTTGGATTAGGGAACAACACTAGGCCATAGATTAGTAAGGCCAATATCTCCTCAAAAGCATCATAACTCATAGCCTTCAAGAACACTTGAGCTTTCTCCATCAATACCTTGGCAAGGATACCCTTAACTCCACTTCTTGTTTCTAGGACAATGTCTGATTTCTTCAAATGTAAGGCTGCATCAATAACTTCAGGTTTAGGCTCCTTCTCTAAGCCTATAAAGGGTCTCTGATCAAGGATAGGTATACCCAGTAGCTTGGAGAACTCCTCCATTGTAGGGGAATGTGAAGCAATGATGTTTAGGATCAAAGAACTGAAATATGACACTCATCATGTCTTCATTGAACCCTGAAGTGACTAGATCCAGTAGGTGACCATGCCTCTTGATGAATTGGGAGTTTTCAGAAACTCGAGAGACCAATTCCTTAAGCTTAGGAGGTATTCCTACAAAGTTGATCCAGATAGTATTCCTACGAGCAGAAGCCATGACCGGCAACAAAGAACAAAGATAAATCCTTTGGTCCTTGAAATGGTTAGTGAAAATGCTATGCTTATGATGCATGATGATGTTATGATGTTATGCTCAATCACAAACATGTGGCACACACAAACAAGTCACACCATAGCCTTAGGTTTAGAGGCTTGCATGAGGTTTAAAGGTAAATACCCTCCCTTGAAGTTCAGATGGTTCATCCTGTCCTACAAAAGTAACCAGGTTCTAAGGGATCTCAATATCATTGATCCTTCCCAAGGGTGGTTGTTCAGTAGGTAACTTACTTGCCAACCAAAACCTTCCATGTTTAGGATCTCAATGAGCGTAGTATCGAGTATCAACCAACTTCAGTCTTCACCAAAGCCGGTTATCTCACTACTTTCTAAAGGCCAAGATGGGATTACTAGGGTTCTAAAAGTAAGTTAGTGTATTGACAACATATGGAAGCCTCATATTATCCTCTACTTGCTTAAGGAACATAAGCACCAACAAAGAAGTCACACTAACTATGGCCACCAGATCAACCATATCGGTATACGCCGTACAATTTCCTTGGTCTATTTCCATTTACCTAAGGTACACTAGATCCGGGTTAGGATCTTTCACACATAAGAGCCCAACAAGTAATATAAAGCAAACAAAGCAAACAATTTTAAAGTGATCTAATTCCTAAGGGTACCCCTCTTTTATTAAACCCCCAACAGAGTCGCCAGTTCTGTAACACGGTGGGAGAACTGACTTTTAGTCATGTTGCGGATAGCAAGAGTCGCCAACTACTTTTATTTTATCCATAAGGAAAGGACATAAAAGAACAGGAAAAACCTATTTTAAAAGACTTAGGTTCGGGGGGTAGGTTATATAAAGGGAAGGTGTTAGCACCCTTTATATCCATGGTTATCCATGGGCTCTTAGTTACTTAGCTCACTTTAAATTGTTTTGAAAAGGTGTAATGTGTGATTAGAAACTTTCTAAGTACTTTGTAATGATCCTCGTATGGATGTATACAAAGCCTTGTTTTTGAAAATTTGTTTGAAAAATGTGGTGTAAAGAGTATTTTTGAAGAGTGAGCAAGTAACTATGAGGTACCTACCCTAGATTAAGTCTTTCGTGTTCTCGTAAGTTCTTTCAATGGTAAGACTATCCATATTATTAAGGAATAGGTAGTCATTACCTTGGATGTATTAAGGGACATGTGTAGGGTCATCTGGATATAGGCAACTGTAGGGTGTCTTTAACCATTCGTAGGGACTTATCATCTTTTATTCGAAGGGACAAGATCATTTATCATAGGCAACCTCGAAGGGACTTGATCTTTTAGAATCTGGAAAGGGACTAGATGATTTGTTTTATGGAGGGACTTGCTTAAGACACCCTACTTGACCTTTTGAATTAGGCAACTGAGAGGCAACCCTAGGAAGTGCAAGATGGCGATCTTAGATCGACTTACGTGTGTGCGTGTTGTTTTCAGATATTTATCTTTTTAAATTAATTTTCTAAGTTATTTTATTTACACATAGTTTGTCAGACCCTAGAATTACTAACCATACAATAAATATATTTGCAATAAAAATAAATACGAGAAAATAAACCTACAAATATTACAAGGCTTTGGGACAATTACAATATAATCGAGAAATAATAATAATGATAAATATAATAATAATAATAATAATAAAGCAATAATTAAATATTAGTAATAATAAAATGAAAATAAAGATTAGAATAATAAAATAAAAGAAATAAGAATTTTAGCAAGAAAAATTAATGTTAGAAAAGTTTTTAAGAATTAATTAGGAAAATAAGTTTAATAATAATAAACAAATAATAAATTATTTACGTATTGAAAATAATGATTTAATTAGGGTTTATAAAAATAAGTTAATTTTTTTAGAGTTAATAGAAAAATTAGGGGTTAACAATCTTAATTAAGAAAATTAGGGTTAACAATCTTAATTAAGAAAATTAGGGTTTTTAAATTAGTTAATTAGATAATATAATTTATATAATTAAATAATTAATAAAATAAAATAAAATAAAACAAGGTTTTAAAAAAATGGGGGAGGCCTGGATTTGAACCCAGGACCTCCCCATTACCAATTTGATGGGGTACCACTGGGCTGCGCATGCATAGTTGGCTAAGGAATGGATCCAAGCCCATATATTATAAACCTGAAAAAAAAGAAAACAAATGAATAAAAAGAAAGAACCTGGGGATCGAACCCAGGCTCTGCAGCTTCACACGCATACGCTCTATCCACTAGGCCATCAGACGCTTTCTGATATTTGTTTAAACCTAATTAATAAAATAATAAAGCGAAAATTTGAATTAAAAAATTGGCGCCATCTGAGTTGTCTTCTTCCTTGGGATTTCACAGGTTTACCTGCGAAATTACCTACCAAAAATTCCTGCGTTTTTTCCTGCGTGTGAAAACCTATGAAACTCATACAGTGCCAATTACACACGATTTTGTCAAATTAATTACCCAAACGTGATCCACACAGTTCACTTAATCGATTTATGGTTTTAAAATATGTTTATAACCATCAAAACGCAAAACCCTAAATTGGAAGGATGAACCCTAACAATGGCATTTGTCGAATCCAGTCATGAAACCTCAAGCAAATGTGTAGAAACCATCTAAACACCATCACAAACAACAATATGACATTAGAATTCATTAATCATGCGTGAAAATTAAGAATCAAAAAATTAAAAAAAACAAGAATATAGAGATTCGGTTTATGCATCTTAATGAGTTTTTGATGATGTAAAGCATTGGGATAGCATCAAGGATGCTCAAGGAACATGTTGCAACCATCAAAACACTTTGATATAGCCTGCAAATAAGAATCCAATTGTGAATTTTTCTTGAATTTTTTGAAACTTGAAGAGTGTTCTTGGAGGCAGCAATTCGTGTCCTTGTGCTTGTCTTAAGTTTGTGTATTTGTGTAACACCCCAAATTTGCCCTCTTCATTTTAAGCATCATGTCACGTCATATTCATCATAACATATCATATCTTTAGCATTTTGCATAGAAAAATGAGGCATAACACTCACATGTTCTAGCATAGGGCATATGACCAACCATCTGGAAGATTTGAAGCACTGCAAGTAAAAATCAAGAGCATGGTGACCTGACAAGAATCTCACAGGATCATTTTGCACAAGCCTGGTATCGTGTTCAGAGCCCTAGAAAGGGCAGAGGGATCAAAATTTGCTTGAAACGGTTGATGCAGGACCATTCTGGAGGTTTCCCACCAAAAGGAGGGAAATTCAAAATTTCCATGCGTTAACCGGTTAACGCATATGGTTAACCGGTTAACAGCTGCGAAATTTGAATTTCCAGCAGCATTTTCAGCATGTGTGTTTTGGCTCCATTTCCAATTTTCTGATTTTTATTCATTTGAATTAAATTTGAATTTGAGAGAAGGATCTAGAGCATTTATCCAAGCCTCATTCCAACCCTAAAACCTAATCACATTACCAAGCCATATTTTTTGGATCCCAAACCAAAATTTTGGGCCCCAAACCTAAATCATATTTATTCCATTTCCCTCCAAACCAAAGGACCTCTCCCTCATTTTCACTCTCATTTTCTGAATTTTCATTGCTCTCACTCACAATTCTCTCACTTTTCTCTCCCAATTTTCCAAATCACTCAAAGTTCCTCTTTGAAGATCACACAACCTTGCCTTGAGGTGTGTAGATCTTGGAACTAGACCTCCATCCACATCGTCTTTGCATCTTTTTGCTGGTTTTAGTGAAGATTCAGATCTGGTTTGAGATCTAGAAGTGCTTTTGGATCAAAATTCTGCATCAAGAGCTTGTTCTTGCATTTATTTTGCATGGAGTGTGGAGCTTAGCATCGGATCTTCAAAGTTTTGCACGAGATCTACCGTTTTCAGCATAATCAACAATTACCAAAGCATACCTCCGCTTTGTAGGTTGGTTAATTTCAGATCCAACTCTGTTTTTAGCTTATTTGCATGCTTGAACTTTGAACCTACCATGTGTTTGTGTATTTGATTGTGTTGCATGAATTGATTGATTGATTGGTATCCGGATCCGAATGTTATTGTTCTTGAGCTTAATGATATGGATTAATGTGAATTGATCTAATTTTCCATGTATAATTGAGTGCTGGTCTGGTGCAAGCTTATTTGAATAAGCTGTTTTGAGTTGCTGATTTCTGCAGGATTTGTTGCTGTTTTATCAGTGTTAACCGGGGCGAGGTGTGAGTCATCACTCGTGGTGGATAGGTCTTAGCATGAGTACCTCACAAAGAAAAGCTAAAAAACACTTCTTAACCAAAAAACCACAAAATACTTAATAATGGCAATAGGTTAGTGTGCTTAAGCCTTCACTTGTGGTACTAGCTTTGGGGATTTCCTCCATAGATAGGTGTGCCTCTTGCGCATTCCATTTCGGGATGATGTGAGATGTACACATCCCATTGAGTAAGACTTAGGTACACTCACCTATGCAAACTTTCACTCATAAAAGCTTCTAAAAAACACCGAACAAACAATAAGCGTCTTTCCTTCGGGAGTTCTCTTCTCATCTCCTTCGCTCCGTACGCGAACTTGCTCCTACTTGTCACTTTGCAAGACGGTTACGCACTCGTCGTCCGAGCCTGCAACACCTGAGCAATGGCATAGGCAGTTCAAGCCTTTAATTCACAAGCCATTTCCTTTTAGTACCCCTAGTTAGGGGAACTACGGCGTCTCTGATCCTCATTATCCCGATGAGGTACGTAGGCAGCGGGGTAGGGCCCGTTCGAGCACAATCTTTATTTTCCCTACATTTTTTCTCTTTGCTTTCCTTATTTCATTTCTTTTCTCAGTTTATTTTCCAGTCCTTTTCTTTTCTTTTGCTGCAGCTTTCATACCCTCACCCTTTGAAACAGTTTCTTTTGCAAGCGTGGATCCCGTCGGGTACGGCGGACGATCTGGGTGCTAATACCTTCCCAGGTCGTAACCGACTCCCGAGCTCAGTCTCTTTGGTTCACAGGACCTGTGTCCTTCCTCTTCTTTTCTTCTGGTTTGTGCAGCATTACCATTCCCTTTCCTCAGGGATAAAAATGCCTGGCTGGCGACTCTACCTCTTTCCGCGCCACTTTCGCGTTTGTACCAGGATGGAAATCCTCGGGAGCGACAATTTGTATGGAAGAGAATTAGGTCAAAATATCATGGATTTATAGGCTTTGTAATAGTTACTTGATCATGAAGATTCATCTTTTCAAATATTGAAAAATATCTCATCAAATCTTTCTAATTTTGATCAATCTGATTTTAACTCATTCCCAATCATTCTAAATATGATTTAGATAATTTCCAATCACATATCTTGTCCAATATTTGATTTTTCATATTTATTTTATATTTAAATTGTATTTTAATGAATAAAATCAAAATAAATTATAAATAAATTATAAAAATCAGGATTTTGTTGCTTTGGGTCGTGCTTGAGGTCTTTGTATGGATTGGGTCACAACATTACAAGCCCATTTGAAAAAATTTGGTTTTAAGGCCCCATTTGCTTCATAAACCTCCCAAACATTTCACAACTTTGCAAAGGCATATCTCCCTCAATTTTAAGGCTATGAGGGTGCTCTTGGACTTTTTGGAAAGCATAGAGAGTCCTCTAACCAACCTCATTTGTCTCATGTCCATATCATTTATCATTTTCAAGTTATGCCCTTTGGAAGATGTTGACTTTTTGTTGACTTTTGAAATGACCTATAATGTCTTAGCTCATACCTTCCAAATGAAGCATTTTTAGGTTTGGCTTGTGAGACACAAAGTTGTAGAGAATTCAATTTCCTTAAAAATGAGCTTTGGATGGGAAATTTTTGATGAAGCATGTGAAAGTTATGGCTGGTCAAAGTTCAGTAGACTTTTCCTATGAAAACCCTAATTTAGAAACTCCTGATTCTTGATGATCTGAAATATCCTTGATGAATCATGATCAACCATTGATCAAATGATGAATTTTACTTCATAAACTTGATTTTGGAAAAAAATCATGAAGTTTGACTTTGGTTTGACCTCAGTTGACCTCAGTTTGACTTTTTAACCACTTTGACTGATTTTTGCATATCTGATCATCTGACTGAGCAAACTTTTTGGGAAACCTTGAAACTTGACATAGGGATTCTTGAAGACATATAGGATGCTATGAAGCTCACTTGTAGCCTTGCAAATCCATTTAGCCTGATGAAACTCAAAACCCTAGTTTAGGATGCATTGCTTAGGAGGATGCTTTGCCTGAGTGGATTGTCAAACTTTCTGACTAATTGTGAACCTTGTGAACTTTGTGAACCTCTTGGGATACCTTGTGAACCTTGTGAACCTCTTGGGACACCTTGGTACATAATGCCTTTACTAGGGGAGGGCAAATTTTGGGGTGCAACAACGACCATCAGGTAAGGAGATAAGGTTCTCTAGGGATTGAAGTAAAGGCAATGATGGGGACGACCATCAGGCTTGGAAAGTAAAGTAAACAACGACGGGGACGGCCATCCGTTTAAAGAAAAAATGAAATAATGATGAGGGACGGTCATCAAAAGGTTAAGGACGATCACCTAGCAGGGGACGACTGCTCTTTATCACGACACAGGACGAATGTCGGATAGAAAAAGGTCGACGATGGGGACGACCATCAGATAAGCATGATGAAGGACGATCATCAAGAGGTGAAGGAAGATTACCTAGAAGGGTACGGCTGCTCTCGGGGTTTATCACGACATAGGATGAATGTCAGATAACAAAATCAACGATGGGGACGACCATCAGATAAAAATGATGAAGGACGATCATCAAGAGGAGAAGGACGATCACCTAGCAGGGGACGACTGCTAAAATATCACGACATAGGACGAATGCCGGATAGAAAAGGGTTCCACTAATGGGGACTCCGTTGGGGAATGGGATGAGGGACGGTCATCCAAAGGTGAAGGACGATCACCTGGCCGGGGACGGCTGCCGAAAGTATCACGACATAGGACGAATGTCGGATAGAAGGAAGTTGTTCTATTGGTGAATTACTGGGGAAGGGTAAACACGGACGAGTGCTTACGCTCAAGAATAAAAGGTATAAGTGTTTGACGTTGTGTATAGATTAAAGATGCAGACGAGCATCCTTAGGACCATGATACAAACGAGTATCGATAGAAACAAACACTGACGCGTGTTCAGAGATGATGATACGGACGAGTACCAACTGGTTAACAAAGAACACGGACGAGTGTCAGATCTGTTGAGGAGTGATATAAACAAGATACAGACGGGTATCAACAACCTTCTGTATAAGTATGAGTGAGTATCGGTTTGTATGAGCAAGACACAGACGAGTGTTCGACTTGCTGGGGAATGTACGACACGGACGAGTGTCAAATTCGTACTATATATAAACATGCATCTATTTTGAGAATGAAAAGTGTATGCTTTGGCTTTCTATGGGGGATAGGATGACACAGACGGGTGTCGAAAAGAGTGTGTATAAATAAGTATTTGTTTGTAGAAGGTGTTCTGGCAACCTTGCTGGGGAAGTATGACACAGATGAATGTCAAAAAAAGCATGTATAAGTGTTTGTATTTGAGAGTGCAAAGGGGACGCTTTGGCTTATATCTGCAGGGGATATGAGTTTTACATACATTGCTGATGAAATATTGATGGTAATTGTAGGTGACTGGCTCGAACCTGACTTGTGATCATGCAAATGTTTGATTTTTGCCGTAATTCTCCGTATTAGACGAAATGCTACGCTTATTTGGTGAATATGATGTAAATGCTATGATTATGCAAAGAGAAAACTGATCCAAGATTCGGATCCCGTTGAAGATCTCTGGCTGATCTGCTTGGATGGATGTCCCAGCTGGGGAAGAGATATTTGGATCTGTCAGGAGAGATATCTCTGCTTGGGGAAGTAGATCTTTTGTAGATCTACCCGTAAGGAGAACTCAGTAGGGGAGAAGGAAACCTTCGTCACTTTGTTGGGTAAGAGTTTCAGGCATTGCTCTTCTGGAGAGAGGATGGAAACTCTGCGGGGAGATAGTTCTTTTAACCTGCTGAGGATGAGATCTGGCACTCTGGTGGGGATCTCGGCTAGGGAAGCTCCTATTGAGTAGACTTGTACTAGAGATGAGGAGGCTTTGGCAACTCCGCTGGGGAAAAATCAATTTAGATATCGTTCGGGAGATCCTGCTTAGGGAAGTAGTATGTTAGGGATTCAGTGCTTGGCATGCCCCATGTTGCGTATTGAATACCTGCAACCTGTTAAGACAAAAAGAAACGCACAAGTATCCCGAGGTATCCCTTACCGGATTTCGTCATAGGAGTTAGGATTTCCTGAAAGTAAATTTATTTCCTGCAAGCTTTTATTAAAAACGGCTCATTTGTTTTATGCAGGTAGTGTATCATGAATATTGGACATTTTGCAAACGAAACAAAAATTTACAAAACAAGATATGATTGAAAACTTCTGATTTTATTAATCTGGGTGCCCTGAATTGGCAAATACAATCAAAGAAACAAATCCCCTGGAATGAGGAGATTGCTATAAATTGAGAAAAGTAAAAGTGTTGGAAATGTTGACGACACTCCAGTGAGCTTCCTTTGCTATGACCTGTATGACCTTGACGTTCTTCTCATCTTGCTTTCTGAAGAAGGTTGATTCTGACTGATGCTTTACTCTTTTCGAAGCTTGTCGTGTTGTAAATGATACAGACGAATTCAGAATGCAGTTGTTCGCTTATTCCCTGATTTTGGCGTGAATCGCCCTTTCAGGTTTTCAATCCACCGGGATACCCATTTTTGCCTGAGCTGTCCAATGCAGCTTGTCAACTTAGCGGGTGTACATTTTTTATTTTTCCCTTATTTTTTCCCGAGTCTTTTATTTTGTTTTTGACTCGCCGGGATGCCCTATTTTAGCCTGGACTTACATTCTGTTTTTATGTCCAGCGGGTCATTTTATGCGAAGTATTTTTTAATTGCATCTGAATTCACAGGGGATAAGAAATCTTCACCATCCATAGTAGTGAGCATCAGTGCTCCACCAGAGAAAACCTTCTTTACTATGAATGGACCATCGTAATTTGGAGTCCACTTGCCCCCGTGGACTATATGAGGAGTAAGAAGTCTCTTCAGCACAAGATCTCCCACTTGGTATTCCCGAAGCCTGACTTTCTGATCGAAGTCTTTCTTCATCCTTTTCTGATATAACTGGCCATGACAGATTGCAGCTAATCTCTTTTCTTCGATCAGATTCAGTTTATTGTACCGAGATCGGACCCATTATGCTTCATTCAGCTTTACATCCATCAGTACCCTGTTAGGAGGGTAGCTCAACTTCAATAGGTAGGACTACCTCCATACCATACACAAGCTGATAAGGTGTTTCCCCAGTGGACATTCTGATTGAGGTTCGGTACCCATGCAAAGCAAATGGTAGCATTTCATGCCAGTCTTTATATGTAACCACCATCTTCTGCACAATCTTCTTGATGTTCTTATTAGCTGCCTCCACAGCGCCGTTCATCTTTGGCCTGTAGGGAGAAGAGTTGTGATGTTGGATTTTGAAGTCCCGACACAGTTATGCCATCATTTTGTTGTTCAAATTGGAACCATTATCAGTAATGATTCGCTCGGGAACTCCATATCGACAGATGATGTCTCTTTTCAGGAATCTGGCTACCACTTGTCTGGTGACGTTTGCATACGAAGCTGCTTCAACCCATTTGGTGAAGTAATCAATGGCTACTGTCGCTCCCACTAAGTGACACAGGGTCAGATAGGGTACAGACGCGAACGGTCGGCGAAAGGAGAACATGAAGATGAACTAAAAAGAGTCGCCAGCTAGGCATTTTTATCCCAAAGGAAAGGTAATGATGCATAAAACTAGGAAGATATGGATAACACGGTCGCGAACCAGAGAAACTGAGAAAGGGGGTTGGTTACAACCTGGGAAGGTATTAGTACCCAGATTGTCCGTCGTACTCGACGGGATCCACGCTTGAAAGTTTGTGTTTAAAAGGGTAGTGTCAGTGCTATTTGTGTGCAAAAGTTGGAAAAGAATGTACAGGTGTCAGTGTAAGAAAGTGAAGTGAAAGTGCTCAGGAATGAGGTTTAAAAGAGTGCTGGAAGAGGGGGGAGAGATAGAGACTTTTGTTCGTTAATAATTAAGTTATGCCTACGTATCCTCTCGTGCAATGAGGAAATCAGAACACCGTAGTTCGACTCAAAGAGACTGAAAAGTAAATTGACTGATGAACTGCTTACTTGTCTATGCTCAAGTGTATGACCTGTCAGGCTCAGGAGCTAACTGTCTTGCATTAGACGGAAGAAGCGAGTTCTTGTTTGTGAGTGAATGAGGTGAGAAAAGAATCCCGGAGGAGACGATTATTGTTTGTTTTTGTGTTTTCAATCTTTATTGCTTTTTTGGATTTGTCATAAGTTAATGAGATTAAGCCTAAACCAAGGTTTAGTAAACTCATCATATCCTCCCTCTGATTAGGGATAATGAGAACACCTTAAGTATGAAGTAAGCACCTCAAACTTAATTACCATGATGTATTATTAAGATCATTATCCTACTTGTGATTATTTAGATGTTTTTTTGGAGTTTTTGTTTATTATTAAGTAATGAGTTTAAGCCATAATCAAGGATTTAATGGACCCATTACACCATCCTAATAGAAGGATAATAGATGAGCACACTTAAGCTGAGGAAAATACCTCAACTTAATCCATGATTAGGGATTAACCTCATGACAAAACAAGCATTTATTAAAGTGGATTTTAGTTAATGGTGAGATTAAGAAGTGAATTTTATGGTTTGTAAGACAACTTGAGGGGGACTTGTCCATTAACACTAGGGTTAGTCCTTCTTAACCAATTAAGGAAGAATTAGAACCCTAATGCAAGGCCCAAGTTACAAGCTTATTGCCTTAGTGATTATTATATGGATTTATTAAGAGGTTTAAACACATCAAGGGTTTAACACTTAGGATTAAAGTTATACACTCCATCCTAATAGAAGGATACAGGGATAACCTTAATCACAATGCCTTAAAACCTTAAAGGTTTAGTCTCTGATTATGAGATGAGAAGAGAGACACAAAGATAACACAAAGGTAAAACTAAAGGGAGACTAATCAAAACCCTAATTATTTTCATGCTTGGATGTTCCTATGGTTTATGAGGCTTGCAAGAGAAGAGATCTTCAAGGCCACCAATGGAAGAAGCAGATGAAAGGAGGAGAAGCAGAAGAAACAAGTTAACTTACTTCACTTAAGAAGATAAGTTACTTGAAGAAAGAAAGTGAAAGAGGGACATGAATGAGAAAGCTCACTCTAAATCAAAAGCAAAATGCAGCAAGGATGCATAAAGAGAATGAGAAGAGAAATGAGAAGTGAAGGCAAATTCACTTCTCAAAGTACTTACCACCTGAAATGTTAGCACAAAGGAATGAAATGCAATGAAATGAAAGATATGCAAGGATGCAAACCAAAACCAGAAGCTTAAACATGATGTAAATGATGCTAATAGATGATGCAAAGACATATCAAGTGCCATGGATGATCATACAAGAGATGAGAATGCCAATGAAACATGTAGGAAGCCTGAAAGCACATGAAAGTTCATGGAATGAAATGAATGCATATCATGGAAAATGGATGAAGAAATGATCAAGCATGATTCTAATGTGTCCTAAGTTGTCTTAGGAGTCATGTGAATGTATGAAATGTCATGGCAAATTCATGAATGGAAGCATATGCAAGGTGAATGCAAATGAACATGAGAAATTAGGGTTTTAATGCAACGTGAGATGCAAAAGTCAAAAACAGAAGCAAATCATAAGATAAAAAATTGAAAATGAGCTCAAAGGAACCCTACCCCATGATATCACACCCCAAAGGAGAAGACCTAACTCTTAACCTAAAGAAAGTTGTGAATTTTCTAAGTTATCTAGGGTTTTAAGGCACCTTAGGGGGAAAAATGCAAATCAAATCATAAATGCAAAAGAAATTTATGACAAAAATATGTTAGACAATACATATTAAATGAAGAACAATGCAAAAAGAATCAATGTCATACCATTCATGGTTAGGCAGAAAAGAATTCTTGAAGTTAGGGTTCAAAAATGGGAATTTTATGAACCCTAAATTCAAGAAAAATGTCAAGGTTGATTCAAAACCAAGAAGAAATTTATGTGAATGGTTTGAAAATGTTTCTAAATGTCCTAAGATGCAATATGAATTTTTTTGGGATTTTTAGAAACCTAAATGGTATTTTAATTAATTATTTCCATTAATTAATTAAAATAAACATTTAAATATTTTTAAAATGATTTTTTAATGCAAAAAATAAAAATAAAATTGTTTTCTGGTTGAGAAAAATATTTGAAGTGAAAATGCAAAAGAAAATATTTTTTTGGAATTTTCTAGCTATTTTAAATTAAATATGCAAAACAAATGGTAAAAAATGAATTAAAAACTGAATTAATGGAAAGTAGGATGATCTAAGGGTCTGGATTCAAAGCTGGGGGATTTGTGTTGACCAGCGTGCAAATGAATGGACATGATTCACTCTGGGTTAATTTTCATTAATTAATTAATTAAACTTAATTAAATCAGAATTAGGGTTAATGAAAAGATCTCAGCCCTCTAAAACACGCGCCAAACCTACATCAAACGGTCCAGGTTTAAACTTGGCTAATTAATGAGGTTTTGCCCTAATCACTTTCAGGCCACCGGAGAAGAGCTCTGGTTGTCTTCTCCGGCAGCCTCTTCCCCTGAAACTCTCCAAAACCTCACCCCAGACCCCCTAAAGCTCCAGAATCACTCAACAAACATCAAGGAACAAGAATCCATAAACAAAAACAATTTATTTTCACTCAAGATCAAGAATCGAAGCAAAACAGAAAATTATGCAAGACTTTCAGACATTCAATACATGCTCAATACTTGATCATTTTAAAAACTAATCATATCAGGATCATCAGCAAGGCATAAGGATCAATCTAAGAACTTAAAATTTCATTTCTGGAAAATTTGTTCTTGAGGTTACCTGAAGTGAAGCTTTCTCAGTTTGAAGCTTCATGCCACTTCTCTTGTGCAAAACCACTCCCCTTGACCTCCTGATGAAGCTTTGATGCTTGGAGGAAGCTTGCAATGGATGAAATGAGAGCTTGAACTCTTGCTGGTCAGAAATCGTATTTTGGTTGTGGGTGTTTTGAGGCTTGTTTGAAGGGTGGGAAATGGTCCTCTTGTGATGCTGAGTTGTTTGGTGAAAGAAGTTTTTAGTTTGAGTGAGTGAGCTGAGAGTTTCAAATGTTTTTGCCAGTTGGAGTGATTTTGGGAATGCTGAGTTCTTGGAGCTCTTGGCTTGTGTGTGTTATGAAAATGAATCCTTGAAGCATGCTTGTAGAGTCTGGATAGGCCAGCGAGTGGGTGGTGGACAATGGTGATTGGTATGGGTGTTTTTGCACAAAGTCAATACAGTTTGTACTTGAGGTATGGGCTCTTGTGCAGTTGGCTTTTTGGCTTGTCTTGGGTCAGCTGAGATCAAGGAGGTCCGTGGAACTAGTTTTGAGGCAATTCAGCAAGTGGATGAAAGGTTATGTGCCCTTTTGCAATTTCATGAAGTTTTGGCCCCTTTTGAAATTCTTGATGGGCAAGGCATGGAAACTTGAGATTCTTTGGGAAATTCTGAGTTTTGGGCAATGCACTATGTTGGTATGATGCTTAGAAGTGTGTTTGAAGTCACAAAATGGCTTGGCAAGTGGTTTTGCAAAAAATCATCTTTGGTGCATTCTTGAAAATTATGTGATTTTTGCCAACTTTGACAAGCCATAACTTGAGCTCCATAATGAATTAGGACTTGTTCTTGTACTTTTTGAAAAGGGAATGATCCAATCTACAACTTTCATGACCAACAATTTTTCATTTGAAGCATTTTTGGTTGAGAAAGAGGAGGTTGAAAAACTTTCCCAAAATGGAAAGTTTACATTACAAGTCATTTCCATTTTTGGCAACTTTTGGTTTAGCTCACTTTTCTTCAATTTTGTGAACTTCCAAGCACTTCAATGATCAAATAAAGATCATATAACTTCAATTTGATGAAAAAATCACTTTGGGTCCATTGTTGGGGGCCTCAGATGCCCTGATTTTGCTCTGACTTGCTCAAGAAGTTACCCAATGAACATATGACTTCCACAATGAATTTCTTCATCAAACTTGGTACACATGATACTTATAACATATTGAGACCATTAGAAACAAGAATTGCCAAAAATTTGGAGTTATGGCCTCTGAAACCAAAACCCTAATTTCAGGTCATCTGTGCAATGAAACCCTAGCTCTGCTTCCATGCTTTCCAAGTTCTTGTGATTCTTTGACTTCCTTGATCTTTGAGGGATATACAATGATGATAGAAAATTCATGGACACTCTTGGAATGATTGGAGACCTTTGGATTGGCTCAGATGGTTCCTTGGATTGCTCAGATCACAAACCCTAAATGCAGATGAATTTGAACTAATGCAGTGAAGCAAAAATGCACTTTGTCTGCGTAGATCTGGCATTTGTGGAATTTCATGGCATAGGTACAATAGTCTGCATCCATTGTAATCCAGTAGTAACCTGATCTTAATAATTTCTTAGCCATTGCATGCCCTCCAGCATAGTGTCGCTCCCACCAAATGACACCTGGTCAGAAGGGGTACAGACGCGAACGGTCGGCGAAAGAGGAGAAAAATGAATAGAGTCGCCAGCTAGGCATTTTTATCCCGGAGGAAAGGTAATGCTGCATAAATCTGAGGAAAGATGGATAAGACGGTTGCGAACCAGAGAAACTGAGAAAGGGGGTTGGTTACAACCTGGGAAGGTATTAGCAGCCAGATTGTGCGCCGTACTCGACGGGATCCACGCCCAAAAGATTTGTGTTTTAAAGGGTTAGTGTCAGTGCAATCTGTGTATCAAAGCTGGGAAGAATGCAAGTGTCAGTGTAAAGAAAAATGTGAAGTGTATAAGGGAAGTGTCAGTGTGAGAACAAGAGTGCGAAGCTCAAGATAATGAGGCTAAAAGAATAATGCTGGAGGAGGGGGAATATACAGAGACTTTTGTTCGATAACTGTTAAGTTATGCCTATGTATCCTCTCGTGAAATGAGGAAGTCAGAACACCGTAGTTCGACCCAAAGAGACTGAAAGATAAATTGACTGATGAACTGCTTGCTTGTCTATGCTCAAGTGTATGACCTGTCTGGCTCAGGTGCAAACTGTCTTGCATTAGGCGGAAGAAGCAAGTTCTCGTTTGTGAGTGAATGAGATGAGAAAAGAATCCCGGAGGAGACGATTATTGTTTATTTTTTATGTTTTCAGTCTTTTATTGCTTTTGGAATTTGTCATAGGAAAATGAGCTTAATCTTAAACCAAGGGTTAGTAAGCTCATCACATCTTCCCTCTGATTGGGGGTAATGAGAATACCTTAAGTGTGAAGTAAGCACCTCACACTTAACCACCATGATGTAGGATTAAGATCATTAACCTACTTGCATTTATTTAGATGTTTTTGTTGTTTTTGTTTAGTGTTAAGTAATGAGATTAAGCCATAATCAGAGATTTAATGGACCCATTACACCATCCTAATAGAAGGATGATAGATGAGAACATTTAAGCTGAGGAAGGCTCCTCAACTTAATCCATGATTAGGGATTAACCTCATGACAAAACAAAGCCTTTATTGAAGTGGATTTTAGTTAATGGTAAGATTAAGAAGTGATTTTTATGGTTTGTAAGACAACTTGAGGGGGACTTGTCCATTAACACTAGGGTTAGTCCTTCTCAACCAATTAAGGAAGAATTAGAACCCTAATGCAAGGCCCAAGTTACAAGTTTGATTTCTTAGTGATTATTAAGTGAATTGATTAGAGGATTTAAACACATTAAGGGTTTAACACTTAGGATTAAAGTTATACACTCCATCCTAATAGAAGGATGCAGGCATAAACTTAATCACAAAGCCTTAAAACCTTTAGGGTTTAGTCCTGGATTATGAAGTGAGAAGAGAAGACTCAAAGATGACACAAAGGTAAAACTAAAATGGGGGACTAATCAAATCCTAGTTGTTATCATACTTGGAGATCCTAGGGTTTGTGAGGCTTAAGAGAGAAAGAAATCTTCAAAGGGCCACCAGGAAAGAAACAGATGCAAGGAGGAGAAGCAGCAAGAAGCAAGACAACTTGCTTCACTTAAGAAGACAAGTTGGTTGAAGGAAGAAAGTGGGAGAGAGCATGAATGAGCAAGCTCACTCTAATACAAAGATAAAATGCAGCAATGATGCATAAGAGAGATGAAGAGAGATTGTGAGAAGTGAAGGCAAATTCACTTCTCAAAACAACTTACCACCTGAAAAGTTAACAAAAGAAATGCAGTACAATGAAAATGAGATGAAATGCCATGATGCAAGACAAAGCCAGAAGCATGAACATGATGTTAATGATGCTAAGAGATGATGCAAACACATGTCAAGAGTTGTGGATGATCATACAAGGATGAGGATGCAAATGAAGCATGCTTTGAACCATGGAAGTTCATGAAAGTTTGTGAGATGTAATGGATGCATAACATGGCAAATGAAAGATGCAATGATCAAACATGATTCTAATATGTCCTAAGATGTCTTATATGTCATATTGGTGCACAACATGTCATGGTAAGCTCTTGAATGCAAGCAAATGAGAGATGAATGTAAAGGAAGGCAAGAATTAGGGTTTATGCATAATATGCCACAACAAATTCAAAACTAGAAGCAAATGACATGATAAAAAATTGAAAATGGGACTAAAGTAACCCTAACCCTACACAAGTTCACTGCCCAAAGGAGGGGACCTAACTCCTATCCTAATGGAAGTTGTGATTTTTCTAAGTCAACTAGGGTTTCAAAGCACCTCAAAAGGAAAAATGCACATTAAATTGAAAATGAAAGATAAATTCAAACCAATTTTACCCTAAAAACTACATGCTATGAAGGATGCAATTCAAGAAGAACCATTATCTAACTCTTCATGGTTAGGCAGAATGAATTTTTCTAAATTAGGACCAAAATATTGCTTTTAAATGAATTTAATTCCAATGAAAATTGTAAAAATACATCAAGGACCAAAAATAAATTTGTTTGAAGAGTTGGATAATGTTTCTAAATGTTTTAAAATGAAATGTGAATTTTTTTGTGATTTTTAAATACCTAAATGCATTTTTAATTAATTAATTTCCATTAACTAATTAAAAATAAACATTTAAATGATTTAAAAATAATTTTTAATGTAAAAAAATAAAAATAAAAATATTTTTGGGTTCTGAAAATTAATAAAAGGTTTGACAAAAAATTTCAGAATTTTTTAAAGTGTTTTGCTATTTTTAAAAATTCGTAGAAAATAAAACAAATAAAATGAAATAAAAATTGAATTAAATGGAGAAGTATGCAAATCCTGAGGCTCACATTCAAATGGATTTGGAGGGAATTGACTGGCGCTAGATCCTATGGTCCAGATTCAAACTGGCTAAATTAAAACTAAAACCTAATTAATTAATTTAATAAATCAGGATTAGGGTTTAATGATGGATCTGGGCCACTCATTCGCGCGCGGGTCAACACGGGTCAACAGGATCTACGACTCACATTCAAACCAAACCCTAATCACAATTAAAGCCCTAATGACTTTCAGGTCACCGGAGAAGAGCTCCGGTTGTCTTCTCCGGTGACACCCCTCCCTGAAAATTGCTATCTCCCTCAAAACTTCACCCCAAGCCCCCTAAAGCTCTAGAATCACTCAACAAACATCAAGGAACAAGAATCAAACATCAAATCTCATTTATTTTTCATTAACAACATGATTCGAACAAGAAATCAAAAACTAAACAAAATTTCAGAACACTCATACATCCTCAATACTCAACCATTTTTCATCATTCAAGGTTCATTGTGACCAGTGAACATGCTTTATCATTCTATAACCAAAGAAACAATTTCTGGAAAAAAGTTTCAAGAGGATACCTAAGATGGAGCTTTTGCTTTTGGAGCTTTCAGGCCAGTTCCTTGCTTTAAAGTCCCTCCAATGATCTCCCTGAAGATGCTTTGAGGCTTAGTTGGAATGTATTGTGGATGGTTTTTGAGATTGATGAAGTTCTGACCAAGGGGAGTGAAAAATTGTATTTCTGTTTGTGGGCTTTTTAGGGCAAGATGAAGGGTGGTTTATGCTCTATGAAGCTTTTCTGAATGAATGGTGAAGTTGGTTTTGAGATTTGATGATTGTGTATTGAGATTCGAAGGAAAATGCATAAAGAGGGATTTTTGTGAACTCTAGCAATGCTGTGGTTTCAGGCTCCAAGATTGTGTGAGAAACGATCCATGAGGCATGTATGTGAAGCTGTGATTGGTCAGAGTAGTTGGTGTGGCTCAGCTTGATTGGTATGGCTCAAATTGCATAAAGTCAACTTTTGTGTAAGTGAAGGTATGGGCTGGTTCAGTCATGGTACAAGGGCATGGTTCGAATCAGCATGCTTCAAGGAGGTCCATGGAAGTCACTTTTGGCAGCTGGCACAAGTGGATGAGAAGCTTTGATCCATTTTGCAATTTTGGGGAAGTTTGGCCCCTTTTGAAATTTGTGAAGTTCATGGCATGAAACTTGAGAAATTCTTGTGCAATTCTGAGTTTTGGGTCATGTGTGAGGTTTGTGTAATGTTTAGAAGTTGATTTGAAGTCAAAATGGGCCTTGGCATGAGGTTTTGCAACTTTCCTCCCTTGGTGCATAAGTGAAATTTCATGATTTTTCCCAACTTTGGCAAGCCATAACTTTTGATCTAAAATGAATTAGAATGAGTTCTTGTACTTTTTGAAAATGGGAGGATCCATTCTACAACTTTCATGACCAAATTTTTTCCATTTGAAGCATTTTTGAATCAAAAAGAGGAGGTTGAAAAACTTTCCCAAAATGGCAAGTTTGCATTATAAGTCACTTTCCCAAAAAGGCAACTTTGCAAATGGCTTGAAATTCTTCAATTTTGTGAACTTCTAACATCTTCTATGATCAAATAAAGATCATACACATTCAAAATGATGGAGAACACCCTTTGGTTGGGTCACTGGGGGCCTCAGATGCCCTGATTTTACACTGACTTGCTCAAGAAGTCATCTTGTGATCAGATGCCTTCCCCATTGAATTTATTCATGAAAATTGATATGCATGACCCTCATAACATATAAAGACCAATAGAAACAAGAATTACCAAAAAATTTGGAGTTATGGCCTTTGAAACCAAAACCCTAATTTTAGGTCATCTGTGCAGTTAAGCCTGGCTCTGCTTCCATGTCTTTCCCAGTTCTTGTGATCCTTTGACTTTCTTGACCTTGTTAGGATATAATATGATGCTTGAATATACATGGACCCCTTTGAAGTGATTGATGACCTTTGGAGTGGCTCAAATGGCTCAGGGATGGCTCAGATCACAAACCCTAGATGCAGATGGCTTTGAATCAATGCAGTGAATAAAAAATGTGGTATGAGATGCTATGATTGAATTTATGCAAATGAAAAGATAACAAGCCATGGTGTGAAATGAGTGAGGGCAAATTTGGGGTGTTTACAGCTGCCCCTATTCAAGCATGAGTTAGCTGTGCAGGATGTAAGCAATGACTTAACAGGCGAACAAGATAACTTGTGGTTGAATACCAAAGACAGTCCAAAATTTGCACTCACTGAATGAAGAAGAAAAGGGATATAGATTGTAAAAGAAATAAAGTGTATTTATAAAGTGCGAGCGATGGAGGACGACCGTCGAGCAGAGGACGACTGCTGGGGACAAAGCAATGACGGGGACGACCGACATGCTGGGGAAAATGCGGGAAATAAAGTAATGACGGGACGGCCGACAAGCTGGGGATATAAGAGATTATGATGGGGACGGCCATCAAGTTGAAGGCATGAATGAAATAAATGATGAGGTACGGTCATCAAAGGTAAAAGATGATTACCTAGCATGGGACGACTGCTCTGTTGGGGATAAGATGAGGGATGGTCATCTAAGGTGAAAGACGATCACCTGGCAGGGGACGGCTGCCGAAATTATTACGACATAGGACGAATGCCGGATAGAAAAGGTCGATGATGGGGACAACCATCGGATAAGCATGATGAAGGACGATCATCAAGAGGTGAAGGACGATCACCTAGCAGGGTACGGCTGCTCTCAGTATTTATCATGACATAGGACGAATGTCAGATAACTGAATCAACGATGGGGACGGCCATCGGATAATATGATGAAGGACGATCATCAAGAGGTGAAGGACGATCACCTAGCAGGGGACGGCTGCTAAAAATATCACGACATAGGACGAATGTCGGATCAGAAGGGGTTCTAATGAATAGAGACTCCACTGGGGAATGATGAAGGACGATCATCAAAAAGGTGAAGGACGATCACCTGGCAGGGTACGGCTGCCGAAAGTATTACGACATAGGACGAATGCCGGATAAAAAAGAAAATAAATCATCGGGGTTTGTTGGGGAATCTTCCGGGGAATGGTAGACACAGACGAGTGTCTATATTCAAGAAAGAGAAGGTATAAGTGTTTGACATGGTGTATAGATTAAATATGCGGACGAGCATCCTTAAGACTATGATACGGACGAGTATCAGTAGAAACAAACGCTTGACGCATGTTCAGAGATGATGATACGGACGAGTATCAACACGGACGAGTTGTTGATTCTGAGGGGATTTAAGTAGCATATACAAGATACAGACAAGTATCTGTATGAGTAAAAAGTATGAGTGAGACACAGACGGGTGCTCAACTTGCTGGGGAGAGTGCGACACGGACGGGTGTCGGAAAAAGTGTATTATAAACAAGTATTTGGTTTACAAAGTATTTAGGTAACCATGTTAGGGGAGGTGAATCGGACGGGTGTCAGAGAAGTGTATAGATATATGTACACATGTGTTTGTGAGTGCAAAGGGGACGCTTTGGCTTTCTGCTGGGGAGTTTGGGGACATTTTGTATAGTATTTACAAGTGTTCAGCTCGACACATGGCTTATGTTTATGCAATATGTTTGATTTTTGCCGTAATGCTCCATATTGGGCGGAATGCTACGCTCTGGGGGAAAATATGATGCGAATGCTATGATTATGCAAAGATACCGATCCGGGATTCGGATCCCTTTGCGGTGGAGATCTCTGGCTGATCTGCTTGAAGTGGACATCTTAGCTGGGGATAAGATCATTGGTAGTTTTGACATACACGACTCTGCATGGGGAAGTAGGTCATTGATGAACCTATCTTGGTGATGAGGGACCCAGCTGGGGTTTGTAGAAGCTTTCGTCGCTCTGTCATGAGATCTTCAAGTGTTGCTCTTCTGGATCTAAGTTGAAACTCTGTGGGGGCTGATTCCCTGTCTAGCACTCGATTGGGGAAGAAGAAAGATCACTGAAAGATCCTCCTAGAGATTTCTGTGGGGATCCTGCTGAGGATGATGCTTGACAACTCAGCTGGGGATATGAGCACCTTCTGGTACTGCTCTGAAGGAAATGCTGGAGAAGTGATGCCTGGCAACTCTGATGGGGAGAAGGCATTTCTGGTGCTGTTTGGAAGGTGTGCTGAGGAAATAATGATTTGGCAGCCTACCGGGGAGAAGCTTTCATGCCCCGTGCCGTGTTTTGAATACCTGCAATCCTGCATGACAAAGAAACGTACAAGTTCCCCGAGGTATCCCTTACTGGGTTCCGTCATAGGAGTTTAGACACTCCCGAGAGTAAATATATTTCCTGTAAGCATGTATTTTTAGAAGGGAAGCATATGTATTTATGCAATCAATATCTTAAAGACATCGGACATTTTGCAAATGAAAAATAAATGTACGAGACAAGATATGACTAAAAATATGATTTTATTAATTTATGCGCCCTGAATTGGCAAGATACAGTCAAAGAAACGGATCCCCTGAAATGAGGAGATCGTTACAAAATTGAGAAACAAAAAGGACGTTGGCAACGTTGATGACGCTTCAAGGAGCTTCCCTTTTGCTATGACTTGTATGACATTGACGTTCTTCTCATCTTGATTTCTGAAGAAGGCTGATTCTGACCGATGCTCAAACCTTTTGAAGCTTGCCATGTTGTAAGTGATACAGACGAATTCAGGATGCAGTTGTTCGCTTATTCCCTTATTTTACGTGGATCGTCCTTTCGGGTTTTCAATCCACCGGGATACCCATTTTTGCCTGAGTCGTCCAATGCGGCTTTTCAACTCAGCGGGTGTACATTTTTTATTTTATTTTCTCTTATTTTTGCCCGAGTCTTTTATTCTGTTTTTGACTCGCCGGGATGCCCTATTTTTGCCTGGACTTACATTCTGTTTTTTATGTCCAGCGGGTCATTTTTATGCGAAGTATTTTTTAACTGCATCTGAATTCACAGGGGACAGGAAGTCTTCACCATCCATAGTACTGAGCATCAGAGCTCCACCTGAGAAAACTTTCTTTACTATGAACGGACCATCATAATTCGGAGTCCACTTGCCCCTGTGGTCTGTATGAGGAGGGAAGAGTCTTTTCAGCACAAGATCTCCTACTTGGTACTCTCGAAGTCTGACTTTCTGATCGAAGGCTTTCTTCATCCTTTTCTGATACAGCTGCCCGTGACAAATTGCAGCCAATCTCTTCTCTTCGATCAGACTAAGTTGTTCGTATCGGGATCGGACCCACTCTGCTTCATTCAGTTTGACATCCATGAGTACCCGCAGGGAGGGTAATTCAACTTCAACAGGTAGGACTGCCTCCATACCATACACAAGTTGATATGGTGTTGCCCCAGTAGATGTTCTGATTGATGTGCGGTACCCATGCAAGGCAAATGGTAGCATTTCATGCCAGTCTTTGTATGTGACTACCATCTTCTGTACAATCTTCTTGATATTCTTGTTAGCTGCCTCAACAGCACCATTCATCTTTGGCCTGTAAGGAGAAGAATTGTGGTGTTGGATCTTGAAATCCCGGCATAGTTCTGCCATCACTTTGTTGTTTAAGTTGGAACCATTATCAGTAATGATTCGCTCGGGCACTCCATACCGACAAATGATATCTCTCTTCAGAAACCGGGCTACCACTTGCCTTGTAACATTTGCATAAGAAGCCACTTCAACCCACTTGGTAAAATAGTCAATAGCAACCAGGATGAATCTGTGGCCGTTTGAAGCAGTTGGTTCAATCTTGCCAATCATATCAATGCCCCACATGGCAAAAGGCCAGGGTGAAGACATCACATTCAGAGGATTCGGAGGCACATGCACTTTATCCGCATAAATCTGGCATTTATGGCACTTTCTAGCATAAGCACAACAGTCTGCATCCATTGTGATCCAGTAGTAGCCTGATCTTAACAACTTTTTAGCCATTGCATGCCCTCCTGCATGGGTACCAAAAGATCCTTCGTGCACCTCGTGCATCAACAAGTCTGCTTCTGTCCTATCAACGCACCTGAGGAGTACCATATCAAAGTTCCTCTTGTACAAGGAACCGTCAGTATTCAGGAAGAAACTACCAGCTAGCCTTCTTAATGTCTTCTTATCATTGGATGATGCCCCAGGTGGGTATGTTTGATCCTCTAAGAAGCACTTAATGTTATGGAACCAAGGCTTATCATCTTTAACAACATCTGTTGAGAATACATATGCTGGTCTGTCAAGTATGGATACTGAAATCCGAGGCACAAAGTTGGCAGCTTGAACTTTGGTCATGGATGAAATGGTAGCTAGAGCATCTGCAAACTTATTTTCGTCTCGAGGGATATACTCAAGTTTGACTGTTGTGAAGAAAGTCAATAACCTCCTTGTATAATCCCGATAAGGTATCAGATGATCTTGGTGGGTGTACCATTTGCCGTTGGTTTGATTAATTACCAGAGCTGAATCTCCGAATACAGTCAAAGTCTTGATCCTGAGGTCAATGGCTTCCTCAAGACCCATAATACAAGCTTCGTATTCAACTTCATTGTTAGTGCAGTTAAAGGTGAGTTTTGCCGAGAAAGGCATGTGAACTCCTTTAGGCGTAATGAGTACTGCACCAACACCACGACCATTCATATTAACAGCCCCGTCAAACATCATAGTCCATTCTTCTTTTGGGTCAGGCCCTTCAGTGTGAACAGGCTCTTCATGATCTTTTGCTCTTATAAACATGATGTCTTCATCAGGGAAGTCAAATCTCATAGGCTGGTAATCATCAATGGGTTGCTCAGCAAGGTAATCAGACAATACACTGCCTTTGATGGCCTTCTGAGATGTGTACTGAATGTCATATTCTGTGAGGATCATTTGCCATCTTGCAACCCGTCCGGTAAGTGCTGGCTTCTCAAATATGTACTTAACTGGATCCATCTTTGAGATCAATAAAGTGGTGTGGGTCAACATATACTGCCTTAGTCGGCGAGCAGCCCACGCTAAAGCACAACAAGTTTTCTCGAGCAGTGAATAATGTTGTTCACAGTCGGTAAACGTTTTGCTTAGGTAGTATATTGCGTACTCTTTTCGACCAGACTCGTCATGCTGGCCCAACACACAACCCATTGACTCTTCTAATACTATCAAGTACATGATCAGAGGTCTTCCTTCAACTGGAGGCATAAGGATTAGAGGCTCTTGTAAGTATTCCTTGATTTTGTCAAAAGCCTTCTGGCAGTCTTCGTTCCATCTGACCGTTTGTTCTTTTCTTAACAGCTTGAACAAAGGCTCACAGGTTGCTGTAAGGTGAGATATGAACCTTGAAATGTAGTTCAATCTACCTAGAAACCCCCGAACCTCTTTCTCAGTCTTCGGTGCAGGCATTTCTTGAATGGCTTTGACTTTATCAGGGTCAACTTCAATCCCTTTTTCACTTACAATAAATCCCAGCAGCTTACCGGATCGCACCCCGAATGTGCATTTGTTGGGGTTTAACTTCAACTGGTACTTCCTCAGACGCTTGAATAACTTTAACAGATTTACCAGGTAGTCTTCTTCTGTGAGGGACTTGGCAATCATGTCATCCACATAACATTCAATTTCTTTTTGGATCATGTCATGGAATAATGTTACCATAGCCCGTTGATAAGTGGCACCAGCATTCTTCAGTCCAAATGGCATCACCTTATAACAGAACGTGCCCCAGGGTGTGATGAAAGTTGTCTTCTCCATGTCTTCAGGTGACATCTTGATCTGATTGTATCCTGAAAATCCGTCCATGAAGGAGAACACCGAGAACTGAGCCGTATTGTCGACCAATACATCAATGTGAGGTAGAGGGAAGTCATCTTTCGGGCTGGCTCTGTTCAGATCCCGGTAATACACACACATCCTTACCTTGCCGTCTTTCTTAGGCACAGGTACAATATTAGCAACCCACGGCGGATAGCTAGTCACAGCAAGGAAACCGGCGTCCCACTGCTTTTGTACCTCTTCTTTTATCTTCATTGCCATATCTGGGCGAGTACGTGTAACACGGTGGGAGAACTGACTTTTGTTAAATGTTGCGGATAGCAAGAGTCGCCACCGACTTTTATTTTATCCAAAGGAAAGGGCATAAAAGAACAGGAAAGACCTTAAAAGATTTTTGGGTTCGGGGGGTAGGTTATGTAAAGGGAAGGTGTTAGCACCCTTTACATCCATGGTTATCCATGGGCTCTTAGTTACTTAGCTCACTTTAAATTGTTTTTGAGAAGTGAAGTGTGTGATTAAAAATTTTCTTAAGTACTTTATAATGATCCTTGTACGGATATATATAAAGACTTTGTTTTGAAAATTGTTTAAAATGTAAAGTGTAATGAAGTATTTTGAAGGAGTGAGCAAGTACTTAAGAGGAACCTACCCTAATTTGAATCTTTACTGTTCTTAAATGTTCTTTCAATGGTAAGACTATCCCTATTATTAAGGAATAGGTAGTCATTACCTTGGATGTTAAGGGACAAACGTAGGGTCATCGTATGGTCATAGAAAGCAACTTTGAGGGGTGTCTTTAGCAATTCGTAGGGACTATCATCCTTTATTCGAAGGGACAAGATCATTATTCCGTAGGCAACCTCGAAGGGACTTGATATTTTAAACTGTAGGGACTTGATGATTTTTATGAAGGGACTTTGCTTAAGATACCCCTATATTCGAGGGACTTGACCATGTTTAAGGCAACTGAGAGGGGTAACTTAGGAAGTGCAAGATGGCGATCAAAGATCGACTTACATGTGTGAGTGTTTATATTCAGGTATTTATCTTATTTTAATTATCTAAGTTCAATTTAATTACATATAAGTTATACACACCCTAAGGTTACTAACCATATAGTAAAATATTTACAAAGAAAATAAAGACGGAAAAGTAAATCTATAAGCTATTACAAGGCTTTGGCAGATACATAATAGTAGGATAAAAAATAAATTATAAAGCAAGAATAATAGATATAATAAAATAATAAATAAGCAATAATAATAATAATAATAATGAAGCAAAAATAATAAAGCAATAATAACAATAAAGCAATAATAATAATAATAAAGTAGTTATAATAATAATAAAGTTAAAATAAATTAAAGAAATAACAATTAAAATATTTAATTAAAAAGAAAAAGTTTAGGTTAGACAAGTTAGATTTTTTTGAAGTTATTAGAGTTGATGAAAAAAAAGGGAATTAAGTTTAGAGAAAAACAATTAAAGATTATTGAGAAAACTTTTAATTATTTACACTATATGATTATTACTATTATAATAAAATACTATCAATATATAAAATATTATTGACAAAAAGTTATTGAGAAATTTTTAGAGAGAAAAAATTAATTTAATATGTACAAAATAATAAAAGAGTTAGTATTTACAAAATAAAGATTTATTGTTATAAATAAGTAATAAAATAAGTTTATAAAAATAATTAGCATTTATTTACAAAAAAAATCTAAAGATTATAGAAAAATATTAAATAATTAATTTAGTTGGTTTTCACGCCCTACATTACTAAACCACGCAGTTAATATAGGATCAATGGCAGAAATTTAAATGACAGAAAAATAAAATGGCAGAAAATAAATGGCAGAAAAATAAAATGGCAGAAAATAAATGGCAGAAAATAAAATCCTAACTATTACAACGCTTTGGGACAATTACATAATAAACATGGCGAAAAATAAAACTGAAAATATTACAAGTTAAAACTTAAAATATTACAAGGGCGAAGCAATTACAGTGCATGAATAACATAAACATGAGCGAAAATAAGAAATAATAAAGGTTTGTTAAGGTTTGAGAAAATGTTTATGGTTTAGAGGAAATAACACGGTTAAAATTTATGAGAAAGTTTTAAGGTTTACATGAAAAATTAAGGTTTATGAAAATATATAAAAAAAAGTTTTGTTGTTAAAAAAAAACTATATTGAATTATTAATTTAATAAAATAAATAATTAATTAACATTATGAATGGATTATGAAGATAAGTAATTAAAAAAAAGTTAAGAGTTTTTTTTAGAAAATAAACAAATAAAATTAATCTAAATATTTAAGGTTAGTTAATTTAAGAAATTAGAGAATTAAAAACAATAGAGGAAATTAGGAGAAATTAGGAAAGAGGAGATAAACCCATGTTTCTTTGTCAAAATGCCCTCAAAATTACCAGCTTTGCCTTCTTGACACTAAGACACGCGCACACATGTGAATGTACCTGGAAAATAGTTATTATATAATAAACTTGTTTCTTTGTCAAAATGCCCTCAAAATTACCAGCTTTGCCTTCTTGACACTAAGACACGCACGCACATGCGCGCACTTGTGAATGTACCTGAAAAATAATTATTATATAATAAAACAAAACGTATATAAAAAAATGGTTGAGGCAAAATCGTCAAGGCTTAGGAAAAAAATCAGGGTAGTTAGTTATGAAAAAAAATGTGCAGATCTAAATATATGTGTATGAATAACATAAAAATGATATGAATTAAAAAAGAAACAAAGATGTTGTTAACGCAAAATTGCGATCATCGCAACTATATCGGATCAACACAAATGTCACGCATCATACACCCAGATGTGAAAATAGCGTATCGACACGATCCGATCCGAATAAAAAAAAATATAGAATAAATATAAAAACTCGTATTAAGAACATAATAATAAAAAAGGTGTCACGAAATAAATTTATATATCTATACATGAATAACTTAACCATATAAATAACAAAGTGAGATGTACGCACTTATATAAACCATAACATGGTTTATCACCAAAAAAACATATACATGTTAACACATACATATGTTTGAAACAAGTGACACACATTAATACATATGTTTGAGACATGTGTGTTAGGAAGAACATGATGATAGAACCAATGATAAACAAACAGACCATATACAGTACAAAGAATAAAAGAAGGTTTTTTTTTAGCAACAACAAGAAGTTATATATATATATATATATATATATATATATATATATATATATATATATATATATATATATATATATATATATATATATATATATATATATATATATATATATATATATATATATATATATATATATATATATATATATATATATATATATATATATATATATATATATATATATAGGAACCAATTAGGGTTAGCATAATGGGCCTAAATATTTATTTTGGAACCCAATAAAATTTTAATATAAATAATTAAATAAAGTTTAATAAAAATAGTTAAAATTAAAATAAAAACTAATAAATTTATTTATTTATTCTAGACCCAATAAAATGTAATTTAAAACTAAATATAAATAGTTAAAATAAAAATAATAACTAATAATCCTATTTATTTATTCTAGACCCTATATAAAAATAAATAAAATCAAAAATTAAAAGTCGAGCGCCAAAGTGCTCGAAAAAATAAAATGAACACATCAAAATAATCAGCGCGAAATAAATGACTCGGAAAAATACAGCGTTTGGTCGGATTTTGAAATAAAAATTATGACCGTTTAAACTGCTCAGACTGATCAACATATGACCAAAAATAGTCGTAAAAGTATTTTTAGCATGTCAAATTAAACCACGTGAACCGCAGATTAATGTTACCGACATTTGCAAACTTAAACTTGACATTTTTTCGTTGACTAATTTTAGACACAGTTAAAAAGTTAATTTGACCAGTATGTTTGTAAATTCCAAGAAATTATTCCGGCTAATATTAAGACGGAAAAAAATGTTATGCTATGAAGATGATGCAAATGAATGTGAACAAAAAGTCGGTTAGAGTTAAAATAGAGGGAAAATTCTAGGGTGCAACAGTACGGCGCAGCTTTTGTTTTACTGGTGGGCAATCTTCTTTCAGAGGCAGCTTGTGCATGACAATATCGGTGTCCAACCCTGGCATATCCTGATAAGACCAAGCGAAAACATCCACATACTCCCAAAGCATATCAATCAGTTGCTCTTTTACTGAATCTTGCAGGCAGGCCCCGATCTTAACCTCTTTCACTTCTTCTTCCGTACCAAGATTAACCGTTTCAATCTCCTCCTGATGAGGAGTGATAACCTTCTCCTCTTGCCTTAACAACCTGGCTAGCTCTTCAGGTAGCTCATAATCTTCTTCAACCCCTTCATCAGCTTGATTTATTGGATTGTCGAAGTCATACAAAGTCATAGCAGTGTTGTTGTCGGTGCAGTCTGGAGGGCACTTTCTACAAGGTTTTAGATTGGTTTATTTTAGTGATCAATTTTAATCTTGTTTTAGAAAAAGTGAAAATGAAGTTATTTATTTTGAAAAACATTTCCATTTTATTTTTGTACAAAAAGAAAAAATGAAAAGACAGTGAGCGAAAAAGAGACTTGTTTGCAAAAGATGTCCGATATTCATTGATTAATCCATTTGCACAAAATTACAAGATGGCCCGATTACAAAATAAGTCTTGACATCTTGGGCAAGATGCAAGACTTGATGCATGCTTTAAAATACAGGAAATAATAATTACTCTGCAGGAGTAACCCTTATAATTTCCTGGGAAGACCAGTTAAGGACTTGGCTCACCAGGATCCTTGGACGTATCCAGCTCTCCAGGTTGCGGTCGCTTCCCTCCTCGTCTTCCAAATTGTTCACAGCATCCGGGGTGAGCATTCGCCCGCTGACAAAATTGGGCTTTTTGGCAGCCTCTGATTGATCTTGTTGAGTTGGTCTGTAACCCAACCCAAATCTGTCTTCTTTCTTTTCCACGGGCAACAGCTTGCCCCAGCCTTGGGCGGTACCTTCCTCAACAACCTTCCGGGCTTGCTGGTACGATGTTTTGGAAGTTCCCAGTACAGCAGATGCTTTATTAATGTTCAGGGCCTCAAACCCCTGGCTCATAGTTTCATGGATCTCCCCATCCATTGAAGGTGCGCAAAACACAAGGAAGGGGGGTTGGAATTGGGTTTTCTTATGGAACTTTAAAAAACAACTTCTAAAGACAAGATAATTTATCCTGGTTCGTTTGAACTCAAACTACGTCCAGTCCACCCGCCAAGGTGATTTTGCCTCTACTGAGGTCTTAATCCACTATTCAACTATGAATATACACAAAGACCTATAGTAAATGTCCTCTTGAGTCTTCTGACTAAACTTAGTCACTCAAGGAATAAAATAACTATTACAATGATAATAAAGAAGTAACTAAAAATGCTTCTTGACAAGCAGGGATCACTAAGTGAAAGTTACAATATATTAGCACAGATTTATTCAGTCTTTTTGCGTGAGTGTGTTGTTCTTTAATTCTTCAAAATGAATCCTTTATATAGTCCTTGAATGACTGTAGCCGTTGGAGACATCTTGAGCTTAATTTAGGATATAAGTTAATACCATAACTTCCTTCCATAAACAGAGATACTTGTCTTGACCATTAATTAAAATATTCTTTAATTAATGTCTTCATTATGGATATCAACATCTTCTAAGCGGAGATCAGAGATAATAAATATTTGATGCGCAGCCAATAAATATGTCATTAAATGATGGATTCTCCTTTAAGAGTATCTTCTGTATGTGGCTCAATGAATCTTCTATTCGAGTACGTCTTACTTAAAGAATTGATCTTCTACACAAGAACAAGGATATTTATTAGAACTTCTATTCTGTAACAATCTTTGTTATCATCAAAACACTTGGAGGTTCAGAACCATAATTGTTCTAACAATCTCCCCCTTTTTGATGATGACAAAACATAATGAGAATAGAGTTTAATAATATTAGAGAAACTCCCTTTAATAGAATCACATATTTCTTATCAAGATTTCTTCAGATGTTCCATGATCCTTA
Source organism: Lathyrus aphaca (assembly GCA_963966055.1). Lineage (NCBI taxonomy): Eukaryota > Viridiplantae > Streptophyta > Magnoliopsida > Fabales > Fabaceae > Lathyrus > Lathyrus aphaca. The sequence continues at coordinate 20,724,392 of OZ014519.1, read as the reverse complement.
GCTCCCCCTGAGTTGGTTACCTGACATGTTTCTTTTCTATGATCACAACTCAAATAGTTTTATTAGAATATTATATGTAAGAGGCAAATTATGGTAAACTGCTATGGATCAGAATCATCTACGTTTCTCCCCCTTTTTGTCATAATCAAAAAGATGCAAAAAATTGAAATAAAACCGAATGTTACCATTAATATATAAAAAAATTGTAAAGACAAAACACCAGTAGAACTTTGAAAAGTTATGAAGAAGCAGAAAATAAAACAGAAACAGCTAAAGCAGAAGATAAGCATGAAATTGGGAGTTCATCTTAGTAACTAAGGTTTCCAACAAAGATTTAATCTCAGATGATGATTCCACTTGCTTGCCAAGCAAGGTCTTCAATTCAGCAGTGGTTTCATCTTGCTTATCCAGACGTTGCTTTACCATCTGATTCTCTTTCTTCAGCTCTTCCAATGTTTGCAGAACAAAATTTATTGTCAAAGGTTCTTCAACTTCTGGGGCAGCTTGATTCTTAGGTTCATCAACATGATCTTCTTCAGAAGGTACCAAAACCATTTGAAGTTCAGAGAGTTCTTCCAGATTTTCTGACTCTGTCCAAGGCTTATTGTCCAGCAGTAGGGGTTTAGACTGTTCAACATTAGAAACAACTGCTTGAAGATACTCACAGAAGTTCTGGTGAGCGATATCATAGCAGATGTCCTTGAGTATTTTTGATTCAGTATTAAACCACTTTCTGAAGGAAGCCCACAGAAAATCAGAAGCAGCTGGATCTATAAGCTCTGAGCACGCAGACTTCAGATCCTCTAACTTCAATTTCAAGAATGTTTCAAAAGCAAGTAATAAAGCAGAAATGTATGTTCTAGAGGGTTTTGGTTTAGGTACAGGTATGACTGTTTTGTTAGAGACTGAGGATAATTTTTGTAAAGCTTCAAAATTAATGGATGTTCTAAGAGGATTATCATGAGCAGTTTCTTCTGGAGGAGTGTCAGGGATGTTTATAAAGGCAGGTGAGTTTGGAGGAGTAGATTCATATGAGGATAGCGAACTTTCTCTTATAGGGGATAGTCTAGGTGTATTTTCAGGAGATGGAATTTGGACAGATTCTGAGGATTGAAAATTGTCAAGATCTGATAGGGCATGTTGCAGGGCAGTTTATGTTTCAGTTATAGGAGAGCGATCAATGTCAGACAGAGGAGTAGTATCTATTGGTATGTCAAAGTCAAAAAGTGTTTATGGCTGATTGGGTTCAGCTTCTGGTGGATAAAGTGATGAGAGGATGGATGCGACAGCAGCAGATGCAGGTATTTCAGTTTGAATAGGATTAAAAGATTGAGGTGGTTCAGAAGAATGGACTGGTGCAGAAGGAATATCAACAGAAGGTGATGTGTCAGAAGGTAATGGGCTAGAAGGTTTTTCAGACACTTCTACATTAACTGCTTCTACTACAGAAATGAATTCAGAGTTAGAGGCAAAAGTTTTACCTGATCTTCTGGATGATTTTAGAATCTTCTGAGATGATCCTCCAGCAGCCTTTCTTTTCTTGACTCTTGCAGAGGCAGCATCTGGAGCTTTCTGTTTGAGTTCAGTTGGCTTGAACGGGGGGTCCACACCATGTTGCTTGCAAATATCCAGGTAATTTACCACAACTTCTGGAGGTGTATCAGAAAAGAAGAGAGGGAAGTTCTCCAATGGAATCCTCCTGGTGGTGATCACTTCTCTAGAAGGAAGGACAGGTTCTTGCTGAATAGAAGTAATAAACTTCATCTTTTTCAAGTTCTTCGCATTCAGAGGTTTTCCTACATCTGTTTCAAGAAGTTGAGTTTGCTTTAATTCTGCCAGAAAGTCTACCAGCTTGTTTTGACAGAGGATGTCAGAAATAATACGCCTTAGAGGAATCCAATCCCTCTTGGTTTTCTCCCCATCTCTAGTTTCCTTCACACTAGTTTTCAGATGTTGGAATAAAGTGTGTACAAGGTTGATCTTTTTCTGTTTGGCAATGAAGTAAAGTAGAAATTGTTGATCCAAATTGATGTAGTCTGGAGAGTTGGTAGGCTTCCTATGACAGATTGTCCCAAGAATGATCTTGGCCCAAATTCTGAGAGGGGTCTTTAAATCCTTTATCTTATTTGAGGGTTTGCCAGAGGTGAAGATCTCCTTTGCTATCACTGTAGTATCAGACATCCTATCCATGTCACTGCACTTGATGCCATTTCCATCAGCTTCTATAAGTTTGGCAAGGTGGTCTTCAGAAATAATTATCCTTTTACCCAGCACGTACGATGTAACACGTGAGTTGGTGGCTGTTGCGTAAGCCCAGAATTCCTTTACCAGTTTTGGGAAGACTGGTCCCATTAAGCGATCAAAGTACTTCTCCCAGCCCTGAGCTTGAACGTCCGGGAAGAGATCAAAACCATTTTCCTTCAGACTGTTGAAATCCACAAAGAGCTCACATAGAACTTCCAATTTGTCAGCAGGAGTAGTAAGGGTCTTCATGGGTTCAACATAGAATACATCAGAGAAGTCTTTTCTTTGTTGAGTAGGAGAAGCCATTTTTACTAAGATGAGGTTTTTGAAGTTTAGGGTTTTTAGAAAATTTTCAAAGAGAACGCAAAAGAGAGAGTGGAAAGATTTTTCAGTAAAAATTCAATAAGGGTAAAAAGTGTAAGTAAAAATGAAACGTTACTTATATAGGTATAATAATGCATTTAATAAACCGAGAAATTAGTGGGAAAAATTAAATTAAAAAAACATAATGATTATGTGCAATAAATGCGCTGACATAGGGTAAGGCGTAAAAGATTCTGGAACAGTTACCCAAGAGATTTTTGCCTTTTTGGTGTCAAGTTAGCCGTATCAGTTTCCCAGAAGATTAACAGATGTCATTCTGTAGAGGACAGTTGTCCAATGCATGTTCTGTCACTCTTCAGAATTTGGACACTTGTTTTAATTCTGATGGGAGTCCTTAGAGCCTTGTTGACACTTGTTGATTTGAAGATTTGCATGATATCCCTTTGAACAGAAGTTCTTAGAATGAAGTAATTAGAACATAGTATCTTCTGAGGAAATAATATAGAGGATAAATTGCAGAACTTCTAAGAGGTAAAGACATATAATTAAAGCATTTTCATTCTGGACATAACTTCATGCTAAGGTTAGTTAGTATGAAATTAAATCTATCTTCAGGAAGGGGTTTTGTAAAGATATCAGCCCATTGGTGATTTGTATCTATGAATTTTAACATTAAAATTCCCTTCTGAGTATAGTCCCTAATGAAGTGATGTTTAACTTCTATGTGTTTAGCTCTAGAATGTAAAATTGGATTTTTAGAGAGACATATAGCAGAAGTATTGTCACAGAGGATGGGAATGTTACTCTCATAGATATTGAAATCCTCAAGCTGATTTTTCATCCAGAGCATCTGAGTACTGCATCCAGCTGCTGCAATGTATTCAGCTTCTGCAGTTGATAATGCTATGGTTGACTGTCTTTTGCTAGACCAAGAGATTATATTGTCTCCCAGAAATTGACAACTTCCAGAAGTGCTTTTTCTTTCTGTTCTGTCTCCAGCAAAATCAGCATCACAATATCCTACAAGTTTATACTCTTCTGATCTTCTGTAATACAGACCAAGATTAGTAGTACCTTTCAGATATCTAAAGATTCTCTTAACTGCTGTTAAGTGAGTTTCTCTAGGATCTGATTGGAATCTAGCACATAAACATACGCTGTATAGAATATCTGGTCTCGAAGCAGTTAGATATAGGAGAGATCCAATCATACCTCTGTAGAGCTTCTGATCTACTTTCTTACTTACCTCTTCTTTCTCCAGAATACATGTAGGGTGCATAGGAGTTTTAGATATTGTGCTTTCTGATAGATCAAATTTCTTCAGAAGTTCTTTGACATATTTGCTTTGATGGATATACGTTCCTTCTGGTGTTTGATTTATTTGAATTCCCAGAAAGAACTTTAGTTCTCCCATCATGCTCATTTCAAATTCTGCCTGCATAGACTTAGCAAATTCCTTTCCCAAGACACTTTTAGTAGAACCAAAAATTATATCATCTACATAAATTTGACATATCAGAAGATCATTTTTAATGTTTTTACTGAAAAGAGTTGTATCCACTTTCCCTCTGATGAACTTATTTTCCAGAAGAAAAGTACTTAGTCTTTCATACCAAGCTCTGGGAGCTTGTTTTAAACCATATAATGATTTTTTGAGTTTGAAAACATGTTCTGGAAATTTTGAATTTTCAAAACCAGGGGGTTGGTGTACATACACTTCTTCATCAATATAACCATTTAAAAATGCACTTTTGACATCCATTTGATATAGAATGATATTATGGTTTACAGCAAATGAGATTAAAAGCCTAATTGATTCTAACCTGGCGACTGGTGCATAGGTTTCTGTATAGTCAATTCCTTCTTGTTGACTATAACCTTGTGCAACCAGTCTTGCTTTGTTTCTGACAACTTCTCCTTGCTCATTTAGCTTGTTTCTGAATACCCACTTGGTGCCAATGATGTTAAATCCTCTGGGCCTGGGAACTAGATCCCACACATCATTTCTGGTGAATTGATTAAGTTCTTCTTGCATAGCCAGAATCCAATCATTTTCTGAGAGAGCTTCTTCTACAGAAGTTGGTTCAATCAGAGAAACAAGTCCCATTAAGGATTCTTCAGAGTTTTTGAATGATGATCTTGTTCTGATTGGTTCATCTTTCTTTCCCAAGATTTTATTTTCTGGATGATTTATATTGCTTCTGGATAGTTTCTTCTAAGTGGGTTCTTCAGACGTTGTTGGAAGACATGTATTGTTTTGATCTTTAGGTGATTGATCTTCATAAGTTCTATTTGTAGAGATTTCTACTTCTATATCTGCAATTAATTCATTCTGCTTTGGTTTTTCAGAACCAAGCTTATCATTAAATCTGACATAAATAGATTCTATCACAATGCGTGTTTCTGTATTGTATACTCTGTATCCCTTAGAACGTTCAGAGTATCCTAACATATAACACTTTTGTGCCTTAGAGTCAAATTTATTCAGAGTATCAATAGTATTTAAAATAAAACAAATACATCCAAAAGTATGAAAATATGAAATGTTGGGCTTTCTGTTCTTCCACAATTCATAAGGAGTCTTTTCAAGAATAGGTCTTATAGAGATTCTATTCTGAATATAGCATGTTGTATTTACTGCTTTTGCCCAAAAATGTTTAGCCATATTAGTCTCATTTATCATGGTTCTGGCCATCTCTTACAATGTTCTATTCTTACGTTCTACAACCCCATTTTGTTGTGGAGTTCTAGGACAAGAAAAATCATGAGAGATGCCATTTTCATTAAAAAATGATTCTAATTGTTTATTTTAAAATTCTCCACCATGATCACTTCTGACTTTAATGATTTTAGATTCCTTTTCATTTTGAACTTGTTTGCAGAAGTTAGAAAATACAGCAATTGACTCATCCTTGTGTCTAAGAAACTTTACCCATGTCCATCTGCTGAAGTCATCTACGATCACCAATCCATACTTCTTGCCACTGACAGAGGCAGTTTTCACTGGTCCAAACAAGTCAATGTGCAGAAGTTCTAATGGTCTAGAGGAAGATACAACATTTTTAGCTTTAAAACCAGGTTTTGAAAATTTGCCTTTTTGGCATGCTTCACAAAGAGCTTCTGAGTTGAACTTCAAATTTGGAAGTCCTCTGACTAGATTGAGTTTGTTAAGTTGAGATAATCTTCTCATATTAACATGTCCCAATCTTCTGTGCCAAACCCATTGCTCAGTTTCCACAGACATTAGACATTTTACATTTTGAATTTTTAATTCTGAAAGTTTTATTTTATAAATGTTGTTCTTTCTCTTTCCACTAAAGAGGATTGTTCCATCTTTCTGACTAACAGCTTTACAGAACTTTTGATTAAAGATTATGTCATAGCCATTATCACTCAATTGACTTATGGATAATAAGTTATGCATTAATCCTTCTACTAATAGAACATTAGAGATAGAGGGAAGATTTCCATTACCAATAGTTCCAGAGCCAATTATTTTTCCTTTTTGATTGCCTCCAAAACCTACGTGACCTCCATCTTTTAATTCAAGACTTTGGAACATATGCTTTCTTCCCATCATGTGTCGTGAGCATCCAGAGTCCAGGTACCATGATTGGTGTTTCAGTTTTGCTGTTAAAGACATCTGCAACATACACAATTTTATCCTTGGGTACCCATATTCTTTTGGGTCCTTGTTTGTTAGTTTTTACAAACTTCTGATTCATTTTAGGTTTCAAATCAGAACTTGTGGAACAAGATGACTCACTAGTGTATATTAGATCATGATTATGACCATAGGTGAAATGAGAACTTAGAGGAGTATTGGTATTTATGACAATGTCATCAATCTTTTTAAACTTCAGAGTTTCTTTAGTTTTCACATAGCCTATGCCTCTTCTATCATTTCTGCTAACTCCATAGATCATAGATGCAATTTTGCTTCTATCTATGCTTTTAGCTAGAAATTTTTGAAAGCTATAGTCATACTGTTTTATGATACTATCAGAATTGATTAGATCTTCTAATTCAGATTCCTTCTGAGCTTTAAGTTTTTCAAGAGAGTTTTTACATTCAAATATGTTTTCTTTCAGCTCAGAGTTTTCAGTTTTTAGTTTTCTAACTTCTTCTAATTCAGATACCAGACTTTGTTTCATGTCTTTGTATTTGAATTGAAGCTTCTGATATTTTTCAAGAATTTCTGAGAGGCTAGCTTCTAATTGAGATCTGGAAAACTTAGAAAATACCTCTTTCTGAATCTGATTCTGATTTTGATGGGTGATCATCTTCTGGTATGTTTGCCATTAATGCAATATTAGCTTGGTCATCTTCAGAATCTGACTCTGCTTCAGATGATTCAGAATCATCCCATGTTGCCATGAGACTCTTTTTCTTTTCTCTGCTGAATTTGTTTCTGGGTTTCTCTTTCTGAAGTTTTGGACATTCACTTTTGTAGTGTCCTGGTTCTTTGCATTCGTAGCACACAACTTCTTTGCTTCTGGGTTTCTTATGACCAGATGTTGATTCAGAATAATTGTTTGTTCTTCTGGTATTTCTGAACTTCTTCTGACGATGCTTCCAGAGTTGTTGAACTCTTCTGGATAGAAGAGATAATTCATCTTCTTCTGATGAACATCCAGAACTTTCTTCTTCTTCTGCCTGTAAAGCTTTAGAAACATATTTGTTAGATTTAAGAGCTACAAACTTACCTTTCTTCTGGGGTTCATCTTCTTCTAGTTCAATCTCATGACTTCTCAAGGAGCTGATCAATTCTTCTAAGGAAATTTCATTCAGATTTTTTGATAGCTTTAAAGCAGTGACCATGGGCCTCCAAGCTTTTGGTAAACTTCTGATGATTTTCTTCACATGATCTGCTGTTGAGTAGCCTTTGTCCAGAACTTTTAGTCCAGCTACCAGGATTTGGAACCTTGAGAACATTTTTTCAATTGTCTCATCTTTTTCCATCTTGAAAGCTTCATACTTCTGGATGAGGGCTAGAGCTTTAGTCTCCTTGACTTGAGTGTTGCCTTCATGTGTCATCCTCAGAGAATCAAACATGTGTTTGGCTGAGTCCCTGTTTGTGATCTTCTCATATTCTGTATATGAGATAGCACTTAGAAGTATGGTTCTAGCTTTGTGATGATTTCTGAATTCCTTCTTCTGCTGAGCTGTCATATTTTTTCTTTCAATCTTCTGACCATCTGCTCCAACAGGATGAATGTATCCATCAGTCACCATGTCCCAGAGATCTCCATCTAGAGATAGAAAGAAACTCTCCAGAACATCCTTCCAGTAGTAAAAATTGTCACCATTGAACACTGGAGGTTTAGCGTTGATCTTGTCATTCTGGTGGTCATTGTTGTTATTTCCAGCTTCTGCCATGTGTTTAACTTCTGGATCTTTTACTGACACGGTTAAGTGTGTTTCTCAGAACCTAGCGCTCTGATGCCAATTGAAGGTGCGCAAAACACAAGGAAGGGGGGTTGGAATTGGGTTTTCTTATGGAACTTTAAAAACAACTTCTAAAGACAAGATAAATTATCCTGGTTCGTTTGAACTCAAACTACGTCCAGTCCACCCGCCAAGGTGATTTTGCCTCTACTGAGGTCTTAATCCACTATTCAACTATGAATACACACAAAGACCTATAGTCAATGTCCTCTTGAGTCTTCTGACTAAACTTAGTCACTCAAGGAATAAAATAACTATTACAATGATAATAAAGCAGTAACTAAAAATGCTTCTTGACAAGCAGGGATCACTAAGTGAAAGTTACAATATATTAGCACAGATTTATTCAGTCTTTTTGCGTGAGTGTGTTGTTCTTTAATTCTTCAAAATGAATCCTTTATATAGTCCTTGAATGACTGTAGCCGTTGGAGACATCTTGAGCTTAATTTAGGATATAAGTTAATACCATAACTTCCTTCCATAAACAGAGATACTTGTCTTGACCATTAATTAAAATATTCTTTAATTAATGTCTTCATTATGGATATCAACATCTTCTAAGCGGAGATCAGAGATAATAAATATTTGATGCGCAGCCAATAAATATGTCATTAAATGATGGATTATCCTTTAAGAGTATCTTCTGTATGTGGCTCAATGAATCTTCTATTCGAGTACGTCTTACTTAAAGAATTGATCTTCTACACAAGAACAAGGATATTTATTAGAACTTCTATTCTGTAACAATCTTTGTTATCATCAAAACACTTGGAGGTTCAAAACCATAATTGTTCTAACATCCATTTCAATGTATTTATAAGTAGCCAGCTGGCTAACAAAGATGTCTTCCTCCCCACAGATGGTGATGATCTGGCCTTCCCACTCGAATTTCAGCTTCTACCCAACAGACAGCTGTAGGCCGGCTGAATGTCCATCACAAAGAAGGTAGTTTTAAAAGTCTGCGGGCCAATCATCACAGGCAGATCAATCTCTCCAAGCACTGATCTTTTAGAGACATCAAATGCTCTCACCACCAAATTACTTGGACGTAGTGCCAAGCCATCATACTCCAGCTTCACTAAGGCTTTCTTTGGCAGAACATTGAGTGATGACCCAGTGTCCACCAGTACATGAGACAACACAGCACCCTTGCATTCCAAGGTGATATGCAAAGCCTTGTTATGGTTACGTCCCTCAGTTGTTAAGTCAGCATTGGTGAAGCCTAGTCCATGACTTGTGTTGACATTTGCCACCACATTTTCTAGCTGATTAACGGTAATCTCTTCTGGCACGTATGCTGCGTGCAGGACTTTCAATAATGCATTCCTGTGAGCTTCAGAACACATCAACAGTGATAATATGGAGATTTTTGAGGGAGTTTTGTGAAGCTTATCCACCACCTTGTAATCACTTCTTTTTATGATTCTCATAAACTCGTCTACATCTTGTTCAAAAGATGTCTTCTGAGTTTCTTTGGCAGTCGGCTCTTCAGGTACCACACTCTTTCCTTTTGCTTTGGCAGCAGCTTCTGCTTCAACATTAGGTCTTTGTGTTTGTGAGGCAAAAAGGCGCCCGCTTCTGGTGAAGCCTCCGCCTCCCCCAACATTATCAATTTGTGGAGAAGAGGTTGATGAATCCAGAGTGATTTTCTCCCCGTTGCAGTAGAGATCAGAGCCATAATGCCAAGGTATGGCATTACTGCTTTCATAAGGAACGGGTCCAGGCAACGTAATAGTAACTGGACTGACTGCTGCAGAGGAGGGTACTATAACGGTGTGTAGATCATAGTAAATTGTGACTGGTGATCTGGTAGGAGGTGCCATGATTTGTTGTTGAAAATTGCTGCTGGGAGGAACATCTGATGGGTCATAATAAATTGTAACTGTTGAAACATCTTCGTTAATTTTTGCTAGCGTTGTAGAAGATTCTGCTAATAGCATGGATGCTGATGTTGTAGAAGAAATGGTTGTTGACATTTGATTTGTTGAAGTGATGGATGGAGCCATTGCTGATGATATTGATGAATCGGTAGGAATGATTGTTGCTGCTGTTGTAGAAGAATCATGAATTCTTGTTAAAGGAATTGCTGGATTTGTAGGCGCCGTTGTTGAAATCTGAAGGATACCATCCTTAATAAGACCATCTATGCCGCTTCTCAAATTTTCACACCCGTTGACTGCGATGTTGCAATGCTCACACCCGGGGAACACTTGGCACTCTAGAAGCTGAGCTTTAATTTCGACCAAAGGTGTTCGTATTTGTGCAACACTGGTGATCAAGGTAGATGGTTTGTCTTCCTCAATGGCATTAATCCTCGGCCCTCCATGATTAGGCATGGGATTTTTGTTGACATTCGGAGGAGGTGCAAAGTTGAGGGCTTTAGAATCCACCAGATCTTGGACTTTCATTTGCAAGGCCCTGCATTTTTCAGTGCTGTGACCAGGTGCATTGGAGTGGAAAGCACACCTGGTGTTGACATCATAATTCCTTGGGAGATTAAGGGGATCTGGTGGTGCCAACGTCCTTAACTCAACCAAATTGAGCTTCAGGAGTTGTGGCAATAAGGCAGCATAAGGCATAGGGATAAGGTCAATTACCCTGTTTGCCTGTGAGGGTTTTTGTTGGAATGGTCGCTGTTGTTGGTTGCTATTTTTGTTGTTGTAGGCTCTCTGTTGCGGATACTGATTTTGTTGTTGATAATGTGGTTATTGCTGTTGTTGATATGCTGATTGCTGAGGAATCGGAGCTGGAATAGTGACAGCTGCTACTGATCTGTGGACATACTGAGGTCTGCCCCTGCTGGCATGAATGGCATTTGTCTCACCGGTCCTTCGGGGTCCCACGAAAGGCTTCCTGGGATTACTGGATGAACTTGTACCATTATCAGAAATTTTGCCCATTTTTAACAGACTTTCAATTCTCTCACCAGCTATGACGACATCAGCGAAGCTGGTAGAAGAAAAGGCAGCCAACCTATCAATATATGTTCCTTGCAAAGTATTCATGAACATGTCGGCCATTTCTCTTTCCGACATGGGTGGTTGGACAGCAGCAGCAAGCTGTCTCCACCTTTGGGCATATTCCCTGAAGCTTTCTCTGGAGGATTGAGACATTCCCATCAGGAGGGTCCTGTTAGGAGCCATGTCCAGGTTATATTGATATTGTCTGATGAAGGCTTCAGCTAAGTCCTTCCAGCATCTAACAGTAGCTCTGGTTAGGTGTGAATACCACTCTCTTGGAGCCCCAGTCAGACTGTCTTCAAAGTAGAACATCCACAGCTTCTCATCCATAGTATAGGCTTTAAGTCTTCCCAGGAAAGACTGCAAGTGAGTTCGTGGACAAGAGGTTCCATTGTATTTCTCGAAGCACGGGGGTTTGAATTTGTGGGGAATTCTCACCCCATCCACTAGCCCCATATCCATTACATCGAAGCCCAAGGAGTTATGAGACTCCAAAGACCTCAACTTCTCAGCAATTTCATCTAACCTCCGGTCATAAACTTCATCTCCTGCTCCCATAACAGTAAACTGCTCTTCTTGGGGATCTTCCTGCAAGATCCTGCCTGCAGCAGTGTTTCCTTGCACATTTCCCGGGATGTTGACTTCCGGATGTAGATGAGGTCCAAATACTGGTGGATTAACATGAGGCTGACCCCTTTCATTGTTACTTGTTCTACTAGTTCCAAGATGTGGTTCCTCGGGAGTTTGTCTTTCCACTAGTTCCCTTAACCTTTCTTGGCTCTGGGCCAAGCCAGTCATCACAGTCATGAATTGAGCCATTTGGTTCCTCATCTCCACTCTTTCATTAGCCATCTGAGTTCTGACCTCAGTCAGGTCCTGCTGTACTTGATCCATTTGGATACCAGGAAGGTTGTTGCGAGTAGGGTACCGGTGCGTACGGTTGACATGGAACACCCGGCGGCGAGCAATATTTCCTGAGATCACAACAGAGTTAGAAACAAATAATAACAAAACCTACAAAACAAAACAAGGTTAGTATGCAATGCAGTATGCTTATTTGTTTTCCAAAGGTATCCGACTTGGTTCTTGGTTTTGACCTTTCCAGACCTCGAGGAAGATGCTTTGATGTTGTTGAGAAAAGAAACCCAATGAAAGCAAACTAATATATTACAAATGATGAACGATACATAGTTTGTTTTACAACATATGCCCCTGGAGGATCAAAATATAACAAAAATAAAAGTACATCAAATGGAAATGAACAACAAGCAAGGAAGTCAAACATCCAATCCAAACTCATCCTCCTTAACCTCCTTCAGAAGTGCCTCAGTCACTGGACCAGCTGGATGCTCTGTAATGGTCCTAATGAGGAGGTTCCTGGTGGCAATGGCAGTGGTCAGCTTCTTGTGCCTGTCCTGATCCTTTGATCTCTTCAATCCAGCCCTGAGCTTCAACTCTGAAATCTCCTTCTGGGCTGCCAGCAAAGCTTCCTGCTGCTTCTTTTCATTGGCCTCTAACTGTTCAATCCTGGCTTGAATTCTCTGATCTTCTTGTGTCCGTGCTTCAGTGATCCTGACCCACCTAGCCTGACTCTCTTGCAGATAGAGCTCAGTCCTAGCCTTCTGAAGCTTGGCTTCTTTACAGGCATTCTTCAATATTTGCTCCCCAGCCCTTGCTTTCCTGATATAATCCTCTGTTTTCTCAATTTTGGCAAGATGCTCCACTCTAAGCTTCTCCAATCTCTCAATGTCCAGACGACCATCACTCCTTTCCCAAAGAGTCTTCTTCAAAGCTTGAGACAGATTCTCATTCCTTTCCTTCAGTTTCTCAAATTCTTCCAGGCTGACAGTTGCTGTTGGCTGTACTGTTGATGGTCCAGGTATATCCTCAATGGTGAAAGGCATTCCAGTAATCTGAGCTCTTGTATAGGACCATTCATAGTATTGAGCTGAAGCAACATTATTGCACCTTCCAAGAATAGCCATCCCTTTTGTTTGGATGTTGTCCCAAGCCCAGGATGCTTGTCTGACTGCAGCTAGATTAGGTTTCACTTCACAATACATGGTCTCAACTAAATCTTGCACTCTAGGAGGATGAACCAAAGCATAGCCCAATTGTCTCTTAAACAGCAAAGGATTGTAGTTGATGCAACCCTTTACTCCTATCATAGGCACATTTGGGTATTGCCCACAGCTGGTGATAATGTCTTTGCCTTTGGTGCTCTGGGTGCACCCTCTGATGTCATCTGAAGTCAAAGCAATGAGCCTCTTGGCCCAATTCTTCTGTTGGTGAGGGTTCAAGAAGGCATCTGATTTAGGTAGGTGTCTGAGCAGCCAAGTGTGAAACAAAGGAGCACAACATATCACCAACTTCCCCCTTTGTTTCTCATTCCTCTGATGGATGGAGTAATAGAAATCTCCCAGCAATGTGGGTACTGGGTTCCTCAGAAGGAAGAGATGGATGGCATTCTTGCTGATAAATTTGGGCTCATCTGCAAATAGTATAACCCCATATATGCTGAGGGCTAGCAGTGCACAGACTGCCCTCCATTCTCCCAAGGAGGCCTTCAGGATGGCCTGAGAAATCAAGAAGTCTAAGTGCAAACCAGGGATCCCAGCTTTTGTTGTCATATTTTGCTCAATCAAGGCAGGCTCCAAGTACAGTGCCTTTGCTACTTCTCCATTGCTGGGAAAAGTCATTTCTAGGTTGAAATGGAGTCCACCCCTGATAGGCACTCCAACCAATGAGGAAAACTCTTCCAGTAGAGGCCCTAACTGAAAGTCTGAGAATGTGAAGCATCTCAAAGGAGGGTCATAAAACTGCAAGCAAGTATGGATCATGCTCCTCTGAGAAGGGTCCAGGTCCATAACCATATCCAGGATACCTCCATAGTGTTCCCTGAACAATGGGATATGGTCAGGAGTGATGAGTGACTGGACCTGCCTGATGCCAGTCAGCACAGGCTCAAAGAAATGGTAGGATATGTTGCTCTTCCTGGGAGTAGTCATAAATGCTGAAGAGGAGGAAGATAGGTGCTGATGAAGATCAAGACTGATACTGGAGATGAACCACTGGTAGGCCGATACTGGTGATGATGAGAATAGTTGAAGCAGATAACTGATGAAGCAGAGGTCTATGCAGAAGAAGGGGTCAAAACCAAGCCAGATATAATGTGGATACCCTGAAAAACAAATAAACAAATGTTAAATGATGCAAATGATGAGTATGCAAATGATATGCAAGGGTTGGTGATCAAGCTGGATCTGATTATCTGTCTTGATATAAGCCCATGTATGTTCAAAGAAGGTCCATATGGAGGTTTAGAAATCCAGTAACCAGGGTAGGGGACTCAAATAAAGGGTCACATGTCCAGGGCTAAATCACAAGAACTGTCCAAAATGAGGTACTCTTAAACAAAACAAGTAACAGGGTATGATGTGGCCAAGGGTACCTGCATACCTGTAAACAGCCCAACCCCCTCACAGGTGGTGTTCTAGAACAAGGATCCTCAGACTGGGATCAGTTATGAGAAGTGTAAACACTTCTAACCCAGAGGTACAGTGTTTACAATAACCATAAAAGATCCTCCTCTAATTCACCCCAGTTTCTGAAGGTCATAATAAAGGTCATCCAGACTTAGCAGGCTTCCCAGATAGCCCTAGTACTACAGGAAATATGTAGCACAGAGTTCTCAAGAAGAAACCCACATCTGAACCGTGTTTCATATTCCCGCACCAGACCGAAATGGAATGGGAAAGAACATGAACCACTCTAGCCTAGGTGTCACTCAGGTCCCAGGTATAGGACCTCAAACTCTCAATGAAACCCCACCCACCAAAACAGAAGCCAGATCCAGCAATGATAATGACAATATGAAATATGTAAAACTGTAAAGAATGCAATAAATAAAGCTGTACATAAAGCAATAAATAAAGCAAATAAATAAACACAATTAGCACATAACACCCCAGTAAACACAAATCAAACAAGCGCTAGGAGGAACCCTCAAAAAGAACCAGAAGCCTTGGTTACAGTATAAGGTTCCCCAGCAGTGTCGCCAAGCTGTCGCTCCCACCAAATGACACCTGGTCAGAAGGGGTACAGACGCGAACGGTCGGCAAAAGAGGAGAAAAATGAATAGAGTCGCCAGCTAGGCATTTTTATCCCGGAGGAAAGGTAATGCTGCATAAACTTGAGGAAAGATGGATAAGACGGTTGCGAACCATAGAAACTGAGAAAGGGGGTTGGTTACAACCTGGGAAGGTATTAGCACCCAGATTGTCCGCCGTACTCGACGGGATCCACGCCCAAAAGATTTGTGTTTTAAAGGGGTAGTGTACGTGCAATCTGTGTATCAAAGCTGGGAAGAATGCAAGTGTCAGTGTAAAGAAAAATGTGAAGTGTATAAGGGAAGTGTCAGTGTGAGAACAAGAGTGCGAAGCTCAAGATAATGAGGCTAAAAGAATAATGCTGGAGGAGGGGGAATATACAGAGACTTTTGTTTGATAACTATTAAGTTATGCCTACGTATCCTCTCGTGCAATGAGGAAGTCAGAACACCGTAGTTCGACCCAAAGAGACTGAAAGATAAATTGACTGATGAACTGCTTGCTTGTCTATGCTCAAGTGTATGACCTGTCTGGCTCAGGTGCAAACTGTCTTGCATTAGGCGGAAGAAGCAAGTTCTCGTTTGAGAGTGAATGAGATGAGAAAAGAATCCCGGAGGAGACGATTATTGTTTGTTTTTTATGTTTTCAGTCTTTTATTGCATTTGGAATTTGTCATAGGAAAATGAGCTTAATCTTAAACCAAGGGTTAGTAAGCTCATCACATCTTCCCTCTGATTGGGGGTAATGAGAATACCTTAAGTGTGAAGTAAGCACCTCACACTTAACCACCATGATGTAGGATTAAGATCATTAACCTACTTGCATTTATTTAGATGTTTTTGTTGTTTTTGTTTAGTGTTAAGTAATGAGATTAAGCCATAATCAGAGATTTAATGGACCCATTACACCATCCTAATAGAAGGATGATAGATGAGAACATTTAAGCTGAGGAAGGCTCCTCAACTTAATCCATGATTAGGGATTAACCTCATGACAAAACAAAGCCTTTATTAAAGTGGATTTTAGTTAATGGTAAGATTAAGAAGTGATTTTTATGGTTTGTAAGACAACTTGAGGGGGACTTGTCCATTAACACTAGGGTTAGTCCTTCTCAACCAATTAAGGAAGAATTAGAACCCTAATGCAAGGCCCAAGTTACAAGCTTGATGTCTTAGTGATTATTAAGTGAATTGATTAGAGGATTTAAACACATTAAGGGTTTAACACTTAGGATTAAAGTTATACACTCCATCCTAATAGAAGTATGCAGGCATAAACTTAATCACAAAGCCTTAAAACCTTTAGGGTTTAGTCCTGGATTATGAAGTGAGAAGAGAAGACTCAAAGATGACACAAAGGTAAAACTAAAATGGGGGACTAATCAAATCCTATTTGTTATCATACTTGGAGATCCTAGGGTTTGTGAGGCTTAAGAGAGAAAGAAATCTTCAAAGGGCCACCAGGAAAGAAACAGATGCAAGGAGGAGAAGCAGCAAGAAGCAAGACAACTTGCTTCACTTAAGAAGACAAGTTGGTTGAAGGAATAAAGTGGGAGAGATCATGAATGAGCAAGCTCACTCTAATACAAAGATAAAATGCAGCAATGATGCATAAGAGAGATGAAGAGATATTGTGAGAAGTGAAGGAAAATTCACTTCTCAAAACAACTTACCACCTGAAAAGTTAACAAAAGAAATGCAATGAAATGAAAATGAGATGAAATGCCATGATGCAAGACAAAGCCAGAAGCATGAACATGATGTTAATGATGCTAAGATATGATGCAAACACATGTCAAGAGTTGTGGATGATCATACAAGGATGAGGATGCAAATGAAGCATGCTTTGAACCATGGAAGTTCATGAAAGTTTGTGAGATGTAATGGATGCATAACATGGAAAATGAAAGATGCAATGATGAAACATGATTCTAATATGTCCTAAGATGTCTTATATGTCATATTGATGCACAAAATGTCATGGTAAGCTCTTGAATGCAAGCAAATGAGAGATGAATGTAAAGGAAGGCAAGAATTAGGGTTTATGCATAATATGCCACAACAAATTCAAAACCAGAAGCAAATAACATGATAAAAAATTGAAAATGGGACTAAAGGAACCCTAACCCTACACAAGTTCACTGCCCAAAGGAGGGGACCTAACTCCTATCCTAATGTAAGTTGTGATTTTTCTAAGTCAACTAGGGTTTCAAAGCACCTCAAAAGGAAAAATGCACATTAAATTGAAAATGAAAGATAAATTCAAACCAATTTTACCCTAAAAACTACATGCTATGAAGGATGCAATGCAAGAAGAACCATTATCAAACTCTTCATGGTTAGGCAGAATGAATTTTTCTAAGGTAGGACCAAAATATTGCCTTTAAATGAATTTAATTCCAATGAAAATTGTCAAAATATGTCAAGGACCAAAAATAAATTTGTTTGAAGAGTTGGATAATGTTTCTAAATGTTTTAAAATGAAATGTGATTTTTTTTTGTGATTTTTAAATACCTAAATGCATTTTTAATTAATTAATTTCCATTAACTAATTAAAAATAAACATTTTAATGATTTAAAAATAATTTTTAATGCAAAAAAATAAAAATAAATATACTTTTGGGTTCTGAAAATTAATAAAAGGTTTGACAAAAAATTTCAGAATTTTTTAAAGTGTTTTGCTATTTTTAAAAATTCGTAGAAAATAAAACAAATAAAATGAAATAAAAATTGAATTAAATGGAGAAGTATGCAAATCCTGAGGCTCACAATCAAATGGATTTGGAGGGAATTGACTGGCGCCAGATCCTATGGTCCAGATTCAAACTGGCTAAATTAAAACTAAAACCTAATTAATTAATTTAATAAATCAGGATTAGGGTTTAATGATGGATCTGGACCACTCATTCGCGCGTGGGTCAACACGGGTCAACAGGATCTACGGCTCACATTCAAACCAAACCCTAATCACAATTAAAGCCCTAATGACTTTCAGGTCACCGGAGAAGAGCTCCGGTCGTCTTCTCCGGTGACACCCCTCCCTAAAAATTGCTATCTCCCTCAAAACTTCACCCCAAGCCCCCTAAAGCTCCAGAATCACTCAACAAACATCAAGGAACAAGAATCAAACATCAAATCTCATTTATTTTTCATTAACAACATGATTCGAACTAGAAATCAAAAACTGAACAAAATTTCAGAACACTCATACATCCTCAATACTCAACCATTTTTCATCATTCAAGGTTCATTGTGACCAGTGGAACATGCTTTATCATTCTATAACCAAAGAAACAATTTTTGGAAAAAAGTTTCAAGAGGATACTGTAAACACACCAAATTTGCCCTCACCCATTCACACCATGGCTTGTGATCTCCTCATATGCATAAACTCAATCATACCATCTCTTACCACATTTTTGATTCACTACATTGGTTCAAAGTCATCTGCACCTGGGGTTTGTGATCTGAGCAATCCAAGAGCTTCTTGAGCCACTCCAAAGGTCATCAATCACTTCAAAGGGGTCCATGTATGTTCAAGCATCATATTATATCCTCTCAAAGTCAAGAATGTCAAAGAATCACAAGAACTGAGAATGGCATGGAAGCAGAGCCAGGTTTGACTACACAGATGACCTAGAATTAGGGTTTTGGTTTCAAAGGCCATAACTCCAATTTTTTTGGTCATTCTTGTTTCTATTGGTCTCTATATGGTATAGGGAGTATGCATATCAATTTTCATGAAGAAATTCAATGGGGAAGTCATCTGATCAAGAGTTGACTTTTCAAGCAAGTCAGTGCAAAATCAGGGCATCTGAGGCCCCCAATGACCCAACCAAAGGGTGTTCTTCATCATTTTGATTGTATATGATCTTTATTTGATCATAGAAGAAGTGGTAAGTTCACAAAATTGAAGAATTTCAAGTCATTTGCAAAGTTGGCTTTTTGGGAAAGTTTGACTTTTAAAGAAATTGCCATTTTGGGAAACTTTTTCAACCCTTGCTTTTTGATTCAAAAATGCTTCAAATGGAAAAACTTTGGTCATGAAAGTTGTAGAATGGATCATTCCCTTTTCAAAAAGTACAAGAACATGACCTAATTCATTTTGGATCAAAAGTTATGGCTTGTCAAAGTTGGCAAAAATCACAAAATTTGAAGTTTTCCACCAAAGAGGCAAAGTTGCAAATTCACTTGTCAAGACAAATTGAACTATCAAATGGACTTCTAAACTTCACAACATGATCATAAAACACCTAAAATTCAGAATGGGCCAAGAGATCATTCATTTTTATGGCTTATGGAGCAAGAAATTTCAAAGGAAGCAAAAGTAAGGGAAGTTGCAAAAACTCACTCAAGTGTGAATCCACTTGCTTGCTGACTTCACAAACCATCCTAGGGTTCTCCCCACATCATGCTGCGCAGGACACACCTTTTGGCCTTGGCTAGCAAGTTGCCCATGCCTCTCTTACACAACTTTGACATTTTGGCAACTTGAGCCATACCTATCACAAAAGCACACATCACTTCATCTGACCTATCACAATAGTTTATGCAAACAAAAGGCAAGCCAAAGCATACAAAACACAAGCCTGAAACACTCTCCAAGACAGCTCTCTCATTTCCACACCATTTTGCAAAAGCATTCGAAACTGATTGCACAAGCCTAAAACACACAAACTAACTTCACAAATCAACTCAACACACTTTCCTGATCACAAAGCACCCATCACCATTGCCTTAAACTCCCAGAATCACAAATACGATTTCCACCCCACCTTGAACAGAACTTCTGCCATCTCTCAAACCACCCATTATAAACTCCAAACAAGCATTGAAAGCTTCTCAGGGGGTCCAGTGGAGTGGATTGAAGGCAAGAAACCTGCCAGAAAGTACCAGAAACCAAAGCTTCAGTTCAGGTAGTCGTTTCAAACTTTTTTTTCCAGAAAATCAATTTTAAGTTCTTAAAAGCTTCTATGCACTCCCCTGATCATGAATATGTGTTTACTTTTGAAAATGGTTGAGAAACCAGGATGTATGAATGCTCTGAAACTTTTTGCCCTAAGAATGTTTTTCTTCGATTTGGTTGATTGATGAATGAAAAATGATGTTTGTTAGGGGGTTTTGATTCAGTGTTGAATGGGGATGAGTTCTGGGCAGTTAGATTTCATTTTCATTGCGTGTAGAGTGAGTTAGAGTTTTGGGCTTGCCGGAGAAGACGACCGGAACAGTGTTTCGGTCGCCTGAAAGTCATTAGGGTTAATTAATTAGGGTTTAGTCTTAATTGCGTAAGTTTGAATTTGGGCCGTCCGGATGAGCGCGCAGGTCAATTCCCTCCCTTTTAGTTTGAATCATAGCCTTTGGATGCGCTGACTTTTCCTTTTTCAGTTTAAATTCATTTTATTTTTCATTTAATTGCATTTGTTTTCTCCATTTTATAAAAAATAGCAAAACACCTTTAAAATTCTGAAAATTTTTGTATAAAATTTTATTAATTTTCAGAAACCAAAAACATTTTTATTTTTATTTTTTGCATTAAAAAATATTTTTAAATCATTTAAAAGTTTATTTTTAATTAATTAATGAGAATTAATTAATTAAAAATACTTTTAGGTATTTAAAAATCACCAAAAAATTCATGAAACCTTTAAAATCATTTAGAAACATTGTCCAACCCTCAAACCAAATTTCTTTTTTGACCTTGATGCATTTTGACAATTTTTCATGGAATTAATTCTATTTCAAAGCATTATTTTGATCCAAACTTCAAAAAATCATTTCTGCCTATCCATTGAGAGTTGGACTTTGATTCTTTTTGTATTGTGTCTTGCATATCATGTAGTTTGTAGGATTAAATTGGCATGAATTGATCTTGCATCTCCCATTTGTTTGACATTTTTCTTGTCAAGGTACCCTAAAACCCTAGAAATCTTAGGAAATTCATAACCCTAATTAGGTTAAGAATTGGATCCCCTCCTTTGGGCAGTGAGTTTGTATAGGTTTAGGGTTTCCTTGAATGCATTTTCAATTTTTTATCATGATCTTTGCTTCTGGTTTTGGCTTTTGTTTTGTGCATTGATCATAAACCCTAATTTGGGCTTCCTTTTGCATTCATCTTGCATTTGCTTGCATACTATGACTTGCCATAGCATTTTGTGCATCCATTTGATTCATTGAACATCTTGAGACATATTAGAAGCATGTTTGATCATTGCATCTTTCATTTGCCATGTTGTATGTCATTTGCATTTCATAACTTTTCATGTATGTTCATGGTTCCAAGTATGCTTCTCTTGCATTCATTTGTTCATGTGATCATCCTCATGCCTTGTTTCATGTTTGCATCATCTCATAACATCATTATCATCACACATATGCTTATGGTTTTGGTTTGCATCATGCCATTTCATCTCATTTTGCATTGCATTGCATTCCCTTCACTAACTTTTCAGGTGGTAAGTTACTTTGAGAAGTGAATTTGCCTTCACTTCTCACAACTTCTTTCCATCTCTCTTATGCATCCTTGCTGCATTTTGTTTTGTGTTTGAGATTGAGCTTTCTCTTCCTTCTTCTTCTTACTTTCTTCCTCCAAGTAACTTGTCTTCTTAAATGAAGCAAGTTACTTTGCTTCTCTCTGCTCCTTTCATCTGCTTCCTGGTGGTTCCTCTGAAGATTTCTCTTGTCAAACCTCACAAACCTTAGGAACAACCAAGCATGACAATGATTAGGGTTTTGATTAGTTCCCCCCCCCCCCCATTTAGCTTTTACCTTTGTGTCTCATTGAGTCTTCTCTTCTCATCTCATAATCAGGGACTAAACCCTAAAGGCTTTAAGGCTTTGTGATTAAGCTTATGCCTGCATCCTTCTATTAGGATGGAGTGTATAACTTTAATCCTAAGTGTTAAACCCTTAATGTGTTTAAATCCTTTAATCAATACACTTAATAATCACCAAGACATCAAGCTTGTAACTTGGGCCTTGCATTAGGGTTCTAATTCTTCCTTAATTGGTTAAGAAGGACTAACCCTAGTGTTAATGGACAAGTCCTCCTCAAGTTGTCTTACAAACCATAAAACTCACTTCTTAATCTTATCATTAACTAAAATCCATCAAATAAAGGCTTTGTTTTGTCATGAGTTTAATCCCTAATCATGGATTAAGTTGAGGAGCTTTCCTCAGCTTAAACATTCTCATCTATTATCCTTCTATTAGGATGGTGTAATGAGTCTGTTTAATCCCTGATTATGGCTTAATCTCATTACTTAACACTAAACAAAAACCACAAAAACATCTAATCAATCACAAGTAGGTTAATGATCTTAATCCTGCATCAAAGGTGATTAAGTGTGAGAAGCTGACTTCACACTTAAGGTATTCTCATTACCCCTAATCAGAGGGAAGATGTGATGAGTTTACTAACCCATTGGTTTAGGCTTAAGCTCATTAACTTATGACAAACTTTCAAAAACAATAAAAGACTGAAAATACAAAAACAGACAATAATCGACTCCTCCGGGATTCTTTTCTCATCTCATTCACTCACAAACGAGAACTCGCTTCTTTCGTTTAATGCAAGACAGTTTGCACCTGAGCCAGACAGGTCATACACTTGAGCATAGACAAGTAAGCAGTTCACAAGTCAATTCACCTTTCAGTCTCTTTGGGTCGGACTACGGTGTTCTGACTTCCTCATTGCACGAGAGGATACGTAGGCATAACTTAACGGTTATCGAACAAAAGTCTCTGTATATTCCCCCTCTTTCCAGCTTTATTCTTTTAGCCTCATATTCCTGAGCATTTCATTCTTGTTCCTACACTGACACATCATTTATACACTTCACACTTCCTTTACACTGACACCTGTACATTTTGTTTTCCAGCTCTTTTACACACAGATTGCACTAACACTACCCCTTTAAAACACAAATCATCTAAGCGTGGATCTCGTCGAGTACGACGGACAATCTGGGTGCTAATAGCTTCCCAGGTTGTAACCAACCCCCTTCCTCAGTCTCTCTGGTTCGCAACCGTCTTATCCATCTCTTTCTAGGTCTATGCAGCATTGCCTTTCCTCCGGGATAAAAAATGCCTAGCTGGCGACTCTTTTCTTTCCTGTGAGTTCACTCCTGTGTGTTCTCACACCCTCCTCTTGCCGACCGTTCGCGTCTGTACCCTATTTGACCCGGCTTCATTTAGTGGGAGCGACAGCTTGGCGACTCTGCTGGGGACCCTTATACTGTAACCAGGGCTTCTGGTTCTTTTTGTGGGTTCCTCCTAGCGCTTGTTTGATTTGTGTTTACTGGGGTGTTATGTGCTAATTGTGTTTGTATATGTATTTTATTGCTTTATGTACAGTTTTGTTTATTGCTTTCTTTACAGCTTTATATGTATCATACTGTCATACTGTTCTGGCTGGATCTGGTTTTGCTTTGGTGGGTGGGGTTCTATTGAGAGTTAAGGTCCTACACCTGGGACCTGAGTGACACCTAGGCTAGAGTGGTTCATGTTCTTTCCCTTCCATTTCGGTCTGGTGCGGGAATATGAAACACGGTTCAGATATGGGTTTCTTCTTGAGAACTCTGTGCTACAGATTTCCTGTAGTGCTAGGGCTATCTGGGAAGCCTGCTAAGTCTGGATGACCTTATTATGACCTTCAGAAACTGAGGTGAATTAGAGGAGGATCTTTTATGGTTATTGTAAACACTGTACCTCCGGGTTAGAAGTGTTTACACTTCTCATAACTGATCCAAGTCTGAGGATCCTTGTTTTAGAACACCACCTGTGAGGGGGTTGGGCTGTTTACAGGTTTGCAGGTACCTTTGACCTCAGCATACCCTGTTACTTTGTTCTGATTAAGAGTACTCCATCTTGGAACAGTTCTTGTGATTTTTAACCCTGGACATGTGGCTCTTTATTTGAGCCCCCCACCTTGGTTACTGGACTTATGAACCTCCATCTGGATTTCTTAAACATACATGGACTTATATCAAAGCAGCAATCAGATCCAGCTTGATCACAAACCCTTGCATATCATTTGCATACATCATCATTGCATCATTTAACATTTGCTTATTTGTTTTCCAGGGTATCCATCATATATTTTTGGCTTGGTTTTGACCCCTTCATCTGCATAGACCTACCTGCTTCAGTCACCTGCATCATCAGTATTGGCCTATCAGTGGCCCATCTTCAGTATCATTCTCCATCATCAGCATCTGTCTCAGCTCTTCTTCAGCAACATGGCACCCAAGAAGAGCAATATCTCCTACCATTTCTTTGAGCCTGAGTTAGCTGGCATCAGGAAGATCCAGGCCCTTATTACTCCAGACCATATACCATTATTCAGGGAACATTATGGGAGCATCCTTGATGTGGTTATGGATTTGGACCCTTCTCAGAGGAGCTTGATTCATACTTGCCTGCAGTTCTATGATCCCCCTCTGAGGTGCTTCACCTTCCAGTATTTTCAGTTGGGGCCTTTATTAGAGGAGTATTCATCATTGGTTGGTGTGCCTATCAGGGGTGGTGTCCCCTTCAACCCTGAGATGGCTTTTCCTAGTAATGAAGAAGTGGCAAAGGCATTATATCTGGAACCTTGTCTGATTGGGCAGAACATGACTAACAAGGCTGGAATCTCTGGTCTACACTTGGATTTCTTGACTTCCCAGGCTATCCTGAAGGCCTCCTCAGGAGAATGGAAGGCAGTCTGTGCATTGTTATCCCTCAGCATATATGGGGTTATACTTTTTGCAGATGATCCTAAGTTTATTAGCAAGAATGCCATTCACCTTTTCATTCTGAGGAACCCAGTGCCCACCTTACTGGGAGATTTCTACTACTCTGTTCACCAAAGGAATGAAAAGCAAAGAGGAAGATTGGTAAGGTGCTGTGCTCCCCTGTTCCATACCTGGCAGCTCAAGCACTTGCCCAAGACTGATGCATTCTTGAATCCTCACCAGCCAAAGAATTGGGCTAGAAGACTCATTGCTTTGACCTCAGCTGACATCAGATGGTGCACTCAGAGCACCAAAGGCAGGGACATCATTACTAGTTGTGGGCAGTTCCCCAATGTACCCCTGATAGGAGTGAAGGGTTGCATCAACTACAACCCTCTGCTATTCAAAAGACAATTGGGATATGCATTGGTCCACCCTCCCAGAACACAAGATTTGGCTGAAACCCTTTATTGTGAGATTAAGCCTAATCTGGCCATTGTCAGGCAAGCATCCTGGGCTTGGGACAATGTCCAGACCAAGGGAGTGGCTATTCTAGGGAGATGCAACAATGTGGCCTCAGCTCAGTACTATGAGTGGTCTCATGCCAGGGCTCAAATTTCTGGGATGCCCTTCACCATTGAGGATACACCTGGACCCTCCACAACACCACCTCCTGCCACTGTAAGCCTGGAAGAGTTTGAGAAATTGAAAGAGAGGAATGAGAATCTGACTCAGGCTCTACAGAAGACCCTCTGGGAGAGGAGTGATGGTCGTTTGGACATTGAAAGGTTAGAAAAGCTAAAGGTGGAGCATCTAGCCAGAATTGAGAAGTCAGAGGATTACATCAAGAAGTCAAGGGCTGGAGAACAGATTTTGAAGAATGCCTGCAAGGAGGCTCAGTTCCAAAAGGCCAGGACTGATTTGTATCTGAAAGAGAGTCAAGCTAGGTGGGTCAGGATCACCGAAGCTCGTACTCAGGAAGATAAAAGGACTCAGGACAAGATTGAACAGCTGGAGGCTAATGCAAAGGAGCAACAGGAAGCCTTGCTAGCAGCCCAGAGAGAGATCTCAAAATTGAAGATTAGAGATGGTGTGAAGAGGTCAAAGGACCAGAGTCGACACAAGAAGCTAACTGCAGCTGTTACTACCAGGAATCTCCTTATCAGGAACCTTACAGAGCGTCCAGCTGATCCTGTGACTAAAACACTTCTAGAGGAAGTTCAGGAGGATGAGTTTGGTCTTGGTGTCTGACTTTTGCTTGTTGTTGCTTTCATTTCATTGTACTTTTCTTTCTTATGTTCTATTCTGATCCCTTAGGGGAATGTATTGCAAAAAAAAACTATGTATCTTTTACTTTTTGTAATATATGTGTTGGTTTATTTTATCTGATTTCTTCGAGCAACATCAAAAGCATATTCCTCAAGGGTCTGGAAAGGTCAAAACCAAGTGCCAAGCCGGATACCTTGGAGACAAATAAGCATACTGCATTGCATACTAACCTTTGTTTTGTTTTGTAGGTTCTGTTTTGTTTTTGTTACTAACTCTGTTGTGGTTCAGGAACTATTGCTCGACGTCGGGTGTTCCCACTCAACCGTCCACACAGATATCCTACCCGCAATAACCTTCCGGGTATACAGATGGACCAGGTACAACAGGATCTTACAGAGGTCAGGAACTAAATGGCCAATGAGAGACTGGAAATGAGAACTCAGATGACTCAGTTTATGGAGGTGATGAATGGTTTAGCTCAGAGCCAGGAGAGATTAAGGGCTTTAGTAGAGAGGCAGACTCAGGAAGACCCCCATCTAGGGACCGGTGGAACAAGCAACAATGAGAGGGTTCAGCCTCATATCAACCCACCAGTATTTGGGCCCCACCTTCATCCAGAGATCAATATCCCTGCTAATGTGCAAGGGAATGCTACTACAGGCCGAGTACTCCAAGAAGACCCCCAGGAAGATCAGTTCACAGTGATGGGAGCTGGGGATGAGGCCTATGACAGAAGGCTAGATGAAATTGCTGAAAAATTAAGGTCCTTGGAGTCTCAAAACTCCTTGGGTTTTGATGTTATGGACATGGGCTTAGTGGACGGGGTCAGGATTCCCCACAAATTTAAACCTCCGTGCTTTGAGAAGTACAACGGAACCTCCTGTCCACGGACCCACTTGCAATCCTTTCTGGGGAGGCTGAAGGCATATACCATGGATGAAAAGCTATGGATGTTTTATTTCGAAGATAGCTTAACAGGAGCTTAAAGGGAATGGTACTCTCATTTGACTAAGGCAACCATCAGATGCTGGAAGGACCTGGCTGAGGCCTTCATTAGACAATACCAGTACAACTTGGATATGGCTCCCAACAGGACCCTCCTGATGGGAATGTCAAAATCATCCAGAGAAAGCTTCCGGGAGTACGCCCAGAGGTGGAGACAGCTGGCTGCTGCTGTCCAGCCATCCATGTCGGAGAGGGAGATGGCCGACATGTTTATGAACACCCTTCAAGGAACATACATTGACAGGCTTGCTGCCTTTTCTTCTACCAGCTTTGCGGATGTAGTTATAGCTGGAGAGAGAATTGAGAGCCTATTAAAGATAGGCAAAATTTCTGACAACGGTGCGAGCTCGTCCAGCAACCCAAGAAAGCCTTTTGTGGGCCCAAGAAGAATTGGTGAGACTAATGCTATCCATACCAGCAGGGGCAGACCCCAATATGTTCATAGGTCAGTGGCAGCTATCACCATTCCCGCTCCAATTCATCCACAACCGGCATACCAACCTTAGCAACAATCCCACTACCAGCAACAAGCTCAATATCCACCTCAGAGAAATTATAACAACAACACCACCAACAACAACAATCAGCAAAGACCGTTTCAACCGAGACCATCTCAGGCCAATAGGGTGATCGATCCGATCCCTATGCCTTATTCCACATTATTGCCACAACTCCTGAAACTCAACCTGGTTGAGCTAAGGACATTGGCACCTCCAGATCCTGCCAGTCTGCCCAGAAATTATGACGCCAGCGCCAGATGTGCCTTTCACTCAAATGCACCTGGCCACAATACAGAGAAGTGCAGAGCCTTGCACATGAAAGTACAGGATCTAGTGGATTCCAAAGCTCTAAACTTTGCACCTCCACCAAATGTCAGTAAAAACCCTATGCCCAACCACGGAGGACCCAGAATCAATGCTATTGAGGAAGATAAGCCGTCTTACTTAATAACATGTGTGGGGCAGATTCGGACACCCTTGGTAGAGATTAAAGCTCAACTCCTTGAATGTCAAATGTTCCCCGGATGTGAGCTAGGATGTGCTTATTGCAACATTTCAGTAAATGGGTGCGATAACTTGAGAAATGGCATAAATGGTCTCATCCAGAGTGGCCTGCTTCAAGTCACAACATCAACACCTCCAAATCCAGCAATCTCCTTAACAACAATTCCCGAGTCTTCTACAACTGCAACAACAATTGTTCCAAAAAACTCTTCAATCTCATCAACAAATGCTGCATCTGTTACTTCAACGGACCAAATATCAACAAATATCTCTTCTACAACTTCAGCACCCCTTCATTCAGAACCTCCTACAATAGCAACATCCATCCAGTCAACAGTATCTCCCACAACATCAACAGCAAACAATGAAAGTGTCTCAATGGTTACAATTTATTATGATCCTGCAAATGATTCTGCCTACAACTCACAAAATTCCACTCCTATCAGAGAACCAGTTACAATATACTATGATCCACATACTATCATGGTCCCTTCTGCAGCTGTTATCAGTCCAGTCACTATCACAGTGCCTGGGCCAGTACCTTATGAAAGCAATAATGCCATCCCTTGGCATTACGGCTCCGATCTATACTGCGAAGGACAGAAAATCACTTTGGAATCATCAACTTCTTCACCACAAATAGACAATGTGGGGGGAGGCGGAGGCTTCACTCGAAGCGGACGTCTCTTTGCCCCGCAAATTCCAAGACCCAGTGCCGAAGCAGAAGCTGCTGCCAAGGCAAAAGGGAAGAGCGTGGTGCAAGAAGAACAAATTGTTAAAGAAGCTTTGAAAACACCTTTTGATCAAGAGGTTGATGAATTCATGAGAATCATCAAGAAAAGTGATTACAAGATAGTGGACCAGCTTCACCAGACACCTTCCAAGATCTCCATTTTATCATTGCTAATGTGCTCCGAGGCTCACCGGAACGCATTATTAAAAGTCTTGCACGCAGCTTATGTGCCCGAGGAGATTACCGTCAATCAGTTGGAAGCTGTGGTTGGAAATGTCAACGCTAGTCATGGACTAGGATTTACCAACACTGATTTGACTACGGAAGGTCGCAATCACAACAAGGCTTTGCACATTACCATGGAGTGTAAGGGTGCAGTTCTTTCCCATGTACTGGTAGACACAGGGTCATCCCTCAATGTCTTACCTAAAAAAGCCCTTGTGAAGCTGGAGTATGAAGGATTGGCATTACGCCCCAGCAACTTGGTAGTGAGAGCCTTTGACGGTTCTAAGAGATCAGTTCTGGGA
Source organism: Lathyrus aphaca (assembly GCA_963966055.1). Classification (NCBI taxonomy): domain Eukaryota; kingdom Viridiplantae; phylum Streptophyta; class Magnoliopsida; order Fabales; family Fabaceae; genus Lathyrus; species Lathyrus aphaca. The sequence continues at coordinate 20,695,056 of OZ014519.1, read as the reverse complement.
GAAATTGAGTTGCCTATAACGATTGGCCCACAAACTTTCAAAACGACCTTCTTCGTGATGGACATTCAGCCGGCCTACAGCTGTTTGTTGGGTAGACCATGGATACACGCCGCTAGCGCCGTGACCTCAACCCTTCACCAGAAGTTAAAATTCGAGTGGGAGGGCCAAGTCGTTACTATTTGTGGAGAGGAAGATATCTTTGTTAGCCATCTGGCTACATACAAATACATTGAGATGGATGGGGAGATCCACGAAACTATGAGTCAAGGGTTTGAGGCCTTGAACATAAATGAAGCATCCGCTGTACCTGGAACCTCAATGACATCTTATCAACAAGCCCGGAAGGTTGTTGAAGAAGGGACTGCCCAAGGCTGGGGCAAGTTGCTGCCTGTAGAGAAGAAGGAGGATAGATTTGGGTTGGGTTACAAACCAACTCAACAAGATCAAGCAGAGGCTACTAAGAAGCCCAATTTCGTCAGTGGGGGGATGCTCACCCCCGATGCCGTGAACAACTTGGAAGACGGGGATGAAAGCGACCGCAACCTGGAGAGTTGGATCCATCCAAAGATCCCGGGGAGCAGTATCTCAAACTGGTCTTCCCAGGAAATTATAAGAGTTACTCCTGCAGAGTAATTATTATTTCCTGTATTTTAAGCATGCATCAAGTCTTGCATCTTGCCCAAGATGACAAGACTCATTTTGTAATCGGGCCATCTGTAATTTTGTGCAAATAGATCAATCAATGATAATCAGACATCTTTTGCAAATGAGTCTTTTTTCTTTTCCGCTCACTGTTTTTCCATTTTTCTTTTTGTACAAAAATAAAATGGCAATGTTTTCAAAATGACAACTTTATTTCACTTTTCTAAACAAGATTAAAATCAATCACTAAAATGAACAAACTGAACCCTTGCAGAGAGTGCCTTCCAGACCGCACCGACAACAGCACGGCTATGACTTCGTATGACTTTGACAATCCGATCAATCAAGCCGATGAAGGGGTTGAAGAAGGTTACGAGCTTCCTGAAGAGCTAGCCAGGTTGTTGAGACAAGAGGAAAGGGTTATCACTCCTCATCAGGAGGAGGTCAAAGCAATTAATCTTGGTACAGATGAAGACGTGAAAGAGGTTAAAATCGGAGCCTGCTTACAAGACTCAGTGAAGAGACAACTGATTGACCTGCTTCAGGAATATGTGGATGTGTTTGCTTGGTCTTATCAAGATATGCCAGGATTGGACACCGACATTGTTGTGCACAAGCTGCCTTTAAGAGAAGATTGCCCTCCGGTTAAACAGAAACTGCGTCGTACTCGCCCAGACATGGCAATGAAGATCAAAGAAGAGGTACAAAAGCAGTGGGACGCCGGGTTCCTTACTTTAACTAGCTATCCGCCGTGGGTTGCTAATATAGTACCTGTGCCTAAGAAAGACGGCAAAGTGAGAATGTGTGTTGACTACCGGGATCTGAACAGAGCTAGCCCAAAAGATGACTTCCCATTACCTCACATCGATGTATTGGTGGATAACACAGCTCAGTTCTCGGTGTTCTCCTTCATGGACGGGTTTTCAGGATACAATCAGATTAAGATGTCACCTGAAGACATGGAGAAGACAACCTTCATCACACCCTGGGGCACGTTCTGTTACAAGGTGATGCCATTCGGACTGAAGAATGCTGGTGCGACATATCAACGGGCTATGGTGACATTATTCCACGACATGATCCATAAAGAAATCGAATGTTATGTGGATGAAATGATTGCCAAGTCCCTCACAGAAGAAGACCACCTGGTAAATCTGTTGAAGTTATTCAAGCGTCTGAGGAAGTACCAACTGAAGCTGAACCCCAACAAATGCACATTCGGGGTTCGATCCGGTAAACTGCTGGGATTTATTGTAAGTGAGAAAGGGATTGAAGTTGACCCTGATAAAGTCAAAGCCATTCAAGAAATGCCTGCACCGAAGTCAGAAAAAGAAGTTCGGGGGTTTTTAGGTAGATTGAACTACATTTCACGGTTCATATCTCACCTCACAGCAACTTGTGAACCTTTGTTCAAGCTGTTGAGAAAAGAACAAACGGTCAGGTGGAACGAAGACTGCCAGAGGGATTTTGACAAAATCAAGGAATACTTGCAAGAACCTCCAATCCTTATGCCTCCAGTTGAAGGAAGACCTCTAATCATGTACTTGACAGTATTAGAAGAGTCAATGGGGTGTGTGCTGGGCCAACATGACGAGTCTGGTCGAAAAGAGTATGCAATATACTACCTAAGCAAAAAGTTTACCGAGTGTGAACAACGTTATTCACTGCTCGAGAAAACTTGCTTTGCTTTAGCGTGGGCTGCTCGCCGACTAAGGCAGTATATGTTGACCCACACTACCTTATTGATCTCAAAGATGGACCCAGTCAAGTATATTTTTGAGAAGCCAGCGCTTACCGGACGGGTTGCAAGATGGCAAATGATCCTCACAGAATATGATATTCAATACACATCTCAAAAAGCCATCAAGGGCAGTGTATTGTCTGATTATCTTGCTGAGCAACCCATTGATGATTACCAGCCTATGAGATTTGACTTTCCTGATGAAGACATCATGTTCATAAAAGCAAAAGATCATGAAGAGCCTGTTCACACTGAAGGGCATGACCCGGAAGAAGAATGGACTATGATGTTTGATGGGGCTGTTAATATGAATGGTCGTGGTGTTGGTGCAGTACTCATTACACCTAAAGGAGTTCACATGCCTTTCTCGGCAAGACTCACCTTCAACTGCACTAACAACGAAGCTGAATACGAAGCTTGCATTATGGGTCTTGAGGAAGCCATTGACCTTAGGATCAAGACTTTAACTATATTCGGAGATTCAGCTCTGGTAGTTAATCAAACCAACGGCAAATGGTACACGCACCAGGATCATCTGATACCTTATAGGGATTATACGAGGAGGTTATTGACTTTCTTTACAACAGTCAAGCTTGAGTATATCCCTCGGGACGAGAATCAGTTTGCAGATGCTCTGGCTACCATTTCATCCATGATCAAAGTTCAAGCTGCCAACTTTGTACCTCAAATTTCAGTGTCCAGACTTGATAGACCAGCATATGTGTTCGCAGCAGATGTTGTTAAAGATGATAAGCCTTGGTTCCATGATATTAAGTACTTCTTGGAGGATCAAACATACCCACCTGGGGCATCTTCCAATGATAAGAAGACATTGAGAAGGCTTGCTAGCAGTTTCTTCCTGAATACTGATGGTTCCCTATACAAGAGAAACTTTGATATGGTACTCCTCAGATGCGTTGATAGAACAGAAGCAGACTTGTTGATGCACGAGGTGCACGAAGGATCCTTTGGTACTCATGCAGGAGGACATGCAATGGCCAAGAAATTGCTAAGATCAGGATATTACTGGATCACAATGGATGCCGACTGTTGTGCCTATGCCAGAAAATGCCATAAATGCCAGATTTATGCGGATAAGGTGCATGTGCCTCCCAATCCTTTGAATGTGATGTCGTCACCCTAGCCCTTTGCTATGTGGGGCATTGACATGATTGGCAAGATTGAGCCAACTGCTTCGAATGGCCACAGATTCATCCTGGTTGCCATTGACTATTTCACCAAGTGGGTTGAAGCAGCTTCCTATGCAAACGTTACAAGGCAAGTGGTAGCCCGATTTCTGAAGAGAGACATCATCTGTCGGTATGGAGTTCCCGAACGAATCATTACTGATAATGGTTCCAACTTGAACAACAAAATGATGGCAGAGTTATGCCGGGACTTCAAGATCCAACACCATAATTCTTCTCCTTACAGGCCAAAGATGAATGGCGCTGTTGAGGCAGCAAACAAGAATATCAAGAAGATTGTGCAGAAGATGGTAGTTACGTACAAAGACTGGCATGAAATGCTACCATTCGCCTTGCATGGGTACCGCACGTCAATCAGAACATCCACTGGGGCAACACCGTATCAGCTTGTGTATGGTATGGAGGCAGTCCTACCGGTTGAAGTTGAATTACCCTCCCTAAGGGTACTGATGGATGTTAAGCTAAACGAAGCAGAGTGGGTCCGGTCCCGATACGAACAACTGAGTCTGATTAAAGAGAAAAGATTGGCTGCAATCTGTCACGGGCAGTTGTATCAGAAAAGAATGAAGAAAGCCTTCGATCAGAAAGTCAGGCACCGAGAGTACCAAGTAGGAGATCTTGTGCTGAAAAGAATCCTCCCTCCTCATACAGACCACAGGGGCAAGTGGACTCCGAATTATGAAGGACCATTTGTAGTGAAGAAAGTTTTCTCGGGTGGAGCACTGATGCTCGGCACTATGGATGGTGAAGACTTCCCGTCCCCTGTGAATTCAGATGCAGTTAAAAAATACTTCGCATAAAATGACCCGCTGGACACAAAAACAGAATGTAAGTCCAGGCAAAAATAGGGCATCCCGGCGAGTCAAAAACAGAATAAAAGACTCGGGCAAAAATAAGGGAAAATAAACAAAAATGTACACCCGCTGAGTTGAAAAGCCGCATTGGACGACTCAGGCAAAAATGGGTATCCCGATGGATTGAAAACCCGAAAGGGCGATTCATGCAAAATAAGGGAATAAACGAACAAGTGCATTCTGAATTCGTCTGTATCACCTACAACTTGGTAAACTTTGAAAGGATCAAGCTTCACTCAGAATCAGCCTTTTTTTCTTCAGAAAGCAAGACGAGAAGAACGTCAAATGTCATACGAGTCATAGCATAAGGGAAGCTCCTTGAAGCGTCGACAACATTGCCAGCATTTTGTTTCTCAATTTATAATAATCTCCTCGTTTCAGGGGATATGTTTCTTTGACTGTATCTTGCCAATTCAGGGCACATGAATTAATAAAATCAGATTTTCAGTCATGTTTCGCCCCGAACACTTCATTTTCATTTGCAAAAAGTGTCTGGTGTCCTTAAAATACTGGTTGCATAAATACAGATGCTTTTCTTCTAAAAATACATGCTTGCAGGGAATATACTTACTCTCGGGAGTGTCTAACTCCTATGACGGAATCCGGTAAGGGATACCTCGGGATCACTTGTGCGTTTCTCTGTCTTTTCAAGATTGCAGGTACTCAAGGCACAACATGGGGCATGTAAGCCTCATCCCGGCAAACTGGCAAATCAGCACCCAGTCTTAGCACCCAAAGTGTTTTCTCCCCAACTGAGTTGCCACTTGTTATTTCTCCCCAGCCGAGGTGCCAATCACTCTTCCTTCTCAGCCAAGTACAAAAGCCAGGGAACATCTTCCCCACAGAGCTTCAGCCTCTATCCAGAGGAGCAACGCATGAAGGAATCACAACAGAGTGACGAAAGCTTCTACAAACCCCAGCTGGGTCTCTCATTTATTGGAATAGGTCTATCATTGACCCATTTCCCCAAGCAGATACATCTCATCAGATCTACCAATGATCTCATCCCCAGCTGGGATGTCCATTTCAAACCAGATCAACCGGAGATCTTCGTGGCAGCGGGATCCGAATCCCGGATCGTTATCTTTGCATAATCATGGCATTCGCATCATATCTACCCCCACAAAGCGTAGAATTCCGTCTAAAACGGAGCATTACGGCAAAAATCAAACATACTGCATAATCATAAGCCGTAATCCAAAACAAACACTTGTGAATAATGACAATCCATCAACAGTATGCAGAAAACCCCCCAGATTCCCCAACAGAGAGCTAAAGCTAAAACAGTTGCCTTACATTCACAAACACCAGTATATACTCCTTGTGGCACCTGTCCGTGTCATGTCCCCAATAAAAGACCAAAGCGTCCTCTTTGCACTCACAAATACATACATACACAATTCCTTGACACTCGTCCGTGTCACCTTCCCCTGTACAGTAACCTAAACACTTTATATACCAGATACTTGTTTACACTATACTCTTCTCCTTTTGACACTCGTCCGTGTCATTTCCCCAACAGGTTGAACACTCATCTATACACCACTCATACTTATGTCACCCATACAGATACCCGTCCGTATCTTGTATATATCACTCAAATCCCCGCAGATTCGACACTAGTCTGTGTTCTTTGTTAACCAGTTGGTACTCGTCCGTACCAACATCTCAGAACATGCGTCAAGCGTTTGTTTCTACCTGGTACTCGTCCGTATCATAGTCATAAGGATGCTCGTCCGTATCTTTAATCCATACACGTGTCAAACACACTTGTCTTCTCGAATATTAGACACTCGTCTGTGTCTACTATTCCCCAGAAGAGTCCCCTCAGAATCAACACTCGTCCGTGTTCCTTGTTAACCAGTTGATACTCGTCCGTATCATCATCTCTGAACACGTCTCAGTATTTGTTTCTGCTCGATACTCGTCCGTATCGTAGTCTTAAGGATGCTCGTTCGCATCTTTAATCTATACACAAACATCTAAACACTTATACCTTTTATTTCCTGGATATAAACACTCGTCCGTGTTTTATATTCCCCAGTAGATAGCCAGCAAAGCAAAATTTCTTTTTCTATCTGACATTCGTCCTATGTCATGATAAACCTTGAGAGCAGTCGTCCCCTGCTAGGTGATCGTCCTTCACCTCTTGATGATCGTCCTTCATCATGCTCATCCGATGGCCGTCCCCATCGTTGATCTTTGTTATCCGACATTCGTCCTATGTCGTGATATTCAGCAGCCGTCCCCTGCTAGGTGATCGTCCTTGACCTCTTGATGATCGTCCTTCATCATTTTATCCGATGGCCGTCCCCATCGTTGATTCTGTTATCTGACATTCGTCCTATGTCATGATAAACCTTGAGAGCAGCCGTCCCCTGCTAGGTGATCGTCCTTCACCTCTTGATGATCGTCCTTCATCATTCTCGTCCGATGGCCGTCCCCATCGTTGACCTTTTATCCGGCATTCGTCCTATGTCGCGATATTTTTGGCAGCCGTACCCTGCCAGGTGATCGTCCTTCACCTTAGATGACTGTCCCTCATCTTATCCCCAGCAGAGCAGCCATCCCCTGCTAGGTGATCGTCCTTCACCTTTGATGAACGTCCCTCATCATTATTTCATTTATTCTTTAACCCGATGGCCGTCCCCGTCGTGGTCCCTTTTCCTTTTCCTGATGATCGTCCTTCATCAGTTTAACCCGATGGCCGTCCCCGTCGTTGGTTACCTTACTTTATGAACTTGATGGCCGTCCCCATCATTTTTCATTAATCCCCAGAGAATCTTATAGCTTTTACTTGATGGCCGTCCCCATCATGACCCCTTTTATCCCCAGCATGTCGGCCGTCCCCGTCATTGCTTTGTTTTCCGCACTTTTCCAGCATGTCGGCCGTCCCCGTCATTGCTCTTTACCCAACAGTCGTCCTCTGCTCGACGGTCGTTCTCCGTCGCCTACACTTTACAATATACTTTATTTTATTTTATAATCTATATCCCTTTTCTTCTTCATTCTGTGAGTGCAAATTTTGGACTGTCTTTGGTATTCAACCACAAGTTATCTTGTTTGCCTGTTAAGCCGTTGCTTACATCCTGCACAGCTAACTCATGTTTGAATAGGGGAAGCTGTAAACACCCCAAATTTGCCCTCACCCATTCACACCATGGCTTGTGATCTCCTCATATGCATAAACTCAATCATACCATCTCTTACCACATTTTTGATTCACTACATTGGTTCAAAGTCATCTGCACCTAGGGTTTGTGATCTGAGCAATCCAAGAGCTTCTTGAGCCACTCCAAAGGTCATAAATCACTTCAAAGGGGTCCATGTATGTTCAAGCATCATATTATATCCTCTCAAAGTCAAGAATGTCAAAGAATCACAAGAACTGAGAATGGCATGGAAGCAGAGCCAGGTTTGACTGCACAGATGACCTAGAATTAGGGTTTTGGTTTCAAAGGCCATAACTCCAATTTTTTTTGGTCATTCTTGTTTCTATTGGTCTCTATATGGTATAGGGAGTATGCATATCAATTTTCATGAAGAAATTCAATGGGGAAGTCATCTGATCAAGAGTTGACTTTTCAAGCAAGTCAGTGCAAAATCAGGGCATCTGAGGCCCCCAATGACCCAACCAAAGGGTGTTCTTCATCATTTTGATTGTATATGATCTTTATTTGATCATAGAAGAAGTGGGAAGTTCACAAAATTGAAGAATTTCAAGTCATTTGCAAAGTTGGCTTTTTGGGAAAGTTTGACTTTTAAAGAAATTGCCATTTTGGGAAACTTTTTCAACCCTTGCTTTTTGATTCAAAAATGCTTCAAATGGAAAAACTTTGGTCATGAAAGTTGTAGAATGGATCATTCCCTTTTCAAAAAGTACAAGAACATGACCTAATTCATTTTGGATCAAAAGTTATGGCTTGTCAAAGTTGGCAAAAATCACAAAATTTGAAGTTTTCCACCAAAGAGGCAAAGTTGCAAATTCACTTGTCAAGACAAATTGAACTATCAAATGGACTTCTAAACTTCACAACATGATCATACAACACCTAAAATTCATAATGGGCCAAGAGATCATTCATTTTTATGGCTTATGGAGCAAGAAATTTCAAAGGAAGCAAAAGTAAGGCAAGTTGCAAAAACTCACTCAAGTGTGAATCCACTTGCTTGCTGACTTCACAAACCATCCTAGGGTTCTCCCCACATCATGCTGCGCAGGACAAACCTTTTGTCCTTGGCTAGCAAGTAGCCCATGCCTCTCTTACACAACTTTGACATTTTGGCAACTTGAGCCATACTTATCACAAAAGCACACATCACTTCATCTGACCTATCACAATAGTTTATGCAAACAAAAGGCAAGCCAAAGCATACAAAACACAAGCCTGAAACACTCTCCAAGACAGCTCTCTCATTTCCACACCATTTTGCAAAAGCATTCGAAACTGATTGCACAAGCCTAAAACACACAAACTAACTTCACAAATCAACTCAACACACTTTCCAGATCACAAAGCACCCATCACCATTGCCTTAAACTCCCAGAATCACAAATACGATTTCCACCCCACCTTGAACAGAACTTCTGCCATCTCTCAAACCACCCATTATAAACTCCAAACAAGCATTGAAAGCTTCTCAGGGGGTCCAGTGGAGTGGATTGATGGCAAGAAACCAGCCAGAAAGTACCAGAAACCAAAGCTTCAGTTCAGGTAGTCGTTTCAAACTTTTTTCCTGAAACTCCATTTTAAGTTCTTAAAAGCTTCTATGCACTCCCCTGATCATGAATATGTGTTTACTTTTGAAAATGGTTGAGAAACCAGGATGTATGAATGCTCTGAAACTTTTTGCCCTAAGAATGTTTTTCTTCGATTTGGTTGATTGATGAATGAAAAATGATGTTTGTTAGGGGGTTTTGATTCAGTGTTGAATGGGGATGAGTTCTGGGTAGTTAGATTTCATTTCCATTGCGTGTAGAGTGAGTTAGAGTTTTGGGCTTGCCGGAGAAGACGACCGGAACAGTGTTCCGGTCGCCTGAAAGTCATTAGGGTTAATTAATTAGGGTTTTGTCTTAATTGCGTAAGTTTGAATTTGGGCCGTCCGGATGAGCGCGCAGGTCAATTCCCTCCCTTTTAATTTGAATCATAGCCTTTGGATGCGCTGACTTTTCCTTTTTCAGTTTAAATTCATTTTATTTTTCATTTAATTGCATTTGTTTTCTCCATTTTATAAAAAATAGCAAAACACCTTTAAAATTCTGAAAATTTTTGTATAAACTTTTATTAATTTTCAGAAACCAAAAACATTTTTATTTTTATTTTTTGCATTAAAAAATATTTTTAAATCATTTAAAAGTTTATTTTTAATTAATTAATGAGAATTAATTAATTAAAAATACTTTTAGGTATTTAAAAATCACCAAAAAATTCATGAAACCTTTAAAATCATTTAGAAACATTGTCCAACCCTCAAACCAAATTTCTTTTTTGATCTTGATGCATTTTGACAATTTTTCATGGAATTAATTCTATTTCAAAGCATTATTTTGATCCAAACTTAAAAAAATCATTTCTGCCTATCCATTGAGAGTTGGACTTTGATTCTTTTTGCATTGTGTCTTGCATATCATGTAGTTTGTAGGATTAAATTGGCATGAATTGATCTTGCATCTCCCATTTGTTTGACATTTTTCTTGTCAAGGTACCCTAAAACCCTAGAAATCTTAGGAAATTCATAACCCTAATTAGGTTAAGAATTGGATCCCCTCCTTTGGGCAGTGAGTTTGTATAGGTTTAGGGTTCCCTTGAATGCATTTTCAATTTTTTATCATGATGTTTGCTTCTGGTTTTGGCTTTTGTTTTGTGCATTGATCATAAATCCCTAATTTGGGCTTCCTTTTGCATTCATCTTGCATTTGCTTGCATACTATGACTTGCCATAGCATTTTGTGCATCCATTTGATTCATTGAACATCTTGAGACATATTAGAAGCATGTTTGATCATTGCATCTTTCATTTGCCATGTTGTATGTCATTTGCATTTCATAACTTTTCATGTATGTTCATGGTTCCAAGTATGCTTCTCTTGCATTCATTTGTTCATGTGATCATCCTCATGCCTTGTTTCATGTTTGCATCATCTCATAACATCATTATCATCACACATATGCTTCTGGTTTTGGTTTGCATCATGCCATTTCATCTCATTTTGCATTGCATTGCATTCCCTTCACTAACTTTTCAGGTGGTAAGTTACTTTGAGAAGTGAATTTGCCTTCACTTCTCACAACTTCTTTCCATCTCTCTTATGCATCCTTGCTGCATTTTGTTTTGTGTTTGAGATTGAGCTTGCTCTTCCTTCTTCTTCTTACTTTCTTCCTCCAAGTAACTTGTCTTCTTAAATGAAGCAAGTTACTTTGCTTCTATCTGCTCCTTTCATCTGCTTCCTGGTGGTTCCTCTGAAGATTTCTCTTGTCAAACCTCACAAACCTTAGGAACAACCAAGCATGACAATGATTAGGGTTTTGATTAGTTCCCCCCCCATTTAGCTTTTACCTTTGTGTCTCATTGAGTATTCTCTTCTCATCTCATAATCAGGGACTAAACCCTAAAGGCTTTAAGGCTTTGTGATTAAGCTTATGCCTGCATCCTTCTATTAGGATGGAGTGTATAAATTTAATCCTAAGTGTTAAACCCTTAATGTGTTTAAATCCTTTAATCAATCCACTTAATAATCACCAAGACATTAAGCTTGTAACTTGGGCCTTGCATTAGGGTTCTAATTCTTCCTTAATTGGTTAAGAAGGACTAACCCTAGTGTTAATGGACAAGTCCTCCTCAAGTTGTCTTACAAACCATAAAACTCACTTCTTCATCTTATCATTAACTAAAATCCATCAAATAAAGACTTTGTTTTGTCATGAGTTTAATCCCTAATCATGGATTAAGTTGAGGAGCTTTCCTCAGCTTAAACATTCTCATCTATTATCCTTCTATTAGGATGGTGTAATGAGTCTGTTTAATCCCTGATTATGGCTTAATCTCATTACTTAACACTAAACAAAAACCACAAAAACATCTAATCAATCACAAGTAGGTTAATGATCTTAATCCTGCATCAAAGGTGATTAAGTGTGAGAAGCTGACTTCACACTTAACGTATTCTCATTACCCCTAATCAGAGGGAAGATGTGATGAGTTTACTAACCCATTGGTTTAGGATTAAGCTCATTAACTTATGACAAACTTTCAAAAACAATAAAAGACTGAAAATACAAAAACAGACAATAATCGACTCCTCCGGGATTCTTTTCTCATCTCATTCACTCACAAACGAGAACTCGCTTCTTTCGTTTAATGCAAGACAGTTTGCACCTGAGCCAGACAGGTCATACACTTGAGCATAGACAAGTAAGCAGTTCACAAGTCAATTCACCTTTCAGTCTCTTTGGGTCGAACTACGGTGTTCTGACTTCCTCATTGCACGAGAGGATACGTAGGCATAACTTAACGGTTATCGAACAAAAGTCTCTGTATATTCCCCCTCTTTCAGCTTTATTCTTTTAGCCTCATATTCCTGAGCATTTCATTCTTGTTCCTACACTGACACATCATTTATACACTTCACACTTCCTTTACACTGACACCTGTACATTTTGTTTTCCAGCTATTTTACACACAGATTGCACTGACACTACCCCTTTAAAACACAAATCATCTAAGCGTGGATATCGTCGAGTACGACGGACAATCTGGGTGCTAATACCTTCCCAGGTTGTAACCAACCCCCTTCCTCAGTCTCTCTGGTTCGCAACCGTCTTATCCATCTCTTTCTAGGTCTATGCAGCATTGCCTTTCCTCCGGGATAAAAAATGCCTAGCTAGCGACTCTTTTCTTTCCTGTGAGTTCACTCCTGTGTGTTCTCACACCCTCCTCTCGCCGACCGTTCGCGTCTGTACCCTATTTGACCCGGCTTCATTTAGTGGGAGCGACAGATACCTGAGATGGAGCTTTTGCTTTTGGAGCTTTCAGGCCAGTTCCTTGCTTCAAAGTCCCTCCAATGATCTCCCTGAAGATTCTTTGAGGCTTAGTTGGAATGTATTGTGGCTGGTTTTTGAGATTGATGAAGTTCTGACCAAGGGGAGTGAAAAATTGTATTTCTGTTTGTGGGCTTTTTAGGGCAAGATGAAGGGTGGTTTATGCTCTATGAAGCTTTTCTGAATGAATGGTGAAGTTGGTTTTGAGATTTGATGATTGTGTATTGAGATTCGAAGGAAAATGCATAAAGAGGGATTTTTGTGAACTCTAGCAATGCTATGGTTTCAGGCTCCAAGATTGTGTGAGAAACAATCCATGAGGCATGTATGTGAAGCTGTGATTGGTCAGAGTAGTTGGTGTGGCTCAGCTTGATTGGTATGGCTCAAATTGCATAAAGTCAACTTTTATTTAAGTGAAGGTATGGGCTGGTTCAATCATGGTACAAGGGCATGGTTCGAATCATCATGCTTCAAGGAGGTCCATGGAAGTCACTTTTGGCAGCTGGAACAAGTGGATGAGAAGCTTTGATCCATTTTGCAATTTTGGGGAAGTTTGGCCCCTTTTGAAATTTGTGAAGTTCATGGCATGAAACTTGAGAAATTCTTGTGCAATTCTGAGTTTTGGGTCATGTGTGAGGTTTGTGTAATGTTTAGAAGTTGATTTGAAGTCAAAATGGGCCTTGGCATGAGGTTTTGCAACTTTCCTCCCTTGGTGCATAAGTGAAATTTCATGATTTTTCCCAACTTTGGCAAGCCATAACTTTTGATCCAAAATGAATTAGAATGAGTTCTTGTACTTTTTGAAAATGGGAGGATCCATTCTACAACTTTCATGACCAAAGTTTTTCCATTTGAAGCATTTTTGAATCAAAAAGAGGAGGTTGAAAAACTTTCCCAAAATGGCAAGTTTGCATTATAAGTCACTTTCCCAAAAAGGCAACTTTGTAAATGGCTTGAAATTCTTCAATTTTGTGAACTTCTAACATCTTCTATGATCAAATAAAGATCATACACATTCAAAATTATGGAGAACACCCTTTGGTTGGGTCACTGGGGGCCTCAGATGCCCTGATTTTACACTGACTTGCTCAAGAAGTCATCTTGTGATCAGATGCCTTCCCCATTGAATTTCTTCATGAAAATTGATATGCATGATCCTCATAACATATAGAGACCAATAGAAACAAGAATGACCAAAAAATTTGGAGTTATGGCCTTTGAAACCAAAACCCTAATTTTAGGTCATCTGTGCAGTTAAGCCTGGCTCTGCTTCCATGTCTTTCCCAGTTCTTGTGATCCTTTGACTTTATTGACCTTGTGAGGATATAATATGATGCTTGAAAATATACATGGACCCCTTTGAAGTGATTGATGACCTTTGGAGTGGCTCAAATGGCTCAGGGATGGCTCAGATCACAAACCCTAGATGCAGATGGCTTTGAATCAATGCAGTGAATCAAAAATGTGGTATGAGATGCTATGATTGAATTTATGCAAATGAAAAGATCACAAGCCATGGTGTGAAATGAGTGAGGGCAAATTTGGGGTGTTTACACATGGGTACCGAAAGATCCTTCATGCACCTCGTGCATTAGCAAATCTGCTTCTTTCTTATCAACACATCTGAGCAGAACCATGTCAAAGTTTCGCTTGTATAATGAACCATCAACCTTAAGGAAGAAACTACCGGCCAACCTTCTTAGTGTCTTCTTATCATTGGGTGATGCCCTAGGTGGGTACGTTTGATCCTCTAAGAAGCATTTGATATCATGGAACCAAGGCTTGTCATCTTTAGCAATGTCCATAGAGAAAACGTATGCTGGTCGGTCCAATCTGGATACTGAGATACGAGGCATATAATTGGCAGTCTGAACTTTGATCATGGAAGAAATGGTAGCTAAAGCATCTGCGAACTGATTTTCGTCCCAAGGGATATACTCAAGTTTGACTGTTGTGAAGAAAGTAAATAATCTCCTCGTATAATCACGGTATGGAATCATGTGCTTTTGGTGAGTATACCATTTTCCGTTGGTTTTATTGATCACCAAAGTTGAATCTCCAAATACATTCAAAGTCTTGATCTTGAGGTCAATGGCTTCCTCAAGACCCATGATACAGGCTTTGTATTCAGCTTCGTTGTTAGTGCAAGAAAAGGTGAGTTTTGCCGAGAAAGGCATATGAACTCCTTTAGGTGTAATAAGAACTGCACCAACCCCATGTCCATTCATATTGACAGCCCCATCAAACATCATTGTCCATTCTTCTTCTGGGTCAGGCCCTTCAGTGTGAACAGGCTCCTCATGATCTTTTGCTTTTAGGTACATGATGTCTTCATCAGGGAAGTCAAATCTCATGGGCTGGTAATCATCAATGGGTTTCTCAGGTAGATAGTCAGACAGTACACTGCCCTTGATGGCCTTTTGAGATGTGTACTGAATGTCATACTCTGTTAGAATCATCTGCCATCTTGCAACCCTTCTGGTAAGTGCTGGATTCTCAAATATGTACTTGACGGGGTCCATTTTTGAGATCAATAAAGTAGTGTGAGTCAGAATATACTATCTTAGTCGGCGAGCAGCCCACGCTAAAGCACAACAAGTTTTCTCGAGCAGTGAATAACGTTGTTCATAGTCGGTAAACTTTTTGCTTAGGTAGTATATTGCATACTCTTTTCAACCAGACTCGTCATGATGGCCCAAAAAACCCCCCATTGATCCTTCTAATACTGTCAGGTACATTATCAGAGGTCTTCCTTCAATTGGAGGCATGAGAATTAGAGGTTCTTGTAGGTACTCCTTGATCTTGTCAAAAGCCTTCTGACAATCTTCGTTCCACCTGACCGTTTGTTCCTTTCTTAACAATTTGAACAGGGGCTCACATATTGCAGTGAGGTGGGATATGAACCTTGATATGTAGTTCAATCTACCCAAAAACCCTCAAACTTCTTTTCAGTCCTTGGTGCAGGCATCTCCTGAATGGCCTTGACTTTGTCAGGATCAACTTCTATTCCCTTTTCACTTACGATAAATCCCAGCAACTTACCAGAACGTACCCTGAATGTGCATTTCTTGGGGTTTAGCTTCAGCTGATACTTTCTCAGACGCTTGAACAACTTCAGCAGATTTACTAGATGGTCTTTTTCAGTAAGTGACTTGGCGATCATGTCATCCACGTAGCATTCAATTTCCTTGTGGATCATATCGTGAAATAATGTCACCATAGCCCGTTGATAAGTGGCACCGGCATTCTTCAGTCCAAATGGCATTACCTTGTAACAAAAAGTGCCCCAAGGTGTGATGAAGGTTGTCTTCTCCATGTCTTCGGGTGACATTTTGATCTGATTATACCCGGAAAAACCATCCATGAAAGAAAATACTGAAAACTGAGTTGTGTTGTCGACCAATACATCAATGTGAGGTAATGGGAAGTCATCCTTCGGGATAGCTCTGTTCAGATCCCGATAATCCACACACATACGTATTTTGCCATCCTTCTTAGGCACTGGTACAATGTTTGCCACCCACGGCGGGTAACTAGTTACAGCAAGGAAACCGACGTCCCACGACTTTTGTACCTCTTCCTTAATCTTCATGGCCATATCCGAGCGAGTATGGCGTAGCTTTTGCTTCATTGGAGGGCAATCTTCTTTCAAAGGTAGCCTGTGCATAACAATATCTGTATCTAGACCTGGCATGTCTTGATAGGACCAAGCAAAGACGTCGACGTATTCTCGAAGCATGTCAATGAGCTGTTCTTTTATTGAAGCTTGCAGACTAGCCCCAATCTTCACTTCTTTCAAATTTCTTCGGTACCAAGATTAACAGTTTCAACCTCCTCCTGATGAGGAGTAATCACTTTCTCTTCTTGCCTCAACAACCTGGGTAACTCTTCAGGCAACTCATAGTCTTCTTCAACCCCTTCATCATCTTGATTAATTGGATTGTCGAAGTCATACAAGGTCATAATAATGTTGTTGTCGGTGCAATCTGGAGGATAATCTCTGCAAGGGTTGAGATTTGTTCGTTTTAGTGATCAATTTTAATCTTGTTTAGAAAAAGTGTAAATGAAATTGTTATTTTGAAAACATTACCATTTTATTATTTTGTACAATAGTGAAAAATGAAAAGACAGTGAGCGAAAGAGAGAGTTATTTGCAAAAGATGTCTGATATTCATTGATATTCCATTTGCACAAAATTACAATATGGCCCTATTACAAAATGAGTCTTGACACCTTGGGCAAGATGCAGGACTTGATGCATGCTGAAAAAAGCAGGAAATAATAATTACTCTGCAGGAGTAACCCTTATAATTTCCTGGGAAGACCAGTTAAGGACTTGGTGACCCGGGATCCTTGGACGTATCCAGCTCTCCAGGTTGAGGTCGCTTTTCGCCTCGTCTTCGAGGTTGTTAACAGCATCTGGGGTGAGCATCCCCCCACTGATGAACTTAGGATCTTTAGCAGCCTCTTCTTGATCTTGTCGGAATGGTACGTAACCCAAACCAAATCTGTACTCCTTCTTCTCCACCGGCAGCAGCTTTCCCCAACCTTGGGCATTTCCATCTTCAACAACCTTTCAGGCTTGCTGATAGGAGACAATTGAAGTACCCATCCTATCCTACTTGGATGCAGCAAATACTTCAGTCGTTGCCTCATTGACATTCAGAGCCTCGAACCCCTGGCTCTTAGTTTCATGGATTTCATCATCCATCTCAATGTATTTGTATGTAGCCAGATGGCTAACAAAGATGTCCTCTTCACCACAGATGGTGATAATCTGTCCTTCCCACTCATATTTCAATTTCTGGTGAAGGGTCGACGTAACTGCGCCAGTGGCGTGAATCCATGGTCGTCCCAACAAATAGCTGCGAACCGATTATCACAGGCAGCTCCACCTCTCCAAGAACAGACCTCTTGGAGCCATCAAAAGCTCTGACCACCAGATTGCTTGGTCAGAGAACTATACCATCATATTCGAGCTTGACAAGAGCTTTCTTCGGCAGGACATTGAGTGAGGACCCAGTGTCAACAAGAACATGAGAGAGCACAACTCCTTTACACTCTAGGGTGATGTGTAAAGCTTTTTTGTGGTGACGTCCTTCCGTTGTTAAGTCAGCATTGGTGAAACCTAGCCCATGGCTAGTATTAACATTGGACACTACTGTCTCAAGCTGATTCACCGTGATCTCCTCTGGCACGTAGGCAGCATGCAAGACTTTGAGTAGTGCATCCCGATGAGCTTCGGAACACAACAGTAGGGATAAGATGGAGATCTTAGAAGGAGTCTGGTGGAGCTGATCCACAACTTTGTAGTCACTTCTTTTAATGATCCTTATAAATTCATCCACATCTTGATCAAAGGATGATTTATGAGTCCTTTTGGTGCAGGTTCTTCAGGTGCCACACTTTTCCCTTTGGCTTTGGCAGCAACCTCTTCCTTAGTATTGGTCTTTAGAGCTTGTGACGCGAAGAGGCGTCCGCTTCGGGTGAAGCCTCCGCCTCCCCCGACATTATCCACTTGGGGAGTGTGAACCGAAGAATCAAGAAGGACTCTTTCTCCATTGTAGTAAAGGTATGCACCATAATGCCATGGTACAACATTGTCTTTGTCATATGGAACGGGCCCTGGCATCGTGATGGTGACTGGGCTTACTGCAGCAGAGATTGGAACCATTATTGTCTGTGGATCATAGAAAATGGTGACAGGATTTCTGGTGGATGTTGGTGGTGATTGATTGAAGCTAGATTGCTGTTGAAACTGTTGCTGAGATTGTTGTTGATAATTGTTGGAATCCGGGACCGTTATAGGGTCATAATAGATGGTAACTGTGGAGACGTCGTTGTTGGTGGTTGTTGTAGTTGTAGAAGTAGATGTAATGGAACTGTTGTTTGTTGAAGTGATGGAAGAGGTGATTGCTGATTTTGTAGACGAGTTTGTAGGAACAATTGTCTTTGCAGTTGTAGGAGAGTCATTTGTCATTGAAAAAGGCGTTGCTGGTGTTGTAGAAGCTGTTGTTGTTATTTGCAAAATGCCTTCTTTGATCAAGCCATTGATGCCATTCATCAAGCTTGCACACCCATTCACAGAAACCTTGGAAGATTCACAACATGCCTCACAACCTGGAAACACCTGGCATTGACGTCGTAATTTCTCTGAAGGTTTTGAGGATCTGGTGGAGCCAATGTCCTTAACTCGACAAGATTAAGCTTTAGGAGTTGTGACAGCAATGTGGCATATGGCATTGGTATAGGGTCAATCACCCTGTTGATCTGAGATGGCCGCTGCTGAAAAGGGCGTTGTTGTTGGTTGTTGTTATTGTTGTTGTAGGTTCTTTGTTGAGGAAACTGTGGCTGTTGAGGAAAGTGTTGTGGTTGTTGAGTGTATTGAGGAGGTGGAGTAGGAATAGTGATGGCGGCAACTGATCTCGACAGATATTGGGGTCTTCCTCTTCCCATATGTACAAAATTTGTTTCACCGGATCTACGGGGCCCTACAAATGGCTTCCTTGCACTGCTTGAACTGGCGCCGTTGTCAGAAATCTTTCCCATCTTCAGTAAGCTTTCAATTCTTTCCCCAGCTATAACCACATCTGCAAAGCTGGTAGAAGAAAATGCAGCCAACCTGTCAATATAAGTACCCTGGAGAGTGTTCATGAACATATCTGCCATCTCACTTTCTGACATCGGGGGTTGAACGGCAGCAGCCAATTGCCTCCACCTTTGGGCTTACTCTCTAAAGCTTTCACGGGAAGACTGTGACATTCCCATCGGAAGGGTTCTGTTTGGAGCCATATCCAAATTATATTGATATTGACGAATGAAAGCTTCTGCCAAGTCTTTCCAATTCCTTACTGTGGCCCTGGTCAAGTGGGAGTACCATTCCCGGGATGCCCCCGTCAAGCTATCCTCGAAGTAAAAACATCCATAATTTCTCATCCATGGTGTAGGCTTTCAATCTCCCCAGGAAAGACTGAAGATGGGTACGTGGGCAAGATGTGCCATTGTATCTTTCAAAACAGGGAGGTTTGAACTTATGAGGAATTCTAACCCCCTCCACTAATCCCATGTCCATGACATCAAAACCTAGAGATTTTTGGGACTCAAGAGACCTTAGCTTTTCTGCTATTTCATCCAATCGACGATCGTAAACTTCGTCTCCAGCCCCAACCATAGTAAATTGCTCTTCCTGAGGGTCCTCCTGCAAGGCCCTCCCTCCAGTGTTGCCTTGGGTGTTTCTTATAGCATTGATGTCTGGGTTCAGATGAGGTCCAAAATCTGGGGGATCAGTACGAGTATGTACGTGATCGTTATATCTGGTACCCCCTGTACCTGGATGGTTTTCCTCGGGAGTTTGCCGCTCGACTAACTCTCTTAGTCTTTCTTGGCTCTGAGCCAAACCAGTCATCACTACCATAAATTGATTCATTTGGGCCCTCATCTCTGTCATTTCATTGGCTATTTGGGTCCTCATATCAGTCAAATCCTATTGAACCTGATCCATTTGTAATCCCGAAAGGTTGTTTCTTGTCGGATACCGGTGCACTCTATTGACGGGGAACACTCTTTTACGAGCAATGTTTCCTGAAATCACAACAAAGTGAGAAAAAAGAAAAAAAAAACCTACAAAACAAAGAAATGATGTTAGTATGCAATGCAGGATGCCTATTTGTCTTCCAAGGGTATTCGGTTTGGTTCTTTGGTTTTGACCTTCCAGACCACGAGGAAATGATGATGTTGCAGAGAGATAAAAGCCCATGAAAAAATACAAACCATATATTACAAAAATGTGAAGATATATAGTTTGATTACAACAAAATCCCCATGATGGGTCAAAATACAACAACAAAAATACAATCAAAATGAAGTACAAATACAAGGAAATCACACATCCAATCCAAAGTCATCCTCTCTGACTTCCTTTAGGAGAGCCTCAGTCGCTGGACCCACTGGGTGTTCTGTGATGGTCCTGATGAGGAGGTTCCTGGTGGCCATGGCACTGGTCAACTTCTTGTGCTTATCCTGATCCTTTGATCTCTTCAACCCCGCCCGGAGCTTCAACTCAGAGATCTCCTTCTGTGTTGTTAACAAAGCTGCTTGATTCTTCTTCTCACTAGCCTCCAGCTGCTCTATCCTAGCTTGGGTTCTCTGATCTTCTTGTGCACGAGCCTCCGTGATCCTGATCCACCTAGCCCGACTCTCCTCTAAGTAATGTTCAACTCTGGCCTTCTGAGTCTTAGCCTCCTTGCAAGCATTCTTCAACATTAACTCTCCTGCTCTAGCCTTTCTGATGTAGTCATCCGTCTTCTCAATCTTGGTCAAGTGCTCAATCCGAAGCTTCACTAACCTTTCTTTATCCAGACGACTGTCATTCCTTTCCCAGAGGGTCTTCTTCAAAGCTTCAGAGAGCTGAGCATTCCTTTCCTTTAATTTTTCAAACTCCTCTAAACTGACAGTAGTTGCAGGCTCCACTGCTGATGGTCCAGGTACATCCTCTAAGGTGAATAGCATCCGAGTGATCTGTCCCCTAACACGAGACCAATCAAGATACTGAGCTGAAGCTATGTTGTTGCACTTTGTAAACACCACAAATTTTCACTCACTCATCACACCATTGGCTTGTGATCTTTCATATTTGCATTAGTTTAGGCATATCATATCATATGGCATTTTTGCTTCACTGCATTAGTTCAAATTCATCTGCATCTAGGGTTTGTGATCTGAGCAATCCAAAGATCCATCTGGGCCACTCCAAAGGCCTCCAATCATTCCAAGAAGGTCCATATGTGTTTTATCATCATATTATATCCCTCAAAGATCAAGGAAGTCAAGAAATCACAAGAACTTGGAGAGCATGGAAGCAGAGCTAGGGTTTCACTACATAGATGACCTGAAATTAGGGTTTTGGTTTCAGAGGCCATAACTCCAAATTTTTTGGTCATTCTTGTTTCTAATAGTCTCAATATGTTATAAGGATCATGTGTACCAAGTTTGATGAAGAAATTCATTATGGAAGTCATATGTTCATTAGGTAACTTCTTGAGCAAGTCAGAGCAAAATCAGGGCATCTGAGGCCCCCACCAATGGAACCCAAGTGGATTTTTAATCAAATTAAAGTTATATGATCTTTATTTGATCATTGAAGTGTTTAGAAGTTCACAAAATTGAAGAAATTTGAGCTAAACCAAAAGTTGCCAAAAATGGAAATGACTTGTAATGGGAACTTTCCATTTTGGGAAAGTATTTCAACCTCCTCTTTCTCAACCAAAAAATGCTTCAAATGAAAAATTGTTGATCATGAAAGTTGTAGATTAGATCATTCCCTTTTCAAAAAGTACAAGAATAAGTCATAATTCATTATGGAACTCAAGTTATGGCCTTGCAAAGTTGGCAAAAATCCTATAAATTTCACTTTCACACCAAAGAGGATTTTTTGCAATTTCACAAACCAAGCCATTTTGTGACCTCTAATCACTTTCCAAACATCATACACACATGATACATTGCATTGTGACCAAAATTGCCCAAAGAATCATTCCATTTCATGCCTTGAACTTCAAGTAATTCAAAAGGGGCCAAAGTTCTTCAAATTTGCAAAAGGGCATGAATCTTCTCATACACTTGCTGTAGCACCCCAATCTCAATCCCATGGCTCTCCTTGATCAATGCTGAGCCAGGACATGCCATATAACAACTGCAACATGAGCCCATACCTCAAGTACACAATTTGTTGACTTTTTGCAAAAGGACCCATACAAAACAGCTGCAGCCAAAACCACTCTTTGGCCAATAGGGTTATATTATATGGACCAAAAGCAAGCCAATGTATAACACACACAAGCCTGAATCAGTTCATACACCAAGTTTCACAAAATTCACCTTCAAGCAAAAACTTTCGAAACTCTCTGTCCAGCCACTCAAACTCCAAACAAACTTCATCATTCAACTCACCATCATCATTAGAACATTTCCCAACCATTACAAAGCCCTAAAAGTCAGCCAAACACAAACACGATTTCAGGCCAGTTGAGGTGCAACCACTCAATCTAGCCATTCTAAGCTCCTTTAAAGCATTGCAACATCATCAGGGGGTCAAGAGAAGTGGATTTGCACAAGAGAAGAGGTCCAAAAGCTCCAAACTGAGAAAGCTCAAGCTCAAGTAACCTCAAGAACTTTTTTTCCAGAATTGAAATTTAAGTTCTTAAATGAATCTATGTGATGTGCTGATCATGCTGTTGTTTTTATTTTTGAAAATGGTTGCGTATTAAGGATTTCATGACTGTCTCAAAGTTTTGCCATTTTTATGATTTTCTTCGAATCTTGAAAATAATGAATGAGAAATGTGTTTTGATGCTTGATTCGTGCTTAGGGTTGTTAGGAGATTTGATCTGGAGCTTTAGAGCTCTGGAAATAGCCTAGGGAAGAAGTTTGATGTTTGGGGTCACCGGAGAAGATGACCGGAGCTTGCTCTGGTCACCTGAATGTGGTTAGGGTTAATTAATTAGAGTTAGTGATCAGTTTGAATAGCAGCCTTAGGATCTTGCTTAACGCGCGTTTCTACGGCCCAGATCATTTCACTTAAACCCTAAATCTTGTTTAATTTAATTAATTAGTTTAATTAATCCAAAAATGCCAGAACACATCCCAGCCATTGATCTGCACGCGCAATCAAGGCATTTTCCCCCAGTTTGAATCTGATCCCTTGGATTGGATTACTTTCATTTATTTCAATTTTTATTTCATTTAAATCTTATTTTCTTTACCATTTTATTTAAAATACTTACAAAAATCATAACAATATTTCCTTTTGCATTTTAATTTCAAATATTTTTCTTCACCCAAAAACATTTTTATTTTTATTTTTTGCATTTAAAAATCATTTTAAGAATATTTAAATGTTAATTTTTATTAATTAATGGAAATTAATTAATTAAAATACCATTTAGGTTTCTAAAAATGACAAAAAAATTCACATTGCATCTTAGGAAATTTAGAAACATTGTCAAACCATTCATACAAATTTCTTTTTGGTTTTGATCTAATTTTGACATTTTTCTTGAATTTAGGGTTCATAAAATTCCCTTTTTAGAACCCTAACTTTGAAAATTCTTTTCTGCCTAACCATGAAGGGTTTGACAATGATTCTTTTTGTGTTGTTTTCCATATAGCATGTAGTTTCTAGGATATTTTTGCCATGAATTTATCTTGCATTTACCATTTGATTTACATTTTTTCTCTTAAGGTACCCAAAAACCCAAGTTAACTTAGAAAATTCACAACTTTCTTTAGGTTAAGAGTTAGACCTTCTCCTTTGGGGTGTGATATCATATGGAGTTAAGGTTAGTTTGAGCCCATTTTCAAATTTTATCATGTGATTTGCTTCTATTTTTTTCATTTGCATCTCATCCTTTCATGTAACCCTAATCTTGCATCCATACTTGCATCTTACATTGCATTGCATGAACATGTGAACTTTCCATGACATTATAATCACTTGTATGCCATATTAGACATCTTAAGACATTGCTTGAACATTGCTTTGTCATTTATTCATACATTTTCTATGCTTTTCATTCATTTCATTTCATAAACATCCATGTGTTTTCATGCTTCCTACATGTTTCTTTTGCATTCTTTCTCTTTGTATGAACATTCATAACACTTGGCATGCCTTTGCATCATCTCATAGCATCATTTGCATCATGTGTTTGCTTCTGGTTTTGGTTTTTACCTTTGCATATACTTCATTTCATTTCATTTCTTTCCTTATGCTAACCTTTTTCAGGTGGTAAGTAACTTGAGAAGTGAATTTGCCTTCACTTCTCAGTTCTCTTCGTCTTTTTCTTATGCATCCTTGCTGCATTTTCCTTTGTCTTAGAGTGAGCTTGCTCATTCATGTTCATCTCTCACTTTCTTTCTCCAAGTTACTTATCTTCTTCAGTGAAGTAAGTAACTTGTTTCTTCTTCTTCTCCTCCTTTCATCTGCTCCTTCCATTGGTGGCTTCTTTGAAGATCTCTTTTAAGCCTCACAAACCATAGGAACATCCAAGCATGTCAATAATTAGGGTTGTGATTAGTCCCCCTTTAGTTTTTGCCTTTGTGTCTTCTTTGTGTCTCTCTTCTCATCTCATCATTAGAGACTAAACCTTTAAGGCTTTAGGACTTTGGAATTAGGGTTATGCCTGCATCCTTCTCTTAGGATGGAGTGTATAACTTTAATCCTAAGTGTTAAACCCTTAATTTGTTTAAACCTCTTAATCAGTTCATCTAATAATCACTAAGACATTAACTTGTAACTTGGGCCTTGCATTAGGGTTCTAATTCTTCCTTTATTGGTTAAGAAGGACTAACCCTAGTGTTTAATGGACAAGTCCCCCTCAATTTGTCTTACAAATTTAAAACTCACTTCTTAATCTCACCTTAATTAAAATCCATTTAATAAAGGTTTGTTTTGTCATGAGGTTAATCCCTAACCATGGATTAAGTTTAGGTATCTTCCTCAGCTTAAGTGTGCTCATCTATTATCCTTCTATTAGGATGGTGTAATGAGTTCACTAATCTTTGATTATGGCTTAAATTCATTACTTAACACTAAACAGAAACTCAAAAACATCTAAATAATCACAAGTAGGTTAATGATCTTAATCCTACATCATCATGGTAATTAAGTTGATATGTTTATATCATGCTTAAGGTATTCTCATTATCCCTTATCAAAGGTAGGATATGATGAGTTTACTAACCCTTGGTTTAGTCTTAAGATCATTAACTTATGACAAACACAAAAAGCAATAAAAGATTGAAAACATAAAAAACAAACAATAATCGTCTCCTTCGGGATTCTTTTCTCATCATCTTCATTCACAAACGAGAACTTGCTTCTTCCGTCTAATGCAAGACAGTTAGCACTTGAGCCAGACGAGTCATACACTTGAGCATAGACAAGCAAGCAGTTCATCAGTTAATTTATCTTTCAGTCTCTTTGAGTCGAATTACGGTGTTCTGACTTCCTCATTGCACGAGAGGATACGTAGGAATAACTTAACTGTTATCGAACAAATGTCTCTGTCTCTTTCCCCCTCTTTCAGCATTATCCTTTAAGCCTCATTCCTGAGCACCTCACTTCACTTTCTTGCACTGACACTTGTACTTTTTTTTCCAGCTTTGGCACACAGATAGCACAAACGCTACCCCTTTAAACACAATCTTTTAAGCGTGGATCCCGTCGAGTACGACGGACAATCTAGGTGCTAATACCTTCCAAGCTTGTAACCAACCCCCTTTCTCAGTTTCTCTGGTTCGCAATCGTCTTATCCATCTCTTTCCAGGTTTATGCAGCATTACCTTTCCTTCGGGATAAAAATGCATAGCTGGCGACTCTATTTACCCTCACCTCATTTCTCTTTTCGCCGACCATTCGCGCTTGTACCGGGATGCGAATCTTCGGGAGCGATAGCTTGGCGACTCTGCTGGGGAACCTTTATATTGCAACTAGGGCTACTGGTTCCTTTTTATGGGTTCCTCCTAGCGCTTGTTTGATTTGTGTTTACAGGGGTGTTATGTGCTACTTGTTCTTATTTATTTACTTTATTTATTGTTTTATGTACAACTTTATTTATTGCTTTCTTTTACAGTTTTATGCATTTCATACTGTCATTATCATGTGTTGGATCTGCTGTTTTCTTGGTGGGTGGGGATCATTGAGTGAGTAAGGTCCTATACTTGGGACCTGAGTGACACATAGGCTAGAGTGGCTTCATATTCTTTCCCATTCCATTTCAGTCTGGTGCGGGAATATGAAACATGGTTCAGATATGGGTTTATTCTTAAGAACTCTGTGCTACAGATTTCCTGTAGTACTAGGGATATCTAGGAAGCCTGCTAAGTCTGGATGACCTTTTTATGACCTTCAACATCTGAGGTGAATTAGAGGAGGATCTTTTATGGTTATTGTAAACATTGTACCTCCGGGTTAGAAGTGTTTAAACTTCTCATAACTGATCCAAGTCTGAGGATCCTTGTTCTAGAACATTACCTGTGAGGGGGTTGGGATGTTTGCAGGTTTGCAGGAACCCTTGGCCTCATCATACCTTTTGTTACTAGAGTTGTTAAGGTTGTATTATTTGGACAGTTCTTGTGATTACCCTGGACTTGTGACTCTTTATTTGAGTCCCCCACCTGGTCACTGGATTTCTAAGCCTCCATCCGGACTTATGAACATATATGTACTTTTACCAAGGCAGATAAACAGATCCAGCACTTGATCACAAACCCTTTGCATATCATTTTGCATACATCATTTCTGCATCATTTAACATTTGCTTATTTGTTTTACAGGGTATCCATCTTATCATCTTTTGTTTGGTTTTGACCCCTTCTGCTGCTCAGATTCCTTCAGTCATCTTCTCAAGCATCTGTTTTAGTTATCTTCTCCAGTACCTTCATCAATTTGTCAGTGATTTCTCCTCCATCTATCTTCATCAGAGACCCATATCCAGCATCTCATTCAGTGACCTTCATCAACAGTTGCTCTCAGCTTCTTCACCAGCATTCATGGACACTTCAAGAAAGAGCAACATCACTAACCACTTCTTTGAGCCCACCCTGACTGGCATCAGACAGATCCGTTCCATCATTACACCTAATTATGTCCCACTATTCAGAGAGTATTATGTAGGCATATTGGATATGGTCATATATCTAGATGCATCTCAGAGGAGCATGATCCATACTTGCTTGCAGTTTTATGATCCTCCACTCAGATGTTTCACATTTCCTGATTTCCAGTTAGGACCTCTGCTAGAAGAATTTTCCATGTTCTTAGGAGTTCCTATCAGGAGAGGGATTCCTTTCAACCCTGAGATGGTTGCTCCCAGGAATGAAGACATATCCAGGGCATTGCATTTGGAGCCTGCCCTCATTGATCAGAACATGACAACCAAGGCTGGGGTTCCAGGCCTTCACCTAGACTTCTTGATCTCCCAGGCTACCCTGCATGCTACAGTAGGGGAATGGAAGGTTGTCTGTGCACTTCTAGCCCCCAGTATATATGGGGTTATCTTGTTTGTAGACGAGCCAAAGTTTGTGAGCAAGAATGCCATTCACCTGTTCTTATTGAGGAACCCAGTTCCTACCTTGCTGGGAGACTTCTACTACTCAGTACATCAGAGGAATGAGAAGCAAAGAGGAAGACTAGTCAGATGTTATGCTCCTCTCTATTACTCTTGGCTTCTAAGACACTTGCCAAAGACAGATACCTTCCTGAACCCTCATCAGCAAAAGAACTGGGCTAAGAGATTTATTGCCTTGACGTCAGAAGACATTAGATGGTGCACTCAGAGCACCAAAGGCAAGGACATCATTACTAGCTGTGGGCAGTATCCTAATGTTCCTTTGATAGGAGTGAAAGGTTGCATCAACTACAACCCTTTACTATTTAAGAGACAATTAGGGTATGCTTTGGTTCACCCTCCCAGAGGGCAAGATTTGGCTGAGACCCTCTACTGTGAAATCCAACCCAACTCTGCTGTTGTCAGGCAAGCTGCCTGGGCTTGGGATAACATCCAGACTAAGGGAACAACCCTCCTTGGCAAGTGCAACAACATTGCTTTAGCACAGTATTCTGATTAGTCTCGTACCAGAGCTCAGATCACCCGAATGCCATTCACTTTAGAGGATGTACCTGGGCCTTCTACAGCACAACCTGCAGCTACTGTCAGTTTGGAAGAGTTTGAAAAGCTGAAGGAAAGAAGTACTCAGCTATCTGAATCCTTAAAGAAGACTCTCTGGGAGAGGAATGACAGATGTCTGGATAATGAGAGGTTAAAGAGGCTCAGGATCGAGCACTTGACCAAGATTGAGAAGACGGACGACTACATCAAGAAGGCTAGGGCATAGGAATTGGTACTGAAGAATGCTTGCAAGGAAGCAAAGACTCAGAAGGATAGGGCAGAGCATTATCTAGAGGAGAGCTAGGCTAGGTGGATCAGGATCACTGAAGCCCATGCACAAGAAGATCAAAGGACTCAAGCTAATATAGAGCAGTTGGAGGCTAGTGAAAAGAAGCATCAGGAGGCTTTGTTGGCAGCTCAGAAAGAGATATATGAATTGAAGCTCTGGGAGGGGTTGAAGAGGTCAAAGGATCAGGATAAGCATAAGAAGTTAACCAGTGTCATTGCTACCAGGAACCTCCTCATCAGGACTATTACAGAACACCCAGTAGGTCCAGTGACTGAGGCCTTCCTGAAGGAAGTCAGAGAGGATGACTTTGGATTGGATGTTTGATTCTTTTGCTTGTACTTTTCTTTTGTTGTACTTTTCTTTTTTTGTTGTACTTTGACCCACCATGGGAATGTCATTTGTAATCAAACTATGTATTTTCACTCCTTGTAATATATCAGTTTATATTATTTGGTGGGCTTAATCTCTCAACATCATCAGCATTTCCTCAAGGTCTGGAAAGGTCAAAACCAACGAACCAAACCGGATACCCTTGGAAGACAAATAGGCATATTGCATTGCATACTAACAT
Source organism: Lathyrus aphaca (assembly GCA_963966055.1). Lineage (NCBI taxonomy): Eukaryota > Viridiplantae > Streptophyta > Magnoliopsida > Fabales > Fabaceae > Lathyrus > Lathyrus aphaca. Next base: position 20,666,044 of record OZ014519.1, on the reverse strand, counting down.
TTTCTTTGTTTTGTAGGTTTTTGTTTTATTGTTGTTTCTCACTTTGTTGTGGTTTCAGGAAACATTGCTCGCAGAAGAGTGTTCCCTGTCAATAGAATACACCGGTACCTGACAAGAAACAACCTTCCGGGACTCCAAATGGATCAAGTTCAGCAAGACATGGATGAAGTAAGGGCCCAGATGGCCAATGAGAGGGTTGAGATGAGGAATCAGATGACCCAATTCATGACTGTAATGACTGGCTTAGCTCAGAGCCAGGAAAGACTAAGGGAGTTGGTTGAAAGGCACACCCCTGAAGAACACCATCCAGGTACAGGAGGTACCAGTAATAACGATCACGTGTAACCTCGCACTGATCCACCAGAGTTTGGGCCTCATCTAAACCCAGAAATCAATGCCATAAGGAATACTCAGGGTAACACTACTGGAGGAAGAGTCTTGCAAGAGGATCCTCAAGAAGAGAAGTTTATGGAGACGAAGTTTACGACCGTAGGCTGGATGAAATTGCAGAGAAGCTGAGGTCTCTTGATCCCAAAATTCCCTGGGTTTTGATGTAATGGACATGGGACTGGTGGAAGGGGTGAGAATTCCACACAAGTTCAAACCCCCGTGTTTCGAAAGGTATAATGGCACATCCTGCCCACGCACCCACCTTCAATCATTCTTGGGAAGATTAAAAGCATACACCATGGACGAAAAGTTGTGGATGTTTTACTTCGAGGATAGTCTAAAAGGGGCATCCCGAGAATGGTATTCCCATTTGACTAGAGCCACGGTAAGAAACTGGAAGGACTTGGCTGAAGCTTTTATCCGTCAATATCAGTATAACTTGGACATGGCCCCAAACAGGACCCTTCTGATGGGAATATCTCAATCTTCCCATGAAAGCTTTAGGGAGTATGCCCAAAGGTGGAGGCAACTTGCTGCTGCAGTTCAACCCCCCATGTCTGAAAGGGAGATGGCAGACATGTTCATGAATACCCTCCAGGGTACATATATTGACAGATTGGCTGCATTTTCTTCCACCAGCTTTGCAGATGTGGTGATAGTTGGGGAAAGAATAGAGAGCCTACTGAAGATGGGAAAGATCTTCGACAACGGTGCCAGTTCAAACAGTGCAAGGAAGCCATTTGCTGGGCCCCGTAGATCTGGTGAGACAAACTCTGTACACATGGGAAGAGGGAGACCCCAATATTTACCCAGGACAATTGCTGCTGTTACTATCCCTGCTCCACCTCCTCAGTATACTCAACAACCGCAACACTTTGTGCAACAACAACAGTTTCCGCAACATAGATCATACAACAATAATAACAACAATCAACAACAACGCCCGTTTCAACAGCGGCCATCTCAGGTCAACCGGGTAATTGACCCCATTCCAATGCCATATGCTACCCTACTGCCACAACTCCTAAAGCTCAATCTTGTTGAGTTGAGGACATTGGCTCCACCTGATCCTCAAAACCTTCCTAGAAACTATGATGTCAATGCTAGGTGTGCTTTTCACTCTAACGCACCTGGTCACTCTACGGAAAAATGCAGAGCCCTGCATATGAAGGTCCAGGATCTGGTAGATTCAAAGGCCCTGAACTTTGCACCACCTCCCAATGTAATGAAAAATCCTATGCCAAGCCACAATGGGCCAAGGATTAATGCTGTAGAGGATGGTTCACCCATGAGTTTAATAGAAGACATTGCATGTATTCAGACACCTCTAGCAGAGGTTAAAGCCTAGCTTTTAAAGTGCCAAGTGTTTCCAGGTTGTGAGGCCTGTTGTGAATCATGCAAACTTTCTAAGAATGGGTGTGCTAGCTTGAGGAGTGGAATTAATGGCTTGATCAAAGAAGGCATTCTGCAAATTACAACCACAGCTTCTACAACACCAGCAGCTCTTTTGTCAACAACAAGTGATTCTTCTACAAATGCAACAACCATCGTTCCAAATGGTTCTTCTACAACTACAACAACCATTGTTCTAACTGATTCAGCAACAACTCTAGCAATCATTCCATCTGTCACTTCAACACACAACAATTCATTTGCATCGGCTATTACAACTTCAACAACCAATAATGATGTTTCCACTGTCACAATTTATTATGACCCGACAACGGTCCTGAATCCCAACAACTTTCAGCAGTCTCAACAGTCTCAACAAAGCTTCAATTCACCTCCACCAACATCCACCAGAGGTCCTGTTACTATTTTCTATGATCCACAGACTATTACAGTCCCAACATCTGCTGGAGTGAGCCCAGACACTATCACGGTGCCCGGGCCAATCCCATATGATAAAGGCAGTGCTATACCATGGAATTATGGTGCTGATCTGTACTGCAGTGAAGAGAAAGTCCTTCTTGATTCTCCAGTTCTCACTCCCCAAGTGGACAATGTTGGGGGAGGCAGAGGCTTCACCCGAAGCGGACGTCTCTTCGCATCATAAGTCTCTAGAACCAATACTGAGGCAGAGGCTGTTGCCAAAGCCAAAGGGAAGAGTGTGATACCGGAAGAATCTGCATCAAAAGAAACTCATAAATCATCCTTCAATCAAGATGTGGATGAGTTCATGAGAATTATTAAAAGAAGAGACTATAAAGTTATGGACCAGCTCCACCAGAATCCTTCTAAGATCTCTATACTATCCCTGCTGTTGTGTTCCGAAGCCCATCGGGATGCACTACTCAAAGTTCTGCCTACGTGCCAGAAGAGATCATTGTAAATCAGCTGGAAACAGTGGTATCAAATGTCAATACTAGCCATGGGCTAGGTTTCACTGCTACTGATTTAACAACAGAAGGACGTCTCCACAACAAAGCCTTGCACATAACCCTGGAGTGCAAAGGAGCTGTACTATCTCAGTTCTTGTAGACACTGGGTCCTCACTCAATGTCTTACCCAAGAAAGCCCTTGTCAAGCTCAAGTATGATGGGATAGCTCTCCGGCCAAGTAACCTTGTGGTCAGGGCTTTTGACGGCTCCAAGAGATCTGTTATTGGAGAGGTGGAGCTACCAGTGATAATCGATCCACAAGTCTTTAAGACCATTTTCTATGTGATGGACATACAGCCTGCTTACAGTTGTTTGCTAGGTCGACCTTGGATTCACGCCGCAGGTGCAGTAACGTCGACCCTTCACCAGAAATTGAAGTATGAATGGGAAGGACAGATTATCACCATCTGTGGTGAGGAAGACATATTTGTTAGCCATCTGGCTACATACAAGTATATTGAGATGGATGGTGAAATCCATGAGACAATGAGCCAAGGGTTCGAGGTCATGAATGTCAATGAGGCTACTGAAGTATTTGCTGCATCCTAGGAAGACAGGATGAGTACTTCAATTGTCTCTTATCAGCAAGCCCGAAAGGTTGTTGAAGACGGTAATGCTCAAGGCTGGGGCAAGCTACTGCTAGTGGAAAAGAAGGAAGATAGATTTGGTTTAGGTTACAGACCATTCCGACAAGATCAATCAGAGGCTGCAAAAGAGCCCAAGTTCATAAGTGAGGGGATGCTCACCCAAGATGCTGTTAACAATCTGGAAGACGAGGTGGAAAGAGACCGCAACCTAGAGAGCTGGATACGTCCAAGGATCCCGGGGAACCAAGTCTTTAACTGGTCTTCCCAGGAAATTATAAGGGTTACTCCTGCAGAGTAATTATTATTTCCTGTCTTTTAGCATGCATCAAGTCCTGCATCTTGCCCAAGGTGTCAAGACTCATTTTGTAATAGGGCCATATTGTAATTTTGTGCAAATGATTAATCAATGAATATCGGACATCTTTTGCAAACGAGTCTCTTTTTCGCTCACTGTCTTTTCATTTTTCACTTTTGTACAAAACAATAAAATGGCAATGTTTTCAAAATAAATAACTTCATTTTCACTTTTTCTAAACAAGATTAAAACTGATCACTAAAACGAACCAATCTCAACCCTTGCAGAGATTATCCTCCAGATTGCACCGACAACAACACTGCTATGACCTTGTATGACTTCGACAATCCAATTAATCCAGCTGATGAAGGGGTTGAAGAAGACTATGAGTTACATGAAGAGTTAGCCAGGTTGTTGAGGCAAGAAGAGAAAGTGATTACCCCTCATCAAGAGGAGGTTGAAACGGTTAATCTTGGTACCGAAGAAGACTTGAAAGAAGTGAAGATCGGGGCCAGTCTGCAGGATTCGGTGAAGGAACAACTTATTGACATGCTTCGAGAATACGTCGACGTCTTCGCTTGGTCCTATCAAGACATGCCGATACTGATATTGTTATGCACAAGCTGCCATTGAAGGAAGATTGTCCTCCAGTAAGAAAAACGCTACGCCGTACTCGTCCAGATATGGCCATGAAGATTAAGGAAGAGGTACAAAAACAGTGGGACGCCGGTTTCCTTGCTGTAACTAGTTACCCGCCGTGGGTCGCTAATATTGTACCAGTGCCTAAGAAGGATGGAAAAGTAAGGATGTGTGTGGATTACCGGGATTTGAACAGAGCTAGCCCTAAGGATGATTTCCCATTACCTCACATTGACGTATTGGTCGACAACATAGATCAGTTCTCGGTTTTTTCCTTCATGGATGGGTTTTCTGGGTATAATCAAATCAAGATGTCACCCGAAGACATGGAGAAGACTACCTTCATCATACCTTGGGGCATGTTTTGTTATAAGGTAATGCCTTTTGTATTAAATAATGCCGGGGCAACTTATCAACGGCTATGGTAACATTATTCCACGACATGATCCACAAAGAAATTGAATGCTACGTGGATGACATGATTGCCAAGTCCCTCACTGAAGAAGACCATCTGGTAAATCTGCTGAAGTTTTTAAAGCGTCTGAGAAAGTATCAGTTGAAGCTAAACCTCAACAAGTGCACATTCGGGGTACGATCCGGTAAGCTGCTGGGATTCATCATAAGTGAGAAGGGAATTGAAGTCAATCCTGACAAAGTCAAAGCCATTCAAGAGATGCCTGCACCTAGGACTGAAAATGAAGTTAGGGGGTTCTTAGGTAGATTGAACTACATATCAAGGTTCATATCTCACCTTACTGCAACCTGTGAGCCCCTGTTTAAATTGTTAAGAAAGGAACAAACGGTCAGGTGGAACGAAGATTGTCAGAAGGCTTTTGACAAGATCAAGGAGTACCTGCAAGAACCTCCCATTCTTATGCCTCCAGTTGAAGGAAGACCTCTAATAATGTACCTGACAGTATTAGAAGGATCAATTGGGTGTGTGTTGGGCCAGCATGATGAGTCTGGTCGAAAAGAGTATGGAATATACTACCTAAGCAAAAAGTTTACCGACTGTGAACAATGTTATTCACTGCTCGAGAAAACTTGTTGTGCTTTAGCGTGGGCTGCTCGCCGACTAAGACAGTATATGTTGACTCACACTACTTTGTTGATCTCAAAGATGGATCCAGTCAAGTAAATATTTGAGAATCCAACACTTACCGGAAGGGTTGCAAGATGGCAAATGATCTTAACAGAATATGACATTCAGTACACATCTCAGAAGGCCATCAAGGGCAGTGTACTGTCTGACTATCTGGCTGAGCAACCCATTGGTGATTACCAGCCAATGAGATTTGACTTCCCTGATGAAGACATCATGTTCCTAAAAGTAAAAGATCATGAAGAGCCTTTTCACACTGAAGGACCTGATCCTGAAGAATAATGGAAAATGATGTTTGATGGGGCTGTTAATATGAATGGTCATGGAGTTGGTGCAATGCTCATTACACCTAAAGGAGTTCATATGCCTTTCTCGGCAAAGCTCACTTTTAACTGCACTAACAACGAAGCTGAATACGAAGCCTGTATCATGGGTCTTGAGGAAGCCATCGACCTTAGGATCAAAACTTTAACTGTATTCGGAGATTCAGCTTTGGTAATCAATCAGACCAACGGCAAATGGTACACTCACCAAGAGCATCTAATTCCATACCGTGACTATACAAGGAGATTATTGACTTTCTTTACAACAATCAAACTTGAGTACATCCCTCGAGATGAAAATCAGTTTGCAGGCGCTTTAGCTACCATTTCCTCCATGATCAAGGTTCATACTGCCAATTATGTACCTCGAATTTCGGTATCCAGACTTGACCAACCAGCATACATATTCTCTGTGGACATTGCTAAAGATGACAAGCCTTGGTTCCATGACATCAAATGCTTCTTAGAGGATCAGACATACCCACCTGGGGCATCATCCAATGATAAGAAGACATTGAGAAGGCTGGCTGGTAGTTTCTTCCTAAATGTTGATGGTTCATAATACAAAAGAAACTTTGACATGGTGCTTCTCAGATGTGTTGATAAGAAAGAAGCAGACTTACTGATGCACGAGGTGCATGAAGGATCTTTCGGTACCCATGCCGGAGGACATGCCATGGCTAAGAAAATATTAAGATCAGGTTATTACTGGATCACAATGGATGCAGACTGTTGTGCCTATGCCAGAAAATGCCAAAAATGCCAGATCTACGCAGATAAAGTGCATGTGCCTCCAAATTCTTTGAACGTGATGTCTTCACCTTGGCCCTTTGCTATGTGGGGCATTGACATTATTGGAAAGATCGAACCGACTGCTTCAAATGGCCACAGATTCATCCTAGTAGCCATTGATTACTTCGCCAAATGGGTTGAAGCAGCTTCGTATGCAAACGTCACCAGACAAGTGGTAGCTAGGTTTCTGAAAAGAGACATCATCTATCGATATGGAGTTCCTGAGCGAATCATTACTGACAATGGTTCCAATTTGAACAACAAAATGATGGCATAACTATGTCGGGACTTCAAAATCCAACATCACAACTCTTCTCCTTACAGGCCAAAGATGAATGGCACTATTGAGGCAGCTAATAAGAACATCAAGAAGATTGTGCAGAAGATGGTGGTCACTTACAAAGACTGGCACGAGATGCTACCATTTGCCTTGAATGGGTATCAGACCTCAACCAGAACGTCTACTGGGGAAACACCGTATCATCTTGTGTATGGTATGGAGGCAGTCCTACCTGTTGAAGTTGAATTACCCTCTATACAGGTACTGATAGATGTAAAGTTGAATGAAGCAGAATGGGTCCGTTCTCGGTACAATCAACTAAATCTGATCGAAGAAAAGAGATTATATACAACTTGTCATGGGCAGTTATATCAGAGAAGAATGAAGAAAGCCTTCGATCAGAAAGTCATGCTTCGGGAATACCAAGTGGGAGATCTTGTGCTGAAAAGACTCCTTCCTCCTCATACAGACCACAGGGGCAAGTGGACTCCAAATTACGATGGCCCATTCATAGTAAAGAAGGTTTTCTCTGGTGGAGCACTGATGCTCACTACTATGGATGGTGAAGATTTCTTATCCCCTGTGAATTCAGATGCAGTTAAAAAATACTTCGCATAAAATGACCCGTTGGACATAAAAACAGAATGTAAGTCCAGGCAAGAATAGGGCATCCCGACAAGTCAAAAACAAATAAAAGACTCGGGCAAAAATAAAGGAAAAAAAAATGTACACCCGCTGAGTTGAAAAGCCGCATTGGACAGCTCAAGCAAAAATGGGTATCCCGGTGGATTGAAAACCCGAAAGGGTGATCCACGCAAAATAAGGGAATAAGCGAACAACTGCATTCTGAATTCGTCTGTATCACTTACAACATGGCAAGCTTCAAAAGGTTAAAGCATCGGTCTGAATCAACCCTCTTTAGAAAGCAAGATATGAAGAACATCAAGGTCATACAAGTCATAGCAAAGGAAGCTCGCCAAAGCGTCGTTAACATTGCCAGCACTTTTACTTTTTCAATTTGTAACAATCTCCTCATTCCAGGGGATCTGTTTCTTTTACTGTATTTGCCAATTCAGGGCACCCAGATTTATAAAATTAGAGTTTTCAGTCACACCTCTTCTTGCACATTTCTGTTTCGTTTGCAAAATTTCTAATATCCATGATATAATATTTGCATAAAAACAAATGATCCATTCTTAATAAATGCTTGCAGGAAATAATCTTACTTCCAGGAATATCTAACTCCTATGAGGGAATCCGGTAAGGGATACCTTGAGATACTTGTGCGTTTCTTTGTCTTAACAGGATTGTAGGCATTCAAATACGCAGCATGGGGCATGTCAAGCATCACTTCCCCAACACACCTCCTCCAAGTAGTATCTGGATTACTTCTTCCAGTGGAGTTGTCAAAGCCTCCTCATCCCCAATCGGGATCCCCACAGATATCTCTAGGAAGATCTTTCAGTGATCTTTCCTCCCCCAAACAGAGTACCAAGTCTCTTAAAGACAAAAGAACCATTTCCCTGCAGAGTTCCAGCCTCTCCCTAGAAGAGCAATGCCTGAAATTCTCACACAACAAAGTGACGGAAGCTTCCTCATCCCCAGCTGGGTTTTCTCCTTACCGGATAGATCTATCAGTGATCTATTGCCCCAAAGCAGAGCCATATATCTTATCAGATCTACCAATGATCTTCCCCAGCTGGGATTCTCCTTCAAGCAGATCAGCCAGAGATCTCCAACAGCAGGATCTGAATCCCGGATCGGTCTCTTTTTTGCATAATCATAGAATTCGCATCATTTTTCCCCACAAAGCGTAGCATTCCGTCTAAAACAGAGCATTACGGCAAAAATCAAACATTTGAATGATAACAAGCCAGGTTCGAACTAGTCACCTGCAAATATCACCAGTATTCCACCAGCAATGTATATAAAAGCACACATCTCTTGCAAGTAATAAAAGCTAAAGCGTCCCCTTTGCACACCTTAACACAAATACATGTTCATATGTACCTTTCCGACACTCGTCCGTGTCATTCTATTCCCCTGCAGATGTAAGCCACAAACATCCTCTGTGATTATAGATACCTATACACTCTCTTGACACCCGTCCGTGTCACCACTCCCCAGCATGGTTGCCCAAACACTTATTGCAAACCAAATACTTCTCTATAAACACTTGTTACAAACCAAGTACTTGTTTATAATATACTCCTTTCGACACTCGTCTGTGTCATCCTATCCCCGCAGGTCGCCAGAACACCTTTAACACTCATAAGTTCATAACTTATATGCTTTCTCTTCTGACACCCGTCCGTGTCACCTTTCCCCAACAAGTTGAACACTCGTCCGTGTCTTGCTCATACTTCACAATACTTGTTCATACTTATACAGATACTCGTCCGTATCTTGTATATACACTTATTCCCCACAGATTCGGCACTCGTCCGTGTTCTTTGTTAACCAGTTGGTACTCGTCCGTATCATCATCTTTGAACATGCGTCAGCGTTTGTTTCTACCGATACTCGTCCGTATCATGGTCTTAAGGATGCTCGTTCGCATCTTTAATCCATACACAGCGTCAGAACACTTATACTTTTTATTCTTGAGCGTAAGCACTCGTCCGTGTCACCATTCCCCAGCAAAGTAACTTTTTTTCTATCCGACATTCATCCTATGTCATGATACTTTCGGCAGCCGTACCCTGCCAGGTGATCGTCCTTCACCTTTGGATGACCGTCCCTCATCCTTTCCCCCAGTGGAGTCTCCATTACTGGAACCCCTTTCTATCTGACATTCGTCCTATGTCGTGATAAAGAGCAGCCGTCCCCTGCTAGGTGATCGTCCTTCACCTTTTTGTTGATTGTCCTTCATCAATTTTATCTGATGGCCGTCCCCATCGTTGGTCTTGTTATCTGACATTCGTCCTATGTCATGATAAACCCCGAGAGAATCTGTACCCTGCTAGGTGATCGTCCTTCACCTTTTGATGATCGTCCTTCATCATGCTTATTCGATGGTCGTCCCCATCGTCGACCTTTTCTATCCGACATTCGTCCTATGTCGTGATAAAGAGCAGCCGTCCCCTGCTAGGTGATCGTCCTTCACCATTGATGACCGTCCCTCATCATTTATTTCATTTATTCTTTGAACCGATGGTCGTCCCCATCGCTGTTTACCATTACTTTAGAAGCTTTGTGGCCGTCCCCATCATTGCTTTTGTCTTAATCCCCATAGAACTATTTTACTTTACTTGATGGCCATCCCCATCATGGTATCTTTATTTCCCCAGCTTGTCGGCCGTCCCCGTCATTGCTTGATTTACCGTTTATCCCCAGCAGTCGTCCTCCATCACCCACATTTGATAATCATGCAATACTTTCTTTTACAATTTATATTCCTTTTCTTCTTCTCCCCAGTGAGTGCAAATTTTGGACTGTCTTTGGTATTCAACCACAAGTTATCTTGTTTGTATGTTAAGCCAGACGCTTACATCCTACACAGCTAACTCATGTTTGAATAGGGGCAGCTGTAAACACCCCAAATTTTCCCTCACTCATCACACCATTGACTTGTGATCTTTCATATTTGCATTAGTTTATGCATATCATATCATATGGCATTTTTGCTTCACTGCATTAGTTCAAATTCATTTGCATCTAGGGTTTGTGATCTGAGCAATCCAAAGATCTATCTGGGCCACTCCAAAGGCCTCCAATCATTCCAAGAAGGTCCATATGTGTTCTATCATCAAATTATATCCCTCAAAGATCAAGGAAGTCAAGAAATCACAAGAACTTGGAGAGCATGGAAGCAGAGCTAGGGTTTCACTGCACAGATGACCTGAAATTAGGGTTTTGGTTTCAGAGGCCATAACTCCAAATATTTTGGTCATTCTTGTTTCTAATAGTCTCAATATGTTATAAGGATCATGTGTACCAATTTTGATGAAGCAATTCATTATGGAAGTCATTTGTTCATTAGGTAACTTCTTGAGCAAGTCAGAGCAAAATCAGGGCATCTGAGGCCCCCACCAATGGAACCAAAGTGTATTTTTCTTCAAATTGAAGTTATATGATCTTTATTTGATCATTGAAGTGTTTGTAAGTTCACAAAATTGAAGAAATTTGAGCTAAACCAAAAGTTGCCAAAAATGGAAATGACTTGTAATGGAAACTTTCCATTTTGGGAAAGTATTTCAACCTCCTCTTTCTCAACCAAAAATGCTTCAAATGAAAAATTCTTGGTCATGAAAGTTGTAGATTGGATCATTCCCTTTTCAAAAAGTATAAGAATAAGTCCTAATTCATTATGGAACTCAAGTTATAGCCTTGCAAAGTTGGCAAAAATCCTATAATTTTCACTTTCACACCAAAGAGGATTTTTTGCAATTTCACAAACCAAGCCATTTTGTGACCTCTAATCACTTTCCAAACATCATACACACATGATACATTGCATTGTGACCAAAATTGTCCAAAGAATCATTCCATTTCATGCCTTGAACTTCAAGTAATTCAAAAGGGGCCAAAGTTCTTCAAATTTGCAAAAGGGCATGAATCTTCTCATACACTTGCTGCAACACCCCAATCTCAATCCCATGGCTCTCCTTGATCAATGTTGAGCCAGGACATGCCATAGAACAGCTGCAACATGAGCCCATACCTCAAGTACACAATTTGTTGACTTTTTGCAAAAGGACCCATACCAATCAGCTGCAGCCACAACCACTCTCTGGCCAATAGGGTTATGTTATGTGGACCAAAAGCAAGCCAATGCATAACACACACAAGCCTGAATCAGTTCATACACCAAGTTTCACAAAAATCACCTTCAAGAAAAAACTTTCGAAACTCTCTGTCTAGCCACTCAAACTCCAAACAAACTTCATCATTCAACTCACCATCATCATTAGAACATTTCCCAGCCATTACAAAGCCCTAAAAGTCAGCCAAACACAAACACGATTTCAGGCCAGTTGAGGTGCAACCACTTAATCCAACCATTCTAAACTCCTTCAAAGCATTGCAACATCATCAGGGGGTCAAGAGAAGTGGATTTGCACAAGAGAAGAGGTCCAAAAGCTCCAAACTGAGAAAGCTCAAGCTCAGGTAACCTCAAGAACATTTTTTCCAGAAATGAAATTTTAAGTTCCTAAATGAATCTATGTGATGTGTTGATCATGCTGTTGTTTTTATTTTTGAAAATGGTTGCGTATTAAGGATTTCATGTCTGTCTGAAAGTTTTGCCATTTTTATGATTTTCTTTGAATCTTGAAAATGATGAATGAGAAATATGTTTTGATGCTTGATTTGTGCTTAGGGTTGTTAGGAGATGTGATCTGGAGCTTTAGAGCTCTGGAAATAACCTAGGGAAGAAGTTTGATGTTTGGGGTCACCGGAGAAGATGACCGGAGCTTGCTCCGGTCACCTGAATGTGGTTAGGGTTAATTAATTAAGGTTAGTAATCAGTTTGAATAGCAGCCTTAGGATCTTGCTTAGCGCGCGTTTCTACGGCCCAGATCATTTCACTTAAACCCTAAATCTTGTTTAATTTAATTAATTAGTTTAATTAATCCAAAAATGCCAGAACACATCCCAACCATTGATCTGCACGCGCATTTCCCCCCAGTTTGAATCTGATCCCTTGGATTGGATTACTTTCATTTATTTCAATTTTTATTTCATTTAAATCCTATTTTCTTTACCATTTTATTTAAAATACTTAAAAAATCATAAAAATATTTCCTTCTGCATTTTAATTTCAAATATTTTTCTTCACCCAAAACCATTTTTATTTTTATTTTTTGCATTTAAAAATCATTTTAAAAATATTTAAATTTTTATTTTAATTAATTAATGGAAATTAATTAATTAAAATACCATTTAGGTTTCTAAAAATCACAAAAAACTTCACATTGCATCTTAGGACATTTAAAAACATTGTCAAACCATTCAACAAATTTTTTTTTGGTTTTGATCCAATTTTGATATTTTTCTTGAATTTTGGGTTCATAAAATTCCCTTTTTAGAACCCTAACTTTGAAATTTCTTTTCTGCCTAACCATGAAGGGTTTGACAATGATTCTTTTTGTGTTGTTTTCCATATAGCATGTAGTTTCTAGGATATTTTTGCCATGAATTTATCTTGCATTTTCCATTTGATTTGCATTTTTTATCTTAAGGTACACAAAAACCCTAGTTAACTTAGAAAATTCACAACTTTCTTTAGGTTAAGAGTTAGACCTTCTCCTTTGGGATGTGATATCATATGGGGTTAGGGTTAGTTTGAGCCCATTTGAAAATTTTTATCATGTGATTTGCTTATGTTTTTGTCATTTGCATCTCATCCTTTCATGTAACCATAATCTTGCATCCATACTTGCATCTTACATTGCATTGCATGAACATGTGAACTTGCCATGACATTCTAAGCACTTGTATGCCATCTTAGACATCTTAAGAAATTGCTTGAACATTGCTTGGTCATTTATTCATACATTTGCTATGCTTTTCATTCATTTCATTTCATAAACATCCATGTGTTTTCATGCTTCCTACATGTTTCTTTTGCATTCTTTCTCTTTGTATGAACATTCATAACACTTGGCATGCCTTTGCATCATCTCATAGCATCATTTTAATCATGTGTTTGCTTCTGATTTTGGTTTTTACCTTTGCATATACTTCATTTCATTTCATTTCTTTCCTTATGCTAACCTTTTTCAGGTGGTAAGTAACTTGAGAAGTGAATTTGCTTTCACTTCTCAGTTCTCTTCATCTTTTTATTATGCATCCTTGCTGCATTTTCCTTTGTCTTAGAGTGAGCTTACTCATTCATGTTCCTCTCTCACTTTCTTTCTCCAAGTTACTTATCTTCTTCAGTGAAGTAAGTAACTTGTTTCTTCTGCTTCTCCTCCTTTCATCTGCTCCTTCCATTGGTGGCTTCTTTGAAGATCTCTTTTAAGCCTCACAAACCATAGGAACATCCAAGCATGTCAATAATTAGGGTTGTGATTAGTCCCCCTTTAGTTTTTGCCTTTGTGTCTTCTTTGTGTCTCTCTTCTCATCTCATCATTAGAGACTAAACCTTTACGGCTTTATGACTTTGGAATTAGGGTTATGCATGCATCCTTCTCTTAGGATGGAGTGTATAACTTTAATCCTAAGTGTTAAACCCTTAATTTGTTTAAACCTCTTAATCAATCCATCTAATAATCACTAAGACATTAACTTGTAACTTGGGCCTTGCATTAGGGTTCTAATTCTTCCTTTATTGGTTAAGAAGGACAAACCCTAGTGTTTAATGGACAAGTCCCCCTCAAGTTGTCTTACAAATTTAAAACTCACTTCTTAATCTCACCTTAATTAAAATCCATTTAATAAAGTTTTGTTTTGTCATGAGGTTAATCCCTAACCATGGATTAAGTTGAGGTATCTTCCTCAGCTTAAGTGTGCTCATCTATTATCCTTCTATTAGGATGGTGTAATGAGTTCATTAATCTTTGATTATGGCTTAAATTCATTACTTAACACTAAACAAAAACTCAAAAACATCTAAATAATCACAAGTAGGTTAATGATCTTAATCCTACATCATCATGGTAATTAAGTTGAGATGTTTATCTCATGCTTAAGGTATTCTCATTATCCCTAATCAAAGGGAGGATATGATGAGTTTACTAACCCTTGTTTTAGGCTTAAGCTCATTAACTTATGACAAACACAATAATCGTCTCCTTCGGGATTCTTTTCTCATCATCTTCATTCACAAACGAGAACTTGCTTCTTCCGTCTAATGCAAGACAGTTAGCACTTGAGCCAGATGAGTCATACACTTGAGCATAAATAAGCAAGCAGTTCATGAGTCAATTTATCTTTCAGTCTCTTTGAGTCGAACTACGGCGTTCTGACTTCCTCAATGCACGAGAGGATACGTAGGCATAACTTAACTGTTATCGAACAAAAGTCTCTGTCTCTTTCCCCCTATTCCATCATTATCCTTTAAGCCTCATTCCTGAGCACCTCACTTCACTTTCTTGCACTGACACTTGTACTTTTTTTTCCAGATTTTACACACAGATAGCACAGACAGTACCCCTTTAAACACAATCTTTTAAGAGTGGATCCCGTCGAGTACGACGGACAATCTGGGTGCTAATACCTTCCCAGGTTGTAACCAACCCACTTTCTCAGTTTCTCTAGTTCGCAACCGTTTTATCCATCTCTTTCTAGGTTTATGCAGCATTACCTTTCCTTCGGTATAAAAATGCCTAGCTGGCGACTCTATTCACCCTCACTTCATTTCTCTTTACTCCGACCATTCGTGCTTGTACCGGGATGCGAATCTTCGGGAGCAACACACTTGCCCAGAATAGATGTCCCCTTAGTCTGAATATTGTCCCAAGCCCAGGAAGCTTGTCTGACAATGGCAAGGTTGTGCTGGATGTCATAATAGAGGGTTTTTTTCAAATCTTGTCCTCTTGGGGGATGTACCAAAGCATACCCTAATTGCCTCTTGAAAAGCAAAGGATTGTAGTTGATGCAACCTTTTACTCCATTCAAGGGTACATTGGGATACTGCCCACAGCTAGTGATGATATCTTTACCCTTGGTGCTCTGAGTGCACCATCTGATGTCTTCTGATATAAGGGAAATCATTCTCTTATCCCAGTTCCTTGGCTGATGAGGATTCAAGAAAGTGTCTGACTTCGGCAAGTGCCTTAACAGCCAACAGTAGAAGAGGGGTGCACAACATCTGACCAATCTTCCCCTCTGCTTCTCATTCCTTTGATGCACTGAGTAGTAAAAGTCTCCAAGCAAGGTAGGGACTGGATTCCTCAGTATGAAGAGGTGAATAACACTCTTGCTTACAAACTTTGGCTCGTCTTCAAACAAGATGATTCCATATATGCTGAGGGCTAGGAGAGCACAAACAGTCTCCCACTTCCCTGCTACAGCATGCAGGGTGGCCTGAGTAACCAAGAAATCCAAGTGAAGGCCTGGGATTCCAGCCTTAGTGGTCGTGCTCTGGTCAATGAGGGTAGGCTCTAAGTGTAAAGCCTTAGTTATATCTTCATTCTTGGGAGCAATCGTCTCAGGGTTGAAAGGAATCCCTCTCCTGATAGGGACACCTAACAACATGGAGAACTCTTCCATTAAAGGTCCTAGCTAAAAATCTAGAAATTGAAGCATCTAAGAGGAGGGTCATAGAACTGTAGACATGTGTGAATCATGCTCCTCTGGGATGCATCCAGGTCCATGATCATGTCCAAAATGCCACCATAATGTTCCCTGAATAGAGGGACATGATCAGGAGTGATGAGAGACTGCATATGCCTGATGCTTGTCAAAGTGGGCTCAAAGAAATGATAGGTGATGTTGCTCTTCCTGGAAGTGTCCATGCTGACAATGGATGCAGGTGAAGAAAACTGAGGAGAAGTACTAATGAAGGTAACTGCTGAAAACTGATGAAGATAACTGGAGAAGGTGCTAAAGAAGAGTCTCTGATGAAGACAACTGGTGAAAAGAGCTGTAGAAGGTGCTGAAGAAGAAACTCTGGTGAAGGCAACTGATGAAGATGCTAGTGCAGATAAATGAAGAAGTCTGAGCAGCAGAACATGTCAAAACCAAACCAAAGATAAGATGTGGATACCCTGTAAAACAAATAGAAAAATGTTAAATAATGCAAAATGATGTATGCAGAATGATATGCAAAGGGTTTGTGATCAAGTGCTGGATCTGTTATCTGCCTTGATAGGGTCCATGTGTGTTCATAAGTCCGGATGGAGGCTTAGAAAACCAGTAACTAGGTGGGGGACTCAAATAAAGAGTCACAAGTCCAGGGCTTCACAAGAACAGTCCAAAATGATACAGCCTTAAAACAACATTAGTAACAAGGGTATGATGAGGCCAAGGGTTCCTGCAAACCTGTAAACATCCCAACCCCCTCACATGTATTGTTCTAGAACAAGGATCCTCAGACTTGGATCAGTTATGAGAAGTGTAAAAACTTCTAACCCGGAGATACAGTGTTTACAATAAACATAAAGGATCCTCCTCTAATTCACATCAGATGCTGAAGGTCATAAAAGGTCATCCAGACTTATCAGGCTTCCCAGATAGCCCTAGTACTACAGGAAATCCGTAGCACAGAGTTCTCAAGAAGAAACCCATGTCTGAACCGTGTTTCATATTCCCGCACTAGACCGAAATGGAATGGGAAAGAATATGAAGCCACTCTATCCTATGTGTCACTCAGGTCCCTGTTATGGAACCTTAATCACTCAAAATCCCTCCCACCAAAGGAGAAAACAGATCCAGCACAGATGATGATAACAATATGAAATGCATAAAACTGTAAATGAAAGCAATAAATAAAGCTGTACAGAAAGCAATAAATAAAGCAATAAACAATAAGCACAGATAGCACATAACACCCCCATAAACACAACTCAAACAAGCGCTAGGAGAAACCCACAAAAATAACCAGAGACCCTGGTTGCAAGACAATCCCCAGCAGAGTCGCCAAGTTGTTGCTCCCGAAGATTTGCATCCCAGTACAAGCGGGAACGGCCAGCGAAAGGAGAAAATGAAGGTGAAATGATTAGAGTCGCCAGCTAGGCATTTTTATCTCGAAGGAAAGGTAATGCTGCATAAACCTTGAAAGAGATGGATAAGACGGTTGCGAACCAGAGAAACTGAGAAAGGGGGTTGGTTACAACCTGGGAAGGTATTAGCACCCAGATTGTCTATCGTACTCGACAGGATCTATGCTTAAAAGATTGTGTTTAAAGGGGTAGGTGTATGTGATATCTGTGTGCAAAATCTGGAAAAGAATATACAAGTGTCAGTGCAAAAAGGTGAATGCTCAGGAACTGAGGCTTTAGAAAAGAATGCTGAAAGAGGGGGAAGACACATAGACTTTTGTTCGATAACAATTAAGTTATGCCTACGTATCCTCTCGTGCAATAAGGAATTCAGAACACCGTAGTTTGACTCTAGATGATTTGTTGACTGTGAATTGCTTACTTGTCTATGCTCAAGTGTATGACTCGTCTGGCTCGAGTGCTAACTGTTTTGCATTAGACGGAAGAAGCAAATTCTCGTTTGTGAATGAAGATGATGAGAAAAGATTCCCGAAGGAGACGATTATTGTTTGTTTTTGTGTTTTCAGTTTTGTTATTGTTTTTGGTGTTTTGCATAAGTTTATGAGCTTAAGCCTAAATCAAGGGCTTGTAAACTCATTATATCCTCCCTGATAAGGGATAATGAGAATACTTAAGTATGAGATAAGCATCTCAATTTAATTGCCATGATGATGTAGGATTAAGATCATTAACCTACTTGTGATTATTTAAATGTTTTTGGGTTTTTGTTTAGTGTTAAGTAATGAGTTTAATCTCTAATCACAGATACTCATTACACCATCCTAATAGAAGGATAATAGATGAGAACACTTAAGCTGAGGAAGATACCTCAACTTAATCCATGGTTAGGGATTAAATTCATTATATAACAAGCCTTTATTAAATGGATTTTAATTAATGGATGAGATTAAGAAGTGAATTTTATGGTTTGTAAGACAATTTGAGGGGGACTTGTCCATTAAACACTAGGGTTAGTCCCTCTTAACCATAAGGAAGAGTTAGAACCCTAATGTAAGGCCCAAGTTACAAGATGAAGTCTTAGTGATTATTAAGATGATTTGATTAAGAGGTTTAAACAAATTAAAGGTTTAACATATAGGATTAAAGTTATACACTCCATCCTAAGAGAAGGATGCAGGCATAACCCTAATTCCAAAGTCCTAAAACTTTAAGAGTTTAGTCTCTGATTATTGAGATGAGAAGAGAGACTCAAGGAGACTCAAAGGTAAAAAGCTAAGGGGGACTAATCAAAACCCTAATTATTATCATGCTTGGACATCCTTTGGTTTGTGAGACTTAAGAAAGATCTTCATGGAAGCCACCAATGGAAGAAGCAGATGAAAGGGGGATGAAGCAAAAGAATAAGTTACTTACTTCAATGAAGAAGATAAGAAACTTAAAGAAAGAAAGTGAGAAAGAAGGAACACAAGTGAACAAGTTCACTTAAAAGACAAACAAAATGCAAATGAAAGAGATAAAGAGAAGTGAGAAGTGAAGGCAAATCCACTTCTCAAAGTAACTTACCACCTGAAAATGTTAACATGAAGGCATAAAGTACAAAGCATAAAGAAATGAAATGAAATGAGATGCAATGAGATGAAATGACCAAATTCAAAAGTGTTAATGCAATGTTAATGTCATGTGAGATGATGCAAAGGCATACAAAGTGTATATGTATGATCATACAAGAGTGAGATGTCATGTAAGCATGCTTTGAGGTTTGAAAACACATGAAAGTTAATGAAATGAAATGAATGCAAAACATGGCAAATGAATGAAGAAATGATCAATCATGGTTCTAACATGTCCTAATATGTCTAAGATGACATATGAGTGCAAGAAATGTCATGGCAAGTTCATGTAAGGATGCATATGCAAGGTGAATGCAAATGAACACGAGAAATTAGGGTTTTATGAAAGTATGAGATGCAAATGAACAAAACAAAAGCATATGACATGATAAAAACTGCAATCAAGCTCAAACAAACCCTAATCCCATACTAGGTCACACCCCAAAGGAGGAGGCCAGAAGCCTAACCAATCAAAAGTTATGAATTTCCTAAGTTTTCTAGGGTTTTTGGATGGTTCAAAAGGAAAAATTCAAATCAATTTGAAAATGCAAGATAAATTCATGAGGAAAATGACCTATAAACTACATGCAATATGAAAAACAATGCAAAAAGAATCAACTTCAAACTCTTCTTGGTTAGGCAGAAATGATTTTTTAAAGTTAGGGTTCAAAAATAAGATTTTAATGACCCTTAATTCAAAGAGAATTCACAAACTATGATCAAACCTAAAAAGAAATTTGTGTGAAGAGTTTGAAAATGTTTCTAAATGCATTGGGATGATTCATGATTTTTTTGGTGATTTTTAGAAACCTAAATGTATTTTTAATTAATTAAAAGACTTTAATTAATTAAAAATAACATTTAAATATTTTAAAAATAATTTTTTAATGCAAAAAATAAAATAAAAATCATTTTTGGAATGAGAAAAATATTTAAAGTCAGAATGCAAAAGGAAATATTTTTGTGATGTTTTTTGGTATTTTAAATTAAATATGCAAGAAAAAGCAATTAAAATGAAATAAAAATAACAAAAATGAGAAGTATGATGATCTAAGAGGTGAGATTTAAACTGGAAAGGGAGGGAATTGACTGCGCGCGCAGATCAATGGCCCATATTCAAACTAGCTAATTAACTGATTTAATTAATTAATTAAAATTAGGGTTTTAAGTGAAATGATATGGGACACTCGTTCACGCGCTAACCCACATCCAAGGGTCCGAATTCAAACTGGCAACTAAACCCTGATTAATTAACCTAATGACTTTCAGGTGACCGGAGCAAGCTCCGGTCATCTTCTCCGGCGAAGCAAAATTTCAGAAACTCATACAAGCATCAAATCTCTTAATTTCTTGCCCAGAATCACTCCTCTAACATCCAAGAACATGAATCCACAAACAAAAATCTTTTATCATGCATAACAAAGCTGAATCGAAGAAAACAAGTTCTAGGTCAAAAATTTCAGAACAACCATACATATTCATTTCTCAATCATTTTCAAAACAAATCACATCCCAATGATCAGTGGAGCATACAGATTCATATTGTAAGTAGAAAAACAAGTTCTGGAAAAATTGTTCTTGAGGTATACCTGAGGTTGGGCTTTCTGATTCTGGGTTATATGGACCTCTCTTTGGTGCAAGTCAACTCCAATGGGCCTCTTGAGGATGCTTTAATGCTTGGAACAAGCTTGCAATGGCTGGTTTGAAGGTTTTGTTTCTGAAGTTGCAGAAATCGTATTTGTGTTTGGCTGTGTTTTAAGCTATGGTGATGGGTGGGAAATGATCCTGGGGTGATGCTGAGTTGATTGGTGGAAGAGTTTGTGATTTTTGTTGGCTGTGTTATGAAATTCGATGAAGGGAAGGTTTCTTGAGGTTTTTGTGATTCTGAGTGTGTGTATGGATTCAGGCTTCAATGTTGTATGAAATGAGTTGCTTATTGTCCACATAAACAATGTTGATTGGCCAGAGAGTTGTTGTGGCACAGGCTGATTGGTATGGGAGTTCTTGCAAAAAGTCAAGATCTTGTACTTTGAGGTATGGGCACGGGTCATAGGAGATTTCATGGGGTGTCTGGCCTCAGCTGAGTTCAAGGATGGCCATGGGATTGGTTTTGATGTGCTGGATGGCTTGGATGAAGAGTTATCACATGTTTTGCAAAATTCCCTCTTTGAAGTTTCTTAGATCATAAGTCATGGAAACCCTAAGTTCAATGCACAATTCTGATCCTTTGAGGTTTGTTTGACATATTGTGAAGTGTTTGTGCATATTTGAAGTCATTAGAATGCTTGAATATGCCAATTTGCAAAATCCCTCTTTGACATGAAACTTGAAATTTTAGGATTTTTGCCAACTTTGAAAGGCCATATCTTGAGTTCTAGGATGAATCAAGACATGTTCTTGTACTTTTTGAAAAGGTAAAGACCTAATCTACACTTTCATGACCAAGAATTTTTCATTTGAAGATTTTTTGGTTAAGAAAGAGGAGGTTGAAAAACTTTCCCAAAATGGAAAGTTTGCATTTCAAGTCATTTCCATTTTTGGCAAGTTTGCAAATGGCTCAAAATTCTTCAATCTTGTGAACTTCCAACCTCTTATAAGGTAAAATAAAGATCATAGTAATTCAATTTGATGAAAATACCCCTTTGGTTCCATTGTTGGGGGCCTCAGATGCCCTGATTTTGACTTAACTTGCTCAAGAAGTTACCCAGTGAATAGATGACTTCCAAAATGAGTTTCTTCATTAAACTTGGTACATATGATCCTCATAACATCTTAAGAACATT
The DNA here is from genome assembly GCA_963966055.1 of Lathyrus aphaca. Taxonomy (NCBI): domain Eukaryota; kingdom Viridiplantae; phylum Streptophyta; class Magnoliopsida; order Fabales; family Fabaceae; genus Lathyrus; species Lathyrus aphaca. The sequence continues at coordinate 20,644,255 of OZ014519.1, read as the reverse complement.
ATAAACAAGAATGACCCAAAACTTTGGAGTTAAGGCCTCTGAAACCAAAACCCTAATTTTGGTCATATGTGCAGTGAAAACCCTAGCTCTGCTTCCATGCCTTGCCAGTTCTTGGGATTTCTTGACTTCCATGAACTTTGAGGGACATAATATGATGATAGAACACACATGGACCCTCTTGGAAAGCTTTGAGGCCTTTGGGATGGCTCTGATGGAATCTTGGATTGCTCAGATCACAAACCCTAGATGCAGATGAACTTGAACTATGCAGTGAAACAAATATGTTAAGTGAGATGTAATGCTTATGTTAAAACAAAAATGAAAGATCACAAGCCATGGTGTGATATGAGTGAGGGCAAATTTGGGGTGTTTACAAGCGGAAATTATAAGAGTCATTACAGAGAAAATTATACACCTTCCTAGTGTAATTCTCATAATTGTCATTTTAACGTATTTTACTAAGTACCTTTCCCTTATTAGCTTTATTATTAAAACCAGTTCAACCTTGACCATCCAAAAGACTTTTTGTTCAACCTTTTTATACAAACTTATTTTAACTGTGCAATCCTCAAGAGACTGACACTGGCGATAACCAATATTATTACTACATTGATAAAATAATACAATTTCTATTTTAACGATCAATGCACATGTCAAACAAGATGTCCTGACATAGTGACACAAACAAATAAGCTTATAATAATTGACAGGTATTGAATAAGATGTTAAAACATATGCAATTGTCATGAGATAATTACTGTCAATTGTTACAGACAGATGTCAAAGACAAATGTCACAACGTCTTGGTCTGTGGAGCTGGAGTGATGGGTTTATGATTTGAATTATGCAAAATATTCTACAAAATATTATGCTATCAAAGGTGGAGTTGTTGGAGTTGTTTTAAAGGACAAAGAGATTCAAGGTGAAGCTGTTTTTAAAGGAAATTTCAAGGAGAATCCTTAGGTTCTAATTGTGAAGATATTCTAGAGCTTATGACAGAAGTCTTAACCTAGAGGATAAGGTCTTTGAGGTTTCTTTTGTTGTTCTGGAACATGTCAAAGAAGATGTCTTACGACATCGCATACGACATCGTGCCTGTGCTGAGCTGGTGTGATTCGTGCTTTTATATTTTAATAGATACAAAATATTTTGGAGATATTATGCAATCATATGTGGCGCTGATTTAAAGGGTTGTTGATTTAGAGATCTGGAAGATTCAATCAGAATTCATAATGATATATATACTTTCCAAATAAGGAGATTTTGGAAGATTTGATTGAAGACCTAATTTGTAGCAGGATCTTTTGTAGATTTGTAACAACAAATTTGTTGTGTTTTGAAGGCCCAAATCCAGTTGGGTATTAGGTTATAAATAGAAGCATTGTAACCTAGTTTTGATAACAAGTCATGAATAGAAAAATGTAAACATTAGGGCTTTATTTGTGAACCACTCTCTAGGAGAGTTGATGTGTGTAATCCACTCGGGTTATGAGTTGGATTGTTGTTCCTTGAGTTATAAGGTTGTGTTTTCACTCAGAATCCTGTAGGTAATGAGTTGAGTGTAGTTCTTGGATGAAGCTTTGAAGCAAATCTAAGTTGTGTTCTTGGTCAAGAATCTTGGCTAGATATTGTCATGGAAGTATGCCTTCTAGTTTGATCTAGTTAAGTTGTATTTGATATAGTCACTGGGATTGGGACTGTTAGCTATCACTAAGGTGATTTAGGGAGTGAGATGGTGATTTCTCAAATCTAGATGATGATTTCTAGGTAGAAGTTGCACTGGGTAGGGATTAAGTGAGAAGTTGTAAACTCGGACTATTTAGGCTTTAAATTAATACTGCTAATAGTGGATTTCCTTCCTGGCTTGGTAGTCTCCAGATGTAGGTGAGTTTTCACCGAATTGGGTTACAATCCTTGGGTTGTTTATGCTTTTCAGTATTGTTATTATATATGTTGTGCCTTCATGTTTCTGTCAGACCAAATGTCTCGACATCCTGTAGGACATTTGGGTCTGCTATACCAGAATTTCAATTGGTATTAGAGTAAACATCCTGGTCTGTTTCTGGATGAGATCCAAGGGGGATACCCTTTGGTCCTTAGTAAAGGAAGAATGATGATATACTGAAAAGTTTATTGAATGTGATATATTCTTTTTGGTGGTTGATTGGTCCCTAGAAGTGGAGGATGGACTATTCTTGGCAACGTGTGTGTTAAACATGTTTGTGGTGTTATCAGGCCTGGAACTTTGGTGATGAATTATTGTGTAGATGTGATGACAGACAAAATGTTCTGACATTTATGTGTGTTTGTTGTGTAGTTGTGACGTCAGACAGAATGTCTTGACATCTTAGCTCAGATAATTTTCTATCTGAAGGAGGCTCTTATTTTGTTTTTTGTGAGGTTTGGTTTCTACTTCTATACTATTGCATGTACCTTTGATATATTCTAAAGTTATATCAAGTTTGTGTGTTAATTAGGTTGGATGCACTGTGTTTGGGAAGTGTTCTGGTTGTTCTTGTATGGGGAGTTATATCTGTATCTGAATTAATGATCATGCAATTTTTGGGGAGTATGATATAATGGTGTTCTATGGGCTTAGGTTTGCTGATGTTATTGTGTTCCAAGGAATTGCTCTGTTATTTTCGTTGTGTTCTATTTGATTGTTGTTGTGTTTGATAGTGGTTCCCCAGTACTTTATGCACATGTTGTTTCAACGCTTCAATTCATAATGTCAAGATTGATGTCCTAACATGTGATTACAGAATCGGAGAACACTCAGTTCAAAATGTTGAGTTTCCTAATGAGAGATTCTTGGTGAAATAAGAGGTTGGAGCCAAAGAAAAAGAGTATCATTGTCAAATCTTTCATGCGGGAGTGAAAATCTTGATAAGTTATCTCTTAAGCTTACTTGTGGTGACCTAATTAGGAGAATATTCCTAGTTATGGTGTCCAATGTAGTTATGGTATATCTGAAGATGATTTCTCTTATGAAGATACATGTTCCTGACTTTCTAAATCATGAACTGGAGGAAGTTTCATCAAGAAAGAAACTGAGTTTGATATGTCAATCCTAATGTCTTGATATTGCACTACACATCAGCTATTTATGGTAAATGTTGAGTCAAAAACCTATCAGATTGTAGTTGTTTAGAAGGATCTCTGAATATGTGAAGTTAATCACTAATTGAGATGCTACTGACAATTTGTATTTGTGAAAAGTATCATTCATAATGTCATAACATTTCAGCGGGATATGGTTGAAAAAAAGATAGTAATCTTGAAAGTAGTAACGACTTCAGAACCATGCTAAGTTTTATGTTCCAGAAGAAGGATACTGGTGTGCCATCCTTCTAACATGATGAATGCTTTGGGTGTTAGACAAATGTGTGATGATCACATATGTTTGGAACCTACTCCTAACCTGGAAGAGGAGGCATCTTTGCTTTGTGTTGAAGAAGGTATTAGGTTGAAGAAATTAGGAGTGTGTTGCAAATAACCATTGTTATTTGTGTATGATCAAGGGAAGTCTTCATCAAGCTTAGGCCCAGTTATGTTTTGTTCTCACATGATGGAACACTTGGAAGAGTAGAAAATGTAGATGTATTGATGGTGTGTATCAAGCAAGTTACTACATGTATTTATGGTTTGATCAAATATGATGATCATCTACTGGTGAACTCTTGTATCCCCTGTAAATAGTTGTACATGGATTGTTACAGATGTTCCTCCAAAACCTTAGTAAGTATCAAATCCATGTGTTTGAGATTAGTGTCATATCTAACGTTGGAGCAATATCTCAAAGGTGTTGTGTTTTCAGCCAAGGAAGTTAGTTGTGCTCATGGTGGAGTATCAGGTCAAACTGTCGCTCCCGCTAAGTGACACAGGGTCTCATAGGGTACAGACGCGAACGGTCGGTGAAAGAGAGGAATGAAGATGAAAGTGAAAAGAGTCGCCAGCTAGGCATTTTTATCCCGAAGGAAAGGTAATGCTGCATAAACCTAGAAAGAAATGGATAAGATGGTCGCGAACTAGAGAAACTGAGAAAGGGGGTTGGTTACAACCTGGGAAGGTATTAGCACCCAGATTGTCTGTCGTACTCGGCGGGATCCACGCTTGAAAGATTGTGTTTAAAGGGGTAGTGTCAGTGCTATCTGTGTGCAAAACCTGGAAAAGAATATACAAGTGTTAGTGTAAGAAAGTGAGGTGAAGTGAAATGCTCAGGAATGAGGCTTAAAAGATAATGCTGGAAGAAGGGGGAAGAGATAGAGAATTTTATTCGATAACAGTTAAGTTATGCCTACGTATCCTCTCGTGCAATGAGGAAGTCAGAACACCGTAGTTCGACTCAAAGAGACTGAAAATGAATTTGACTATGAACTGCCTGCTTGTCTATGCTCAAGTGTATGACCTGTCTGGCTCAGGTGCTAACTGTCTTGCATTAGACGGAAGAAGCGAGTTCTCGTTTGTGAGTGAATGAGGTGAGAAAAGAATCCCGGAGGAGACGATTATTGTTTGTTTTTGATGTTTTCAATCTTTTATTGCTTTTAGTGTTTGTCATAAGAAAATGAGCTTAAGCCTTAACCAAGGGTTAATAAACACATCACATCTTCCCTCTGATTAGGGGTAATGAGAATACCTTAAGTATGAAGTAAGCACCTCACACTTAATCACCATGATGTAGGATTAAGATCATTAACCTACTTGTAATTATTTAGATGTTTTTGGAGTTTTTGTTTAGTGTCAAGTAATGAGTTTAAGCCATAATCAAGGATTTAATGGACCCATTACACCATCCTAATAGAAGGATAATAGATGAGAACATTTAAGCTGAGGAAGATACCCCAACTTAATCCATGATTAGGGATTAACCTCATGACAAAACAAAGCCTTTATTAAAGTGGATTTTAGTTAATTGTAAGGTTAAGAAGTGAATTTTATGGTTTGTAAGACAACTTGAGGAGGACTTGTCCATTAACACTAGGGTTAGTCCTTCTTAACCAATTAAGGAAGAATTGGAACCCTAATGCAAGGTCCAAGTTACAAGCTTAATGTCTTAATGATTATTAGATGGATTGATTAAAATATTTAAACACATAAAGGGTTTAACACTTAGGATTAAAATTATGCACTCCATCCTAAGAGAAGGATACAAGCATAAGCTTAATCACAAAGCCTTAAAACCTTAAAGGTTTAATCCCTGATTATGAGATGAGGAGAGAGACACAAAAGATGACACAAAGGTAAAACTAATGGGGGGACTAATAAAAACCTAATTGTTATCATGTTTGGGTGTTCCTAGGGTTTATGAGGCTTGCAAGAGATCTTCAAGAAAAGCCACCAAGGAAGAAGCAGATGAAAGGAGGGGAAGCAGAAGAAACAAGCTAACTTACTTCACTTAAGAAGATAAGTTACTTGAAGAAAGAAAGTGAAGGAGGAACATGAATGAGAAAGCTCACTCTAAAGCAAAGATAAAATGCAGCAGTGAATGCATAAGAGAGATGAAAAGAGAATGTGAGAAGTGAAGGCAAATTCACTTCTCAAAGCACTTACCACCTGAAAGGTTAGCATAGAAGAAAGAATGAAGTGAAAATGAAATGAATGTAAGGATGCAAACCAAAATCAGAAGCATATTCATGATGCAAATGATGCTAAGAGATTATGCAAATGCATGTCAAGAGCAATGGATGATCATACAAGTAATGAGGATGCACATGAAGCATGAAAGAAGCATGAAAGTTCATGAATGTTCATGGAATGTAATGAATGCATAACATGGTAGATGGATGAAGAAATGATCAAGCATGATTCTAATGTGTCCTAAGATGTCTTATATGTCATGTGAATTCATAAAATGTCATGGCAAATTCTTATATGAATGCTTATGCAAGATGTATGCAAAGGAAGATAGGAAATTAGGGTTTTCATACAACATGAGATGCAAAAACCAAAAACAGAAGCAAATGACAAGATAAAAAATTGAAAATGCAATCAAAGGAACCCTAACCCCATATGATACCACACCCCAAAGGAGAAGACCTAACTCTTAACCTAATGAAAGTTATGATTTTTCTAAGTTATCTAGGGTTTTAAGGCACCTAAAGGGGAAAAATGCAAATCAATTCAAAAATGCAGAAGAAATTTGTGACAAAATTATGCTAGAAACTACAAGTCAAATGAAGATCAATGCAAAAAGAATCATTGTCATACCATTCTTGGTTAGGCAGAAAAGAATTCTTGAAGTTAGGGTTCTAAAATAGGAATATTATGAACCCTAAATTCAAGAAAATTATCAAAGATGGTTCAAAACCAAAAAGAAATTTGTGTGGATGGTATGATAATGTTTCTAAATGTTTAAAGATGAAATGTGAATGTTTTTGGGATTTTTAGAAACCTAAATGATATTTTAATTAATTAATTTCCATTAATTAATTAAAATAAACATTTAAATGTTTTAAAAATGATTTTTAAATGCAAAAAATAAAAATAAAAAATATTTTTGGGTTAAGAAAATTATTTGAAATAAAAATGCCGAAGAAAAGATTTTTGGAATTTTCTATCTATTTTAAATAAATGGTGCAAAATAAATAGGAAAATATGAAATTAAAATTGAATAAAACAAAAGTAAACGCATCCAATGGTTCACACTGATTCTGGGGGTTTCTAGGGTTGACTGCGCGCCAGATCTGATGGCCCTAATTCAAACTGACCTAATCTCATTTAATTAAATAATTAATCCTAATTAAAAACTAATGAAGTGATCCTAGCCACACAACACACGCGGGAAAGCTCAATCAAACGGCCCAGATTCAAAGGATGCCCTAACCCTAATTGAGACTGTTAATGACTCTCAGGTCACCGGAGAAGAGCTCTGGTCGTCTTCTCCGGTGACATGCTCCCCTGAAAATTTCAAACTCTCTCCCTAGGTTATTTCTGGAGCTCTAAAGCTCCAGATTAACTCCCCTCATCTCCCTGAACTCGAATCTACCTCTAAAACACATTTATTCTTGCTCAAACTCAAGATTCGAAAGAAAAATTAAAAATGGCAGAAATTTCAGAACATTCATACAAACTCATTTCTCAACCATTTTCGAAAATACAAAGCTCAGAGTGATCAGTGAAGCATGTTTTTTCATATTGTAACATAAAAAGGGAGTTCTAGAAAAATGATTTCAGATGACTACCTGAGATGGAGCTTTCCAAACTTGATCTTTCTGGACACTTTCTTTGTGCAAGATGACTTCCTTTCACCTCCTGAGGCTAATGGAATGCTTCAAAGGCTTTGAGAATGGCTTGTTTGTGTTGTAGCAACTGAACTGGCCAAGAATCGTGTTTTGTATATGGGGTGTTCTTGGCTGGTTTGAGGGTTGCTTTGTGGTCAGTGAGTGATTTTGAGATCAATATGGTGAAATTGGTTTGAAGATTGAGTGAGTGAGCTGAGAGATTCATAGGAAAATACAAGAGGGATGATTTTTGGCAACGCTGAGTTCTTAGAGAGTTAGGCTTGTGTGTCTTATGAAAATGAGTCCTTAGAGCATGCTTGTAGTGTCTGGATTGGGCAGAGAGTGGGTGGTGGACTGTTGTGATTGGTATGGGTGTTTTTGCAAAAAATTCAAAAGTGTTGTACTTGAGGTATGGGCAATGGTGCAGCTGGCTCATTGGCTTGTCCATGCATAGCTGAGTTCAAGGATGTCCACAAAATCAGTCTTGAGGCAATTTAGCAAGTGGGAGCAAAGTTATGTGGTGTTTTGCAATTATGTGAAGTTTTGGCCCCTTTGAGAATTCTTGATGTTCAAGGCATGGAATGATGCAATTATTTGGGCAATTATGATCTTAAAGCAATGCACTATGATGTTATGATACATAGAAGTGTGTTTGAAGTCACAAAAAGCCTTGGCAAGTGGTTTTGCAAAGAATCCCTTTTGGTGCATTCTTGAAAATTATGGGATTTTTTCCAACTTTGATAAGCCATATCTTGAGTTCCAAAATGAATTAGATCTTGTTCTTGTACTTTTTGAAAAGTGAATGATCCAATCTACAACTTTCATGACCAACAATTTTTCATTTGAAGCATTTTTGGTTGAGAAAGAGGAGGTTGAAAAACTTTCCCAAAATGGAAAGTTTACATTACAAGTCATTTCCATTTTTGGCAACTTTTGGTTTAGCTCACTTTTCTTCAATTTTGTGAACTTCCAAGCACTTAAATGATCAAATAAAGATCATATAACTTCAATTTGATGAAAAATCCACTTTGGTTCCATTGTTGGGGGCCTCAGATGCCTTGATTTTGCTCTGACTTGCTCAAGAAGTTACCCAATGAACAAATGACCTCCACAATGAATTTCTTCATCAAACTTGGTACAAATGATCCTTATAACATATTGAGACCAATAGAAACAAAAATGACCAAAAAATTTGGAGTTATGGACTCTGAAACCAAAACCCTAATTTCAGGTCATCTGTGTAGTGAAACCCTAGCTCTGCTTCCATGCCTTGCCAGTTCTTGTGATTCTTTGACTTCCTTGATCTTTGGAGGATATAATATGATGATTGAACATACATAGACCCTATTGAGATGATTGGAGACCTTTGGGGTGGCTCAGATGGTCCTTAGATTGCTCAGATCACAAACCCTAGATGCATATGAACTTGACCTAATGCAGTGAAGCAAAAATGCAATATGAAATGTAATGCTTATGTTAGAACAAAAATGAAAGATCACAAGCCATGGTGTGAACTTAGTGAGGGCAAATTTGGGGTGTTTACACAAGCCACTTACCTAATCTGAAGTGATCAGTGGTGTGTTTTAATCAAAGAAGGATCAACTAGTGCCATAAATGTGCATGAAAATAATGGCAGACCAAATGTGATACCTTGTGTGAGAAGGTTACCTTATCGCATATGATAAATACCTTGACAGGAGTAGAGTATTTGTCAGCTTTTGATAAGGATGTGTATCTAACTGATAGTGAATACTCTGACGGGAGCTAAGTGTTTATCTGTCTATGAAAGGTGTGTGCATTCAACTGATGAAAAAATACATTAACGAGAGACTATGTATATGTATGATGTAAAAGTGCAGGACTACAGTCTGAACATCATAATTCAAGAAGTTTTGAGAATTTACTTTTCTCTTTGTGGTTGTTTATGGTGTTTTTGTGTGTGATGTCCTGAATTAGATGTTGAAGGTGTGATCCCTGGAGATTATCTTGGGTTAAAGGAAATCTATGTTGATGTCCTATATGATATTGAGACATTCATGTCTATTGGTGGATAAAAGAAGCTTGGGATTATAAAGATGAGATTGTGTGTTCTATAGTGTATTTAGAAGTGGCAACTCTAAATATGATAGATTAGGATGAAAAGCTTATTTCTGTATCTACAAATTTGTGTGATAAATGCATGACTTTGGTCATGATTGAAGATATCAATATGACCAGCAATTGCTAAGAGGAAGGGAAGAGTGTCCGATTAGGGGTCTGATCAGGATGGTTGTTGAGCATGTAGTTTCTTATACTACAAGTCATGGATAGTGACAGTCTGGATCCCCTGTAGTAAGCAAACTAAGAGCATTTATTTTGGAATAAATGAGAAATAAGTGCTACAAGTCATGGATAGTGACAATCTTACCAGATGTTCTAACAAGTGCTAACCAAAATCTTTCTTTTGAAGCATTGATCTATGTGTTCTGTGTTTTTATGGTTGTATGGTTTTGATAATATTAAGCCAAAATGTGCCAAAGAGGGAGATTGAAGGTTCTTAGTTTGGCTGCATGTACAATAACACATTATGATGAATCCTGATGTCAAGTTGGATGTCTTTGACATGTTTGAGGAACTTCTGTGCATGTTTACTTGTGATGTCAGATTAGATGTCTTAACATCTGTTTGTCTGATCTGGGACATCTTGTTGCAGAAAGTTTTTATTTGATTTCTGCATAATTTCAGCAGAAAGTTCTTATTTGTGATTTGTTATACTACTGATATGGATAAAGTTTATGCGTCTGGTGATTCTGAGTTGAGGAGGAGGAGTTATTCTCTTTGATGTGGTTTTACTTGAGGGGAGTTATGGTCCTGTATTATTGGCATTATTGTGAAGCTTGTATGTGTGTTTCAAGCTCATGGAGATTACATACCTCTATGTTTATTACTATGCCTTTGTCTTTTTATGGCTAAAAAGGGGGAGAAGTAATAGTGTGTACTATTGAGGCCTGATATGAAGATGCGATGTTGAGGAATTGCTACATGTGGTACTGCTACACCTGTTTGTGAATTAGTTTTAGCCAAAATAAGCCAAAGGGGGAGATTGTTAATTCTATGATTTTAAAATTGATATTATGTTTGGTAAAACTAATATGGCTGGAACATTTTGAATAAGAAGTTCCATATATTAAATTAATATGGTCTAGATTCTAGAAGCAAATGCCAAACAAGATGTTATGACATATTGGCACAAACAAATAGGGTTATAATAATTGGTAGATACTGAATAAGATGTTGAAACATCTGCAATTGTCTTGACAGAATTACTGTCATTTGTTACAGACAAATGTCAAAGAAAATGTTGAAACATCTACAACTGTCATGACAACATTACTGTCATGTGTTACTGACAAATGTCAAAGATAGATGTCATAATGTCTTAGTTTGTGGAGCTGAAGTGATGGGTTTATGATCTGAATTATGTAGAATATTCTACAGAATATTATGATATCACATGTGAAGCTGTTAGAGCTATTTTAAAGGACTTAGAGATTCAAGGTGCAGTTGTTTTTAAAGGTATTTTCAAGGAGAATCCTTAGGTTCTAATTGTGAAGATATTTTGGAGCTTATGACAGAAGTCCTAACCTAGAGGAGAATGTCTTGGAGGTTTCATTTGTTGTTCTGGAACATGTCGAAGAAGATGTCCTACGACATCACATACGACATTGCACCTATGCTGAGCTATTGTGATTAGTACTTTATATTTTAATAGATACATAATATTTTGGAGATATTATACAATCGTATTTTGGAGATACATAATATTTTGGAATTCTGTAAGATTCAATCAGAATTCACAATGATATATATACTTTCCAAATAAGGAGATTTTGGAAGATTTAATTGAAGACCTAATTTGTAGTAGGATCTTCTGCATATTTGTAACATTAAATTTGATGTGTTTTGAAGGACCAAATCCAGTTGGGTATTAGGTTGTAAATAGAAGCATTGTAAACTAGTTTTGATAACAATTTGTGAATAGAAAAATGTCAACATTAGGGCTTTGTTTGTGAACCTCTCTCTAGGACAATTGGTGTGCGTAATCCACTCGGGTTGTGAGTTGGATTGGTGATCCTTGAGTTATAAGGTTGTGTTCTCACTCAAAAACTCGTAGGTAATGAGTTAAGTGTAGTTCTTGGATGAAGCTTTGAAGCAAATCTAAGTTGTGTTCTTGGTCAAGAATCTTGGCTAGGTATTGTCATGGAAGTATGCCTTCTAGTTTGATCTTATTAAGTTGTATTTGATACAATCATTGGTATTGGGACTGTTAGCTATCACTGAGGTGATTTAGGGAGTGAGATGGTGATTTCTCATATCTAGATGATGATTTATAGGTAGAAGTTGTACTAGGTAGGGATTAAGATAGAAGTTGTAAACTGAGACTGTTTAAGCTTTGAATTGATACTGCTAAAGTGGATTTTCTTCATGGCTTGGTAGCCTCCATATGCAGTTGTGTTGGAACTGAAATGGGTTAACAATCCTTGTGTTGTTTATGCTTTTCATTACTGTTATTATAAATGTTGTTCCTTGCTATTTCTGTCATACCAGATGTCTCTACATCCTATAGGACATCTTGGTCTGCTATACCAGAATTTCACAGTCAACTGAGTCCACCAAATGAAATTATTCATGGAAAAAGGATCCAAGGCCTCCACATGTTATTAAGAAAGGATGACATGACTTTGACAAGCCATCTACAAGTTCAAAAGGTGCAGAGATAAGGATTTCAAAATTAGGGTTTCACATTGCCCAAAATCAGGGTTTTTGACTGGTCGGGGAACCCAAAGTCAAAATTTTCATATGGACAAGAGATAATCCAATGTAAATGGTTTACATAGATCATATGCACCTTGGAAGTCCATTCATAGGTTTGAAGTGCCTCAAAGGATGACCAATCAAAGAATAAAAAAACAAGGGGTATCTAGTGTAATTTCCATATGGACCAAAAAGTCAAAGCTTGACTTTTTCACCCAAAATGATCCTCATGACCTATATTACAAGAATACATAGTCCATAAATGCATTTTGTCGCTCCCACCAAATGAAACCCGGGCCAAGAGGGGTACAGACACGAACAGTCGGCGAAAGAGAAGGAACAAATAGAGTCGCCAGCTAGGCATTTTTATCCCGAAGGAAAGGTAATGCTGCATAAACCTAAGAAACGATGGATAAGACGGTTGCGAACCAGAGAAAATGAGAAATGGGGTTGGTTAACCCCTGGGAAGGTATTAGCACCCAGATTGTTCACCGTACTCGACGGGATCCACACTTGAAAGATTTGTGTTTAAAGGGGTAGTGTCAGTGCTATTTGTGTGTCAAAGCTGGAAGGAATGCAAGTGTCAGTGCTGGAAGAAAGTGAAGTGAAATATATGGAGTGTCAGTGTAAGAACAGGAGTGCAAAGCTCAAGACTATGAGGCCTAAGAGAATAAAGCTGGAAGAGGGGGAATATACAGAGACTTTTGTTCGATAACTGTTAAGTTATGCCTACGTATCCTCTCGTGCAATGAGGAAGTCAGAACACCGTAGTTCGACTCAAAGAGACTGAAAGATAAATTGACTGATGAACTGCTTGCTTGTCTATGCTCAAGTGTATGACCTGTCTGGCTCAGGTGCTAACTGTCTTGCATTAGACGGAAGAAGCGAGTTCTCGTTTGTGAGTGAAGATGATGAGAAAAGAATCCCGGAGGAGACGATTACTATTTGTTTTTGTGTTTTCAATCTTTTATTGCTTTTGGAATTTGTCATAAGTTAATGAGCTTAAGCTTAAACCAAGGGTTAGTAAACTCATCACATCTTCCCTCTGATCAGGGGTAATGAGAATACCTTAAGTATGAAGCAAACACCTCACACTTAATCACCATGATGTAGGATTAAGATCATTAACCTACTTGCATTTATTTTGATATTTTTGTAGTTTTTGTTTGTTGTTAAGTAATGAGTTTAAGCCATAATCAAGGATTTAATGGACCCATTACACCATCCTAATAGAAGGATAATAGATGAGAACATTTAAGCTGAGGAAGGCTCCTCAACTTAATCCATGATTAGGGATTAACCTCATGACAAAACAAACCTTTAATAAATGGATTTTAGTTAATGGTAAAATTAAGAAGTGGATTTTATGATTTGTAAGACAACTTGATGGGGACTTGTCCATTAACACTAGGGTTAGTCCTTCTCAACCATTTAAGGAAGAATTAGAACCCTAATGTAAGGCCCAAGTTACAAGCTTGATGTCTTAGTGATTATTAGATGGATTGATTAAAGGATTTAAACACATTAAGGGTTTAACACTTAGGATGAAAGGTATACACTCCATCCTAATAGAAGGATACAGGCATAAGCTTAATCACAAAGCCTTAAAACCTTGAAGGTTTAGTCCTTGATTAAAAGATGAGAAGAGAAGACTCAAAGATGACACAAAGGCAAAACTAATGGGGTGTAAACACCCCAAATTTTCCCTCACTCATTTCACCATGGCTTGTGATTCTTTTCATTTGCATAAGTTCAATCATAGCATCCCATATTGCATTGTTGCTTCACTGCATTGGTTCTAAGTCATCTGCACCTAGGGTTTGTGATCTGAGCAATCCAAGAGCCCTTTGAGCCACTCCAAAGGTCTTCAATCATCCCAAAAGGGTCCATGAATGTTCAAGCATCATATTATATCCTCCCAAGATCAAGGAAGCCAAAAAATCACAAGAACTGAGATAGGCATGGAAGCAGAGCCAAGTTTAACTACAGATGACCTGAAATTAGGGTTTTGGTTTCAGAGGCCATAACTCCAAATTTTTTGGTCACTCTTGTTTCTATTGGTCTCTATATGATATTAGGATCATGTATACCAATTTTCATGAAGAAATTCAATGGGGAAGGCATCTGATCTATGGATGACTTCTTGTGCAAGTCAGTGCAAAATCAGGGCATCTGAGGCCCCCAATCACCCAACCAAAGGGTCTTCTCCATAATTTTGAATGTGTATGATCTTAATTTGATCTTAGAAGGTGTTAGAAGTTCACAAAATTGAAGAATTTCAAGCCATTTGCAAAGTTGCCATTTTGGGAAAGTGACTTGTAATGAAAACATGCCACTTTGGGAAAGTTTTTCAACCCCCTCTTTTTGATCCAAAAATGCTTCAAATGAAAAATCTTTGGTCATGAAAGTTGTAGATTGGATCCTCCCATTTTCAAAAAGTACAAGAACTCATTCTAATTCATTTTAGAACAAAAGTTATGGCCTTGCAAAGTTGGACAAAATCACTAAATTTTCACTTTTGTGCCAAAAGGGAAACATGCAAAAACACTTGCCAAAGCCAAATGTGACTTCAAATCAACTTCTAATCATCACACAAACATCATTCATGGTCCATAATTAAGATTTGCCCAAGAAATTTCTCACTTTCATGCTTTGGATTCCAAGTTATCATAAGCCATTTTCCATAAAGTTCAAAAGGGGGAATTCTTGCAAAAATGATTCCCAAGGGTTTGTGTGGTCTCTAACTGATCCCAAAGCATTGCCATAACATCATGTAGCATTTCACAACAAGAATTCAGCAAGGAATGTCACATGTCCATGACCAAAAAACACAAAATGCAACAAGTTGGAAAATTGCAAAACATGTGACATCTCACCCTTCATCCATTTCAGATCACATCAGAACATCCAAGGGCCTTCCTTGAAGCTGGCTGAGGCAATCCAAACACAGAAATCTCCTCTGCCATGGCCCATACCTATAGTACACAATTTTTGACTTTTTGGCCAATCATCCCATACCATTCCCACAGTGCATACCTGCCCTCCAAAATTGTTGGGATTGCATATGGATTACCTAAGGGTCATAAAACAAGAAGGAAGAAGGCTCAGAACACACACACCACCAGCTTGCACAAAATCTGTCCAAAGCTCCATCTCTTCGAAACTCCCTCAAGACTTAACAAAAATCCAAAATTTCTTCACCAACAAATCACATATCACTCAGAGAACAAAACCCACCCCCTGAAACAGCTTGAATCACCACACACACAAACCTCCATTTCTGCTACACCAGAACCAAACAGCACCAACCATCCATTCTCAAAGCTTTCTAAGCTTCATTTCATCATCAGGGGGTTCAAAGAAGTGGGCTTGCACAAAGGGAGGATCCAGAAAGCTCAGAATCAGAGAGTCCTCATCTCAGGTAACATGAAGAACTTTTTTCCCAGAAGCTAGCTTTTAAGTTCTTGTATGGTTCTATATGCTCCCCTGATCATGGGGATATGATTACTTTTGAAAATGGTTGAGAAACCACCATGTATGTGATCTCTGAATCTTTTGCCCGTTTTTACATTTTCCTTCGATTCATGTTCATGGTGTGAAATAAATGAGTTTTGGTTGGGGGTTTAGGTTTAGAATGATTGGGGGATCATTTTTGTGCAAGAAATATGAAGTTTGATGACCTGAGAGAGAAGCTAGGGTTTGGGCTCGTCGAAGAAGACGACCGGAACACTGTTCCGGTCGCCTGAAAGTAATTTGCCCTAATCAGTGTAATTAGTGAGGTTTAAATGTGAGCCATTGATCTTTCCTTCCCGCGCGCGAATGAACGACCAAGATTTGTCATTAAACCCTAATTCAGATTAATTAGTTTAATTAATTAGGTTTAATTTGAATTTAATCAGAATCAATCCCAGCCACTGAAACGCGCGCCAGTCAACTCCCGCCCTCTAACTTTGAATCTCAGCCTCAGGATCCTCATACTTTTCCATTTTATTTGTTTTATTTCATTTTATTTCTATTTAATTTCTACGAATTTTTAAAAAATAGTAAAATACATCAAAAAAATTCTGAAAATTCTTATCAAATCTTTTATTAATTTTCAGAACCCAAATATATTTTTATTTATATTTTTTTGCATTAAAAATTATTTTTAAATCATTTAAATGTTTATTTTTAATTAGTTAATGAAAATTAATTAATTAAAAATACATTTAGGTATTTAAAAATCACAAAAAAATTCACATTACATTTTAATACATTTAGAAACATTATCAAACTCTTCAAACAAATTTCTTTTTGGTTCTTGACCTATTTTGACATTTTTTATTGGAATTAAAGTTCTTAAAAGGCAATATTTTTGTCCTAACTTAGAAAAATTCATTCTGCCTAACCATGAAGAGTTTGATGTTGGTTCTTTTTGCATTGCATTCTTCATATCATGTAGTTTCTAGGGTAAAATTTATTTGAATTTATCTTTCATTTTCAATTTGATGTGCATTTTTCCTTTTGAGGTACCTTAAAACCCTAGCCAACTTGAGAAAATCATAATTCCCATTAGGTTAAGAGTTGGGTCCCCTCCTTTGGGAAGTGAACTTGTGTAGGGTTAGGATTCCTTTGATCCCATTTTCAATTTTTTATCATGTCATTTGCTTCTGATTTTGAATTTTGCATTGCATATTGTATGTAAACCCTAATTTTTGCCTTCATTTGCATCCATTTTGTATAAGCTTGCATACATGAACTTTCCATGACATTTTGCACATCCACATGACATATAAGACATCTTAGGACATATTAGAATCATGTTTGATCATTGCATCATTCATTTGCCATGTTATGCATTCATTCCATTTCATGAACTTTCATGAACCTTTATGGTTCAAAGCATGCTTCATTTGCATCTTCATCCTTGCATGATCATCCACAAATCATGACTTGTGTTTGCTTTATCTCTTGGCATCATTAACATCATGTTTGTGCTTCTGGTTTTGGTTTGCATCCTTGCATTCATTTCATTTTTTATCTCATCTCTTTCTTTACACTAACCATTTCAGGTGGTAAGTAATTGAGAAATGAATTTGCCTTCACTTCTCATCCCTCTTCTCATTCTCTCTTATGCATTCATTGCTGCATTTTACCTTTGCTTTATAGTGAGCTTGCTCATTCATGTCTCCTTGCCTCTTTCTTTCTTCAAGCAACTTATCTTCTTAAGTGAAGTAAGTTGACTTGCTTCTTCAGCTACTTCTCCTTCCATCTTTGCTTCTTCCTTGGTGGCTCATCTTGAAGACTTATTGCAAGCCTCATAAACCCTATGAATACCCAAGCATGATAACAATTAGGGTTTGATTAGTCCCCCATTTAGTTTTACCTTTGTGTCATCTTGGAGTCTTCTCTTCTCATCTCATAATCAAGGACTAAACCTTAAAGGTTTTAAGGCTTTGTGATTAAGCTTATGCATGCATCCTTCTATTAGGATGGAGTGTATAGCTTTAATCCTAAGTGTTAAACCCTTAATGTGTTTAAATCCTTTAATCAATCCATCTAATAATCACTAAGACATCAAGCTTGTAACTTGGGCCTTGCATTAGGGTTCTAATTCTTCCTTAATTGGTTAAGAAGGACTAACCCTAGTGTTAATGGACAAGTCCCCCTCAAGTTGTCTTACAAACTATAAAATCCACCTCTTAATCTTACCATTAACTAAAATCCACTTTAATAAAGACCTTGTTTTGTCATGAGGTTAATCCCTAATCATGGATTAAGTTGAGGAGCCTTCCTCAGCTTAAGTGTTCTCATCTATTATCCTTCTATTAGGATGGTGTAATGAGTCCATTAAATCCTTGATTATGGCTTAAACTCATTACTTAACACTAAACAAAAACTCCAAAAAACATCTAAATAAATACCAGTAGGTTAATGATCTTAATCCTGCATCATGGTGATTAAGTGTGAGGTGTTTACTTCATACTTAAGGCATTCTCATTACCCCTAATCAAAGGGAAGATGTGATGAGTTTAATAACCCTTAGTTTAGGCTTAAGCTCATTAACTTATAACAAATATCACAAAGCAATAAAAGACTGAAAACAAAAAAACAAACAATAATCGTCTCCTCCGGGATTCTTTTCTCACCTCATTCACTCACAAACGAGAACTTGCTTCTTCCGCCTAATGCAAGACAGTTTGCACCTGAGCCAGACAGGTCATACACTTGAGCATAGACAAGCAAGCAGTTCATCAGTCAATTTATCTTTCAGTCTCTTTGGGTCGAACTACGATGTTCTGACTTCCTCATTGCACGAGAGGATACGTAGGCATAACTTAATAGTTATCGAACAAAAGTCTCTGTATATTCCCCCTCCTCCAGCATTATTCTTTTAGCCTCATTATCTTGAGCTTCGCACTCTTGTTCTCACACTGATACTTCCCTTATACACTTCACATTTTTCTTTACACTGACACTTGCATTCTTCCCAGCTTTGATACACAGATTGCACTGACACTACCCCTTTAAAACACAAATCTTTTGGGCGTGGATCCCGTCGAGTACGGCGGACAATCTGGGTGCTAATACCTTCCCAGGTTGTAACCAACCCCCTTTCTCAGTTTCTCTGGTTCGCAACCGTCTTATCCATCTCTTCTTAGGTTTATGCAGCATTACCTTTCCTTCGGGATAAAAATGCCTAGCTGGCAACTCTTTTCTTTTTCTTTTGAGTTCACCCTTGTGTGTTCTTCTCCTTTCGCCGACCGTTCGCGTCTCTACCCCTTCTGACCCGGTGTCATTTGGTGGGAGCGACAGCTTGGCGACTCTGCTGGGGAATAGATTCCTGATATTGTAACCAGGGCTTCTGGTTCTTTTTGTGGGTTCCTCCTAGCGCTTGTTTGATTTGTGTTTACTGGGGTGTTATGTGCTATTTGAGTTTATTTATTTGCTTTATTTATTGCTTTATGTACAACTTTATTTATTGCCTTCCTTTACAGTTTTCATATTCCATACTGTCATTACCATTGCTGGATCTGGCTTCTGTTTTGGTGGGTGGGGTTCCATTGAGAGTTTAAGGTCCTATACCGGGGACCTGAGTGACACCTAGGCTAGAGTGGTTCATGTTCTTTCCCATTCCATTTCGGTCTGGTGCGGGAATATGAAACACGGTTCAGATGTGGGTTTCTTCTTGAGAACTCTGTGCTACAGATTTCCTGTAGTGCTAGGGCTATCTGGGAAGCCTGCTAAGTCTGGATGACCTTTATTATGACCTTCAGAAGCTGAGGTGAATTAGAGGAGGATCTTTTATGGTTATTGTAAACACTGTACCTCCGGGTTAAAAGTGTTTACACTTCTCATAACTGATCCAAGTCTGAGGATCCTTGTTTTAGAACACTACATGTGAGGGGGTTGGGCTGTTTACAGGTTTGCAGGTACCCTTGGCCACATCATACCCTGTTTTTGTTTTGTTTAAGAGTACTCCACTTTGGACAGTTCTTGTGATTAACCCGGGACATGTGACTCTTTATTTAAGTCCCCCACCTTGGTTACTTGGATTTCTAAACCTCCATCTGGACCTACTTTGAACATACATGGACTTACACCAAGGTAGATATCAGATCCAGCTTGATCACAAACCCTTGCATATCATTTGCATATATCATCATTGCATCATTTAACATTTGTTTATTTGTTTTTCAGGGTATCCATTTCATTATATCTTGGTTTTGGTTTTGACCCCTTCTTCTGCATAGACCTCTGCTTCAGCTGTCTTTATCAGTTATCTGCTTCAATTATCTCATCACCAGCCTCAGCCTGTCAGTGGCTCATTTCCAGCACCAGTCTGTGATCTTCACCAATACCAATCTCCAGTTTCTTTAGCAGCATTCATGACTACTCCCAGGAAGAGCAACATATCCTACCACTTCTTTGAGCCTGTGTTGACTGGTATCAGGCAGGTCCAGTCACTTATCACACCTGACCACATCCCATTGTTTAGAGAACATTATGGAGGTATCCTGGATATGGTTATGGACCTTGACCGTTCTCAGAGGAGCATGATCCACACATGCTTGCAGTTTTATGACCCTCCTTTGAGATGTTTCACATTCCCAAACTTTCAGTTAGGGCCTCTACTAGAAGAGTTTTCCTCATTGATTGGGGTACCTATCAGGGGTGGAATCCCCTTCAACCCAGAAATGCTAGCTCCCAGCAATGGAGAAGTAGCAAAAGCACTGCACCTGGAGCCTGCTTTGATTGAGCAAAATATGACAACAAAAGCTGGTTCCCTGGTTTGCATTTGGACTTCTTGGTTTCTCAGGCCATCCTGAAGGCCTCATTGGGAGAATGGAGGGCAGTCTGTGCACTTTTATCCCTCAGCATATATGGGGTTATACTGTTTGCAGATGAACCCAAATTTGTCAGCAAGAATGCCATCCATCTGTTTCTTCTGAGGAACCCAGTGCCTACACTGCTAGGAGATTTTTATTATTCCATCCATCAGAGGAATGAGAAACAAAGGGGGAAGTTGGTAAGATGTTGTGCTCCTTTGTTTTACACCTGGCTGCTCAGACACCTGCCTAAGTCAGATGCCTTCCTGAACCCTCACCAATAGAAGAATTGGGCCAAGAGGCTCATTGCTTTGACTTCAGATAATATCAGATGGTGCACCCAAAGCACCAAAGGCAAGAACATTATCACCAGCTGTGGACAATACCCAAATGTGCCTCTGATAGGAGTAAAGGGTTGCATAAACTACAATCCTTTGTTGTTTAAGAGACAATTGGGCTATGCTTTGGTTCACCCTCCCAGGGTGCAAGATTTAGCTGAGACCCTGTATTGTGAAGTAAAACCTAATTCAGCTATTGTCAGGTAAGCATCCTGGGCTTGGGACAACATCCAGACAAAAGGGATGGCCATTCTTGGAAGGTGTAATAATGTTGCCTCAGCTCAGTACTATGACTGGTCCCGTACTAGAGCTCAGATTACTGGAATGCCTTTCACCTTGGAGGACATACCTGGACCATCTACAGTACAGCCAGCAGCAACTGTCAGCCTGGAAGAATTTGAGAAGTTGAAAGAAAGGAATGAGAACTTATCTCAAGCTTTGAAGAAGACTCTTTGGGAGAGGAGTGATGGTCGTCTGGACATTGAGAGGTTGGAGAAGCTCAGGGTGGAGCATCTTGCCAAAATTGAGAAGACGGAGGACAACATCAGGAAGGCAAGAGTTGTGGAACAAATATTAAAGAATGCCTGTAAAGAAGCCAAGATTCAGAAGGCTAGGAATGAGCTCTATCTGCAAGAGAGTCAGGCTAGGTGGGTCAGGATCACTGAGGCCCGTACACATGAAGACCAGAAAACTCAAGCCAAGATTGAACAGTTGGAGGCCAATGAGAAGAAGCAGCATGAAGCTTTGTTGGCAGCCCTGAAGGAGATTTCAGAGTTGAAGCTTAGAGCAGGATTGAAAAGATCAAAGGACCAGGACTGGCATAAGAAGCTGACCACTGCCATTTCTACCAGGAACCTCCTCATTAGGACCATTACAGAGCACCCAACTGGTCCAGTGACTGAGGCACTCTTGAAGGAGGTCAAAGAGGATGAGTTTGGACTGGATGTCTGATTCTTTGTTTGTTGTTATTTCCATTTGATGTACTTTTTCTTTTTGATGTATTTTGACCCTCCATGGGCATGTGTTGTAAAACAAACTATGTATTGATCATCATTTGTAATATATTAGTTTGCTTTCATGAGGTTTCTTTTCTCAGCAACATCAAGCATCTTCCTCGAGGTCTGGAAAGGTCAAAACCAAGAACCAAACCGGATACCTTGGAAAACAAATGAGCATACTGCATTGCATACTAACCCTATTTTGTTTTGTAGGTTTTGTTATTGTTATTTCTAACTTTGTTGTGATCTCAAGAAACATTGCTCGTCGCCGAGTGTTCCCTGTCAACCGCGCGCACCGGTACCCGACTCGCAACAACCTTCCCGGTATTCAAATGGAACAAGTACAGCAGGATCTGACTGAGGTCAGAAATCAGATGGCTAATGAAAGAGTGGAGATGAGAAATCAGATGTCTCAATTCATGGCTGTGATGACTGGCTTAGCCCAAAGTCAGGAAAGGTTAAGGGAACTGGTGGAAAGACAAACTCCTGAAGAGCCTCATCTTGGAACAGGAGGAACTAGTAACAATGAACGGGGCCAGCCTCGTATTGATCCACCAGTATTTGGACCTCATCTGGATCCAGAAGCCAACATCCCGAGGAATGTACAAGGTAATACTGCTGGAGGGAGAATCTTGCAAGAGGATCCCCAAGAAGAAGAGTTTACTGTTATGGGAGCTGGAGATGAAGTTTATGACAGAAGATTGGACGAAATTGCTGAGAAGTTGAGATCTTTGGAGTCTCAGAATTCCTTGGGCTTCGATGTAATGGACATGGGGCTAGTGGATGGGGTGAGAATTCCCCACAAATTCAAACCCCCGTGCTTTGAAAAGTACAATGGTACCTCCTGTCCTCGCACTCATTTATAGTCTTTCCTGGGGAGACTTAAAGCTTATACTATGGATGAGAAGCTGTGGATGTTCTACTTTGAAGACAGTCTGACTGGGGCTTCAAGAGAGTGGTATTCACATTTGACCAGAGCTACTATCAGATGCTGGAAAGACTTAGCTGAAGCTTTCATCCGTCAATATCAATACAACCTGGACATGGCTCCCAACAGGACCCTCCTAATGGGAATGTCCCAGTCTTCCAAAGAAAGCTTTAGGGAATACACCCAGAGGTGGAGACAGCTTGCTGCTGCTGTCCAATCACCCATGTCAGAGAGGGAAATGGCTGACATGTTCATGAATACATTGCAAGGGACATATATTGATAGATTGGCTGCCTTCTCCTCTACCAATTTTGCAAATGTGGTTATAGTTGGTGAAAGGATTGAAAGCCTTTTGAAGATGGGAAAAATTTCCGACAGTGGTGCAAGTTCATCCAATAATCCCAGGAAGCCTTTTGTGGGACCCCGAAGAGCCGGTGAGACCAATTCCATTCATGCAAGCAGGGGAAGACCTCAGTATGTTCACCGGTCAGTAGCAGCTGTTACTATTCCAGCTCCGATTCCTCAACAATCAGCATATCCTCAACAACAACAACCATAGTACCAACAACAAGTTCAGTATCCGCAACAGAGAACCTACAACAACAACAACAACAACCAACAACAGCGTCCTTTCCAACAAAGACCATCACAGGCAAATAAAGTGATTGACCCAATCCCAATGTCGTATGCTGCACTCTTGCCACAACTCCTGAAGCTCAACCTAGTTGAGTTAAGGACATTGGCACCTCCAGATCCCCTCAATCTCTCGAAGAACTATGATGTCAATGCCAGGTGTGCATTCCACTCAAACGCACCGGGGCATAATACTGAGAAATGTAGGGCCTTACAGATGAAAGTCCAAGACCTGGTAGACTCAAAAGCTCTCAACTTTGCACCTCCTCCGAATGTCACAAGAAATCCAATGCCCAGTCACAACGGGCCTAGGATTAATGCTATTGAGGAAGGCAAATCATCCACCTTAATCACCGGTGTTGCACAGATTCGAACACCTTTGGTTGAAATCAAAGCTCAACTTTTAGAATGCCAAGTGTTCCCCGGGTGTGAGCTCGGTTGTGGGTATTGCAACATTGCAGTCAATGGGTGTGAAAGGCTGAGAAGCGGCATAGATGGTCTTATTAAGGATGGTATCCTTCAGATTTCAACAACGGCGCCTACAAATCCAACAATTCCTCCACCGGCAATCACAGATACTCCTACAACGTCAGCAACCATTGTTCCAACGGATTCCACTACAACTCCAACAACTGCTCAATCAATTACTTCAGCGAATACAAGTTCGGTTACCATTCCTGCTAAAACTTCAACACTCATTCAGTCAATAGAATCTTCTACAACGCCAGCAAAAATTAATGAAGATGTTTCAACAGTTACAATCTACTATGACCCATCAAGTGTTCCTCCCAGCAACAATTTCCAACAACAAACCGTGGCACCTCCTGCCAGATCACCAGTCACAATTTACTATGATCCGCACACCATTACAATACCTTCCTCTGCAGCAATCAATCCGGTCACCATTACAGTGCCTGGACCCGTTCCTTATGAAAGCAGCAATGCCATACCTTGGCATTATGGCTCTGATCTCTACTGCAACGGGGAGAAAATCACTTTGGATTCATCAACCTCTTCTCCACAAGTTGATAATGTAGGGGGAGGCGGAGGCTTCACCAGAAGCGGACGCCTTTTTGCCTCACAAACACAAAGACCTAATGTTGAAGAAGAAGCTGCTGCCAAAGCAAAAGGAAAGAGTGTGGTATCTGAAGAGCCGACTACCAAAGACACTCAGAAGACATCTTTTGAACAAGATGTAGACAAGTTCATGAGAATCATAAAAAGGAGTGATTACAAGGTGGTGGACCAGCTTCACCAAACACCCTCCAAAATCTCCATATTATCACTGTTGATGTGTTCCGAAGCTCACAGGAACGCATTGTTGAAAGTCCTGCATGCAGCATACGTGCCGGAGGAGATTACTGTTAATCAGCTCGAAACTGTGGTTGCAAATGTCAACACCAGTCATGGATTGGGCTTTACCAATGCTGACTTAACAACAGAGGGATGCAACCATAACAAGGCTTTGCATATCACCTTGGAATGCAAGGGTGCTGTTTTGTCTCATGTACTGGTGGACACTGGGTCATCACTCAATGTTCTACCAAAGAAAGCCTTAGTGAAGTTGGAGCATGATGGGTTGGCATTGCGTCCGAGTAATTTGGTGGTGAGAGCATTCAATGGCTCTAAAAGATCAGTGCTTGGGGAGATTGATCTGCCTTTGTTGATTGGCCTACAGACCTTCAAAACTACCTTCTTTGTGATGGACATACAGCCGGCCTACAGCTGTCTGTTGGGTAGACCTTGGATCCACGCCGCTGGAGCTGTTACGTCTACCCTTCACCAGAAGTTAAAATTCGAGTGGGAAGGCCAAATCATCACCATCTGTGGGGAGGAGGACATCTTTGTTAGCCAACTAGCTACGTATAAGTACATAGAAATGGATGGGGAGATCCATGAAACCATGAGCCAAGGGTTTGAGGCCCTTAATATTAATGAAACATCTGCTGTACTTGGGACTTCCATTACATCATATCAGCAAGCCCGAAAGGTTGTTGAGGAAGGTACCGCCCAAGGCTGGGGCAAGTTGCTGCCCGTGGAGAAGAAAGAAGACCGATTCGAGTTGGGTTACAGACCAACTCGACAAGATCAACCAGAGGCTGCAAAGCCCAAGTTTGTTAGTGGGGGGATGCTCACCCCGGATGCTGTGAATAGCTTGGAAGATGAGTCAGAAGACGAGCGCAACCTGGAAAGCTGGATACGTCCAAAGACCCCGGGGAGCCATGTCTCAAACTGGTCTTCCCAGGAAATTATAAGAGTTACTCCTGCAGAGTAATTATTATTTCCTGTATTTTGAAGCATGCATCAAGTCCTGCATCTTTCCCAAGATGTCAGGCCTCATTTTGTAATCGGGCCATCTTGTATTTTGTGCAAAGATCAATTAATGAATATCAGGACATCTTTTGCAAATGAGTCTTTTTCTTTTCTCCGCTCACTGTTTTTCTTTTTTCTTTTTTTGTACAAAAATAAAATGGCAATGTTTTTCAAAATAAATAACTTCATTTTCACTTTTTCTAAACAAGATAAAACTGATCACTAAAATGAAAAATCTAAACCCTTGCAGAGAGTGCCCTCCAGACTGCACCGACAACGACACCGCTATGACTTCGTATGAATTTGACAATCCGATTAATCGAGCCGATGAAGGGGTTGAAGAAGATTATGGGCTACCTGAAGAGCTAGCCAGGTTGTTGAGACAAGAGGAGAAGGTTATCACTCTTCATTAGGAGGAAGTTAAGACGGTTAATCTTGGTACAGAAGAAGACTTGAAAGAAGTGAAAGTCGGGGCCCGCTTACAAGATTCAGTGAAAGAGCAACTGATTGACATGCTTCGAGAGTATGTGGATGTTTTCGCTTGGTCTTATCAGGATATGCGAAGGTTGGACACCGACATTATCATGCACAAGCTTCCGTTGAAAGAAGACTACCCGCCAGTAAAATAGAAGCTGCACCGTACTCGCCCAGATATGGCAATGAAGATAAAAGAAGAGGTACAAAAACAGTGGGACGTCGGTTTCCTTGCTGTAACTAGCTATCCGCCGTGGGTTGCTAACATTGTACCAGTGCCTAAGAAGGATGGCAAGGTGAGGATGTGTGTGGATTACCGGGATCTAAACAGAGCCAGCCCGAAAGATGATTTCCCTCTACCTCACATTGATGTATTGGTCGACAATACGGCTCAGTTCTCGGTATTCTCCTTCATGGATGGATTTTCAGGATACAATCAGATCAAAATGTCACCTAAAGACAAGGAGAAGACAACTTTCATCACGCCTTGGGGCACATTCTGTTATAAGGTGATGCCATTCGGACTGAAGAATGCGGGTGCCACTTATCAACGGGCTATGGTGACATTATTCCATGACATGATCCATAAAGAAATTGAATGTTATGTGGATGACATGATTGCCAAGTCCCTTACAGAAGAAGACCACCTGGTAAATCTGCTGAAGCTGTTTAAGCGTCTGAGGAAGTATCAACTGAAGTTAAACCCCAACAAATGCACATTCGGGGTACAATCTGGTAAGCTGCTGGGATTTATTGTAAGTGAGAAAGGGATTGAAGTTGACCCTGATAAAGTTAAAGCCATTCAAGAAATGCCTGCACCGAAGACTGAAAAAGAATTTCGGGGGTTTCTAGGTAGATTGAACTATATTTCACGGTTCATATCTCACCTTACTAAAATCTGTGAACCCTTGTTCAAGTTGTTAAGAATAGAACAAACGGTCAGGTGGAACGAAGACTGCCAGAGGGCTTTTGACAAAATCAAGGAATACTTACAAGAGCCTCCGATCCTTATGCCTCCAGTTGAAGGAAGACCTCTAATAATGTACTTGACAGTATTAGAAGAGTCAATGGGGTGTGTGCTGGGCCAGCATGACGAGTCTGGTCGAAAAGAGTATGCAATATACTACCTAAGCAAAAAGTTTACCGACCGTGAACAACGTTATTCACTGCTCGAGAAAACTTGCTATGCTTTAGCGTGGGCTGCTCGCCGACTGAGACAGTATATGTTGACCCACACCACTTTATTGATCTCAAAGATGGACCCAGTTAAGTACATTTTTGAGAAGCCAGCACTTACCGGACGGGTTGCAAGATGGCAAATGATCCTCACAGAGTATGATATTCAGTACACTTCTCAGAAGGCCATCAAAGGCAATGTATTGTCTGATTACCTTACTGAGCAACCCATTGATGATTACCAGCCCATGAGATTTGACTTCCCCGATGAAGACATCATGTTCATCAAAGCAAAAGATCATGAAGAGCCTATTCACACTGAAGGGCCTGACCCGGAAGAAGAATGGACTATGATGTTTGATGGGGCTGTTAATATGAATGGTCGCGATGTTGGTGCAGTACTTATTACACCTAAAGGAGTTCACATGCCTTTCTCGGCAAAACTCACCTTTAACTGCACTAACAACGAAGTCATTGACCTCAGGATCAAGACTTTGACTGTGTTCGGAGATTCAGCTCTGGTAATTAATCAAACCAATGGCAAATGGTACACCCACCAAGATCATCTGATACCTTATCGGGATTATACAAGGAGGTTGTTGACTTTCTTCACAACAGTCAAACTTGAGTATATCCCTCGAGATGAAAATCAGTTTGCAGATGCTCTGGCTACCATTTCATCCATGATCAAAGTTCAAGCCGCCAACTTTGTGCCTCAGATATCAGTATCCAGACTTGACAGACCAGCATACGTGTTCTCGGCAGATGTTGTTAAAGATGATAAGCCTTGGTTCTATGACATAAAATGCTTCTTGGAGGATCAAACGTACCCACCTGGGGCATCTTCCAATGACAAGAAGACATTAAGAAGGCTGTTTGGTAGTTTCTTCCTGAATGCTGATGGTTCCCTGTACAAGAGAAACTTTGATATGGTACTTCTCAGATGTGCTGATAGAGCAGAAGCAGACTTGTTGATGCATGAGGTGCATGAAGGGTCCTTTGGTACCCATGCTGGAGGACATGCTATGGCTAAAAAGTTGCTGAGATTGGGCTATTGCTGGATCAAAATGGATGCAGACTGTTGTGCATATGCCAGAAAATGCCATAAATGCCAGATTTATGCAGATAAAGTGCATGTGCCTCCCAATCCTCTGAATGTGATGTCTTCACCTTGGCCCTTTGCCATGTGGGGCATTGATATGATTGGCAAGATTGAACCGACTGCTTCAAATGGCCACAGATTCATCCTGGTAGCCATTGACTATTTTACCAAGTGGGTTGAAGCAGCCTCTTATGCAAATGTTACAAGGCAAGTGGTTGACAGATTCCTGAAGAGAGATATCATCTGTCGGTACGGAGTGCCCGAGCGAATCATTACTGATAATGGTTCCAACTTGAACAACAAAATGATGGCAGAACTGTGTCGGGACTTCAAGATCCAACACCACAATTCTTCTCCTTACAGGCCAAAAATGAATGGCGCTGTAGAAGCGGCTAACAAGAATATTAAGAAAATTGTGCAGAAGATGGTGGTCACCTACAAAGACTGGCATGAAATGCTACCACTTGCTTTGCATGGGTACCGAACGTCAATCAAGACATCCACTAGGGCAACACCGTATCAGCTTGTGTATGGTATGGAGGCAGTCCTACCGGTTGAAGTTGAATTACCCTCTTTACGGGTATTGATGGATGTTAAATTGAATGAAGCAGAATGGGTCCGATCCCGGTATGAACAACTGAGTCTGATTAAAGAAAAAGAGATTAGTTGCAATCTGCCATGGGCAGATGTATCAGAAAAGAATGAAGAAAGCCTTCGATCAGAAAGTCAGACTTCGGGAATACCAAGTAGGAGATCTTGTGCTGAAAAGACTCCTCCCTCCTCATACAGACCACAGGGGAAAGTGGACTCCGAATTATGATGGTCCATTCATAGTAAAGAAAGTTTTCTCTGGTGGAGCGCTGATGCTCAATACTATGGATGGTGAAGACTTCCTGTCCCCTGTGAATTCATATGTAGTTAAAAAATACTTCGCATAAAAATGACCCGCTGGACATAAAAACAGAATGTAAGTCCAGGCAAAAATAGGGCATCCCGGCGAGTCAAAAACATAATAAAAGACTCGGGCAAAAATAAGGGAAAATAAATAAAAGATGTACACCCGCTGAGTTGAAAAGCCACATTGGACAACTCAGGCAAAAATGGGTATCCCGGTGGATTGAAAACCCGAAAGGGCGATCCACGCAAAATAAGGGAATAAGCGAACAATTGTATTCTGAATTCGTCTGTATCACTTACAGCATGGTAAGCTCCGAAAGGTTCAAGCTTCAGTCAGAATCGGCCTTCTTCAGAAAGCGAGATGAGAAGAACGTCAATGTCATACAAGTCATAGCAAAAGGGAAGCACAGAAGCGTCATCAACATTGCCAGCACCTTTTTGTTTCTCAATTTTGTAAACAATCTCCTCATTTCAGGGGATTTGTTTCTTTGACTGTACTTGCCAACTCAGGGCATATAAATCAATAAAATCAGATTTTTGGTCATGTTCTGTCTCGTACATTTTTTCATTTGCAAAATGTCCGATGTCCTTAAGATGTTGATTGCATAAGTACAGATGCGCTTTTTTCTAAATTACATGCTTACAGGAAATATATTTGCTCCCGGGAGTGTCTAAACTCCTACGATGGGACCCAGTAAGGGACACCTTGGGATACTTATACGTTTCTTTGTCATGACAGGATTGCAGGTAGTCAAAGCGCAACATGGGGCATGAAAGATTCTCCCCAGCAAGCTGCCAAATCGTTACTTACTCGGCACGTCTTCCAAAATAGCACCAGAGATGCTTTATCCCAAGCTGAGTTGCCAGTCATCATTCCTCCTCAACCAAGTGTCAGGAAGGGAACCATCTCCCCGCAGAGTTTCAGTCTTTATCCAGGAGAGCGATGCCTGAAGATCTCACAACAGAGTGACGAAAGCTTCTACGGACCCCAGCTGGGTACCCCATCACCAAGAATAGGTCTATCAGTGACCTATTTCCCCAAGCAGAGTCATTTATACCAGATCTACCAATGATCTCATCCCCAGTTGGGATATCACTCCAAACAGATCAGCCGGAGATCTTCACCGCAACGGGATCCGAATCCCGGATCGGTATCTTTGCATAATCATAGCATTCACATCATATTATCCCCCAGAGCGTAGCATTCCGTCTAATACAGAGCATTACGGCGAAAATCAAACATATCGCATGATCATAAGCCATGTGTCAAACCAAACACTTGTAAATACTGACATTCCATCGACAATATACAAATACTTCCGAAACTCCCCCGCAGAAAGCCAAAGCTTCCTCTTTACACTCACAAATACAGATACATGCTCCCTTTTTGCACTCGCCCGTGTCATCAGTCCCCAGTAAAAGTCGCCCGAACGTCCTTTACAGACAGATACACATATATATACACTTCCCCGACACCCGTCCGTGTCATCTCCCCCAGCACAGTTGCCTAAATACTTGTTTATAATACACTTCTTCCGACACCCGACTGTGTCGTGCTCTCCACAGCAAGTTGGACACCCGTCTATGTCTCACTCATCACTTTTTACTCATACAGATACTCGTCCGTATCTTGTATACACCACTTAAATCCCCTCAGAACATGCGTCAAACGTTTGTTTCTACTGATACTCGTCCGTATCATAGTCTTAAGGATGCTCGTCCGCATCTTTAATCTATACACTGTGTCAGACACTTGTGCCTTTGCTTTCTTGAAATTAGACACTCGTCTGTGTCTACCATTCCCCAGAAGAATTCTCGGCAAATCTTGATAAACTTTTTCCTCTCTATCTGACATTCGTCCTATGTCATGTTATTTCCGGCAGCCGTACCCTGCCAGGTGATCGTCCTTCACCTTTTTGATGATCGTTCTTCATCATCCCCAGCGGAGTCTCTATTCATTAGAACTCCTTTCTATCCGGCATTCGTCCTATGTCGTGATACTTGAGCATCCGTCCCTTGCTAGGTGATTGTCCTTCACCTTTTGATGATCGTCCTTCATCATTTTATCTGATGGTCGTCCCCGTCGTTGATCCTGCTATCTGACATTCGTCCTATGTCACGATGAACCCCGAGAGCAGCCGTACCCTGTTAGGTGATCGTCCTTCACCTATTGATGATCGTCCTTCATCATGCTTATCCGATGGCCGTCCCCATCGTCGACCTTTTCTATCCGACATTCTTCCTATGTCGAGATACTTTCGGCAGCCGTACCCTGCCAGGTGATCGTCCTTCACCTTGGATGACCGTCCCTCATCCTTATCCCCAACAGAGCAGCCGTCCCCTGCTAGGTGATCGTACTTCACCTTTGATGACCGTTCCTCATCATTTATTTCTTCAACCTGAAGTCGTCCCCATCGTTTACCTTCAATCCCCAGAGAGTCTTATTACTTTACTTGGTGACCGTCCCCATCATGATACCTTTGTTTCCCCAGCATGTCAGCCGTCCCCATCATCGCTTTTTCCCAGCAGTCGTTCTCTGCTCGACGGTCGTCCTCCGTCGCCCGCTTTTATAATCATACTTTATTTTCTCTTACAATCTATATCCCTTTTCTTCTTCATTCAGTGAGTGCAAATTTTGGACTGTCTTTGGTATTCAACCACAAGTTATCTTATTTGCCTGTTAAGTCGTTGCTTACATCCTGCACAGCTAACTCATGCTTGAATAGGGGCAGTTGTAAACACCCCAAATTTGCCCTCACTCATTTCACCATGGCTTGTAATTCTTGTCATTTGCATAATTTCAATCATAGCATCCCATATTGCATTGTTGCTTCACTGCATTGGTTCTAAGTCATCTGCACCTAGGGTTTGTGATCTGAGCAATCCAAGAGCCATTTGAGCCACTCCAAAGGTCTTCAATCATCCCAAAAGGGTCCATGAATGTTCAAGCATCATATTATATCCTCCCAAGATCAAGGAAGCCAAAAAATCACAAGAACTGAGAAAGGCATGGAAGCAGAGCCAAGTTTAACTACAGATGACCTGAAATTAGGGTTTTGGTTTCAGAGGCCATAACTCCAATTTTTTTGGTCACTCTTGTTTCTATTGGTCTCTATATGATATGAGGATCATGCATACCAATTTTCATGAAGAAATTCAATGGGGAAGGCATCTGATCTATGGATGACTTCTTGTGCAAGTCAGTGCAAAATCAGGGCATCTGAGGCCCCCAATCACCCAACCAAAGGGTCTTCTCCATCATTTTGAATGTGTATGATCTTTATTTGATCTTAGAAGGTGTTAGAAGTTCACAAAATTGAAGAATTTCAAGCCATTTGCAAAGTTGCCATTTTGGGAAAGTGACTTGTAATGAAAACTTGCCATTTTGGGAAAGTTTTTCAACCCCCTCTTTTTGATCCAAAAATGCTTCAAATGAAAAATCTTTGGTCATGAAAGTTGTAGATTGGATCCTCCCATTTTCAAAAAGTACAAGAACTCATTCTAATTCATTTTAGAACAAAAGTTATGGCCTTGCAAAGTTGGACAAAATCACTAAATATTCACTTTTGTGCCAAAAGGGAAACTTGCAAAAACACTTGCCAAAGCCAAATGTGACTTCAAATCAACTTCTAATCATCACACAAACATCATTCATGGTCCATAATTCATATTTGCCCAAGAAATTTCTCACTTTCATGCTTTGGATTCCAAGTTATCATAAGCCATTTTCCATAAAGTTCAAAAGGGGGAATTCTTGCAAAAATGATTTCCAAGGGTTTGTGTGGTCTCTAACTGATCCCAAAGCATTTCCATAACATCATGTAGCATTTCACAACAAGAATTCAGCAAGGAATGTCACATGTCCATGACCAAAAAACACAAAATGCAACAAGTTGCAAAATTGCAAAACATGTGACATCTCACCCTTCATCCATTTTAGATCACATCAGAACATCCAAGGGCCTTCCTTGAAGCTGGCTGAGGCAATCCAAACACATAAATCTCCTCTGCCATGGCCCATACCTATAGTACACAATTTTTGACTTTTTGGCCAATCATCCCATACCATTCCCACAGTGCATAATCGCCCTCCAGAATTGTTGGGATTGCTTATGGATTACCTAAGGGTCATAAAACAAGAAGGAAGAAGGCTCAGAACACACACACCACCAGCTTGCACAAAAACTGTCCAAAGCTTCATCTCTTCGAAACTCCCTCAAGACTTAACAAAAATCCAAAATTTCTTCACCAACAAATCACATATCACTCAGAGAACAAAACCCACCCCCTGAAACAGCTTGAATCACCACACACACAAACCTCCATTTCTGCTACACCAGAACCAAACCTCCATTCTCAAAGCTTTCTAAGCTTCATTTCATCATCAGGGGGTTCAAAGAAGTGGGCTTGCACAAAGGGAGGATCCAGAAAGCTCAGAATCAGAGAGTCCTCATCTCAGGTAACATGAAGAACTTTTTTCCCAGAAGCTAGCTTTTAAGTTCTTTTATGGTTCTATATGCTCCCTTGATCATGGGGATATGATTACTTTTGAAAATGATTGAGAAACCACCATGTATGTGATCTCTGAAACTTTTGCCCGTTTTTACATTTTCCTTCGATTCATGTTCATGGTGTGAAATAAATGAGTTTTGGTTGGGGGTTTAGGTTTAGAATGATTGGGGGATCATTTTTGTGCAAGAAATTTGAAGTTTGATGACCTAAGAGAGAAGCTAGGGTTTGGGCTCGTCGGAGAAGACGACCGGAACACTGTTCCGGTTGCCTGAAAGTAATTTGCCCTAATCAGTGTAATTAGTGAGGTTTAAATGTGAGCCATTGATCTTGCCTTCCCGTGCGCGAATGAACGACCAAGATTTGTCATTAAACCCTAATTCAGATTAATTAGTTTAATTAATTAGGTTTAATTTGAATTTAATAAGAATCAATCCCAGCCACTGAAACGCGCGCCAGTCAACTCCCGCCCTCTAACTTTGAATCTCAGCCTCAGGATCCTCATACTTTTCGATTTTATTTGTTTTATTTCATTTTATTTCTATTTAATTTCTACGAATTTTTAAAAATAGTAAAATACATCAAAAAAATTATGAAAATTTTTATCAAATCTTTTATTAATTTTCAGAACCCAAAAATATTTTTATTTTTATTTTTTTGCATTAAAAATTATTTTTAAATCATTTAAATGTTTATTTTTAATTAGTTAATGAAAATTAATTAATTAAAAATACATTTAGGTATTTAAAAATCACAAAAAAATTCACATTACATTTTAATACATTTAGAAACATTATCAAACTCTTCAAACAAATTTCTTTTTGGTTCTTGACCTATTTTGACATTTTTTATTGGAATTAAAGTTCTTAAAAGGCAATATTTTTGTCCTAACTTAGAAAAATTCATTCTTCCTAACCATGAAGAGTTTGATGTTGGTTCTTTTTGCATTGTATTATTCATATCATGTAGTTTCTAGGGTAAAATTTATTTGAATTTATCTTTCATTTTCAATTTGATGTGCATTTTTCCTTTTGAGGTACCTTAAAACCCTAGCCAACTTGAGAAAATCATAATTCCCATTAGGTTAAGAGTTGGGTCCCCTCCTTTGGGCAGTGAACTTGTGTAGGGTTAAGATTCCTTTGATCCCATTTTCAATTTTTTATCATGTCATTTGCTTCTGATTTTGAATTTTGCATTGCATATTGTATGTAAACCCTAATTTTTGCCTTCATTTGAATCCATTTTGTATAAGCTTGCATACATGAACTTGCCATGACATTTTGCACATCCACATGACATATAAGACATTTTAGGACATATTTGAATCATGTTTGATCATTGCATCATTCATTTGCCATGTTATGCATTCATTCCATTTCATGAACTTTCATGAACCTTTATGGTTCAAAGCATGCTTCATTTGCATCTTCATCCTTGCATGATCATCCACAAATCTTGACTTGTGTTTGCTTTATCTCTTGGCATCATTAACATCATGTTTGTACTTCTGGTTTTGGTTTGCATCCTTGCATTCATTTCATTTTTTATCTCATCTCTTTCTTTACACTAACCATTTCAGGTGGTAAGTAATTGAGAAATGAATTTGCCTTCAATTCTCATCCCTCTTCTCATTCTCTCTTCTGCATTCATTGCTGAATTTTATCTTTGCTTTAGAGTGAGCTTGATCATTCATGTCTCCTTGCCTCTTTCTTTCTTCAAGCAACTTATCTTCTTAAGTGAAGTAAGTTGACTTGCTTCTTCAGCTGCTTCTCCTTCCATCTTTGCTTCTTCCTTGGTGGCTCATCTTGAAGACTTCTTGCAAGCCTCATAAACCCTGGGAATACCAAAGCATGATAACAATTAGGGTTTGATTAGTCGCCCATTTAGTTTTACCTTTGTGTCATCTTGGAGTCTTCTCTTCTCATCTCATAATCAAGGACTAAACCTTAAAGGTTTTAAGGCTTTGTGATTAAGCTTATGCCTGCATCCTTCTATTAGGATGGAGTGTATAACTTTAATCCTAAGTGTTAAACCCTTAATGTGTTTAAATCCTTTAATCAATACATCTAATAATCACTAAGACATCAAGCTTGTAACTTGGGCCTTGCATTAGGGTTCGAATTCTTCCTTAATTGGTTAAGAAGGACTAACCCTAGTGTTAATGGACAAGTCCCCCTCAAGTTGTCTTACAAACTATAAAATCCACCTCTTAATCTTACCATTAACTAAAATCCACTTTAATAAAGGCCTTGTTTTGTCATGAGGTTAATCCCTAATCATGGATTAAGTTGAGGAGCCTTCCTCAGCTTAAGTGTTCTCATCTATTATCCTTCTATTAGGATGGTGTAATGAGTCCATTAAATCCTTGATTATGGCTTAAACTCATTACTTAACACTAAACAAAAACTCCAAAAAACATCTAAATAAATACCAGTAGGTTAATGATCTTAATCCTGCATCATGGTGATTAAGTGTGAGGTGTTTACTTCATACTTAAGGCATTCTCATTACCCCTAATCAGAGGGAAGATGTGATGAGTTTACTAACCCTTGATTTAGGCTTAAGCTCATTAACTTATAACAAATATCACAAAGCAATAAAAGACTGAAAACAAAAAAACAAACAATAATCGTCTCCTCCGGGATTCTTTTCTCACCTCATTCACTCACAAACGAGAACTCGCTTCTTCCGTCTAATGCAAGACATTTTGCACCTGAGCCAGACAGGTCATACACTTGAGCATAGACAAGTAAGCAGTTCACAAGTCAATTTATCTTTCAGTCTCTTTGAGTCGAACTACGGTGTTCTGACTTCCTCATTGCACGAGAGGATACGTAGGCATAACTTAACAGTTATCGAACAAAAGTCTCTGTATATTCCCTCCTCTTCCAGCTTTATTCTTTTAAGCCTCATAGTCTTGAGCTTTACACTCTTTTCTTACACTGACACTCTCTCATTTCACTTCACATTTCTTTTACACTGACACTTGCATTCTTTCCAGCTTTGATACACAAATTGCACTACCACTACCCCTTTAAAACACAAATCTTTTAAGCATGGATCCCGTCGAGTACGACGGACAATCTGGGTGCTAATACCTTCCCAGGTTGTAAACAACCCCCTTTCTCAGTTTCTCTGGTTTGCAACCGTCTTATCCATCTCTTCTTAGGTTTATGCAGCATTACCTTTCCTTCGGGATAAAAATGCCTAGTTGGCGACTCTTTTCTTTTTCTTTTGATTTCACCCTTGTGTGTTCTCCCCTTCGCCGAACGTTCGCGTCTGTACCCCATTTGACTTAGCCTCATTTGGTGGGAGCGACATGGGGGACTAACCAAACCCTAATTGTGATCATGCTTGGGTGTTCCTAGGGATAATGAGGCTTGCAAGAAGATCTTCAGAGAAACTGTAGTTTTAAGAGTGCACCTAAGAGGGGGGGGGGGTGAATTAGGTTGTTAACAAATTCTTCAATTTTTACCGGTTATGGTTTATTTTTCTGCTTAAGGTTAGATGCTGAAAAATAAAGTGCTGAAAGTAGAGAGGACACGGCGATGTATAGTGGTTCCCCTCACAATCCGAGAGTACTCCACTCCTCCTTCGACTCGAAAGAGAATTTTACTATGTTTTGGACTTGTACAAGACACTCCTAGTCTTAAGCCACTAAACCACCAAGAACAATCCTCTTGGATTTTTCCTAAGTTCAAGTAGAGAACAATCCTCTCTAAATGAACACACTTGTTTCCAACTAACCCTTGAAACACAAGTAATACAACTCCACAACTTTGTCTTAACAATCCTAAAACAAAGTGTGACTTTAGAAATAATTTAGAATTTTTGAAGTGTATGAAAATGATTTCTATGTTGTAAATCAATCAATTGATTGATCTTCTCCTTGTAGACAATCTCAATATAGTATACAAGTGTTCAATGCAAATGATATGTATTCTTAGCAATGTATGAAATTTTTGTGCAAAGAATACTTTAGTGACAATTTGTGAACACTTGAGAAAGTATGAAAATATATGTGAGAAATTGTTTATGAAAAGTGTTTGCAAAAAGGAAGTCAAAACTGAAATCTGAAAGATGTTGAATTTATATTGCTACACACACCATTCTAAAGGAGTATAATGAGTGAAAGAATGCCATGGATCATCACAATGCATCAAAAAATTCTGGATGAAGAAATGCAATTTTTTGCCAAACTTTATCAGTGGTAACCGGTTACTTACCCTGGGGTAACCGGTTACTTATTCCCAACATTATTTTTTTAAAAAAACAACAGTGGTAACCGGTTACTTACCCTGGGGTAACCGGTTACTGAAGCTGAAAAATGAAAAAATATTTTCTTGACAAAATGTTTAAAGAAATGCAATGACACAAAATTATGATGGATGAACCAAGACACTATTAGATGAATATTTTGAACACTTGTATATCATATTAGAGAAAGTTTAGATATACCATTTATGTTGCTTGATCATTTGAAAGAAAATGCTCCATTTGAAATTATTTTTAGTCTTCACTTTAATATTCACTCCAAGTCTTCAACTCAATCTTTTTTTGATCTTTGCTCATGAGAGTTATTGAGAGATGTTGTCTTCATCAAAATTACCAAGAAGCTATGCCTTCACATTCTCCCCCTTTTTGATGATGACAACTCATTATTTGAACAATGATTTCCACCAAGTTTCTATACACCAAGGAATCTCCCCCTAAGGATGTGCTCCCCCTTTCTTTTAGAATATGAGCAATGCTTTGAGACTTTGAAAAAATTTCCTGCATAAATTTTAAACAACAAGCAACAAAGCAAGCAACAATGCAATTCTTCTCCCCCTTTGGCATTATCAAAAAGGTTGGGTCAAGACTTAAAAATTATGAGCATTTTCACATTTTACCACAAACATTGTAAAATATAGAAACATAGCATATCAAGTTTCAAAAAGGAAAAGCCTACCCTTGTAGGACTTTAAAGTGCATAACAACATAACATAACAAAAACCATAAAAAGATTAAAAACATAGATAGAAAAACATCAATTAAACCAACACATTTAGTCACTTCCAGAACCTTCTCCCATCTCCACATCTTCTTCTTCTTCATTAGACCGGTGAGAAGCGCGTTGAAGTTTTAGAAGTTTGTTAATGCCACGCATTGCTTGAGCATGGTTGGAGGTCATTTGAATCTTCATGGCCATCATCTCACGGTGAAGTGATTCCATTGTATATCCTCCTTCCGAAACAACAACATCTAATTCCTCTTTATATTTATAAGTCCCGTCCGGAGCCAACACAATGCCGGTATTCTTGAGAAGTGTGTTTTTGTTGAGTTCACATATTTGATCATCCATTTCAAGACACTCTTCATTGTCAAGAGGCACCTTACAATAAGCCAACAACTTAGAGATAAAGAAACCATATGGCAAACCACCGGAAAGACCAAATTGATGTCTTAAATGATAAAAGATCAAATGAGACCAATTAATCTTCCATCCCATTCTCAAAGCTTTTAGTAAAAACACATCAAAATCGGAAACTTGGGCATGATTGGAATGGCGAGGAACTAAAATATAAGCTAGCACAAAATGCAACATTCGGTCACTAACCGTCAATGACTTAGCATATTTGATAACACGGGATGATTGGGATTGTCTCCCAATTAAGTCATCATGAGTACCACGAGATATTTCATCTCCCTCATTTGGAATTTCTAAACACTTAGAAATATCATCCAATCCAATGCATATATTAGTATTATTCACCACAGATTCCATAAAAATATCATCAAATTCATCATGAGTAAACTTAAGATTCCGATAAAAAGTTTTAACAAGTTCCGGATAAATCAAACCTGTCTCGGAGACTAACTTGTTCACACCGGAGTTTGTCAGAAGCTGTTCAAAATCAAAACTATGAACTGGAAAAGCAGAGAACTTCACATATTTGGTCTTCATCATCTCCCTTCGACTTACATCAGAGTTGGATTTTCTTCCCTTCGAAGGATGCATGTGACTAACATCCATGGATTCTTCCTTATTTCTAGTTTGTGAACCTTCACCCATAGCTTTCTTTCCCTTGTTCTTCTTGGTAGGAGCCATAATTTAGGTTTTGAAAAGTGAGGGTTTTGAGAGGAATCCGAAAATGTAATCCTTGATAGAGAGATATAGGAATGGTAGGATGTATGTGGAGAGTGTGGGTTTGATTTTTATGGAGTCAATTTTGGAATTTGTGTGAGTGGGTTATTTTTCCAAGTGAGGGTTTATGAGACATTGAAGGAGGAAGGTTGAAGAAGATGAGATGAGTTCCAAGACAAATGATAATGTTTGGTCTTAAAGTACAACACTTTAAAAGTTATTTTTTTTCCAGAATTGTTCAGTTGTAACCGGTTACTTACCATGGGGTAACCGGTTACGCATGCGCGAAATTAAAAAAAAAAGAAATCAAACAGTGGTAACCGGTTACTTACCCTGGGGTAACCGGTTACTCATGCCAAACATGCAAAAACAGCAAGCTTCTAGAGACAAAATGGTGAGAGAAATTCATATTTTTGCACATGGACATGATTAAACACATATTAAGGCAACTTTTGATCATAGTACAAAAACTTGAAAAATAATTTAACTCTACGAAAAATCGAGAAAACTCACTTTTTAAACATAAATCATCAAAAAAATGTGACTTACCGAAGTCGAAAAATTATGAAAAATACATACCTTTGATCCTTAATGATGTATGATGAATATTTGATGAAGAAATTAGAGATCCGTTTCGGTCAAAATTCCAAGTTCTCGGCGAATTTTGTAAAATGGCTCTTTTGCAAGGGGTTTGGTGAATATGTCCGCAAGTTGGTTATGTGTATCCACAAATGTGACTTCGACATCTCCATTAAGCACATGATCTCGTAAGAAATGATGTCGGATGTCAATGTGCTTAGTTCTTGAATGCATGATAGGATTTTTTGTGATGTTGATAGCACTCGTATTGTCGCATCGAAGGGGAATGCATGCAAGGTTTAATCCATAATCATCAAGTTGTTGTTTAAGCCATAGGATTTGTGCACAGCAACTTCCCGCCGCTATGTACTCCACTTCAGCCGTACTTAGAGCAACACAGGCTTGTTTCTTGCATGCCCATGAAACTAATGCATTTCCTAGGATGTGACATGTACCACTTGTACATTTTCGATCTGTTTTGCATCCTGCATAATCAGCGTCAGAATAACCAACTAAATTACACATACTACCTTTCGGATACCATAATCCAACGTTCGTTGTTCCTTTAAGGTACTTCATGATCCTCTTGACCGCCGTAAGGTGTGACTCTCTTGGATTAGCTTGAAACCGAGCACACAAACAAAAACTAAACATAATATCAGGACGGCTTGCCGTCAAATAGAGTAAAGAACCAATCATACCTCGATATTTCGTGATATCAATTGGAATTCCGAATTCATCTTGATCAACGTAGGTACCGGACCCCATTGGAGTAGCCATAGGTTTGCACGTATCCATTTCGAATCTCTTCAATAATTCCTTTGCAATATTTAGATTGGTTGATGAAGATTCCTTCTTCTAGTTGCTTGATTTGAAGATCAAGGAAATAGTTCATCTTTCCCATCATGGAAATTTCGAATTCTCCTTGCATTATTGATGAGAATTCCTCACAAAGATCTTGAATGCTTCTTGAATGCTTTAAAAGCGTCACTTTTCTCCGAATCTCTTAGTTCTTGATGGACCAAAAAGATCCATGTGTAGTAATTGTAGCGGCCTCGATGTGGACACCACATTTTTGGATATGAAAGTTGATTTGGTTTGTTTGCCCTTTTGGAATGCATCACAAAGTCTATCTTTGACAAACTTCATCTTCGGTAATCCAATAACAAGATCATGCTTAACCAATTTGTTTAAGTGCTCCATGTGAATGTGAGCCATCCTTTTATGCCATAGCCATGACTCATTGTTATTTGCCACAAGGCATTTTACCTTCAAAGAAACATTGTCAAGAGAAATCATAAAAATATTATTGATTCTATTACCTTTTAACATAACCTCATGAGTGACTTCATCTACAATCAAACATTCATCTTTATTGAAGTTGATCTTGAATCCTTTGTCACAAAGTTGGCTAATGCTAAGAAGATTGTGCTTGAGTCCTTCGACATAGAGTACATCTTCTATAGTTGTAAAAGGTGGTGAACCAATGGTGCCAATGCCAAGAATCTTTCCTTTGTTGTTGTCACCATAAGTAACATAACCCTTGGCCTTAAGCTTTAGATTTGAAAATTTGTTTATGTCTCCCGTCATATGCTTTGAGCAACCGCTATCAAGATACCATTGATTAGTGGTTGACTTCAAGCATACCTACAACACAAAATCAATTAGTGTTAGGTACCCAAATTGCTTTGGGTCCTTGATAGTTAGTAC
Organism: Lathyrus aphaca; assembly: GCA_963966055.1. Classification (NCBI taxonomy): domain Eukaryota; kingdom Viridiplantae; phylum Streptophyta; class Magnoliopsida; order Fabales; family Fabaceae; genus Lathyrus; species Lathyrus aphaca. The sequence goes on along the minus strand of OZ014519.1, from coordinate 20,602,148 downwards.
CATTTTCAACCCACACATAATGCCCTTTAGCAACACCAATGTTACGCACATAGCAAGCATTAGGTGTGTGGCCTTTAATTCCACAATAAAAACAAGTAGGTTGAAAATGACTTCTATATCTAGGAACATAATTCTTTTTCTTCACAACTCTTTTCTTTTTATGATTTTGATGCTGAATTTTAGAAGTGATTGCCTTCTCTTTAACAACTTGTTCACTTGCTCTTACGAAAACGGTCTCATTGGTGCTTGGTTTGGAAAACTTGGAATATCCTAATCCACTTTTATCATTAGGATATCTTTTATGTTTAAGAATTTCTTCCAAGCCAATTTGACCTTTTTCGTATCTTTCTAACACTCTTTTGAGTTGAACAATTTGAAAAGATAAGGATTCACAATTCTTGCATACAAGACTTTGTTTTTCATCCATCAATTTTTGTTTTTCATTTTCAATATTTTTCATAAAAACTGAATTTTGTTCTTCTAAAAATGAAATTCTTTTCTTTTGAGATGAGATGCTTTTATACAAAGTCTTGCATTCTTTTAGAAGTTCATCTATAACTTCTTGTGCATCATTATCATAAATAGAGTAATTGCTACTAACCTCATCATGTTCGTCATCGGAGTGGTGAGAAGCCATCAAAGCCATATTTGCACGTTCTTCATTTTCCGATTTCGATGATGAACTTATCTCATTGTCTTCCCACGCAACATATGCCTTCTTGTTTTTATAGTCCTTCTTGCCTTTGAATCCTCCTTTCTTTTGAAGCTTTGGACAATCCGGTTTGATATGTCCTTGCTTCCCACATTCATAGCATGTAACCTCTTGATTTGATGTGGATCCCTCTCTTTTCCTGAAATGTCTATTCTTTTTAGTGAAAAGAGATTTATCATTTTTATTAAAAAACTTACCGAGCTTTTTCACAAGTAGCATGAAGTCTTCATCTTCCGATGTATCCTCATTTTTATCTTGTTTAGATTCGACTTTCAAGGCAATTCCTTTAGACTTTTTTTCTTGATTCTCATGTTTTTCTAATCTTCCAAGTTCCATTTCATGTTCTTGGAGTTTTCCGAACAAGGATGCGGATGTCATCGTTGAGAGACTCTTTTTCTCGGAAATAGCCGTCACTTTTGGTTGCCATTCTCTTGTTAATGATCTTAGGACTTTAAGATTGAGATCATCATTAGTAAATGTTTTTCCAAGAGCAATCAAATGATTTGTAAGATGAACAAATCTCTTTTGCATTTCTACAATGGATTCTCCGGGCTACATTCGAAACATTTCATACTCTTGGCTTAGGGTGTTTAGCCTTGATCTCTTCACTTCGGTGGTTCCTTCATGTGTTTCTACCAAAATTTCCTTTGCCGATTTACATTGAGATATGCGAAAGAACTCATCCATACTAAGAGCGCTTTGGAGTATGTTGATTGCCTTCTTCTCATTTAGAATCCTTTTCTTATCATCTTCATCATAAGTATTTTTCAATTTCACGGTTCCAATGCCATTGATAACATTCATCAGATTATGTGGACCGTCTTCAATTGCTTCCCATATACCTTCTCCTTGGGCTTCAAGATGTGCCTTCATTCTAATCTTCCAAAACTCAAAATATTCTCCGGAGAAGAGTGGGGGCTTGTTGCTACTTCCACCGTCTTTGAAAACCGGATGTGTGTTTGCGGAAGCCATGCTGGATCACTAGGAACAAGTTACCTATAACTTGCTCTGATACCAATTGTAGTTTTAAGAGTGCACCTAAGAGGGGGGGGGGTGAATTAGGTTGTTAACAAATTCTTCGATTTTTACCGGTTATGGTTTATTTTTCTGCTTAAGGTTAGATGCTGAAAAATAAAGTGCTGAAAGTAGAGAGGACACGGCGATGTATAGTGGTTCCCCTCACAATCCGAGAGTACTCCACTCCTCCTTCGACTCGAAAGAGAATTTTACTATGTTTTGGACTTGTACAAGACACTCCTAGTCTTAAGCCACTAAACCACCAAGAACAATCCTCTTGGATTTTTCCTAAGTTCTAGTAGAGAACAATCCTCTCTAAATGAACACACTTGTTTCCAACTAACCCTTGAAACACAAGTAATACAACTCCACAACTTTGTCTTAACAATCCTAAAACAAAGTGTGACTTTAGAAATAATTTAGAATTTTTGAAGTGTATGAAAATGATTTCTATGTTGTATATCAATCAATTGATTGATCTTCTCCTTGTAGACAATCTCAATATAGTATACAAGTGTTCAATGCAAATGATATGTATTCTTAGCAATGTATGAAATTTTTGTGCAAAGAATACTTTAGTGACAATTTGTGAACACTTGAGAAAGTATGAAAATATATGTGAGAAATTGTTTATGAAAAGTGTTTGCAAAAAGGAGGTCAAAACTGAAATCTGAAAGATGTTGAATTTATATTGCTACACACACCATTCTAAAGGAGTATAATGAGTGAAAGAATGCCATGGATCATCACAATGCATCAAAAAATTCAGGATGAAGAAATGCAATTTCTTGCCAAACTTTATCAGTGGTAACCGGTTACTTACCCTGGGGTAACCGGTTACTTATTCCCAACGTTATTTTTTTTTAAAAAACAACAGTGGTAACCGGTTACTTACCCTGGGGTAACCGGTTACTGAAGCTGAAAAATGAAAAAATATTTTCTTGACAAAATGTTTAAAGAAATGCAATGACACAAAATTATGATGTATGAACCAAGACACTATTAGATGAATATTTTGAACACTTGTATATCATATTAGAGAAAGTTTAGATATACCATTTATGTTGCTTGATCATTTGAAAGAAAATGCTCCATTTGAAATTATTTTTATCACTTTAATATTCACTCCAAGTCTTCAACTTAATCCTTTTTTGATCTTTGCTCATGAGAGTTATTGAGAGATGTTGTCTTCATCAAAATTACCAAGAAGCTATGCCTTCACAGAAACCACCAAGGAAGAAGCAGATGAAAGGAAGGAGGAGCAGAAAGAAGCAAGACAACTTGCTTTACTTAAGAAGACAAGTTGCTTGAAGAAAGAAAGTGAGGAGGAAACATGAATGAGCAAGCTCACTCTAATACAAATACAAAATTCAGCAATGAATGCATAAAAGGGATGAGAAGAGATTATGAGAAGTGAAGGAAAATTCACTTCTCAAACACTTACCACCTGAAAAGTTAGCAACAAGAAATGAAATGAAATGAAAATGAGATGAAATACAAAGATGAAATCCAAAGTCAGAAGCATGTACAAGAGGTAAATGATGCTAAGGGATGATGCAAATGTATGTCATGAAGTGTGTATGATCATACAAGTAATGAATATGCAAATGAGACATGTAAGAAGCAAGAAAGTTCATGAATGCATATGACATCAAATGAAAGCAAAAGCATGGCAAATGAAGGATGCAATGATCAAACATGCTTGCAATGTGTCTTAAGATGTTTTACATGTCATAGGAGTACATAAAATGTCATGGCAAGTTCATGTATGCAAGCATGTGAGAGATGAATGCAAATGAAGGCAAAAATTAGGGTTTATACATAACATGCAATACAAAATTCAAAATCAGATACAAATGACAAGATAAAAAATTGAAAATAGGATCAAAGGAACCCTAAACCTATACAAGTTCACTGCCCAAAGGAGAAGACCTAACTCTTAACCCTAAAGAAGTTATGATTTTCTCAAGTTTGCTAGGGTTTTAGGATGCCTCAAAAGGAAAAATGCACAACAAATTGAAAATGAAAGATAAATTCAAACCAATTTTATCCTAGAAACTACATGATATGAGGAATGCAATGCAAAAAGAACCAACATCAAACTCTTCATGGTGAGGCAAAAAGGATTTTTCTAAGTTAGGGTAAAAATATTGACTTTTAAGAACCCTAAATCCAAAGAAAAATGTCAAAATATGTCAATAACCAAAAAGAAATTTGTGTGAAGGGTTTGATAATGTTTCTAAATGTATCAAGATGCAATGTGATTTTTTTGGTGATTTTTAGAAACCTAAATGCTATTTTAATTAATTAATTCTCATTAATTAATTAAAATAAGCATTTAAATATTTTAAAAATACGAATTTTAAGCAAAAAATAAAATAAAAATTATTTTCAGAATGATAAAAATATTTGAAAGGGAAATGCAAAAGATAAGATTTTTTGAAAGTGTTTTGCTATTTTTAATAAAATGTAGAAAGAAATGCAATTAAAATGAAAAAATAAATGAATTAAAATGGAAGTCAAATGATCCAGTGGTCCAGATTTGAATGAGAGAGGGAGGGAATTGACCAGCGCGCGCATCTGGATGGTTGAGATTCAAACTACGCTAATTACGTCATTAAGCCCTAATCTGAACCCTAAACACTTTCAGGTGACCGGAACAGTGTTCCGGTCATCTTCTCCGGCTAGCCTCTCAAGATATCTCACTCAATACGCAACCCCAAGCCCTAAAACTCTCCAGAAATGATCCTCTCCTCATCCCCAACAGGAATCAGCCATTAAAATTCATTTATTCATCATCAAAAACAAGAATCGAAGCAAAACGGAAAACATCTCAAAAATTTCAGAAGCTCATGAAATGCTTATTTCTCAACTATTTTCGAAACTAAACATATCATGGAAATCAGGGGAATACATAGAATCATTCTATAACATAAAATGAAGGTTCTGGAAAAATAAATGCCATGGCTACCTGAAGTTGAGCTTTCAAAACAGGAGCTTTCTGGCCAGTTCTTTGCCTCAAATCCACTCCAATGATTCCCCTCAAGAGCTTGTGATGCTTGGTTGGAGCTTAAATGGCCTCAAAAGGAAGTTGGCAGAAGTTCAGTTCATGAAATGTAAAAATCGTATTTTGGATATGGTGAGTTTTAAAGCAAAATGAAGGGTGGGAAATGATCAGTGATGTTTATGGAGTTAAATGGTGGAAAAAGTTTGGAGGTTTGATGGTTGAGCTATGAGTTTCAAAGGCTTTTGCAGATTTGGGGAATTTTGTGTATGCTGAGGATTCTCAAGTGTTAGACTGCAATGTTGTGTGCTTTGGCTTGGTTTTGATCCACATAATAAACTGTGATAGGTCAGAGAGTAGGTGCTGGCCTATGTTGATTGGTATGGGCAAGTTGCCAAAATGTCAAAAGTTTTGTACTTAAGGTATGGGCTGGTTTTGCAGCTGGCTTTTGGCTTTTCCTGGCTCAGCATAGATCAAGGAGAGCCATAGATTTAAAATTGAGGTGATTCAGCAAGCTTGTGAAAAGTTATGTGCCCTTTTGCAATTTTCATGAAGTTTGGCCCCTTTTGAATTTCTTGATGTTCAAGGCATGGGATGAAATGATTCTTGGGATAATTTTGATCCTTAGGCAATGCATTATGATGTTAAGACATGTAGAAGTGTGTTTGAGGTCACAAAAATGCTTGGCATGAGAATTTGCAAGTTTCCCTCTTTGGTGTAAAAGTGATATTTATGTGATTTTTCCCAACTTTGACAAGCCATAACTTGAGTTCTATGATGAATTAGATCAAGTTCTTGTACTTTTTGAAAAGGGAATGATCCAATCTACAACTTTCATGACCAAGAATTTTTCATTTGAAGCAATTTTGAATCAAAAAGAGGAGGTTGAAAAACTTTCCCAAAATGGCAAGTTTGCATTACAAGTCACTTTCCCAAAATGGCAACTTTGCAAATGGCTTGAAATTCTTCAATTTTGTGAACTTCTAACTTCTTCTAAGATCAAATAAAGATCATATACACCCAAAATGATGGAGAAGACCTTTTGGATGGGTGATTGGGGGCCTCAGATGCCCTGATTTTGCACTGACTTGCTCAAGAAGTCATCTATTGGTCAGATGCCTTCCCCATTGAATTTCTTCATGAAAATTGGTATGCATGATCCTCATATCATATAGAGACAAATAGAAACAAGAATGACCAAAAAATTTGGAGTTATGGCCTCTGAAACCAAAACCCTAATTTTAGGTCATCTGAATAGTTAAGCTTGGCTCTGCTTCCATGCCTTTCTCAGTTCTTGTGATTTTCTGACTTTCTTGATCTTTGGAGGATATAATATGATACTTGAACATACATGGACCCTCTTGAGATGATTGAAGACCTTTGGAGTGGCTCAGATAGCTCAGGGATGGCTCAAATCACAAACCCTAGATGCAGATGACTTTGAACCAATGAAGTGAAACAAAAATGCAATGTGAGATGATGTGATTGAACTTATGCATATGAAAAAGATCACAAACCATGGTGAAATGAGTGAGGGCAAATTTGGGGTGTTTACAAATTTGATCACAAAAAATAGGAAATTTGAAGATAACTTGTAAAATGGGCAATCTTTGAAACTTAGAAAATTTTCTAAGTTATAAGAAAAAGTGTTCAAGTACCCTACTTTCAAGCATTGTATCTTGTGATCCAAGCATCATATTTTTGTGAACCAAATATCAAATGAAAGATCTTGCCACAAAATACAAATGATTCAACTACACAAAACTCCAATTCATGATGGGTTTTAAGTTGAAGATTGATCAAAATCAAGAAATAATTGGAAATTTTAACACTTAGACAAAATCTGCCTAAGTACAAAATCAGTCAAAACATAAAAACATGGAGATTTTTTTCACATAGTTCTAAGATGAATCAATTCCAATGTGATACATCACTATTGTTGCAAATGTTGCCAACAAATCAAAGAACCAATTGGCATGAAAAGATCTTGTTTGAGCATGAAGAAATCATGGATCAAAGTCACCATGACAAACTGTTTTTCCAAAAACAGATTTATCATAAACTTGAATTTTGATTTTTGATGATTCAAGGGATAAGATCAAGTGGTATTAAGAATTTACACAATAATTACAAACCTGGTCAAACCTGAAAATTCATTATTGCACCAAGGAATTTCCATTTATGGCATTTAAGGAATTCAACACCTATGCATTTCAATCCAATGGTCACCATGCTCCAAAATGGCATATTCTTGGATCTCTTGATCAACAAACAATAGATGTCCACAATCCAAGTTCAAAACATTGGAAGATTGTGAATTTTCCTGTTGCATAGTTGAGCTATTTGAGGAATCTCATCATTCCCCATTTAAGAGATATTATAGAAAACAATGATCAACAATGATGACTTATCTCATCAAGACTTGTAGGCTAAGTAATCTCAACATATTTGCCTATAAATAGAGACCTAATTTAATCATAAGACTTACACCAAAGCCTCTGAATGCCAAGCTTTCTCTTCTTCACTCTCAAAGACTTAAAACTTGACATTTTGAGCAAACCCTATCGGGTTTTGAGTTGTGGCCACTATCAACTCAATCTAATTTCCCAAAAACATCACATATGATGTATCTGAGGTGTTCAAACACTTGAACTAACCCAGAAAAACCTCCAATCCAAAATCACCCTTCAAAACCTCAAAGAAACCTTGTTTCTGCAACTTGAAGATCAGAACTTGATCCAACCATTTGCAATCAAGTCCAAGTGTACAAACACACTCCATACCATCCAAGGAAGTTGTTAAGGTCATCACAAGTCTTTTGTAACACCTCCAGATCAAATTCAACCCAGCTGGTGCAAGCTCAAAGCCAGGTAAGCCTCAAACTTGGTTATTTCAAACTTGGTTATTTCATAACCCAAAGAAACTACACATCAAGTTTTAAAAGTCGTGGATCTAACGCAAATGATTAACCAACATTGGGATGAAGCGACCAACAGGAGGTCCAATCCATGAAAATGCAAGTATCCAATTGGACTTTATTCTGATTAGGGACACATTTAGGTCCATGTTAAGCAATCGCTGAGTAATTTATGAAGTAATTACCATACAAATGAGGTCGGCAAATATAATGTATGTGCTAATACACGCGAGATAAACGATATTTAAATCGATTTCTAAACACTATGATGCACGGAAATAAATATGAATACCAAATTGAGTTACACTTATGGTATTCTTTCATCTTTAAGTTCAATCACTCATTTTGGTGGATTCAAGTATGAAAATATATCACAAATGTAAAACACCTAAAGTGAATTAAATAATTCACTTAGAGGTGGATTTGAACAAATGAATATTAACCACTCTAATCTACACCCTAGGTCCATTGAATTTAAAGAGAAATTAGTCCCAAAAATGACTCCCAAGGTAAAAAATAAGAAGAGAGGGGAAGAAGGGTGGGAAAAGAGGCAAAATAGTCCAAAAAAGAAGCCAAAAATGCCACTGGATCAGTGTTAATCGATTAAATATTTGGTTAATTGGTTAACACGTTAACAATTTCAAATCATGTGCCATTTTATAATGGTTAATTGATTAACTAGTTTGTACTGCAACTGGTTAATCGATTAACACTGAACCAGAGGCAGAAAATTGGTCAAAATTTAGCATGATCTTCTTTTAAAACAATTTTCAAACACCTTATGATCATGAACTGAATTGACACATAATTTAAAGTGAATAATACAATGGAATCCATGCAATCAAACAAAAATATATGATCCAAAGGATCAACAACAAAGAGCACCGAAGATCTACATCTTGAATGATGGTGATGAAGGTGTAACAATGGAGGCAAGAACAAACTTCAAATTGATCTATAAGCAAACTTGATCTACTGAAATTGATGAATAAAAATTAAAAGGATGAAGGTTTAGCTCAAAGTTATTCAAGAATTCAATGAAAATATTTGATAACTTTCAAAAGAAGAAAATGAGCTTTAGTGAATTTTGTGATTTGAGGAGATATTTTGCAAGGGTTTTTTGGCTCTCTAAAGCTTGAGAAATGAGTTAAATGACGCCTCTATTTAAAGAGTTTAGGTATGGGAATTTGGTGGAATGGAATTAGGCTTGGATAATCAAAATTCGGCTTAGGATTAAAATTTGAGGGAAATTCGTAAAAGAGTGGTGATTAGTGAAGGTATAGGGGGAAATGATCAAAGTGACGTAGGAGAATAAAAGTAAAATGGTCTAGAATATTCCAAGTGAGATAAAGGTTTAGGATGATGCTGAAATTTAAAAAATATTCAAATTTCGCCCAGGTTAATCGATTAACACATTGGTTAATCGATTAACCAATTCAAATTTTGAATTTTTATTTCTTTTGATTGTATTGCTTGTTGTTCGGCTCAATTATTTTGCTCGTCAAAGAAGACATGAAAATAAACACATTAACATTGGAATTACTTGGATGAATAAATTAAAACATGAGGAATCCTTGACCAAATAAATTTGAATTGTTTGCAGATCAACTTTGACTTTTTATCACTAAAATTCATTCGAGCTGTGGGACTGCTATTTTTGGTATTTTTGACATGTTCTTCCCATGAAAATGTTAATGAAAGAAAACAAAATATTTTTGGATTTTAAATAATGGTTAGTGAACATAAACAAATAAAAGCACACAAAATCAAATGGTGATCCCCTGTGAGGCATAAACCTGTAACCAAAAAGGATTGAGGAACCAGTTTGTAATCTTGTTTTTATGCAAAATGATGCAAATCCAAACACAATCTTAGGGGTAAAAATAAGGGTGTTACAACTTCCCCTATTTAAGTTTCTTCAATTAGGAGATATGAAGATTGACATCCTCATCTCAACAAGATGGGATAGACATAAATATAGAAAACCGAATTTTTGGCCATAAGAGACCATGCAATGATATGAATATGATATGATATGCAAACCCAAGATCTCTAAGGAAAAAACAATCATCAGAGGAAAGACAAGTTTGGGGACACAAGAGGAAAATCCCATTGGGGAAAAAAGGATACAACAAGAGAGTTGACTAGAAAAATAAATCATTGGATAGCTAACTCAACTTGGGGAATGATTGTGTATGAAAATAAATCAAAACACAATCGGTAAAGAGGCTAAACAGAGAACGATAAGACTTCAATGGAGAAAACATCAAACAAACAAAATATTCAGATCCATAATGAATGGAAGGAAAGATTACCCATTACCATACAAGTGATAGCTTAATTCCAAAGCAATCAATCAAAAGGGGAGAAATATTACCCACTACTATACAAGTGATAACTTAATTTCAAAGTAATATACTAAGAGGAAAGATTATCCACTACCATACAAGTGATAACTTAATTCAAAAGAAATTAATCAAAAGGAGGAGAAATATTACTCACTACCATGAAATAGATAACTTAATTCCAAAGTAATATACTCAAGAGGAAAGATTACCCACTAACATACAAGTGATAGCTTAGTTCCAAAGTAATCAATCAAAAGGAGGAGAAATATTACTCATTACCATGAAATAGATAACTTAATTCCAAAGTAATATACTCAAGAGGAAACATTACCCACTAACATACAAGTGATAGCTTAATTCCAAAAGTAATCAATCAAAAGGAGGAGAAATATTACCCACTACTACACAAGTGATAGCTTAATTCCAAAGTAATATAATCAAGAGGAAAGATTACTTACTACCATAAAAGTGATAGCTTAATTCCAAAGTAATCAATCAAAAGAGGAAAGATTACCCATTACCATACAAGTGATAACTTAATTCCAAAGTAATCAATCAAAAGGGGAGAAATATTACCCACTACCACACAAGAGATAACTTAATTTCAAAGTAATATACTCAAGAGGAAAGATTACCCACTACCATACAAGTAATAACTTAGTTCCAATTTAATAAATCAAAAGGAGGAGAAATATTACCCACTACCACACAAGAGATATTTTAATTACAAAGTAATATACTAAAGAGGAAAGATTACCCACTACCATACAAGTGATAGATTAATTCCACAGTAATCAATAAAAAGGAGGAGAAATGTTACCCACTACCACACAAGTGATAGCTTAATTCCAAATTAATATACTCAAGAGGGGACCAAAGTTCAATCCAAGAACAAGTTGGAGAGATACGGTCAAACAAGATTCATCCCGTGGAGGAAATATCTAAATTGGGGAAAATTTCATCCAGATAATAAATTGGGAAGGAAACATAATCAAAATCATCCATAAGGAACAAACTCAGTGGGGAATTTAGAAAGGATAAACATTGTCTGCTTAATGGTCAACACTCTAAACTTGAGAGGAGACAACACACACTTTGTGGGGGAAGATCAACCCAAATGAACGGAGAACAATGCATCAAAGAACACAAGATTCAAATATATGATGCAATGCATACAACAAGTGCATGAATATGTATATTAATATGCTGACTAAACAAAGATAGAGATAAGCAACATATGACATTAACAACACAATAACCGGTATCTCAGCTAATTCCAAAGCGACAAAGTTGGGGATTCCTGCTGGAGATTCAACTTGAAATCCTGCAGGGAATAGACAGAAGCCACCAAAGGAATAAAATCCTACTAAAGGATATATATACCCTACTTATATGAATATGATTACGAGAAATTCAACCTCCAATTTGAAAGAAGTCTTGAGAGGCGTGAAGAAACAAGGCTTATATACCCTTGAGGATGAAGTTGTAAGTTGTTCGACAAATGTTGTGTCCACGAAACTGTTGTCGAAGACAAAATTATGGCACATGAGATTGGGTCATGTCAGCGAAAGAGGCCTGGTCGAACTAGGGAAACAGAACCTGCTAGGTGGTAAAAATTCAAGAAGTTGGAGTTTTGTGAACCTTATGTATTTGGTAAATCCTATAGGGTAAATTTTAACAAAGGTAAACAAAGAACACATGGATCCCTTGATTACATCCATGAAGATCTTTGGGGGACTTCAAGGAATCTTTCACATTCAGGTGCAGGGTATTTTCTATCCATAGTTGATTATTATTCCGGAAAGTTATGGGTATTCATTCAGAAGACAAAGGATGCAACTTTTGAGAGTTTCAAGAGTTGGAAGGTTCTGGTCGAAACTCAAACTACCAAAAAGGTCAAGAGGTTGAGAAGTGATAATGGCCTTGAATTCTGCAATGAAGCTTTCGACAGTTATTGTGTCAAGTATGGGCTTTTAAAGCATAAGACTGTAGAAGGTACTACTCAGAAAAATGGTCTAGCCAATAGATTCAATCGAACAATCCTTGAAAGGGTTAGATGCATGTTGGTTAGTGCTGGATTGAAGAAGGTGTTTTGGGTCGAGGCTGTTTTGACAACAACATATCTGATAAACAGATGTCCTACGATTGGGTTAGATATGAAGACATCCAAAGAAGTTTGGTTGGGACATCCACGAGATCTCGACAAACTGAGAGTATTTGGTTGTGTAGCTTATCATCACATTAGGAAAGACAAGGTCGAACCTAGTGCTCTGAAATGCATGTTCATGGGATACCCTGAAGGAGGAAAAGCTTATAGGTTATGGTGCCTAGAGCCAGGTCACATGAGGTGTATCACCAATCGAGATGTAGTTTTCAATGAAGTTAAGATGGCTTTCAAGAAAACTGATGATGTTGAAAAAGAGCTGGAACATGCAGAAATTTCTATTGAGGTGGAGCATAGTGATGTTGAATTGCATGACCTAGATGAAGTTGAAGAAGGAGCAGAAACTATTATCGAAGATGAGGAGACTGATAATGACTACCTGCTGGCAAGAGACAAGTCGATAAGAGTCATCAAGCCACCTCAAAGATGTGGTTATGCGGATCTTATATCTTATGCCATAACCTATGCAAGTGAGGTTCTAGACGAAGAACCTAGAGACTATAATGAAGTCACGAGGAGCCGAAATAAGACTGAATGGCTGAAGGTCATGGATGATGAGATGAAATATCTTCATGATAACAACACATGGGAACTGATTGAAAAACCTGCTGGAGCCAGGTTAGTCGGCTGTAATTAGACTTTCAAAGTTACAGAAGGAATCAAAGGAGTGGCATCAAAGAGATATAAGGCAAGGTTGGTTGCAAGGGGTTTCAAAGTTACGACTGTAATTAGACTTTAATGATGTGTTCTCTCCTATTGTGAAGCACAAATCCATTCAAATGTTGATTTTCATGGTGGCACGGTTCGACCTTGAACTGGAACAGATGGATTTGAAGATGGCATTCTTGTATGGTGATCTTGATGAAACAATCCCGATGAGACAACCTGAAGGGTATGTCGAAGAGGGGAAAGAAGAGTATGTGGGAAAACTGAACAGATCTTTATATAGAATGAAACAATCTCCTCGACAGTTGAATAGGAGATTCGACAAGTTCATGGCAGGAATAAGTCTCATCAGAAGTCAGTTTGACCACTGTGTTTACTTCTGATTTCGACCTGGTAATTCATTTGTTAATTTGTTGCTTTATATGGATTATATTCTAATAGCAAGCAATAATGTTGAAGATGTAATGAGGGTAAAGGCTGAACTCAATAAGGATTTCGATATGAAGAATCTAGGAGTTGCATCCAGAATTCTTGGGATTGACATCTAGAGAGATAGAAAGCAATCAAGATTATGCTTTTCTCAAGAGGCATGACTAAAGAAGATTCTCGATAATTTTGGTATATCGAATTCAAAGCCTGTTGTGACTCCAAAAAACCCTCATTTCAAGATGAGTATAGATTAGTGTCCCAATAATGATGTCAAAAGAACTTATATGGATAACATTCCATATGCTAATATAGTAGGTTCTTTTATGTATGATATGGTTTGTACTAGACCCAACACAACATATGCAGTAAGTCTTGTAAGCAGGTACATGGCGAAACCTATAAAGGCCTATTGGCAAGCATTGAAGTGGATTTTAAGGTACATAAATGGGTCTCTGAGTAGAGTCCTAATTTATGGTGGTGCCTTGGGTGAAGATAGTAAAGCAACAATTGAAAGATAAGTCGACTCTAATTATGCAGGTTGTATGGATTCTAGAAATTCTATCTCTGGATATGCTTTCACTATGTTTGGCACAAGAATTATTTGGAAAGTAACACTTCAAAAGGTTGTTTCCTTATCAACCACTGAAGCATAATATATTGCCCTAATTGAAGATGTAAAGGAAGCATTGTGGCTTGAAGGTTTTGCAAAGGAGTTGAAACTTCAAGGTCTGGGTATCACTGTTAAATATGATAGTCAAAGTGCAATACACCCGTCGAAGAACTCGGCCTATCATGAGCAAACCAATAACATTGATGTGAGGATGCATTTTATCAGAGGGGTAATCAAGCATGGAGAGGTCCAAGTGCTGAAGGTTTCAATAGATCATAATGTTGCTAATATGATCACCAAGAAGTTGTCCAGTTGCAAGTTTTTCCACTGTATATCATTGATAAAGCTACATGAAGAAAGATAGTTTATTTCTTGTTGGTATAGGGTGTGTTCCAAGGTGGAGATTTGTGGAATATTGTATAAAACCCTAGTACGAATAGCATGTCGTCGAAGTTTGCTCATATGTTATTGTCAAATTGGGCCTTGTGTTATGGATCCAATTATTTAAGTTAACTTGTTCCATAAGTTATCTTGTAATGGGTAATTGTTAAAAGAAACCCATTAGGTTAATGTGTTAGTTTTCTTATAAATAACATACTAGTCACTCATCTTTTGAATAAGGGAAAATAGGAAGATAAAACCCTAATTCAAAAGTGAGAGAGGTTATTTATTATTCCTGTATACTTGTAATCTTTTTTAAAGAGAAAGGAAAGAATATTTATTTATAACCAATCCTTGTTGTTATCCTTGGCAACCATAAACCCTAACCCTTGTGGGTTTCTTGACTATAAAAAGCCTATTATACTTTATTTCTAAGGTATCCGATTCACAATAACTTTCATACCATATTATTGCTAGGGAGATCATACATAACTATGATGGACATTGTGATTAGCAATAAGATAGGTAAATTATGTTTTAATGAAGTTTCTAAAAGGCTTAATGCTAGATGAAAAAACAATTTTAATGATGCCTAAATGAACAACAAGAATTTGATGCAAGAAATTAATGAAATGTTTAATGCAAGATATTCTAATGCAAAAAAAAAAATTTAATGTCAACAAATGTAATGATGCAATGATTACACAAAAAATATGATTAATGAAATGATCCAGATGACAATACATTATAGAGATGAATGAGATATATTATTCACACATAGAAAATATATACTACATACACAAAATACATCTAATAAACAAACATTTATAAAAGTCAAAGTTGAATGTGGTTGTATTTAGAATTACATAAAATACATAGAATTTAAATGATATATGCTTTTTAAGTAGGCTAATAGACCAATCAAACCTTCGAGAAAGTCAGGCTCAGGCCAAAACATAAGCTTTTGATAGGCTACAGACCAAGTTTAGGCTTAGAATTATTTAAAAGAACAGACTCAGACTTGGCAAAGCCTAGCTCGACCCAGCCTATTCCCACCCGTACCTACAACTCTTCAAAAACCATATGACAAAAGCGATCAACGCACACAATAACTACATAATCGCCCTTAAATCTTGGACAATCGGTTTGTCTTTCACATTTAATGTGAAACTTAAGAGCTTTACCTGCATTGAAAAGAGATGGTATAATGATATTATGAAAACATGATAAATAAATTGTGAAATGATTAAAATTTAAAAAGAATGGAAAAAGTGATTTACCAACAACATGAGGTATGACAAAAAATAAAGAAATATATAGAATCCAAATATAAAATAACTTGGTAATTTCAGCCATACTTGTTCCAGTTTGCATGTAAAAAATAGAATATGATTTTATCTCTTAGTAGCATACAATGCTCATAGTTTTATAATAATTACTTAGGAATTAAATATGGGGAGAAAAACAAATTAATCACATGTCAAATAATTACTAAGTATTATAACCATTGATTACAAATGAATCAATGGTCAAGATGTGGAGTAAGTTTTAATAACTTACTCTTGGAGTAAGAATGTCCTCACTCATATATATATATATATATATATATATATATATATATATATATATATATATATATATATATATATATATATATATATATATATATATATATATATATATATATATATATATATATATATATATATATATATATATATATATATATATATATATATATATATATTACAATAAACAACCTTATGCATTAGATGAAAAATAAAGAGTATAAGTATAATGAAGATATTATGTGAAGATATTTCTCATCCACATTCTAAAAACAACATTATTAATTAAATCAACCAATGTATCAACATCAATAAACTTTGAGAATTTAAAAAACAATAGTGAATTATCAATCAAATTCCTTAATTGAGATAATCAAACAAATTTCTTTCACAAGTAATAAATAACTTTATGAATTACAATCTTTAAATCTATTCAATTACAGGTCATTTCCTTAACTTTAAGACACACAATTTGATTGCACAAATTCTCAAGTTTGATTTGCAACAAATAATAAATGATATATTAGAGATATAAGTATTATATCATAATATATTACATGTTTATCTTTTTACTCATTATCTTTTGTATATAATATAACAAAAGATATCAATACACTTAATATATATTATTTAGCAACTACATTTATACAATCGGTATCAGCTTCACATTTATAATGAAGTTTAGCAAAACTTCCTAAAAATGAAAAGAGAAATTAAAATAATATTAGAAACTAAGTTCTGTATAAATTTCAAAGTATATAAGAAATTAAATAAAAATATATGAAAAAATTGGTTTACCGACAACATACGATGTTGCAACAAATAATGAAAAGCAAAATATCCAAATGTAAAATAACTTGAGAATTTGAGGCATATTTTTCAATTTACATATGAAATATAGAACATGGTTGAATCTCTTTATAGTATGTAAAATCCATGTTCTTATATATTTATTTAATTTTAGTTTTAAAACCCTTATGAAATTGTGAAAACCTTTCATAAAATTCTAATTGTAATTAAATATTATAATTGTAATTAAATATCTCTTAGTTTTATAAAAGGGTTGTGTTTTTCCTTTTAACCTACTTAATAAGAAGGACATATAACAATAATAATAATAATAATAATAATAATAATAATAATAATAATAATAATAATAATAATAATAAATGTAAATATATAATAATCCAAAAAACTTGTTTGTTCCTTCATAATTATGGATAGACACTTTGAAATATCCTTGTGAAACTTTTTGATAAAATATTAACTTTTGTTTAACTTGATGATAATATTGTGAAAGATATCAACAATTATCGAAGAAAATTGAACAATGAGGAGTTGCAACTTGGACTCATCCACAAGGATGATATGAAAATTTTTTGTAGGTAAATATGGTATAAATGCAAGTAGGTGCAAGTATTGACCCCTATTGTATAAAAACAATAGGTGAAAACTTAGGGTCAATTTGTTCTATATTAACGTATATTACATATTTGTTTTTTAAACTATAGCTCATGCTCCTCTATAAAGCATTTTTGTACTCCGATCATGGTGATTTATATGATAAAACAAAATAACATCAAATACTTCATTAAATAAAATACTCCGAAAACAACGCAGCGGATTTCAACATTTGACAACTTTAAAGCAACTTCAATAAAATCAACATCAAATAATTCAACATGGTTTTCAACATAAAACAACTAAATCTAGTCCGTAAACTAGGAAAAATCCATAAAACAAAACATGCGTTCATCCCCCCAAAGTGCTACATATCAAAGCGACAAACACCAACTTGAGACGACTAAGTACTCAAATATGGATTACTTGCACGTTACCAACAGAGGGAAACATTCAAACAAAAGGGGTGAGATATCGAATAACATAACAAGAGCATGATAATCAATATTGTAACATGGTGGGAGAACTAAATTTTTATTTATGTTGCGGATAGCAAGAGTCGCCACCGACTTTTATTTTATCCAATAGGAAAGGGTATAAAAGAACAGGAAAGACCTTAAAAGATTTTGAGTTCGGGGGGTAGGTTATATAAAGGGAAGGTGTTATCACCCTTTATATCCATTGTTATCCATGAGCTCTTAATTACTTAGCTCACTTTAACTTGTTTGAAAAAAGTGTAGTGTGTGTTTAGAAAATTTTTAGAAGTCTTTATAATGATCCTCGTATGAATGTATACAAAGTCTTGAGTTTGAAAAGATTTTAAAAGTGGGGGTGTGAAAAGAATTTTTGAAAGTGTGAGCATGTAATTAAGCGCTACCTACCCTAAGTTGGTCTTTCATGTTTCTTTATTTCCTTTCAAGGGTAAGACTGTCCTTACTATTAAGGAGTAAGTAGTCATTACCTTTGATTTATTAAGGGACGGGCATAGGGTCATCGTATCGTCAGAGAAAGAAATTTGTAGGGGTGTCTTTAGCAATTCGTAGGGACTATCATCATTTTTTCCGTAGGGTCATCGAGGGACGAGATCATTTATTCCGTAGGCAACTTCAAAGGGACTATGATCTTTTTAACTTTGAATAGACTTGATGATTTATTTGTAGGGACATTTGCTTAAGACACCCCATGTTCGAGGGACTTGACCCTTTATTGAGGCAACCAAGAGGGGTAACCCTAGGAGGTGCAAATGGCGATCGTAGAACGATCCACTTACGTGTGTGAATATTATTTTTAAGTATTTATCTTGAATTTAGTTGGCTAGGTCCAATTATTTATACATACATTCTTTGCACACCCTATTTTACTAACCATGCAGTTATAGTTTGCAAAAATTAAAAGCATAAATTAAAGTCCTACGCTATTACATTAGGGGAGGGGGTACATTTGTCTTTTTAGGGGGCATTGAGGCAAATAAAAGACGGAAAACTAAACCTAAGCTATTACATGATAGAAACGGTTACATAATAATAACAAGGAATTTAAATTATATAGAATATGCATCCGATACAATTCTCTAATAAAATAAAAACAAATAAAAATTAAATTAAGAAAGGAAAATTATTTTTTACGATGAATTGGGGTTTAAAGAAAGAAATAAAAATTAGGTTATTAAAAATCAGGATTTGATAAAAAATTAGGTTTAACAAGAAAAATTAGGTTTAACAAGAAAAATTAGGTTTTAATTAATTAACCTAAATCTAATTAATTGAATTAATTTATAATAAAAAAACTAATGAATTAAACTATTTATAAAAATAATTAATTATGTGAGAAAATTTAAATATTGAAAATAATTAGACAATTATTGATTTTTTAAGAAAATATTAGTGGATGATTAATTTGGTGATTAATTATTAATTAAGATTATTTAATTAGTTAATATAATAAATAAAAATTATAAAAATATAAAAAAAAAACAAGAAAACCAGCGCATAAAATGAGAAAGGGGGAGTCTAGGACCGAACCCAGGTCCCCAGGCTTCACACACGCATGCCATGACGACTGGGCCACCAGTCCACCTGCGTTACTATAATGCAAATAATAATATATAATTTAAAACGAAATTTATTTTTTCATAAACCGCGCGTCACCGTCTTCTTCAATGGACCGTCCACTTAGCTTTTAGTGAAGTTTTGCCGTAGCTAAAGGTTGTAGTAACAGATTTTGTCCGTCACTGTAAACACCCAAAATTTTCCCTCACTTCTTCTCACACCATGGCTTGTGATCTTTCATATAGCCTTGCATAAGCATATCATCTTGCACTGCATTGTCCATTTCATCTGCATCTAGGGTTTGTGATATGAGCAATCCAAGAAGTGACCTGAGCCATTTTAAAGGCTTTGAAGCATGCCAAGAGGGTCCATGTGTGTTCCATGATCATAATATTCTCCCCAAAGTTCATAAAAGTCAAGAGATCACAAAGCATGGCAAAGGAATAGAGGCAGACTGAAGATTTCCTACACAAATGACCTAAAATTAGGGTTTTGGTTTCAGAGGCCTTACACCCAATATTTTTGGTCATTCTTCATTCTAATGGTCTTAATATGTTATAAGGAGTATGTGTACCAAATTTGATGAAGAAATTCATTGTGGAAGTCATCTGATCAACTGGTGACTTGTTGTGCAAGAAAAGTCAGAATCAGGACATCTGAGGCCCCCATCAATGGAACCAAAGGGTCATCTTTACCATTTTTAGGTCCTATAATCTTTATTTGATCTTATAAGTGGTTAGAAGTTCAAAAGATTTAAAAATTTCAAGCCATTTTCAAACTTGCTATTTTTGGACATGACTTGTAATGGAAACTTTCCATTTTGGGAATTATTTTCAACCTCCTCTTTCTTGATAAAAATGCTTCAAATGAAAAATCCCTAAACAATAAAGTTGTAGATTGGATCTTCCCATTTTCAAAAAGTACAAGAACTCCTCTTGATTCATCCTAGAACTCAAGATATGATCATTCAAAGTTGGGAAAAATCCTATAATTTTCAAGTTCATGCCAAAGAGGGATTTTTGCAAAATCAAGTTTCAAGCATTCAAATGACCTCTAATGCACTCAAATGTATCAAAACAGGTCAGAGAAACTTCTAAAGATTAGAATTGGCCTTTGTACCAAGCATTTCCATGACTTATTTCTCAAGAAACTTCAAAGTTGCCAAAATACATAAACCATGAAAAGACTTGATCAAGGCCATCCAACTGCATAAACTTCATCCAATGGCCTTCCATGAATCAAGCTGAGGCCAGACACCCCTTCAAACAACCTCTGACCTGTGCCATGCCTCATAGTACATAACATTGACTTTTTTGCAACTTTGCCCATACCAATCAAGTTGTGCCACACCAACTATTCTGATCACTCGACAGTTGAATAGGAGATTCGACAAGTTCATGGCAGGCATAAGTCGCATCAGAAGTCAGTTTGACCACCATGTTTACTTCTGATTTCGACCTGGTAATTCATTTGTTATTTTGTTGCTTTATATGGATTATATTCTAATAGCAAGCAATAATGTTGAAGATGTAATGAGGGTGAAGGCTGAACTCAATAAGGATTTCGATATGAAGAATCTAGGAGCTGCGTCCAGAATTCTTGGGATTGACATCCAGAGAGATAGAAAGCAATCAAGATTATGCTTTTCTCAAGAGGCATACCTAAAGAAGATTCTCGATAATTTTGGTCTATCGAATTCAAAACCTGTTGTGACTCCTAAAAACCCTCATTTCAAGCTGAGTATAGATTAATGTCCCAATAATGATGTCAAAATAACTTATATGGATAACATTCCATATGCTAATATAGTAGGTTCTTTGATGTATGATATGGTTTGTACTAGATCCAACATAACATATGCAGTAAGTCTTGTAAGCAGGTACATGGCGAAACCTATAAAGGCTTATTGGCAAGCATTGAAGTGGATTTTAAGGTACATAAATGGGTCTCTAAGTAGAGTCCTAATTTATGGTGGTGCCTTGGGTGTAGATAGTAAAGCAACAATTGAAGGATAAGTCGACTCTGATTATGCAGGTTGTATGGATTCTAGAAAATCTATCTCTGGATATGCTTTCACTATGTTTGGCACAAGAATTATTTGGAAAGTAACACTTCAAAAGGTTGTTTCCTTATCAACCACTGAAGCATAATATATCGCCCTATTTGAAGCTGTAAAGGAAGCATTGTGGCTTGAAGGTTTTGCAAAGGAGTTGAAACTTCAAGGTCTGGGTATCACTGTTAAATGTGATAGTCAAAGTGCAATACACCTGTCGAAGAACTCAGCCTATCATGAGCAAACCAAGCACATTGATATGAGGATGCACTTTGTCAAAAGGGTAATCAAGCATGGAGAGGTCCAAGTGCTGCAGGTTTCAATAGATCATAATGTTGCTAATATGATCACCAAGACGTTGTCCAGTTGCAATTTTTTCCACTGTATATCATTCATAAAGCTACGTGAAGAAAGATAGTTTATTTCTTGTTGGTATAGGGTGTGTTCCAAGGTGGAGATTTATGGAATATTGTATAAAACCTTAGTACGAATAGCATGCCTTCGAAGTTTGCTCATATGTTATTGTCAAATTGGACCTTGTGTTATGGATCCAATTATTTAAGTTAGCTTGTACCATAAGTTATCTTGTAATGGGTAATTGTTAAAAAAACACATTAGGTTAGTGTGCTAGTTTTATTATAAATAGCATACTAGTCACTCATCTTTTGAATAAGGGAAAATAGGAAGATAAAACCCTAATTCAAAAGTGAGAGAGGTTATTTATTATTCCTGTATACTTGTAATCTTTTTTAAAGAGAAAGGAAAGAATATTTATTTATAACCAATCCTTGTTGTTATCCTTGGCTACCATAAACCCTAACCCTTGTGGGTTTCTTGACTATAAAAAAGCCTATTATACTTTATTTCTAAGGTATCCGATTCACAATAACTTTCATACCATATTATTGCTAGGGAGATCATACATAACTATGATGGACATTGTGATTAGCAATAAGATAGGTAAATTATGTCTTAATGAATATTCTAAAAGGCTTAATGCTAGATAAAAAAACAATTTTAATGATGCCTAAATGAACAACAAGAATTTGATGCAAGAAATTAATGAAATGTTTAATGCAAGATATTCTAATGCAAAAAAAAATTCAATGTCAACAAATGTAATGATGCAATGATTACACAAAAATATGATTAATGAAATGATCCAGATGACAATACATTATAGAGATGAATGAGATATATTATTCACACATAGAAAATATATACTACATACACAAAATACATCGAATAAACAAACATTTATAAAAGTCAAAACTGAATGTGGTTTGTATATAGAATTACATAAAATACATATAATTTAAATGATATATGCTTTTTAAGTAGGATAATAGACCAATCAAACCTTCGAGAAAGTCAGGCTCAGGCCGAAACATAAGCTTTTGATAGGCTACAGACCAAGTTTAGGCTTATAATATTTTAATAGAACAGACTCAGACTTGGCAAAGCCTAGCTCGACCCAGCCTATTCCCACCCGTACCTACAACTCGTCAAAAACCATATGACAAAAGCGATCAACGCACACAATAGCTACATAACCACCCATAAATCTTGGACAATCGGTTTGTCTTTCACATTTAATGTGAAACTTAAGAGCTTTACCTGCATTGAAAGAGATGGTATAATAATATTATGAAAACATGATAAATAAATTGTGAAATGATTAAAATTTAAAAAGAATGAAAAAAGTGATTTACCAACAACATGAGGTATGACAAAAAATAAAGAAATATATAGAATCCAAATATAAAATAACTTGGTAATTTCAGCCATACTTGTTCCAGTTTGCATGTAAAAAATAGAATATGATTTTATCTCTTAGTACCATACAATGCTCATAGTTTTATAATAATTACTTAGGAATTAAATATGGAGAGAGAAACAAATTAATCGCATGTCAAATAATTACTAAGTATTATAACCATTGATTACAAATGAATCAATGGTCAAGATGTGGAGTAAGTTTTAATAACTTACTCTTGGAGTAAGAATGTCCTCACTCATATATATATATATATATATATATATATATATATATATATATATATATATATATATATATATATATATATATATATATATATATATATATATATATATATATATATATATATATATATATATATATATATATATATATATATATATATATATATATATATTACAATAAACAACCTTATGCATTAGATGAAAAATAAAGAGTATAAGTATAATGAAGATATTATGTGAAGATATTTCTCATCCACATTCTAAAAATACCATTAATAATTAAATCAACCAATCTATCAACATCAATAAACTTTGAGAATTTAAAAACCAATAGTAAATTATCAATCAAATTCCTTAATTGAGATAATCAAACAAATTTCTTTCACAAGTAATAAATAAGTTTATGAATTACAATCTTTAAATCTATTCAATTACATGTCATTTCCTTAATTTTTAGACATACAATTTGATTGCACAGATTCTCAAGTTTGATTTGCAACAAATAATAAATGATATATTAGAGATATAAGTATTATATCATAATATATTACATGTTTATCTTTTTACTCATTATCTTTTGTATATAATATAACAAAAGATATCAATACACTTAATAGATATTATTTAGCAACTACATTTATACAATCGGTATCAGCTTCACATTTATAATGAAGTTTAGCAAAACTTCCTAAAAATGAAAAGAGAAATTAAAATAATATTAGAAACTAAGTTATGTATAAATTTCAAAGTATAGAAGAAATTAAATAAAAATATATGAAAAAATTGGTTTACCGACAACATACGATGTTGCAACAAATAATGAAAAGCAAAATATCCAAATGTAAAATAACTTTAGAATTTGAGGCATATTTTTCAATTTACATATGAAATAAAGAACATGGTTGAATCTCTTTATAGTATATAAAATCCATGTTCTTATATATTTATTTAATTTTAGTTTTAAAACCCTTATGAAATTGTGAAAACCTTTCATAAAATTCTAATTGTAATTAAATATCTCTTAGTTTTATAAAAGGGTTATGTTTGTCCTTTTAACCTACTTAATAAGAAGGACATATAACAATAATAATAATAATAATAATAATAATAATAATAATAATAATAATAATAAATGTAAATATATAATGATCTAAAAAACTTGTTTGTTCCTTCATAATTTTGGATAGACACTTTGAAATATCCTTGTGAAACTTTTTGATAAAATATTAACTTTTGTTTAACTTGATGATAATATTGTGAAAGATATCAACAATTATCGAAGAAAATTGAACAATGAGGAGTTGCAACTTGGACTCATCCACAAGGATGATATGAAAATTTTTTGTAGGTAAATATGGTACAAATGCAAGTAGGTGCAAGTATTGACCCCTATTGTATAAAAACAATAGGTGAAAACTTAGGGTCAA
This sequence comes from Lathyrus aphaca, assembly GCA_963966055.1. Taxonomy (NCBI): domain Eukaryota; kingdom Viridiplantae; phylum Streptophyta; class Magnoliopsida; order Fabales; family Fabaceae; genus Lathyrus; species Lathyrus aphaca. The sequence goes on along the minus strand of OZ014519.1, from coordinate 20,577,399 downwards.
GCTGTTCTATATTAACGTATATTACATATTTGTTTTTTAAACTATAGCTCATGCTCCTCTATAAAGCATTTTTGTATTCCGATCATGGTGATTTATATGATAAAACAAAATAACATCAAATACTTCATTAAATAAAATACTCCGAAAACAACGCAGCGGATTTCAACATTTGACAACTTTAAAACAACTTCAATAAAATCAACATCAAATAATTCAACATGGTTTTCAACATAAAACAACTAAATCTAGTCCGTAAACTAGGAAAAATCCACAAAACAAAACATGCGTTCATCCCCCCAAAGTGCTACGTATCAAAGCGACAAACACCAACTTGAGACGACTAAGTACTCAAATCTGGATTACTTGCACGTTACCAATAGAGGGAAACATTCAAACAAAAGGGGTGAGATATCGAATAACATAACAAGAGCATGATAATCAGTATTGTAACACGGTGGGAGAACTAAATTTTTATTTATGTTGCGGATAGCAAGAGTCGCCACCGACTTTTATTTTATCCAATAGGAAAGGGTATAAAAGAACAGGAAAGACCTTAAAAGATTTTGAGTTCGGGGGGTAGGTTATATAAAGGGAAGGTGTTATCACCCTTTATATCCATTGTTATCCATGGGCTCTTAATTACTTAGATCACTTTAACTTGTTTGAAAAAGGTGTAGTGTGTGTTTAGAAAATTTTCAGAAGTCTTTGTAATGATCCTCGTATGGATGTATACAAAGTCTTGAGTTTGAAAAGATTTTTAAAAGTGGGGGTGTGAAAAGAATTTTTGAAAGTGTGAACATGTAATTAAGCGCTACCTACCCTAAGTTGGTCTTTCATGTTTCTTTATTTCCTTTCAAGGGTAAGACTATCCTTACTATTAAGAAGTAGTCATTACCTTGGATTTATTAAGGGACGGGCATAGAGTCATCTTATCGTCAGAGAAAGAAATTTGTAGGGGTGTCTTTAGCAATTCTTAGGGACTATCATCATTTTTTCCGTAGGGTCATCGAGGGACGAGATCATTTATTCCGTAGGCAACTTCAAAGGGACTATGATATTTTTAACTTTGAATGGACTTGATGATTTATTTGTAGGGACATTTGCTTAATACACCCCACATTCGAGGGACTTGACCCTTTATTGAGGCAACCAAGAGGGGTAACCCTAGGAGGTGCAGATGGCGATCGTAGAACGATCGATTTACGTGTGTGAATATTATTTTTAAGTATTTATCTTGAATTTAGTTGGCTAGGTCCAATTATTTATACATACATTCTTTGCACACCCTATTTTACTAACCATGCAGTTATAGTTTGCAAAAATTAATAGCATAAATTAAAGTCCTACGCTATTACATTAGGGGAGGGGGTAAATTTGTCTTTTTAGGGGGGATTGAGGCAAATAAAAGACTGAAAACTAAACCTAAGCTATTACATGATAGAAACAGTTACATAATAATAACAAGGAATTTAAATTATATAGAATATGCATCCGATACAATTCTCTAATAAAAAAAAACAAATAAAAATTAAATTAAGAAAGGAAAATTATTTTTTACGAAGAATTGGGGATTAAAGAAAGAAATAAAAATTAGGTTATTAAAAATCAGGATTTGATATAAAATTAGGTTTTAATTAATTAACCTAAATCTAATTAATATAATTAATTTATGATAAAAAAACTAATGAATTAAACTATTTATAAAAATAATTAATTATGTGAGAAAATTTAAATATTGAAAATAATTAGACAATTATTGATTTTTTAAGAAAAGATTAGTGGAGGAATAATTTGGTGATTAATTATTAATTAAGATTATTTAATTAGTTAATATAATAAATAAAAATTATAAAAATATATAAAAAAAAACAAGAAAACCAGCGCATAAAATGAGAAAGGGGGAGTCCAGGACCGAACCCAGGTCCCCAGGCTTCACACACGCATGCCATGACGACTGGGCCACCAGTCCACCTGCGTTAATATAATGCAAATAATAATATATAATTTAAAACGAAATTTATTTTTTCATAAACCGCGCGTCACCGTCTTCTTCAATGGACCGTCCACTTAGCTTTTAGTGAAGTTTTGCCGTAGCTAAAGGTTGTAGTAACAGATTTTGTCCGTCACTGTAAACACCCAAAATTTTCCCTCACTTCTTCTCACACCATGGCTTGTGATCTTTCATATAGCCTTGCATAAGCATATCATCTTGCACTGCATTGTCCATTTCATCTGCATCTAGGGTTTGTGATATGAGCAATCCAAGAAGTGATCTGAGCCATTTTAAAGGCTTTGAAGCATGCCAAGAGGGTCCATGTGTGTTCCATGATCATAATATGCTCCCCAAAGTTCATAAAAGTCAAGAGATCACAAAGCATGGCAAAGGAATAGAGGCAGACTGAAGATTTCCTACACAAATGACCTAAAATTAGGGTTTTGGTTTCAGAGGCCTTACACCCAATATTTTTGGTCATTCTTGATTCTAATGGTCTTAATATGTTATAAGGAGTATGTGTACCAAATTTGATGAAGAAATTCATTGTGGAAGTCATCTGATCAACTGGTGACTTGTTGTGCAAGAAAAGTCAGAATCAGGACATCTGAGGCCCCCATCAATGGAACCAAAGGGTCATCTTTACCATTTTTAGGTCCTATAATCTTTATTTGATCTTATAAGTGGTTAGAAGTTCAAAAGATTTAAAAATTTCAAGCCATTTTCAAACTTGCTATTTTTGGACATGACTTGTAATGGAAACTTTCCATTTTGGGAATTATTTTCAACCTCCTCTTTCTTGATAAAAATGCTTCAAATGAAAAATCCCTAAATAATAAAGTTGTAGATTGGATCTTCCCATTTTCAAAAAGTACAAGAACTCCTCTTGATTCATCCTAGAACTCAAGATATGATCATTCAAAGTTGGGAAAAATCCTATAATTTTCAAGTTCATGCCAAAGAGGGATTTTTGCAAAATCAAGTTTCAAGCATTCAAATGACCTCTAATGCACTCAAATGTATCAAAAGATGTCAGAGAAACTTCTAAAGATCAGAATTGGCCTTTGTACCAAGCATTTCCATGACTTATTTCTCAAGAAACTTCAAAGTTGCCAAAATACATAAACCATGAAAAGACTTGATCAAGGCCATCCAACTGCATAAACTTCATCCAATGGCCTTCCATGAATCAAGCTGAGGCCAGACACCCCTTCAAACAACCTCTAACCTGTGCCATGCCTCATAGTACATAACATTGACTTTTTTGCAACTTTGCCCATACCAATCAAGTTGTGCCACACCAACTATTCTGATCACTCGACAGTTGAATAGGAGATTCGACAAGTTCATGGCAGGCATAAGTCTCATCAGAAGTCAGTTTGACCACCATGTTTACTTCTGATTTCGACCTGGTAATTCATTTGTTATTTTGTTGCTTTATATGGATTATATTCTAATAGCAAGCAATAATGTTGAAGATGTAATGAGGGTGAAGGCTGAACTCAATAAGGATTTCGATATGAAGAATCTAGGAGCTGCGTCCAGAATTCTTGGGATTGACATCCAGAGAGATAGAAAGCAATCAAGATTATGCTTTTCTCAAGAGGCATACCTAAAGAAGATTCTCGATAATTTTGGTATATCGAATTCAAAACCTGTTGTGACTCCTAAAAACCCTCATTTCAAGCTGAGTATAGATTAATGTACCAATAATGATGTCAAAAGAACTTATATGGATAACATTCCATATGCTAATATAGTAGGTTCTTTGATGTATGATATGGTTTGTACTAGATCCAACATAACATATGCAGTAAGTCTTGTAAGCAGGTACATGGCGAAACCTATAAAGGCTTATTGGCAAGCATTGAAGTGGATTTTAAGGTACATAAATGGGTCTCTAAGTAGAGTCCTAATTTATGGTGGTGCCTTGGGTGTAGATAGTAAAGCAACAATTGAAGGATAAGTCGACTCTGATTATGCAGGTTGTATGGATTCTAGAAAATCTATCTCTGGATATGCTTTCACTATGTTTGGCACAAGAATTATTTGGAAAGTAACACTTCAAAAGGTTGTTTCCTTATCAACCACTGAAGCATAATATATCGCCCTATTTGAAGCTGTAAAGGAAGCATTGTGGCTTGAAGGTTTTGCAAAGGAGTTGAAACTTCAAGGTCTGGGTATCACTGTTAAATGTGATAGTCAAAGTGCAATACACCTGTCGAAGAACTCAGCCTATCATGAGCAAACCAAGCACATTGATATGAGGATGCATTTTGTCAAAAGGGTAATCAAGCATGGAGAGGTCCAAGTGCTGCAGGTTTCAATAGATCATAATGTTGCTAATATGATCACCAAGACGTTGTCCAGTTGCAAGTTTTCCACTGTATATCATTCATAAAGCTACATGAAGAAAGATAGTGTATTTCTTGTTGGTATAGGTTGTGTTCCAAGGTGGAGATTTGTGGAATATTGTATAAAACCCTAGTACGAATAGCATGCCGTCGAAGTTTGCTCATCTGTTATTGTCAAATTTGGCCTTGTATAATGGATCCAATTATTTAAGTTAGCTTGTACCATAAGTTATCTTGTAATGGGTAATTGTTAAAAAAAAACATTAGGTTAGTGTGTTAGTTTTATTATAAACAGCATACTAGTCACTCATCTTTTGAATAAGGGAAAATAGGAAGATAAAACCCTAATTCAAAAGTGAGAGAGGTTATTTATTATTCCTGTATACTTGTAATATTTTTTAAAGAGAAAGGAAAGAATATTTATTTATAAACAATCCTTGTTGTTATCCTTGGCTACCATAAACCCTAACCCTTGTGGGTTTCCTTACTATAAAGAAGCCTATTATACTTTATTTCTAAGGTATCCGATTCACAATAACTTTCATACCATAATATTGCTAGGGAGATCATACATAACTATGATGGACATTGTGATTATCAATAAGATAGGTAAATTATGTTTTAATGAATATTCTAAAAGGCTTAATGCTAGATGAAAAACAATTTTAATGATGCCTAAATGAACAACAAGAATTTGATGCAAGAAATTAATGAAATGTTTAATGCAAGATATTCTAATGCAAAAAAAAAATTTAATGTCAACAAATGTAATGATGCAATGATTACACAAAAAATATGATTAATGAAATGATCCACATAACAATACATTATAGAGATGAATGAGATATATTATTCACACAAAGAAAATATATACTACATACACAAAATACATCGAATAAACAAACATTTATAAAAGTCAAAGCTGGATGTGGTTGTATTTAGAATTACATAAAATACATAGAATTTAAATGATATATGCTTTTTAAGTAGGCTAATAGACCAATCAAACCTTCGAGAAAGTCGGGCTCAGGCCAAAACATAAGCTTTTGATAGGCTACATACCAAGTTTAGGCTTAGAATTTTTTAATAGAACTGACTCAGACTTGGCAAATCCTAGCTCGACCCAGCCTATTCCCACCCGTACCTACAACTCTTCAAAAACCATATGACAAAAGCGATCAACGCACACAATAGCTACATAATCGCCCTTAAATCTTGGACAATCGGTTTGTCTTTCACATTTAATGTGAAACTTAAGAGTTTTACCTGCATTGAAAAGTGATGGTATAATAATATTATGAAAACATGATAAATAAATTGTGAAATGATTAAAATTTAAAAAGAATGAAAAAGTGATTTACCAACAACATGAGGTATGACAAAAAATAAAGAAATATATAGAATCCAAATATAAAATAACTTGGTAATTTCAGCCATACTTGTTCCAATTTGCATGTAAAAAATAGAATATGATTTTATCTCTTAGTACCATACAATGCTCATAGTTTTATAATAATTACTTAGGAATTAAATATGGAGAGAGAAACAAATTAATCACATGTCAAATAATTACTAAGTATTATAACCATTGATTACAAATGAATCAATGGTCAAGATGTGGAGTAAGTTTTAATAACTTACTCTTGGAGTAAGAATGTCCTCACTCATATATATATATATATATATATATATATATATATATATATATATATATATATATATATATATATATATATATATATATATATATATATATATATATATATATATATATATATATATATATATATATATATATATATATATATATATATATATATATATATATATATATATATATATATATATATATGTATATATATATATATATATGTATATATATATATATATATGTATATATATATATATGTATATATATATATATGTATATATATATGTATATATATATATATATATATATATATATATATATATATATATATATATATATGTATGTATGTATATATATATGTATGTATGTATATATATATGTATATATATATATATATATATATATATATATATATATATATATATATATATATATATATATATATATATATATATATATATATATATATATATATATATTACAATAAACAACCTTATGCATTAGATGAAAAATAAAGAGTATAAGTATAATGAAGATATTATGTGAAGATATTTCTCATCCAAATTCTAAAAGCAACATTAATAATTAAATCAACCAATGTATCAACATCAATAAACTTTGAGAATTTAAAAAACAATAGTGAATTATCAATCAAATTCCTTAATTGAGATAATCAAACAAATTTCTTTCACAAGTAATAAATAAGTTTATGAATTACAATCTTTAAATCTATTCAATTACAGGTCATTTCCTTAATTTTAAGACACACAATTTGATTGCACAAATTCTCAAGTTTGATTTGCAACAAATAATAAATGATATATTAGAGATATAAGTATTATATCATAATATATTGCATGTTTATCTTTTTACTTATTATCTTTTGTATATAATATAACAAAAAATATCAATACACTTAATAGATATTATTTAGCAACTACATTTATACAATCGGTATCAGCTTCACATTTATAATGAAGTTTAGCAAAACTTCCTAAAAATGAAAAGAGAAATTAAAATAATATTAGAAACTAAGTTATGTATAAATTTCAAAGTATAGAAGAAATTAAATAAAAATATATGAAAAAATTGGTTTACCGACAACATAAGATGTTGCAACAAATAATGAAAAGCAAAATATCCAAATGTAAAATAACTTGAGAATTTGAGGCATATTTTTCAATTTACATATGAAATATAGAACATCGTTGAATCTCTTTATAGTATGTAAAATCCATGTTCTTATATATTTATTTAATTTTAGTTTTAAAACCCTTATGAAATTGTGAAAACCTTTCATAAAATTCTAATTGTAATTAAATATTATAATTGTAATTAAATATCTCTTAGTTTTATAAAAGGGTTGTGTTTGTCCTTTTAACCTACTTAATAAGAAGGACATATAACAATAATAATAATAATAATAATAAAAATAATAATAATAATAATAATAATAATAATAATAATAATAATAATAATAATAATAATAATAAATGTAAATATATAATGATCCAAAAAACTTGTTTGTTCCTTCATAATTATGGATAGACACTTTGAAATATCCTTGTGAAACTTTTTGATAAAATATTAACTTTTGTTTAACTTGATGATAATTTTGTGAAAGATATCAACAATTATCGAAGAAAATTGAACAATGAGGAGTTGCAACTTGGACTCATCCACAAGGATGATATGAAATTTTTTTGTAGGTAAATATGGTACAAATGCAAGTAGGTGCAAGTATTGACCCCTATTGTCTAACAAAAATAGGTGAAAACATAGGGTCAAGCTGTTCTATATTAAGGTATATTACATATTTGTTTTTTAAACTATAGCTCATGCTCCTCTATAAAGCATTTTTGTATTCCGATCATGGTGATTTATATGATAAAACAAAATAACATCAAATACTTCATTAAATAAAATACTCCGAAAACAACGCAGCGGATTTCAACAGTTGACAACTTTAAAACAACTTCAATAAAATCAACATCAAATAATTCAACATGGTTTTCAACATAAAAAAACTAAAGCTAGTCCGTAAACTAGGAAAAATTCACAAAACAAAACATGCGTTCATCCCCCCAAAGTGCTACGTATCAAAGCGACAAATACCAACTTGAGACGACTAAGTACTCAAATCTGGATTACTTGCACGTTACCAACAGAGGGAAACATTCAAACAAAAGGGGTGATATATCGAATAACATAAAGAGAGCATGATAATCAGTATTGTAACACGATGGGAGAACTAAATTTTTATTTATGTTGCGGATAACAAGAGTCGCCATCGACTTTTATTTTATCCAATAGGAAAGGGTATAAAAGAACAGGAAAGACCTTAAAAGATTTTGAGTTCGGGGGGTAGGTTATATAAAGGGATGGTGTTATCATCCTTTATATCCATTGTTATCCATGGGCTCTTAATTACTTAGCTCACTTTAACTTGTTTGAAAAAGGTGTAGTGTGTGTTTAGAAAATTTTCATAAGTCTTTATAATGATCCTAGTATGGATGTATACAAAGTCTTGAGTTTGAAAAGATTTTTAAAAGTGGGGGTGTGAAAAGAATTTTTGAAAGTGTGAGCATGTAATTAAGCGCTACCTACCCTAAGTTGGTCTTTCATGTTTCTTTATTTCCTTTCAAGGGTAAGACTGTCCTTACTATTAAGGAGTAAGTAGTCATTACCTTGGATTTATTAAGGGACGGGCATAGGGTCATCGTATCGTCAGAGAAAGAAATTTGTAGGGGTGTCTTTAGCAATTCGCAGGGACTATCATCATTTTTTCCGTAGGGTCATCGAGGGACGAGATCATTTATTCCGTAGGCAACTTCAAAGGGACTATGATCTTTTTAACTTTGAATGGACTTGATGATTTATTTGTAGGGACATTTTCTTAAGACACCCCACGTTCGAGGGACTTGACCCTTTATTGAGGCAACCAAGAGGGGTAACCCTAGGAGGTGCAGATGGCAATCGTAGAACGATCGACTTACGTGTGTGTCGCTCCCTGGATTTTCATCCTAGTACAAATGCGAAAGTGGCGCGGAAAGGTTAGAGTCGCCAGCCAGACATTTTTATCCCGAAAGAATGGGAAAGGTAATGTTGCACAAACCTGAGGAAGAAGGAAAAGACAAGGCCTTGCGAACCAAAGATCTGGGTTCGGGAGTCGGTTACGACCTGGGAAGGTATTAGCACCCCAGATCGTCCGTCGTACCCGACGGGATCCACGCTTGCTTGTTTGTTTCAAAGGGTGAGAAAATAAAGTGTTGCTGGAAAAAAACGGCTAACTGGAACTGGAAATGAGGAAGGGAACTAGAAAAGAAAATGGAAAGAAAGGGGGGAAATGTAGGGAAAATAAAGAATGTGCTCGAACGGGCCCTACCCCGCTGCCTACGTACCTCATCGGGATAATGAGGATCAGAGTCGACGTAGTTCGCCTAACTAAGGCGAGAACTATTTGTTTGTGTTTTTTATGCTGGAACTGCGTATGTCTATGCCCAGGTGTTGCAGGCTCGTCTGGTACGAGTGCGTTTACCGTCTTGCATGTGTGATAAGTCGTCGCGAGTTCGCGTTGTGAATGAATGAGATGAGAAGAGAAGTTCCCGCAGAATAGTCGCTTGTTATTTGTTTTTTGTCTTTTAAGAGAAGTATTTTGAATTTGTTTGTTTTATGAAACAATCCCTTGATGAGACTTGTGCATCATGATAGACAAGCTTACACCACTCCAAGATGGAATAAATGCAAGTGCTTCATGGAATAAGGCTATACACAAAGGATCCTTTCATTTATTTATTAATTGTTTTTTTGAATTTTGTTTGAAGATGAGAAATAATGACTCAAATTGCAAAAAGGGCAAACTAAGGGGGACTAAGACACAACCCTAATTTTATTGATTTATTTACAAGAGAGGTCCTATGGTTAATGAGGTTTTCTAATCCTAATGAGAAAAGAGAAAAGAAGAAAAGAGAACTTAGAAATCAACTTACTTCCTAAGGAAGGTAAGTTGTTTCTAAAGAAAGGGAACACCTATAAGCAAGCACCAAGTGCTAAGGAAAACACAACTATAATGCATAAGAGATGGGAATGAAGTGAGACTTACCTCAATCTTCCCCCCTACAAAACAAAAGTTAGCATGACAATGCATATTGAAAGTAAAATCAAAGCATGAAAGCGATTAAGTACCATAAACGTCCTAGAATGGAACTAGGGTTCAAAATAAGACCTAAGTCTAAAGGTGAAGGTACCTAAAGGTCACATGACTTCTAAAGTCAGTAGCTACATGCTATAGGTCCCTAAGTATGCTAGGATACCTCACAAGGTCAAACTATGTCAAACTATGTACAAAAAGTTCACCTAAGTTCACCTAAATGCAAGTTAAGACTCATGGATGAAGTATGAATGCATATGGCTTACAAACATGAATTAGTACATGAAATGAACATAAAAGTCAGTAGTGAATGCTTATGAAGATGGATGAATTAATATACAATCATTGATGCAATGGATTAGGCATATGGAGCAATGAGAAGAAGATATGAGAAGAAACGAACAAAAATCGCATAAGATCGCACATGATGAAAGTTAAGGAAGAATGGCATGTGAATATGCATGAAATGATTATGGGTCAGTAGCATACAAGGTATGAGATGCAATTAGAATGCGTGAATAGGCATCAATGATTCCCACATAATTCAAGTTATTATTTAGAGGAGAAGAGAAACTAGTTTAGATTAAAGTTAATTCACATAAGCATACACTTTAAAGCACCAAAACAAACCAAATGAGTATGGTTCAAAAAGTGAACTATAACTGGAATTAAAGATATACAAATGACCTATAATCAACTCCTATAAGCTACCAAAAATTCCCTCAAGAGAATGGCATGAATGCCTTCTTAAATCCTAGGATATGGAGCAAATACACACATGAATCAACCTAGGATCTAGGTGACATGGAAAAATAGTAAAAAGCCTTTAAAAATTATGAAATTAAATCCCTGGAATGATATAGTCATTATCTTACATTTTCTAAAAGAATTACTCAAAATTATGCACCAAAGTGCCAAAACAATTCCTTGATTAGCAAGGTAACAAAGCATGGTTATCGAAAAACAACTCCACAAAGTGGATCAAAAAGGGCACTAAAAATTATGAAAAAAAATGCCTAATGAGCATCAAAATGTCACAAATTACAGTGATTAATCATATACAAAAAATAGGTTTCACACCTATGGGGAAAAATTGATTTTGGTCCCTTATGTCAAAATTCTCTATTTTGGGACAGCTCATGATCTAAAATCCAAATTAATTATTAAAACCACCCAAATCTGGAAACAAAAAATATGACAAATTAATTAAGAGGATGAGGATCACTCATGAATTTTTCCAGAATTTTATCTCACCTAAAACTATTTTTAATAATTGCGACGAAACGGGCAAAAAAGTGGATTTTAAGGGGAAGTGGAAGGAATCGATCCTAATGGTTCGTAACCTAATCCCTAAGCTCCGAAATCGATACATATCATTAAAAATAACATATATATCCAATGCCTCAGGTGGGAGGGCTCAGTATGCACCTTAAGTTATATGATCCTAAGCCGCATACGACTAAAATGATGCTTAAAGGCCGAAAAAACTCAGAATCACTTACTTGATCGAAGTGACGACTCTTCATAAAAGAAATCCGAAAAAATCCCCAAGCAAGGTCTTGTAGTCTCCTATGAGCAAAATAAATGCTCATCTTCCATATTGGCTTTGTGAAGCTCCACCATAATCGGAATCGATGAATATCGATCAAAAACAAGTTTATGGGCACTTAATCCAAAATTAGAATTAAACATAATAATTAAAATTAACAACAAAATTCAATTAAAAATTAACAAGAAACAAAAATATCTTGACAAGAACTTAACAAATAAAAATTAAAATAGAGAAACAGGGGGTGCCGTAATAGAGAATATGAGGTGTAAATAATAAAACTTGTCCAAGATCCATTTTCATCATACTAGCACATAGGGGGCGCAATGAGGAAGGCGGTTGGTACCAATAGGAAAATTGGAATCTGAGGCCCAATTCACTATCATCAGTGCATGAGTGGTGCGAAATTGAAGTATGATGGTGTTGATAGTGATCCATGGTGGAAACGAAGCCCAGCCCAAGTCTGCATTACCCCTCACATAAAACCCTAAGACAAAATTAAATGTATTCACTTTATCTTGAGTAACCGATGGCTTCCCTCTCCCTTACCGAAACCGCCGGCGGCAACGCGCATTGCTCCATCGTCTATGGGTTCCATCATCTTCAATATACTGTCGTCAAGCCGTTCTTCTTCTCCTTCACAATAACAGTACACCGAAGGCGACACCGTTACCCGAAATTCTTTCTCAAGTGCTCTCTCAAAACATTCGTCTCTCATTCTATTCTTTCCCTTTCTCGATCTGAATTCAAGCTTCTATGGCAATCTGTTGAAGTTGCCGCTACCCGATGAAGATGAAGGTGACAAAACTTCTTGGTAAGATTCTCGTTGTTGATAATCGCTACGGTTACAATGTTCTTGCACTCCTTCTGCTTCTCTTCTGAATCGTTGTTGCGGTTCGTGTTGATTTTCGTCGTTTGTGGATTCGATTTGCAGGTTGCGTGTTCTTGCTATGATCCGTTGTTGTCGATCCGCGACGATCGTGACGACGCGAATATGGTGATGGCGTTAATATGATGATGGCGAAGCAGAGAAGTGGATCCAAGGAGAGGTTCAATAGAGAGTTTGTTTCTGCAGGTTTTGATGTTGAAACTTGATGAAGATGGAAGATGGAAGAGGTTCAAGTTGAGGCAAGATTGCAGATAGAGTTTATTGAAGATTTGATTTCAGAAGTGTCATTATTGATGAAGATGCTGAAGGATTGAAGAGGAAGAGTGTCGATTCCAGAGAGTTCACAGTTTTTGATTCTTTGTAACTGCTTTTTTTTTGTAACTCTTTTTTCTGGTTATTTGTTGTAACTGTTAACTGAATTTTTTTCTCTTTTTTCTGTGACTGAATTATCAGTTGGTAACTGAGTTTTTCTCCCCCTGATTTCTGTTATATCAGTTACGCTTGTAACTGATTTTTTTTCTTCTGGTTACCTCTTTCTGCATTTTCCTCTGTTATTTTTTCTTTTAATATAATCAACTGAATATATTTTTATTTATTTCCTCTTTTATAAGTTCTCTTTGTTTTTTTGTAAATTATTGCTGTCATAATATAAGCAACTCAATTAGTAAAAGGGGTTAAAGTGATCAAGCATGGAAATGAGCCCACACAATAAATTGGCCTAAAAAAGAAGTAAAAGAAAATGAGTAGGTTTTTGGTCGTAGTTAAAGGAAGAATTAAAATCATATTGGTAGATTGGCTTGAGGAAAGTAACTTGGACAACACATAAAAGGAAAAATGGTTTATGGACACAAGTTAAGGTTTATTGAAGGAGTTTGGATAGAAATTCAAAAATCGGTAAAAAAAACAAAATAAAATAATAATAACAATCAAATGGGCTTTAGAAATGGCAACAAATGACCATGTGGATTTATTGGCAAAAAAAAAAAGATTATGGCATGATGGCTTAAATGGACACGATTGAATTCGAAATCCCGTTGGTATAGTGAGATGGGTTGGCTTACTAAAATGGAATTTAAGGAGAATAACATGAACAATGAATGTGGTTTTTAAGAGATGGTTTAAAAATGAATATAGTCAATGGTAAAGACCGGGATTTGAAACGAATACTCAAACGATCTTATGGTAACCATTGAACGACGCTGAATTCCTTTAATTTGAGAAATGGCATTGGACGATTGATCAAAAATGGGAACTTGGGATACGGGTGATGGACCTTGAATTCATTTGAATCGTGAATGAAATGTGATTTTAAAATGGCCATTGATAATGAAAAGGACACTCGAATATGAATCATAACACCATAATAAATTCCACGCGATCCCAAATCATTGTTCCACAAACCACATGGATCCAAACCAATCTTTAGTACACCAGACCTCAATCAGTAGAATGCCTTCAAACCAAATCATGAACAAGAATTCCAAATTCTCCCTGAGATGTTCAATGAAGAAAAGTACAACTCGAGACGTTAAGAAGATCCAAAACTCTTATTCAAAGCAAATCTAATCAAACACCTCAATAGTGGGTTAAATGCACCAGTGAATATCCTCCACAAGTTAAATCCCTGATAGATACGGATAAGGTATGAAACCCTAATTTCCAAGAGCCTTTATCACATGCCTTATGAGTCCATGAAATGCATTATTATGATGTTAATGACCTAGTGAGCAATGCAGATGAATGCGAAGCGATAAGCCGGTTAAGGTAAAAAAAAAAGAGGGCAAATTTTGAGGTATTACAGCTGCCCCTATTCAATCATCTGCATACCTGAACGAATAATTGCAACAGCTTTTAGACGTTCAAGGTATGGAGTGATTGAATACTCGAATAAAACCTGAAAAATTTGCACACTGAGGGTAATGGAAATGCCATCTGCCCATTTATTTATTTATATATATATTTTTTTGATTTTGACCTCTGAATAGGTAACGGGGATAGAACCAGGTGGAATAGAATCAGTGCAATCACTGCAACTGCTGAACGAACCGAAACCACAAGGAGGGCGCCTGTTGGCGAAACAGGACTTAACGCAACATCAACCGATTTGCGACTCAAGTAAGATCAACCGATCCAACACGGAGATGGTATCAACCGATCCATTATATTCGCACTGAGACTAGACCATTGTACTTAAATGGAGACTCGAAAGGAACAGGATCATTGTACTTAAATGATAACCCGAGACGTGACCGTTGTACTGCAACGGGGACGCAAAAAAATGAGACTGTTGTACTGAAACAAGACTCAAAGACGAGGCCATTGTACTTAAATGGAGACTCGAAAGGAACGGGATCATTGTACTTAAATGATAACCCGAGACGTGACCGTTGTACTGCAACGGGAACGCGAAAAAATGAGACTGTTGTACTGAAACATGACTCAAAGACGAGGCCATTGTACTTAAATGGAGACTCAAAAGGAACGGGATCGTTGTACTTAAACGAGAGCCCAAGACGCGACCGTTGTACTGAAACGGAGACGCGAAAAAATGAGACTGTTGTACTGAAACAAGACTCAAAGACTAGGCCATTGTACTTAAATGGAGACTCGAAAGGAACGGGATCGTTGTACTTAAACGAGAGCCCAAGACGCGACCGTTGTACTGAAACAGAGACATGAAAAAATGAGATTGTTGTACTGAAACAAGACTCAAAGACGAGGCCATTGTACTTAAATGGAGACTCGAAAGGAACGGGATCGTTGTACTTAAACGAGAGCCCAAGACGCACCGTTGTACTGAAACAGAGACGCGAAAAAATGAGACTGTTGTAAACACCCCAAATTTGCCCTCACCCATTTCACCATGGCTTGTGATCATCTCATATGCATAAACACAATCACATCACCTCATATTACATTTTTGGTTCATTGCATAGTTTCTAAGTCATCTGCATCTAGGGTTTGTGATCTGAGCAATCCAAGAGCCTCTTGAGCCACTCCAAAGGCCACCAATCACTTCAAAGGGGTCCATGTGTGTTCTTATATCATATTACATCCCCTCAAAGTCAAAAATGCCAAAGAATCACAAGAACTGGGATTGGTATGGATGCAGGGCCAAGTTTGACTGCACAGTTGACCTAAAATTAGGGTTTTGGTTTCAGAGGCCATAACTCCAAATTTTTTGGTGATTCTTGTTTCCATTGGTCTCTATATGGTATAGGGAGTATGCATATCGATTTTCATGAAGAAATTCCATGGGGAAGTCATCTGATCAAGAGTTGACTTTGCAGACAAGTCAGTGCAAAATCAGGGCATCTGAGGCCCCCAATGACCCAACCAAGGGGTGATCTTCATCATTTTGAGTGTATATGATCTTTATTTGATCATGGAAGAAGGTTGAAGTTCACAAAAATCAAGAATTTGAAGTTTTTGCAAAGTTGACTTTTTAGGGCATGTTTGACTTTTCAAGAATATGTCATTTTATGCCATTTTTCAAGCCTTGCTTTTTGATCCAAAAATGCTTCAAATGAAAAAACTTTGGTCATGAAAGTTGTAGGATACATTTTTCCCTTTTCAAAAAGTACAAGAACATGATCAAATTCTTCTTGGATCAAAAGTTATGGTGTGACAAAGTTGGCAAAAATCATTAATTTTCAAGACATGCCTCAAAAGAGAAATTTGCAAAATCATGAACCAAGGCAAATTGTAATTTCTAGTTCACATCCAACCATTACACAAACATTCTAGGTGACCTAAAAATCATATTTGAACCAAGGTTTCTCATGGTTCATGGCTTGTGTAGCAAGATAGTCACATGTGAACCAAAGATGATCAACTTGCAAAATTCATGATCACACTTCCTACCACTTGCTACATTGGATGCTGAACCTTGCTAGCCCTTCCCCTCACCTTTGCTGCGCCAGCCCCATGCTTGTACTAGCCTAGAACCAAGCCCATGCCTCTCTTACAACAAAGTTGACATTTTGCAAAAGTGAACTTACCAATCAATAAAGGCCAGGTCACATCATCTGACCTATGAGATTATTTTATACTATCCATTTGCAAGCTAAACACATCAAGAAGCCAAGCTAAAACACACCATAGCATCACATACACAAAACTCACCCCATTTGCATTTCTCTTCGAATCTCTCTGCCCAGCTCACAAACATTCAAACAAGTTTCACTAATCATCTCACCATACTTCATTGAGTCCAAACCAACAAAGAACCAAGCCTGAATCAAGCCATAGCATCACTTCTCCATTTTCACTCCATAGAGCAAAAGCCTTCGAATCTGTTTCCACAAGCCATAAACACTCAAACAGATTCCACACATCAACTCACCTTGCTTCACTGACCAGAAACCAACCATTGTTTTGACCTGAGACCCTCCATATCACAAACACGATTTTCACACTCCCTTGGTCAGAGCTTCTGCAAACTCACTTAGGAGGCTGTTTAAACTCCAACCAAGTATCCAAAGCTTCAAAGGGGGATCATTGGGACCTGTTTGAGCCAGAGGACTAGCCAGAAAGTGCCAGAGATCAGAGCTCCAGTTCAGGTGAGCTTCATGAACATTTTTTCCAGGAGCTTGTTTTTAAGTTCTTAATTGGTTCTCTATGTTCCACTGATCATGATGATATGTTTGGTTTCGAAAATCATTGAGTTTTGAGCATGTATGGTGTTCCTGAAATTTTTTGACCTAAACCCCTTTTGCTTCGATTCAACTTTGTTGTGTAAAATAAATTTGTTTTGGCTGTGGATTCTTGTTCTATGATGTGTGGGGATGATTTCTGGGCAAGAAAATTAGGTTTTAGTGAGCTAGGGTGAGAGTTAGCATTTTTCAGGGAGGGTGCTGGCCGGAGAAGACGACCGGAAGTCTTCTCCGGCAGCCTGAAAGTCATTAACTGCTAATTAGGGTTAGGGCACCAGGTTTGAATGTGAGCCAATGGATTGTGTTTCCCGCGCGTGATTGGAGGGCCTGGATCATTTCATTAAGATTTAATTATGGATTAATATTTAATTAATTAGAATTAGGGAGGTTTGAATCTGGGCCGTCCAGATGCGCGCCCAGTCAAACCCTTTGAACCCAGAACGAATCTCAACCTCTCCTTCTGATTACTTCCATTTATTTCAATTTTTATTTCATTTCTTTTCATTTAATTTGTCCAATTTATTTAAAATAGTAAAAATTGTCTAAAAATTATGAAACTTTTTCTCAAGAGTTTCATTAATTTTTAAAACACAAAAATATTTTTATTTTTATTTTTATCATTAAAAAAGTATTTTTAAATATTTAAAAGATTATTTTTAATTGATTAATGAAAATTAATTTATTAAAAATACTTTTAGGTATTTAAAAATCACCAAAAAATTCATGAAATGTTCCAAGACATTTAGAAACATTGTCCAACCTTCAAACCAAATTTATTTTTTGATCTTGATGCATTTTGAGAATTTAACATTGAATTAAAATCATTTTTGTGCATTATTTTGATCCTAAGTTCAAAAAATCATTTCTGCCTATTCATGAAGGATTGGACATTGATTCTTTTTGCATTGCATTGTGTTTAGCATGTAGTTTGTGAGATTAAATGGCCATGATTTGATCTTTCACTTTCCATTTGTTTGATAATTTTCTTGTTTAGGAACCCTAAAACCCTAGAAAACTTGTAAAAATCATAACTTGAATTTGGTTAAGAGTTGAGACCTCTCCTTTGGGCATTGGTTTAGTATGGGATTAGGGATCCTTTGTGTGGCATTTTCAATTTTTTATCTTAGGGTTTGCTTCTGATTTTGATTTTTGTTTGATGTTTGGTTCATAAACCCTAATTTGAGCTTTCATATGCATCCATCTTGCATTCCCTTGCATAACATGACTTGCCATGACATTTCAAGCATCCATTTGGTTCATTTGACATCATAAGACATATTGAAAGCATGTTTGATCATTGCATCATGTATTTGCCATATTGTATGCCATGTGCACTTCATAACTTTTCATGTATGTTCATGGTTCCTAACTTGCTTCATTTGCATTCATAAGCTTGTATGATCATTTCCATGTGCTGCCTCATGTTTGTAGCATCTCATAACATCATTAGCATCATGTATATGCTTCTGGTTTTGTTTCTCATCATGTCATCTCATCCCATTTTGCATTGCATTGCATTTCTTTTCTGACCTTTCAGGTGGTAAGTGATTTTGGGAAGTGAATTTGCCTTCACTTCTCATAACTTTTATTTTCATCTCTCTTGCATCCATTACTGCATTTTTGTTTGTGTTTGAGATTGAGCTTGCTCATCCCTCTTCTTCTTACTTTCTTTCTTCAAGTGACTTGACTTCTTGAATGAAGCAAGTTACTTTGCTTCTCTTGATCCTTTCATCTGCTTCCTGGTGGTTCCATTGAAGATCTTTCTTGATAAACCTCACAAACCTTAGGAACAACCAAGCATGACAATGATTAGGGTTTTGATTAGTCTCCCCTCTTAGTTTTGCCTTCGAGTCTCTTTGAGTCTTCTCTTCTCATCTCATAATCAGGGATTAAACCCTAAAGGCTTTAAGGCTTTGTGATTAAGCTTATACCTGCATCCTTCTCTTAGGATGGAGTGTATAACTTTAATCCTAAGTGTTAAACCCTTAATGTGTTTAAATCCTTTAATCAATCCACTTAATAATCATCAAGACATCACACTTGTAACTTGGGCCTTGCATCAGGGTTCTAATTCTTCCTTAATTGGTTAAGAAGGACTAACCCTAGTGTTAATGGACAAGTCCCCCTCAAGTTGTCTTACAAACCATAAAAAATCACTTCATCATCATATCATTAATAAAATCCACTTAATCAAAGGTTTGTTTTGTCATGAGTTTAATCCCTAGTCATGGATTAAGTTGAGGAGCTTTCCTCAGCTTAAACATTCTCATCTATTATCCTTCTATTAGGATGGTGTAATGAGTCTGTTTAATCCTTGATTATGGCTTAACCTCATTATTTAACACTAAACAAAAACACCCAAAAACATCTAAATAATCACAAGTAGGTTAATGATCTTAATCCTACATCAAAGGTGATTAAGTGTGAGAAGCTGACTTCACACTTAAGGTACTCTCATTACCCCCAATCAGAGGGAAGATGTGATGAGTTTACTAATCCATTGGTTTAGACTTAAGCTCATTAGCTTATGACAAACTTTCAAAAGCAATAAAAGACTGAAAACACAAAAACAAACAATAATCATCTCCTTCGGGATTCTTTTCTCACCTCATTCACTCACAACGAGAACTCGCTTCTTCCGTCTAATGCAAGACAGTTTGCACCTGAGCCAGACAGGTCATACACTTGAGCATAGACAAGCAAGCAGTTCATCCAGTCAATTCACCTTTCAGTCTCTTTGGGTCGAACTACGGTGTTCTGACTTCCTCATTGCACGAGAGGATACGTAGGCATAACTTAACAGTTATCGAACAAAAGTCTCTGTATATCCCCCCTCTTTCTAGCCTCATTCTTTTAGCCTCATGATCTTGAGCATTTCACTCCTGTCCTTACATTGACACTATATATTTATACACTTCACTTCTTTTACACTGACACCTGTACATCCTTTTCCAACTCTTTATACACAGATTGCACTGACACTACCCCTTTAAAACACAAATCTTTCGAGCGTGGATCCCGTCGAGTACGGCGGACAATCTGGGTGCTAATACCTTCCCAGGTTGTAACCAACCCCCTTTCTCAGTCTCTCTGGTTCGCAACCGTCTTATCCATCTCTTTCTAGGTTTATGCAGCATTACCTTTCCTCCGGGATAAAAATGCCTAGCTGGCGACTCTATTCATCTCCAGTGAGTTCACGGCTGTGTGTTCTCACTGTTCCCTTCGCCGACCGTTCGCGTCTGTACCTTTATTTGGGCCATTCCCATTTATCGGGAGCGACAGCTTGGCGACTCTGCTGGGGAACCTTATATTGCAACCAGGGCTTCTGGTTCTTTTTGTGGGTTCCTCCTAGCGCTTGATTGATTTGTGTTTACTGGGGTGTTTGGTGTTTATTTGTGTTTGTATATGTTTATTTTTGCTTTATGTACAGTTGCTTTACTGCTTTCTTTACTACTTTACATATATCATACTGTCATGCTGCTGGTTGGATCTGGTTTTGCTTTGGTGGGTGGGTGTTCCATTGAGAGTTAAGGTCCTATACCTGGGACCTGAGTGACACCTAGGCTAGAGTGAGTCATATTCTTTCCCATTCCATCTCGGTCTGGTGCGGGAATATGAAACACGGTTCAGATATGGGTTTCTTCTTGAGAACTCTGTGTTGCAGATTTCCTGCAATGCTAGGGCTATCTGGGAAGCCTGCTAAGTCTGGATGACCTGTTAGTATTGACCTTCAGAAACTGAGGTGAATTAGAGGAGGAACTTTTATGGTTATTGTAAACACTGTACCTCCGGGTTAGAAGTGTTTACACTTCTCATAACTGATCCAAGACTGAGGATCCTTGTTTTAGAACACCACCTGTGAGGGGGATGGGCTGTTTACAGGTTTGCAGGTACCTTGACCTCAGAATACCCTGTTACTTTGTTTGTTTAAGAGTACTCCATTTTGGGACAGTTCTTGTGATTCTAAAACCCTGGACATGTGGCTCTTTATTTGAGCCCCCCACCTTGGTTACCGGATTTATAGACCCCCATCTGGAATTCTTGAACATACTTGGACCTATATCAGAGCATTTTGATCAGATCCAGCTCAGTCACAAACCCTTGCATATCATTTGCATACATAATCATTGCATCATATTGACATTTGCTTATTTGTGTTTCAGGGTATCCATCTTCATTTGGTTTTGGTTTTGACCCCATCTTCAGTACTGACCTATCTTCATCAGCATCTGCTTCAGCTATCACCTGCACCAGCCAATCAGTGGCCCTTTCTTCTGTATCATCATCAGCACTTGTCTCTACTCAGTCTCAGCATCATGGCTCCTAAAAAGAGCAACATCACCTATCACTTTTTCCAGCCAGAGTTATCTGACATCAGGAGGATTCAGACCCTGATCACTCCAGATCACATACCATTGTTCAAGGAACACTATGGGAATATACTTGATATGGTTATGGATCTGGACCCTTCACAGAGAAGCCTGATCCACACTTGCATTCAGTTTTATGATCCCCCACTGAGGTGCTTCACTTTCCAAGACTTTCAGTTGGGCCCTTTATTGGAAGAGTACTCATCATTAGTTGGCATACCTATCAGAGGAGGAATCCCTTTCAACCCTGAGATGGTCTTTCCTGGTAATGGAGAAGTAGCAAAGGCTCTGCATCTGGA
Source organism: Lathyrus aphaca (assembly GCA_963966055.1). Taxonomy (NCBI): domain Eukaryota; kingdom Viridiplantae; phylum Streptophyta; class Magnoliopsida; order Fabales; family Fabaceae; genus Lathyrus; species Lathyrus aphaca. The sequence goes on along the minus strand of OZ014519.1, from coordinate 20,555,489 downwards.
ACCTGTTCTGATTGAGCAGCATATGACTTCTAAAGCTGGAATCCCTGGCTTCCATCTGGATTTCTTGATCTCTCAAGCTACCCTGAAAGCTTCTTTAGGAGAGTGGAAAGCTGTCTGTGCTATATTGGCCTTGAGTATATATGGAATTGTATTGTTTGCAGATGAGCCTCGATTCATTAGCAAGAATGCAATCCATCTGTTCATCCTGAAAAACCCAGTGCCAACTTTATTGGGGGATCTTTACTATTCAGTGCATCAGAGGAATGAAAAGCAGAGGGGAAGATTAGTGAGGTGTTGTGCTCCATTGTTCCATACTTGGCTTCTCAGGCATCTACCCAGGACAGATGCATTTTTGAATCCTCATCAGCAGAAAAACTGGGCTAAGAGACTCACTGCTCTAACTTCAGCCGATATCAGATGGTGCACTCAAAGCACCAAGGGCAGGGATATCATCACCAGCTGTGGGCATTTTCCCAATGTGCCCCTAATAGGAGTTAAGGGTAGCATTAATTACAATCCTCTGCTGTTCAAGAGACAACTGGGCTATGCACTGGTCCACACTCCTAAGGCAACGGACTTGGTTGAGACTCTTTATTGTGAGAACAAGACTAATCTGGCTATTGTTAGGAAGGCTGCCTGGGCCTGGGATAATGTTCAAACCAAGGGAGTAACCATTCTGGGGAAGTGCAACAATGTGGCATCAGCACAATATTATGAGTGGTCCCATGCCAGGGCTCAATTCTCCGGAATGCCCTTTACCATAGAAGATATGCCTGAATCATCTTCAGCACCACCTGCCACTATTAGCTTGGAGGAGTTTGAGAGCTTGAAGGAAAGAAACGAGAAGTTGACACAGGCTTTGCAGAAGACCCTCCGGGAGAGGAGTGAGGGCAGGTTGGATATTGAGAGGCTGGAAAAGTTGAGAGTAGAGCATCTGACTAAGATTGAGAAGTCTGGGGATTATATCAAAAAGTCTAAAGCTGGAGAACAAATTCTGAAGAATGCTTGCAAGGAAGCCCAATTCCAGAGAGCAAGGACAGACTTGTATCTGAAGGAGAGTCAAGCCCGGTGGGTCAGGATCACCGAGGCTCGTACCCTGGAGGACAAGAGAGTTCAAGACAAGATGGAGCAACTGGAAGCTAGTGCAAAAGAACAGCAAGAAGCCCTGGCAGCAGCCTAGAGAGAGATATCAGAACTGAAGATCAAAGCTGGAGTGAAAAGGTCAAAGGACCAAAGTCAGCACAAGAAGCTAACAGCAGCTGTTACAACCCGGAATCTCCTCATCAGGAATCTCACGGAGCGTCCAGCTGATCCTGTGACCGAAGCACTTCTCAAGGAAGTTCGTGAGGATGAGTTTGGTCTTGATGTTTGACCATTTGTTTGTTGTTGCTTTCATTCCATGTATTTCTGTTTTCTTGTAATCTATTTTGACCCCTCAGAGGGCTTGTATTTGTAAACGAACTATGTACCATTCTGCTTTTGTAATATATGTGTTAGTTTGTTCCATCCGAGTTTACTTCGAAAGCAACATCAACAGCATCTTCAAGGGTCTGGAAGGGTCAAAACTGAATGCCAAGCCGGATACCTTGAAAACAAATAAGCATACTGCATTACATGCTAACCCTTTGTTTGTTTTGTAGGTTTTTGTTTTATTGTTGCTAACTCTGTTGTGATGTTCAGGAACTATTGCTAGGCGCCGGGTATTTCCCCTCAACCGTCCGCACCGTTATCCAACCCGTAACAATCTTCCGGGCATTCAAATGGATCAGGTACAGCAGGACCTTGCAGAGGTTAGAAATCAAATGGCAAACGAAAGATTGGAAATGAGAACGCAGATGACTCAGTTTATGGAAGTGATGAACAACATGGCTCAGAGCCAGGAAAGATTGAGGGCCATGGTGGAAAGGCAAAATCAAGAAGATCCACATATAGGGACTGCCGGCACCAGTAACAATGAAAGGGTCCAACCTCATGTTAACCCCCCTGTCTTTGGGCCACACCTCCATCCTGAGGTCAACATTCCTGCAAATGTTCAAGGGACTGCCACTGCAGCCAGGGTACTGCAAGAAGACCCCCAAGAGGACCAGTTTACAGTAATGGGTGCTGGGGAAGAAGCTTATGATAGAAGGTTGGATGAGATAGCTGAAAAATTGAGATCCTTAGAGTCCCAAAACTCTTTGGGCTTTGACGTCATGGACATGGGCTTGGTAGACGGGGTCAGGATTCCCCATAAGTTCAAGCCTCCTTGTTTTGAAAAATACAACGGGACTTCATGCCCCCGGACTCATTTACAATCATTTCTGGGAAGGCTGAAGGCCTATACTATGGATGAGAAGCTCTGGATGTTCTATTTCGAAGACAGCTTGACAGGAGCTTCAAGAGAATGGTACTCTCATATGACGAGAGCAACTATCAGGTGTTGGAAGGACCTGGCAGAGGCCTTCATCAGACAGTATCAGTACAACTTAGATATGGCACCCAACAGGACCCTCCTAATGGGAATGTCACAGTCTTCAAGGGAGAGTTTCCGAGAATATGCCCAGAGATGGAGGCAATTGGCTGCTGCTGTTCAGCCACCTATGTCTGAGAGGGAAATGGCAGATATGTTTATGAACACCCTCCAGGGAACATATATTGACAGGCTGGCTGCTTTCTCCTCCACTAGCTTTGCAGATGTTGTCATAGCGGGGGAGAGAATTGAGAGCCTGTTAAAAATGGGCAAGATTTCTGACAATGGTGCCAGCTCGTCCAGTAGTACAAGGAAGCCTTTTGCAGGCCCGAGAAGAACTGGCGAGACCAATGCCATCCACACCAACAGGGGCAGGCCCCAATTTGTTCACAGGTCTGTAGCAGCAGTCACCATTCCTGCTCCAGCTCATCCTCAACCAGTCTATCAACCTCCGCAGCAAAACTATCAGCAGCAACCTCAGTACCCTCAGCAACCTCAGTATCCTCCAAGGAATTATAACAACACCAACAACAACAACCAACAAAGGCCATTTCAGCAGAGGCCATCTCAAGCTAATAGGGTGATCGATCCGATCCCTATGCCATATGCTACGTTGCTGCCACAACTCCTGAAACTCAACCTGGTTGAGCTAAGGACGTTGGCACCCCCAGATCCCAACAGTCTACCCAGGAATTATGACTCCAACGCCAGATGTGCTTTTCATTCAAATGCACCTGGCCACAGTACAGAAAAGTGCAGAGCCCTGCACATGAAGGTACAAGACCTGGTAGACTCAAAAGCTCTGAATTTCGCACCACCACCCAATGTCAATAAGAACCCAATGCCAAACCACGGTGGTCCCAGAATTAACGCTATTGAAGAAGACAAGCCGTCTTATTTAATAACCAGTGTGGGACAGATCCGGACACCGTTGGTAGAAATCAAGGCTCAACTCCTCGAATGTCAAATATTCCTGGGGTGTGAGTTGGGGTGTGCTTACTGCAATATCTCAGTAAATGGGTGCGATAACCTGAGGGATGGCATAGACGGTCTTATTCAGAGTGGCCAACTTCAGATCACCACATCATTTCCTACAAATTCAGCAATCTCATCAGCAACAACTCCAGAACCTCCTACAACTGCAACAACTATTGTTCCTGACAATTCTTCGGCTTCATCAACAAGTACTTCATCTGTCATTTCAACTGACCAGATGTCAACAAGTGTTCCTTCTACAACTCCAGCACCACTCCATTTTGAAACTCCTACAACAACAACATCCTTTCTGCCAACAATGTCTCCTACAACACCAGCAACAAATCATGAAGATGTCTCAACTGTCACAATATTTTATGATCCTGAAAATAACTCTGTCTACAACTCAGAAGGTGCTGCTCCCGTCAGAGCACCAGTTACGATTTATTATGATCCACAGACTATCACAGTTCCTTCAGCAGCTGCAGTCAGTCCAGTCACTATCACGGTGCCTGGACCAGTACCTTATGAAAGCAGTAATGCCATCCCCTGGCACTACGGCTCTGACCTGTACTGTGAAGGACAAAGAATCACTTTTGAATCATCAACCCCTGCGCCACAAGTAGACAATGTGGGAGGAGGCGGAGGCTTCACTCGAAGCGGACGTCTTTTCGCTCCACAAATTCAGAGACCCACTGCCGAAGCAGAAGCTGCTGCCAAGGCAAAAGGGAAGGGCCCTGTGCAGGAAGATCAAGCTGTTAAGGAAGCTTTGAAGACACCCTTTGATCAAGAGGTTGATGAGTTCATGCGAATCATCAAGAAGAGTGATTATAAAGTAGTGGATCAGCTTCATCAGACTCCTTCCAAGATCTCAATCCTGTCATTGCTTATGTGCTCCGAAGCTCATCGGAATGCACTACTCAAAGTTCTGCATGCAGCTTACGTGCCTGAAGAGATCACTGTCAATCAGCTGGAAGCTGTAGTTGGAAATGTTAATGCTAGTCATGGACTAGGGTTCACTAATACTGATTTGACAACGGAAGGCCGCAACCATAACAAAGCCTTGCACATAACCATGGAATGTAAAGGTGCTGTCCTTTCCCATGTGCTGGTAGACACGGGGTCATCCCTCAATGTCTTACCTAAAAAGGCCCTGGTGAAGCTAGAATATGACGGATTGGCGTTGAGACCCAGCAACCTGGTGGTGAGAGCCTTTGATGATTCAAAGAGATCGGTTCTGGGAGAAATTGAGTTGCCCATAACGATTGGCCCGCAAACCTTCAAAACGACCTTCTACGTGATGGATATACAGCCTGCCTACAGCTGTTTATTGGGTAGGCCATGGATTCACGCCGCTGGCGCCGTGACCTCTACCCTTCACCAAAAGTTAAAATACGAGTGGGAGGGTCAAATCGTTACAATCTGTGGAGAGGAGGATATTTTTGTCAGCCACCTGGCAACTTATAAATACATTGAGATGGACGGGGAGATCCATGAAACAATGAGCCAAGGTTTCGAAGCCTTGAATGTCAATGAGACATCTGCTGTATCTGGTACTTCAATATCATCATACCAACAAGCCCGAAAGGTTGTTGAGGGAGGAAACGCCCAAGGCTGGGGCAAATTGCTATCGGTGGAGAAGAAAGAGGACAGATTTGGGTTGGGTTACAAACCAACTCAACAAGATCAAGCAGAGGCTGCAAAAGAGCCCAACTTTGTGAGTGGGGGGATGCTCACCCCTGATGCTGTCAACTGTTTGGAAGACGAGCTGGAAGAAGAACGCAACCTGGAAAGCTGGATTCGTCCAAAGATCCCGGGGAGCAGTATCTCAAACTGGTCTTCCCAGGAAATTATAAGAGTTACTCATGCAGAGTAATTATTATTTCCTGTATTTTTATATAGCATGCATCAAAGTCTTGCATCTTGCCCAAGATGACAAGACTCATTTTGTAATCGGGCCATCTGTACTTTTTGTGCAACAAGATTAATCAATGAAATATCAGACATCTTTTTGCAAACGAGTCTTTTTCTTTTCCGTTCACTGTTTTTCTATTTTTCTTTTTGTACAAAAAAATAAATGGCAGTGTTTTCAAAATGACAACTTTATTTCACTTTTCTAAACAAGATTAAAATCAGATCACTAAAATGAACAAACTAAACCCTTGCAGAGAGTGCCTTCCAGACAGCACCGACAACAACACGGCTATGACTTCGTATGACTTTGACAATCCAATCAATCAAGCTGATGAAGGGGTTGAAGAAAAATATGAGCTTCCTGAAGAGCTAGCCAGGCTGTTGACACAAGAGGAAAAGGTTATTACTCCTCATCAGGAGGAGGTTGAAGTGATCAATCTTGGTACAGACGAAGACGTGAAAGAAGTTAAAATCGGGGCCTGCCTGCAAGACTCAGTGAAGAGACAATTGATTTACCTGCTTCGGGAGTATGTGGATGTGTTTGCCTGGTCCTATCAAGATATGCCAGGGTTGGACACCGACATCGTTGTGCACAAGCTGCCTTTGAGAGAAGAATGCCCGCCGGTTAAACAGAAGCTGCGCCGTACTCGCCCAGACATGGCAATGAAAATCAAGGAAGAGGTACAAAAGCAATGGGATGCCGGGTTCCTTGCTGTAACTAGCTATCCACCGTGGGTTGCTAATATAGTACCTGTGCCTAAAAAGGACGGCAAAGTAAGAATGTGTGTTGACTACCGGGATCTAAACAAAGCCAGCCCGAAAGATGATTTCCCTTTACCTCACATTGATGTATTGGTGGATAACACGGCTCAGTTCTCGGTATTCTCCTTCATGGACGGATTTTCAGGATACAACCAGATCAAAATGTCACCTGAAGACATGGAGAAGACAACCTTCATCACACCCTGGGGCACGTTCTGCTACAAGGTAATGCCATTTGGGCTCAAGAATGCCGGTGCGACGTATCAACGGGCTATGGTAACATTATTCCATGATATGATCCATAAGGAAATTGAATGTTATGTGGATGACATGATTGCCAAGTCCCTTACTGAAGAAGACCATCTGGTGAATCTGCTCAAGTTGTTCAAGCGTCTGAGGAAGTATCAACTGAAGTTGAACCCCAACAAATGCACATTCGGGGTGCGATCTGGTAAGCTGCTGGGTTTTATTGTAAGCGAGAAAGGGATTGAAGTTGACCCTGATAAAGTCAAAGCCATTCAAGAGATGCCTGCACCGAAGACAGAGAAAGAAGTTCGAGGGTTCCTAGGTCGATTGAATTACATTTCAAGGTTCATATCTCACCTAACAGTAACCTGTGAACCCTTGTTCAAGCTGTTAAGAAAAGAACAGACGGTCAGATGGAACGAAGACTGCCAGAAGGCATTTGACAAGATCAAGGAATACTTACAAGAGCCTCCAATCCTTATGCCACCAGTTGAAGGAAGACCTCTAATTATGTACTTGACAGTATTAGAAGAGTCGATGGGGTGTGTGCTGGGCCAGCATGACGAGTCTGGTCGAAAAGAGTATGCAATATACTACCTGAGCAAAAAGTTTACCGACTGTGAACAACGTTATTCACTGCTCGAGAAAACTTGCTGTGCTTTAGCGTGGGCTGCTCGCCGACTGAGACAGTATATGTTGACCCACACTACCTTGTTGATCTCAAAAATGGATCCAGTCAAATACATATTTGAGAAGCCAGCTCTTACCGGACGGGTTGCAAGATGGCAAATGATTCTCACAGAATATGACATCCAATACACATCTCAGAAAGCCATCAAAGGCAGTGTATTGTCTGAATATCTTGCTGAGCAACCTATTGATGATTACCAGCCTATGAGATTTGACTTCCCTGATGAAGACATCATGTTCATAAAAGCAAAAGATCATGAAGAACCTGTTCACACTGAAGGGCCCGACCCGAAAGAAGAATGGACTATGATGTTTGACGGGGCTGTTAACATGAATGGTCGTGGTGTTGGTGCAGTACTCATTACACCTAAAGGAGTTCACATGCCTTTCTCGGCAAAACTCACTTTCAACTGCACCAACAACGAAGCTGAATACGAAGCTTGCATTATGGGTCTTGAGGAAGCCATTGACCTCAGGATCAAGACATTGACCGTATTCGGAGATTCAGCTCTGGTAATCAATCAAACCAACGGCAAATGGTACACACACCAGGATCATCTGATACCTTACAGGGATTATACAAGGAGGTTATTGACTTTCTTTACAACAGTCAAGCTTGAGTATATCCCTCGGGACGAGAATCAGTTTGCAGATGCTCTGGCTACCATTTCATCCATGATCAAAGTTCAAGCTGCCAACTTTGTGCCTCAAATTCCAGTGTCTAGACTGGAAAGACCAGCATATGTATTTGCAGCAGATGTTGTCAAAGATGATAAGCCTTGGTTCCATGACATTAAGTGCTTCTTGGAGGATCAAACATACCCACCTGGGGCATCTTCCAATGATAAGAAGACTCTGAGAAGGCTTGCTGGTAGTTTCTTTCTGAACACTGATGGATCTCTGTACAAAAGGAATTTTGATATGGTGCTCCTCAGATGCGTCGACAGGACGGAAGCAGATCTGCTAATGCACGAAGTGCACGAAGGCTCCTTTGGTACCCATGCTGGAGGGCATGCAATGGCTAAGAAGTTGTTAAGATCAGGCTATTACCGGATCACAATGGATGCTGACTGTTGTGCCTATGCCAGAAAATGCCACAAATGCCAGATCTATGCAGATAAGGTGCATGTGCCTCCCAATCCTTTGAACATAATGTCTTCACCCTGGCCCTTTGCTATGTGGGACATTGATATGATTGACAAGATTGAGCCGACTGCTTCAAATGGCCACAGATTTATCCTGGTCGCCATTGACTATTTCACCAAGTGGGTCGAAGCAGCCTCATATGCAAACGTCACAAGGCAAGTGGTAGCCAGATTTCTGAAAAGAGATATCATCTGTCGGTATGGAGTGCCCAAGCGAATCATTACTGATAATGATTCCAACTTAAACAACAAGATGATGGCGGAGCTGTGCCGGGACTTCAAGATCCAACACCACAATTCTTCTCCTTACAGGCCAAAGATGAATGGCGCTGTTGAGGCAGCAAATAAGAATATCAAGAAGATTGTGCAGAAGATGGTAGTCACCTACAAAGACTGGCATGAAATGCTACCGTTTGCCTTGCATGGGTACCGCACGTCAATCAGAACATCCACTGGGGCAACACCGTATCAGCTTGTGTATGGTATGGAAGCAGTCCTACCGGTTGAAGTTGAATTACCCTCTCTACGGGTACTGATGGATGTTAAACTAAGTGAAGCAGAATGGGTTCGGGCCCGATACGAGCAACTGAGTCTGATCGAAGAGAAAAGATTGGCTGCAATCTGTCATGGGAAGTTGTATCAGAAGAGAATGAAGAAAGCTTTCGATCAGAAGGTCAGGCACCGAGAATACCAAGTAGGGGATCTTGTGCTAAAGAGAATCCTCCCTCCTCATACAGACCACAGGGGCAAATGGACTCCAAATTATGAAGGACCATTCGTGGTAAAGAAAGTTTTTTCTGGTGGAGCACTGATGCTCAGCACCATGGATGGAGAAGATTTCCCGTCCCCTGTGAATTCAGATGCAGTTAAAAAATACTTCGCATAAAAACGACCCGCTGGACACAAAAACAGAATGTAAGTCCAGGCAAAAATAGGGCATCCCGGCGAGTCAAAAACAGAATAAAGGACTCGGGCAAAAATAAGGGAAAATAGACAAAAAAATGTTCACCCGCTGAGTTGAAAAGCCGCATTGGACAGCTCAGGCAAAAATGGGTATCCCGATGGATTGAAAACCCGAAAGGGCGATCCATGCAAAATAAGGGAATAAGCGAGCAACTGTATTCTGGATTCGTCTGTATCACCTACAACTTGGTAAGCTTCGAAAGGATCAAGCTTCAATCAGAATCAACTTGGGGCATGAAAGCCTCATCCCAGCAAGCTGGCAAATCCACACTCAATTTTGGCACCCGAAGTGCTCTCTCCCCAGCTAAGTTGCCTCTCAAGACTTCCCCATCAGAGTTGCCAGGCATCACAGAAGGCACCTATATCCCCGGCTGAGTCAAGGATCCTCTTCAACAGAATCCCTAGGGAGGTCTCTCAATGATCTCTCTCCCTCCCCAGCCCAGTTGCCATTTCATCCTCAATCGGGTACAAAGGTCAGAGGGCTATCTCCCCACAGAGTTCCAACCTCCATCTAGAAGAGCAACATATGAAGAAATCACAACAGAGTGAAGGAAGCTTCTACAAACCCCAGATGGGTCCCATATTACAAGGATATGTCAATCAGTGACCTAGATCCCCAAGCAGATACATCTCACCAGATCTACCAATGATCTCATCCCCAGCTGGGATGTCTACTTCAAACAGATCGATCGAAGATCTTCGCGGCAACGGGACCCGGATCCCGGTTTGGTATCTTTGCACAATCATAGCATTCGCATCATATTCGCCCACAAAGCGTAGCATTCCGTTTTAACACGGAGCATTACGGCAAAAATCCAACTCATAGCATAATCATAAGCCATGTTATGAACCAACACTTGTGAATAATTACAGTTCATCAACGTACAAAAAAATCCCCACCAGAGTCCCAGCAAAAGCAGCTGCCTCTCAATCAACAACACCAGTATGTACTCTTTTTGACACCTGTCCGTGTCATACCCCAGCAGAAAGCCAAAGACATCCTCTTTGCACTCACATATACCTATATACACCTTCTCGACACCCGTCCGTGTCATATCCCCCAGCGCAGTCGCTTACACTTACCTATATACTTGTTAAAATTATTATACTTTTCTCTCTTGACACTCGCCCGTGTCACTCTCCCCAGCAGATAAACATTCATCTATACACCATTCTCGCTACTCATGTTATACTTATACAGATACTCGTCCGTATCTCATGTACACCGTTTATATCCCCACAGATTCAACATTGGTCCATGTTCTCTGTTAACCAGATGGTACTCGTCCGTATCATCATCTCAGAATATGCGTCAAGCGTTTGTTTCTACATGATACTCGTCCGTATCATAGTCTTAAGGATGCTCGTCCGCATCTTTAATCCACGCACTGTGTCAAACACTTATGTCTTCTTGAATATAGACACTCGTCCGTGTCTACTATTCCCCAGAAGAGTCCCTTCAGATACAAACGCTCATCCGTGTTCTTTGTTAACCAGTTGATACCCGTCCGTATCATCATCTCTGAACACGTGTCAGCATTTGTTTCTACATGATACTCGTCCGTATCATAGTCTTAAGAATGCTCGTCCGCATCTTTAATCTATACACAACATCTAAACACTTATACTTTCTTTTCTTGGTCGTAAACGCTCGTCCGTGTTTACTATATCCCCAGTAGATCGCCAAGTGAACAAATTTCCTTTCTATCTGACACTCGTCCTGTGTCATGATAAACCTTGAGAGCAGCCGTACCCTGCTAGGTGGTCGTCCTCCACCTCTTGATGGTCGTCCTCCATCCTGCTCATCCGATGGCCGTCCCCATCGTTGACTTTTAGCAGCCGTCCCCTGCTAGGTGGTCGTCCTCCACCTTTTGATGATCGTCCTTCATCATTTTATCCAATGGCCGTCCCCATTGTTGATTTTGGTTATCTGGCACTCGTCCTGTGTCATGATAAACCTTGAGAGCAGCCGTACCCTGCTAGGTGGTCGTCCTCCACCTCTTGATGGTCGTCCTCCGTCATGCTCATCCGATGGCCGTCCCCATCGTTGACTTCTTATCCGGCATTCGTCCTATGTCGCGATACTTTCGGCAGCCGTACCCTTCCAGGTGGTCGTCCTCCACCTTTGATGGCCGTCCCCATCATATTTCTTTTATCCCCAACAGAGCAGCCGTCCCCTGCTAGGTGGTCGTCCTCCACCTTTGATGACCGTACCTCATCATCTGTTTATTTCATTTATTCTTTAACCCGATGGCCGTCCCCGTCGTGGTCCCTTTTCTTTTTAGCCCGATGGCCGTCCCCATCGTAGGTTTCCTTGCTTTATGAACTTGATGGCCGTCCCCGTCATGTTTCATTAATCCCCAGAGAATTTTACAGCTTTATCTTGATGGCCGTCCCCGTCATGATCTTACCTTTCCCAGCTAGTCGGCCGTCCCCGTCTTGGCTTTACCTTTTTATCCCCAGCATGTCGGCCGTCCCCATCATCGCTTTACTTCACACACTTTTCCCAGCATATCGGCCGTCCCCGTCATTGCTCTTTACCCAGCAGTCGTCCTCTGCTCGACGGTCGTCCTCCGTCGCCTACACTTTACAATATATACTTTATTTTCATTTACAATCTATATCCCTTTTCTTCTTCTTTCTGTGAGTGCAAATTTTGGACTGTCTTCGGTATTCAACCACAAGTTATCTTGTTTGCCTGTTAAGCCGTAGCTTACATCCTGCACAGCTAACTCATGTTTGAATAGGGGCAGCTGTAAACACCCCAAATATGCCCTCACCCATTTCACCATGGCTAGTGATCATCTCATATGCATAAACACAATCACATCACCTCATATTACATTTTTGGTTCATTGCATAGTTTCGAAGTCATCTGCATCTAGGGTTTGTGATCTGAGCAATCCAAGAGCCTCTTGAGCCACTCCAAAGGCCACCAATCACTTCAAAGGGGTCCATGTGTGTTCTTATATCATATTACATCCCCTCAAAGTCAAAAATGCCAAAGAATCACAAGAACTGGGATTGGTATGGATGCAGGGCCAAGTTTGACTACACAGTTGACCTAAAATTAGGGTTTTGGTTTCAGAGGCCATAACTCCAAATTTTTTGGTCATTCTTGTTTCCATTGGTCTCTATATGGTATAGGGAGTATGCATATCAATTTTCATGAAGAAATTCCATGGGGAAGTCATCTGATCAAGAGTTGACTTTGCAGACAAGTCAGTGCAAAATCAGGGCATCTGAGGCCCCCAATGACCCAACCAAGGGGTGATCTTCATCATTTTGAGTGTATATGATCTTTATTTGATCATGGAAGAAGGTTGAAGTTCACAAAAATCAAGAATTTGAAGTTTTTGCAAAGTTGACTTTTTAGGGCATGTTTGACTTTTCAAGAATATGTCATTTTATGCCATTTTTCAAGCCTTGCTTTTTGATCCAAAAATTCTTCAAATGAAAAAACTTTGGTCATGAAAGTTGTAGGATACATTTTTCCCTTTTCAAAAAGTACAAGAACATGATCAAATTCCTCTTGGATCAAAAGTTATGGTGTGACAAAGTTGGCAAAAATCATTAATTTTCAAGACATGCCTCAAAAGAGAAATTTGCAAAATCATGAACCAAGGCAAATTGTAATTTCTAGTTCACATCCAACCATTACACAAACATTCTAGGTGACCTAAAAATCAGATTTGAACCAAGGTTTCTCATGGTTCATGGCTTGTGTAGCAAGATAGTCACATGTGAACCAAAGATGATCAACTTGCAAAATTCATGATCACACTTCCTACCACTTGCTACATTGGATGCTGAACCTTGCTAGCCCTTCCCCTCACCTTTGCTGCGCCAGCCCCATGCTTGTACTAGCCTAGAACCAAGCCCATGCCTCTCTTACAACAAAGTTGACATTTTGCAAAAGTGAACTTACCAATCAATAAAGGCCAGGTCACATCATCTGACCTATGAGATTATTTTATACTATCCATTTGCAAGCTAAACACATCAAGAAGCCAAGCTGAAACACACCATAGCATCACATACACAAAACTCACCCCATTTGCATTTCTCTTCGAATCTCTCTGCCCAGCTCACAAACATTCAAACAAGTTTCACTAATCATCTCACCATACTTCATTGAGTCCAAACCAACAAAGAACCAAGCCTGAATCAAGCCATAGCATCACTTCTCCATTTTCACTCCATAGAGCAAAAGCCTTCGAATCTGTTTCCACAAGCCATAAACACTCAAACATATTCCACACATCAACTCACCTTGCTTCACTGACCAGAAACCAACCATTGTTTTGGCCTGAGACCCTCCATATCACAAACACGATTTTCACACTCCCTTGGTCAGAGCTTCTGCAAACTCACTTAGGAGGCTGTTTAAACTCCAACCAAGTATCCAAAGCTTCAAAGGGGGATCATTGGGACCTGTTTGAGCCAGAGGACTAGCCAGAAAGTGCCAGAGATCAGAGCTCCAGTTCAGGTGAGCTTCATGAACATTTTTTCCAGGAGCTTGTTTTTAAGTTCTTAATTGGTTCTCTATGTTCCACTGATCATGATGATATGTTTGGTTTCGAAAATCATTGAGTTTTGAGCATGTATGGTGTTCCTGAAATTTTTTGACCTAAACCCCTTTTGCTTCGATTCATCTTTGTTGTGTAAAATAAATTTGTTTTGGCTGTGGATTCTTGTTCTATGATGTGTGGGGATGATTTCTGGGCAAGAAAATCAGGTTTTAGTGAGCTAGGGTGAGAGTTAGCATTTTTCAGGGAGGGTGCTGGCCGGAGAAGACGACCGGAAGTCTTCTCCGGCAGCCTGAAAGTCATTAACTGCTAATTAGGGTTAGGGCACCAGGTTTGAATGTGAGCCAATGGATTGTGTTTCCCGCGCGTGATTGGAGGGCCTGGATCATTTCATTAAGATTTAATTATGGATTAATATTTAATTAATTAGAATTAGGGAGGTTTGAATCTGGGCCGTCCAGATGCGCGCCCAGTCAAACCCTTTGAACCCAGAACGAATCTCAACCTCTCCTTCTGATTACTTCCATTTATTTCAATTTTTATTTCATTTCTTTTCATTTAATTTGTCCAATTTATTTAAAATAGTAAAAATTGTCTAAAAATTATGAAACTTTTCTCAAGAGTTTCATTAATTTTTAAAACACAAAAATATTTTTATTTTTATTTTTATCATTAAAAAAGTATTTTTAAATATTTAAAAGATTATTTTTAATTGATTAATGAAAATTAATTTATTAAAAATACTTTTAGGTATTTAAAAATCACCAAAAAATTCATGAAATGTTCCAAGACATTTAGAAACATTGTCCAACCTTCAAACCAAATTTATTTTTTGATCTTGATGCATTTTGAGAATTTAACATTGAATTAAAATCATTTTTGTGCATTATTTTGATCCTAAGTTCAAAAAATCATTTCTGCCTATTCATGAAGGATTGGACATTGATTCTTTTTGCATTGCATTGTGTTTAGCATGTAGTTTGTGAGATTAAATGGCCATGATTTGATCTTTCACTTTCCATTTGTTTGATAATTTTCTTGTTTAGGAACCCTAAAACCCTAGAAAACTTGTAAAAATCATAACTTGAATTTGGTTAAGAGTTGAGACCTCTCCTTTGGGCATTGGTTTAGTATGGGATTAGGGATCCTTTGTGTGGCATTTTCAATTTTTTATCTTAGGGTTTGCTTCTGATTTTGATTTTTGTTTGATGTTTGGTTCATAAACCCTAATTTGAGCTTTCATATGCATCCATCTTGCATTCCCTTGCATAACATGACTTGCCATGACATTTCAAGCATCCATTTGGTTCATTTGACATCATAAGACATATTGAAAGCATGTTTGATTATTGCATCATGTATTTGCCATATTGTATGCCATGTGCACTTCATAACTTTTCATGTATGTTCATGGTTCCTAACTTGCTTCATTTGCATTCATAAGCTTGTATGATCATTTCCATGTGCTGCCTCATGTTTGTAGCATCTCATAACATCATTAGCATCATGTATATGCTTCTGGTTTTGTTTCTCATCATGTCATCTCATCCCATTTTGCATTGCATTGCATTTCTTTTCTGACCTTTCAGGTGGTAAGTGATTTTGGGAAGTGAATTTGCCTTCACTTCTCATAACTTTTATTTTCATCTCTCTTGCATCCATTACTGCATTTTTGTTTGTGTTTGAGATTGAGCTTGCTCATCCCTCTTCTTCTTACTTTCTTTCTTCAAGTGACTTGACTTCTTGAATGAAGCAAGTTACTTTGCTTCTCTTGATCCTTTCATCTGCTTCCTGGTGGTTCCATTGAAGATCTTTCTTGATAAACCTCACAAAACTTAGGAACAACCAAGCATGACAATGATTAGGGTTTTGATTAGTCTCCCCTCTTAGTTTTGCCTTCGAGTCTCTTTGAGTCTTCTCTTCTCATCTCATAATCAGGGATTAAACCCTAAAGGCTTTAAGGCTTTGTGATTAAGCTTATGCCTGCATCCTTCTCTTAGGATGGAGTGTATAACTTTAATCCTAAGTGTTAAACCCTTAATGTGTTTAAATCCTTTAATCAATCCACTTAATAATCATCAAGACATCACACTTGTAACTTGGGCCTTGCATCAGGGTTCTAATTCTTCCTTAATTGGTTAAGAAGGACTAACCCTAGTGTTAATGGACAAGTCCCCCTCAAGTTGTCTTACAAACCATAAAAAATCACTTCATCATCATATCATTAATAAAATCCACTTAATCAAAGGTTTGTTTTGTCATGAGTTTAA
Organism: Lathyrus aphaca; assembly: GCA_963966055.1. Lineage (NCBI taxonomy): Eukaryota > Viridiplantae > Streptophyta > Magnoliopsida > Fabales > Fabaceae > Lathyrus > Lathyrus aphaca. Next base: position 20,539,546 of record OZ014519.1, on the reverse strand, counting down.
TCCCTAGTCATAGATTAAGTTGAGGAGCTTTCCTCAGCTTAAACATTCTCATCTATTATCCTTCTATTAGGATGGTGTAATGAGTCTGTTTAATCCTTGATTATGGCTTAACCTCATTATTTAACACTAAACAAAAACACCCAAAAACATCTAAATAATCACAAGTAGGTTAATGATCTTAATCCTACATCAAAGGTGATTAAGTGTGAGAAGCTGACTTCACACTTAAGGTACTCTCATTACCCCCAATCAGAGGGAAGATGTGATGAGTTTACTAATCCATTGGTTTAGACTTAAGCTCATTAGCTTATGACAAACTTTCAAAAGCAATAAAAGACTGAAAACACAAAAACAAACAATAATCGTCTCCTTCGGGATTCTTTTCTCACCTCATTCACTCACAACGAGAACTCGCTTCTTCCGTCTAATGCAAGACAGTTTGCACCTGAGCCAGACAGGTCATACACTTGAGCATAGACAAGCAAGCAGTTCATCCAGTCAATTCACCTTTCAGTCTCTTTGGGTCGAACTACGGTGTTCTGACTTCCTCATTGCACGAGAGGATACGTAGGCATAACTTAACAGTTATCGAACAAAAGTCTCTGTATATCCCCCCTCTTTCTAGCCTCATTCTTTTAGCCTCATGATCTTGAGCATTTCACTCCTGTCCTTACACTGACACTATATATTTATACACTTCACTTCTTTTACACTGACACCTATACATCCTTTTCCAACTCTTTATACACAGATTGCACTGACACTACCCCTTTAAAACACAAATCTTTCGAGCGTGGATCCCGTCGAGTACGGCGGACAATCTGGGTGCTAATACCTTCCCAGGTTGTAACCAACCCCCTTTCTCAGTCTCTCTGGTTCGCAACCGTCTTATCCATCTCTTTCTAGGTTTATGCAGCATTACCTTTCCTCCGGGATAAAAATGCCTAGCTGACGACTCTATTCATCTCCAGTGAGTTCACGGCTGTGTGTTCTCACTTTTCCCTTCGCCGACCGTTCGCGTCTGTACCTTTATTTGGGCCATTCCCATTTATCGGGAGCGACAGCTTGGCGACTCTGCTGGGGAACCTTATATTGCAACCAGGGCTTCTGGTTCTTTTTGTGGGTTCCTCCTAGCGCTTGATTGATTTGTGTTTACTGGGGTGTTTGGTGTTTATTTGTGTTTGTATATGTTTATTTTTGCTTTATGTACAGTTGCTTTACTGCTTTCTTTACTGCTTTACATATATCATACTGTCTTGCTGCTGGCTGGATCTGGTTTTGCTTTGGTGGGTGGGTGTTCCATTGAGAGTTAAGGTCCTATACCTGGGACCTGAGTGACACCTAGGCTAGAGTGAGTCATATTCTTTCCCATTCCATCTCGGTCTGGTGCGGGAATATGAAACACGGTTCAGATATGGGTTTCTTCTTGAGAACTCTGTGTTGCAGATTTCCTGCAATGCTAGGGCTATCTGGGAAGCCTGCTAAGTCTGGATGACCTGTTAGTATTGACCTTCAGAAACTGAGGTGAATTAGAGGAGGAACTTTTATGGTTATTGTAAACACTGTACCTCCGGGTTAGAAGTGTTTACACTTCTCATAACTGATCCAAGACTGAGGATCCTTATTTTAGAACACCACCTGTGAGGGGATGGGCTGTTTACAGGTTTGCAGGTACCTTGACCTCAGAATACCCTGTTACTTTGTTTGTTTAAGAGTACTCCATTTTGGGACAGTTCTTGTGATTCTAAAACCCTGGACATGTGGCTCTTTATTTGAGCCCCCCACCTTGGTTACCGGATTTATAGACCCCCATCTGGAATTCTTGAACATACTTGGACCTATATCAGAGCATTTTGATCAGATCCAGCTCAGTCACAAACCCTTGCATATCATTTGCATACATAATCATTGCATCATATTGACATTTGCTTATTTGTGTTTCAGGGTATCCATCTTCATTTGGTTTTGGTTTTGACCCCATCTTCAGTACTGACCTATCTTCATCAGCATCTGCTTCAGCTATCACCTGCACCAGCCAATCAGTGGCCCTTTCTTAAGTATCATCATCAACACTTGTCTCTACTCAGTCTCAGCATCATGGCTCCTAAAAAGAGCAACATCACCTATCACTTTTTCCAGCCAGAGTTATCTGACATCAGGAGGATTCAGACCCTGATCACTCCAGATCACATACCATTGTTCAAGGAACACTATGGGAATATACTTGATATGGTTATGGATCTGGACCCTTCACAGAGAAGCCTGATCCACACTTGCATTCAGTTTTATGATCCCCCATTGAGGTGCTTCACTTTCCAAGACTTTCAGTTGGGCCCTTTATTGGAAGAGTACTCATCATTAGTTGGCATACCTATCAGAGGAGGAATCCCTTTCAACCCTGAGATGGTCTTTCCTGGTAATGGAGAAGTAGCAAAGGCTCTGCATCTGGAACCTGTTCTGATTGAGCAGCATATGACTTCTAAAGCTGGAATCCCTGGCTTCCATCTGGATTTCTTGATCTCTCAAGCTACCCTGAAAGCTTCTTTAGGAGAGTGGAAAGCTGTCTGTGCTTTATTGGCCTTGAGTATATATGGAATTGTATTGTTTGCAGATGAGCTTCGATTCATTAGCAAGAATGCAATCCATCTGTTCATCCTGAAAAACCCAGTGCCAACTTTATTGGGGGATCTTTACTATTCAGTGCATCAGAGGAATGAAAAGCAGAGGGGAAGATTAGTGAGGTGTTGTGCTCCATTGTTCCATACTTGGCTTCTCAGGCATCTACCCAGGACAGATGCATTTTTGAATCCTCATCAGCAGAAAAACTGGGCTAAGAGACTCACTGCTCTAACTTCAGCCGATATCAGATGGTGCACTCAAAGCACCAAGGGCAGGGATATCATCACCAGCTGTGGGCATTTTCCCAATGTGCCCCTAATAGGAGTTAAGGGTAGCATTAATTACAATCCTCTGCTGTTCAAGAGACAACTGGGCTATGCACTGGTCCACACTCCTAAGGCACAGGACTTGGTTGAGACTCTTTATTGTGAGAACAAGACTAATCTGGATATTGTTAGGCAGGCTGCCTGGGCCTGGGATAATGTTCAAACCAAGGGAGTAACCATTCTGGGGAAGTGCAACAATGTGGCATCAGCACAATATTATGAGTGGTCCCATGCCAGGGCTCAATTCTCCGGAATGCCCTTTACCATAGAAGATATGCCTGAATCATCTTCAGCACCACCTGCCAATATTAGCTTGGAGGAGTTTGAGAGCTTGAAGAAAAGAAACGAGAAGTTGACACAGGCTTTGCAGAAGACCCTCCGGGAGAGGAGTGAGGGCAGGTTGGATATTGAGAGGCTGGAAAAGTTGAGAGTAGAGCATCTGACTAAGATTGAGAAGTCTGGGGATTATATCAAAAAGTCTAAAGCTGGAGAACAAATTCTGAAGAATGCTTGCAAGGAAGCCCAATTCCAGAGAGCAAGGACAGACTTGTATCTGAAGGAGAGTCAAGCCCGGTGGGTCAGGATCACCGAGGCTCGTACCCTGGAGGACAAGAGAGTTCAAGACAAGATGGAGCAACTGGAAGCTAGTGCAAAAGAACAGCAAGAAGCCCTGGCAGCAGCCCAGAGAGAGATATCAGAACTGAAGATCAAAGCTGGAGTGAAAAGGTCAAAGGACCAAAGTCAGCACAAGAAGCTAACAGCAGCTGTTACGACCCGGAATCTCCTCATCAGGAATCTCACGGAGCGTCCAGCTGATCCTGTGACCGAAGCACTTCTCAAGGAAGTTCGTGAGGATGAGTTTGGTCTTGATGTTTGACCATTTGTTTGTTGTTGCTTTCATTCCATGTATTTCTGTTTTCTTGTAATCTATTTTGACCCCTCAGAGGGCTTGTATTTGTAAACGAACTATGTACCATTCTGCTTTTGTAATATATGTGTTAGTTTGTTCCATCCGAGTTTACTTCGAAAGCAACATCAACAGCATCTTCAAGGGTCTGGAAGGGTCAAAACTGAATGCCAAGCCGGATACCTTGAAAACAAATAAGCATACTGCATTACATGCTAACCCTTTGTTTGTTTTGTAGGTTTTTGTTTTATTGTTGCTAACTCTGTTGTGATGTTCAGGAACTATTGCTAGGCGCCGGGTATTTCCCCTCAACCGTCCGCACCGTTATCCAACCCGTAACAATCTTCCGGGCATTCAAATGGATCAGGTACAGCAGGACCTTGCAGAGGTTAGAAATCAAATGGCAAACGAAAGATTGGAAATGAGAACGCAGATGACTCAGTTTATGGAAGTGATGAACAACATGGCTCAGAGCCAGGAAAGATTGAGGGCCATGGTGGAAAGGCAAAATCAAGAAGATCCACATATAGGGACTGCCGGCACCAGTAACAATGAAAGGGTCCAACCTCATGTTAACCCCCCTGTCTTTGGGCCACACCTCCATCCTGAGGTCAACATTCCTGCAAATGTTCAAGGGACTGCCACTGCAGCCAGGGTACTGCAAGAAGACCCCCAAGAGGACCAGTTTACAGTAATGGGTGCTGGGGAAGAAGCTTATGATAGAAGGTTGGATGAGATAGCTGAAAAATTGAGATCCTTAGAGTCCCAAAACTCTTTGGGCTTTGACGTCATGGACATGGGCTTGGTAGACGGGGTCAGGATTCCCCATAAGTTCAAGCCTCCTTGTTTTGAAAAATACAACGGGACTTCATGCCCCCGGACTCATTTACAATCATTTCTGGGAAGGCTGAAGGCCTATACTATGGATGAGAAGCTCTGGATGTTCTATTTCGAAGACAGCTTGACAGGAGCTTCAAGAGAATGGTACTCTCATATGACGAGAGCAACTATCAGGTGTTGGAAGGACCTGGCAGAGGCCTTCATCAGACAGTATCAGTACAACTTAGATATGGCACCCAACAGGACCCTCCTAATGGGAATGTCACAGTCTTCAAGGGAGAGTTTCCGAGAATATGCCCAGAGATGGAGGCAATTGGCTGCTGCTGTTCAGCCACCTATGTCTGAGAGGGAAATGGCAGATATGTTTATGAACACCCTCCAGGGAACATATATTGACAGGCTGGCTGCTTTCTCCTCCACTAGCTTTGCAGATGTTGTCATAGCGGGGGAGAGAATTGAGAGCCTGTTAAAAATGGGCAAGATTTCTGACAATGGTGCCAGCTCGTCCAGTAGTACAAGGAAGCCTTTTGCAGGCCCGAGAAGAACTGGCGAGACCAATGCCATCCACACCAACAGGGGCAGGCCCCAATTTGTTCACAGGTCTGTAGCAGCAGTCACCATTCCTGCTCCAGCTCATCCTCAACCAGTCTATCAACCTCCGCAGCAAAACTATCAGCAGCAACCTCAGTACCCTCAGCAACCTCAGTATCCTCCAAGGAATTATAACAACACCAACAACAACAACCAACAAAGGCCATTTCAGCAGAGGCCATCTCAAGCTAATAGGGTGATCGATCCGATCCCTATGCCATATGCTACGTTGCTGCCACAACTCCTGAAACTCAACCTAGTTGAGCTAAGGACGTTGGCACCCCCAGATCCCAACAGTCTACCCAGGAATTATGACTCCAACGCTAGATGTGCTTTTCATTCAAATGCACCTGGCCACAGTACAGAAAAGTGCAGAGCCCTGCACATGAAGGTACAAGACCTGGTAGACTCAAAAGCTCTGAATTTTGCACCACCACCCAATGTCAATAAGAACCCAATGCCAAACCACGGTGGTCCCAGAATTAACGCTATTGAAGAAGACAAGCCGTCTTATTTAATAACCAGTGTGGGACAGATCCGGACACCGTTGGTAGAAATCAAGGCTCAACTCCTCGAATGTCAAATATTCCTGGGGTGTGAGTTGGGGTGTGCTTACTGCAATATCTCAGTAAATGGGTGCGATAACCTGAGGGATGGCATAGACGGTCTTATTCAGAGTGGCCAACTTCAGATCACCACATCATTTCCTACAAATTCAGCAATCTCATCAGCAACAACTCCAGAACCTCCTACAACTGCAACAACTATTGTTCCTGACAATTCTTCGGCTTCATCAACAAGTACTTCATCTGTCATTTCAACTGACCAGATGTCAACAAGTGTTCCTTCTACAACTCCAGCACCACTCCATTTTGAAACTCCTACAACAACAACATCCTTTCTGCCAACAATGTCTCCTACAACACCAGCAACAAATCATGAAGATGTCTCAACTGTCACAATATTTTATGATCCTGAAAATAACTCTGTCTACAACTCAGAAGGTGTTGCTCCCGTCAGAGCACCAGTTACGATTTATTATGATCCACAGACTATCACAGTTCCTTCAGCAGCTGCAGTCAGTCCAGTCACTATCACGGTGCCTGGACCAGTACCTTATGAAAGCAGTAATGCCATCCCCTGGCACTACGGCTCTGACCTGTACTGTGAAGGACAAAGAATCACTTTTGAATCATCAACCCCTGCGCCACAAGTAGACAATGTGGGAGGAGGCGGAGGCTTCACTCGAAGCGGACGTCTTTTTGCTCCACAAATTCAGAGACCCACTGCCGAAGCAGAAGCTGCTGCCAAGGCAAAAGGGAAGGGCCCTGTGCAGGAAGATCAAGCTGTTAAGGAAGCTTTGAAGACACCCTTTGATCAAGAGGTTGATGAGTTCATGCGAATCATCAAGAAGAGTGATTATAAAGTAGTGGATCAGCTTCATCAGACGCCTTCCAAGATCTCAATCCTGTCATTGCTTATGTGCTCCGAAGCTCATCGGAATGCACTACTCAAAGTTCTGCACGCAGCTTACGTGCCTGAAGAGATCACTGTCAATCAGCTGGAAGCTGTAGTTGGAAATGTTAATGCTAGTCATGGACTAGGGTTCACTAATACTGATTTGACAACGGAAGGCCGCAACCATAACAAAGCCTTGCACATAACCATGGAATGTAAAGGTGCTGTCCTTTCCCATGTGCTGGTAGACACGGGGTCATCCCTCAATGTCTTACCTAAAAAGGCCCTGGTGAAGCTAGAATATGACGGATTGGCGTTGAGACCCAGCAACCTGGTGGTGAGAGCCTTTGATGGTTCAAAGAGATCGGTTCTGGGAGAAATTGAGTTGCCCATAACGATTGGCCCGCAAACCTTCAAAACGACCTTCTACGTGATGGATATACAGCCTGCCTACAGCTGTTTATTGGGTAGGCCATGGATTCACGCCGCTGGCGCCGTGACCTCTACCCTTCACCAAAAGTTAAAATACGAGTGGGAGGGTCAAATCGTTACAATCTGTGGAGAGGAGGATATTTTTGTCAGCCACCTGGCAACTTATAAATACATTGAGATGGACGGGGAGATCCATGAAACAATGAGCCAAGGTTTCGAAGCCTTGAATGTCAATGAGACATCTGCTGTATCTGGTACTTCAATATCATCATACCAACAAGCCCGAAAGGTTGTTGAGGGAGGAAACGCCCAAGGCTGGGGCAAATTGCTATCGGTGGAGAAGAAAGAGGACAGATTTGGGTTGGGTTACAAACCAACTCAACAAGATCAAGCAGAGGCTGCAAAAGAGCCCAACTTTGTGAGTGGGGGGATGCTCACCCCTGATGCTGTCAACTGTTTGGAAGACGAGCTGGAAGAAGAACGCAACCTGGAAAGCTGGATTCGTCCAAAGATCCCGGGGAGCAGTATCTCAAACTGGTCTTCCCAGGAAATTATAAGAGTTACTCATGCAGAGTAATTATTATTTCCTGTATTTTTATATAGCATGCATCAAAGTCTTGCATCTTGCCCAAGATGACAAGACTCATTTTGTAATCGGGCCATCTGTACTTTTTGTGCAACAAGATTAATCAATGAAATATCAGACATCTTTTTGCAAACGAGTCTTTTTCTTTTCCGTTCACTGTTTTTCTATTTTTCTTTTTGTACAAAAAAATAAATGGCAGTGTTTTCAAAATGACAACTTTATTTCACTTTTCTAAACAAGATTAAAATCAGATCACTAAAATGAACAAACTAAACCCTTGCAGAGAGTGCCTTCCAGACAGCACCGACAACAACACGGCTATGACTTCGTATGACTTTGACAATCCAATCAATCAAGCTGATGAAGGGGTTGAAGAAAAATATGAGCTTCCTGAAGAGCTAGCCAGGCTGTTGACACAAGAGGAAAAGGTTATTACTCCTCATCAGGAGGAGGTTGAAGTGATCAATCTTGGTACAGACGAAGACGTGAAAGAAGTTAAAATCGGGGCCTGCCTGCAAGACTCAGTGAAGAGACAATTGATTGACCTGCTTCGGGAGTATGTGGATGTGTTTGCCTGGTCCTATCAAGATATGCCAGGGTTGGACACCGACATCGTTGTGCACAAGCTGCCTTTGAGAGAAGAATGCCCGCCGGTTAAACAGAAGCTGCGCCGTACTCGCCCAGACATGGCAATGAAAATCAAGGAAGAGGTACAAAAGCAATGGGATGCCGGGTTCCTTGCTGTAACTAGCTATCCACCGTGGGTTGCTAATATAGTACCTGTGCCTAAAAAGGACGGCAAAGTAAGAATGTGTGTTGACTACCGGGATCTAAACAGAGCCAGCCCGAAAGATGATTTCCCTTTACCTCACATTGATGTATTGGTGGATAACACGGCTCGGTTCTCGGTATTCTCCTTCATGGACAGATTTTCAGGATACAACCAGATCAAAATGTCACCTGAAGACATGGAGAAGACAACCTTCATCACACCCTGGGGCACGTTCTGCTACAAGGTAATGCCATTTGGGCTCAAGAATGCCGGTGCGACGTATCAACGGGCTATGGTAACATTATTCCACGATATGATCCATAAGGAAATTGAATGTTATGTGGATGACATGATTGCCAAGTCCCTTACTGAAGAAGACCATCTGGTGAATCTGCTCAAGTTGTTCAAGCGTCTGAGGAAGTATCAACTGAAGTTGAACCCCAACAAATGCACATTCGGGGTGCGATCTGGTAAGCTGCTGGGTTTTATTGTAAGCGAGAAAGGGATTGAAGTTGACCCTGATAAAGTCAAAGCCATTCAAGAGATGCCTGCACCGAAGACAGAGAAAGAAGTTCGAGGGTTCCTAGGTCGATTGAATTACATTTCAAGGTTCATATCTCACCTAACAGTAACCTGTGAACCCTTGTTCAAGCTGTTAAGAAAAGAACAGACGGTCAGATGGAACGAAGACTGCCAGAAGGCATTTGACAAGATCAAGGAATACTTACAAGAGCCTCCAATCCTTATGCCACCAGTTGAAGGAAGACCTCTAATTATGTACTTGACAGTATTAGAAGAGTCGATGGGGTGTGTGCTGGGCCAGCATGACGAGTCTGGTCGAAAAGAGTATGCAATATACTACCTGAGCAAAAAGTTTACCGACTGTGAACAACGTTATTCACTGCTCGAGAAAACTTGATGTGCTTTAGCGTGGGCTGCTCGCCGACTGAGACAGTATATGTTGACCCACACTACCTTGTTGATCTCAAAAATGGATCCAGTCAAATACATATTTGAGAAGCCAGCTCTTACCGGACGGGTTGCAAGATGGCAAATGATTCTCACAGAATATGACATCCAATACACATCTCAGAAAGCCATCAAAGGCAGTGTATTGTCTGAATATCTTGCTGAGCAACCTATTGATGATTACCAGCCTATGAGATTTGACTTCCCTGATGAAGACATCATGTTCATAAAAGCAAAAGATCATGAAGAACCTGTTCACACTGAAGGGCCCGACCCGAAAGAAGAATGGACTATGATGTTTGACGGGGCTGTTAACATGAATGGTCGTGGTGTTGGTGCAGTACTCATTACACCTAAAGGAGTTCACATGCCTTTCTCGGCAAAACTCACTTTCAACTGCACCAACAACGAAGCTGAATACGAAGCTTGCATTATGGGTCTTGAGGAAGCCATTGACCTCAGGATCAAGACATTGACCGTATTCGGAGATTCAGCTCTGGTAATCAATCAAACCAACGGCAAATGGTACACACACCAGGATCATCTGATACCTTACAGGGATTATACAAGGAGGTTATTGACTTTCTTTACAACAGTCAAGCTTGAGTATATCCCTCGGGACGAGAATCAGTTTGCAGATGCTCTGGCTACCATTTCATCCATGATCAAAGTTCAAGCTGCCAACTTTGTGCCTCAAATTCCAGTGTCTAGACTGGAAAGACCAGCATATGTATTTGCAGCAGATGTTGTCAAAGATGATAAGCCTTGGTTCCATGACATTAAGTGCTTCTTGGAGGATCAAACATACCCACCTGGGGCATCTTCCAATGATAAGAAGACTCTAAGAAGGCTTGCTGGTAGTTTCTTTCTGAACACTGATGGATCTCTGTACAAAAGGAATTTTGATATGGTGCTCCTCAGATGCGTCGACAGGACGGAAGCAGATCTGCTAATGCACAAAGTGCACGAAGGCTCCTTTGGTACCCATGCTGGAGGGCATGCAATGGCTAAGAAGTTGTTAAGATCAGGCTATTACTGGATCACAATGGATGCTGACTGTTGTGCCTATGCCAGAAAATGCCACAAATGCCAGATCTATGCAGATAAGGTGCATGTGCCTCCCAATCCTTTGAACATAATGTCTTCACCCTGGCCCTTTGCTATGTGGGGCATTGATATGATTGGCAAGATTGAGCCGACTGCTTCAAATGGCCACAGATTTATCCTGGTCGCCATTGACTATTTCACCAAGTGGGTCGAAGCAGCCTCATATGCAAACGTCACAAGGCAAGTGGTAGCCAGATTTCTGAAAAGAGATATCATCTGTCGGTATGGAGTGCCCGAGCGAATCATTACTGATAATGGTTCCAACTTAAACAACAAGATGATGGCGGAGCTGTGCCGGGACTTCAAGATCCAACACCACAATTCTTCTCCTTACAGGCCAAAGATGAATGGCGCTGTTGAGGCAGCAAATAAGAATATCAAGAAGATTGTGCAGAAGATGGTAGTCACCTACAAAGACTGGCATGAAATGCTACCGTTTGCCTTGCATGGGTACCGCACGTCAATCAGAACATCCACTGGGGCAACACCGTATCAGCTTGTGTATGGTATGGAAGCAGTCCTACCGGTTGAAGTTGAATTACCCTCTCTACGGGTACTGATGGATGTTAAACTAAGTGAAGCAGAATGGGTTCGGGCCCGATACGAGCAACTGAGTTTGATCGAAGAGAAAAGATTGGCTGCAATCTGTCATGGGAAGTTGTATCAGAAGAGAATGAAGAAAGCTTTCGATCAGAAGGTCAGGCACCGAGAATACCAAGTAGGGGATCTTGTGCTAAAGAGAATCCTCCCTCCTCATACAGACCACAGGGGCAAATGGACTCCAAATTATGAAGGACCATTCGTGGTAAAGAAAGTTTTTTCTGGTGGAGCACTGATGCTCAGCACCATGGATGGAGAAGATTTCCCGTCCCCTGTGAATTCAGATGCAGTTAAAAAATACTTCGCATAAAAACGACCCGCTGGACACAAAAACAGAATGTAAGTCCAGGCAAAAATAGGGCATCCCGGCGAGTCAAAAACAGAATAAAGGACTCGGGCAAAAATAAGGGAAAATAGACAAAAAAATGTACACCCGCTGAGTTGAAAAGCCGCATTGGACAGCTCAGGCAAAAATGGGAATCCCGATGGATTGAAAACCCGAAAGGGCGATCCATGCAAAATAAGGGAATAAGCGAACAACTGCATTCTGGATTCGTCTGTATCACCTACAACTTGGTAAGCTTCGAAAGGATCAAGCTTCAATCAGAATCAACTTGGGGCATGAAAGCCTCATCCCAGCAAGCTGGCAAATCCACACTCAATTTTGGCACCCGAAGTGCTCTCTCCCCAGCTAAGTTGCCTCTCAAGACTTCCCCATCAGAGTTGCCAGGCATCACAGAAGGCACCTATATCCCCGGCTGAGTCAAGGATCCTCTTCAACAGAATCCCTAGGGAGGTCTCTCAATGATCTCTCTCCCTCCCCAGCCCAGTTGCCATTTCATCCTCAATCGGGTACAAAGGTCAGAGGGCTATCTCCCCACAGAGTTCCAACCTCCATCTAGAAGAGCAACATATGAAGAAATCACAACAGAGTGAAGGAAGCTTCTACAAACCCCAGCTGGGTCCCATATTACAAGGATATGTCAATCAGTGACCTAGATCCCCAAGCAGATACATCTCACCAGATCTACCAATGATCTCATCCCCAGCTGGGATGTCTACTTCAAACAGATCGATCGAAGATCTTCGCGGCAACGGGACCCGGATCCCGGTTTGGTATCTTTGCACAATCATAGCATTCGCATCATATTCGCCCACAAAGCGTAGCATTCCGTTTTAACACGGAGCATTACGGCAAAAATCCAACTCATAGCATAATCATAAGCCATGTTATGAACCAACACTTGTGAATAATTACAGTTCATCAACGTACAAAAAAATCCCCACCAGAGTCCCAGCAAAAGCAGCTGCCTCTCAATCAACAACACCAGTATGTACTCTTTTTGACACCTGTCCGTGTCATACCCCAGCAGAAAGCCAAAGACATCCTCTTTGCACTCACATATACCTATATACACCTTCTCGACACCCGTCCGTGTCATATCCCCCAGCGCAGTCGCTTACACTTACCTATATACTTGTTAAAATTATTATACTTTTCTCTCTTGACACTCGCCCGTGTCACTCTCCCCAGCAGATAAACATTCATCTATACACCATTCTCGCTACTCATGTTATACTTATACAGATACTCGTCCGTATCTCATGTACACCGTTTATATCCCCACAGATTCAACATTGGTCCATGTTCTCTGTTAACCAGATGGTACTCGTCCGTATCATCATCTCAGAATATGCGTCAAGCGTTTGTTTCTACATGATACTCGTCCGTATCATAGTCTTAAGGATGCTCGTCCGCATCTTTAATCCACGCACTGTGTCAAACACTTATGTCTTCTTGAATATAGACACTCGTCCGTGTCTACTATTCCCCAGAAGAGTCCCTTCAGATACAAACGCTCATCCGTGTTCTTTGTTAACCAGTTGATACCCGTCCGTATCATCATCTCTGAACACGTGTCAGCATTTGTTTCTACATGATACTCGTCCGTATCATAGTCTTAAGAATGCTCGTCCGCATCTTTAATCTATACACAACATCTAAACACTTATACTTTCTTTTCTTGGTCGTAAACGCTCGTCCGTGTTTACTATATCCCCAGTAGATCGCCAAGTGAACAAATTTCCTTTCTATCTGACACTCGTCCTGTGTCATGATAAACCTTGAGAGCAGCCGTACCCTGCTAGGTGGTCGTCCTCCACCTCTTGATGGTCGTCCTCCATCCTGCTCATCCGATGGCCGTCCCCATCGTTGACTTTTAGCAGCCGTCCCCTGCTAGGTGGTCGTCCTCCACCTTTTGATGATCGTCCTTCATCATTTTATCCAATGGCCGTCCCCATTGTTGATTTTGGTTATCTGGCACTCGTCCCGTGTCATGATAAACCTTGAGAGCAGCCGTACCCTGCTAGGTGGTCGTCCTCCACCTCTTGATGGTCGTCCTCCGTCATGCTCATCCGATGGCCGTCCCCATCGTTGACTTCTTATCCGGCATTCGTCCTATGTCGCGATACTTTCGGCATCCGTACCCTTCCAGGTGGTCGTCCTCCACCTTTGATGGCCGTCCCCATCATATTTCTTTTATCCCCAACAGAGCAGCCGTCCCCTGCTAGGTGGTCGTCCTCCACCTTTGATGACCGTACCTCATCATCTGTTTATTTCATTTATTCTTTAACCCGATGGCCGTCCCCGTCGTGGTCCCTTTTCTTTTTAGCCCGATGGCCGTCCCCATCGTCGGTTGCCTTGCTTTATGAACTTGATGGCCGTCCCCGTCATGTTTCATTAATCCCCAGAGAATTTTACAGCTTTATCTTGATGGCCGTCCCCGTCATGATCTTACCTTTCCCAGCTAGTCGGCCGTCCCCGTCTTGGCTTTACCTTTTTATCCCCAGCATGTCGGCCGTCCCCGTCATCGCTTTACTTCACACACTTTTCCCAGCATATCGGCCGTCCCCGTCATTGCTCTTTACCCAGCAGTCGTCCTCTGCTCGACGGTCGTCCTCCGTCGCCTACACTTTACAATATATACTTTATTTTCTTTTACAATCTATATCCCTTTTCTTCTTCTTTCTGTGAGTGCAAATTTTGGACTGTCTTCGGTATTCAACCACAAGTTATCTTGTTTGCCTGTTAAGCCGTAGCTTACATCCTGCACAGCTAACTCATGTTTGAATAGGGGCAGCTGTAAACACCCCAAATTTGCCCTCACCCATTTCACCATGGCTTGTGATCATCTCATATGCATAAACACAATCACATCACCTCATATTACATTTTTGGTTCATTGCATAGTTTCTAAGTCATCTGCATCTAGGGTTTGTGATCTGAGCAATCCAAGAGCCTCTTGAGCCACTCCAAAGGCCACCAATCACTTCAAAGGGGTCCATGTGTGTTCTTATATCATATTACATCCCCTCAAAGTCAAAAATGCCAAAGAATCACAAGAACTGGGATTGGTATGGATGCAGGGCCAAGTTTGACTGCACAGTTGACCTAAAATTAGGGTTTTGGTTTCAGAGGCCATAACTCCAAATTTTTTGGTCATTCTTGTTTCCATTGGTCTCTATATGGTATAGGGAGTATGCATATCAATTTTCATGAAGAAATTCCATGGGGAAGTCATCTGATCAAGAGTTGACTTTGCAGACAAGTCAGTGCAAAATCAGGGCATCTGAGGCCCCCAATGACCCAACCAAGGGGTGATATTCATCATTTTGAGTGTATATGATCTTTATTTGATCATGGAAGAAGGTTGAAGTTCACAAAAATCAAGAATTTGAAGTTTTTGCAAAGTTGACTTTTTAGGGCATGTTTGACTTTTCAAGAATATGTCATTTTATGCCATTTTTCAAGCCTTGCTTTTTGATCCAAAAATGCTTCAAATGAAAAAACTTTGGTCATGAAAGTTGTAGGATACATTTTTCCCTTTTCAAAAAGTACAAGAACATGATCAAATTCTTCTTGGATCAAAAGTTATGGTGTGACAAAGTTGGCAAAAATCATTAATTTTCAAGACATGCCTCAAAAGAGAAATTTGCAAAATCATGAACCAAGGCAAATTGTAATTTCTAGTTCACATCCAACCATTACACAAACATTCTAGGTGACCTAAAAATCAGATTTGAACCAAGGTTTCTCATGGTTCATGGCTTGTGTAGCAAGATAGTCACATGTGAACCAAAGATGATCAACTTGCAAAATTCATGATCACACTTCCAACCACTTGCTACATTGGATGATGAACCTTGCTAGCCCTTCCCCTCACCTTTGCTGTGCCAGCCCCATGCTTGTACTAGCCTAGAACCAAGCCCATGCCTCTCTTACAACAAAGTTGACATTTTGCAAAAGTGAACTTACCAATCAATAAAGGCCAGGTCACATCATCTGACCTATGAGATTATTTTATACTATCCATTTGCAAGCTAAACACATCAAGAAGCCAAGCTGAAACACACCATAGCATCACATACACTAAACTCACCCCATTTGCATTTCTCTTCGAATCTCTCTGCCCAGCTCACAAACATTCAAACAAGTTTCACTAATCATCTCACCATACTTCATTGAGTCCAAACCAACAAAGAACCAAGCCTGAATCAAGCCATAGCATCACTTCTCCATTTTCACTCCATAGAGCAAAAGCCTTCGAATTTGTTTCCACAAGCCATAAACACTCAAACAGATTCCACACATCAACTCACCTTGCTTCACTGACCAGAAACCAACCATTGTTTTGGCCTGAGACCCTCCATATCACAAACACGATTTTCACACTCCCTTGGTCAGAGCTTCTGCAAACTCACTCAGGAGGCTGTTTAAACTCCAACCAAGTATCCAAAGCTTCAAAGGGGGATCATTGGGACCTGTTTGAGCCAGAGGACTAGCCAGAAAGTGCCAGAGATCAGAGCTCCAGTTCAGGTGAGCTTCATGAACATTTTTTCCAGGAGCTTGTTTTTAAGTTCTTAATTGGTTCTCTATGTTCCACTGATCATGATGATATGTTTGGTTTCGAAAATCATTGAGTTTTGAGCATGTATGGTGTTCCTGAAATTTTTTGACCTAAACCCCTTTTGCTTCGATTCAGCTTTGTTGTGTAAAATAAATTTGTTTTGGCTGTGGATTCTTGTTCTATGATGTGTGGGGATGATTTCTGGGCAAGAAAATTAGGTTTTAGTGAGCTAGGGTGAGAGTTATCATTTTTCAGGGAGGGTGCTGGCCGGAGAAGACGACCGGAAGTCTTCTCCGGCAGCCTGAAAGTCATTAACTGCTAATTAGGGTTAGGGCACCAGGTTTGAATGTGAGCCAATGGATTGTGTTTCCTGCGCGTGATTGGAGGGCCTGGATCATTTCATTAAGATTTAATTATGGATTAATATTTAATTAATTAGAATTAGGGAGGTTTGAATCTGGGCCGTCCAGATGCGCGCCCAGTCAAACCCTTTGAACCCAGAACGAATCTCAACCTCTCCTTCTGATTACTTCCATTTATTTCAATTTTTATTTCATTTCTTTTCATTTAATTTGTCCAATTTATTTAAAATAGTAAAAATTGTCTAAAAATTATGAAACTTTTTCTCAAGAGTTTCATTAATTTTTAAAACACAAAAATATTTTTATTTTTATTTTTATCATTAAAAAAGTATTTTTAAATATTTAAAAGATTTTTTTTAATTGATTAATGAAAATTAATTTATTAAAAATACTTTTAGGTATTTAAAAATCACCAAAAAATTCATGAAATGTTCCAAGACATTTAGAAACATTGTCCAACCTTCAAACCAAATTTATTTTTTGATCTTGATGCATTTTGAGAATTTAACATTGAATTAAAATCATTTTTGTGCATTATTTTGATCCTAAGTTCAAAAAATCATTTCTGCCTATTCATGAAGGATTGGACATTGATTCTTTTTGCATTGCATTGTGTTTAGCATGTAGTTTGTGAGATTAAATGGCCATGATTTGATCTTTCACTTTCCATTTGTTTGATAATTTTCTTGTTTAGGAACCCTAAAACCCTAGAAAACTTGTAAAAATCATAACTTGAATTTAGTTAAGAGTTGAGACCTCTACTTTGGGCATTGGTTTAGTATGGGATTAGGGATCCTTTGTGTGGCATTTTCAATTTTTTATCTTAGGGTTTGCTTCTGATTTTGATTTTTGTTTGATGTTTGGTTCATAAACCCTAATTTGAGCTTTCATATGCATCCATCTTGCATTCCCTTGCATAACATGACTTGCCATGACATTTCAAGCATCCATTTGGTTCATTTGACATCATAAGACATATTGAAAGCATGTTTGATCATTGAATCATGTATTTGCCATATTGTATGCCATGTGCACTTCATAACTTTTCATGTATGTTCATGGTTCCTAACTTGCTTCATTTGCATTCATAAGCTTGTATGATCATTTCCATGTGCTGCCTCATGTTTGTAGCATCTCATAACATCATTAGCATCATGTATATGCTTCTGGTTTTGTTTCTCATCATGTCATCTCATCCCATTTTGCATTGCATTGCATTTCTTTTCTGACCTTTCAGGTGGTAAGTGATTTTGGGAAGTGAATTTGCCTTCACTTCTCATAACTTTTATTTTCATCTCTCTTGCATCCATTGCTGCATTTTTGTTTGTGTTTGAGATTGAGCTTGCTCATCCCTCTTCTTCTTACTTTCTTTCTTCAAGTGACTTGACTTCTTGAATGAAGCAAGTTACTTTGCTTCTCTTGATCCTTTCATCTGCTTCCTGGTGGTTCCATTGAAGATCTTTCTTGATAAACCTCACAAACCTTAGGAACAACCAAGCATGACAATGATTAGGGTTTTGATTAGTCTCCCCTCTTAGTTTTGCCTTCGAGTCTCTTTGAGTCTTCTCTTCTCATCTCATAATCAGGGATTAAACCCTAAAGGCTTTAAGGCTTTGTGATTAAGCTTATGCCTGCATCCTTCTCTTAGGATGGAGTGTATAACTTTAATCCTAAGTGTTAAACCCTTAATGTGTTTAAATCCTTTAATCAATCCACTTAATAATCATCAAGACATCACACTTGTAACTTGGGCCTTGCATCAGGGTTCTAATTCTTCCTTAATTGGTTAAGAAGGACTAACCCTAGTGTTAATGGACAAGTCCCCCTCAAGTTGTCTTACAAACCATAAAAAATCACTTCATCATCATATCATTAATAAAATCCACTTAATCAAAGGTTTGTTTTGTCATGAGTTTAATCCCTAGTCATGGATTAAGTTGAGGAGCTTTCCTCAGCTTAAACATTCTCATCTATTATCCTTCTATTAGGATGGTGTAATGAGTCTGTTTAATCCTTGATTATGGCTTAACCTCATTATTTAACACTAAACAAAAACACCCAAAAACATCTAAATAATCACAAGTAGGTTAATGATCTTAATCCTACATCAAAGGTGATTAAGTGTGAGAAGCTGACTTCACACTTAAGGTACTCTCATTACCCCCAATCAGAGGGAAGATGTGATGAGTTTACTAATCCATTGGTTTAGACTTAAGCTCATTAGCTTATGACAAACTTTCAAAAGCAATAAAAGACTGAAAACACAAAAACAAACAATAATCGTCTCCTTCGGGATTCTTTTCTCACCTCATTCACTCACAACGAGAACTCGCTTCTTCCGTCTAATGCAAGACAGTTTGCACCTGAGCCAGACAGGTCATACACTTGAGCATAGACAAGCAAGCAGTTCATCCAGTCAATTCACCTTTCAGTCTCTTTGGGTCGAACTACGGTGTTCTGACTTCCTCATTGCACGAGAGGATACGTAGGCATAACTTAACAGTTATCGAACAAAAGTCTCTGTATATCCACCCTCTTTCTAGCCTCATTCTTTTAGCCTCATGATCTTGAGCATTTCACTCCTGTCCTTACACTGACACTATATATTTATACACTTCACTTCTTTTACACTGACACCTGTACATCCTTTTCCAACTCTTTATACACAGATTGCACTGACACTACCCCTTTAAAACACAAATCTTTTGAGCGTGGATCCCGTCGAGTACGGCGGACAATCTGGGTGCTAATACCTTCCCAGGTTGTAACCAACCCCCTTTCTCAGTCTCTCTGGTTCGCAACCGTCTTATCCATCTCTTTCTAGGTTTATGCAGCATTACCTTTCCTCCGGGATAAAAATGCCTAGCTGGCGACTCTATTCATCTCCAGTGAGTTCACGGCTGTGTGTTCTCACTGTTCCCTTCGCCGACCGTTCGCGTCTGTACCTTTATTTTGGCCATTCCCATTTATCGGGAGCGACAACTGTTGTACTGAAACAAGACTCAAAGACGAGGCCATTGTACTTAAATGGAGACTCGAAAGGAACGGGATCGTTGTACTTAAACGAGAGCCCAAGACGCAACCGTTGTACTGAAACGGAGACGCGAAAAGATGAGACTGTTGTACTGAAACAAGACTCAACTGGGGATAACAACGAGACTTGGTATAAGTAACCACCCTGGGAAACGAAGTTGCATTCTGTGGGTAACACTTTAATCTGATTGGAGATGTAACGGGTCTTATGTAATATACCTCAAAACTGGCCCATGCTGGTATGCATATGTTTGAATTTATGGCGTAATGCTCCATGACGATGGAAATGCTACGCTTTGGAGGATGCAAATGTGATGATGACTATACATATGCAAATGCAAGGAGATCTCCTGATAAGGAGACTGCAGGTATCCCAGATAACTTGGCTGGGGAGAAACGATGATCACTGCATTGATCTGGTTCATCCTGATGAGGAGGAAACAACTCTGCGGGGAAAGCTGTTAATAATTCACCGGCTCTGAACAGCCGTCACTGCCAAAAATAAATTGGACTTTGAGATTGGAGTGCCAAGACCCTGCTGGAGATGGACTCTTCTTGAACTCTGGTGAGGAAGTGAAGACCTCCTGACTTGGATGGGAGCCAAAGGCATGATACTGCTGAGGAAGCAACCTGCTGGGGAGGAATGACACTCCTTATACTGCTGAGAATTGCCCCTGTCTGAAGGGAAGCTCCTGCTTGGGAATGACATCAACTTTCCGTTGCCTTATTGAGAGAGATTTCAACTTCCACCTCTACTGGGGATGATGGAGGATGTCAATGATAAAGCTTCCCGCTGAAAATAAGAGCTCAAGTTGCCACTTGCTGGGGATAAAAGATAAATCCTCTCATGTCGGGAATGAGAGATGTAAGGCGTCTCATGCTGGTGACGAGAGATGATGATACCCTTCTTCTCAAGAAGTAACCTTCCATGAAACTTGCTAAGGAACCTTGATCGATGAAGTCCGCAGATGAAACAACTCTTGCAGTACTGTGCTGACAATGGCTTTGCTTCCAGACTCTGGGTTGATAGATCGCCAACTAACCATGATTGAATAATGGTTCTTTTCAATTTTCAACTCGCCTCAGATTAAGGTCCGTCAGAAGTAAATGTCTCAAGAGGATTTTACAGAAAACATAGCATATGAAATGCCTCAGTGTCTTCAAACTCTTGGAGATATTCGTTGGATCTCGAAATAACTGCCCCAGACTGCATGGTTTGTGCAAGAATTTTCCTCGCGAAGATTCATGAAGAACTTTATATCACTGTGAGATATTCTTCCCCCGTATTTTGAACCTTGGATAGGTGCTTCTGACTTACCGTCTTCGGGAGAGAGTACTTCTCATGCTCTTGGGGTGGCCTGCCCTAGGACGAGCCTTGAAGTGATCACCTCTGACTGACCGTGCTTTGAAGAAAACACCCAGACCGACTGTTCTTTGAGAGATTGGATCTCGAAGTAATTGCCCCCAGCTTGGCTGAATTTTGAAAAGATTGCTCGACATGATTGCCCCGGATTGGCTAGCTCTTCCCACGACTAGTTGGTAAAGTCCCCACTCACTGGGGTATCTTTGAATAGTGCACCCCGATATAATCGTCCTTCGGAAGTTTCAAGCTTCTCAATTTGGCAAGATTAAGCTTCTTGACTGAAGTTCCATATGTGAACTTTTGTGATGCCAAACAAATGTATGCAAGCAGAAAATGTTTATTTTTGAGAATGAAAATTCTAATGCAACACACATGTTAATTTTGAAGTTTTAGTGAAAAAGATGTCGCAAACCTTTGTGAGTGAATCACTGGTTAAGATACGACATTGATTTTTGATGAATGAAAGCATGCACATGCAACACCAACCCAGATATTTTAGCATAACTCATAGGAGTCAGGAACGCGGTATCGTGGTAGTACGCTCTCAAAAATAACCCTGTTTCAGTTAGGACTTTTGAGGATTGTATCGTGGCCTGGTTCACGATTATAAAAATAAAAGATATAGGCTCGAAGTTTATTTGTGCCCACCCATCTTCGTGATGTTCTCCATTCCTATGTTCAGCTAGCTTGGCACAAGCGCTCACCTTTCAAAAAGGGTTTTGTGATGGTTGAGGAACCAATTATACTAACGGTTTAAGCACCAATCAGGTTGTTGTTTGGAGTCAGTCATCCGTTCGTCTTTCGTGTCTGTATCACACGAATTTGTTCTTGTTCAAGGATCTTTCTTGTAATCCTTTTCGTCTTTCGCTTTTGCATTATTTTGATTATCCCTAACTTTTGCCTGGACTGATTCTTGTGAATCTTTGGTTGTGAAGTCCAGCGGGATGCCCTAATTTTTGCCTAAGTCGCTTGTTTTCAAGTTTCGACTTAGCGGGCTTTCTCATCATTTTTTTTTAGTTCTTTTTTTTGTGAACAAATCGTGTGACACTGGTTGTCTTGATTGCTTTGAAAAGGTCGTGACTGTCTCACTTCTCGGTTGATAAGGGATAACCATGGTTTCCGGTATTTGGACTCTTGATTGGGATAACCATTGTGGTTTCTGGTCTTTGGACCTCTTGATTTGGTACAACGAAAGGTAATGGATCCTCAGATTCGCACTCCTTTTGAAATTTGAACGCTCGGTCAAACTAACTGACGCCTACCCTGCCCCTGGGTTAAATGCAAGGGTTTTTTCATGCGAAAAGAAACTCCTACTTCAAGGCTTAAATGGGTTGGCGAGGGTCTATCTCCCTTATATCTCCGGTGTTTAGGATTTGAAACAATGCCTGTACATCGTCAACAGGGTCTTTCTCAAAAGCACACAATTAGAGATTTTTGCGTTTTCATTTCGTCATCCTCCCTGATAGAGTTTAAGCACAACAGTTGGTATTGCAATGCACATACACAAAATCATGAGTGAATACGAATGGATTACTTCAAGAAAAACATGTGCATTTTATTATGGTTATCATTCAAAAACAAATAAGTTTCATGCATGCATACAAATGTTTAAACAAACAATATAAACTATAAATGGAAATGCAGTAAAGAAGCTGAACATTGCCGTCATTGAGGAGACTTGAATCCGTCTGGACTTATTGCTTATGAAGATGCCCTTGCAAACTAGGATGCCAATTTGATAAGGAGATTTCAATATGTGAGCAGACCTTCTGGCATGATGACCTTTGAGTCGGCCAAATTTTGCATCTTGTACTTGAACACATCACAGTTGTCAATTGTATACCTAAATGCCCCTGAGTGATACTTGCATCTAGCCTTCACATCATGGTGGTCATTATTGAGGAGGTTTGACTCCGTCTGGACTTATTGCTTTCGGAGACTTTCAGCAGTCAGTAGTCTGGATGTTTACTCAATCAAATTCATGACCTTGTTCTTACCTTTGCCTCTGAAAGACTTGCAATCTTCAATTAAAAGGCCAGGTGCCCCAGAATGGTAGTCATACTTAGCATTGAAACCCCAAAGGAAGCTTTGTCGGAGATGATCCTGATGCAATTAGCTCAACCACTCCGAATTTGCGTAAATGAGGAAACTTGTTGCACGTACGGCCTCAGAATATAATCAAACTTCTTCTCAAGTTGTTTTGGTCTTTACCCATATGCTCTTCCCCTATGATTCTCTTGGGAAGCTGAGGTTGGATGCTGACAATCAACGTCTGGAAGGAAGAGGTTGATAATAAAGTTGATAAATAAGGTTGCTCGGAAAGATCTTGCATGATCTCCTGCCTACGTATCTCCATTGACCAATGGAGAATCAGAGCAGCGTAGTTCCCCTCACTAGGGATGAAAATAGCTTCGTTCAGAACTTCCATAACCAATCTCATCTGAGTCTTCATCTAGTTGACTTCCTCTTTCAGCAGTTTTTGACTTTGAAATAAAGCTTGCACCTTTGCCTGAATTGCCCCAGCTAGGTCTTCATTTGGTTACCTCCGCACGGAGTTGCTTCAAATATATACCTTGATGAATGTGATTCAAGTTGACTATTTGAAGAGAAACCAAATCAGGAAAAGAATCTGTCTCTGAACACCTGTCAAGAATGCAAGGATGTATGCAAATGCCATGTTCAATTATCTCTGAGGAATTTGTCTGCTTTGATTCAAGTTTTGACATAGAAAAAGTCCAATAACATGATTCATATATGTGATTCTCGGAAATAACTGAACATGTATGCTGGAATGCTATGATGTCATGTATGCAACAGGCATGTGATCAATAGTCTGATGCTGGTGTTGAGCAGTGAACCAACTGTCTGTATAGAATCACAATAGCGGCACCATCTCTGTATAGAACCCCATAACTGAGAACCCAATAACTGTAGAACTGGATCACATAATTGAACAGTCACTGATGGTATTGAAGCTGAACAACGAGCCAAGTGTCCGTGGAGAGTCACAATATCAAGGTCATAATGGTAATCACAGTAACAATTTCTCTGAATAGAAATCCCAGATCTCAGAATCAAAGAACCATAGAACACTGGACAATACTGGCAAAGTGGGTATGTTGAAGTTTAGGGTTCCTGCAAACCTGTAAACCCCTCCCAATCTCACGGGTGTGCTACTCGGGTCAACATCACGGACTCTCAAAGCCGAATAGAAAAAATACATTCACCATTTCCGAGAAATGGCTCATGACCAAATCAGGGAATCGGTTTGGCATTATGTACTACTCAGGGAGGTCTCAGTTGAGTCCGGAAAAACAAGCATCCCTCACAAGTTTCCAGCTTCAAGCACTGAGTCGAGAAACAATAGTACATTCATCCCGAAGGGTACAATACTATCGTCATACGAACAATTTGCTTTGACTGGGTTCCTATGAGAGAACCAGGCCATCCTATGCGAGTTCCCAGTGGGCCCTCGGATGCGAGTGGGTTTGCCAACAAATGTGGTCTGCCACTGTCATCACTGGAGAGGGTTGTTTCCACTAAGGTTCTCAATGATCGGTCACCAGATGCACATAACTATCAAGGTTGTACCCTGAAGTGGAGAAGAACCCCCACACAGAATAGTCCCGAGACAGTCGCAATCTGGGTGTGGAACACATCACCACTCATCATGTAACCATGCGAGCACAACGTGTCCACGCTAATCCTATAGTGCACTCAAGCCGGGTAGTTGGCTTATCTCACAGTAACTCCCATCCCACAGAAAAAATGAAAACCAGCATAGCCAGACAGTCCAGTATAATATGATGTACGGAAAATAAAATACTGAAAGCGGTAAATAAATGCGGTAAAGTAAAGCTGTAAAGAACTGTAAATAAAAACAGTAAAGATAAACTAAAGCACTCAGCATCAAACAGATAAACACCCAAAGAAACAAAGCCAACATGCACTAGGATTGACTCTACAAGGGAAACCGGAAGAATCAGGTTATGTCCCCAGTAGAGTCGCCAGCTGTCGCTCCCGGGATTTTCATCCTAGTACAAACGCGAAAGTGGCGTGGAAAGGTTAGAGTCGCCAGCCAGACATTTTTATCCCGAAAGAATGGGAAACGTAATGTTGCACAAACTTGAGGAAGAAGGAAAAGACAAGGCCTTGCGAACCAAAGATCTGGGTTCGGGAGTCGGTTACGACCTGGGAAGGTATTAGCACCCCAGATCGTCCGTCGTAACCGACGGGATCCACGCTTGCTTGTTTGTTTCAAAGGGTGAGAAAATAAAGTGTTGCTGAAAAAAAACGGCTAACTGGAACTGGAAATGAGGAAGGGAACTAGAAAAGAAAATGGAAAGAAAGGGGGGAAATGTAGGGAAAATAAAGAATGTGCTCGAACGGGCCCTACCCCGCTGCCTACGTACCTCATCGGGATAATGAGGATCAGAGTCGACGTAGTTCGCCTAACTAAGGCGGGAACTATTTGTTTGTGTTTTTTATGCTGGAACTGCGTATGTCTATGCTCAGGTGTTGCAAGCTCGTCTGGTACGAGTGCGTTTACCGTCTTGCATGTGTGACAAGTCGTCGCGAGTTCGCGTTGTGAATGAATGAGATGAGAAGAGAAGTTCCCGCAGGATAGTCGCTTGTTATTTGTTTTTTGTCTTTTAAGAGAAGTATTTTGAATTTGTTTGTTTTATGAAACAATCCCTTGATGAGACTTGTGCATCATGATAGACAAGCTTACACCACACCAAGATGGAATGAATGCAAGTGCTTCATGGAATAAGGCTATACACAAAGGATCCTTTCATTTATTTATTAATTGTTTTTTTGAATTTTGTTTGAAGATGAGAAAGAATGACTCAAATTGCAAAAAGGGCAAACTAAGGGGGACTAAGACACAACCCTAATTTTATTGATTTATTTACAAGAGAGGTCCTATGGTTAATGAGGTTTTCTAATCCTAATGAGAAAAGAGAAAAGAAGAAAAGAGAACTTAGAAATCAACTTACTTCCTAAGGAAGGTAAGTTGTTTCTAAAGAAAGGGAACACCTATAAGCAAGCACCAAGTGCTAAGGAAAACACAACTATAATGCATAAGAGATGGGAATGAAGTGAGACTTACCTCAATATTCCCCCCTACAAAACAAAAGTTAGCATGACAATGCATATTGAAAGTAAAATCAAAGCATGAAAGCGATTAAGTACCATAAACGTCCTAGAATGGAACTAGGGTTCAAAATAAGACCTAAGTCTAAAGGTGAAGGTACCTAAAGGTCACATGACTTCTAAAGTCAGTAGCTACATGCTATAGGTACCTAAGTATGCTAGGATACCTCACAAGGTCAAACTATGTCAAACTATGTACAAAAAGTTCACCTAAGTTCACCTAAATGCAAGTTAAGACTCATGGATGAAGTATGAATGCATATGGCTTACAAACATGAATTAGTACATGAAATGAACATAAAAGTCAGTAGTTAATGCTTATGAAGATGGATGAATTAATATACAATCATTGATGCAATGGATTAGGCATATGGAGCAATGAGAAGAAGATATGAGAAGAAACGAACAAAAATCGCATAAGATCGCACATGATGAAAGTTAAGGAAGAATGGCATGTGAATATGCATGAAATGATTAGGGGTCAGTAGAATACAAGGTATGAGATGCAATTAGAATGCGTGAATAGGCATCAATGATTCCCACATAATTCAAGTTATTATTTAGAGGAGAAGAGAAACTAGTTTAGATTAAAGTTAATTCACATAAGCATACACTTGAAAGCACCAAAACAAACCAAATGAGTATGGTTCAAAAAGTGACCTATAACTGGAATTAAAGACATACAAATGACCTATAATCAACTCCTATAAGCTACCAAAAATTCCCTCTAGAGAATGGCATGAATGCCTTCTTAAATCCTAGGATATGGAGCAAATACACACATGAATCAACCTAGGATCTAGGTGACATGGAAAAATAGTAAAAAGCCTTTAAAAATTATGAAATTAAATACCTGGAATGATATAGTCATTATCTTACATTTTCCAAAAGGATTACTCAAAATTATGCACCAAAGTGCCAAAACAATTCCTTGATTAGCAAGGTAACAAAGCATGGTTATCGAAAAACAACTCCACAAAGTGGATCAAAAAGGGCACTAAAAATTATGAAAAAAATGCCTAATGAGCATAAAAATGTCAAAAATTACAGTGATTAATCATATACAAAAAATAGGTTTCACACCTATGGGGAAAAATTGATTTTGGTCCCTTATGTCAAAATTCTCTATTTTTGGGACAGCTCATGATCTAAAATCCAAATTAATTATTAAAACCACCCAAATCTGGAAACAAAAAATATGACAAATTAATTAAGAGGATTAGGATCACTCATGAATTTTTCCAGAATTTTATCTCACCTAAAACTATTTTTAATAATTGCGACGAAACGGGCAAAAAAGTGGATTTTAAGGGGAAGTGGAAGGAATCGATCCTAATGGTTCGTAACCTAATCCCTAAGCTCCGAAATCGATACATATCATCAAAAATCACATATATATCCAATGCCTCAGGTGGGAGGGCTCAGTATGCACCTTAAGTTATATGATCCTAAGCCGCATACGACTAAAATGATGCTTAAAGGCCGAAAAAACTCAGAATCACTTACTTGATCGAAGTGACGACTCTTCATAAAAGAAATCCGAAAAAATCCCCAAGCAAGGTCTTGTAGTCTCCTATGAGCAAAATAAATGCTCATCTTCCATATTGGCTTTGTGAAGCTCCACCATAATCGGAATCGATGAATATCGATCAAAAACAAGTTTATGGGCACTTAATCCAAAATTAGAATTAAACATAATAATTAAGATTAACAACAAAATTCAATTAAAAATTAACAAGAAACAAAAATATCTTGACAAGAACTTAACAAATAAAAATTAAAATAGAGAAACAGGGGGTGCCGTAATAGAGAATATGAGGTGTAAATAATAAAACTTGTCCAAGATCCATTTTCATCATACTAGCACATAGGGGGCGCAATGAGGAAGGCGGTTGGTACCAATAGGAAAATTGGAATCTGAGGCCCAATTCACTATCATTAGTGCATGAGTGGTGCGAAATTGAAGTATGATGGTGTTGATAGTGATCCATGGTGGAAACGAAGCCCAGCCCAAGTCTGCATTACCCCTCACATAAAACCCTAAGACAAAATTAAATGTATTCACTTTATCTTGAGTAACCGATGGCTTCCCTCTCCCTTACCGAAACCGCCGGCGGCAACGCGCATTGCTCCATCGTCTATGGGTTCCATCATCTTCAAAATACTGTCGTCAAGTCGTTCTTCTTCTCCTTCACAATAACAGTACACCGAAGGCGACACCGTTACCCGAAATTCTTTATCAAGTGCTCTCTCAAAACATCCGTCTCTCATTCTATTCTTTCCCTTTCTCGATCTGAATTCAAGCTTCTATGGCAATATGTTGAAGTTGGCGCTACCCGATAAAGATGAAGGCGACAAAACTTCTTGGTAAGATTCTCGTTGTTGATAATCGCTACGGTTACAATGTTCTTGCACTCCTTCTGTTTCTCTTCTGAATCGGTTTTGCGGTTCGTGTTGATTTTCGTCGTTTGTGGATTCGATTTGCAGGTTGCGTGTTCTTGCTATGATCCGTTGTTGTCGATCCGCGACGATCGTGACGACGCGAATATGGTGATGACGTTAATATGATGATGGCGAAGCAGAGAAGTGGATCCAAGGAGAGGTTCAATAGAGAGTTTGTTTCTGCAGGTTTTGATGTTGAAACTTGATGAAGATGGAAGATGGAAGAGGTTCAAGTTGAGGCAAGATTGCAGATAGAGTTTATTGAAGATTTGATTTCAGAAGTGTCATTATTGATGAATATGCTGAAGGATTGAAGAGGAAGAGTGTCGATTCCAGAGAGTTCACAGTTTTTGATTCTTTGTAACTGCTTTTTTTTTTGTAACTCTTTTTTCTGGTTATTTGTTGTAACTATTAACTGAATTTTTTTCTCTTTTTTCTGTGACTGAATTATCAGTTGGTAACTGAGTTTTTCTCCCCCTGATTTCTGTTATATCAGTTACGCTTGTAACTGATTTTTTTTCTTCTGGTTACCTCTTTCTGCATTTTCCTCTGAATATATTTTTATTTATTTCCTCTTTTATAAGTTCTCTTTGTTTTTTTGTAAATTATTGCTGTCATAACATAAGCAACTCAATTAGTAAAAGGGGTTAAAGTGATCAAGCATGGAAATGAGCCCACACAATAAATTGGCCTAAAAAAGAAGTAAAAGAAAATGAGTAGGTTTTTGGTTGTAGTTAAAGGAAGAATTAAAATCAAATTGGTAGATTGGCTTGAGGAAAGTAACTTGGACAACACATAAAAGGAAAAATGGTTTATGGACACAAGTTAAGGTTTATTGAAGGAGTTTGGATAGAAATTCAAAAATCGGTAAAAAAAACAAAATAAAATAATAATAACAATCAAATGGGCTTTAGAAATGGCAACAAATGACCATGTGGATTTATTGGCAAAAAAAAAAAGATTATGGCATGATGGCTTAAATGGACACGATTGAATTTGAAATCCCGTTGGTATAGTGAGATGGGTTGGCTTACTAAAATGGAATTTAAGGAGAATAACATGAACAATGAATGTGGTTTTTAAGAGATGGTTTAAAAATGAATATAGTTAATGGTAAAGACCGGGATTTGAAACGAATACTCAAACGAGCTTATGGTAACCATTGAACGACGCTGAATTCCTTTAATTTGAGAAATGGCATTGGACGATTGATCAAAAATGGGAACTTGGGATACGGGTGATGGACCTTGAATTCATTTGAATCGTGAATGAAATGTGATTTTAAAACGGCCATTGATAATGAAAAGGACACTCGAATATGAATCATAACACCATAATAAATTCCACGCGATCCCAAATCATTGTTCCACAAACCACATGGATCCAAACCAATCTTTAGTACACCAGACCTCAATCGGTAGAATGCCTTCAAACCAAATCATGAACAAGAATTCCAAATTCTCCCTGAGATGTTCAATGAAGAAAAGTACAACTCGAGACGTTAAGAAGATCCAAAACTCTTATTCAAAGCAAATCTAATCAAACACCTCAATAGTGGGTTAAATGCACCAGTGAATATCCTCCACAAGTTAAATCCCTGATAGATACGGATAAGGTATGAAACCCTAATTTCCAAGAGCCTTTATCACATGCCTTATGAGTCCATGAAATGCATTATTATGATGTTAATGACCTAGTGAGCAATGCAGATGAATGCGAAGCGATAAGCCGGTTAAGGTAAAAAAAAAGAGGGCAAATTTTGAGGTATTACAGTGTGTGAATATTATTTTTAAGTATTTATCTTGAATTTAGTTGGCTAGGTCCAATTATTTATACATACATTCTTTGCACACC
Organism: Lathyrus aphaca; assembly: GCA_963966055.1. NCBI lineage: Eukaryota > Viridiplantae > Streptophyta > Magnoliopsida > Fabales > Fabaceae > Lathyrus > Lathyrus aphaca. Next base: position 20,509,221 of record OZ014519.1, on the reverse strand, counting down.
CTATTTTACTAACCATGCAGTTATAGTTTGCAATAATTAAAAGCATAAATTAAAGTCCTACGCTATTACATTAGGGGAAGGGGTACATTTGTCTTTTTAGGGGGAATGAGGCAAATAAAAGACGGAAAACTAAACCTAAGCTATTACATGATAGAAACGGTTACATAATAATAACAAGGAATTTAAATTATATGGAATATGCATCCTATACAATTCTCTAATAAAATAAAAATAAATAAAAATTAAATTAAGAAAGGAAAATTATTTTTTACGAAGAATTGGGGTTTAAGGAAAGAAATAAAAATTAGGTTATTAAAAATCAGGATTTGATAAAAAATTAGGTTTAACAAGAAAAATTAGGTTAAACAAGAAAAATCAGGTTTTAATTAATTAACCTAAATCTAATTAATTGAATTAATTTATAATAAAAAAACTCATGAATTAAACTATTTATAAAAATAATTAATTATTTGAGAAAAATTAAATATTGAAAATAATTAGACAATTATTGATTTTTTAAGAAAAGATTAGTGGATGATTAATTTGGTGATTAATTATTAATTAAGATTATTTAATTAGTTAATATAATAAATAAAAATTATAAAAATATAAAAAAAAACAAGAAAACCAGCGCATAAAATGAGAAAAGGGGAGTCTAGGACCGAACCCAGGTCCCCAGGCTTCACACACGCATGCCATGACGACTGGGCGACCAGTCCACCTGCGTTAATATAATGCAAATAATAATATATAATTTAAAACGAAATTTAATTTTTCATAAACCGCGCGTCATCGTCTTCTTCAATGGACCGTCCACTTAGCCTTTAGTGAAGTTTTGTCGTAGCTAAAGGTTGTAGTAACAGATTTTGTCCATCACTGTAAACACCCCAAATTTTCCCTCACTTCTTCTCACACTATGGCTTGTGATCTTTCATATAGCATTGCATAAGCATATCATCTTGCACTGCATAGTCCATTTCATCTACATCTAGGGTTTGTGATATGAGCAATCCAAGAAGTGATCTGAGCCATTTTAAAGGCTTTGAAGCATGCCAAGAGGGTCCATGTGTGTTTCATGATCATAATATGCTCCCCAAAGTTCATAAAAGTCAAGAGATCACAAAGCATGGCAAAGGCATAGAGGCAGACTAAAGATTTCCTGCACAAATGACCTAAAATTAGGGTTTTGGTTTCAGAGGCCTTACACCCAATTTTTTTGGTCATTCTTGATTCTAATTGTCTTAATATGTTATAAGGAGCATGTGTACCAAATTTGATGAAGAAATTCATTGTGGAAGTAATCTGATCAACTGGTGACTTGTTGTGCAAGAAAAGTCAGAATCAGGACATCTGAGGCCCCCATCAATGGAACCAAAGGGTCATCTTCACCATTTTGAGGTCCTATGATCTTTATTTGATCTTATAAGTGGTTAGAAGTTCAAAAGATTGAAAAATTTCAAGCCATTTTCAAACTTGCTATTTTTGGACATGACTTGTAATGGAAACTTACCATTTTGGGAATTATTTTCAACCTCCTATTTCTTGATAAAAATGCTTCAAATGAAAAATTCCTAAACATTAAAGTTGTAGATTGGATCTTACCATTTTCAAAAAGTACAATAACTCCTCTTGATTCATCATAGAACTCAAGATATGATCTTTCAAAGTTGGGCAAAATCCTATAATTTTCAAGTTCATGCCAAAGAGGGATTTTTGCAAAATCAAGTTTCAAGCATTCAAATGACCTCTAATGCACTCAAATATATCACAACATGTCAAAGAAACTTCTAAAGATCAGAATTGGCCTTTGTACCAAGCATTTCCATGACTTATTTCTCAAGAAACTTCAAAGTTGCCAAAATGCATAAACCATGAAAAGACTTGATCAAGGCCATCCAACTGCATAAACTTCATACAATGACCTTCCATGAATCAACCTGAGGCCAGACACCCCTTCAAACAGCCTTTGACCCGTGCCATGCCTCATAGTACATAACATTGACTTTTTTGCAACTTTGCCCATACCAATCAAGTTGTGTCACACCAACTATTTTGATCACTCCCATTGGTTTATACAAACCTCAAGCAACACAAAACATAAGACACAAGCCTGAATCCATTGCTAAGCTCAGTTTCACAAAAATCCCCAAAAACATTGATCTCTTTGAATCTCATCACACAAGCATCAAACCTCAAATTTTTCACCACCAATCATCCCCACACATCATAAGGATCACAAACCACCCTTCATTTTGCCTTAAAAGGCTCTGAATCAAAGACACGATTTCTGCCTTAGCAGAACTGAATCTCAAAAACCAAGCCATACAAACTTGTTCTAAGCCTTTTAGAAGCACAATAGGGATCATATGAGTAGTTTTGCATCAGAGGAGTGGTCAGAAAGCTTAGAATCAGAAAGCTCCATCTCAGGTAGTCATCTCAAACTTTTTTTCCAGAACCTTCATTTTAAGTTCTAAAATGAATCTATGCACTCCCCTGATCATTGTGATGTGATTATTTTTTAAAATGGTTGAGAAAACAGGATGTATTGATGTTATGAAACTTTTTGATCTGAAAATGTTCTTGTTCGATTCATGAATTTGATGCATGATAAATTGTTTTTGGGGCTGGATTCCTACTTAGGGGTGTTAGATGATCCATTCTGGAGGTTTTGGTGAGTTTTCGTGGCGTTTTGAGGGATTCAGGTGAGGGAACTGGCCGGAGAAGATGACCGGAGGTCTTCTCCGGCCACCTGAGAGTGTTTAGGGTTTGTTAATTAGGGTTAGCCAGGTTTGAATGTAGGTACTTGGATCTTTGCTTCCCGTGCGTGTTGGACGACCCAGATGCATCATTAACCTTACTCTTTTAATTAATTAGTTTTAATTAGGATTAATTAATTTAAAATCTCAGATTGAATCTCATCCACCCATTTGCGCGCCAGTCAACCCCCTTCAAATCCTGGCCTTTAGATCAACTTACTTCTCATTTATTTCATTTTATTGCATTTCTTTTGTTCTATTTATTTAAAATATCAAAACACTTTCAAAAAAATCAAATTTTCTGAATTTTTGTTTCAAATAATTTTATTTACTCAAAAAAAAATTATTTTAAATTTTGCATTAAAAAAGTATTTTTAAAACATTTAAATGTTTTATTTAATTAATTAATTGATTTTAATTAATTAAAAATGCATTTAGGTTTCTAAAAATCACCCAAAAATTCACAAAGCATTCTCATACATTTAGAAACATTTTCAAACTCACCATATAAATTTCTTTTTAGGTTTGATCATATTTTCACAATTATCTTTGAATTAGGGTTCTTAAATTTCACATTTTTTTAACCCTAACTTGTAAAATTCATTTCCGCCTAACCATGATGAGTTTATTGCATATAGTTTCTAGGTTGTTTATCTCATATTTTTACATTGCATTTTCAATTTGATTTGCATTTCCCTTAAGAATCACCCAAAAAACCCTAGTTAACTTAGAAATTTAATAACTTTGCCTAGGTTTAACTTCTGACCTTCTCCTTCGGGGTATGATCTTATATGTATTTAGGGTTTGTTTGAGTTCAATTTCAATTTTTTATCATGATGTATGCTTCTGTTTTGGTCATATGCATCTCATGTTATCTTAAAACCCTAATTTCTCATGTTCATTTGCATTCATCTTTGCATAGCACAATCATACGAACTTTCCATGACATTTCAAGCATTTGTATGACATCTTAGACATCTTAAGACATGCTTGAACATTGCTTGATCATTTCTTCATTCATTTTCTACGTTTTGCATTCATTACATTTCATGAACATCCATGTGTTTCCATGCTTCTAAACATGCTTCCTTTGCATCTCATCCTTGTATGAACATTCATAAGAATTATGTATGACTTTGCATCATCTCATAACACATTTGAATTGAAAATCCACTTCTGGTTTTGGTATTTGCATCTTATTTCATCTCATTTCCTTTTGCTTTATGTCTTATGCATTCATACTAACATTTCAGGGACTTATGGTAAGTTGTTTGGGATGTGGATTTGCCTTCACATCCCACCTCTTCTCATCTCTTCATATACATTCTTTATTTGTCTTTGAAGTGAATCTAATTCACTTATGCTCTCTCCCTCTTACTTTCTTTCTTTTAAGTTACTTATCTTCTTCAGGAAGTAAGTAACTTATTCTTTCTCTCCTTCTCTTTTCATCTGCTTCTCCTTCCTTGGTGGCTCCTGAAGACCTTTATTTAAGCCTCAAAAACTATAGGATATCCAAGCATGATAACTTTAGGGTTGTATATATTATCCCTTAGTCTTTTACCTTTGAGTCTCCTTGAGTCTCTCTTCTCATCTCATAATCAGAGGCTAAACACTTAAAGCTTTAGGACATTGAATTAGGGTTATGCCTGCATCCTTATATTAGGATGGAGTGTATAACTTTAATCCTAAGTGTTAAACCTCTAATTTGTTTACACCTCTTAATTAAAACACTTAATAATGATCAAGACATAAGCTTGTAACTTGGGCCTTTCATTAGGGTTCCATCTCTTCCTTTTGGTTAAGAGGGACTAACCCTAGTGTTTAATGGACAAGTCCCTCTCAAGTTGTCTTACAAACTTAAAACTCATTTCTTAATCTCATCCTTTAATTAAAATCCACTTAATAAAGTCTTGTTATATAATGAATTTAGTCCCTAACCATGGATTAAGTTGAGGTATCTTCCTCAGCTTAAGTGTTCTCATCTATCATCCTTCTCTTAGGATGGTGTAATGAGTTCACTAATCCCTGATTAAAGATTAAACTCGTTACTTAACACTAAACAAAAACCAAAAACATCTTAATAATCACAAGTAGGTTAATGATCTTAATCCTACATCATCATGGTAATTAAGTTGAGATGCTTATCTCACACTTAATTAGGCTCATTATCCCTAATCGGGGAGGATATAATGATTTTGCAACCCTTGGTTTAGGCTTAAGCTCATTATCCTATGCAAAACACCAAAAACAATAAAAAAGCTGAAAACACAAAAAACAAACAATAATCTTCTCCTCCGGGATTCTTTTCTCATCACACTCATTCACAAACGAGAACTTGCATCTTCCGTCTTAAATGCAAGACAGTTAGCACTCGAGCCAAACGAGTCATACACTTGAGCATAGACAAGCAAGCAATTCACAGTCAAAATCATCCCAGTCTCTTTGAGTCGTACTAAAGTGTTCTGACTTCCTCATTGCACGAGAGGATATGTAGGCATAACTTAACGGTTATCGAACAAAATTCTTTGTCATCCCCCTCTTTCAGCTTTCTTTCTAAGCCTCATTCTTGAGCATCTCACCCTCTTTTGCACCAACACACATTCTTCTCTCCCTAGCTTTTTTATGCACAGTCAGCACATACACTACCCCTTTAAAAACAATCAAGTAAGCGTGGATCCCATCGAGTACGACGGACGATCTGGGTGCTAATACCTTCCCAGGTCGTAACCAACCCCCTTTCTTAGTTTCTTTGGTTCGCAACCGTCTTATCCATACCCTTCCAGGTTTATGCAGCATTACCTTTCCTTCGGGATAAAAATGCCTAATTGGCGACTCTATTCAACCTCAACCTCCAACATCACCGACAGTTCGTGTCTGCGTCGGGGACGTAAGTCTTTTCGGGAGCGACAACTTGGTGACTCTGCCGAGGATTCCTTTGCAACCAGGGCTCCTGGTTCTTTTTGTGGGTTTCTCCTAGCGCTTGTTTGATTTGTGTTTATGGGGGTGTTATGTGTTATGTGTGCTCTTTGTTTATTGCTTTATTAATTGCTTTCTGTACAACCTTATTTATCGCTTTCATTTACTGTTTTTATGCATTTCATATTATTATCATATCATATATGTGCTGGATTTATTGGTTTGCCTTGGTGGGAGGGGTATTCCAGTGAGAAAGGACCAACACAAAGGCCTGAGTGACATACATAAGATTAGAGTGGCTTCATATTATTTCCCATTCCATTTCGGTTTGGTGCGGGAATATGAAACACGGTTCAGACATGGGTTTTTTCTTGAGAACTATGTGCTACGGATTTCCTGTAGTACTAGGGCTATCTGGGAAGCTTGCTAAGTCTGGATGACCTTTCTAGATGACCTTCAGCATATGAGGTGAATTAGAGGAGGATCCTTTATGATTAATGTAAACATTGTACCTCCGGGTTAGAAGTATTTACACTTCTCATAATAGATCTGAACCTGAGGATCCTTGTTCTAGAACAATACATGTGAGTGGGTGGGGTTGTTTACAGGTTTGCAGGAACCCTTGGCCTCAACATACCCTGTTACTGATATTGTTAAGGTTATATTGATTATGGATTAATTCTTTCATAACCCTGGACTTATGAACTCTTTATTTGAGTCCCCTACCTGGTTACTGGTTATCAAACCTTCATCCGGACTTCTGAACACTCATGGACCCTATCAAAAGCAACTGACAATCCATCACTTGATCACAAACCCTTGCATATCATTCTGCATACATCATACTGCATCATTTTAACATTTGTCTATTTTTTTTACAGGGTATCCACATCATCTTTGGTTTGGTTTTGATTGTTCTTCTGCTCAGCCATCTTCATCAGACATCTTCATCAGTTATTTTCATCAGAGGATCTTCTTTAGTTGTTATCTTCTCCAGTTACCTTCATCAGCACCCATTGTCAGTATGGACCCAACCAGGAAGAGCAACATCACATACCATTTCTTTGAGTACCCTTTGACAGGCATCAGGAAGATTCAGTCACTCATCACTTCTGATCATGTCCCCTTATTCAGAAAGCATTATGGTAGTGTTCTGGACTGGCCCAATCCCCACGATTGGGCCAAGCAAACCAATCCAATAGCCATGCTCGACGTTGAGCAGAATTAGGAATAATGGTCTATGTCGAGCATAAGCATTCCGACCACGACAAAGTTCCCTAACGGCTAGTCTTGACCGTTGCCTATTTTTACGGATTCCTCGATCCGCGCCTCACAGTATGGACCAATAATCTTCCATTTAGCCCCTTATATAAACCCTTTCATTTGGGAGGGTCAGGTATTCAATTTATCTGACCTTTATTCTCGTACTTGCCCACTCTTTGCTCGGTTACTTACTTTAGCATCGGAGTGTCTTGTAGGTACACCCCCTTTCTCTCCTCACCGACCGTCTTTCATCAGCTCTCGAAGCCAGCCGCATCGGATCCTGATCTCCAGGTACGATCAGGTGGCGCCGTCTGTGGGAAACTGATTTCCCCGTTCTTCTTTCAAAATCTTCAAGGAACCAAAGTTTTAACAAGATCCATGGATGCTCGGGACAACCAAGAGAATCGATCAAATGAGGGCATGATTCTCACACAACGTGAGAGCAACATCCATCCTCCCCCGCACGAGGAAACTGTGCAAGACCACCCGGACGGGAAGACAACATCGCCTTCACCCGATCGCAATCAACCTCTGGAAAGTCGCCCGGAAACTCTTTTTCCCTCGACTCCTTCGGGAGCGGATTTCGCCGCGCTGGCCGAGATCCTGAATCAGACAAACTTGCTGCTCCTCGCCCATGGCGAGAAAATCGCCCGTCTCGAAGATAATTCTCGTCGACCACAGTCTCCCGCGAGACCCCAAAGAAAGCATACTCCTTCTCCTTCCAGGAAGAAGAGGAAAGGGCACGCTGACGAATCAACGCGCGACAAACGTCTCCGTCAGTCTTCCCCACGATCTTCTCGTATAAGAAAATCAAGAAGGAGCAGATCAAGATCTGCCTCTCCCCTACGAACGAAGAAACATGCTCACAGGTCTCCTTCGTTCAACTCCAGCGACGACGAGGATGCTCGGGGTCCCCTCTCGTCTGAAATCATGGCAGCTAAGCTTCCAAGAGGTTTAGAGAAGCCCCCGCCGCTAGGCTCGTACGACAGAACCACGGATTAAGACGAGCACATCGAGAATATCGATGCGCTTCTCGACTATCGAGGTGTACGGGGGGCAATCAAATGTCGCCTTTTTCCTACGACACTGAGGAAAGGAGCAATGACATGGTATAAAAGCCTCGAAGCTGAGTCCATCACCTCCTGGAAACAACTTGGACGCACGTTCTCTAGGCACTTCACCGCATCAAGGCGGCACCCAAAGACAGAAGCTTCGCTCGAAGCGATCATCCAGGGGAAGGACGAACCTTTACGAACTTACATCGAAAGGTTCAATAAAGAAGCGGTCCAAGTATCCACAACCGACGACATGAAAAAATATTTCTGGAACGAGGATTACGCCCATCAAATGATTTTCATCGGGCGGTCGGCATTGAGACCCTGGCCACCCTCGACGCGTTCTTACTGAAAGCTCAAGCCTACATTCAGTATGAAGAAAAACAAGCGGCCAGTTCGGTAAGAGACGCTCGACGCCGTGAAGACGCTAAGCCTCACCGAGTCGATGAACCTTCGACATCTCGTCTAGGAGGAGACAAAAGAAAGGACGATCGCTCCCGTGAACCGCGGGAGCACCGAGGACCCGTCGGTCGATTCCACGAGTACACACCCCTCCTGGCCTCCAGGGAGAAAATTTTGTCTGAATGTGCCAATTCGGAATTCAAACAAGCAGAGGTACGTTTTCCGAGGCAAGAACCCAGCAAGCCCGGCACGGATAAAATGAAATACTGCAGATTCCACAAGAGTCACGACCACAACACAGAGGACTGCATCCATCTCAAGGATGCAATCGAAATTCTCATCAAGGACGGGCACCTAAAACAGTTCACCAAATCCAGAGACACTCCTCGACAAGAAGCGTGATCACACTAAATTTCACCGTATTTCTGACTCCGATTTCGCATGCATTCTTAGCTTTTATTGTTATTTTGTTATGTTATTAATTTGTTTTCTTTTGTTTTCAGTTTTTTATTGTAATCGGGGCTTGAATCGAGAAAAGGAGCGAAAAAGGAGTGGAAACGGACGAAAACCTAGAAATTCAGCGTTTTGTACTTACGGCACCCACCGTGGCGGGCGCCATGGGGTTAGCCATGACGTGGCCACGTCTCAAGACCACTCCACAACTGCCAAGACCCACGATCCCCACTCTTCCATTCCCTATGAGTACTATGGCGGGCGCTACAAGGCAAAAAGTCAGTTCCCTCCACTTTTTAGTGGAGGGGCGTCCTGGTCATTTCCCGCTTTTAATTTTCCTATAAATAGAACTTTAGTTTTTCGTTTTTCTTCATCCAAACTTAGATTTCTCTAGGCATATATCAGTTTCAAAGCAGTTACCATTCCACATCGGGGTGTTTCTGCAATCGAGTGAATCGAGTCTGTAATCTGTCTGTGTGATCGAGTTTTGGAGCACTCTGGAGGAAGTTAATCCTGCCGCCATTTTAATTCCAGTTTGTATTTTACTTTTCTGCATTGCTTTAATTTATTTATTTCTCGCACTGCTTTACTTTCATTTATTATCCGCACTCGCACTTTACTTTATTTATTTCCCGCACTCGCTTTACTTTCGTTTATTACCCGCACTTGCACTAAATTCCTTTATTTCCCGCACTCGCACTAAATTACTTTATTTCTCGCACTCGCACTAAATTCATTTACTTTCCGCACTCGCACTAAATTACTTTTATGAAAAATTATAAAAAGAATCTTTACTTTATCATGTCTAACTAATTCCATAAAGGTTAGGATGTAAGGATCGTAATTAAACCAGTGATCCGTATAATTGTTCGTGGAAACACTTAAGGGCTATTTTATCTTTCAATCTAATTGTTTTTAACTATTTCAAAAACAGCCAAAAGCGCTTTGTCTAGTTCATTAGGAATTTTTAGATTAAAAAGAAAAGAGATTTTAAAACGATTTTCGGACGCGTTATGAAGTTTAGAGTCTGGTTCGTAAGAACCTCTTTTTGCTAAGAAATCCAGGTTAAAGTACTTTTCAACTTAGTCAAGATACTACATTTCTTAAAAATAGGTTTACTACTCTAACGCAGTACACACCTTTTTATCCGTGACAATAGGAGGGGTTGATTAGAGAGTACAACTCGGTTCTGAATACGTGAAAGCGACAGTTCCTGTTATATTAGTTCTTTTCAAAGAAGAAAACATTGCCCATAAGTAGTTCCATTAACAAATACGGGATTATCATTGATTACGTGAATTACATTCGAGCCTGTCTTTTATTTATTATTTAAAATTATCATTTTATTTACCATTGAACCCTTACTAAAACCCTTATATTTAGTTGCCTTAGATACACACCATAACAACAGGTACGATAGATTGACACTTGGTCTCTGTGGATTCGACAATCTTTTATATTACTCTGACGTGTTCGTACACTTGCGAAAAACACGCATCAAGTTTTTGGCACCGTTGCCGGGGACCAATTTCGTCAAATTTCATTACCCTGTAGTTATACCGTTTAGACTAAGGTTGTTACCCACCGGTCAATGCGAAAGACTCGCAGTGCCGGAAGTTTAGTAGACCCTCTAGCTGAACCTGAACGTTACGCTCGCGCACGTTTGTTTTTCCATAGGAATAGGAGAGCTATGGCCGAAGATCAAAACCGAAGACCTCTTAAGGACTTCGCCCAACCATCAAACGAGGAACCTAGTTCCAGTATAGTAAACCCCGCTATCCCAGCCAATAATTTTGAACTTAAACCATCCCTGCTGCAATTAGTGCAACAGAGACAATTTCCAGGTCTCGCTACTGATAACCCGAACCAACATTTAAAAAACTTTCTTCAGTTAGCAGACACCTTTAAAACCAATGGAGCTTCTCCTGAGGCAATACGCTTAAGATTATTTCCCTTTTCCCTCAGAGATAAAGCTCTATCATGGTTAGATTCCCTTCCACCCAATTCAATAACAACTTGGGATGACCTTAGAAAAGTTTTCCTTACTAGATATTTTCCCCCAAGTAAGACCGCTCTTCTTCGAAACCTAATAACTAGATTTACCCAACACCAAGGAGAGTCATTGTTCGAAGCCTGGGAGAGATATAAAGAACTATTAAGAGCATGCCCACATCATGGCTTAGAGAATTGGCTAATCATCCAAACCTTCTATAATGGACTTCATTATAACACTAAGATGACCATCGACGCTGCCGCTGGTGGCGCACTGATGAACAAACCTTACCCTGAAGCTAGTGCCCTTATCGAGGATATGGCCCCAAACCATCAATCATGGGGAGTAGAACGAGCGACAGTGGAAAAGAAGGAAGCCCAAGGAGGAATACATGAGCTAAGCTCTATAGACATGATGCAAGCTAAAATGGACGCGTTGGCCCTTAAAGTCGAACATATGTACACAACTCCGAATACTGTTGCCGCAGTTTTGCCGAATTGTGAGATATGTGGAACGCAAGGACACCAATCCGCCGAATGCAATCTGTTGAATGAGACCAACACTGAGCAAGTGAACTATACCCAAGGGAACCCATTTTCAAACACATATAACCCTGGATGGAGGAATCACCCAAACTTCTCCTACAAAAATAATAACCCTATTCAAAATACCGCACCTCCGAGACAACAAGGTTACCAAGCCCCAAGAACAAATCAACCTATGCAACCTGTACCACCAAGTCCGAGCTTTGATGAAGTTGTAAAATTTTTTATCGCTGCTCAAACACAACAATACAAAGAGTTCATGAACCAAAACGTCCATGTTAACGAACTAATTACCCAGTTAGGAACCAAGGTTGATCAAATTATTACTCATAATAAGATGCTTGAAAGCCAGATCTCTCAGGTAGCGTTAAACCAAGCCCCACATACTACACCTGGAGGACAGTTCCCTGGACAACCTCAACAAAACCCGAAAGGGCAAGCAAATGCCATTACTCTACGAAGTGGAACCGCTTATAAAGAACCTTTAAACCCTAGATTAAGTGAGCCCGAAACTTTGGAGAGGAATGAGGAGAAGGAACCAGAGGAGCCTGAAACCCCAGAAAGTCAAGAAAAAGGAGAAGAACCTAAAAATAAAACCTATGTACCACCACCGCCATACAAACCACCTATACCATACCCTCAAAGATTAAAGATAACCCAAATCGATAATCAATATCAAAAATTCGTTAAGGTTATAGAAAAACTTCACGTAGAAATCCCCTTTACAGAAGCCATCACCCAAATACCTTCTTACGCTAAGTTTCTCAAAGACATACTTACGAATAAACGTAGACTTGAAGATCCGAAATCCGTGGAATGTAATTCTATTTCCGAAAATAGGTTAGCAAAGAAAGATAAAGATCCCGAAAATTTTTCCATTCCTTGTATTTTGGGGAATCATGTCATCGAAAAAGCTTTTCTAGACTTAGGAGCTAGTGTGAGCTTAATGCCTTTAGCAGTTTGTGAGAGATTAAACTTAGGAGAATTACAACCTACTAAGATGTCACTTCAATTAGTCGATAGATCCGTTAAATACCCTATAGGCATACTTGAAGACGTCCCTGTTAGGATAGGTCAGCTGTTTATACCTACTGATTTTGTTGTCATGGACATTAAAGAAGATGACGACATACCAATCCTCCTAGGTAGACCGTTCTTATCGACTGCTGGAGCCGTAATAGATGTTAAAAAGGGAAAACTAACTTTTGAGGTAGGTGACGAGAAGATAGAATTTATACTTTCAAAATTTCTTATGGCACCTGTGATAGGAGATGCTTGTTATGCCTTAGATATCATCGAAGAATGCATTAGGGAATTAGAACAAGAAGAAGAAACTGAATCTATAAAACTGCCGTCAACCCTTATTTTGGAAGATGACAATTATAAAAGACCCTACATTGATGATAACCTTCACGAATGTTTATCTCTTACCCCAGATCCTAAGCCTTGCCCTATGAAACCGACCGTAAAACTTAAGGAACTGCCTAAAAACCTGAGATATGAATTTCTTGATGAAGATATGAACCGTCCAGTTATAGTCAGTGCTACCTTAAACCAAGAAGAAACCGATCAATTATTAGAAGTTTTACGTAGGTACCCCTCAGCCTTAAGATATAAGATCTCTGATCTAAAAGGAATAAGCCCATCCGTATGCATGCATCGGATTTTGCTTGAAGAAGATTCAAAACCTTCCAGAGAACACCAACGGAGAATAAATCCTATAATGAGTACTGTAGTTAAGACCGAAGTTCTTAAGTTATTAGAGGTAGGTATAATATATCAGATCTCAGACAGTAAATGGGTGAGTCCTGTGCATGTAGTACCTAAAAAGGGAGGCATCACAGTCGTGCAAAACGAGAAGGGCGAACCTGTAGCAAAAAGAACCGATGGAGGTTGGCGTATGTGCATAGATTATAGAAAATTAAATAAAGCAACTAGGAAGGACCATTTCCCATTACCATTCATAGACCAAATGTTGGAGCGCCTAGCCAGACACTCTTACTTTTGTTACCTAGATGGATATTCAGGATTCTTCCAAATACCTATTCACCCCGAAGATCAAGAAAAAACTACCTTTACATGCCCAGTTGGAACTTTTGCCTATAGAAGAATGCCTTTTGGACTTTGTAATGCTCCTGCCATTTTCCAACGCTGCATGATGTCTATCTTTGCTGATTATTTAGATGGAATCATGGAAGTATTTATGGACGATTTCTCAGTTTGTGGATCTAATTTCAACAATTGTCTTATCAACCTTGAGAAAATCCTGGAGAGATGTGTGGAGGTAATCCTTGTGCTAAATTGGGAAAAATGTCATTTCATGGTTGTAACACCCCAAATTTGCCCTCTTCATTTTAAGCATCATATCGCATCATAATCATCATAACATATCATGTCTTTAGCATTTTTGCATAGAAAAATGAAGCATAACACTTACATGTGCTAGCATAAGGCATATGACCATCTGGAAGGTTTGAAGCACTGCAAATAAAAATCGAGAACATGGTGACCAGGCAAAAATTTCACAGGAACACTCTGCACAAGCTCTGTATCATGTTCAAAGCTTAAAAAAAAGAAAGAAAGGATCAAAATCAGCTTGAAACGGCGGGCGCCGATGCATTTTTGAGGTTTCCCTCCAAAAAGGGGGAAATTCAAATTTTGCATGCGTTAACCGGTTAACGCATATGGTTAACCGGTTAACAGCTGCGAAATTTGAATTTCCAGCAGCAAATTTCAGCATGTGTTTTGGCTCCATTTTCCAATTTTCTGAATTTTATTCATTTGAATTTCATTTGAATTTGAGAAGGATCTAGAGCATGTGTCCAATCCTCATTCCAACCCTAAAACCTAATCATATTACCAAACCACATTTTTTGGATCCCAAACCAAAATTTTGGGCCCCAACCCTAAACCATATTTATTCCATTTCCCTCCAAACCAAAGGAACCCCCCCTCATTTTTCACTCTCATTCTGAATTTTCATTGCTCTCACTCACAATTCTCTCACTTTTCTCTCCCAATTTTCCAAATTACTCAAAGTTCCTCTTTGAAGATCACACAACCTTGCCTTGAGGTGTGTAGATCTTGGAACTAGACCTCCATCCATAGCTTCCTTGCATCATTTTGCTGGTTTAATTGGTGGTTCAGATCTGGTTTGGGATCTAGAGGTGCTTTTGGATCAAAATTCTGCATCAAGAGCTTGATCTTGCATTTATTTTGCATGGAGGGTGGAGATTAGCATCGGATCTTCAAGGTTTTGCGCGAGATCTATCATTTTCAGCATAATCAACAATTACCAAAGCATACCTCCGCTTTGTAGGTTGGTTTAATTTCAGATCCAACTCTGTTTTTAGCTTATTTGCATTGCTTGTGCTTTAGATCCACCATGTGTTTGTGTAATTGATTGTGTTGCATGATTTGATTGGTTGTTTAGTAACCGGATCCGATTGTTATTGTTCATGAGCATAATGTTATGGATTGATGTGCATTGATCTATTTTTCCATGTATAATTGAGTGCTGGTCTGGTGCAGCTTATTTGAATAAGCTGTTTTGAGATGCTGTTTCTGCAGGAATTTGTTGCTGTTTTTACAGTGTTAACCGGTTAACGCATATGGTTAACCGGTTAACGCCCTGTTTTTCTGCGTATTTTGTGCAGGTTTGAGTTGGTTAACCGGTTAACTCATATGGTTAACCGGTTAACACTGATGCAGAATGGTTTTTTTGGGGCTGTTTTGAATTTGTTTGATCCCTTTGCTTGTCTTGATTGCATTGAATCATTGTATGATCATTAATCATGATATTTTAGGGTGTTTGCTTGCTGGTTGATGTATGCTTGCATGTTTTCGACGCGTAGGTCGTGCATTTGCAATGTCGGCATGTCGTTTGGTTTTCATTTGCAAGCACCTTTGAGCATGACTAATTCTATGGTTTGTGTTGAGTGAGTTGCTGGATTTTTGCTAACATTTCAGGGGCTCATGGTAAGAGAAGTGTGGATGTTTATCCACATTTCAACTTTTTCATCTTTCCTCTTTTGGTTATTTGAACTAACCCTTTTGATTGTTGGGCTTAGGCCTTTCTCATCCCTTCTTCTATCTTCTTTCTTCCTTCTTCATTAGGATAGTAGACCTCACAAACCTAGGAACTCTATGCATGTTAACTTAGGATAGAAACTTCCCTCTAGTTTTTTCCTTTTGGTTCCTTTTGGTTCTCTTTCTCTTCTCATCTCATAACACTTAAAAAACACTTTAATAAATGTGAAGCGATGCATTGATCCATAGCCTTATTCCATGAGGTATGCTTGTAGTCTTCCCATCTTGGGATAGTACATGTTTACCTTGTGATGCACAAGTCTGATCAAGGAATCTCCTTCATAAAAGAAAAGCATAAAAAACACTTCTTCATTGTAAATAATCAAAACACTTAATAATTAAACAAGTTAGTGAGCCTAGGCCCTAATCTTTGGGCTCGAGTTTTGGGGATCTTCTCCTTACTTGAGTGTGCTTGTTCTATTATTCCATCTTGGAATGTAGTGACAAGTGCACATTCCATTGGTGAGAGCTTGAGTTCACTTCCTTGTGGCACACTCATAAAAGTTTCTAAAAATCACAAACAAACAATAAACGTCTTTCCTTCGGGAATTCTTTTCTCATCTCCTTCGCTCCGTACGCGAACTTGCTCCTACTTGTCACTTTGCAAGACGGTTACGCACTCGTCGTCCGAGCCTGCAACACCTGAGCAATGGCATAGGCAGTTCAAGCCTTAATTCACAAGCAATTTCCTTTTAGTACCCCTAGTTAGGGGAACTACGGCGTCTCTGATCCTCATTATCCTGATGAGGTACGTAGGCAGCGGGGTAGGGCCCGTTCGAGCACAATCTTTATTTTCCCTACATTTTTCCTTTTCTTTTCTTTTCTCAGTTTATTTTCCAGTCTATTTCTTTCTTTTGCTGCAGTTTTCATACCCTCACCCTTTGAAACAGTTTCTTTTGCAAGCGTGGATCCCGTCGGGTACGGCGGACGATCTGGGTGCTAATACCTTCCCAGGTCGTAACCGACTCCCGAACTCAGTCTCTTTGGTTCGCAGGACCCGTGTCCTTCCTTCTTTTCTTCTGGTTTGTGCAGCATTACCATTCCCGTCCTTTCGGGATAAAAATGCCTGGCTGGCGACTCTTTTCTTTTTTCCGCGCCACTTTCGCGTTTGTACCAGGATGGAAATCCTCGGGAGCGACAGCTTGGCGACTCTGCTGGGGAGGTGGCCCAGAATCTCTGGTTCCCCTGTGAGTCTCTCCTAGCGCTTGTGTGTTGCTGTTTCATTGGGTGATGTTTGTTTGATGTGGCTTGTTGTATTATATTGCTGTTTGTTTACTGCTTTATTTACAGCTTTATTTACAGCTTTCAGTATTTAGTTTCTGCATCATATATATCATACTGGACTGTCTGGACTGGTTTCCTTTGGTGGGATGGGAGTTACTTGTTCTTGAGAGATATGAGCCAAGTACCCGGCTCGAGTGCACCATAGGACTTAGAGTGGTTCCACTTTGGCCTCATGAGATCTTGTCATGGGGGTAGTAGTGAGTTCCACACCCAGGTTGCGATTGTCTTGGAAATGTCTTGATTTGGGGATCTTCCTCTTTCATTACACAACCCTGACAGTTATGTGCAGCTGGGGACCGATCATTGAGAACCTTGTGGAAGCAACCCTCTCCAGTGGTGACAGTGGCAGACCACATTTTCGTGGCAAACCCATTCGCACCCGAGGGTCCACTGGGGACTCGCATAGGATGGCCTGGTTCTCTTATAGGAACTCAGTCAAAGCATCTGGTCGTATGACATTAGTACTGTATCCTACGGGCTGAATGTACTATTGTTTCTCGATTTCAGCACTTGAAGCTGGGAACCTATAGGGGATGCTTGTTTTTCCCGGACTCAGCTGAGGCCTCCCTGCGTAGTACATAATGCCAAACCGATTCCCTGATTTGGTCATGAGCCATTTCTCGGAGATGGTAACAGTATTATTGCTATGTGGCTTTGAGAGTCCGTGATGTCTGACCCGGAGCCTTTTACCCGTGAGATTGGGGGGGTGTTTACATGTGTGCAGGAACCCCTGACCTCAACATACACTCATCTGTTCAGTTATGATCTTTGGTTCGGTGAATACGATTTGTGGTTCCGAAGTTATGGTCCTGGAATTCTGGATTTCTTGATACGGTGGTTCTGTGATTTTGATCAGAGGGTTGTGATTATCAGAGGGTGTGACTCAGTGAAATGTTGAGATTGCCAGTTGTTCAGAGGGTCCTTTGTCAGTGTGCCAGTTCAGATGGTTCCAGTTGGTCATATGCTTGCATTGCATTGCATTCGCATCATTCTTTGCATTAACTGTTTATGTTTCCCATTTTTCAGGTCATTGCTTGCATCTGTTCCCAGTTCTGGTATTCCTATCTCCATGGCAGAAATCAGAAGCGAACCAAGGAAAAAGAATGTGCATTATACTTTTCTTCAACCGGAAGTTAAAAGTGTTCAGAGGTTAGCAGGTCTGATGAACGATCAAGTCTTGGGTAATTTCAAGAAAAGATATGGCCAAATACTGAAGTTTGTGGACAAGCCTACTACAGACCAAAAGGACAGCCTGCATACCTTGTTGCAATTTTATGATCCCTTGCTGCGTTGCTTTGTTCTTTCAGGTTACATCTTAGCTCCGACATTGGAAGAGATCTCCAGCATGCTGAGTATTCCGATCAGAGAGACATTGCCGTTCTACGGGTCAGAGGTTGTGCTCAAAGAAGAAGGTATAGCCAAGGTTTGTAGGTTGCCAGTTGTTTCAGTCAGAAAGGCTTTGCAAGAGAGTAAAGGCAGAGGTCTACCCTGGAGTGTGCTCATCCCAGAGGCTGAGAAGTGTGCTACAGAAGCTAGGTGGAATGACTTTGGAGCTTTGCTTGCATTGATGGTATATGGGTCTAGCTTGTTTCCCGGAGAGAAAGAGTTTGTCAGCTTAGAAGTGATCGCAATCTTTGCAAAAGGCAATCCAGTGCCCACTTTATTGGGTGACTTTTATTTTAGTGTCCATTACAGAAACGAGAAAGGTAGAGGTGGCCCAGTGGTCTGTTGTGCTCCTTTGTTTGCCGAATGGTTCGCTAGACAGTTGCCTAAATCAGGTGCCTTCAGGGATGTGCGAGATGAATGGAGATGGTCCAGAAGGCTGATGGGATTGACTGAAGAAGACATTGCGTGGGGTTATGACAGGGATTTGCTAGGAAAGGAGTTGATGGTTAGTTGTGGGAGGTTTGCTGGAGTACCTTTGCTAGGAAGGAAAGGTGTCATCAGTTACTACCCGACATTAGCCAGAAGGCAGTTTGGCTACCCGTTGAAGGATCCTCCTCAGATGGAGATGTTTGCTGAATCTTTGTATTTTCCTGTTGACGGAAACAGAGAGCTAGTCCAACAAACAGTTCAATCATGGGATCACAGGAAAAGAAAAGGGAAGAAAGACTTCGGCCGAGTTGATCCCAAAGCATATCCACCATATGCTGAATGGTTGCAAAGACATATCGAGTCAGTTCTCATGCCTTTTTCAGTCGAGGCTCCACTTTATCCCCGAGAGGTACCAGGTCCGAGCAGTACGGTTCCCTTGGAGGAGTACAAGAAGCTAGAAGCTCAGCTGCAAGCGGTCAGAGTAGAGAATGTTGAGATGGTAAGCTTATACCACCAGGCTAATAGAGCTAAGAAGGAAGTCGAAGACAAGATGCAAAAGCTCCAGTCCTCCTTGGAAAACAAAGAGAAAGATTTTGCCGGAAGAGAAGCCCATTTCCACCGATTGGGTATGATGGAAGCGCAAAGAGAAGCCAAGCACAAGGAGACTTTAAAGACTCTCAAGAGTGCTCGACAATCCATTGTTTGGTTGAAAAGCCAAAAGGATGAAGACCAAAAGAAATTCAAAGAGAAGGAAGAGTTCTTTGAAGCTCAGATGACTTTCAAGAAAGAGGAAGTGGAACAAGCCCACGCCATCCGGAGGGAGAGGACTCAACAGCTGGTCCAAAGTCAATTAGCTCTGGAGGAAGCCAGGAAAGAGATTGAAGAGCTCAAGCTGAGAGCGGGCGTCAAGAAAAGCAGGGCAGAGGTGGCAGAGCCGGGGTCCTTAGCTTAGTTTATTTTTTCAGACTACCTACAGGCTTGTTGTAGGAGTCTTGCTTTATCTTTTTTGTCTTTATGTACTGATTTGTAACCCTTTGGGGAATATTCTGGGATGTATTCTGACTTTTAGTCCATAGTGGTTTGTCCATACTCAGTATTAATGTGCAAGTTATCGTTTTAAATGTGCAAGACTCCTTTGTCTGGATACTGCTAATGTTTGAACACTTATCAAAGAGAAAGTTTGAAAGATAAAAAGTGTTTGCCGAGATAGATGCCAGAACTGGGGCATGCCAAATGCTCAAAGTTGGGAAAATGAACAGTTACATTGCATTGCATATAACCTGTTTGTCTGTTTTGCAGGTGTTGCATCGATTACTAACGGGTTTTGTGTTTCAGGCACTATAGCTCCTCGCAAGGTTCGAAATCAACCAACAGCGCACAGATATCCAACCAAGATTAACAGAGAGCGGGCCATGGATCAGATGCAGGCAGATTTGGCAGATCTAAGGCAGAGGATGGACAACTTCATGACATTAATGGCCGGTATGGGGCAGAATCAAGAACGTTTGCGAGAGATGGTGGAGAATCAGAACAGAAATGCTGCTGCTGCTGCTAATGCTGATAATCATGCCGGTGCGGGCGCACGACAGGCTGGACCTCAAGTCATACAACCAGGGGCGACCGTAGTCAATGACGGGATGCACAACACTCATGTGGACCATCAGGATGACCAATTCACTTTGCTTGATGAAGCCGAGGGTCAAGGGGTCGAAATGAACAAGAGGTTTGAAGAGATGGCCGAGCAGATCAAGGCTATTCAGTCCCAGAGTTCCTTGGGATTCGATATAACAGACTTGGGTTTGGTTCCGGGGGTCAGAATTCCGTACAAATTCAAGGTTCCTACTTTCGAGAAGTATAACGGCACTGCTTGCCCAAAAACCCATCTGCAATCGTATGTTGGAAGAATCGCTGCGCATACAGACGACGAAAAACTGTGGATGTATTACTTTCAGGACAGTTTGGTGGGAGCTTCCCTTGAGTGGTACATGAAGCTCAGCAGGGTCAATGTCAAGAGCTGGAAAGATCTCGCTGAGGCCTTCGTGAAGCAGTACCAGTATAACATGGACATGGCTCCAAACCGCACTCAGTTGCAACATATGGCTCAGACAGCAAAAGAAGGCTTCAAAGAGTACGCTCAGAGGTGGCGTCAGCTAGCTGCCAGGGTGCAACCACCCCTGTTAGAGAATGAGATGGCCGATATGTTTATGGGTACTCTCCAGGGGGTATTTCTTGAGAGACTGGCGTCGAGTTCTGCTACAAAGTTCAACGATATTGTCATTGCGGGAGAAAGGGTGGAAACGCTGTTGAAAATGGGGAAGATACAAGACCCCAATGCTAGTAGTTCAAGTGGAGCGAGGAAAGCTTTTAGTGGACCTCCGAGAAGGCGAGAAGGTGAGACCAATGCGGTATTTGGCCGAAGCCAGGGCCGGGGTTACAGGAGACCTTATGGGCATGTGGCTGCCGTCACCATTCCTGCAGCTCCCGTACAACAAACGCTATCTCCACCACAACAGCAACAACAACAACCTAGAGCCAACTACCAGCAAAGACCGTATCAGCCGAGGCCGACTCGCCCAGCCAACAGAGTGATTGAGGCTATTCCGATGACATATGCTGCCTTGTTGCCGAGATTACTAGACTTGAACCTTATTCAATTGAGGACTTTGGCACCACCACCTCCTGGAGAGCTTCCAGCTGGTTATGATGTCAACGCGCGATGCGCTTTTCATTCAGGGGCACCCGGGCACTCAACCGAGAAGTGCAGGGCACTACATCACAAAGTTCAAGATCTCGTGGATTCAAAGGCAATCAACTTTGCACCTCCACCGAATGTCCACTCGAACCCTATACCTCATCATGGAGGGGCAAGAGTTAATGCTATTGAGGGTGATGACAAGTTGAGTTTGGTACTGAGTATTGACGAGGTCAAGACGCCGTTGAAGGTGGTGAAAGAGAGAATGTTGAAGGGTCAAGTATTTCCTGGTTGTTCTCTCGATTGTGGAGACTGCGCGAGTGTTGGGAATGGTTGCGAGAAATTGAAGACGGGTTTGCAAGAGTTGATTGATGATGGATCTCTGCAATTTAGCAAAATTAGTAATGAAGAGGCTGATGATGTGTCAACTATTACTATCTTCTACGATGAATCTGATATGCCCGTCAGGCGAGGGCCGGTTACCGTTTACGCTCCTCAGACTAGTCCTGTGACTATAACTGTACCTGGGCCAGTGCCGTATAATGATGATAGAGCCGTTCCGTGGCATTATGGTTCTGATGTCTATGTGGCGGAACAGAAGATGGAAAGCAGACCTGTTGCTGACCCAACTATTGAAAATGTGGGAGGTGTTGGAGGTTTTACTCGAAGTGGCCGTTTGTTTGCTCCTCCTGCACTGAGAAAGGATTCTGAGGCTGAAACTTCGTCTAAAGACAAAGGAAAACAGGCTGTGAATGATGAGACGAATACCCCGGTGGATGGGCAGGGGACTTTTGAAAAGGAGGTAGAAGAGTTTATGAAGATCATCAAAAGGAGTGACTACAAGGTGGTTGACCAATTGAATCAGACGCCTTCAAAGATTTCTATCTTGTCACTGTTGATGTGTTCTCCTGCTCACCGAGAAGCCTTGCTGAAAGTTCTTCAAATGGCCTATGTTCCTCAAGAGATTACGGTCAATCAACTCGAAGCTGTTGTCGGGAGTGTCAATGCTAGCCATGGCTTGGGCTTCACTGACAGGGATCTCACTTTGGAAGGAAGGAATCACAATAAAGCACTGCATATCACGATGGAATGCAGGGGCGCTGTGTTATCTCATGTTCTGGTGGACACAGGCTCATCTTTGAATGTGCTCCCGAAAAAGGCGTTGATGAAGCTTGACATTGATGGGGTTATCCTGACACCGAGTGATCTGGTGGTTAAAGCTTTCGATGGTTCAAGAAGATCAGTTTTCGGAGAGGTTGAGTTGCCTGTCAAAATAGGCTCTCAAGTCTTCAAGAGTGTCTTCTATGTCATGGATATCCAGCCTGCGTATAGTTGCTTGTTGGGCAGACCGTGGATACACGCAGCTGGAGCTGTCACCTCAACCCTACACCAAAAGCTTAAGTATGTGGTGGACGGTCAAGTCATCACAGTTTGCGGGGAAGAAGATATATTCGTCAGCCATTTGTCGACATTCAAATACGTGGAAATGGACGGAGAAATTCACGAGACTTTGTGCCAAGCGTTTGAGGCAGACGTCAGTATCTTGACTCCAGTGAAGAAGAACAACGAAGGCACGTCAATTCATTCTTACCGGGAAGCAAAAGAGGCCGTCCTATCAGGCAACGCCCAGGGCTGGGGCAAGCTACTGGAGGTGGAAAAGAAGGGTGATAAATTCGGCTTAGGGTATCAACCTGGAGGGTCTACTCAGAGGGGTAAAGCTATTTCATTCACAAGTGCTGGGTTGCTCAACCGTGATCAAATCTGTATGGCAAGTCAAGACGGGGATGGTGACCGAGACTGGGACAACAACTGGATCCGCCCGTGTGCACCCGGCGAGGAGCTAGGAAATTGGTCTGCTGAAGACATTGTTCAAGTCACCTGGCTCTCAAAGTAATTGTTTTGTTTCCTTTTATCTAGCATACTGCATTGTCAAATCCAGCATTCTGCCCAAGATGCTTGGATCCATTGTATTGGGCCACCATGTTTGTTTCGCATTGTTATTTTACCATGAAATAAAAGGACATTTTCAGACAAACCGCGTTCTCTTTCTTTGTTTTTAAACTTTTTCATAAAATCAATATAAAAATGGCAATGTGTTTTTCATTTTTGTGCTTTGTGTTAGCGTCTCTTTTCAAAATAAGCAGATTCTGAATAAGCACATCATTTGTGCAGTGCCGATCATCCGGATTCCACGGATAACGTTCCTGCTATGACTATGCATGACTTTGATAATCCAGTCTACCAAGCTGATGAAGGGGTTGAGGAAGACTGTGACCTCCCTGAAGAATTGGTCAGATTGTTGAAACAAGAGGAACGGGTTATTCAGCCTTATCAAGAAGAGATTGAGACCATCAACATTGGCAGTGAAGATGCAAAGAAAGAGATCAAGATAGGGGCCAATCTGCAGGCCGACGTCAAACAAGAGCTGATCAGTATGCTGAGAGAGTATGTGGATATCTTTGCTTGGTCATATCAAGATATGCCAGGGTTGGATACCGATATCGTGATGCATAAGTTACCCCTGAGAGCAGACTGCCCTCCTGTAAAGCAAAAATTGAGAAGAACTCGCCCGGATATGGCGATGAAGATCAAAGAGGAGGTGCAAAAGCAGTGGGATGCCGGATTCCTTGCCGTGACTAGTTACCCGCCTTGGGTAGCTAACATCGTACCAGTACCTAAGAAGGACGGCAAGGTCCGAATGTGCGTTGACTACAGAGATTTGAACAGAGCAAGCCCAAAGGATGATTTTCCGTTGCCACACATCGACGTGTTGGTCGACAATACTGCTCAATTCTCAGTGTTCTCCTTCATGGATGGATTCTCCGGTTATAATCAGATAAAGATGGCGCCGGAGGACATGGAGAAGACAACGTTCATTACCCCGTGGGGAACATTCTGCTATAAGGTCATGCCCTTTGGTCTGAAGAATGCCGGGGCAACTTATCAACGGGCGATGGTCACGCTGTTCCATGACATGATCCACAAGGAGATCGAATGTTATGTGGATGATATGATTGCAAAGTCCAAAGACGAAGAGGAGCATTTGGTTAATTTGAAGAAGCTGTTTGACAGATTGATCAAGTACAAGCTGAGGTTGAATCCGAACAAGTGCACCTTCGGGGTGCGTTCCGGAAAATTGCTGGGTTTCATTGTAAGTCAAAGGGGAATTGAGGTAGACCCTGCTAAAGTGAAAGCTATTCAAGATATGCCTGCACCAAAAACAGAAAAAGAAGTCCGCGGGTTTTTAGGTAGATTGAACTATATTTCTCGGTTCATATCTCACCTAACTGCCACGTGTGAACCGATCTTCAAACTGCTAAGAAAAGAGCAAACAGTCAGGTGGAATGATGATTGCCAAAGAGCTTTCGACAAAATAAAAGAATACTTGCAGGAACCTCCAATTCTGATGCCTCCGGTGGAGGGGAGACCGTTAATCATGTACTTGACCGTGTTAGAAGGGTCGATGGGGTGTGTGCTCGGCCAACATGACGAGTCTGGTCGAAAAGAGTACGCCATTTATTACCTTAGCAAAAAGTTTACCGACTGTGAATCCCGATACTCACTGCTCGAGAAAACTTGCTGCGCTTTGGTATGGGCTGCTCGCCGACTGAGGCAGTATATGTTGACCCATACTACACTTCTCATTTCCAAGATGGATCCTGTCAAGTACATCTTTGAGAAACCAGCATTGACCGGAAGGGTTGCTAGATGGCAGATGATTTTAACTGAATACGATATCCAGTACACTTCTCAGAAAGCCATCAAAGGAAGCGTATTGTCGGATTACCTTGCTCAGCAACCTCTTGAGGATGACTATCAGCCGATGAGATTTGATTTCCCTGATGAGGACATCATGTACCTCAAAACAAGTGATTATGAGGAACCACTTCCGGAGGAGGGGCCTGACCCTGAATCCAGATGGAAGTTGATGTTTGATGGGGCCGTCAATATCAATGGTCGTGGAGTTGGTGCCGTACTCATTAATCCTGAAGGTGTTCACTTACCCTTCGCTGCCAGAATTACTTTTGGCTGCACCAACAATGAAGCGGAATACGAGGCGTGTATAATGGGAATAGAGGAGACAATTGATCTTCGGATTAAGAACCTCGATATATTCGGAGATTCGGCCCTCGTCATTAACCAAATTACCGGCAAGTGGTATACACATCAAGAGCATCTAATTCCGTACAGGGATTATGCTAGAAAACTGTTGACATTCTTCACAACAGTTGAACTCAAATACATACCACGTGACGAAAATCAATTTGCCGATGCTTTGGCTACTCTCTCTTCGTCGATTAAAGTCATGTGTTGGAACTTTGTGCCTAGAATTGACATCTCCAGGCTTGACTCTCCAGCTTATGCTTTCTCTGTAGACGCCGTGTCTGACGAGAAACCTTGGTATTTTGATATCAAATTGTTCCTGGAGAAGCAAGAATACCCAACAGGGGCATCTTCCAAAGACAGAAAGACCTTGAGACGACTTGCTGCTAGTTTCTTCTTGAACACAGATGGGGTTTTGTATAAGAGGAACTTTGACATGGTCTTGCTCAGATGCGTGGATAGACACGAAGCAAGCCTGTTGATGCAGGAAGTCCATGAAGGATCTTTTGGTACCCATGCAGGAGGGCATGCCATGGCAAAGAAACTGCTGAGATCAGGGTATTACTGGATGACAATGGATGCAGACTGTTGTTCATTCGCTCGTAAATGCCACAAGTGCCAAATATATGCAGATAAAGTGCATGTTCCTCCTAACCCGCTCAACGTCATGTCATCTCCTTGGCCTTTCTCTATGTGGGGCATTGACATGATCGGGAAGATTGAGCCAACTGCTTCGAACGGTCATCGCTTCATTCTGGTCGCGATCGATTACTTTACCAAGTGGGTAGAAGCGGCGTCTTATGCCAACGTCACTCGTCAAGTGGTGGCAAGATTTCTGAAAAGAGATATCATATGCAGATATGGAGTGCCCGAAAGGATCATTACTGATAATGGTTCTAATCTCAACAACAAGATGATGGCAGACTTATGCCGGGACTTCAAAATACAGCATCACAATTCTTCTCCTTACCGACCAAAGATGAATGGTGCGGTAGAGGCAGCTAACAAGAACATAAAGAAGATTGTGCAGAAAATGGTTGTCACCTACAAAGATTGGCATGAGATGCTACCGTTTGCTTTGCATGGGTACCGAACGTCGGTCAGGACGTCGACAGGGGCAACTCCCTTCTCTCTAGTGTATGGCATGGAAGCAGTCCTGCCTGTTGAAGTCGAGATTCCTTCACTGCGTGTGATGATGGACGTCAAACTGGATGAGGCTGAATGGGTGCGTGCTCGTTACGATCAGCTATGTCTAATTGAGGAAAAGAGATTAGCGGCTATCTGTCATGGTCAGCTTTATCAGAGGAGAATGAAGCGAGCATTTGATCAACGAGTACGTACTCGAGAGTATCAAGTGGGAGAGCTTGTGTTGAAGAGGATCGTTCCTCCAGGTTCAGATACCAGGGGCAAGTGGACCCCAAACTACGAAGGACCATTCATAGTGAAGAAAGTCTTCTCAGGAGGAGCGCTGATGCTCACCACTATGGATGGAGAAGACTTCCCATCTCCTGTTAACTCGGACGCAGTTAAAAAATACTTCGCATAAAGAGACCCGCTGGACGCAAAAACAGAATGTAAGTCCAGGCAAGAAAAGGGCATCCCGGCGAGCTAAAAACAGAATAAAAAAGCTCGGGCAAAAATTAGGGAAATGAATAAAAAAAAATGTACACCCGCTGAGTTGAAAAGCCACATTGGACAGCTCAGGCAAAAAAAGGGTATCCCGGTGGATTGAAAACCCGAGAGGGCGGTCCACGCAAAATAAGGGAATAAGCGAACAACTTTGATCCGAGTTATCTGAACCACGTCATCGTTTCGTACAGTTTGACAATATCAGAAGGATAGGAAACAGTCCCCTCATCCTCTCAGAAAGCCAAAACAGAATGGAGAGTCTTGAAGACATGCAGGTCATAGCAGAAATGGAACTCCTTGAAATGCCGTGTACATTGCCATTAGGATAGTTTCTTTTTCTCAATTTTGTAGTGGTCACCTCTTTCCAGGTGGTTGCTTCGTGATGTAAATCTTTGCCTATTCAGAGGCCATTCAATAAAAATATTATTCAGTCAAAAAAAGTTGTGTGTGTTTATTTTTGTTTGCAAAATGTCCTGAATTTTTGGCAAAAATAGCATTGCATTTAAACATGGTGATAATTTTGAAAAGAAAAACTGACATGCGGGGAAACTGTAGCCCTCTTTGAGTGTCGGGTGACGATGGATGAACCGATCATTCCATGCAAATCCCCGGGACACGCGTGTGTTTTCTGTTGTTGCAGGATGGCGTCACATTCTCTCAAGCAATTTAATACTCCCCGGCAGAGTACTTCTCCGGCAAGGTATCTCCCCAGCCGAGTACTTCCCCAGTAGGGTATCTCCCCAAGCAGAGATTCCTTTTCCCAGCAGGTATCTGAAGCCTGGCATCTCCAGCAGAGATTTTTCTCCAAGCAAGCCTTGGCAGCAGCCCCAAGCAAGCTTTTCTTCCCCAGTGAAGTAGCAGTTCATTCTTCCCCAGCGGAGTATATCCAGCAAGTGCCGGAGAGCCTGACATCATCAGAGATGGAATTAGTAGTCCATTATCCCCATCAGAGTATGCCTATCAGGTGCCTGAAAGCCTGATATCCCCTCAGAGTCTTGTGTTATCAGATGTTCTCCCCAGTCAGAATATTTGCCCAAGAAATTTCCTCAGCCTAGTCTGAAGATGATCCTGTCCCCACAGAATTCATATTTGATTTTCACCTCCGACAATGGAGTATTCCCCAGTAAAGTCGCCGAACTTTAGGTATTTGATGATGCAACCAGGTATTCATCACCTCAGTCAGAGACGTGTATCCAGACCTCTAGACTTGTCTTCCCCTGCAGAGTCGTATCTCTTGTTGCCGATCAGGCATCCGTTTGTTGCTCGTCTGCAATCTTCAACACTTGTATGTGTTATCTCTAAACAGAATTATCCCCAGCAGTAATGTATCAGGTGTTATTGCTGCTCGTTTGCATCTTTCAACACTCGTATGTGTTAGCTCGGTGGTATTGCTCGTTTGCTTTCCCCAGTAGAGAAAGTCGCCAGTACTCGTCTGTGCTCGCATCTTTATTTGATGCTCATCCTTTTCAGCACTCGTCCGTGCCTTTTCCCCAGCAGTTTCCTCTTTATTTGAGGTATTCAACCAGCACTCGTCTGTGCTCGCATCTTTATTTGATGCTCATCTCCTTGCAGCACTCGTCCGTGCCTTTTCCTCAGCAGATTCCTCTTTATTTGAGGTACTCCCTAGCAATCGTCCGTGCTAGCATCCCTATTGGATGGCCGTCCGCAGCTCTTGGCACTCGTTCGTGCTTGTTATTATTTGAAGTTTTCTTCCCAGCGAAGTTGCCGGCACTCGTCTGTGCGCGCATCTTCATTTGGTGCCCGTCCGCATCCCTGCAGCACTCGTCCGTGCATTTTATTTTCGATTCCTCTTTATTTGAAGCGTATCCCCGGGAAAGTGGAGTCTGTATCTACTAGCACTCGTCCGTACTCGCATCTTTATTTGATGCTCGACCGCCTCTCTTGGCACTCGTATGGGTTCGTTACTCCTTCGAAGATTGCTCGTCCGTATCTTTCGGCGCCCGTCCGTGCCTGTTGCTGTTGCTCGTCTGCAACTCTTCAACACTCGTCCGTGTTCTGATATGATTTTGGTTGTTGCTCGTCTGCAAATTCCAGCACTCGTCTGTGCTTGGAGATGTCCCCAGCTCGTCTGCAACTCCTCAGCACTCGTCGGTGACTTGATACGAATTCTCCGTTGTTGCTCGTCTGCAACTCCTCAGCACTCGTCTGTGCCTCGATATGTATTCCCTTTTGTTGCTCGTCTGCAACGGTTCAGCACTCGTCTGTGCTTGTTTGAAGCTCGTCTGCTTTTATCCCCCCAGAAGTCGTTTGTGTTCTGAAGCTCGTCTGCTTTGCCTGGATACTCGTCTGTATCGTCCTCAGCACTCGTCCGTGCTAGCTTGCATCTGAATGTGAAGATTTGCCGTTTATCCTGATATTTCTGTGACTACTTCAAATGCTCGTCTGTGTTTGAACTCCCGGTGTTCGTCTATACCAGTGGCTGATACTCGTCTGTATCATCGCCTGAAGCACTCGTTTGTGTTTCTCAGATCATCGTTTGATACTCGTCTGTATCATTGACTTGGGACACTCGTCTGTGTTATCTTGATGATCATCCAATACTCGTCTGTATTGAAGAGGTTTCGAATCCTGACAGTGGGAATTAAATGCCAAAATGGTTACCGGTCCTGGCGTAACAGGAAGATCCGAAGGAGGCTCGTCTGTCTCAAGCACCAATCATGGTTGCTGCGCCTGGCGTAACGGGTTTGCTCAGAAGACTCGTCTGTCTTATGCCATATATCCGCGGATAATATATGAAGAAGGTTCGTCTACCTTGGTTGCATGTCTATCCCACAGACTTATATGCATTTCCGGAACCTGCGTAAGGGTTATCCGAAGAAGACTCGTCCGTCTTATTCCACTTATCTGCGTAAGGATTAGTGAAGGAGATTCGTATATCTCAGGATACTTTGAAGTTCCTTTAGGGCTCGTACGTCCAGCTCCTGGCGTCACAGGATTGTTCGAAGACTCGTCTGTCTCAAGTTATGGTTATTAAGGTATTGTTGAGGGCTCGTACGTCCAGCTCCTGGCGTCACAGGATTGTTTGAAGACTCGTCTGTCAACATGTTGTTATTTCATATATCAGTTTCAACTTGGAAGAAGCTCGTCCGTTTCTTTCTCCCATGCAGTCCCCAGAGCGTCATCTGGTTGGGTTTATTTCCCAGTGTTGCATTCTTCGTCAGAGTGCAAATTTCTGGTCTTTTTGGTATTCAATCACAGTTTATCCTGAATGTTCGATAGTCCGTACTATCGCCCTTTTCAGATTAACAGTTGATTGAATAGGGGCAGCTGTAACACCCCAAATTTGCCCTCTTCATTTTAAGCATCATATCGCATCATAATCATCATAACATATCATGTCTTTAGCATTTTTGCATAGAAAAATGAAGCATAACACTTACATGTGCTAGCATAAGGCATATGACCATCTGGAAGGTTTGAAGCACTGCAAATAAAAATCGAGAACATGGTGACCAGGCAAAAATTTCACAGGAACACTCTGCACAAGCTCTGTATCATGTTCAAAGCTTAAAAAAAAGAAAGAAAGGATCAAAATCAGCTTGAAACGGCGGGCGCCGATGCATTTTTGAGGTTTCCCTCCAAAAAGGGGGAAATTCAAATTTTGCATGCGTTAACCGGTTAACGCATATGGTTAACCGGTTAACAGCTGCGAAATTTGAATTTCCAGCAGCAAATTTCAGCATGTGTTTTGGCTCCATTTTCCAATTTTCTGAATTTTATTCATTTGAATTTCATTTGAATTTGAGAAGGATCTAGAGCATGTGTCCAATCCTCATTCCAACCCTAAAACCTAATCATATTACCAAACCACATTTTTTGGATCCCAAACCAAAATTTTGGGCCCCAACCCTAAACCATATTTATTCCATTTCCCTCCAAACCAAAGGAACCCCCCCTCATTTTTCACTCTCATTCTGAATTTTCATTGCTCTCACTCACAATTCTCTCACTTTTCTCTCCCAATTTTCCAAATTACTCAAAGTTCCTCTTTGAAGATCACACAACCTTGCCTTGAGGTGTGTAGATCTTGGAACTAGACCTCCATCCATAGCTTCCTTGCATCATTTTGCTGGTTTAATTGGTGGTTCAGATCTGGTTTGGGATCTAGAGGTGCTTTTGGATCAAAATTCTGCATCAAGAGCTTGATCTTGCATTTATTTTGCATGGAGGGTGGAGATTAGCATCGGATCTTCAAGGTTTTGCGCGAGATCTATCATTTTCAGCATAATCAACAATTACCAAAGCATACCTCCGCTTTGTAGGTTGGTTTAATTTCAGATCCAACTCTGTTTTTAGCTTATTTGCATTGCTTGTGCTTTAGATCCACCATGTGTTTGTGTAATTGATTGTGTTGCATGATTTGATTGGTTGTTTAGTAACCGGATCCGATTGTTATTGTTCATGAGCATAATGTTATGGATTGATGTGCATTGATCTATTTTTCCATGTATAATTGAGTGCTGGTCTGGTGCAGCTTATTTGAATAAGCTGTTTTGAGATGCTGTTTCTGCAGGAATTTGTTGCTGTTTTTACAGTGTTAACCGGTTAACGCATATGGTTAACCGGTTAACGCCCTGTTTTTCTGCGTATTTTGTGCAGGTTTGAGTTGGTTAACCGGTTAACTCATATGGTTAACCGGTTAACACTGATGCAGAATGGTTTTTTTGGGGCTGTTTTGAATTTGTTTGATCCCTTTGCTTGTCTTGATTGCATTGAATCATTGTATGATCATTAATCATGATATTTTAGGGTGTTTGCTTGCTGGTTGATGTATGCTTGCATGTTTTCGACGCGTAGGTCGTGCATTTGCAATGTCGGCATGTCGTTTGGTTTTCATTTGCAAGCACCTTTGAGCATGACTAATTCTATGGTTTGTGTTGAGTGAGTTGCTGGATTTTTGCTAACATTTCAGGGGCTCATGGTAAGAGAAGTGTGGATGTTTATCCACATTTCAACTTTTTCATCTTTCCTCTTTTGGTTATTTGAACTAACCCTTTTGATTGTTGGGCTTAGGCCTTTCTTATCCCTTCTTCTATCTTCTTTCTTCCTTCTTCATTAGGATAGTAGACCTCACAAACCTAGGAACTCTATGCATGTTAACTTAGGATAGAAACTTCCCTCTAGTTTTTTCCTTTTGGTTCCTTTTGGTTCTCTTTCTCTTCTCATCTCATAACACTTAAAAAACACTTTAATAAATGTGAAGCGATGCATTGATCCATAGCCTTATTCCATGAGGTATGCTTGTAGTCTTCCCATCTTGGGATAGTACATGTTTACCTTGTGATGCACAAGTCTGATCAAGGAATCTCCTTCATAAAAGAAAAGCATAAAAAACACTTCTTCATTGTAAATAATCAAAACACTTAATAATTAAACAAGTTAGTGAGCCTAGGCCCTAATCTTTGGGCTCGAGTTTTGGGGATCTTCTCCTTACTTGAGTGTGCTTGTTCTATTATTCCATCTTGGAATGTAGTGACAAGTGCACATTCCATTGGTGAGAGCTTGAGTTCACTTCCTTGTGGCACACTCATAAAAGTTTCTAAAAATCACAAACAAACAATAAACGTCTTTCCTTCGGGAATTCTTTTCTCATCTCCTTCGCTCCGTACGCGAACTTGCTCCTACTTGTCACTTTGCAAGACGGTTACGCACTCGTCGTCCGAGCCTGCAACACCTGAGCAATGGCATAGGCAGTTCAAGCCTTAATTCACAAGCAATTTCCTTTTAGTACCCCTAGTTAGGGGAACTACGGCGTCTCTGATCCTCATTATCCTGATGAGGTACGTAGGCAGCGGGGTAGGGCCCGTTCGAGCACAATCTTTATTTTCCCTACATTTTTCCTTTTCTTTTCTTTTCTCAGTTTATTTTCCAGTCTATTTCTTTCTTTTGCTGCAGTTTTCATACCCTCACCCTTTGAAACAGTTTCTTTTGCAAGCGTGGATCCCGTCGGGTACGGCGGACGATCTGGGTGCTAATACCTTCCCAGGTCGTAACCGACTCCCGAACTCAGTCTCTTTGGTTCGCAGGACCCGTGTCCTTCCTTCTTTTCTTCTGGTTTGTGCAGCATTACCATTCCCGTCCTTTCGGGATAAAAATGCCTGGCTGGCGACTCTTTTCTTTTTTCCGCGCCACTTTCGCGTTTGTACCAGGATGGAAATCCTCGGGAGCGACAATGGTCACCAAAGGGATCGTCTTAGGACATATAGTTTCCGAAAAAGGTATAGAGGTAGATAAAGCAAAAATAGAAGTCATAAGAATCTAAAACCGCCAAAGACTATCAGGGAGATAAGAAGTTTTCTTGGACATGCCGAATTTTACCGACGTTTTATCAAGGATTTCTCCAAAATAACAAAGCCCTTAACTGGTCTTTTAATGAAAGATGCTGAATTTATCTTCGACGAAAAATGTACTGAAGCATTTAATCTTCTGAAGCAAGCTCTGATTTCAGCACATATAATGAAACCCCCTGATTGGTCAGAACCGTTTGAGATAATGTGTGACGCCAGTGATTATGCTGTTGGAGCCATT
Source organism: Lathyrus aphaca (assembly GCA_963966055.1). Classification (NCBI taxonomy): domain Eukaryota; kingdom Viridiplantae; phylum Streptophyta; class Magnoliopsida; order Fabales; family Fabaceae; genus Lathyrus; species Lathyrus aphaca. The sequence goes on along the minus strand of OZ014519.1, from coordinate 20,475,676 downwards.
CTAGGTCAAAGAAAAGACAAAAAGTTACATGTAATTTATTATGCCAGTAGAACCCTAGACGCTGCACAGCTCAATTACGCAACAACCGAAAAAGAGCTCCTAGCTGTAGTTTTTGCAATAGACAAATTTAGATCTTATCTAGTAGGAGCCAAGATTATAGTTTATACCGACCATGCTGCCATTCGTTACTTACTAAGCAAAAAGGATGCCAAGCCTAGGTTACTTCGATGGATTCTATTATTGCAAGAGTTTGATTTGGATATCCGTGATAAGAAAGGCACTGATAATGTGGTAGCTGATCACCTATCTAGGCTAGAATACCTGAAACCTGACTCAGTACCCATAAATGACGATTTTGCCTATGATAGACTGATAGCCCAACTGGAAACTATTGAAGATGATAACCCAGACCCTCATGAGCATCCTAACCAATCCTTAGCTATAAGTAATGTACCTTGGTATGCAGACTTTGTTAATTATCTAGTTGTTGACATCATACCCCCTGATCTAAACTACCACCGGAAGAAGAAGTTCTATAGTGATGTGAGAAACTTCTATTGGGACGAACCATTTCTTTTCAAGAGAGGTAAAGATGGCATTTTCCGCCATTGTGTTCCAGAATAAGAGGTAAATAATATAATTGAGCATTGTCACTCTGCACCCTATGGTGGACATGCGAGCACATCTAAGAACTACGCCAAGATTCTTTAAGCTGGCCTATTTTGGCCTACTATGTGGCGTGATGTCCATGCTTTCATTGTCAAGTGTGACAGATGCCAACGCACAGGAAATATTTCAAGACGTAATGAAATGCCGTTAAGAAATATCCAAGAAGTAGAACTCTTCGACGTATGGGGTATAGACTTTATGGGACCGTTCCCACCATCTTTTGGAAATCAGTACATCTTAGTAGCTGTTGACTACGTGTCCAAATGGATTGAAGCTATCGCCGCACCCACGAACGACACCAGAGTAGTCACCAAATTATTCAAAAATTATATATTTCCCAGGTTTGGAACACCCCGTTTAGTCATAAGTGATGGAGGATCACACTTCATATCGAGAATATTTGATAAACTTTTAAGCAAGTATGGAGTTAAGCATAGAGTAGCAACACCATACCACCCACAGACCAATGGACAAGTGGAAATATCTAATAGGGAGATCAAACAGATCCTCGAGAAGACTGTCTCTATATCTAGAAAGGATTGGTCACAGAAACTTCAAGAAGCATTATGGGCCTATAGAACCGCTTTCAAAACCCCTATAGGGACAACCCCTTATCAACTGGTCTATGGAAAATCATGTCACTTACCTTTTGAATTGGAGCATAAGGCCTATTGGGCCATAAAAACTTTGAATTTGGATTACTTGACAGCTGGTGAGAAACGTATCCTTGACATCCACAAATTAGAAGAGCTCAGACAATCCGCCTACGAAAATGCCATCATATACAAAGAAAGAACAAAAGCTTGGCATGACAAAAGAATCATAAGAAGAGACTTCAAAATAGGCGATCCTGTTCTCTTGTTTGATTCTAGGTTACGACTTTTTCCAGGAAAACTTCGTTCGAGATGGACTGGCCCTTTCGAAGTATCTAAGATCCTAAGATCCGGTGCTATTGAAATCAAGAACCAAACATGTAAACCGTTCATCGTCAATGGACAGAGGTTGAAGCCCTACGAAGGAGGTGACATTCCAACAACATACACCTGCCATACTCTGAGTGATCCACCATATCCTTCCAATGATGTTTAAAAATCGGTCGTCGAGCTAATGACGTTAAACAAGCGCTGCATGGGAGGCAACCCATGGTTTTCTTATTTATGTAATTTTTATTTATTTTTACTTTATTTTAATTTGTTTATTTTGTTATTATGTCAGGACTAACGATTGAATGTTTTATGTGCTTTCAGGACTTGTTTGCTAACCTTGTACAGAATGCAGAACCCTGATGACATGCACGTGGCCTTTAGAGACGACGCATAGAGAGAGCGTTACTATGTCCACATGAGACGCCCTATGGCTCCTACCAGGTACCCTGACCATGACTGCATGGATGCCTTGGGGATAGATCCAAGCGTCAGATTCTTATGCCATCAACTCCAGTGGGACCAGTTTGACGACAGGAACAACACTTATAGGAACTTGACTCTTGATTTCCTCAGCTCGTTTCATCATGACCCTTGGGCTGGACCCGATGGACTCGTTGTTTTCAGGTTGTTCGGGATTGACTACTCCTTCTCTCACAAAGAGTTTGGTGATTTACTAGGTTTCCAGACTACTCCTGATGCTATTCCAGAGACACTGATGGGGTATTTTATGAGCAGAGAAGTGGAAAATTTTTGGTCTAAAATATCAGGTGGAGGAAGCCAAGATCCTTCCACCCAGTTTTCTCAGGTAATCCACAACCCTGCGTTAAGGTACTTCCAGATGATTCTAGCACATTCTTTCCTAGGGTTTCCAGATATAGAGACCTTGCTAAGTGAAGAGGAGATTTTCCTACTGTTTTGTGCGACTCAGTCTCGCTCAGTTGCTTGTGGCAACTTTCTGTTGAAGGGCCTTGCTAGTGTTGCCAGATCATCCGTAGGCATCATACATGTCGGTGGGATTGTTACACAGATAGCTACTGCATTGGGTTTGTCTCGCAAATTATTGCACCTCAGGACCTTCTGCTGCTACACCACCCTGGATGTTGATTTTTGTCTTGACATAGGACTGATGAGGAGGGCTTCTTTTGAGCCCAACATGTTTAGATTACTGATCGACGGCGAAGCGATACACTACTTTACATTACCAGATCCGCTGATGACCAGTGTCCATGATCCTGCCAATTGGAGTTATGCTCTAGAGGGTTATGGAGAGACTGTCGAAGAGCCGAAATCGCCTCCCGCCGCTGAGTACACTCCTACACCTCTTACTCCCCGAATCACTGTTATGTCTAACAATATGTCTCTGCAGCCGCCTGACCTACAAACACAGATTTATGAGCTCCGTAAGGAGACTGCCCTGCTCAAGCAGGAAGTGGCGGACTTGGAATTACAGATTCAGGTTTCTGATCTCACTCATGCCTCAGAGGCCGATGCTCTATATCAGGAGATTGAAGAGCTTCGGAGGGAGATAGATGAGATTCGTGGATCAAGCCAGGAGAAGAAGCCTACCACATGATTCATTCTACACTGAAGATGCTACCCTAGTATTTAATTTCCTTTTATATGCTTTATTTTATTTTTCGCATCTCTAGACATATCTTATATTATTGCATCTATTACATTTTCTTTTTCATGTACTTTGATTTTACCATATATATTATTTCATGCACTAATCTCATTTTTTCTTTTTTTTCATTTTATTTTATTTTATACCCAATAATGAAAAAAAAAGGGAACAAAAATATTTTTACAATCACACGTCGCACCATCTTCCTCTAACCCTGTTGCAGGTGCTGCTCCTGGATTCTATGTCACCGAGGATATGTGGCGTGATATGACAGCTAGAGAGGAAAGGCGAGACGGCCTTCTCTCTACTATTTCACAACAACTGACGGACAACATGAGCTTCATGCAACAATCGCGATTGGTTTCGGATCGTGCTTATAGCAACGTTTGTCGTACCTTGAACGATATCTCATTAGAGCAGAACCGTCAGAGAGAGTTCAACCGCCGGCACTACCATCTTGTAGAGTCCACTCAAGGTTCCATCTTAGGTAACCTTCGAGAGGTCCGGGGTGCTCAGGCTGCTTTATCAGCACGACTCGACCGGAGGGACCAGCATCGTAGTAGATCCCGTCGTTCCAGACCATCACAACAGGACGGTGAGGGCACCAGTGCTCCTCCTCAGTAGTCTTTTTCAGGTTACCCCCCTTATCTTATTTCGAGACATTGGGGACAATGTTCGATTTAAGTGTGGGAGGGGATTTTATTGCTTTCTGTCATTTCCCTTTTTAGTTAATTATTTCCTTTCAGTTATTTCCCTTTTCAGTAATTTATTTTTCTTAGATAATGCATGAGTCTGACGAGTCACCAATATAGTGTATTTTTAGTACATCTTCATTTTTTCCCATTTCCTTAGCCTTACCAGAAAATTTTAAAAAGAAAATAATGTTGTTTCACATGTTTTTTGGGCTTTGAAACAGGTTTAGATTAGGATGTGGTGACTTAGGTCAACTTTTTGAAACATCAGCACCATTTTAGCACCATAGACCTCTTGAATATAGGAATCACTCCTAAACCCCACCACCATGGCCTTTATTATCATTTAAAAAATTGTCCTAAGTAGTTTATTTTAGCAGTCAGCTCCGGCCTAAGCATGCTCTACGTAGGGGGCCGATGAACATAAGTGAATGATCCAGTGCTAATAAAAAAGAAAAAAAGGCAAACTCTGGTATAGGTCACCCTCACAAAGTCATTTAAACCGAAAAAAAAAGAGAAGAAAAAATTTTTTTGCCACAAAAAGAAAAAAAATTGCAAGTCACCTATTGTTAGTTGGTTCAGAGGTATCTGGCACTGAACTTGGTAGGGCGAATTACGATCCGATCCCCCGCAGCTACATTTAGGCGAAATAAAAACAGGTTTACACATGCTTATGTGCCAGAAACCTTATGTTATGGATCAGAATCACTAACCGGTCACTCTACTATGAAGCATGTACGGATAACGGGCTTAATGTGATTGCGCCTGAATGAAAAGGACACAAAAAGATGAGAAGATAGGCCTAGGCATTGTGGGATGATATGGAGTGGTTAATACAGGATTGAAGTTTATGTTTGTGTTACTATGGTACCCTTGGTTCACTTAGTTAGTATCTGTCACTGCATCCTGACTTGAACTTAGAAGCCCTTTAGCCCAAAGACACGTGTTGACACCATATTTTCTTGAGCTTTAATGTTTGCTTGAGGACAAGCAAAGGTTTAAGTGTGGGAGAATTTGATCACACTAAATTTCACCGTATTTCTGACTCCGATTTCGCATGCATTCTTAGCTTTTATTGTTATTTTGTTATGTTATTACTTTGTTTTCTTTTGTTTTCAGGTTTTTATTGTAATCGGGGCTTGAATCGAGAAAAGGAGCGAAAAAGGAGTGGAAACGGACGAAAACCTAGAAATTCAGCGTTTTGCACTTACGGCACCCACCGTGGCGGGCGCCATGGGGTTAGCCATGACGTGGCCACGTCTCAAGACCACTCCACAACTGCCAAGACCCACGATCCCCACTCTTCCATTCCCTATGAGTACTATGGCGGGCGCCATAGGCCTGTGGCGGGCGCCACAAGGCAAAAAGTCAGTTCCCTCCACTTTTTAGTGGAGGGGCGTCCTGGTCATTTCCCGCTTTTAGTTTTCCTATAAATAGGACTTTAGTTTTTCGTTTTTCTTCATCCAAACTTAGATTTCTCTAGGCATATATCAGTTTCAAAGCAGTTACCATTCCACATCGGGGTGTTTCTGCAATCGAGTGAATCGAGTCTGTAATCTGTCTGTGTGATCGAGTCTTGAAGCACTCTGGAGGAAGTTAATCCTGCCGCCATTTTAATTCCAGTTCGTATTTTACTTTTCTGCATTGCTTTACTTTATTTATTTCTCACACTGCTTTACTTTCATTTATTATCCGCACTCGCACTTTACTTTATTTATTTCCCGCACTCGCTTTACTTTCATTTATTACCCGCGCTTGCACTAAATTCCTTTATTTCCCGCACTCGCACTAAATTACTTTATTTCTCGCACTCGCACTAAATTCATTTACTTTCCGCACTCGTACTAAATTACTTTTATGAAAAATTATAAAAAGAATCTTTACTTTATCATGTCTAACTAATTCCATAAAGGTTAGGATGTAAGGATCGTAATTAAACCATTAATCCGTATAATTGTTCGTGGAAACACTTAATAGCTATTTTATCTTTCAATCTAATTGTTTTTAACTATTTCAAAAACAGCCAAAAGCTCTTTGTCTAGTTCATTAGGAATTTTTAGATTAAAAAGAAAAGAGATTTTAAAACGATTTTCGGACGCGTTATGAAGTTTAGAGTCTGGTTTGTAAGAACCTCTTTTTGCTAAGAAATCCAGGTTAAAGTACTTTTCAACTTAGTCAAGATACTACATTTCTTAAAAATAGGTTTACTACTCTAACGCAGTATGCACCTTTTTATTCGTGACAATAGGAGGGGTTGATTAGAGAGTACAACTCGGTTCTGAATACGCGAAAGCGACAGTTCCTGTTAAATTAGTTCTTTTCAAAGAAGAAAACATTGCCCATAAGTAGTTCCATTAACAAATACAGGATTATCATTGATTACGTGAATTTAATTCGAGCCTGTCTTTAATTTATTATTTAAAATTATCATTTTATTTACCATTGCACCCTTACTAAAACCCTTATATTTAGTTGCCTTAGATACACACCATAACAATAGGTACGATAGATTGACACTTGGTCTATGTGGATTTGACAATCTTTTATATTACTCTGACGTGTTCGTACACTTGCGAAAAACACGCATCAAAGCGCAGGAGACCCAAAAAGTCGAGGAAGCCATACCCATCCCTGTAGATGCTAACATGCAAGTCGCTCTAAGCATTTATCGCCCGGAGGATTTCTTCCTACCGGACCATGCCGAGAATCCGGGGTACTTCTCCTCCCATAGTCCATGGGAAAGTTTCCCTTCCGCAATGGTCATCTCGGGAGGAGGGTTCAATAAAATCACGGTCGGATCCGTGAAACGGAAATTCGACCAGCTGATTGCGAAGGGGCCCGCGCAAAACACCACCCTAGATCCACCAAGGGAAGGCTCGGTACCCCTTGCCTTTTACCGAGAAGAGCTCCTGGGAGGGGCGCCCAACACCAGCATTCCTCTGCTCATCCGGGCACGCATGGCAAATTTCGATGTGAGAAGAATCCTGGTGGACCAGGGCAGCTCCTGCGACATTATGTACTCCCAGCTATTTTCGACACTCCAGCTGAACGAGACACACCTAACTCCATACGTCGAATCATACCTGCAGGGTTTCAACGGAGCACTCTCCCGACCATGGGGCTATGTCGATCTATTTGTCACCTTCGGGGCAGGTGAGACAGCCAAGACGGTCAGGGTTCAGTTCCTAGTCGTGGACTTCCCGTCACTGTACCAATGCATCCTAGGACGGCCAACATTAGCCGAGCTAATCGCCGTGCCATCCACCGTCCACCTGAAGATTAAATATTAAACTACTTCAGGTAAGGTCGCCACATTACACGGAGACGTCGACGTTGCACGCAGGTGTTTCGAATCAGCATCAAAGGGTCTCAGCTCAATATCATACCAACCGAATCCTCCAACATCAAATTCTCCAGACGTTCCCAGGGCTTTCCCTCAGGTAGACTCGATCGACCTAGACTGCAGATTCTCGCACATATGCCCGACTTGGTGAAGCGACAACTAGAAGCTTGCCTCAGAGGGAACGCAAATCTATTTTCCTGGAGCGCCGCAGAAATGCCAGGGCTCGACCCCAAGACAGCCTGCCACCACCTCTCCATTGACCCAACACTCAAGGCGGTCGCTCAACGCAGAAGGAAGCAGTCGACCGAGAAAACTGAAGCAGTTAAATCTGCTGTTAAAGACCTCCTAGAGGCTAAATTTGTAACCGAGGCCAGGTACACGACCTGGCTTTCAAATGTTGTACTTGTGAAAAAATCTAATGGAAAGTGGAGAATGTGCGTTGACTATATCGATCTCAATCGGGCATGCCTGAAAGATGCATACCCTTTACCTAACATTGATAAATTGGTCGACAATTTGTCCGACTTCAAGCTATTGTCCTTCATGGACGCATACTCAGGGTATAATCAGATACCCATGGCCGTGTCTGAAAAAAAAATACACGGCCTTCATGACCGAATCGGGCAATTACTTTTACAACGTTATGTCCTTCGGTCTGAAAAACGCGGGCGCGACATTTCAGCGCATGATGAACAAAGTTTTCCGAGAAGAAATCGGAGATATGCTCGAAGTATACATGGACGGCATGATCTTCAAGTCTCAACAAGAAACGGACCACGCGTCCCACTTACGAAAAGTGTTCGATCAGGCACGAAAATGCAAAATGCGTTTCAACCCTGAGAAATGCACGTTTGGGGTCCGAGCAGGGAAGTTCCTCGGATTCTACCTGACCGAACGAGGCATCGAGGCCAACCCCGACAAATTTCGGGCATTCACGGAACTCCCGACTCCTACTTCTAAAAAATCCATACAGTCACTAAACGGGGTCCTCACCTCCCTCGCTCGGTTCGTAGCGAAATCCGCTCAACACGCTCTCCCCTTTTACAAGCTCCTCCGCAAAGAGGCAACTTTTGAATGGACAGAGGAGTGCGAGCTAGCGTTGTCCCACCTAAAAAGGGCACTAAGTGAACCCCCAGTCTTGTCTAGACCCGAAGAGGGGGAGGTACTTTATCTCTACCTTGTCGTTGCAAACGAGGCAGTAAGCGCGGCACTCGTACGCGACCTACCCGAGGGGAAAACGCCTGTTTATTTTACGAGTAAAGCACTCCATGGCCTGGAAATTCGATATCTCCAGATAGAAAAGGTGGCTTTGGCCCTCCTCCTCGCAGCCAAAAGGCTACACCATTATTTCCTGGCTCACACCATCATCGTAAGAACCAATCAACCCATAAGACAATTGCTCGGTCGACCAGACATGGCCGGACAAATGTTAAAGTGGTCATTGGAACTATCCGAGTTTGACGTCAAATTCGAGGGACGACAAGCTCTCAAAGCTCAAACGTTGGCCGACTTCGTGGCTGAACTTACTTTCACCGAGCAAGAGCCGAAAATCTCATCCAGGTGGGTTATTTTCGTGGTCGAAGCATCTGGTCCAGCGGGTAGCGGGGCTGGAATTATCTTGGAGAACGAAGAGGGAAACGTCATCGAAGTTTCCCTAACCTTATCTTTCCCCACTTCTAACAACCAGGCAGAGTACGAAGCTTTTCTAGCGGGCATAAGGCTCGCGACCAATTTGGAGGTAGAAGAGATCACAATCTGCACGGATTCTCAGTTGGTCGCCAACCTAGTCCGAGGAGACTTTCAAGCCAAAAACGATAACATGGCCGAATATCTGGCCCTCGTAAAAGGTGAGATGAAGCGATTCAAAAGTGCGGAAATCAAACACGTCCCACGAGAGAACAACATCCGGGCCGAAATCCTTTCCAAAATGGCGAGCACTAAAAGGAAAGGAAACAACAAATCCGTCATACAAAAAACGCTTCCCCGACCAAGCATTGGGCAATCATCGGTCCACGTAGACATTAATCTCGTGGGCGACACGAGCTGCTGGATGACCCCAGTATTTAACTACCTAACTAAAGGAGAATTACCGACCGACCCAAAAGTGGCCAGTACAATACGACGAAGGGCATGCTCATATTCTCTAGTAGGTGGACGTATGTATCGTCGAGGATTCTCTACACCCCTCCTCAGGTGCGTAGAAGAAGAAAACATCCCACACGTACTAAGGGAAGTCCATGAAGGAATCAATGCGCAACATCCTAACGAACGGTCGCTGGCTCGAAAAATTCTACGGGCAGGATACTATTGGCCCACACTCAAACACAACGCAAAGGAGCACGTGAAGAGGTGCGACAAATGCCAACGACACGGGGATGTACACGTAGCACCCCCATCCGAGCTAAAATCATTATCGTCGCCTTGGCCATTCGCATGGTGGGGGATGGATATCTTAGGACCATTCGTCGTCGGTTCCGGTCAAAATAAATACTTAATTGTAGGCGTCGACTATTTCAAAAAGTGAATAGAAGCTGAGGCCTTAGCCAAAATCACTGCGCTCAACATACTACGTTTCTTCAAGAGAAACATCCTCGCCCGATTCGGGGTACCGCTTGCCATCGTGACCGACAACGGCACTCAGTTCACAGATAAACACTTCAAAGAATTTGTTGCATCAATAGGAACGAAACAAAATTTCGCTTCGGTCGAGCACCCCCAAACTAACGGGCAAGCAGAGGCCGCGAATAGGGTAATCCTAAGAGGTTTGAAACGAAGACTAGACGAGCATAAGAAGCACTGGGTCGAGGAGCTACATAGCGTACTATGGGCATATAGGACCACACCCCACTCAACAACCGGGGAATCCCCATTTCGATTAGCATATGGAACCGAGGCGGTGATCCCAATAAAAATGCACGTCCTATCCAAACGCACAGAATCCCCTATGGACCAAGACACCAACTCCGAAGCTTTGAGGGACGAGCTCGACATGATCGAAGAAGTTCGGTCAGAAGCTGCTCTTCGAGAAACCATTCTCAAACAAAAAACAGCCGCTCGGTATGATTCTAAGGTCATAAGACGAACGTTCGAAGTAGGCAGTCTTGTCCTCAGAAGAAATCACAGGGATCCCCGCGAGGGAAAATTTACACCCAATTGGGAGGGCCCGTATCGCGTCCGAGCAAAAACCGAGAACGGGGCCTATTATTTAGAAAATTTACACGGGGAAGAACTTGCTCGGCCTTGGAACGCCGAGAAACTCAAACAATATTACAGCTAAATCACAAAGTCGCCCTGCTCAACTTTCAAGAAATGAGCAAAGGGACCGACTGAAAACTGCGTGCCTAGGTACGAGCACGACAGCCCAAAATTGGTAAAGTCAAGCGAGATCTCCTTTCAAGGGAAGGAGAAACCTGCCGCACGGACGGATACTCAAACGAGTCCGACGTCGCCTAAGTACCACGACCAGGAAGAACCCTAGCTCGCGATGGGATGTTCAAGCCACGGAGCCCGGGCCATTACCTTGGCCCGGGCACCGACCAGGAGTAAAACTCCAAGATCTGATTGGTCCCCCTAACCAACAGATCACATACACACCTCGTATTTATTCGATCACATCCAATTAATTCAAAGATACATACCAAACACTTAGTAAAAATAACAAATAAAATATGTCCTCCGACAGACGCATCATTACGAGCAAATGAAATATAGAAACCGACCATCAAGGTCATACATATGAAATTAAAAATGCGACCCCGAAGGGCCGACTTGTTCAGGATTACATGCAAAGGGGTCCACGTCCCCAAAAGGAAACATAATAAATTACATGGCACGCAGGTCGGAAACTAATTACCCTCGCCTTCCGGGCGGCCTTCTTCCTGGCAAGCCTCCTCCTGCTCCGGTTGCGCTTCGGGCTGTTCTGGCTGAGCAATCGACCCCGGCTGAGAATCAGCTACCACCAGGTCCGAAGGAACCACAATCTGGCCGTCTTCTACCTTGTACAGATAGCTGATTCGACCAACATCCAAAGCCAGGTCAGGATGGAGAGCTTTCATCTGATCCACCACATTCTGGAAGCTGAGCTCAGTTGATGAGTTCAGATCTTCCATGTCTTGGTCGATCCGAGCAAGCAACTGAGCCCTCGTTACCAGATTTTTGGTTTCTTCATCCTCATCCTCCTTTGGGCAGAAAGCGTCCTTCAGCTTTTTATTCTGCTCCAACACCCTCTTCTTGTCAACCTCCAACTTGGCGATGACGTTGGCCCGTTCAGTCAACTCCTTGGCCGCGACTTTAGCCTCCTCGGTGGCCGTTGTCAGTTTCGCCTCAGCGGCAGCCAGCTGCTCCTTCAGCCTACCCATCTCTCGCTCCTGTCCAGGATTCCCTTCGGCTGTCAGCCAGGCCATTGTCAGGACCCGCATAACCGCGCTTGTGCCCTGGGCCAGAGATAATCGCCGGGCAGGACGATCCATACCCTCCAAAAACAAGGAATCCGCACGGTCCACCTCCATGCTCGTTCCCTCGAAGAAATTGCGCTTCACGAAGCACGGAGGCAGACCATGCTTCGGCTTCGGAGGAGCGTTGGCCGTCAAGTCCACAGTGGCTAAGGACTTATGTTTCTTCATCAATGAGCCGGTCGAGGCGCTCGGAGAACCGTGGACCAAGGGGCCCGACCCCGAGCCACTTGTCTCCATCAGCTTGGTCTGCACGACCCTTGATCTTTTCTTCTGCTGCTGAAGTAGGCGTTCTTGAATTTTATCCAGTGGGTTCGACAGAGAGCCTGAAAAAGGAGAAAGATTAGATTAGTCGTGGACGACAAAGTTAAATAAAAAATTTGACTAATATAGATAAATAGGTACCAAAGAAGTCGGACACTTCCTGCCCGGTATGGCAGGCCAGCAATTCGGTAACATTAATCAAGGGACGCTCCACAGCTTCCCCCCCATCCTGCTCAAGTATAACTTTTCCATCTCCGTCCAGCAGGGGGGTCGGAGTGAAAGACGCTATCAATTTTCTGAAGGCCTCGAAACTGGCCGCGTCATCATCATTCAATGAGTCCCCCACCTGAACGAACTCACCGACAGGTTTCTCATAGTGAGCATAGCTCCAGGAAAATGGGAACAGCCACAGCCTCCTCGGGATCACCTGCCCTTGATCGTCGAGCTTAGGCTCGTCATTCTCGTCGGTGTTTATCCCCACGAAGCTCATTTCCCTCACGGCCACCGCGCTCGCGGGTTTGATCAGAAAGTAATCAGTTTTAAAGGCCTGGATAGATTCTGAATAGGCCTTAAAGATTTTCATCCGTTGCTTGAAGGACACGAATCCCTTCCGATCGGTTCCTTGCCCGACTTGGCGCTGTAGGGAGAACAGGCGGAAAAATAGAGGAAGCGTGGCACCAACACCCAGATGGGCGCACGTCATCTCAAACGCTCTCAGGAACGCGTATGAATTGGGATGCAGATGGGAAGGGGCAACGCATAGGTGCCCGAGCACGACACTCACAAAGTCACTGAAGGGCAAAGTTACCCCCAGGACTGAGACTGTGTATTCATACATGGAGAAAGCCCGACCGCGGAAATCTGAGAAGATGCGGTCATCGTCCCCCGGGCATGTTACGACCCAATCGGCAGGGTCACCGACAACGGGCAGTGGCTCCGTTCGGGGTCTCGAAAATGAGGACACCTTGTCCAACAAATCCTCCACCACCCATTCTTCGGGCAAGACCCTCGTCTGGGCAGGACATTGGCGCGAATCTGTTGATGCTCCTATAGTACTCGTATCCGAATTCCCCGAGGAACTCCTAGAGCCAGAAGGGACGGACGCAGATGATCCTGAATCTTCCGAGGACGTCTCTTCCGAAGACACGTCCAATGGATCCACGAGCGAGTTTTCACCTGAAAAGCTGAGGAAAGGCGTCAGTGAATTCGATTAAGAATATCAAATCCACCCTTCCACCGCTCGACAAGTGAAAGGGCGCGCATCAGCTCAGAGACTAGGTCCCGAGCTATAGCCCTGGCTGACCATCGCTCGGAGCGACGGCTTACGCCCAACAGTATAAATCACAGGATCTAACCTAGATATTCGTCGAGGTCAACCAGCACCTACGTCGACCCTGAGCTAGGGTTTGCAACCGACTGACTAAGGTGGCGGAAGTCCTAAAGTTTACCGATTAAAAATCTAAAACTACCGTCAAAACTATCCTAAACCACATGCATTTCTACGAAACCTAAGCTATAAACACCTAAAATGGAGAAAAGAACCGTACCTTGCGTTTGGGAAGACATTTTGAAGAAGAAAAGCATTCTGGAAGTTGTGGTCGGCAAGGAAATGCGGTGGTCGACGACTGAAGTGGTGGCAGTTGAACGAGCAGAGCGTCGGAGAAGAAGATGAAGCGAAAAAGTTCAGAATGGGCCCTGAGAACCCTATTTATAAGAGGGAGAACACGTGCAAGCACGCTAGCCCCTACACGCTAGCCCCTAGGCTAGCCGTCAAATCATTAATAAGCGCGAATTCCCAGATATTCCAGCTTTTCATTTCACATTCCCTGTCGAGCAACGTACCAGCTTCCCGTTCCCCGAAGATCTGCAGCGTAAATTCCTAGCCTTAACACTGCTCATCGCCGAGCACAAAATCATCTCTAAGTCACTTCTCTTCCACACGAGCAATAACTTGGGGGGCTCCTGTTATGGACTGGCCCAATCCCCACGATTGGGCCAAGCAAACCAATCCAATAGCCATGCTCTACGTCAAGCAGAATTAGGAATAATGGTCTCTGTCGAGCATAAGCATTCCGACCACGACGAAGTTCCCTAACGGCTAGTCTTGACCGTTGCCTATTTTTATGGATTCCTCGATCCGCGCCTCACAGTATGGACCAATAATCTTCCATTTAGCCCCTTATATAAACCCTCTCATTTGGGAGGGTCAGTTATTCAATTTCTTTGACCTTTATTCTCGTACTTGCCCACTCTTTGCTCGGTTACTTACTTTAGCATCGGAGTGTCTTGCAGGTACACCCCTTTCTCTCCTCACCGACCGTCTTTCATCAGCTCTCGAAGCCAGCCGCATCGGATCCTGATCTCCAGGTACGATCAGGTAGTATTATGGACATGCTCATGGACTTGGATGCATCATAGAGGAGCATGATTCACACCTATCTCCAGTTCTATGACCCTCATCTCAGATGTTTCACTTTCCCAGACTTTCAGATAGGTCCTCTATTGGAAGAGTATTCTATGTTGTTGGGTGTCCCTATCAGAAGAGGAATCCCTTTCAACCCTGAGATGACTGCTCCTAGGAATGAAGACATAGCTAAGTGTTGCTCCCACCAAATGACACCTAGGTCAGAAGGGGTACAGACACGAACGGTCGGCGAAAGAAGAGAGTACACACAAGGGTGAACTCAGAAGACAAGAGTCGCCAGCTAGGCATTTTTATCCCGAAGGAAAGGTAATGCTGCATAGACCTGAGGAAAGATGGATAAGACGGTCGCGAACCAGAGAGACTGAGAAAGGGGGTTGGTTACAACCTGGGAAGGTATTAGCACCCAGATTGTCCGTCGTACTCGACGGGATCCACGCTTAAAAGATTTGTGTTTTAAAGGGGTAGTGTCAGTGCTATTTGTGTACAAAAGCTGGAAAAGAATGCAAGTGTCAGTGCAAACGAAATGTGAAATTAAATAAAGAAGTGTCAGTGTAAGGAAAGGATGTGAAGCTCAAGACTATGAGGCTTAAAGAATAATGCTGGAAGAGGGGGGATATACAGAGACTTTTGTTCGATAACTGTTAAGTTATGCCTACGTATCCTCTCGTGCAATGAAGAAGTCAGAACACCGTAGTTCGACTCAAAGAGACTAAAAATGAATTGACTGTAAACTGTTTTCTTGTCTATGCTCAAGTGTATGACTTGTCTAGCTCAAGTGCTAACTGTCTTGCATTAGACGGAAGAAGCAAGTTCTCGTTTGTGAGTGAAGATGATGAGAAAAGAATCCCGAAGGAGACAATTATTGTTTGTTTTTGTGTTTTCAATCTTTTATTGCTTTCGGATTTGTCATAAGTTAATAATCTTAAGCCTAAACCAGGGGTTAGTAAACTCATCACATCCTCCCTCTGATTAGGGGTAATGAGAATACCTTAAGTATGAAGCAAGCACCTCACACTTAATCACCATGATGTAGGATTAAGATCATTAACCTACTTGTGATTATTTAGATGTTTTTGATGTTTTTGTTTAGTGTTAAGTAATGAGTTTAAGCCATAATCAAAGATTTAATGGACTCCTTACACCATCCTAATAGAAGGATAATAGATGAGAACATTTAAGCTGAGGAAGACTCCTCAACTTAATCCATGATTAGGGATTAACCTCATGACAAAACAAAGCCTTTATTAAAGTGGATTTTAGTTAATGATGAGATTAAGAAATGAATTTTATGGTTTGTAAGACAACTTGAGGGGGACTTGTCCATTAACACTAGGGTTAGTCCTTCTTAACCAGTTAAGGAAGAATTAGAACCCTAATGCAAGGCCCAAGTTACAAGCTTGATGTCTTAGTGATTATTAAGTGAATTGATTAAAGGATTTAAACACATTAAGGGTTTAACACTTAGGATTAAAGTTATACACTTCATCCTAATAGAAGGATGCAGGCATAAGCTTAATCACAAAACCTTAAAACCTTTAGGGTTTAGTCCTTGATTATGAGATGAGAAGAGAAGACTCAAAGATGACACAAAGGAAAAACTAAATGGGGGACTAATCAAACCCTAATTATTATCATGCTTGGTTATTCCTAGGGTTTATGAGGCTTGAGAGAGAAAGATCTTCAAAGGCCACCAAGGAGGACAAAGATAGAAAGAGGAAGAAGAAAGGAGAAGCAAGACAACTTGCTTCACTTAAGAAGACAAGTTGCTTGTAGGAAGAAAGTAAGAAAGAGCATGAATGAGAAAGCTCACTCAAAGGCAAGATAAAATGCAGCAATGATGCATAAGAGAGATGAAAAGAGATTGTGAGAAGTGAAGGCAAATTCACTTCCCAAAACAACTTACCACCTGAAAAATTAGCAAAAGAAATGAAATGCAATGGAAATGAGATGAAATGTCATGATGCAAACCAAAGTCAGAAGCATAAACATGATGTTAATGATGCTAAGAGATGATGCAAACACATGACAAGAGATGAGAGTGATCAACAAGCATAAGGATGCAAATGAGGCATGCTTTGAACCATAAAGATTCAAGAATGTTTATGAAGTGAAATGAACATATAACATGGCAAAGGAATGATGCAATGATCAATCATGGTTCTAATATGTCCTAAGATGTCTTATGAATCATGTGGATTCACAAAATGTCATGGAAAGTTCATGTATGCAAGCATATAAGAGATGGATGCAAATGAAGGCAAAAATTAGGGTTTATGCACAAGACACAAAGCAAAATTCAAAATCAGAAGCAAATGACAAGATAAAAAATTGAAAATGGGATCAAAGGAACCCTAACCCTACACAAGTTCACTGCCCAAAGGAGGGGACCTAATTCTTAACCTAGGGCAAGTTATGAATTTCTCAAGTCAATTAGGGTTTTGGGATACCTCACAAGGAAAAATGCTCATTAAATTGAAAATGCAAGATAAATTTAAACCAATTTAATCCTAAAAACTACATGATATGAAGGATGTAATGCAAGAAGAACCATTATCAAACTCTTCATTGTTAGGCAGAATGAATTTTTCTAAGTTTGAACAAAAATATTGCCTTTAAATGAATTTAATTCCAATGAAAATTGTCAAAATGCATCAAGAACCAAAAAGAAATTTGTTTTGAGAGTTTGATAATGTTTCTAAATGTTTTAAAATGCAATGTGAATTTTTTGTGATTTTTAAATACCTAAATGCATTTTTAATTAATTAATTCTCATTAAATAATTAAAAATAAACATTTAAATGATTTAAAAATAATTTTTAATGAAAAAATAAAAATAAAAATATTTTTGGGTGCTGAAAATTAATGAAATGTTTGACAAAACTTTTCAGAATTTTTCAATGTGTTTTACTATTTTTAATAAAATGGACAAAACAAATGAATAAAAAGGAAAATAAAGTGAAATTAAATGAAAAGTACACAGATCCAAGAGTCAGGATACAAATGGGATGCGCGGGAGTTGACTGGCGCGTGATCTGATGTCTGAGATTCAAACTGACCAAATTTAAATTAAACTCAATTAATTAATTTAATAAATTAGGATTAGGGTTTTAATGAAAGATCTGGTCCATTCGTTTGCGCGCGGGTCAACCCTAGTCAACAAGATCTATGGCTCATATTCAAACTGAGCCCTAATCATCATTAATGCACTAATGACTTTCAGGTGGCCGGAAATGACCTCCGGTCATCTTCTCCGGCCACACCTCCCCTGAGATTTTGCTATCTCTCTCCCTAAGCTTCTACAACCTAATTTTTCTGCCCAGAAATGATCCCCATACACCATACATTAAGAATCAACAAACAAACAACATTTAAAACACATCAAAAGTGAGAATCGAATCAAAACAGTTCTAGGTCAAAAAATTTCAGAACATGAATACATACTCATTTCTCCACCATTTTCAAAACAAAACACATCAGCATGATCAGTGAAGCATAAAGAATCATTTAGGAACTTAAAAATGCATTTCTGGAAAAAATGTTCTTGAGCTCACCTGAACTGGAGCTTTGATCCTTGGAACTTTCTGGCTGCTTCTTTGGTCCAAGATGCCTTTAATGAACCCCTTGAGAAGCTTGCAATGCTTGTTTGGAATTTCTTATGGCTGGTTTAAGAGTTTGATGAAGTTCTGTTCAGAAGGGGTGGAAAATCGTGTTTCTGCTTGGGGTGGTTTCAGGGCCAAATGAGGATTGGGAAATGATCAGAGGATCATGGTGAGTGGTTTTGTGAAGTTTGTTTTGATGGTTGAAGCCTGTATATTGAGATTCGAAGCAAAATGCATAAGAGGAGAGTTTGGAGGATGCTGACTTGTGAGAGAGATTAGGCTGTGTTGTGTTATGTGTTGAGTCCCATTTTGTCCATGTATCAAGTTTGGATAGGTCAGAGAGTTGTTGCTGGCTTAGCTTGATTGGTATGGGCCATTTTGCCAAAAGTCAATGTGACTTGTCCTTTGAGGTATGGGTCATGATAGGCTGGTTTAGAGGCATGACTTGGTTCAGCTGTGATCAAGGAGAACCATGGAAATGAATTTGAGGCCAACTTGCAAGTGGATTAGGGTTTATGTGAGGTTTTGCAATTTTCACAAAGTTTGGCCCTTTTGGAAATTCTTTAAGCATAAGTCATGAAGCTTGGAGATTCTTTGGTGTATTCTGATTTTTTGGTCATGGTTCATGTTTGTGTAATGCATATAAGTCCATTTGAAGTCATATTTTGCTTTGGCATGAGGTTTTGCAACTTTGCCTCTTTGGTACAAAAGTGAAAATTAAGTGATTTTGCCCAACTTTGACAAGCCATAACTTTTGATCCAAAATGAATTAAAATGAGTTCTTGTACTTTTTGAAAAGGGAATGATCCATTCTACAACTTTCATGACCAAAGTTTTCTCATTTGAAGCATTTTTGAATCAATTTGAGGAGGTTGAAAAACTTTCCCAAAATGGCAAGTTTTCATTACAAGTTACTTTCCCAAAAAGGCAACTTTGCAAATGGCTTGAAATTCTTCAATTTTGTGAACTTCCAACATCTTCTATGATCAAATAAAGATCACACACATTCAAAATGATGGAGAAAAACCTTTGGTTGGGTCATTGGAGGCCTCAGATGCCCTGATTTTCCACTGACTTGCTCAAGAAGTCATCCCTTGATCAGATGCCTTCCCCATTGAATTTCTTCTTGAAAATTGATATGCATGATCCTCATAACATATAGAGACCAATAGAAAGAAGAATGACCAAAAAAATTGGAGTTATGGCCTCTGAAACCAAAACCCTAATTTTAGGTCATCTGTGCAGTTAAACCTGGCTCTGCTTCCATGCCTTTCTCAGTTCTTGTGATTCTTTGATTTTCTTGACTTTGTGGGGATATAATATGATGCTTGAACATACATGGAACCCTTTGAAGTGATTAGTGACCTTTGGAGTGGCTCAAATGGCTCAGGGATAGCTCAGATCACAAACCCTAGATGCAGATGACTTTGAATCAATGCAGTGAAACAAAAATGCAATATGTGATGCTATGATTGAATTTATGCTATATGAAAAGATCACAAGCCATGGTGAAATGAGTGAGGGAAAATTTGGGATGTTTACAGCTGCCCCTATTCAAGCATGAGTTAGCTGTGTAGGATGTAAGCAACGGCTTAGCAGGCAAACAAGATAACTTGTGGTTGAATACCAAAGACAGTCCAAAATTTGCACTCACTGAATGAAGAAGAAAAGGGATATAGATTGTAAAAGGAAATAAAGTATAATTATAAAGTGAAGGCGACGGAGGACGACCGTCGAGCAGAGGACGACTGCTGGGGATAAAGCGATGACGGGGACGGCCGACATGCTGGGGAAGATGCGGGAAATAAAGCAATGTCGGGGACGGCCGACAAGCTGGGGATATAAGAGATTATGATGGGGACGGCCATCAAAATAAAGAAATAAAACTCTCTGGGGAAATGATGGGGACGACCATCGGGTTCAAGGCATAAATGAAATAAATGATGAGGTACGGTCATCAAAGGTGAAGGACGATCACCTGGCAGGGTACGGCTGCTCTGTTGGGGATATAAGATGAGGAAAGGTCATCTAAGGTGAAGGCCGATCACCTGGCAAGGTACGGTTGCCGAAAGTACCGCGACATAGGACGAATGCCGGATAAAAGAGTCGACGATGGGGACGGCCATTGGACAAGCATGATGAAGGACGATCATCAAGAGGTGAAGGACGATCACCTAGCAGGGTACGGCTGCTCTCGGGGTTTATCATGACATAGGACAAATGTCGGATAACAGAATCATCGAAGGGGACGGCCATCGGATAAAATGATGAAGGACGATCATCAAGAGGTGAAGGACGATCACCTAGCAGGGGACGACTGCTGAAAATATCACGACATAGGACGAATGTCGGATAAGAAGGGGTTCTAATAAAATAGAGACTCCACTGGGGATGATGAAGGACGATCATCAAGAAGGTGAAGGACGATCACCTGGCAGGGTTCGGCTGCCAGAAATATCATGACATTGGACGAATGTCAGATAGAAAGTTTGTCAAGATTTGTTGGGAATTCTTCTGGTGAATGGTAGACACAGACGAGTGTCTATACTCAAGAAGACATAAGTGTTTGACACGGTGTATAGATTAAAGATGCGGACGAGCATCCTTAAGGCTACGATACGGACGAGTATCGGTAGAAACAAACGCTTGACACATGTTCAGAGATGATGATACGGATGAGTATCAACTAGTTAACAAAGAACACGGACGAGTGTCGGATCTGAGGGGATATAAGTGGTTTATACAAGATACGGACGAGTATCTGTATGAGTGAAAAGGTGATGAGACATGGACGAGTGTTTAACTTGCTAGGGAGAGCATGACACGGACGAGTGTTGGAAAAAGTGTATTACAAATATATGATTTACAAAGTGTTTAGGTAACTATGCTGGGGAAGGTGACACGGACGGGCGTCAAAGAATTGTATATGTATCTGTATAATGAGTGCAAAGGGAACGCTCTGGCTTTCTGCTGGGATATGACACGGACGGGTGTCAAGAAGTATCTATAATGTGTAAGTATCTGTTTGGGTGATTTTACCGGGGAATGATGACACGGACGGACGTCGGAAGGAGCATGTATATATGTATCTGTACTTGTAAGGAAAATACTTTGGCTCTCTGGTGGGGAATCGGAAAATATTCTGTATATTGTTGCTGAATTGTCAGTATTTACCAGTGTTTAGAACACGACTTATGATCATGCAACATGTTTGATTTTTGCCGCAATGCTCCGCATAAGACGGAATGCTACGCTCTGGGGAAAATATGATGCGAATGCTATGATTATGCAAAGATACCAATTCGGGATTCGGATCCCGTTGCTGCAGAGATCACCGGCTGATCTGCTTGAAGTGGATATCCCAGCTGGGGATAAGATCCTTAATAGATCTGACATTTATGACTTTGTATGAGGAAGTAGGTCATTGATAAACCTATCTCGGTAATGAGAGACCCAGCTGGGGTTTGTAGAAGCTTTCGTCACTCTGTTGTGAGATCTTCAGGCGTTGCTCTTCTGGATAGAGGCTGAAACTCTGTGGGGAGATGATTCCCTGTTTAGTACTTGGCTGGGGACGAAGATAGATCACTGAAAGATCTTCCTAGAGATCTCCGCGGGGATCCTACTGAGGATGATACTTGACAACTCAGCTGGGGATATGAACACCTTCGGGTGCTGCTCTTTGAAGGAAATGTTGGAGAAGTGATGCCTGACAACTCTGATGGGGAGAAAGCATCTCTGGTGTTGTTTGGAAGGTGTGCTGAGGAGACAATGATTTGGCAGCTTGCTGGGGAGACGTTTTCATGCCCCATGTTGCACTTTGGATACCTGCAATCCTGTAAAGACAAAGAAACGCACAAGTATCCCGAGGTATCCCTCACTGGATTCCATCATAGGAATTTAGACACTCCCAGGAGTAAGTATATTTCCTGCAAGCATGTAGTTTAGAAAAAAGGACGCATCTGTACTTATGCAATCAATATTTTAAGGACATCAGATATTTTGCAAATGAGAAATAAATGTACGAGACAGGATATGACTGAAAATCTGATTTATTAATTTGTGTGCCCTGAATTGGCAAGTACAGTCAAAGAAACATATCCCCTGAAATGAGGAGATTGTTACAAATTGAGAAATCAACAGGATGGTGGCAATGTTGATGACGCTTCAAGGAGCTTTCCCTTTGCTATGACTTGTATGACAATGATGTTCTTCTCATCTTGCTTTCTGAAGAAGGTTGATTCTGACCAATGCTTAAACCTTTCGAAGCTTGCCATGTTGTAAGTGATACAGATGAATTCAGAATACAATTGTTCGCTTATTCCCTTATTTTGCGTGAATCGCCCTTTCGGGTTTTCAATCCACCGGGATACCCATTTTTGCTTGAGTTGTCCAATGTGGCTTTTCAACTCAGCGGGTGTACATTTTTTTTCCCTTATTTTTGCCCGAGTCTTTTATTCTGTTTTTGACTCGCCGGGATGCCCTATTTTTGCCTGGACTTACATTCTGTTTTTACGTCCAGCGGGTCATTTTATGCGAAGTATTTTTTAACTGCATCTGAATTTACAGGGGACAGGAAGTCTTCTCCATCCATAGTACCGAGCATCAGAGCCCCACCTGAGAAAACTTTCTTTACTACGAAGGGACCATCATAATTCGGAGTCCACTTGCCCCTGTGATCTGTATGAGGAGGGAGGATTCTTTTCAGCACAAGATCTCCTACTTGGTACTCTCGGAGCCTGACTTTCTGATCGAAGGCTTTCTTCATTCTTTTCTGATACAGCTGCCCATGACAAATTGCAGCCAATCTCTTTTCTTCAATCAGATTCAGTTGCTCGTATCGGGATCGGACCCATTCTGCTTCATTTAGCTTAACATCCATCAGTACCCGCAGGGAGGGTAATTCAACTTCAACAGGTAGTACTGCCTCCATACCATACACAAGCTGATACGGTGTTGCCCCAGTGGATGTTCTGATTGACGTTCGGTACCCATGCAAGGCAAATGGTAGCATTTCATGCCAGCCTTTATAGGTAACCACCATCTTTTGTACAATCTTCTTGATATTCTTGTTAGCTGCTTCCACAGCGCCATTCATCTTTGGCCTGTAAGGAGAAGAATTGTGGTGTTGGATCTTGAAGTCCCGGCACAGTTCTGCCATCATTTTGTTGTTTAAGTTGGAACCATTTTCAGTAATGATTCACTCGGGCACTCCATACTGACAGATGATATCTCTCTTCAGAAATCGGGCTACCACTTGCCTTGTAACATTTGCATAGGAAGCCGCTTCAACCCACTTGGTAAAATAGTCAATAGCAACCAGGATGAATCTGTGGCCGTTTGAAGCAGTTGGTTCATTTTTGCCAATCATATCAATGCCCCACATGGCAAAGGGCCAGGGTGAAGACATCACATTCAGAGGATTCAGAGGCACATTCACTTTATCCGCATAAATCTGGCACTTATGGCATTTTCTGGCATAGGCACAACAGTCTGCATCCATTGTGATCCAGTAGTAGCCTGATCTTAGCAACTTTTTAGCCATAGCATGCCCTCCAGCATGGGTACCAAAGGATCCTTCATGCACCTCGTGCATCAACAAGTCTGCTTCTGCCCTGTCAACGCATCTGAGAAGTACCGTATCAAAGTTTCTCTTGTAGAGAGAACCGTCAGTGTTCAGGAAGAAACTACTGGCTAGCCTTCTTAATGTCTTCTTATCATTGGAAGATGCCCCAGGTGGGTATGTTTGATCCTCTAAGAAGCATTTGATGTCGTGAAACCAAGGCTTATCATCTTTGACAATATCTGCTGAGAATACATATACTGGTCTGTCAAGTCTGGACACCGAAATCCGAGGCACAAAGTTGGCAGCTTGAACTTTGATCATGGATGAAATGGTAGCCAGAGCATCTGCAAACTGATTTTCGTCTCGAGGGATATACTCAAGCTTGACCATTGTGAAGAAAGTCAATAACCTCCTTGTATAATCCCGATAAGGTATCAGATGATCTTGGTGGGTGTACCATTTGCCATTGGTTTGATTGATTACCAGAGCTGAATCTCCGAATACAGTCAAAGTCTTGATCCTGAGGTCAATGGCTTCCTCAAGACCCATAATACAGGCTTCGTATTCAGCTTCGTTGTTAGTGCAGTTAAAAGTGAGTTTTGCCGAGAAAGGCATGTGAACTCCTTTAGGTGTGATGAGTACTGCACCAACACTGCGACCATTCATATTAACAGCCCCATCAAACATCATAGTCCATTCCTCTTCCGGGTCAGGCCCTTTCAGTGTGAACAGGCTCTTCATGATCTTTTGCTTTTATGAACATGATGTCTTCATCAGGGAAGTCAAATCTCATAGGCTGGTAATCATCAATGGGTTGCTCAGCAAGATAATCAGACAATACACTGCCCTTGATGGCTTTTTGAGATGTGTACTGAATATCATATTCTGTGAGAATCATTTTCCACCTTGCAACCCGTCCGCTAAGTGCTGGCTTCTCAAAAATGTACTTAACTGGATCCATCTTTGAGATCAATAAAGTAGTGTGGGTCAACATATACTGCCTTAGTTGGCGAGCATCCCACGCTAAAGCACAGCAAGTTTTCTCGAGCAGTGAATAGCGTTGTTCACAGTCGGTAAACTTTTTGCTTAGGTAGTAAATTGCATACTCTTTTCGACCAGACTCGTCATGCTGGCCCAGCACACACCCCATTGACTCTTCTAATACTGTCAAGTACATGATTAGAGGTCTTCCTTCAACTGGAGGCATAAGGATTGGAGGATCCTGTAAGTATTCCTTGATTTTGTCAAAAGCCCTCTGGCAGTCTTCGTTCCACCTGACCGTTTGTTCTTTTCTTAACAGTTTAAACAAAGGCTCATAGGTTGCTGTGAGGTGAGATATGAACCTTGAAATGTAGTTCAATCTGCTTAAGAACCCCCGAACTTCTTTTTCAGTCTTAGGTGCAGGCATTTCTTGAATGGCTTTAACTTTATCAGGGTCAACTTCAATCCCTTTTTCACTTACAATAAATCCCAGCAGCTTACCGGATCGCACCCCGAATGTGCATTTGTTGGGGTTTAACTTCAGTTGGTACTTCCTCAGACGCTTGAATAGCTTCAACAGATTCACCAGGTGGTCTTCTTCTATGAGGGACTTGGCAATCATGTCATCCACATAACATTCGATTTCTTTATGGATCATGTCATGGAATAATGTTACCATAGCCCGTTGATAAGTGGCACCAGCATTCTTCAGTCCGAATGGCATCACCTTATAACAGAACGTGCCCCAGGGTGTGATGAAAGTTGTCTTCTCCATGTCTTCAGGTGACATCTTGATCTGATTGTATCCTGAAAATCCATCCATGAAGGAGAATACCTAGAACTGAGCCGTATTATCAACCAATACATCAATGTGAGGTAAAGGGAAGTCATCTTTCGAGCTGGCTCTGTTCAGATCCCGGTAGTCCACACACATCCTCACCTTTCCATCTTTCTTAGGCACTGGTACAATATTAGCAACCCACGGCGGATAGCTAGTCACAGCAAGGAAACCGGCGTCCCACTGCTTTTGTACCTCTTCTTTTATCTTCATTGCCATATCCGGGCGAGTATGACGCAACTTCTGTTTTACTGGTGGGCAGTCTTCTTTTAAAGACAGCTTGTGCATGACAATGTCGGTGTCCAACCCCGGCATATCCTGATAAGACCAGGCAAAAACAACCACATACTCCCGGAGCATATCAATCAGTTGCTCTTTTACTGAATCTTGTAAGCAGGCCCCGATCTTAACCTCTTTCACGTCTTCTTCCGTACCAAGATCAACTGTTTCAATTTCCTCCTGATGAGGAGTGATAACCTTCTCCTCTTGCCTTAACAACTTGGCTAGCTCTTCGGGTAGCTCATAATCTTCTTCAACCCCTTCATCAGCTTGATTGATTGGATTGTCAAAGTCATATGAAGTCATAGCAGTGTTGTTGTCGGTGTAGTCTGGAGGGCACTTTCTGCAAGGTTTTAGATTGTTTATTTTAGTGATCAATTTTAATCTTGTTTAGAAAAAGTGAAAATGAAGTTATTTATTTTGAAAACATTGCCATTTTATTTTTGTACAAAAAGAAAAATGAAAAGACAGTGAGCGAAAAAGAGACTTGTTTGCAAAAGACGTCCGATATTCATTGATTGATCTGTTTGCACAAAATTACAAGATGGCCCGATTACAAAATGAGTCTTGACATCTTGGGCAAGATGCAAGACTTGATGCATGCTTTAAAAAATACAGGAAATAATAATTACTCTGCGGGAGTAACCCTTATAATTTCCTGGGAAGACCAGTTAAGGACTTGGCCCCCCGGGATCCTTGGACGTATCCAGCTCTCCAGGTTGCGGTCGCTTTCTTCCTCGTCTTCCAAGTTGTTCACAGCATCCGGGGTGAGCATTCCCCCGCTGACAAAATTGGGCTCTTTGGCAGCCTCTGATTGATCTTGTTGAGTTGGTTTGTAACCCAACCCAAATCTGTCTTCTTTCTTTTCTACGGGCAACAGCATGCCCCAGCCTTGGGCAGTACCCTCTTCAACAACCTTCCGGGCTTGCTGATACGACGTTATGGAGGTTCCCAGTACAGCAGATGCTTCATTAATGTTTAGGGCCTCAAACCCCTGGCTCATAGTTTCATGGATTTCTCCATCCATTTCTATGTACTTATACGTAGACAAATGGCTAACAAAGATGTCTTCTTCCCCACAGATGGTGATGATCTGGCCTTCCCACTCGAATTTCAGCTTCTGGTGAAGGGTAGACGTAACAGCGTCAACGGCATGGATCCAGGGTCTACCCAATAAACAGCTGTAGGCCGGCTGAATGTCCATCACATAGAAGGTAATTTTGAAGGTCTGCGGGCCAATCATCACAGGCAGATCAATCTCCCCAAGCACTGATCTTTTAGAGCCATCAAATGCTCTCACCACCAAATTACTCGGACGTAATGCCAAGCCATCATACTCCAGCTTCACCAAGGCTTTCTTTGGTAGGACATTGAGTGATGACCCAGTGTCCACCAGTGCATGAGACAGAACAGCACCCTTGCATTCCAAGGTGATATGTAAAGCCTTGTTGTGGTTACGTCCCTCAGTTGTTAAGTCAGCATTGGTAAATCCCAGTCCATGACTGGTATTGACATTTGCCACCACAGTTTCTAGCTGATTAACGGTAATCTCCTCTGGCACGTATGCTACGTGCAGGACTTTCAATAATGCGTTCCTGTGAGCTTCAGAACACATCAACAGTGATAATATGGAGATCTTTGAGGGAGTTTGGTGAAGTTGATCCACCACCTTGTAATCACTTCTTTTTATGATTCTCATAAACTCTTCTACATCTCGTTCAAAAGATGTCTTCTGAGTTTCTTTGGCAGTCGGCTCTTCAGGTACCACACTCTTTCCCTTTGCTTTGGCGGCAGCTTCTGCTTCGGCATTAGGTCTTTGCACTTGCGAGGCAAAAAGGCGTCCGCTTCTGGTGAAGCCTCCGCCTCCCCCAACATTATCAATCTATGGAGAAGAGGTTGATGAACCCAAAATGATTTTCTCCCCGTTGTAGTAAAGATCAGAGCCATAATGCCAAGGTATGGCATTACTACTTTCATAAGGAACGGGTCCAGGCACCGTAATAGTAACTGGACTGACTGCTGCAGAGGAGGGTACTGTAATTGTGTGTGGATCGTAGTAAATTGTGACCGGTGATCTGGTAGGAGGTGCCATGATTTGTTGTTGAAAATTGTTGCTGGGAGGAACCTCTGACGGGTCATAATAGATTGTAACTGCGGAGACATCTTCTTTAAGTCTTGCTGGTGTTGTAGAAGATTCTGCTGAATAAATGGATGCTGATGTTGTAGAAGAAAGGGTTGTTGACATTTGATTTGTTGAAGTGATGGATGGAGCCATTGCTGACGATATTGATGAATCGGTGGGAATGATTGTTGCTGCTGTTGTAGAAGAATCGGGAATTGTTGTCAAAGGAATTGCTGGATTTGTAGGCGTCGTTGTTGAGATCTGGAGGATACCATCCCTTATAAGACCATCTATGCCGCTTCTCAAATTATCACACCCATTGACTGCAATGTTGCAATACCCACAACCGAGCTCACACCCGGGAAACACCTGGCACTCTAGAAGCTGAGCTTTAATTTCGACCAAAGGTGTTCTAATTTGTGCAACACTGGTAATCAAAGTAGATGGTCTGTCTTCCTCAATGGAATTAATCCTCGGCCCGCCATGATTAGGCATAAGATTCTTGTTGACATTTGGAGGGGGTGCAAAGTTGAGGGCTTTAGAATCCACCAGATCTTGGACTTTCATTTGTAAAGCCCTGCATTTTTCTGTATTGTGGCCAGGTGCATTGGAGTGGAGAGCACACCTGGCGTTGACATCATAATTCCTTGGGAGATTGGAAGGATCTGGTGGTGCCAATGTCCTTAACTCAACCAAGTTAAGCTTCAGGAGTTGTGGCAATAAGGCAGCATAAGGCATAGGGATGGGGTCAATCACCCTGTTTGCCTGGGATGGTCTTTGTTGAAAGGGTCGTTATTGTTGATTGTTGTTGCTATTATTGTAGGTTCTCTGTGGTGGGTACTGAACTTGTTGTTGATAATGCGGTTGTTGTTGTTGTTGATATGTTGGTTGTTGAGGAATCGGAGCTGGAATAGTGACAGCTGCTACTGATCTGTGAACATACTGAGGTCTGCCCCTGCTGGCATGAATAGCATTTGTCTCACCGGTTCTTCGAGGTCCCACAAAAGGCTTCCTGGGATTACTGGACGAACTTGCACCATTATCAGAAATTTTGCCCATTTTTAACAGACTTTCAATCCTTTCACCGGCTATGACGACGTCAGCAAAACTGGTGGAAGAAAAGGCAGTCAATCTATCAATATATGTTCCTTGCAGAGTATTCATGAATATGTCGGCCATTTCTCTTTCTGACATGGGTGGTTGGACAGCAGCAGCAAGTTGTCTCCACCTCTGGGCATATTCTCTGAAGCTTTCTCTGGAGGATTGAGACATTCCCATTAGGAGGGTCCTGATAGGAGCCATGTCCAGGTTATATTGGTATTGTCTGATGAAGGCTTCAGCTAAGTCCTTCCAACATCTGATGGTAGCTCTGGTCAGGTGTGAATACCACTCTCTTGAAGCCCCAGTCAAACTGTCTTCAAAGTAGAACATCCACAGCTTTTCATCCATGGTATATGCTTTAAGTCTCCCCAGAAAAGACTGCAGGTGAGTTCGTGGACAGGAGGTTCCATTGTATTTCTCGAAGCACGGGGGTTTAAACTTGTGGGGAATTCTTACCCCATCCACTAACCCCATATCCATTACATCGAAGCCCAAGGAGTTTTGAGACTCCAAAGACCTCAATTTCTCAGCAATTTCATCAAACCTCCTATCATAAACTTCATCTCCGGCTCCCATTACAGTAAACTGCTCTTCTTGAGGATCCTCTTGCAGGATCCTCCCTCCAGTAGTATTTCCTTGCACATTACCCGGGATATTGACTTCCGGATCTAGATGAGGTCCAAATACAGGTGGATTAACATGAGGTTGACCTCTCTCATTGTTACTTGTTCCTCCAGTCCCAGGATGAGGTTCCTCGGGGGTTTGTCTTTCTACCAATGCCCTTAGCCTTTCCTGACTCTGGGCCAAGCCAGTCATCACAGTCATGAATTGGGCCATTTGGTTTCTCATCTCCACTCTTTCATTAACCATCTGGGTTCTGACCTCAGTCAGGTCTTGCTGTACTTGCTCCATTAAAATACCCGGAAGGTTGTTGCGAGTAGGATACCGGTGTGCACGGTTGACAGGGAACACTCTTCTGCGAGCAATATTTCCTGAACCACAACAGAGTTAGAAACAAACAAAATAAAAGCAAAACCTACAAAACAAAACAAAAGTTAGTATGCAATGCAGTATGCTTATTTTCTTTCCAACGTATCCGGCTTGGTTCTTGGTTTTGACCTTTCCAGACCTCGAGGAAGATGCTTTGATGTCGTTGAGAAAAAGAAACCCCATAATGGAAACAAACTAAAATATATTACAAAGGGTGAATCATACATAGTTTGTTTTACAACATATGCCCCCAGAGGGTCAAAATACAACAAAAAGAAAAGTACATCAAATGGAAATGAACAACAAGCAAAGAAGTCAAACATCCAATCCAAACTCATCTTCCTTAACCTCCTTCAGAAATGCCTCAGTCACTGGACCAGCTGGATGCTCTGTAATAGTCCTGATGAGGAGGTTTCTGGTGGCAATGGCAGTGGTCATCTTCTTGTGCCTGTCTTGGTCCTTTGACCTCTTCAAACCAGCCCTAAGCTTCAACTCTGAAATCTCCTTCTGGGCTGCCAACAAAGCTTCCTGTTGCTTCTTTTCATTGGCCTCTAACTGTTCAATCTTGGCCTGAGTCTTATGATCTTCTTGTGTCCGGGCTTCAGTGATCCTGACCCACCTAGCCTGACTTTCTTGCAAATAGAGCTCAGTCCTAGCCTTCTGAAGCTTGGCCTCTTTACAGGCATTCTTTAATATTTGTTACCCAGCTCTTGCTTTCTTGATGTAGTCCTCTGTTTTCTCAATCTTGGCCAGATGCTCCACCCTAAGCTTCTCCAACCTTTCAATGTCCAGACGACCATCACTCCTTTCCCAGAGAGTCTTCTTCAGAGCTTGAGACAGATTCTCATTTCTTTCCTTCAGCTTCTCAAATTCTTCTAGGCTGACAGTTGTTGCTGGCTGAGCTGTAGATGGTCCTGGTATATCCTCAATGGTGAAAGGCATTCCAGTAATTTGAGCTCTAGCATGAGACCAATCATAGTACTAAGCTGAAGCAACATTATTGCACCTTCCAAGAATAGCCATCCCTTTTGTCTGGATGTTGTCCCAAGCCCAGGATGCCTGTCTGACAGTAGTTAGATTTGGCTTTATCTCACAATACAGGGTCTCAGCTAAATCTTGCATTCTAAGGGGGTGAACCAAAGCATAGCCCAGTTGTCTCTTAAACAGCAAAGGATTGTAGTTGATGCAACCCTTTACTCCTATCAGAGGTACATTTGGGTACTGCCCACAACTCGTGATTATGTCCTTGCCTTTGGTGCTCTGGGTGCACCATCTGATGTCATCTGAAGTCAAAGCAATGAGCCTCTTGGCCCAATTCTTCTGTTGGTGGGGGTTCAGGAATGCATCTGACTTAGGTAGGTGTCTGAGCAGCCAGGTGTGAAACAAAGGAGCACAACATCTCACTAACTTTCCCCTTTGTTTTTGATTCCTCTGATGGATGGAGTAATAGAAATCTCCCAGCAATGTGGGTACTGGGTTCCTCAGAAGGAACAGATGAATGGCATTCTTGCTGATAAATTTGGGCTCATCTGCAAACAGTATAACCCCATATATGCTGAGGGCTAACAGTGCACAGACTGCCCTCCACTCTCCCAAGGAGGCCTTCAGGATGGCCTGAGAGATCAAGAAGTCTAAGTGCAAACCAGGGATCCCAGCTTTTGTTGTCATATTCTGCTCAATCAAAGTATGCTCCAAGTATAGTGCTTTTGCTACTTCTCCATTGCTGGGAGAAGTCATCTCTGGGTTGAAGGGGACACCACCCCTGACAGGTACTCCAATCAATGATGAAAACTCTTCCAGCAGAGGTCCTAGCTGAAAGTCTGGAAATGTGAAGCACCTCAAAGGAGGATCATAAAACTGTAGGCAGGTGTGGATCATGCTCCTCTGAGAAGGGTCTAGGTCCATAACCATATCCAGGATACCTCCATAATGCTCTCTGAATAAAGGGATATGGTCAGGGGTGATAAGTGACTGGACCTGTCTGATACCAGTCAACACAGGCTCAAAGAAATGGTATGAAATGTTGCTCTTCCTAGGAGTAGCCATGAATGCTGATGAAGAGCTGAAGACAAGTGCTGATGAGGATCAAGACTGATACTGGAGATGAGCCACTGATAGGCTGATGCTGGTGATGATGAAGATAGCTGAAGCAGACAACTGATGAAGACAACTGAAGTAGAGGTCTATGCAAAATAAGGGGTCAAAACCAAACCAGATATGACATGGATACCCTGAAAAACAAATAAACAAATGTCAAATGATGCAATGATGATGTATGCAAATGATATGAAAGGGTTTGTGATCAAGCTGGATCTGATTATCTATCTTGATATAAAGCCCGTGTATGTTCAAGAAGCCCAGATGGAGGTTTAGAAATCCAGTAACCAAGGTGGGGGACTCAAATAAAGAGTCAAATGTCCAGGGTTAATCACAAGAACTGTCCAAAGTGGAGTATTCTTAAACAAACAAGTAACAGGGTATGATGTGGCTAATGGTACCTGCAAACCTGTAAACAGCCCAACCCCCTCACAGGTGGTGTTCTAGAACAAGGATCCTCAGACTTGGATCAGTTATGAGAAGTGTAAACACTTCTAACCCAGGGGTACAGTGTTTACAATAACCATAAAAGATCCTCCGCTAATTCACCTCAGATTCTGAAGGTCGTAATAAAGGTCATCCAGACTTAGCAGGCTTCCCAGATAGCCCTAGTACTATAGGAAATCTATAGCACAGAGTTCTCAAGAAGAAATCCACATCTGAACCGTGTTTCATATTCCCGCACCAGACCGAAATGGAATGGGAAAGAACATGAACCACTCTAGCCTAGGCGTCACTCAGGTCCCAGGTATAGGACCTCAAACTCTCAATGGAACCCTCCACCCATCAAGACAATAAACCAGATCCAGCAAAATGACAGTATGACAGTATGATGTATAAAACTGTAAGGAAAGCAGTAAACAAGACTGTACATAAAGCAATAAAATAAATACATAAGCACATATAGCACATAACACCCCAGTAAACACAAATCAAACAAGTGCTAGGAGGAACCCACAAAAAGAACCAGAAGCCCTGGTTAGAGTATAAGGATCCCCAGCAGAGTCGCCAAGCTGTCGCTCCCACCAAATGACACCTAGGTCAGAAGGGGTACAGACGCAAACGGTCGGCGAAAGAAGAGAGTACACACAAGGGTGAATTCAGAAGACAAGAGTCGCCAGCTAGGCATATTTATCCCGAAGGAAAGGTAATGCTGCATAGACCTGAGGAAAGATGGATAAGACGGTCGCGAACCAGAGAGACTGAGAAAGGGGGTTGGTTACAACCTGGGAAGGTATTAGCACCCAGATTGTCCGTCGTACTCGACGGGATCCACGCTTAAAAGATTTGTGTTTTAAAGGGGTAGTGTCAGTGCTCTTGGTGTACAAAAGCTGGAAAAGAATGCAAGTGTCAGTGCAAAAGAAATTTGAAATTAAATAAAGAAGTGTCAGTGTAAGGAAAGGATGTGAAGCTCAAGACTATGAGGCTTAAAGAATAATGCTGGAAGAGGGGGGATATACAGATACTTTTGTTCGATAACTGTTAAGTTATGCCTACGTATCCTCTCGTGCAATGAGGAAGTCAGAACACCGTAGTTCGACTCAAAGAGACTAAAAATGAATTGACTCTAAACTGCTTGCTTGTCTATGCTCAAGTGTATGACTTGTCTGGCTCAAGTGCTAACTGTCTTGCATTAGACGGAAGAAGCAAGTTCTCGTTTGTGAGTGAAG
The DNA here is from genome assembly GCA_963966055.1 of Lathyrus aphaca. Taxonomy (NCBI): domain Eukaryota; kingdom Viridiplantae; phylum Streptophyta; class Magnoliopsida; order Fabales; family Fabaceae; genus Lathyrus; species Lathyrus aphaca. The sequence continues at coordinate 20,442,042 of OZ014519.1, read as the reverse complement.
ATGATGAGAAAAGAATCCCGAAGGAGACAATTATTGTTTGTTTTTGTGTTTTCAATCTTTTATTGCTTTCGGATTTGTCATAAGTTAATAAGCTTAAGCCTAAACCAAGGGTTAGTAAACTCATCACATCCTCCCTCTGATTAGGGGTAATGAGAATACCTTAAGTATGATGCAAGCACCTCACACTTAATCACCATGATGTAGGATTAAGATCATTAACCTACTTGTGATTATTTAGATGTTTTTGATGTTTTTTTTAGTGTTAAGTAATGAGTTTAAGCCATAATCAAATATTTAATGGACTCATTACACCATCCTAATAGAAGGATAATAGATGAGAACATTTAAGCTGAGGAAGACTCCTCAACTTAATCCATGATTAGGGATTAACCTCATGACAAAACAAAGCCTTTATTAAAGTGGATTTTAGTTAATGATGAGATTAAGAAATGAATTTTATGGTTTGTAAGACAACTTGAGGGGGACTTGTCCATTAACACTAGGGTTAGTCCTTCTTAACCAATTAAGGAAGAATTAGAACCCTAATGCAAGGCCCAAGTTACAAGCTTGATGTCTTAGTGATTATTAAGTGAATTGATTAAAGGATTTAAACACATTAAGGGTTTAACACTTAGGATTAAAGTTATACACTCCATCCTACTTGTCATAAGCTTAAACCCTAATGCAAATGAGGCATGCTTTGAACCATAAAGATTCAAGAATGTTTATGAAGTGAAATGAACATATAACATGGCAAAGGAATGATGCAATGATCAATCATGGTTCTAATATGTCCTAAGATGTCTTATGAATCATGTGGATACACAAAATGTCATGGCAAGTTCATGTATGCAAGCATATAAGAGATGGATGCAAATGAAGGCAAAAATTAGGGTTTCTGCACAAGACACAAAGCAAAATTCAAAATCAGAAGCAAATGACAAGATAAAAAATTGAAAATGGGATCAAAGGAACCCTAACCCTACACAAGTTCACTGCCCAAAGGAGGGGACCTAAATCTTAACCTAGGGCAAGTTATGAATTTCTCAAGTCAATTAGGGTTTTGGGATACCTCACAAGGAAAAATGCTCATTAAATTGAAAATGCAAGATAAATTTAAACCAATTTAATCCTAAAAACTACATGATATGAAGGATGCAATGCAAGAAGAACCATTATCAAATTCTTCATGGTTAGGCAGAATGAATTTTTCTAAGTTTGAACAAAAATATTGCCTTTAAATGAATTTAATTCCAATGAAAATTGTCAAAATGCATCAAGAACCAAAAAGAAATTTGTTTTGAGAGTTTGATAATGTTTCTAAATGTTTTAAAATGCAATGTGAATTTTTTTGTGATTTTTAAATACCTAAATGCACTTTTAATTAATTAATTCTCATTAACTAATTAAAAATAAACATTTAAATGATTTAAAAATAATTTTTAATGCAAAAAATAAAAATAAAAATATTTTTGGGTTTTGAAAATTAATGAAATGTTTGACAAAAATTTTCAGAATTTTTCAATGTGTTTTACTATTTTTAATAAAATGGACAAAACAAATGAATAAAAAAGAAAATAAAGTGAAATTAAATGAAAAGTACACAGATCCAAGAGTCAGGATTCAAATGGGATGCGCGGGAGTTGACTGGCGCGTGATCTGATGGCTGAGATTCAAACTGACCAAATTTAAATTAAACTCAACTAATTAATTTAATAAATTAGGATTAGGGTCTTAATGAAAGATCTGGTCCATTCGTTTGCGCGCGGGTCAACCCTAGTCAACAAGATCTATGGCTCATATTCAAACTGATCCCTAATCATCATTAATGCACTAATGACTTTCAGGTGGCTGGAAATGACCTCCGGTCATCTTCTCCGGCCACACCTCCCCTGAGATTTTGCTATCTCTCTCCCTAAGCTTCTACAACCTAATTTTTCTGCCCATAAATGATCCCCATACACCATACATTAAGAATCAACAAACAAACAACATTTAAAACACATCAAAAGTGAGAATCGAATCAAAACAGTTCTAGGTCAAAAAATTTCAGAACATGAATACATACTCATTTCTCCACCATTTTCAAAACAAAACACATAAGCATGATCAGTGAAGCATAAAGAATCATTTAGGAACTTAAAAATGCATTTTTGGAAAAAATGTTCTTGAGCTCACCTGAACTGGAGCTTTGATCCTTGGAACTTTCTGGCTGCTTCTTTGGTCCAAGATGCCTTTAATGAACCCCCTAAGAAGCTGGCAATGCTTGTTTGGAATTTCTTATGGCTGGTTTAAGAGTTTGATGAAGTTCTGTTCAGAAGGGGTGGAAAATCGTGTTTCTGCTTGGGGTGGTTTCAGGGCCAAATGAGGATTGGGAAATGATCAGAGGATCATGGTGAGTGGTTTTGTGAAGTTTGTTTTGATGTTTGAAGCCTGTATATTGAGATTCGAAGCAAAATGCATAAGAGGAGAGTTTGGAGGATGCTGACTTGTGGGAGAGATTAGGTTGTGTTGTGTTATGTGTTGAGTCCCATTTTGTCCATGTATAAAGTTTGGATAGGTCAGAGAGTTGTTGCTGGCCTAGCTTGATTGGCATGGGCCATTTTGCCAAAAGTCAATGTGACTTGTCCTTTGAGGTATGGGTCATGACAGGATGGTTTAGAGGCATGGCTTGGTTCAGCTGTGATCAAGGAGAACCATGGAAATGAATTTGAGGCCAACTTGCAAGTGGATTAGGGTTTATGTGAGGTTTTGCAATTTTCACAAAGTTTGGCCCTTTTGGAAATTCTTTAAGCATAAGTCATGAAGCTTGGAGATTCTTTGGTGCATTCTGATTTTTAGGTCATGGTTCATGTTTGTGTAATGCATAGAAGTCCATTTGAAGTCATATTTTTCTTTGGCATGAGGTTTTGCAACTTTGCCTCTTTGGTACAAAAGTGAAAATTAAGTGATTTTGCCCAACTTTGACAAGCCATAACTTTTGATCCAAAATGAATTAGAATGAGTTCTTGTACTTTTTGAAAAGGGAATGATCCATTCTACAACTTTCATGACCAAAGTTTTCTCATTTGAAGCATTTTTGAATCAATTTGAGGAGGTTGAAAAACTTTCCCAAAATGGCAAGTTTTCATTACAAGTTACTTTCCCAAAAAGGCAACTTTGCAAATGGCTTGAAATTCTTCAATTTTGTGAACTTCCAACATCTTCTATGATCAAATAAAGATCACACACATTCAAAATGATGGAGAACAACCTTTGGTTGGGTCATTGGAGGCCTCAGATGCCCTGATTTTCCACTGACTTGCTCAAGAAGTCATCCCTTGATCAGATGCCTTCCCCATTGAATTTCTTCTTGAAAATTGATATGCATGATCCTCATAACATATAGAGACCAATAGAAAGAAGAATGACCAAATAAATTGGAGTTATGGCCTCTGAAACCAAAACCCTAATTTTAGGTCATCTGTGCAGTTAAACCTGGCTCTGCTTCCATGCCTTTCTCAGTTCTTGTGATTCTTTGATTTTCTTGACTTTGTGGGGATATAATATGATGCTTGAACATACATGGACCCCTTTGAAGTGATTAGTGACCTTTGGAGTGGCTCAAATGGCTCAGGGATAGCTCAGATCACAAACCCTAGATGCAGATGACTTTGAATCAATGCAGTGAAACAAAAATGCAATATGTGATGCTATGATTGAATTTATGCTATATGAAAATATCACAAGCCATGGTGAAATGAGTGAGGGAAAATTTGGGATGTTTACACTAAGGCTCTGCATTTGGAAGCCACCATCATTGATCAACATATGACTACCAAGGCTGGAATCCCAGGCCTTCATTTGGACTTCTTAATCACTCAGGCTACCAGTTCTGCTCCAACTGGGAAGTGGGAAACTGTTTGTGCCCTCCTTGATTTTAGTATATATGGTATCATCTTGTTTGCGGATGAGCCTAAGTTTGTAAGCAAGAATTCTATCCACATCTTCCTGCTGAAGAATTCAGTTCCTACCTTGTTAGGGGATATCCATTATTCAGTTCATCAAAGGAATGAGAAGCAGAGGGGAAGACTAGTCAGATGTTGTGCACCTTTCTTCTAAAGTTGGTTGATGAGGCATATGCCAAAGACGGAAGCTTTCCTGAATCCACATCAGTCAAGGAATTGGGCTAAGAGAATGATTTCCCTTACTTTAGAAGACATCAAATGGTGTACTCAGAACACCAAGGGCAGGGACATAATTATAAGCTGTGGACAATATCATAATGTACCTCTTATTGGAGTGAAGGGTTGCATCAATTACAATCCTTTGCTTTTCAGAAGACAGTTAGGGTATGCATTGGTACATCCACCAAAGGAGCAAGACTTAGCAGAATCTCTTTACTGTGTCGTACAAAATAATCAGGCCACCGTCCGACAAGTAGCCTGGGCTTGGGACCACATACAAACAAAAGGGACTGCTATTCTTGGCAAGTGTAACAACATAGCTTCAGCTCAGTACATTGAATGGTCGCGCATCAGAGGACATATCACCTACTTGCCATTCACCTGGAGGATGTGCCAGGGCCCTCAATAATTGAGCCTGTAGCTACAGTCAGTTTAGAAGAGTTTGAGAGGCTGAAAGAGAGGAATACCCAGCTTTCTGAAGCCTTGAAGAAGACCCTTTGGGAAAGGAATGACAATCGTCTGGACAATGAAAGGTTAGAGAAACTCCATATCGAGCATATAACCAAGATAGAAAAGGCAGAAGACTTCATCAGAAAAGCCCGAGCGGGAGAGTTGGTATTGAAGAATGCTTGAAAGGAAGCCAAGATTCAGAAAGCCAGAGCTGAGCACTATTTGGAAGAGAGTCATGCTAGATAGATCAGGATCACTGAACCTCATATGCAAGAAGATCAGAAGACACAGGCTAAGATAGAGCAGCTGGAAGCCAATGAGAAGAAGAGTCAAAAAGCACTCCTAGCATCACAGAAGGAAATCTCAGAGTTAAAACTCCGGGCGGGGTTAAAGAGATCAAAAGAACAAGACAAGTACCAGAAGTTGGCAAGTGCCGTTGCAACCAGGAACCTTCTTTTAAGGACCATCACAGAGCATCCAGTTGGAGCGGTAACTGATGCTCTCCTGAAGGAAGTCAAAGAGGATGACTTTGGGCTAGATGTTTGATTTTTTTGTACTTGTATTTTATTTTGGTTGTACTTTAATTCTCGATGGTGATTTTGTTGTATTTCTTAACTTAATTGTATTTGTACCCACCATGGGAACTTGTTGTAATCATAAACTACGTAGTTTGGCATTTTTTAATATATGGTTTATGTATTATCTGGATTTTCTCTTGGATTTCGCTTCTCTTCAACATCTTCATTCCCAGAGGTCCGGAAGGTCAAAACCAAAGAACCAAGCCGGATACCCTTGGAAGACAAATAGACATATTGCATTGCATACTGTAACACGGTGGGAGAACTGACTTTTAGTCATGTTGCGGATAGCAAGAGTCGCCACCGACTTTTATTATATCCAAATGGAAAGGACATAAAAGAACAGGAAAGACCTATTTTAAAAGACTTGAGTTCGGGGGGTCTGTTATACAAAGGGAAGGTGTTAGCACCCTTTATATCCAGGGTTATCCATGGGCTCTTAGTTACTTAGCTCACTTAAATTGTTTTTGAAGGGTGTAGTGTGTGATTAGAATTTTTTCTAAGTACTTTGTAATGATCCTCGCATGGATGTATATAAAGCCTTGTTTTGAAAAATGTTTAAGAAGGTGAGGTGTAAAAAGTAATTTGAATGAGTGAGCAAGTAACTATGAGGTACCTACCCTAGATTAAGTCTTTCATGTTCTCGTATGTTCTTTCAATGGTAAGACTATCCCTATTATTAAGGAATAGGTAGTCATTACCTTGGATTTGTTAAGGGACAAGCGTAGGGTCATCGTATGGTCATAGAAAGCAACTTAAAGGGCGTCTTTAGCAATTCGTAGGGACTATCATCATTTATTCGAAGGGACAAGATCATTATTGTAGGCAACCTCGTAGGGACATGATCTTTTAAACTGTAGGGACTATGATGATTTATACTTGAAGGGACTTTGCTTAAGACACCCCTATATTCGAGGGACTTGACCATTTTAAATAAGGCAACCAAGAGGGATACCTTAGGAAGTGCAAGATGGCGATCAAAGATCGACTTACGTGTGTGAGTGTTTTATTTCCAGATATTTTATCTTTTTAATTAATTTTCTAAGTCATTTTATTCATTTAGGTTTTACACACCCTAAAATTACTAACCATAACATTAAAAATAATGCGGAAATATAAATCTAAAATTATTACATGGCTTTGGGATAATTACAATATAATCATAAAAATAATAAATGATAATAATAATAAAGCAATAAATATTAGGATTATAATAATAAAGCAAATAAATAAAACAATAATAATAATAAAGCAATAAATATTAGGATATTAGAATTAAAAGAAAATAATAATGAGGTAATAAAGAAAAGTTAGTATTTTTAAAGAATTTAAATAAGTTAGAAATTGTTTAGAATTTATAAGAAAAAAAACAATAAGTTTAAATAATAATAGTAATAAGAGAATAAAGTATAAAAATTTTATAAACATATTTTAATTAGCGTTTAAGAAAATAAATTTGGTTTTTAGAGTTAATGGAAAAAATTAGGTTTAGTTAAAGCAATTAGGGTTTTTTAATCATAATTAAAATACATTATTTTTTTATTTACAAAATATATACATAATTATATACAAATATATTATAAAATTAATACAATTAATAAACATTAAGAAAATAATTATTAGTTTTAGAAAATATAATATTTATAAAAATGTTATTGATTTTAAATTTAATTAATTAATCAAACCAAAATAAAGAAAATAGGGAAAATAAGAAAATATGAAAAATGACTAAAAAGATAGGACCTGGGATTTGAACCTAGGTCCCTTACCTCAACAGCATCACACAAAACTAACTGAGCCAACACGCGCTGGTGATACTTATAGGAGAGGCAATCATTATATATAAAACCTTCAGTCAAAAATAAATATGTAAAAAAATGTTAGAACCAAGGATTCGAACCCAGCCCTCCTGTCTCCATGTGCGTATCACCAACAAACTGAGCTAAGCAACGCATCTGAAATATAAACTTAAACACAATCTAATAAAATAAACAAAGTTTTGAAAATCCAATTTCGCTCCAGACTTCATCTCCTTCCTCTAGCTGTCGTATTAGGTTATACCTACAGACGTTCGTCACTAAATGTTTTATTGACAGATTTTCTCCATCACAAAAAGTCTTGCAAATTTAAACATCACAAATAAAAGAATAAATTTCTTTTAATGATTCAATTCGGTTAATACGAGGTCCCTAAGTCTAATTGATCCATCAATTTCATGTGAAATTGCTTTTAACAGAGATTCCCAATTTCAAGTTTATAAAACCCTAACAATGGCATCGTACGATTCCTGCATCAAAGCTTAAAACCAATTATCCAGAATCTATCTACACACTCAAACAAACAATATTATATAGCTCAAATCAATTAATCATGTGTAAAACAATGGAATCGAAAAAAGAAAAAAAAGACCAAGAACATGAATTCGGTTTATGCTTGTATGAGTCAAAGTGATGCTTTTGATGATTGGGAAAGGTTTAGGAGGCATCCAGGAATGATTTTACACCTTAAAACCTTTGATAAGCAGCCTAAATGATGAAATTCGAATCTCACTTTTCCTTGGAATTTTTTACTTTTGTTCTTGTGCTTTGGAGGCAGAAAATTCGTCCCCTTGTGTATGCTTTTGTTTATGTGTATATAGTGATTGAATTTAGGTCAAAAACTTGTGTATTTGTGGGCTTGTGAAGGTTGCTTGATCATGAAGTTTCTTCACTTTCAAATATTCAAAAAATCTCATCTAACCTTTCTATTTTTGATCCAATCTGACTTTAGTTGATTTCCAATCATTCTAAATATAATCCAACTAATTTCCAATCAAAGATTTCATTCTTCATTTGACTTTTCATATTTTATATAAATTTAAATTGAATTTTAATGAATAAAATCCAAATAAATATAAAATAAACTATAAAAATCTGGAGAAAAAAAAAATCATTGGGTCGTGCATGATGTCATTGTAAGGATTGGATTACAAAATTGCAAGCCCATTTGGAAAATTTTGGTTTTAAGACCTCATTTGTTCAATATACCCCTCAAACATTTCCCAACTTTGCTAAGGCACAAATCCCTAAATTTTAAGGCTATGAAGGTGTTATTGGACATTTTGGAAAGATTAAAGAGTCCTCTAACCAACCTCTTTGGTCTCATGTCCATATCCTTTACCATTTTCAAATTATGCCCCTTGGAAGATGTTGACTTTTTGTTGACTTTTGAAATGACCTATAATGTTTTAGCTCATACCTTCCAAATGAAGCATTTTTAGGCTTGGCTTGTGAGACACAAAGTTGTAGAGAATTAAATTTACTTCAAAATTACCTTTGGATGGAAATTTTTTGATGAAGAATGTGAAAGTTATGGCTGGTCAAAGTTTAGTTGACTTTTCTTTAGAAAACCCTAATTTAGAAACTCCTGATTCTTGATGATTTGAAACTTCCTTGATGAATCATGATCAACCCTTGATCAAATGATGAATTTTACTTCATAAACTTGATGTTGGCAAAAAATCGTGAAGTTTGACTTTAATTTGACCACAGTTGACCTCAGTTTGACTTTTTAACTACTTTGACTAATTTTTGCATATCTGATCATCTAACTGGGCAAACTTATTGGGAAAGCCTTGAAACTTGACATGGGGATTTTTGAATACATATGGGATATTATGAAGCTCACTTGAGTCCTTGAAACTCATTTTAACCTGAAGAAACATAAAACCCTAGTTTTGGACACTTTGCTTAGGAGGGGCATTGTCTGAGGAAACTTTCATACTTCTTGACCAATTGGGAGTCTTGAGGACCTTATGATTTCTTAGAAGTATTTAGAGAGGTTGTCTTGATTATGGGAAGGAAAATTTTGGGGTACAACAGCTTCCCCTTGTTCAATTTTATGGAATCCGAGGAGTTAGATTGGCATGCATGCCATTCGTGACTTGAAGATTGAAGAGGATTGAACACCAAAACCCAAAAATTTGCACTTACTGGTGTGTAGAATGACACTGTTGGTTAATTGTGATGCTTGAATGGGCTTAAAGATGCCATTTGAATAAAGAGTCTTCTGATATGCTTCTTAAATATGGAGATGACATTTTTGGGAAGAATAAATGACGGCCCAAAAATGAGATAACCTGCGGGAAGAATAAACGACGGCCCGAGGTAACAAGATAACCATTGGGAAGAATAAACGACGACCCAAGGTAAGTTGGTTTCTGGGAAGAATAAACGACGACTCATAAATGAGATAACCTGCGGGAAGAATAAACGATGGCCCGAGGTAACAAGATAATCATTGGGAAGAATAAACGGCGGCCCAAGGTAAGTTGATTTATGGGAAGAATAAACGACGGCCCAAAAATGAGATAACCTACGGGAAGAATAAATGACGGCCCGAGGTAATAGGATAACCATTGGGAAGAATGAACGACGGCCCAAGGTAAGTTGACTTTTGGGAAGAATAAACGACGACCCAAAAATGAGATAACCTGCGGGAAGAATGAACGACAGCCCGAGGTAACAAAATAACCATTGGGAATAATGAACGACGGCCCAAGGTAAGTTGACTTTTGGGAAGAATAAACGACGGCCCAAAAATGAGATAACCTGCGGGAAGAATGAACGACGACCCGAAGTAACAAGATAACCATTGGGAAGAATAAACGACGGCCCAAGTTAAGTTGACTTTTGGGAAGAATAAACGACGACCCAAAAATGAGATAACATGCGGGGCGAATGAACGATGGCCCGAGGTAACAAGATAACCATTGGGAAGAATGAACGACGACCTAAGGAAAGTTGACTTTTGGGAAGAATAAATGACGGCTCAAAAATGAGATAACCTGCGGGAAGAATGAACGACGGCCCGAGGTAACAAGATAACCATTGGGAAGAATAAACGACGGCCCAAGGTAAATTGTTGATGAAGTTTGTCTGCTTGAGAATTTACCTGAAAAACAAGGTTAGCTGGGTGCAAGTATAATGATATATATAACAACTTGCAAGATAACATTTTATGAGAATGCGTATGATATGATATGATATGATATGATATGATATGATATGATATGATATGATATGATATGATATGATATGATATGATATGATATGATATGATATGATATGATATGATATGATATGATATGATATGATATGATATGATATGATATGATATGATATGATATGATATGATATGATATGATATGATATGATATGATATGATATGATATGATATGATATGATATGATATGATATGATATGATATGATATGATATGATATGATATGATATGATATGATATGATATGATATGATATGATATGATATGATATGATATGATATGATATGATATGATGTATGTTTGAATGAATTATGTCGAGAAGTTGATCAGTAGCTTCATATAACAACTGCTGGCTGGGGAAAATAAATCCCGATTTGTTGCTGAGGAGCATGAAGACTTCGTTCCCATCTTGTTTAAGAATATCGTACTTAGAAACTCCCGTTTTCGTTTGTCATACTTTTTATTGAAGGATTAGGTTCCTAAATATCCTGACTGAGGATAAAAGAGATGGATATAGATCCGGGAGACCTATGTAGTTAAGTATCAATTCTTCGTAGGATATGAAACTACTTGGAGAATTCGTAGAGTTGGAAGTATAAGATATTACTTGAAGTATTTCATAAGGATATCCGTAAAGATTACTCTGTGGGGATGAACCGGCGAAGCTTCGTTAAATTCCTATTTCCGTTCGTTCTTAGTAAATGCCATTATTGTATTTTATGCATTTCTGGTAAAAATCAATCATATTCAAAAGCATATATACATTCAAACATAGCCAACAGACGTTTCTCGCTTTAGTAAAAGGGGAAAAGTAAACATGAATAAAGAGGGAAAAGTAAAGTTGAACTCGAAAATAGAATCATTTCAACTTTGAGAGTGTATAACCAATTGGATTTAGAGCTCCTGAGATTCTTAACTTTCCTGAATACCTTCCCAGAAATCCTCATAGCTGGATCTGAAGACATGATACTGACACCATCTGATACTAGTGGCATAGACAATTAATTTCCACAATGGCTTCTGCTAAGAATCCAATATCAAGGTAATACAATGAGAGGAACGTGTCTTCAAATTGTGATGGACCATATACGCTCTGGGTATTAGATTTGGAAAGAGAGCATTGCCCCTTGGTAGAGGATGAATTGTTCCATAATGGAAGTATCTGAAAGGAGCTACTTCAAGAGAAATAAACAGAAGGCCCTATAATAATATACCCCTGGCATCATGAACTCTGTAATGTTACCCTTGGTACTTCAGATAGATGAGGATATCTTTCCCTGGCTACTTAAGCATAGTTGAATCTTGACCTGATGCCCCAAATGAAATAGGAAGTATCATGGTACACCCTAATGATTGGGAAGCAGTGACTATGCCCCTTGTATACATTAGCTTTGATTCAGGAAGCAACTTTGTCTATAGAAGGACTTTGGTTTATTGAACATTCATCTTGTAAGTTTCTCTGTTTGTCAAACACTCAATTATATGCAAGCAATGATATTCAAAAATGCAATGCTTATGTCTGTCTTGAAGTTTTGAAAAAGAATTATTTTAGTAAAATAATTTTTATGAAAACTGTGATATTAACTCAATTTTTATAATAAGCCCTAAAGGAGTCAGGATACCTTTTGTAGTAGTATGCTTTTTGGACTAACCATGCTTCAGTTAGGTCTTTTAAAGGGTTATAACGTGGTCTGGTTCATGGTTTAAGAAACAAAGGATAAAGGCTCAAATTTTATTTGTACCCAACCCAATCTCCATGATGTTCTTCAGTCCTATGCTCAGTTAACTTATGCATTGAGGCTCCAAAGGAGTTTGGAATTGTAACACTGACATTTGTGATGGTTCAGAAACCAAAAATTTATTTGAACATTCAGTCATCTTTCTTTGTTGAGGATTCATAGTGACCTCTTTTTTTTACTTTATTATCCCTTTTTTTTCCTGAACTGTTTATTTCAAGGTTACAGTCAGCGGGATGTCTTAATTGTTTACTAAGTCTCCTTCATAGGTTTTGACTTAGTGAGATTTTCTTTTTCTAGATATTGACTTGCAGACTTTAGTGATTATAGGGAAATGTCATTAGTTGTATACAACACAAACAATTGGCATATTCGAGTTAACCAGATAACTACCCTGCCCCAGGTTATGAATAAGGGTTTTAATTTGCGTGAGAATGAAAACTCCTACTTCATAGGCTCAAAAGGGTTGACTAGGGATTAACTTCCTTATATCTCCATAGTTTAGGAATTGAAAAAATGCATGTACATCGTCAGCATAGTCTATTCAAAAGCATACTGCATAAGATTATGGTATTGTTTTCGTCATCCTCCCTCTACAGGCTTATAACTTTATTAGGAGTTAAATATCAGAAAATAGAAATATGAAGTATAATTCAAAATATAGTGAAACGAATGGATTAATTCAAGACAAACATATGCAATGCATTAATGAAAACAGAAGTTTAACATAATAGTAAGTGTTTAAACAAAATAAAAGAAATTACAAATGAAAGTTCAAATGTTGTCCCATCTAGTTGGCTGAATGTCTTCAATTGCAATCTGTGAACTTTCAGGAGCATTATATTTCACCATGAAATGAAATTTGCCACTTGGATGTCCCAAGGTGCCCCATATCTCAATAGGAATAGGTAGGCTTTCTTTCTTGCTACTTTGGGCAACTTGTCTTGCAGCTTCGATGTTTGATGGACGATAGTAGAATTCAATCTGGCCTTCTGGCGTAACCTCGAGGATTCCTTCGTCAATCAGGTCTTGAATTTTTTGATTCAATGTCCAACAACTATTAGTATCATGTCCGGGATAGTTGGAGTGATACCTACACCTTGCCTTGGGATTATAGCGAAGAGAGGAAGTATTAGGATTTTGAGGAGGATTTTTCAAGGAAATTAGCTTCATCTCCAAAAAGCATTGCAGAACTTGCGACATTAGAGTGCTGAATTTGATAAATTGTCTTCTACATTCCTTGTGTTGAGGTGGATTAACCTTACCAGTTATTTTTTCTTCAACTGAAGAATAATCATTGGCAACCTGTCTCTTACCTTCTTTTACCCTCATCTTCCTTTCAACCAAGTCAGCTTGTTTTAACGGAGGTTGACTGACAATTAGATTCCTGGCTCCATTACTTTGAAGTTTGTGGACTAAGGTTCTTAGATCTTCTTGACCTTAAGCTAAACTTTGAATAAGAGCCACCTGGCCATTCATCTGGAACCTCATTTCTACCATCTCAGCTTTCAATTGTTCCAACTGACCATTCTTGTTATCTTCAGGATTTTCAGAGAGGAGTGCTTTCAACTCTTCTTGCCCCTTGGAAAAATTCATGATCACTTCTTGAAACTGAGCATTTTGAGCTTGAAGATCTTTGACAGATTGTTCGAGAGCCATTTCCGCTGAAATAAACAGCGAGAAGATTGAGAAACCTGCTATGGAAACCTGTCATACAATGATATGGTATGTAGATGCATATGCAATGTTTTCAAAGACCGTAAGATTTAAATTTGTTTAAAGAAAACAAAAACAAGATTTTATTAGTAAGTGTTTAATATAAATTTGCCCCTTGGGCTTATAATGAAAGGAAATAAAAATAAAGTTCAAAAATAAATATATGGGGTTTTACGTCTCTCATGGACGTTTCCTCTTTATGTGGAGATATTTGTTGAGGTTCTGCTCCTCGTGAAGTTGCCTTGTCAGCTCCAGAATTCTTTCTTGACTAGCTCTGAAATGAGTCTCAAAAGTATCCCTTTGCTCTTTCAACTGAACCCAGGACTTCTGCAATTCATCCAAATCAGTGGGCATGTATGGATGAAAGATGGTATAAGGAACATCTCCTTCAGCAACAGGCTCCATAGTGATTGTTAGAACAGCATGATATGGAATCATAAGAGTTTGAGCACGAGATCGCACCCATCTGAGATAAGGCTCCATAGGAATAGAATACTTTGGCTCCAAAGTCTTGCTATCAATCCTATTCACCTTGTTCCAAGCTCGTATGAACCTTTGACGGTAACCCTGAAGATCGTTGTCGTAGTCAAACACAATACCCTGAATAAGCATGTCATGAGGATCATTACTCTGAGCATAACCACACTGACGTAGTGATAAAGAATGGTTATAGGTAATGCCCCCTCTTATGCCAAGGAGTGGCACATTAGGGAACTCCCCACAACGATCAATGATAGTAACATTCTCCATAGATCGAGAGCACCAATGAATATCTGAATGAGAAAGTGACATGATCCTCTTAGACCACCTTAACCCTTGGTCATTCTTCATCACGGATCGAGGAAGGTGAGAAATAAACCACCTAGATAGCAGAGGTATGCAACACATCAGAGTTCCTCGTGCCTTCGTAGTACAAGTGTGAAGAGAATGTAAGATGTCTCCAAGTAAGGTAGGCACTGGATTATGAGTCAGAAATATGTTGATGGCGTGTACGCCTATGAACTGGTCTGGATTAGGAAACAACACTAAGCCATAGATCAATAGGGCTAGGATCTCCTCAAAAGCATCATAACTCATAGCCTTCAAGAACACTTGAGCTTTCTCCATCAATACCTTAGCAAGAATACCCTTAACTCTGCTTCTCATTTCTAGGACAATGTCTGGTTTCTTCAGATGTTGGGCTGCAACAATGACTTCAGATTTAGGCTCTTTCTCTAAGCCTGTGAAGAGTCTCTGATCAAGGATAGGTATACCCAGTAGTTTGGAGAACTCTTCCATTGTAGGAACCAGCTGATAATCGGGGAATGTGAAGCAATGATGTTTAGGATCAAAGAACTGAAACAGGACACTCATCATGTCTTCATTGAACCCTGAAGTGACTAGATCCAATAGGTGACCATGCTTCGTGATGAACTGGGAGTTTTCAGAAACTTGTGAGACCAATTCCTTAAGCTTAAAAGGTATCCCTACAATGTTGATTCGAATAGTATTCCTACGAGCAGAAGCCATGACCTGCAACAAAGAACAAAGATAAATACTCTGGTCCTTGAAATGGTTAGTGAAAATGCTATGCTTATGATGTCATGATGATGTTATGATGTTATGCTCAATCACAAACATGTGGCACACACAAACAAGTCACACAATAGCCCTAGGTTTGAAGGCTTGCATGAGGTATAAAGGTAAGTACCCTCCCCTGAATTTTAGTTGGTTCATCCTGTCATACAAAAGTAACCAGGTTCTAAGGGATCTCAATATCACTGATCCTTCCCAAGGGTGTTTGTTCAGTAGGCAACTTACTTGCCAACCAAAACCCTCCAAGTTTAGGATCTCAATGAGTGTAGTATCGAGTATCAACCAACTTCATTCTTCACCAAAGCTGGCTATCTCACTACTTTCTAAAGGCCAAGATGGGATAAATAGGGTTCTAAAAGTCAGTTAGTGTATTGACAACATATGGCAGGCCCATATTATCCTTAACTTACTTAAGGAACATAAGCACCAACCAAGAAGTCACACTAACTATGGCCACCAGATCAACCATATCGGTATACGCCGTACAGTTTCCTTGGTCTATTGCCATTTACCTAGGGTACACTAGATCCGGGTTAGGATCTTTCACACATAAAGCCCAAAAAGTAATATAAAGCAAACAAAGCAAACAATTTAAAGTGATCTAATTCCTAAGTGTACCCCTTTGTTACTTAGTAATTCCCTAGTAGAGTTGCCAGTTCTGTAACACGGTGGGAGAACTGACTTTTAGTCATGTTGCGGATAGCAAGAGTCGCCACCGACTTTTATTTTATCCAAATGGAAAGGAAATAAAAGAACAGGGAAGACCTATTTTAAAAGACTTGAGTTCGGGGGCTAGGTTATACAAAGGGAAGGTGTTAGCACCCTTTATATCCATGGTTATCTATGGGCTCTTAGTTACTTAGCTCACTTAAATTGTTTTTGAAGGGTGTAGTGTGTGATTAGAAATTTTTCTAAGTACTTTGTAATGATCCTCGTATGGATGTATACAAAGCTTTGTTTTGAAAAATGTTTAAGAAAGTGAGGTGTAAAAAGTAATTTGAAAGAGTAAGCAAGTAACTATGAGGTACCTACCCTAGATTAAGTCTTTCATGTTCTCGTATGTTCTTTCAATGGTAAGACTATCCCTATTATTAAGGAATAGGTAGTCATTACCTTGGATTTGTTAAGGGACAAGCATAAGGTCATCGTATGGTCATAGAAAGCAACTTAAAGGGTGTCTTTAGCAATTCATAGGGACTATCATCATTTATTCGAAGGGACAAGATCATTATCGTAGGAAACCTCGTAGGGACTTGATCTTTTAAACTGTAGGGACTATGATGATTTATACTTGAAGGGACATTTCTTAAGACACCCCTATATTCGAGGAACTTGACCATTTTAAATAAGGCAACCAAGAAGGATACCCTAGGAAGTTCAAGATGGCGATCAAAGATCGACTTACGTGTGTGAGTGTTTTATTTCCAGATATTTTATCTTTTTAATTAATTTTCTAAGTCATTTTATTCATTTAGGTTATACACACCCTAAAATTACTAACCATAGCAATAAAAATAATGCGGAAATATAAATCTAAAATTATTACATGGCTTTGGGATAATTACAATATAATCATAAAAATAATAAATGATAATATTAATAAAGCAATAAATATTAGGATTATAATAATAAAGCAAATAAATAAAACAATAATAATAATAATAAAGCAATAAATATTAGGATATTAGAATTAAAATAAAATAATAATGAGGTAATAAAGAAAAGTTAGTATTTTTAAAGAGTTTAAATAAGTTAGAAATTGTTTAGAATTTATAAGAAAAAAAAACAATAAGTTTAAATAATAATAGTAATAAGAGAATAAAGTATAAAAAATTTATAAACATATTTTAATTAGGGTTTAAGAAAATAAATTTGGTTTTTAGGTTTAATGGAAAAAATTAGGTTTAGTTAAAGCAATTAGGGTTTTTTAATCATAATTAAAATACATTATTTTTTTATTTACAAAATATATACATAATTATATACAAATATATTATAAAATTAATACAATTAATAAACATTAAGAAAATAATTATGAGTTTTAGAAAATATAAGATTTATAAAAATGTTATTGATTTTAAATTTAATTAATTAAACAAAAATAAAGAAAATAGGATAAAATATGAAAATATGAAAAATGACTAAAAAGATAGGACCTGGGATTTGAACCCAGGTCCCTTACCTCAACAGCATCACACAAAACCAACTGAGCCAGCACGCGCTGGTGATACTTATAGGAGAGGCAATCATTATATTTAAAACCTGCAGTCAAAAATAAATATGTAAAAAATTTTGGAACCAAGGATTCAAACCCAGCCCTCATGTCTCCATGCGCGTATCACCAACCAACTGAGCTTACCGACGCATCTGAAATATAAACGCAAACACAATCTAATAAAATAAACAAAGTTTTGAAAATCCAATTTCGCGCCAGACTTCATCTCCTTCCTCTAGCTGTCGTATTAGGATATACCTACAGACGTTCGTCACTAAATGTTTTAGTGACGGATTTTCTCCATCACTAAAAGTCTTGCACATTCAAACATCACAAATAACAATAATAAATTGCTTTTAATGATTCACGTCAGTTAATACGAGGTCCCTAAGTCCAATTGATCCATCAATTTCATGTGAAATTGCTTTTAACAGAGATTCCTGTAAACACCCCAAATTTGCCCTCACTCATATCACACCATGGCTTGTGATCTTTCATTTTTGCATAAACATAAGCATTACATCTCATATTGCATTTTTGTTTCATCTTCATAGTTCAAGTTCATCTGCACCTAGGGTTTGTGATCTGAGCAATCCAAGATTCCATCTGAGCCATCCAAAGGGCCCCAAGGTTTCCAAGAGGATCCATATGTGTTCTATCATCATATTATGTCCCTCAAAGTTCATGGAAGTCAATAGATCACAAGAATTGGCAAGGCATGGAAGCAGAGCCAGGGTTTTCACTACACAGATGACCAAAATTAGGGTTTTGGTTTCAGAGGCCTTAACTCCAAATTTTTGGGCCATTATTGTTTCTAATGTTCTTAAGATGTTATAAGGATCATGTGTACCAAGTTTGATGAAGAAATTCATTGTGGAAGTCATCTGTTCACTGGGTAACTTCTTGAGCAAGTTAAGTCAAAATCAGGGCATCTGAGGCCCCCAACAATGGAACCAAAGGGTCATTTTCATCAAATTGAAGTTCAATGATATTTATTTGATCTTATAAGAGGTTGGAAGTTCACAATATTGAAGAATTTTGAGCCATTTGCAAACTTGCCAAAAATGGAAATGACTTGTAATGGAAACTTTCCATTTTGGGAAAGTTTTTCAAACTCCTCTTTCTCAACCAAAAATGCTTCAAATGAAAAATTCTTGGTCATGAGAGTTGAAGATTAGGTCTTTCCCTTTTCAAAAAGTACAAGAACATGTCTTGATTCATCCTAGAACTCAAGATATGGCCTTTCAAAGTTGGCAAAAATCCTAAAATTTCAAGTTTCATGTCAAAGAGGGATTTTGCAAATTGGCATGTTAAGGCATTCTAATGACTTCAAATGGACACAAACACTTCACAATATGTCAAACAAACCTCTAAACATCAGAATTATGCTTTGAACCATGCATTTCCATGACTTATGATCCAAGAAACTTCAAAGAGGGAATTTTGCAAAACCTATGGTATCTCTCCATTCAATTGATCCAGCTGCATAAAAATGATCTAAGGGCCCTCCACAAAGTCAGCTGAGGCCAGACATGCCATAGAACCACTCCTACCATGACCCATGCTCATAGTACAACCAATGTTGACTTTTTGCAAAAAGAACCATACCAATCAAGCTGAGCCACAACAGCTCTCTGAACCAATTGCAATTGTTTATACTAACCTCAAGCAATTCAAAACACACCACACACAAGCTCGGAACCTCCCACAAGCCAGGATTGAAAAAATCACCAAAAACCTTCCCCTCTTCGAATCTGCAAAACCAGTGACTCAAACTCAAATATTTTTCCACCATTCACCTCACCACCACCTAAGGATCATTTCCCACCCTTCATTTCAGCCAAACACCCACTCAAATCAAAACACTATTTTCCACCTCTCCAAAACTGAACTTCAAAAGGAGGCCAAATAAACTCACTCCAAGCATCAAAGCATTCTCAGGAAGCTCATTGGAGTTGATTTGCACCAAAGAAAGGTCCAGAAAGCTCAAGAACTGAAAGCTCAACCTCAGGTAATCTCAAGAACCTTTTTTCCAGAACTTGCGTTTTAAGTTTCTAAATGAATCTTCATGCTTCACGGATCACCCTGATGTAATTTCTTTTGAAAATGGTTGAGTATTAAGCATGTATTGAACTTCTGAAAGTTTTGTTCAGTTTTACGATGTGTTTCGAATCTTGTTTTTGTTGTATGATAAATGTGTTTTGATGATGGATTCTTGCTTAGGGATGTTAGGAGAGTCATTCTGGAGCTTTAGAGCCTTTGATTTAGCCTGGGGAGGGAGTTAGTTGTTTTGGACTGCCGGAGAAGATGATCGGAGCTAGCTCCGGTCACCTGAAAATGTTTAGAACCCTAATTAGGGTTTAGTGGCTCAGTTTGAATGTCAGCCCTTAGATTTGATTTCGCGCGCGTGTGTACGGTTCAGATCATTTCACTTAAGGTTAATTATTAATTAATTAGGTTAATCAAATTAATTAGCCAGATTCAATCCAGGCCTCCCATTCACGCACACAGTCTTCCCCAGTTTAAATCCTGGCCTTAGGATCAGCTGACTTTGCATTTTTATTCATTTTATTTCACTTTTTATCCATTTCTTTTGTACACTTTATTTAAAATAGTAAAAATCATCAAAAAATATTTCCTTTTGCATCTTTGTTTTAAATATTTTTCTCAACCTGAAAATGATTTTTATTTTATTTTTTTAATTAAAAAAGTATTTTTAAAATATTTAAATGTTATTTTTAATTAATTAAAGTCTTTTAATTAATTAAAAATACATTTAGGTTTCTAAAAATCACCAAAAATATCATGAATCATCCCATTGCATTTAAAAACATTTTCAAACTCTTCACAAAAATTTATTTTTAGGTTTGATCATAGTTTGTGAATTTTCTTGGAATTAAGGGTCATTTAAATCATATTTTTGAACCCTAACTTTAAAAAATCATTTCTGCCTAACCAAGAAGAGTTTGAAGATGATTCTTTTTGAATTGTTTTATGCATTGCTTTTAGTTTGTAGGATATTTATCTCATGAATTTATCTTGAATTTTTGAATTGATTTGCATTTTTCCCTTTGAACCACCCAAAAAACCCTAGAAACTTAGCAAATTCATAACTTTTGAATGGTAAGGCTTCTGACCTTCTCCTTTGGGGTGTAACTTAGTATGGGATTAGGGTTTGTTTGAGCTTGGTTTCATTTTTTTATCATGTCATATGCTTATGTTTTGTTCATTTGCATCTTGCTTGTCCATAAAACCCTAATTTTAGGTGTTCATTTGCATTCATCTTGCATATGCATCCATACATGAACTTGCCATGACATTTCTTGCATTCATATGTCATATTAGACATCTTAGGACATGTTAGAATCATGCTTGATCATTTCATCATTCATTTACCATGATTTGCATTCATTTCATTTCATTAACTTTCATGTGTTTTCAAACTTCAAAGCATGCTTACATGACATCTCATTCTTGTATGATCATACATATGCACTTTGTATGCCTTTGCATTCATGCTAACATTTTCAGGTGGTAAGTTACTTTGAGAAGTGGATTTTCCTTCACTTCTCATTTCTTTTTTATCTCTTTCATATGCATCTTGATGGTTTCTTTAAAGTGAACTTGTTCACTTGTGTTCTTTCTTTCTCACTCTCTTTATTTAAGTTACTTATCTTCTTCAATGAAGTAAGTAACTTGTTCTTCTTTCTCATCTTCCTTTCATCTGCTTCTTCAATTGGTGGCCTCCTTGAAGATATTTCTTAAGCCTTACAAACCATAGGAACACCTGTCGCTCCCCGGATTTCCATCCTGGTACAAACGCGAAAGTGGCGCGGAAAAAGAATACAGTCGCCAGCCAGGCATTTTTATCCCGAAGAATGGGAATGGTAATGCTGCACAAACCAGAAGAAAAAAAAGAGGAAGGACACAGGTCCTACGAACCAAAGTGACTGAGCTCGGGAGTCGGTTACAGCTTGGAAATGTATTAGCACCCAGATCGTCCTCCGTACCCGACGGGATCCACGCTTGCAAAAGAAACTGTTTCAAAGGGTGAGGGGATGAAAGCTGCAGCAAAATAAATGAAAATGAAAAGAAACTAGAACTGGAAAAGAACCAAAATAAGAAACAAAGAGAAAAATGTAGGGAAAATAAAGATTGTGCTCGAACGGGCCCTACCCCGCTGCCTACGTACCTCATCAGGATAATGAGGATCAGAGACGCCGTAGTTCCCCTAACTAGGGGTAACAAAGGAAAGTTGCTTGTGAATTAAAGCTTGAACTGCCTATGCCATTGCTCAGGTGTTGCAGACTCGGACGACGAGCGCGTAACCGTCTTGCAAAGTGACAAGTAGGAGCAAGTTCATGTAAGGAGTGAATGAGATGAGAAAAGAATTCCCAAAGGAAAGACGCTTATTGTTTGTTTGGTGTTTTTTAGAAGCTTTTATGAGTGAAAGTTTGCATAGGTAAGTGTACCTAAGTCTTACTCAATGGGATATGTACGTCTCACATCATCCCGAAATGGAATGCGCAAGAGGCACACCTATCTATGGAGGAAATCCCCAAAGCTAATCCCACAAGTGAAGGCTTAAGCACACTGGCCTATTACCATTATTAAGTATTTTTGTGTTTTTTTTGGTTAAGAAGTGTTTTTTTAGCTTTTTCTTTGTAAAGTACTCATGCTAAGACCTATCCACTACGAGTGATAACTCACACCTCGCCCCGAAACGGAACGCGTGCAAGCATCTCATAGCAAAGTCTCATGTCACATGAAAGTACTCAACCTTTGTTAAGTGAATTAGAATTAAGTTTGAAGATGAGGAGAGAGAGCACCAAAGGATCTCAAAGGAAAAGTTCTAAAGGGGGACTAAAATAATCCTAAGTGTTAACATGCATGGATGTCTTAAGGGTTAGTGAGGTTTCTATCCTAATGAAGAAGGAAAGAAAGAAGAGAAGAAGATAGAAGAAGGGATGAGCAAGGCCTAAGCCCAACAAGCAAATGGTTAGCTCAATAAAGAAATAAGAAGAGAAGATGAGAATTGGAGATGTGGAACTCAATTCCCACACCTCACAATTACCATAGCCCCTGCAAGGTTAGCAAAATCCAGCAAATGCTCATTAATAAAATCAAGGCAATGACATGCTCAAAGTTCACACCAATCAAGATCACATAATTAGGTCATACATGGCACAAACAAGCATTTATGTGTCGAAAACACGGAAGCATGCATTGATCAACAAGAAAATCACTCAAACAAACATGTTCAATGATCATATAATGATCCATGGTATTTAGGACAAGTATGAAGATCAAACATGCCAAAAATAACTCAAAAGTAGCTTACTGCTTCAGTGTTAACCGGTTAACCAATCCGTTAACCGGTTAACCATGCCAAAACCCGCGTAAAACAGCAAAATCCAGGTGCGTTAACCGGTTAACCAATCCGTTAACCGGTTAACACTGCTAAAACAGCAGCAAAAACCTGCAGAAACTAGCTCACAAACAGCTTATTCCAAACAATCTCATACAAGTCCAGCAAGCATTTGAACATGAAAATAGTGCATCAATTCACATTAAATGGCATCATGAAGCCTATGAACACTAATCAATAGATCCGGTTACCAATCAATCAATCAAGCAACACAAGCAAATATGCAAACATGTGGTAGATCTAAAGCTCAAACATGTAAATAAACTAAAAAACAGAGCTAGATCTAAATTCAACTAACCTACAAAGCTGAGGTATGCTTTGGTAATTGTTGATCGAACTGAAAATGATGGATCTCGTGCAAAGCCTTGAAGATCCGGTGCTAAATTTCACACTCCGTGCAAAATAAATGCAAGAACAAGCTCTTGATGCAGAATTTCGGATTCAAAAGCACTTCTAGATCCCAAATCAGATCTGAATCACCACTAAAACCAACAAAAAGATGTAATGAGGTTATGGATGGGGGTCTAGTTCCAAGATCTATACACCTCAAGGCAAGGTTATGTGATCTTCAAAGAAGAACTTTGAGTGATTTGGAAAATTGGGAGAGAAAAGTGAGAGAATTGTGAGTGAGAGGAGTGAAAATTCAGAAAATGTGAGTGAAAAATGAGAGAAGAGCCCCTTTGGTTTGGAGAGAAATGATTAAATATGGTTTAGGTTTGGGGCCCAAAAATTAGGATTGGGATCCAAAATTATGGTTTGGGTAGTGTGATTAGGATGTAACAATGGGATTAGGCTTGGACAAGAGCTCTAGATCTTTCCTTTAATTTCCAATTAATTCAAAAATGAATAAAAATCAGAAAAATGAAAAAAAGAGCAAAAAACACACATGCTGAAATGCTGCTGAAAATTCAAAATTTGTGGCCGTTAACCGGTTAACCAATCCGTTAACCGGTTAACGCCAGTGAATTTTGAATTTCCCTCCTTTTGGTGGGAACCTTCAAAAATAAGCCGGTGCCAACCATTTTGATCTGATTTTGATCCCTGATCTTGCCAAATCTCTTTTAACATTATAAGAACATCCCAAGGCTAGAAAAATGGGGTTGGATCCCTTGAAATCTCACAGTTGACTTTTTTTAAGGCACAGTTGACCAATTACTTCATCTGCAAGCAACTGAAGAATTGTCTAACTTACACATGGAATTTTCTCATGAAAATTTGACACATAGGATCCTCTCAACATATAGAAGACTTGGCCCACCAGAAATGGCCAAAGTTGTGAGATCTTGGTGCTTGAATCCCAAACCCTGATTTGGGTACACTGCATAGGAGCTTTGCCTTGTCCTGAGATCTCTGATGGTCATGCAATCTTCTGAGCTTTTGTCAATGGACTTGATCTTGTAAATGGAGTGTAGACTCACCATAGAACCTATACAAACTCATTGGGATCCTTGTCATGCTTGAAGTGCTTCTGGGAACTCCACAGATGACCATATGCTGATGCTAGGACATGAGGGATGTTATGCTTCATCTTTCCATGCTAAGATGCTGAGGAAATGATATGAGTATGATGAGTATGCTATGATATGATGCTTAAAATGAAGAGGGAAAATTTGGGGTGTTACAGCTGCCCCTATTCAACCATCAGTTCATCTGAAAAGGACGATAGTACAGGCTATCGACCATTCAAGATAAACTGTGGTTGAATACCAAGAAGACCAGAAATTTGCACTCTGAAGAAGAAAGCAACACCGGGAAATAAACCCAACCAGATGACTCTCTGGGGACTGCAGGGGAAAAAGAAGCAGACGAGCCTCTTCCAAGCTGAAACTGATATCTGGAATAAGAACAAGTTGACAGACGAGTCTTCAAACAATCCTGTGACGCCAGGAGCTGGACATACGAGTCCTCAAACACTGCAATACAACAATCTGAGACAGACGAGTCTTCAAATAATCTTGTGACGCCAGGAACTGGACATACGAGTCCTCAAAATTGCATATAGCATGAGACAGACGAGTCTCCTTCGGATTTACCTGTTACGCCAGGACCGGTAATGCACTTAAGTCTGTGGGATAGACATGTAATCAAGGTAGACGAACCTTCTTCATATATTATCCGCGGATATATGGTATAAGACAGACGAGTCTTCGTAGCAAACCTGTGACGCCAGGTGCAGCAACAATAATTGGCGCCTGAGATAGACGAGCCTCCTTCGGATTTACCTGTTACGCCAGGACCGGTAACCATTTTGACATTAATTCCCACTGTCAGGATTCGAAACCTCTTCAATACAGACGAGTATTGGATGATCATCAAGATAACACAAACGAGTGCCATAAGTCAATGATACAGACGAGTACCAGACGATGATTTGAGAAACACAGACGAGTGCTTCCGACCATGATACAGACGAGTATCATCCACTGGTATAGACGAATACCAGAAATTCAAACACAGACGAGCATTTGAAGTAATGATACAGACGAGTATCCAAGCAAAGCAGACGAGCTTCAGAACACAGACGACTTCTGGGGAATAAAAGCAGACGAGCTTCAAACAAACACAGACGAGTGCTGGACAGTTGCAGATGAGCAACAGCAGAGAATACATATCATGGCACAGACGAGTGCAGCAAAGGATCCAATACCAAACACAGAGAGTGTTGGGAGGTTGCAGACGAGCAACAATAAAGCAGTAATACCAAAGCTGGGGAGAACTCCATTTAGGGATAACACAGACGAGTGTTAACAAACGCAGACGAGCGGTAGACAAATGCCTGATTGGCAGCAAGAGATACAACTCTGCAGGGGGAGACAAGTCAAGAGGTCTGGACACTCAACTCTGACTGAGGTGATGAATACCTGACTGTATCATCACAATACCCAAAAGTATGGCAACTTTGCCGGGAAATATTTCACTGACGGAGGTGAAAATCCAATATGAACTCTGTGGGGGCAGGATCATCTTCAGACTTGGCTGGGGAAGCTGCTTGAACAATACTCTGGCTAGGGAGAGCATCTGATGATTCAAGACTCTGAGGGGATATCAGGCTTTCAGATACCACCTGCTGGGAAGGACTCTCGCTGAGGATGGAATACTGGCAATTCCAACTCTGGTGATGTCAGGCTTTCAAGTACCTGTTAGGCATACTCCACTAGGGAAGAATGGACTTCTACTTCAATGGGGAAGAGGAAACTGCTTGTGCTGCTGCCAAGGCTTAGCTGGATAAAATCTCTGCTGGAGATGCCAGGCTTCAGGTACCTGCTGGAGGAAGAAATCTCTGCTTGGGGAGTTACTCTATTGGGGAAGAGGAAACTTCTTGTGCTGCTGCCAAGGCTTAGCTGGATAAAATCTCTGCTGGAGATGCCAGGCTTCAGGTACCTGCTGGAGGAAGAAATTTCTGCTTGGGGAGTTACTCTATTGGGGAAGAGTAAATTGCTTGAGAATGTGATGCCATCCTGCAACATGCAACAACAGAAAACACAAGTGTGCCCCGGGAATTTGCATGGAATGATCTGTTCATCCATCGTCACCCGACACTCAAAGAGGGTTTCAGTTTCCCTACTTGTCAGTTTTCCTTTCAAAATTCACCATGTTTAGATGCAATGCTATTTTTGCTGAAAATTCAGGACATTTTGCAAACTAAAATTAAACACACACAGCTTTTTGATTGAATATTCTTTTTTATTGAGTGGCCTCTGAATAGGCAAAAATTTACATCAGGAAGCAACCACCTGGAAAGAGGTAGCCACTATAAAATTGAGAAAAAGAAACTATCCTAATGGCAATGCACACGGCATTCCAAGGAGTTCCATTTCTGCTATGACTTGCATGTCTTCGATACTCTCCATTCTACTTTGGCTTTCTGAGAGGATGAGGGGACTGTTTCCTATCCTTCTGATATTGTCAAGTTGTACGAAACAATGATGTGGTTCAGATAACTAGGATCGCAGTTGTTTGCTTATTCCCTTATTTTGCGTGGATCACCCTTTCGGGTTTTCAATCCACCGGGATACCCTTTTTTGCCTGAGCTGTCCAATGCGGCTTTTCAACTCAGCGGGTGTACATTTTTTTTTCTATTTATTTCCCTAACTTTTGCCCGAGCTTTTTATTCTGTTTTTAGCTCACCGGGATGCCTTTTTTTGCCTGGACTATAATTCTGTTTTTGTGTCCAGCGGGTCTCTTTATGCGAAGTATTTTTTAACTGCGTCCGAGTTAACAGGGGACTGGAAGTCATCTCCATCCATAGTGGTGAGCATCAGTGCTCCTCCTGAAAAGACTTTCTTCACTATGAATGGTCCTTCGTAGTTTGGGGTCCACTTTCCCCTGTGATCTGAACCGGGAGGAACGATCCTCTTCAACACAAGCTCTCCCACTTGATACTCTCGAGCACGTACTCGTTGGTCGAATGCCCGCTTCATTCTCCTCTGATAAAGCTGACCATGACAGATAGCCGCTAATCTCTTTTCCTCAATTAGACATAGCTGATTGTAACGAGCATGCACCCATTCAGCCTCATCCAACTTGACATCCATCATCACGCACAGTGAAGGAATCTCTACTTCAACAGGCAGGACTGCTTCCATGCCATACACTAGAGAGAAGGGAGTTGCCCCTGTTGACGTCCTGACTGACGTTCGGTACCTATGCAAGGCAAACGGTAACATCTCATGCCAATCTTTGTAGGTGACAACCATTTTCTGCACAATCTTCTTGATATTCTTATTAGCTGCCTCTACCGCACCGTTCATCTTTGGTCGGTAGGGAGAAGAATTGTGATGCTGTATCTTGAAGTCCCGACACAAGTCGGCCATCATCTTGTTGTTGAGATTTGAACCATTATCAGTAATGATTCTTTCGGGCACTCCGTATCTGCATATGATATCTCTTTTTAGAAATCTTACCACCACTTGACGAGTGACGTTGGCATAAGATGCTGCTTCTACCCATTTGGTAAAGTAATCAATCGCGACCAGGATGAAGCGATGACCATTTGAAGCAGTTGGCTCGATCTTCCCGATCATGTCAATGCCCCACATGGAAAAGGGCCAAGGAGATGACATGACGTTGAGCGGGCTAGGAGGAACATGCACTTTGTCTGCATATATCTGGCATTTGTGGCACTTACAAGCGAATGAACAACAGTTTGCATCCATTGTCATCCAGTAATACCTTGATCTCAGTAATTTCTTCGCCATAGCATGCCCTCCTGCATGGGTACCAAAAGATCCTTCGTGGACTTCCTGCATCAACAGGCTTGCTTCGTGTCTATCCACGCATCTGAGCAAGACCATGTCGAAGTTTCTCTTGTACAAAACCCCGTCTGTGTTCAAGAAGAAGCTAGCAGCAAGTCGCCTCAAGGTCTTCTTGTCGTTGGAAGATGCCCCAGTTGGGTATTCTTGTTTTTCCAGGAATAGCTTGATATCAAAATACCAAGGTTTCTCATCAGACACAGCGTCTACAGAGAAGACATAAGCTGGAGCGTCAAGTCTGGATATGTCAATTCTGGGCACATAATTCCAACACAAGACCTTAATTGACGAAGAGAGAGTGGCCAATGCGTCGGCAAACTGATTTTCATCACGTGGTATGTATTGAAGTTTAACTGTCGTGAAGAACGTCAACATCTTTCTAGCATAATCCCTGTATGGAATTAGATGCTCTTGATGCGTATACCACTTGTCGGTAACTTGGTTAATGACGAGGGCTGAATCTCCGAATATATCGAGGTTCTTAATCCGAAGATCAATTGCCTCCTCTATTCCCATTATACATGCCTCGTATTCCGCTTCATTGTTGGTGCAGCCAAAAGTAATTCTGGAAGCGAAGGGTAAGTGAATACCTTCAGGAGTAATGAGTACGACACCAACTCCACGACCATTGATATTGACGGCTTCATCAAACATCAACTTCCATTTGGATTCAGGGTCAGGCCCCTCCTCCGGAAGTGGTTCCTCATAATCGTTTGTTTTGAGGTACATGATGTCCTCATCAGGGAAATCAAACTTCATCGGCTGATAATCATCCTCAAGAGGTTGTTGTGCAAGGTAATCTGACAATACACTTCCTTTGATGGCTTTCTGATAAGTATACTGGATGTTGTATTCAGTTAAAATCATCTTCCACCTAGCAACCCTTCCGGTCAACGCTGGTTTCTCAAAGATGTACTTGACAGGATCCATTTTGGAAATGAGCAGTGTAGTGTGAGTCAACATGTACTGCCTCAGTCGGCGAGCAGCCCATACCAAAGTGCAGCAAGTTTTCTCGAGCAGTGAGTATCGGGATTCAAAGTCGGTAAACTTTTTGCTAAGGTAATAAATGGCGTACTCTTTTCGACCAGACTCATCATGTTGGCCTAACACACACCCCATTGACCCTTCTAGCACGGTCAAGTACATGATTATGGTCTTCCTTCCACTGGAGGCATTAAAATTGGAGGTTCCTGCAAATATTCTTTTATTTTGTCGAAAGCTCTTTGGCAGTCATCGTTCCACCTGACCGTTTGCTCTTTTCTTAGCAATTTGAATATTGGTTCGCACGTGGCCGTTAGATGAGATATGAACCGAGAAATGTAGTTCAACCTCCCTAAGAACCCGCGCACCTCTTTTTCTGTCCTCGGTGCAGGCATATCTTGAATAGCTTTTACTTTAGCAGGATCTACCTCAATTCCTCTTTGACTAATAATGAAACCCAGCAGTTTCCCGGAACACACTCCGAAAGTGCACTTGTTCGGATTCAACCTCAGCTTGTACTTGATCAGTCTATCAAAAAGCTTCTTCAGGTTGACCAGATGCCCCTCTTCGTCTCGGGACTTAGCAATCATATCGTCCACATAACATTCAATCTCCTTGTGGATCATGTCATGGAACAATGTGACCATCGCCCGTTGATAAGTTGCCCCGGCGTTCTTCAAACCAAAGGGCATGACCTTATAGCAGAATGTACCCCACGGGGTAACGAACGTTGTCTTCTCCATGTCTTCCGGCGCCATCTTGATCTGATTATATCCGGAGAAGCCATCCATGAAGGAGAATACCGAGAATTGAGCAGTATTGTCTACCAACACATCAATGTGTGGCAACGGAAAATCATCTTTTGGGCTTGGTCTATTCAAATCCCGGTAGTCAACGCACATCCGGACCTTGTCGTCCTTCCTTGGTACAGGTACAATGTTAGCTACCCAAGGTGGGTAACTAGTCACACCAAGGAAACCGGTATCCCATTGCTTCTGAACCTCCTCTTTAATCTTCATCGCCATGTCAGGACGAGTTCTTGTCAATTTCTGTTTCACAGGAGGACAGTCCTCTCTCAGAGGAAGCTTATGCATAACGATGTCGGTATCTAAACCCGACATATCTTGATATGACCAAGCAAAGATATCCACATACTCTTTCAACATACTTATCAACTCTTTCTTGACGTCGGCCTGCAGATTGGCCCCAATCTTGATTTCCTTCTTTGCATCTTCACTGCCAATGTTGATGATCTCAATCTCCTCTTGATGAGGCTGAATAACCCGTTCCTCTTGTTTCAACAATCTGACCAATTCTTCAGGGAGGTCACAGTCTTCCTCAACCCCTTCATCAGCTTGGTAGACTGGATTATCAAAGTCATGCATAGTCATAGCAGGAACGTTATCCGTGGAATCCAGATGATCAACACTGCACAGATGATGTGCTTATTCAGAATCTGCTTATTTTGAAAAAGAGACGCTAACAAAAACAAAAAGGAAAAACACATTGCCATTTTTTATATTTTTGTGAAAAAGTTTAAAAACAAAGACAGGGAACACAGTTTGTCTGAAAATGACCTTTTATTTCATAGCAAAATGACGATGCAATACAAAACATGGTGGCCCAATACAATGGATCCAAGCATCTTGGGCAGAATGCTGGATTTGACAATGCAGTATGCTAATAAAAGGAAACAAAATAATTACTCTGAGAGCCAGGTGACTTGAACAATGTCTTCTGCAGACCAATTTGCTAGCTCCTCATCGGGCGCACACGGGTGGATCCAATTGTCCCAGTCTCCGTCACTATCCCCATCTTGACTTGCTGTACAGATCTGATCGTGGTTGAGCAACCCAACACTTGTGAATGAAATGGCCTTACCACTCGGAGTAGACCCACCAGGCTGATACCCTAAGCCAAACTTATCATCTTTCTTTTCCAGCTCCAACAGCTTGCCCCAGCCTTGGGCACTGCCTGATTGAACAACTTCTTTCGCTTCTCTGTAGGAATGGATGGATGTTCCCTCCTTCTCATTGCTCTTCTCCACAAGAGTCAGGATGCTGACGTTAACTGCTTCAAAGGCCTGGCATAAAGTCTCATGGATTTCACCATCCATTTCTACGTACTTGAATGTCGACAGGTGACTGACGAATGTGTCCTCCTCCCCACAAACTATGATGACCTGGCCGTCCACCACGTATTTAAGCTTCTGATGCAAGGTTGAAGTGACGGCTCCAGCAGCATGTATCCACGGTCTTCCCAACAAACAGCTATATGCAGGATGGATATCCATAACATAGAAAACACTTTTGAAGACTTGAGAGCCTATCTTGACGGGCAACTCAACCTCCCCAAAAACTGATCTTCTCGATCCATCGAAAGCCTTGACAACCAGATCACTTGGCCTTAGGACTATCCCATCAACATTAAGCTTCATCAGCGCCTTCTTCGGCAGCACATTCAAGGAAGAGCCTGTGTCTACAAGAACATGAGACAGCACAGCGCCCTTGCACTCCATCGTGATGTGTAGTGCTTTGTTGTGATTTCTGCCCTCCAAAGTGAGGTCTCTGTCAGTAAAGCCTAAGCCATGGCTAGCATTGACACTTCCAACAACAGCCTCGAGTTGGTTGACAGTGATCTCCTGAGGAACGTAAGCCATTTGTAGGACTTTCAGTAAGGCTTCTCTGTGTGCGGGGGAGCACATCAGCAGTGACAAGATGGAAATCTTTGAAGGCGTCTGGTTCAGTTGATCAACCACCTTGTAGTCACTCTTTTTTATAATCCTCATGAATTCTTCAACCTCTTTTTCAAACGTACCCTGCCTAGCCACAGGAGTAGTTGACTCATCATTCCCAGCCTGCTTTCCTTTGGCTTTGGACGAAGCCTCGGCCTCAGGATCCCCTCTTAGCACAGGGGGAGCGAATAAACGACCACTTCGGGTGAAACCCCCAACACCTCTGACATTCTCTACAGTCGGGTCAGCAATAACAGATCTACTCTCAAACTTCTGTCCAGCTACATAAACATCGGAGCCATAATGCCAAGGAATGGCTCTATCATCTATGTACGGCCCAGGCCCAGGTACGGTGATAGTTACGGGACTAATCTGAGGAGCATAGATTGTAACCGGCTCTCGTCTGACAGGCATGTCAGCTTCATCGTAGAAAATAGTAATGGTTGACACATCATTAGCCTCTTCATTACCAACTTTACTGAACTGCAAGGATTCAGCATCAATCAAACCCTGCAAACCCATCTTCAATTTCTCACAGCCATTCTCAGCATTCATACAGTCTTCACAATCAAAACAGCAACCAGGGAACGCTTGACCATTCAGCAGTCTCTCTTTCACTACCCTCAAAGGAGTCTTCACTTCATCGATACTCAGCACCAGACTCAATTTTTCATCTTCCTCAATAGCATTAACTCTTGCCCCTCCATGATTAGGCATAGGGTTCGTGTTGACATTCGGCGGCGGTGCAAAGTTGATCACTTTAGAGTCTACAAGATCCTGCACCTTGTGATGCAAAGCCATGTACTTCTCAGTCGAGTGCCCGGGTGCTCCAGAGTGGAAAGCGCATCGTGCGTTGACATCATAACCAACTGGAAGCTCTCCAGGAGGTGGTGGTGCCAAAGTCCTCAGTTGAATTAGGTTCAAGTCCAACAGTCTTGGAAGTAAGGCATCATATGTCATAGGGATAGCCTCAATCACCCTATTAGCCGGGCGAGTCTGCCTAGGCTGATATGGTCTCTGCTAATAGTTGGTTCTTGGTTGTTGTTGTTGTTGTGGTGGTGGAGATAGCATCTGTTGTACTGGAGCTTCAGGAATTGTGACAGCAGCCACATGTTCAAAAGGTCTTCTGTAACC
Source organism: Lathyrus aphaca (assembly GCA_963966055.1). Classification (NCBI taxonomy): domain Eukaryota; kingdom Viridiplantae; phylum Streptophyta; class Magnoliopsida; order Fabales; family Fabaceae; genus Lathyrus; species Lathyrus aphaca. Next base: position 20,409,036 of record OZ014519.1, on the reverse strand, counting down.
ACGGCCCCGGCCTCGGCCAAATACAACGTTCGTCTCGCTGTTGCACCCCAAAATTTGCCCTCACAATACAAGACTTTGTGTGCTAAGAAGGTTCACAAGGTTCACAAGACCTCCCATGAGGTTCACAAGGTTCACAAGACCTCCCATGAGGTTCACAAGGTTCACAAGACCTTTCATGAGGTTCATGAAGTCTACAAGACACTTTATGAGGTTCACAAGGTTCACAATACTTACAAGACCTTTCATGAGGTTCATGAAGTCTACAAGACACTTTATGAGGTTCACAAGGTTCACAAGACCTCCCATGAGGTTCACAAGGTTCACAAGACCTCCCATGAGGTTCACAAGGTTCACAAGACATCTTATGATGGTTCACAAGGTTCACAAAGTTCACAATTGGTCAGAAGAGTTGACAATTCCCTCAGAAAATGCACCTCCTAAGCAGTGCATCCAAAACTAGGGTTTTGACTTTAATCAGGCTAAATGGACTTCCAAGACTTCAAGTGAGCTTCATAACATCTTATATGTGTTTAAGAATCCCCATGACAAGTTTCAAGACTTTTCTCAAAGGTTTGCTCAGTCAGATGATTAGATAAGTCAAAATCAGTCAAAGCAGTTAAAAAGTCAAACTAAGGTCAACTATGGTCAAACCAAAGTCAAACTTCATGATTTTTTGCCAACATCAAGTATATGAAGTAAAATTCATCATTTGATCAAGGGTTGATCATGATTCATCAAAGAGATTTCAGATCATCAAGAATCAGGAGTTTCTAAATTAGGGTTTCCTCAGTAAAAGTCAACTGAACTTTGACCAGCCATAACTTTCACATGCTTCATCACCAAGTTTCCATCCAAAGCTCATTTTGAAGGAAATTTAATTCTCTACAACTTTGTGTCTCAAAAGCCAAGCCCAAAAATGCTTCATTTGGAAGGTATGAGCTAAGACATTATAGGTCCTTTTGAAAGTCAACAAAAAGTCAACAACTTCAAAAGGGCATAACTTGAGAATGGTAAATGATATGGACATGAAACTAGTGGGGTTGGTTATAGGACTTTTCAAGCTTTCCAAAATGTCCAAGAACACCCTCATAGCATTAAAATTGAAGGTTGTGTGCCCTTGCAAAGTTGGGAAATTTTTGGTTGGTTTATGAAGAAAATGGAGGTTTAAAACCAATTTTTTCTAAATGGGTTTGCCATATGATGACCCAATCCATACCAATACCTCATGCACGACCCAAGTCTCTAAAAATCAGATTTTTTTTATCATTTTATTTTATTTGTTTTGATTTAATTCATTTAAAATCATTTTAAATTAAAATAAAATAGAAAAGTCAAATATTTAAAAGAGATTGAGCTTCTAGAAAATCATGAATGCAATGTGGATCAAATTGATACAAAAATAATGATGATTGACTTGAAATAGAAAGGCTTAATTCTCAAATATTTGAATTTTAAAGCTTGATCTTTTTCAATCTTTTTTAATCAATTTTTTCACACAATGATCAATATTTTCTGACCTAATCCATTGCACTATAAGTATAGAGCACAACCCTACTCATTGCACACGAATTTTCAGCCTCCAAGAGTAAGTTTCAATCTTCAAAAATTCACCTAAAACTCATAATTCGGATTCTTGGTTGGAGGTGATATCAAAGCATTCTAAAGGTTCAAACATGTTCTTTGAACATCTCTAATGCAATCCCAATCCTTATTTGCATCCAAAACCTCATGAATTGCATAAACCGAATCCATATTCATTCAACATTTGAATTTTTTCGATTTCATGGTTCCAATAGTTTTTAATTGATTTTGATTGACTAATATGCCATAGTTAGGGTTTACTGACCTCAATTAGGGTCTTGTGATTTATCACATATAAATGAGTTTGAAGGACGTGGTTGTGTTGTATGGACCTCAAGGAACTTATTACACTCATCAATTTAAAGAAATTTTGTTGTTTGCTTGGTGTTTGTTAATTCGCAGGTTTATACACGCAGGAGAAATCGTAGGAAATCTCCCAGGAAATTTCGCAAGAAAACCTGCGAAAATCCAAGGAAGAAGACGAAGCCAGCGCGCGTTTCTGGAAATTCAAATAATGGATAATATATTTTATGAATTGGTTTCTGTTTTGTTTCATAGTTGGTGGCTGACTCAGTTGGTTGTGAACGTGCGCGTATTGCTTGAGGGTCTGGGTTCGATTCCTGGACCAAACCAACTTTTTCTTGTTTTTTCATTTAATTAGCAGTTTGAATATATTATGTATTGTAGTCACTATAATATCAGAAGCGCCCTCCCGGCTGGAATGGAAAGTGTGTTTGTGTGCATTGTGAAGGTCCTGGGTTCGATCCCCCCAGGCCTTTTGTTTTGTTTCCTTTTCTTTGATTTTTTCAGGATTACACAACAAAACCAACTTCACTCCTTTCTTTAGCACCAGGCGCGCGCTGGCCCAGTGGTTGTTGTTGTTGGCTTGAGTGCTTGAAAGCAAGAGGGGCTGGGTTCAATTCCCAGCCAAGGTAAGTTCTTTTTTTTCTTTTTCTTTCTATTATTTGTTTTGCTTATTATTAATGTTAATTAAAATTATAATCATAATTCAATTAATTCTAATATATTTTCATAAACTAATATTAACCCTAAAAATATTTTTCTAAAAACTTAATTGTGAATATTATTCTTGCTTATATTTTAATTAGTAAGTAAATCTTAATATTTTTTAAATCAAACCATAATTTACTACTATTAAAAATATAATTTTATTATAATCTTTAATTTTGTAAATATAATAGTATGATCATATTTTATTTAAATCATGTATATATTTTATTTAATATAATTAAATTTGTAAATATAATTATATTAACCCTATTTTTATAATATGTAAATATTTCATAAATTGTTCATAATTTAATTTTGTATGTAAATAATTTTTATTACATGTTTAAAAATTGCTAATTTAATTTTTGTAATTATAATTTTATTTTCATAATATTTTCATAATTAATTTAATTTTTATAATTTTGCACATAACTTAAAACTTTATAATAATTAGTATAATTGTTTATATTTTAATATTAAATAATAATTGTTTATAAAATTGAACTTTTAATTATTATAATATTCTTGTTTATTTCATTATTATTATTATTAATTATATTCTTATGATATTTATTTATTACTAACCCCATTTAATTTGGTATTATTTTTATTATTATTATTTTCTACTAACCCAATTATAATTATTTATTTATTTTGCTTATTATATTTAATTTTGCTTAATTATTATTATGTAATTGTTCCTTGGTGTAATATTTAGTAATAATGTTTATTATTTATATTTTATGCTATGGTTAGTAAATAGGGAGTGCAACATGTTTGTATGTATAAAATAAATTTAGATCATTTAAATTTAAAGATAAATATTAAAATTGTACACTCACACACGTAAGTCGATCTTGGATCGCCATCTCACTTCCTTAGGGATACCTCTCATGTTGCCTAATCAAAAAGGTCAAGTAGGGTGTATAAAGCAAAATTCCTTCAGTTTAACATCATCTAGTCCCTTAACAGATAAAAGATCAAGTCCCTTTCGAATGTTGCCTTCGTAATGATCTTGTCCCTTTCAAATAAAGATGATAGTCCCTTCAAAATTGCTTATACACCCCACAGTTGCCTCAATAACAGATGTCCCTTACTTGTCCCATTACATCCAAGGTAATGACTACCTATTCCTTAATAATAGGGATAGTCTTACCACTTAAAGGATTCAAGAACAGAAAAGACTTAAACTTAGGGTAGGTTCCTCCTAGATACTTGCTCACTATTCAAAAACGTTTCAAACACTTCACACATTTCAAACAAATTTTCAAAACAAAGGTTTTATATGCATCCGTACATGGATCATTATAAAACACTTAAGAAAATTTTTATTCACACACTTCACATTTCAAAAACATTTTAAAGTGAGCTAAGTAACTAAGAGCCCATGGATAACCATGGATGTAAAGAGTGCTAACACCTTCCCTTTACATAACCTACCCCCCGGACCCAAAAATCTTTTAAAAGGTCTTTCCTATTCTTTTATGCCTTTCCTTTGGATAAAATAAAAGTCGGTGGCGACTCTTGCTATCCGCAACATAACTAAAGTCAGTTATCCCACCGTGTTACACTCGCCCTCTCTTCTCCTAGGAGGTCCACAGAAATCTTTCCTCGCTCCATTGGAGCTGCTAGCACTAGGATCTTGTATCTTCCCCATTTTCAGCAATGTCTCAACTCTTTCACCAGCAATAACAATGTCGTTGAATTTGGTGGCGAAACTGGACGCCAGTCATTCAAGAAAAACACCTTGCAGAGTGCCCATAAACATGTCAGCCATTTCGTTCTCTAGCAGCGGTGGTTGAACCCTGGTAGCGAGCTAGCGCCACCTTTGTGCATACTCTTTGAAACCTTCTTTAGACATCTGAGCCATGTGCTGCAACTGCGTGCGGTTCGGAGCCATGTCCATGTTGTATTGATATTGCCTCACAAAGGCTTCAGCTAGATCCTTCCAACTCTTGATATTGACCCTACTGAGCTTCATGTACCATTCCAGAGAAGCTCCCACCAAGCTGTCTTGAAAATAATACATCCAGAGCTTCTCATCATCCGTGAGAGCAACAATTCTCCCAACAAATGATTGAAGATGGGTCTTCGGGCAAGCAGTGCCATTATACTTCTCAAAGGTTGGAACTATGAACTTGTATGGAATCCTGACCCTAGGAACCAAGCCCAAATCTGTTATATCAAATCCCAAGGAGCTCTGGGATTGAATAGCTTTGATTTGCTCAGCCATCTCTTTGAACCTCTTGTTCATCTCAGCACCTTGACCTTCAGCTTCGTCAAGTAGAGTGAACTGGTCGTCATGATTATCCATCTGAAGATTATTCAACCCATCATTGATTATAGTCACTCCTGGTTGTGTAACAGGAGCTTCGACCTGACGTGCGCCCGCACCGGTACGATTGTCAGCAGTAGCAGCAGCAGCAGTGTTCCTGGTCTGATTCTCAATCATCTCCCGCAGACGCTCTTGGTTCTGCCCCATGCCGGCCATCAATGTCATAAAGTTATCCATTCTCAGTCTCAGATCTGCCAAGTCCGCTTGCATCTGGTCCATGGCTCGTTCTCTGTTGATCTTTGTCGGATACCGGTGAGCAACTGGTTGTTCCCGAACTTTACGGGGAGCTATAGTGCCTGCAACACAAAACACGTTAGTAACTGAGACACTACCTGCAAAACAACAAACATGTTATATGGATGTAATGCAGTTGTTTATGTTTCCAATCGCAGGTCATTTATGCCCCGGTTCCGGTATTTAGCAAAGAAAACCAGATGGGCACTGATCCTCAACTTTCAGAAACCTTCGCGAGAAACCACATTCAAACCACAACAGCAAGCACACCAAGAAATGGAAAAAGCCATAACATAAATCAGCCAATTAGGCAAATAAAACAGAATTCCCCGTAGGGTACAAGCTCTTACAAAGGAAACACAAACAACCAGGACTCCTACAACATGCCTGTAGGTACTCCAGATACAAAGAAAACAAACTAAGAAGCAAAACCACTACCTGAGGACCCTGAAGCTCCTTCACTAAACCCCACATCAGACCTGACCTTCTTGACTCCCACCATCAACTTGAGGTCTTCAATCTCTTTAAGTGCTGCTTCGAGAGCTTGCTGACTATCTGCTAGCTACTGAGTCTTCTCTCTGCGAATCTTGTGGACTTGCTCCACCTCTTCCTTTTTGTAGGCCATCTGGACTTCAAAGAACTCTTCTTTTTCCTTGTATTGCTTCAACTCTTGCTCTCTCTGTCCCCGTAACCAGACAATAGACTGCCGAGCATCTTTGAGGGTCTTTGAATTCTTCTTGCGCTCAGCTTCTCTTTGGGCTTCCATCATCCCTAACCTGTGGAAATGGGCTTCTCTACCTGCAAAGTCCTTCTCCTTAGCCTCCAAGGTAGTCTGCATCTTCAGCAACTTCTCTTCAGCTTCAATCTTGGCCCTGTTGGCTTGGTGGTACATGCTTACCATCTCAGTATTTTCAACTCTAACTGCATGTAGATGGGCTTCCAACTTCTTGAACTCCTCCAAAGACACAGTATCAATGGACTCAGCAACTGGAGGAACTGGCTGTGAGAATGGCAACAAAACTCTTATGGCTCTGTCTTTCAACCAAGCTTCATACTCTAGGAATGTCTGATTGTTGCACTTTCCAAAGCTAGCTATCCCTTCTCCCTTAATGCACTTCCAGGCTCCAGCAACCTTCCTCACTAAGGGCATATTATCTTTCACTGAGAAGTAGAAAATAGGGGTCAACTTCAAATCTTCTGGAACCTCTCTCAAGGCGTATCCCAATTGTCTTCTTAACAAGACTGGATTGTAGTTAATCCCTCCAGTTACTCCCAACAAAGGCACACTGTGATAACTCCCGTAGCTAGTGATGAAACGCACACCTTGCAACCTTTGAGTAAACCACCTGACATCCTTGCCAAGTAACTTTTCCAGCTTTTGAGCCCATACCAAGGTGTGGTCACTAAACACTCCCGTACTAGGCAAATGCCTCATGAACCACATGTGAAATAAAGGAGCATAGCAACAGACCAAACCTCCCCTCTTCTTCTCAGTCTTGTAGTGAACTGAGTAATACAGATCCCCGAGCAAGGTAGGCACAGGATTCTTCAGCAAAAAGAGATGTATGGCATTCATATCTATGAACTTCTCCATATCAGCGAACAAGATAATGCCATAGATAGAAAGAGCCAAGATAGCACAGACATCATCCCATTCTTCTTCAACAGCCAATTCTTCCGCCTTCTTTACCAAAGCATCCAAAGAAAACCCAGGCACACCTCCTTTAATGATGGTCAAAGACTTCACAGCAGAAGGGCTCAAATAAAGAGCCTTAGCAATAGCCTCAGGTGCAGGTCTACTCATCTCGGCATTGAAAGGAACCTGGTCTCGAACCGGCACACCCAGGATCAGAGCATACTCCTCCAGCATAGGGCCCAACTGAAAATCAGGAAACGTGAAGCAACGGAGCTGAGGATCATAATACTGAAGCAAAGTATGAATGACACTCCTCTCGGAAGGATCTAGCTCTACCACCACCTCAAGAATACTCCCGTAAGCTTTCCTGAATCTCTCCACCTGGTTGGGTGTAATCAGCTTTACCATTTTCTTCAATAAGCCAACCTTGGTGTCAAAGAACTTGAAGTGAATATTCTGCTTGCGAGGATCTTCCATCTTTGAAGGGGATACCGGAATCGGAAGCAAAGATATGAACCTGTGAATGAAAAAAAAAACAATGATTAATGATGCAATGATGCAATGCAGATGCAAATGCAAAGACATATGGTCATCTGGGACTGTCTAGAATCTGGACACTGACAAGGGACCCTCTGTATAATTGGCAAACCAAAAGTCCACTGAGTCACACTCTCTGATAATCACAACTTTCTGAAGAAGTTCTCATGACCACAATATCAAGAATACCAGAACAAGAAAACCAGAACTCCGGAACCAAAGTAACTGTATCATAACATGAACTGTATTGGTAACAAAGGTATGATGTGGTCAAGGGTTCCTGCAAACCTGTAAACCCATCCCCAATCTCACAGGTGTGCTCCGGGTCAAACATCACGGACTCTCAAAGCCGAATAGCAATAATACTTTCACCATTTCTGAGAAATGGCTCATGACCAAATCAGGGAATCGGTTAGGCATTATGTACTACGCAGGGAGGCCTCAGCTGAGTCCGGGAAAAACAAGCATCCCTTATAAGTCCCCGGCTTCAAGTGCTGAAATCGAGAAACAATGGTACATTCAGCCCGTAGGATACAGTACTAATGTCATAAGACCAGATGCTTTGACTGAGTTCCTATAAGAAAACCAGGTCATCCTATGCGAGTCCCCAGTGGACCCTCGGGTGCGAATGGGTTTGCCACAAAACGTGGTCTACCACTGCCACCACTGGAGAGGGTTGTTTCCACAAAGGTTCTCAATGATCGGTCCCTAGATGCACATAACTATCAAGGTCCTATCCCGAAGTGGAGGAAATCCCCACACAAGATATTTCCAAGACGGTCGCAATCTGGGCGTGAAACACACTGCCACTCATCATGTCACATGCGAGTACAATATGTCCACTCTAATCCTAGGGTGCACTCAAGCCGGGTACTTGGCTTATCTCTCAGAAATAGTATCACCCGAGCCCACCAAACAGAAAACCAGTCCAGTATGATAGAAAATAAAGACTGAAAACTGTAAATAAAGCTGTAAATAACAACAATAAAATACAACAAACCACAACAAACAAACATCATCCAATGAAACAACAACACACAAGCGCTAGGAGAGACTCACAAGGGAACCAAAGATTCTGGGTTTGATCCCCAGCAGAGTCGCCAGCTGTCGCTCCCCGGATTTCCATCCAGGTACAAACGCGAAAGTGGCGCGGAAAAAGAATAGAGTCGCCAGCCAGGCATTTTTATCCCGAAGAAAGGGAATGGTAATGCTGCACAAACCAGAAAAAAAAAGAGGAAGGACACAGGTCCTACGAACCAAAGAGACTGAGCTCGGGAGTCGGTTACGACCTGGGAAGGTATTAGCACCCAGATCATCCGCCGTACCCGACGGGATCCACGCTTGCAAAAGAAACTGTTTCAAAGGGTGAGGGGATGAAAGCTGCAGCAAAAGAAATGAAAATGAAAAGAAACTGGAACTGGAAAAGAATCGAAATAAGAAACAAAGAGAAAAATGTAGGGAAAATAAAGATTATGCTCGAACGGGCCCTACCCCGCTGCCTACGTACCTCATCAGGATAATGAGGATCAGAGACGCCGTAGTTCCCCTAACTAGGGGTAACAAAGGAAAGTTGCTTGTGAATTAAAGCTTGAACTACCTATGCCATTGCTCAGGTGTTGCAGACTCGGACGACGAGCGCGTAACCGTCTTGCAAAGTGACAAGTAGGAGCAAGTTCACGTAAGGAGTGAATGAGATGAGAAAAGAATTCCCGAAGGAAAGACGCTTATTGTTTGTTTGGTGTTTTTTAGAAGCTTTTATGAGTGAAAGTTTGCATAGGTAAGTGTACTTAAGTCTTACTCAATGGGATGTGTACGTCTCACATCATCCAAAAATGGAATGCGCAAGAGGCACACCTATCTATGGAGGAAATCCCCAAAGCTAATCCCACAAGTGAAGGCTTAAGCACACTGGCCTATTACCATTATTAAGTATTTTTGTGTTTTTTTTGGTTAAGAAGTGTTTTTTTAGCTTTTTCTTTGTAAAGTACTCATGCTATGACCTATCCACTACGAGTGATAACTCACACCTCGCCTCGAAACGGAACACGTGCAAGCATCTCATAGCAAAGTCTCATGTCACATGAAAGTACTCAACCTTTGTTAAGTGAATTAGAATTAAGTTTGAAGATGAGGAGAGAGAGCACCAAAGGATCTCAAAGGAAAAGTTCTAAAGGGGGACTAAAATAATCCTAAGTGTTAACATGCATGGATGTCCTAAGGGTTAGTGAGGTTTCTATCCTAATGAAGAAGGAAAGAAAGAAGAGAAGAAGATAGAAGAAGGGATGAGCAAGGCCTAAGCCCAACAAGAAAATGGTTAGCTCAATAAAGAAGTAAGAAGAGAAGATGAGAATTGGAGATGTGGAACTCAATTCCCACACCTCACAATTACCATAGCCCCTGCAAGGTTAGCAAAATCCGGCCAGCAAATGCTCATTAATAAAATCAAGGCAATGACATGCTCAAAGTTCACACCAATCAAGATCACATAATTAGGTCATACATGGCACAAACAAGCATTTACGTGTCGAAAACACGGAAGCATGCATTGATCAGCAAGAAAATCATTCAAACAAACATGTTCAATGATCATATAATGATCCATGGTATTTAGGACAAGTATGGAGATCAAACATGCCAAAAATAACTCAAAAGTAGCTTACTGCTTCAGTGTTAACCGGTTAACCAATCCGTTAACCGGTTAACCATGCCAAAACCTGCATAAAATAGCAAAATCCAGGTGCGTTAACCGGTTAACCAATTCGTTAACCGGTTAACACTGCTAAAACAGCAGCAAAAACCTGCAGAAACCAGCTCACAAACAGCTTATTCCAAACAATCTCATACCAGTCCATCAAGCATTTGAACATGAAAATAATGCATCAATTCACATTAAATTGCATCATGAAGCCCATGAACACTAATCAATAGATCCGGTTACCAATCAATCAATCAAGCAACACAAGCAAATATGCAAACATGTGGTAGATCTAAAGCTCAAACATGTAAATAAACAAAAACAGAGCTAGATCTAAATTCAACCAACCTATAAAGCTAAGGTATGCTTTGGTAATTGTTGATCAAACTGAAAATGATGGATCTAATGCAAAGCCTTGAAGATCCGGTGCTAAATTTCACACTCCGTGCAAAATAAATGCAAGAACAAGCTCTTGATGCAGAATTTCGGATTCAAAAGCACTTCTGGATCCCAAATCAGATCTGAATCACCACTAAAACCAACAAAAAGATGTAATGAGGTTGTGGATGGGGGTCTAGTTCCAAGATCTACACACCTCAAGGCAAGGTTATGTGATCTTCAAAGAGGAACTTTGAGTGATTTGGAAAATTGGGAGAGAAAAGTGAGAGAATTGTGAGTGAGAGGAGTGAAAATTAAGAAAATGAGAGTGAAAAATGAGAGAAGAGCCCCTTTGGTTTGGAGAGAAATGATTAAATATGGTTTAGGTTTGGGGCCCAAAAATTAGGATTGGGATCCAAAAGTATGGTTTGGGTAGTGTGATTAGGATGTAGCAATGGGATTAGGCTTGGACAAGAGCTCTAGATCTTTCCTTTAATTTCCAATTAATTCAAAAATGAATAAAAATCAGAAAAATGAAAAAAAGAGCAAAAAACACACATGCTGAAATGCTGCTGAAAATTCAAAATTCGTGGCCGTTAACCGGTTAACCAATCCGTTAACCGGTTAACGCCAGTGAATTTTGAATTTCCCTCCTTTTGGTGGGAACCTTCAAAAATAAGCCGGTGCCAACCATTTTGATCTGATTTTGATCCCTGATCTTGCCAAATCTCTTTTAACATTATAAGAACATCCCTTGTCTAGAAAAATGGGGTTGGACCCCTTGAAATCTCACATTTGACTTTTTTTAAGGCACAGTAGACCAATTACTTCATCTGCAAGCAACTGAAGAATTGTCTGACTTCCACAAGGAATTTTCTCATGAAAATTTGACAGATAGGATCCTCTCAACATATAGAAGACTTGGCCCACCAGAAATGGCCAAAGTTGTGAGATCTTGGTGCTTGAATCCTGTAGATGTTTAGAATTGGCTGAATTTTTGACCAACAAGAAGTGTTGAATTTAGTTCAGGATGTCACATCAGATGTTGTGACATTATCAAACAGAGTATAAGTAATGAACTTAATTCAGGATGTCACACCAGATGTTGTGACATTGTATCAGTTAATGAAGTAAGTTCAGTTTACAGGATGTCACACCAGATGTTGTGACATTGTATCAGTTAATGAAGTAAGTTCAGTTTACAGGATGTCACACCAGATGTTGTGACATTGTATCAGTAAATGAAGTAAGTTCAGTTTTCAGGATGTCACACCAGATGTTGTGACATCTCAAACCTGCTACCAGAATTAATTAATGATTAACAGAACTGAGTAAATTCAGGGAAGTTATCTGGAATTAATTATGGATGGATAAAACAGAAGAAGGCGCATTTGTAGGGAGATTTGTTATATGACTTCAGTATAATCAGAAAAAATGAATCACCTAGAATCAAGGAAGTAACAAACCCTAATTCAAGGTGATGGCAGCATGCGTATCAGGATTGGATAAACCTACAGAAAGCCCAAAATCCAAACACCTATTTAAGCAACAGAAACTCTCAGAATAGAGCACGAAATTAAGAAGACTAAATAGGGTGTTTGTGTTTTAATAGCAGGTTGTTATTGTGTACCACTTTATGAGCTTTTAAGCAAAAGTGTATTTGTGTCTTGATTGAAACTGTGAAGTAAGATCAAGCTGTTTTGTTTGAAGTATGTGTCGCTCCCGATAAATGGGACCGGGCCCAAATAAAGGTACAGACGCGAACGGTCGGCGAGAGGAACAATGAGAACACACAGCCGTGAACTCACTGGAGATGAAAGAGTCGCCAGCTAGGCATTTTTATCCCGGAGGAAAGGCAATGCTGCATAGACCTAGAAAAAGATATGGATAAGACGGTTGCGAACCAGAGAGACTGAGAAAGGGGGTTGGTTACAACCTGGGAAGGTATTAGCACCCAGATTGTCCGTCGTACTCGACGGGATCCACGCTTGAAAGATTTGTGTTTTAAAGGGGTAGTGTCAGTGCAATTTGTGTATACAAGAGCTGGAAAAGGATGTACAGGTGTCAGTGTAAAAGGAAGTGAGATGTGATAAATATACAGTGTCAGTGTAAGAGTGAAATGCTCAAGATCATGAGGCTAAGAAGATAATGCTGGAAAGAGGGGGAATATACAGAGACTTTTGTTCGATAACCGTTAAGTTATGCCTACGTATCCTCTCGTGCAATGAGGAAGTCAGAACACCGTAGTTCGACCCAAAGAGACTGAAAGATGAATTGACTTGTGAACTGCTTGCTTGTCAATGCTCAAGTGTATGACCTGTCTGGCACAGATGCTAACTGTCTTGCATTAGACGGAAGAAGCAAGTTCTCGTTTGTGAGTGAAGATGATGAGAAAAGAATCCCGGAGGAGACGATTATTGTTTGTTTTTGTGTTTTCAGTCTTTTATTTCTTTTTGGAGTTTGTCATAAGATAATGAGCTTAAGCCTAAACCAATGGGTTAGTAAGCTCATCACATCTTCCCTCTGATTAGGGGTAATGAGAATTACCTTAAGTGTGAAGTCAGATTCTCACACTTAATCACCTTTGGTGTAGGATTAAGATCATTAACCTACTTGTGATTATTTAGATGTTTTTGTGATTTTTGTTTAGTGTTGAGTAATGAGGTTAAGCCATAATCAGGGATTTAACAGACTCATTACACCATCCTAAAAGAAGGATAATAGATGAGGGTGTTTAAGCTGAGGAAAGCTCCTCAACTTAATCCATGATTAGGGATTAAACTCATGACAAAACAAGCCTTTGATTAAGTGGATTTTATTTAATGGTATGATGATGAAGTGAATTTTATGGTTTGTAAGACTACTTGAGGGGGACTTGTCCATTAACACTAGGGTTAGTCCTTCTTAACCACTTAAGGAAGAATTAGAACCCTAATGCAAGGCCCAAGTTACAAGTGTAATGTCTTGATACTTATTAAGTGGATTGATTAAGAGATTTAAACACATTAAGGGTTTAATACTTAGGATTAAAGTTATACACTCCATCCTAAGAGAAGGATGCAGGCATAACCCTAATCACAAAGTCTTAAAACCTTTAGGGTTTAGTCTCTGATTATGAGGTGAGAAGAGAAGACTCAAAGAGACACAAAGGTAAAGCTAAGCGGGAAAAGTCTAATCCTAATATTCACATGCTCGGACGTCCTAAGGGTTAGTGAGGCTCACTATCCTAAAGAAGCAGGAAAGAAGAAGAGAAGGATGAAAGGAGAAGCTCCATGGTGGCCTGAGCGCACCTCCAGTTAACAAAAGAAGATGAGAAAGAAAAATTGACATGAATAAGAATGAAGAATGAACTAGGATGAGTTGGATGAAATAGAAATAAGATAAGGAGAAATAAGATGAGAATGCGATATGGAGATGAAATGAATAATGAACAAGATAAGGAGATGAGAATGCGAAATGAATAATGAATAGGATAAGGAGATGAGAATGCGAAATGGGGATAAGATGAATAATGAACAAACAGAGCCTACACCAGTAGGACTTCCAGATGCAGCAGCGGGCAATAATACCAGGCCTCAGCGTTACCTAACGGAGAAGGTCCGTTGCCTCTTCAATTCGCAAAAGAAACTCAGAAATACTTATCAGAAGCTTCTCCTTCAATCAAATCAATACTCAAGCACTCCAATGCTCAACATCCAGAATCAATGGAGGGGGCCTGTCCGCATATTGTGGTGTATGAGATGGTAAAACCAGATGGGTTTACTAAGCCCAAGAACAGCAATAATAGAGTTACAAAAAAAAGGAAAAAATACATAAAATATAAATAAAGCAAAGAAAGGAAAGAGTCAGCAACAGCAGCTAGGTTATCACAAAAAGGGATAGGTCATTGTCCACTCCAAAGAAAACCGTACAAACACGCTTCAGCACCATCATCACTCCTACGGGGCCGTCAACGGCTCTGCATCCTGGAGAACACAACGCGGCTTCCCCTCCATGAAGAAAAAAAAAAAAAAAACGCCGACGCTTCTCATCTTCGAAAGTCAGAACCGCCGCCAAGTCTTCTTTCAATGCGACGCCGGAAACGTCCTTCCTCCGATCCTAGTTCAACATCACGGTGGACATCTCCTTCAAGATTGAGTCGGAAAACAAAGGGGATCTCCCCGTCGTTCTTCTCAGCTTCGCCTTCTCCGCGGATCCTTCCCTTTTGGTTTCGATCTTCTTCGACTCTTCTCTGAGATTCGTGTTCTGTTTGCATCTGGGTTTTCTTCTGTTTTCAAACCTTGCTCTTTACTGATTTCATTCTTGTTTCTGTGTTGTTGTTGGTTTTTTTGGATTTTCGTTTGCTGTTGCTGCGTTCGTGATGATGATGTTGGGAGGTGATGATTGTTCGGTGGTAGAGTGGGGTATTGTTGTGGTGTTTCAGGTTGAAGAAGAGGTTGGTTGACAAAACGACGATGAGTGACAATAATGAGCTGTTGTGGTGTTGTCGTTCAATGCCGGTTGTTCGTGGCGGTGAAGGTCTTGCATCAGCGATGACCACGGTAGGTGCTACGACACATCCTTCTTCTTCTTGCTTCTCATTCTGAGTTCTGTGTTGTTGATTTGGTGTTGATGTTTGAAGGCTCAGATTTGTGTGTTGGTGTGATTGTTATTGTTGCTGTTGTTTTGATGCGTTGAAGGTCTGTGGAAGCCGGTGTTTGAGGCTTGTGAAGCTGCCTTGCGTGATGTTGCGTACGAGACAGCTTGACCGATGGTTTTGAGTGTTGCAGGTTGTTGATGTTTGGAGCTTTGAGGCTTGCGGCGTGCTAGCTGATGTGAGGAGAACAAGGTGCGTGAGGCTGATGAAAAAGAGTGATGTTGGTGTCAAAGGGCTATGGGTGTGCTGTTGTGGCTTGCGATGTAGAAGAGTGAAACAAAATGCTGTTGTTGGCTGAAGATGGAAATAAGGATAAAGACTTGGAGAGTGAGCAATGTATGAAGGGTTATTGATGTGTTAGTGGTTTTTGTGATATGGAGTGTTTGTTGATTGACAAAGGGTAGAAAGTTTGTGAAGGTTTTTTAGGTTTAGGTATGGTGGGGTGAAAGGTTTTATCATGTTGTTTTTTGTTGCGTTGCTGGGTTCGTTGAAAACACATTTGCCATTGCTGTTTGTGTGTGGGGATTGGTGAAGGGAGATTATTGGTGTGAGTGTATGGTTTGAAGAAAAAAGAGTGAGTTTAGAAAAGTTTTAGAAAAGTTGTAAAAAGAAATGAAAAGAAAGAGGCGCCACTTTTTTTCTATGACCTAGGGATCACCATTGCATTGCTTCTATTTATATGTAGGTCAAACAAAGTTTTTCTTAATGGGCCTTGGCCTCAAGAATGATATGGCTTTATTTTTGTTTTTTTTTTGAATTTATGAACATGGGCCTCTTATGGCTTGGACTTTGGGTTTGTCTTAAGAAAAATGAACTTTATGGATTAGGAATCAATAACTTGATAATTGGAGTGTGGATAAGTAAAATAAGATATTGTGATATGAATGAATAAAATCGGAAAAAGATTAAAAACAGAAATTTGACTAATTTGAAAAGGTTAATGGAGTGAGAAAGATTTAAGTGGATTTAGAATGAAATTGGTCAAGAAATTGGCTTATGAAAAATGTTTAATTAAATAATGTGAATTATGGAAATGGATAAAGGGTTAAAAATGAATTGGATTTGAAAATGGATATATAAAAGAGTATGGACTTATGGATGTGGGAAAAAATGGTTAAGGTGAAATGAGTAGATATTGAACTTTAATCTCAACCCGCCAGTCGATCACGTGAATGAATACTCCTCCAAATTCCTTAATTCTCAATGAAAACCAAAATCGCATTCTCAATACAAACCTTGACCACACCTAAACTTTCGCACCAACAACTTCTGATCAAAATAAATGGACCACTATCGAATCACTGAATAACTTGCCATTGAAGCAAATAAACCTCTGAATTAAACGTCCTCTGAATCTCCACCGACACATGAACCACTTTGAATTTTCCTAGATCAAACTCTGGGAAATAAAACCACAGATGAACCACTAATGAACTGTTCAACCAAACAAAATGATCCAACACTCCTTATGAATCACAACTTGATAAATCTGATGGATTTCACACACCACAATTTGACTTTGGATGTGCATTCCCTGAGAAAAGGGGCTCTGAGGCAGATAACTTGCAACTGAAGTAAACTCCTGATAATTTGACCAAATTAGGTCAAACGTTCGTCTGAATTGGATCATGAATGAACAACTTGTAAATTGATGGAACAGAATTCCATGATGACGAACCAAATGAATCGACGAAAAGTCCTTACAAACGTGAAATCCTTGAGAACCAAAATAATCAGGGAAATAAACCCTGATTCTGTAACATGAGTAATGAGAGGATGATGCCACTGATGGCTGCAAAACCGAAACTTCTGAATTTGTCTGATAACCACAAATAGGACGCGAGACCCTAATTCTCTGATGATCTCGATCCCATGTCTCAGGATCGTATGCAAAGGATATGCGAAATGCGTATGTATGCAAAACGAAAAGCTCACAAAAAAGAAAGGCCAGAGGGCAAATTTGGGTGTCTACAGCTGCCCCTATTCAAGCAACTGTTAATCTGAAAAGGATGAGAGCAACGGCTACTAGATGTTCAGGATAAACAGTGATTGAATACCAAAAAGACCCCGAAATTTGCACTCACAGAATGAAAAAAGAAAAGGGATATGGATTGTAAAAGAAAATAAAGTATATTGTAAAGTATGGGCGATGGAGGACGACCGTCGAGCAGAGGACGACTGCTGGGGAAATAGCAATGAAGGGGACGGCCGACATGCTGGGGATAAAAGGTAAAGCTAAGACGGGGACGGCCGACTAGCTGGGAAAAGATATTATGATGGGGACGGCCATCAAGATAAAGCTGTAAGATTCTCTGGGAATTAATGAAACACGACGGGGACGGCCATCAAGTTCATAAAGTAAAGTAATCACCAATGGGGACGGCCATCGGGCTAAAAGGAAAAGGGACCACGACGGGGACGGCCATCGGGTTAAAGAATAAATGAAATAAACAGATGATGGGGTACGGCCATCAAAAGTGAAGGACGATCACCTAGCAGGGGACGGCTGCTCTGTTGGGGATAAAAGGTAAATATGATGGGGACGGCCATCAAAGGTGGAGGACGACCACCTGGCAGGATACGGCTGCCGAAAATATCGACGATGGGGACGGCCATCGGATAGAAAAGGTCAACGATGGGGACGGCCATCGGACGAGCATGATGGAGGACGACCATCAAGAAGTGGAGGACGACCACTTAGCAGGGGACGGCTGCTCTCAAGGTTCATCATGACATAGGACGAATGTCAGATAACCAAAAATCAACAATGGGGACGGCCATTGGATAACGTGATGAAGGACGATCATCAAAAGGTGGAGGACGACCACCTAGCAGGGGACGACTGCTAAAATATCAACGATGGGGACGGCCATCGGATGAGCATGATGGAGGACGACCATCAAGAAGTGGAGGACGACCACTCAGCAGGGTACGGCTGCTCTCAGGGTTATCATAACACAGGACGAGTGTTAGATAAAAAGAAAATTCGTTGGTGATCTACTGGGGATATAGTAAACACGGACGAGTGTTTATATCCAAGAAATAAAAGGTATAAGTGTTTTGACGCTGTGTATAGATTAAAGATGCGGACGAGCATCCCTAAGGCTACGATACGAACGAGTATCGGGTAGAAACAAATACTGACACGTGCTCAGAGATGATGTTACGGACGAGTATCAACTGGCTAACAAAGAACACGGACGAGTGTTGAATCTGAAAGGACCCTTCTGGGGAATAGTAGACACAGACGAGTATCTATATTCAAGAAGACAAAAGTGTTTGACACAGTGTATGGATTAAAGATGCGGACGAGCATCCCTAAGACTATGATACAGACGAGTATCAGGTAGAAACAAACGCTTGACACATGTTCTGAGATGATGGTACGGACGAGTACCGACTAGTTAACAAAGAACACGGACTAGTGTTGAATCTGCGGGGATATAAATGGTATATATAAGATACGGACGAGTATCTGGTAGAGTGAAAACAGGAGTAATAAGTATGAGTGGTGTATAGACGGGTATTTAACCTGTTGGAGAGAGTGACATGGACGAGTGTCAAAAGGAGACGAGTATAGTATAAACAAAATATCTGGTATACAAAGTGTTTATGTTACTGTGCTGGGGAAGGTGACACGGACGGGTGTCAAGGAATTGTATAAACATGTATCTGTGAGTGCAAAGGGGACACTTTGGCTTTCTGCTGGGGATATGACACGGACGGGTGCCACAAGGAGTATATACTGATGTTTGTGAGTGTAAGGCAACTGTTTTAGCTTTAGCTCTCCGCTGGGGAATTTGGGAAGCATTCTGTATACTGCTGACGGGTTGAAAGCTTTTAACTCTGATGGGAACAAAGTGTTGGCAACCTGATGCTTGTTAGAGAGGTTTTCACTGGAGGAAAGACGACTCTGCGTGAGGTATACTTCGTTTAACTGCTTTGAACATCTGTTGAGGATCTGATCATCCTGCTCTGACTCCACTGGGGAGAATTTCTTCTTGCTCTGCTGGGGAAATCCCTTGGAAATGAGAATCCCGATGATTCTATGGGGAAAGATCATCTTTAGACTTGGCTAGGGAAGATGCTTGATCACACAATCCTGCTGAGGAGAGGATTCTGATAATTCTAACTTTGTGGGGAAGCCAGGCCTTCAGCTTCCTGTTGGGAAAACTTCGCTGTGGAAAGATAAGTCCGCTTGGGGACGAGAACGATTCAATTAGCCTTGAAGTTCTGTTGGGGTTATCATCTGTTCCAACTCAGCTGGGGATGTCAACCTTCATGGTTGAGAAAAAGATTTGGCAATGCTCTGCTGAGGAGAGACTTTGTTGGAGAATTAGAGATCGAAATAAGCCAAATTAAGCCCCATGTATAGCATGACGTCTGTGCTGGGAAGATATGCCAATGAAAATTGGCTTTGACTGAATGCGAATAACCAACTCCTCATGAGGGAATCTTGTCGGCTGAAAAAAAGATCTTTATGCTCGGGGAAGAAATAAACTTCCAATGCCCTACTGGTAAAATAAATATCAGACATTCCCTGAGAATTAACACAGTGCTTCAAACTTCTGAGCTCAACAAAAGCATTACTGATCATCCTGAGTGAACTATCATTCCCTTAACTCCTCAATTATACCATACTGCATCATCCATAAAAAGATTGTCTTCAGAGGATTTTACAGAAGACTTGGCATCCAGAATTGCCCCAGTGTCTTCAAACTCTCGCAGAAATTCAACAAGTCTTGAGATAACTGCCCCAAATTACGTCTTGAAACGATTATTGCCCCACATCAGAGCTAAAACAGAAACCATGCGGTATGAAGATGCAATGCAAATGATGTACAATGCAGACGTATGCTCATAACCAAAGATATGAAACAAGGATGGTTGGGCGCTAGGGCCAGGTTGATAGATATATTTTTTTTGGTTGCCAAGCAATTGGACTTTTGAAGGTGAATTACCAGACGAGAACTGATTTATTAAAGGTAGGCCAACAGACAAGAACTGATGGGCAAAGAATAGGTCGTCAGACGAGAACTGATTCCTTGGGTTCATTGTCAAACGAGAATTGACTCTGAAAAAGAATGACTACCAGACGAGAACTGGCGTCCAAAAGGTTAATGAAAAGGTGACCAGACGAGAACTGGTAAAAGGTTCGCCTACCAGACGAGAACTGGTATTTGAAGTTGGTTTGCCAGACGAGAACTGGACTTTGGGTTTGTCTGCCAGACGAGGACTAGACTTTGAAAAGTTTTGCCAGACGAGAACTGGACTTTGACCGGTTTGCCAGACGAGAACTGGGCTTTGAAAAGGCTTGCCAGACGAGAACTGGACTTTGAAATGTTGATAAGTTAGGGTTACGGGGCCCTGGGTGTGAGATTGATGTTACGGGGAATTATGCTCAATGCAATTATGATGCATATGATCTATATGCGACATGAATAACGTATGCAAATGATTTATGCGATGATTATGAAAGGCCAGAAAAACTCCCGAGGTGGGAAGAAGTCATAGGTGACAAGGCTTCTGGTTGAGAAGGGTGACAAAGGCGACGGTGGATAGCATGATTTCCCGACACTCGTCTTGAACTCGGAGATCACTGATATAACTTGCTCTGTGTAGCTAAAGTTTGCCCCTGTTGGGCGAATCTCTGAACAGACTATTGCTGATTATCCAATTTCTGGAATAGCAAACTTGGATGTTCTCTCGAGGAGAGTTGCACTTAGCGATCTCTGGAAGTATTCTGCCCCGGTATGAGCGTGGAAGCGACCTGACTCACTCTGACTGAGCATTGGAAGAAATGACCCTTAGTCAACGGAAACTCCGGGTGTCCTGCCCCTGTTTGGCAGATTCAGCTCTGATCAACTGACTTTGAATGACGTTCCTCGATCAACTGATGCTTGGGAACTCTCTTTACCCTGACAGATACCTTGGTCAACGGAACCACTAGATAACATGCCCCTGATTCATAGGCTGACAAGATGCTCTTGATTCTGGTCATCATTGTTGAATGATCAAATTCCCTCGCGATTGCTCTTTGTAGGACCTTTCCTGATGACACAGGCTGACTTGCAATTAAAACTGTTCATTCACAAATGGTAATTTTAATGCAGTACACATGCAAGTTTTGAAAATTTATTTATTTTGATGCTGTGACAGTGTGTGACGAGTGGACGAGTAGTCCAAACGTAGTGTTGAGTTGGCAAATCGTTAGGAGTCAGTTTACGCAACCTTGTCGTAGTATGCTTTCGGAATTGAACCTGATTCAAATAGGACTTTCAATGGTTATGACGTGGTCTGGTTCACGGTTTTAGAAAGAAAGATTTATGGCTCAAAATTTATCTGTGCCCACCCATTCTCCTTGATGTTCTCCGGTCCTATATTCAGCTAATTCGACTTAAGCGCTCGCTTCTCACAAGGGTTTTGTAATGATTGAGGAACCAATGACGTTGATGGTTTACACACCAATAAGGTTTCTTGGAGTAACAGTCACCCCTTCTGACCTTGTGTCTGGTCACACGACTTTGTTCTTATGGAATATTTTTTTCAGATTTTTTTTATTCCCTAACTTTTGCCTGGACTCGTTCTCTTTTTTTTTGAATTTTCGATTTTGAAGTCCAGCGGGATGCCCTAACTTTTGCCTAAGTCATATGTTTTCACACATTTTTCGACTTAGCGGGCTTTATTTCTTTTTCCTTTGATTTTTATTGAACAAATCGTGTGACACTGGCTTGTCATGACTTGCTGAAAGGGTTGACTGCCTCATTCCTTTGTCGGTGAGGGATAACCATTGTGGTTTCACGTCCCTTGACCTCTTGAGGTGTAATGAATAAAGGTAATGGATCCTCGGATGCACACTCCTTTTGAAATTTGAACGCTCGGTCAAATTAACTGATAACTACCCTGCCCCGGGTTGAATGTGAGGGTTTTTCTGTTCAGAAAAGAAACTCCTGCTTCAAGGCTCAAAGGGGTTGACGAGGGTTTATCTCCCTTATATCTCCGGTGTTTGGGAATTGAAGCAATGCCTGTACATCGTCAGCAGGTTCTACCCTGAAAGCATACCTTCAACAATTATGAGTATTCAGTTGTCATCATCCTCCCTCAAACCTGCTAAACAACAGTGAAATAAATGGGAGGTATATGGATGCAAATTTTTTTATTTTTCGTTTTTGATGCAAGGAAAGAAAAAATGAGCGAATGCGACATAATTGATTCAAAAATGCAAGATCACTACATTAACATTACCATTCAAAAATAACATTGCTTAAAAGACAAGTGGCTGCTAACGGGAAAGAAACTACAATGCAAATGATAAAAGGATACAGCGATCACCAACTCTGATGACATTTTGTTGTCTGAGCCGCTGAAATCAAGATACGCTTCTTCTGAAGTCTTTGAACTCAATCAGGTGAGAGGTTGACGTGCACAACCAAGCTTCCTTCTGGAAAGGAGATGCAACCCTTGTCGATCAATTGTTGTACTTTGGCTTGAAAAGCTTTGCAATCTTCAGTTGAATGCCCGATTGATCCATCATGATACCCGCACTGCTCATGAGGATTGTACCCTGGAGGGTACGGTTCTGACAACGGCTTGAGAGGTTTAGGAACCACCAAAGAGCTTTGAACTAGATGCGGCAAGAGTTCACTGTATGCCGTGGGGACCGGATGAAGAGGAGCAGTCCTTCTTTCCAGATTGTTGCGAGGCCTAGGCTGGCTCTGAAGTCGATTCTGAGGTCTTCGACCATGAGATTGCAGATTTGGACGAGGAGGAGCCCAGGGTTTCTGACACGGTGCTCTGAGTATTGTCGAATGCCCGTAAGAGTAGTCAGATTCAGGAAAAGATGATCTCTGAGAAGATGTTGGTCTAGAATATTCAATATTTGCCATGACTGCCCTGACGTCATTCCATTCTTCCCCTTGGGAGCTAACAACAGATTCACCTTCACTAGCAGGGATATTCGAAAAGTCCTGGATCTTTCCACTTTTGAGCAGGCTCTCAATGCGTACTCCAACTATCATCAAATCAGAGAAGCTTGTCATCCCAATGCTACTCATTCTTTCCAAGTATGGACCCTGCAAGGTGCCCACGAACAGGTCAATTAATTCTCTGTCTGAAAGTGGTGGTTGCACTTGGGCTGCCAATTCTCTCCACCACTGTGCATATTCTCTGAAAGATTCACCACTCCTCTGGGATAGGCTCTGCAAGTGCGTGCGATTGGGCGCCACATCCATATTGTACTGGTACTGCTTTACGAAAGCTCTGGATAAATCATTCCAAGATCGGATGTGACTGCTTTCCAAATCCATGTACCAGCTTAAAGATGCCCCACTTAAACTGTCCTGAAAACAGTGAATCATCAGCTTATCATTGCGGGCATGAGAAGTCATTTTTCTACAGAACATCACCAAATGACGCTTCGGGCAACTGACACCAGTGTATTTCTCAAACTTCGGAGTCTTGAAATCTGGAGGAATGACAAGACCAGGCACCAAACACATGTTTAGAGCATCAAAACCGAAGGCATCAGGATCCGCTAAGGCTTTGAGTCGCTCGTCCAACACACGAAATCTTTCAGCAGGATCAATAACTTGTGGATCCTTGGTTTTCACAAGAGGGATTGCCCCTTGGAAGTCTGGCATAGGGAAGGCAAAACTCTGATAATTCGTAGAATCAGAAGAAGTTGAAGGTCCACCTCGGACAGCAGATGGTTCAGGCACATTCTGATTCACGATCGGGGTCTGAGCAGGCTGAGCTTGAGTAAGATTGTTCACTTGTGGAAGATCTTCATCAGGAGAAAGACCATACAGAGGATTGGTCATTGAAGTGAAACCAGGTGGAAAATCAACATTCTGACGGTTGTTCTCTGACATGGCTACTGACGGCTTCCAAACTGACCCTTCTTAACCCTTGACACTGCTCAGTCTATCTTCAAACACTGTCGTCTTCCAACAATTAACACTTGTTCAAACTGAGTACCGGGAAATCAGCTGGCTGGCCATGGATAAAAGAGGAAGGATGAGCTCTCTGGAGGAGGAAAATGCAATGCCGATGCAAATGCGAAATGCAAAATGATAATGCAAAAGATGCAAAGACATGGGATCACAGCTGGAAACTGCCTGGGATCTGGAATACTGCCAAGAATCAAGTGTCTGTAACCACAAGATCTCTGTATAGTAACCTGAAATAGTAACTGAAAACCAGAGGTCAATATCTTCAGGATCATAGTGACCGGATCAAACAGTTGTACTGGTAATGAGGGTATGTTGAGGTCAAGGGTACCTGCAAACCTGTAAACAGCCCAACCCCCTCACAGGTGGTGTTCTAAAACAAGGATCCTCAGACTTGGATCCGTTATGAGAAGTGTAAACACTTCTAACCCGGAGGTACAGTGTTTACAATAACCATAACAATTCCTCCTCTAATTCACCTCAGTTTCTGAAGGTCAATACTAAAAGGTCATCCAGACTTAGCAGGCTTCCCAGATAGCCCTAGCATTGCAGGAAATCCGCAACACAGAGTTCTCAAGAAGAAACCCATATCTGAACCGTGTTTCATATTCCCGCACCAGACCGAAATGGAATGGGAAAGAATATGATTCACTCTAGCCTAGGTGTCACTCAGGTCCCAGGTGTAGGACCTTAACTCTCAATGAAATACCCACCCACCAAAGGAAAACCAGATCCAGCCAGCAGCAAGACAGTATGATATATACAAATGCAATAAAGAAAGCAGTAAAACAACTGTACATAAAGTAAACTAAGTACAAATATACAAACACAAATAAGCACATAACACCCCCAATAAACACAAATCAAACAAGCGCTAGGAGGAACCCACAAAAAGAACCAGAAGCCCTGGTTGCAGTATAAGGGTCCCCAGCAGAGTCGCCAAGCTGTCGCTCCCGATAAATGGGACCGGGCCCAAATAAAGGTACAGACGCGAACGGTCGGCGAGAGGAACAATGAGAACACACAGCCGTGAACTCACTGGAGATGAAAGAGTCGCCAGCTAGGCATTTTTATCCCGGAGGAAAGGCAATGCTGCATAGACCTAGAAAAAGATATGGATAAGACGGTTGCGAACCAGAGAGACTGAGAAAGGGGGTTGGTTACAACCTGGGAAGGTATTAGCACCCAGATTGTCCGTCGTACTCGACGGGATCCACGCTTGAAAGATTTGTGTTTTAAAGGGGTAGTGTCAGTGCAATTTGTGTATACAAGAGCTGGAAAAGGATGTACAGGTGTCAGTGTAAAAGGAAGTGAGATGTGATAAATATACAGTGTCAGTGTAAGAGTGAAATGCTCAAGATCATGAGGCTAAGAAGATAATGCTGGAAAGAGGGGGAATATACAGAGACTTTTGTTCGATAACCGTTAAGTTATGCCTACGTATCCTCTCGTGCAATGAGGAAGTCAGAACACCGTAGTTCGACCCAAAGAGACTGAAAGATGAATTGACTTGTGAACTGCTTGCTTGTCAATGCTCAAGTGTATGACCTGTTTGGCACAGATGCTAACTGTCTTGCATTAGACGGAAGAAGCAAGTTCTCGTTTGTGAGTGAAGATGATGAGAAAAGAATCCCGGAGGAGACGATTATTGTTTGTTTTTGTGTTTTCAGTCTTTTATTTCTTTTTGGAGTTTGTCATAAGATAATGAGCTTAAGCCTAAACCAATGGGTTAGTAAGCTCATCACATCTTCCCTCTGATTAGGGGTAATGAGAATTACCTTAAGTGTGAAGTCAGATTCTCACACTTAATCACCTTTGGTGTAGGATTAAGATCATTAACCTACTTGTGATTATTTAGATGTTTTTGTGATTTTTGTTTAGTGTTGAGTAATGAGGTTAAGCCATAATCAGGGATTTAACAGACTCATTACACCATCCTAAAAGAAGGATAATAGATGAGGGTGTTTAAGCTGAGGAAAGCTCCTCAACTTAATCCATGATTAGGGATTAAACTCATGACAAAACAAGCCTTTGATTAAGTGGATTTTATTTAATGGTATGATGATGAAGTGAATTTTATGGTTTGTAAGACTACTTGAGGGGGACTTGTCCATTAACACTAGGGTTAGTCCTTCTTAACCACTTAAGGAAGAATTAGAACCCTAATGCAAGGCCCAAGTTACAAGTGTAATGTCTTGATACTTATTAAGTGGATTGATTAAGAGATTTAAACACATTAAGGGTTTAATACTTAGGATTAAAGTTATACACTCCATCCTAAGAGAAGGATGCAGGCATAACCCTAATCACAAAGTCTTAAAACCTTTAGGGTTTAGTCTCTGATTATGAGGTGAGAAGAGAAGACTCAAAGAGACACAAAGGTAAAGCTAAGCGGGAAAAGTCTAATCCTAATATTCACATGCTCGGACGTCCTAAGGGTTAGTGAGGCTCACTATCCTAAAGAAGCAGGAAAGAAGAAGAGAAGGATGAAAGGAGAAGCTCCATGGTGGCCTGAGCGCACCTCCAGTTAACAAAAGAAGATGAGAAAGAAAAATTGACATGAATAAGAATGAAGAATGAACTAGGATGAGTTGGATGAAATAGAAATAAGATAAGGAGAAATAAGATGAGAATGCGATATGGAGATGAAATGAATAATGAACAAGATAAGGAGATGAGAATGCGAAATGAATAATGAATAGGATAAGGAGATGAGAATGCGAAATGGGGATAAGATGAATAATGAACAAACAGAGCCTACACCAGTAGGACTTCCAGATGCAGCAGCGGGCAATAATACCAGGCCTCAGCGTTACCTAACGGAGAAGGTCCGTTGCCTCTTCAATTCGCAAAAGAAACTCAGAAATACTTATCAGAAGCTTCTCCTTCAATCAAATCAATACTCAAGCACTCCAATGCTCAACATCCAGAATCAATGGAGGGGGCCTGTCCGCATATTGTGGTGTATGAGATGGTAAAACCAGATGGGTTTACTAAGCCCAAGAACAGCAATAATAGAGTTACAAAAAAAAGGAAAAAATACATAAAATATAAATAAAGCAAAGAAAGGAAAGAGTCAGCAACAGCAGCTAGGTTATCACAAAAAGGGATAGGTCATTGTCCACTCCAAAGAAAACCGTACAAACACGCTTCAGCACCATCATCACTCCTACGGGGCCGTCAACGGCTCTGCATCCTGGAGAACACAACGCGGCTTCCCCTCCATGAAGAAAAAAAAAAAAAAAACGCCGACGCTTCTCATCTTCGAAAGTCAGAACCGCCGCCAAGTCTTCTTTCAATGCGACGCCGGAAACGTCCTTCCTCCGATCCTAGTTCAACATCGCGGTGGACATCTCCTTCAAGATTGAGTCGGAAAACAAAGGGGATCTCCCTGTCGTTCTTCTCAGCTTCGCCTTCTCCGCGGATCCTTCCCTTTTGGTTTCGATCTTCTTCGACTCTTCTCTGAGATTCGTGTTCTGTTTGCATCTGGGTTTTCTTCTGTTTTCAAACCTTGCTCTTTACTGATTTCATTCTTGTTTCTGTGTTGTTGTTGGTTTTTTTGGATTTTCGTTTGCTGTTGCTGCGTTCGTGATGATGATGTTGGGAGGTGATGATTGTTCGGTGGTAGAGTGGGGTATTGTTGTGGTGTTTCAGGTTGAAGAAGAGGTCGGTTGACAAAACGACGATGAGTGACAATAATGAGCTGTTGTGGTGTTGTCGTTCAATGCCGGTTGTTCGTGGCGGTGAAGGTCTTGCATCAGCGATGACCACGGTAGGTGCTACGACACATCCTTCTTCTTCTTGCTTCTCATTCTGAGTTCTGTGTTGTTGATTTGGTGTTGATGTTTGAAGGCTCAGATTTGTGTGTTGGTGTGATTGTTATTGTTGCTGTTGTTTTGATGCGTTGAAGGTCTGTGGAAGCCGGTGTTTGAGGCTTGTGAAGCTGCCTTGCGTGATGTTGCGTACGAGACAGCTTGACCGATGGTTTTGAGTGTTGCAGGTTGTTGATGTTTGGAGCTTTGAGGCTTGCGGCGTGCTAGCTGATGTGAGGAGAACAAGGTGCGTGAGGCTGATGAAAAAGAGTGATGTTGGTGTCAAAGGGCTATGGGTGTGCTGTTGTGGCTTGCGATGTAGAAGAGTGAAACAAAATGCTGTTGTTGGCTGAAGATGGAAATAAGGATAAAGACTTGGAGAGTGAGCAATGTATGAAGGGTTATTGATGTGTTAGTGGTTTTTGTGATATGGAGTGTTTGTTGATTGACAAAGGGTAGAAAGTTTGTGAAGGTTTTTTAGGTTTAGGTATGGTGGGGTGAAAGGTTTTATCATGTTGTTTTTTGTTGCGTTGCTGGGTTCGTTGAAAACACATTTGCCATTGCTGTTTGTGTGTGGGGATTGGTGAAGGGAGATTATTGGTGTGAGTGTATGGTTTGAAGAAAAAAGAGTGAGTTTAGAAAAGTTTTAGAAAAGTTGTAAAAAGAAATGAAAAGAAAGAGGCGCCACTTTTTTTCTATGACCTAGGGATCACCATTGCATTGCTTCTATTTATATGTAGGTCAAACAAAGTTTTTCTTAATGGGCCTTGGCCTCAAGAATGATATGGCTTTATTTTTGTTTTTTTTTTTGAATTTATGAACATGGGCCTCTTATGGCTTGGACTTTGGGTTTGTCTTAAGAAAAATGAACTTTATGGATTAGGAATCAATAACTTGATAATTGGAGTGTGGATAAGTAAAATAAGATATTGTGATATGAATGAATAAAATCGGAAAAAGATTAAAAACAGAAATTTGACTAATTTGAAAAGGTTAATGGAGTGAGAAAGATTTAAGTGGATTTAGAATGAAATTGGTCAAGAAATTGGCTTATGAAAAATGTTTAATTAAATAATGTGAATTATGGAAATGGATAAAGGGTTAAAAATGAATTGGATTTGAAAATGGATATATAAAAGAGTATGGACTTATGGATGTGGGAAAAAATGGTTAAGGTGAAATGAGTAGATATTGAACTTTAATCTCAACCCGCCAGTCGATCACGTGAATGAATACTCCTCCAAATTCCTTAATTCTCAATGAAAACCAAAATCGCATTCTCAATACAAACCTTGACCACACCTAAACTTTCGCACCAACAACTTCTGATCAAAATAAATGGACCACTATCGAATCACTGAATAACTTGCCATTGAAGCAAATAAACCTCTGAATTAAACGTCCTCTGAATCTCCACCGACACATGAACCACTTTGAATTTTCCTAGATCAAACTCTGGGAAATAAAACCACAGATGAACCACTAATGAACTGTTCAACCAAACAAAATGATCCAACACTCCTTATGAATCACAACTTGATAAATCTGATGGATTTCACACACCACAATTTGACTTTGGATGTGCATTCCCTGAGAAAAGGGGCTCTGAGGCAGATAACTTGCAACTGAAGTAAACTCCTGATAATTTGACCAAATTAGGTCAAACGTTCGTCTGAATTGGATCATGAATGAACAACTTGTAAATTGATGGAACAGAATTCCATGATGACGAACCAAATGAATCGACGAAAAGTCCTTACAAACGTGAAATCCTTGAGAACCAAAATAATCAGGGAAATAAACCCTGATTCTGTAACATGAGTAATGAGAGGATGATGCCACTGATGGCTGCAAAACCGAAACTTCTGAATTTGTCTGATAACCACAAATAGGACGCGAGACCCTAATTCTCTGATGATCTCGATCCCATGTCTCAGGATCGTATGCAAAGGATATGCGAAATGCGTATGTATGCAAAATGAAAAGCTCACAAAAAAGAAAGGCCAGAGGGCAAATTTGGGTGTCTACAGTATGACTTCAATTTTATTAAACTTGTAAACACATCACTGTGTGATTGAGGGGGAGTGAGTTGGTACTCATATCTAAGTTGTGTCTTAGGTAGAAATTGCCTTGGGTAGATATTAAGTGAAAGATTAAACTGAGTGGTTTAAGTCTAGAATTAATATTACTTATATTGGATTTCCTTCCTGGCTTGGTAGCCCCCAGATGTAAGTGTGGTTATACACTGAACTGGGTTAACAATTTCATGTGTTGTTTAATTTTCCTGCACTTTAAGTTTTGTTCAAGTCTTCAAGTGTTTAAACATCTCATTCGACATCACACACCTGATCCTAGAATTTCAATTGGCATCAGAGCAGGCACCCTGCCTGTTTATACTGGGTGAGATCTAGGGACTGCAAATTCTGGAAACATGGACAGGGATGTAGGATCAGTAAATAGACCACCTATATTGGATGGATCTAATTATGACTACTAGAAGCCAAGAATGGTAGCATTCTTAAGATCACTTGACAATATGGCCTGGAAAGCTGTCAACAAAGGATGGGAACACCCTGTCCAAGACAACAAAGATGGAGCAAAAGTGTTGAAACCTGAAGAAGAATGGAGCAAGGAGGAAGAAGATTCAGCACTTGGCAATTCCAAGGCCTTAAATGCTTTATTCAATGGCATTGATAGGAATATATTCAGACTTGTGCATCATTGTGAGCTGGCCAAAGATGTTTGGGACACTCTCAAAACAACTCATGAAGGAACATCAAAGGTGAAGATGTCAAGACTTCAACTTCTCACCACCGAGTTTGAAAACTTGAGAAAATGAAGGAAGATGAGACAATTCATGAGTTTTACATGAACATCTTAGAAATAGCCAATACTTCTGGTGCTTTGGGAGAAAAGATGACTGATGAAAAGCTTGTAAGAAAGATTCTCAGATCTTTGCCAAAAAGATTTGACATGAAGGTCACAGCAATAGAAGAAGCTCAAGACATATGCGCAATGAAGGTTGAAGAGCTCATTGGTTCCCTTCAAACATTTGAGATGGGAATGAATGACACAATTGTAAAGAAGAACAAAATCATATCCTTGGTGTCAAATACTGATAAAGAAGAAGAAAATAATGAAGCAGAACCTGAAGAAAATTTATCAGAAACCATTGCTATGCTTGGAAGACAATTCAAAAAGATTCTCAGAAAGGTGGATGACAAGTCCAGACCAAGTGGAAGATACTCAAACTCTTCTGAGAATAAAAGACCTTATGATGCTAATAGAAGGTCAAATTATGATGAAAAGACCAATCAAGAAAAAGGGATTAAATGTCATGGATGTGAAGGATATGGACACATCAGAAATGAATGCCCTACCTATTTAAAAAGGCAGAAGAAAGGTCTCTCTGTAACCTGGTCTGATGAAGACTCAGGATGTGATTCAGAAGAAGAATCAGCAAAGCATATCACTGCTCTAGCTGGATTATGTGAATCTGAAAGTGGATCCAGTGATGAGGAGCCTACTTTTGAAGAGCTTGAACAATCATACAGAGAACTGGTTAAAAGGAGCACTGAAATATGCATGGAGAGTATAAAGCAAAAGAAGCAGATTGAGGCACTAAAGGATGAAAAAACAAGTGATCTAGAGATCATTGACACTTTGAAAAGTGAAGTAAGTCTTCTCAACTCCAAGTTGGAGCACATGTCCAAATCTGTTAGAATGCTGAACAGTAGCTCAAACACACTAGATGCTATTCTCAACAACAATAAGCATTCAGGGGATAAAACTGGACTGGGATTTAACAAAGCTAAACAGGTTGAGGCTAGCACCAGCAAAGCTACTTCTAATTCCTTAAAGTCAAACAAGATGTCCCAACAGATGCTCCAACATCATGAAAAGAACATAAAGTCAAACATAATGTCCCAACAGATGTCTCAACATCATGAAAAGAACATGATGAAAAAGAAGTATCAAAGATGGAGATGTCATTATTGTGGAAGGTTTGGTCATATCAAACCTCAGTGCTACAAGTTGCATGGATATCCAAATCAGATATATCAGCAACCCCTTAAGCAGAAGATAGAGGCTACAAAGAAAATGCAGCATGTACATCAAAATGAAAGATATCAGCAACTCCCTAAGCAGAAGACAAAGATCATAAAGAAAGTATGGGTACCTAAAGCTAGTCTTCATGCTAATCAAAGCTACATGCCCAAGAACAAGTTCAACAAACAACCTTGGAGTTCTACAAATGGACACTACACAGGGCAGAGGCATCAAAGGAAACCTCAATACAAATGGTCAAAGAAGGGTGTTGCATATATAGCTCATACATCTCTAAGAGTATCAGCTAAAGAAGACTGGTACTTTGACAGTGGATGTTCAAGGCACATGACTGGATTGAAGAATCTGCTAGTGGACTTAAAGTCATATTCATCCAGATATGTAACTTTTGGAGATGGAGCTAAAGGAGAAATCAAGGGAGTTGGGACCTTGGACTGTCCAGATGTACCAAGACTAGATGATGTGTTGCTGGTAAAAGGATTGACTGCTAACTTGATCAGCATAAGTCAATTATGTGATCAAGGTTACAGTGTAAACTTTACCAAAACTGAATGCATAGTGTCTAATAAAGAACAAAAGGTTGTCATGAGAGGATCCAGATCTAAAGACAACTGTTATATGTGGGAACCTCAAGATCTCAGTCTCACTTCAACTTGCTCTTTAGCCAAAGAAGAAGAAGTGAAACTATGGCACCAAAGACTGGGTCATCTTCATTTCAGAGGTATAAAGAAAATCATATCAATGGAAGCTGTGAGAGGTATTCCTAAACTGAAGATTGATGATGGCAAAATATGTGGTGAATGTCAAATAGGCAAGCAAACCAAGATGTCCCATCCAAAGCTCTAACATCTGACAACTTCCAAAGTTTTGGAATTATTGCATATGGATCTAATGGGACCTATGCAAGTTGAGAGCCTTGGTGGTAAGAGGTAT
This sequence comes from Lathyrus aphaca, assembly GCA_963966055.1. Lineage (NCBI taxonomy): Eukaryota > Viridiplantae > Streptophyta > Magnoliopsida > Fabales > Fabaceae > Lathyrus > Lathyrus aphaca. The sequence goes on along the minus strand of OZ014519.1, from coordinate 20,376,232 downwards.
GCATATGTGGTGGTTGATGACTTTTCAAGGTATACATGGATAAATTTTATCAAAGAAAAGTCTGATGTATTTAATGTATTCAAAGATTTATGCCAAAGAATACAAAGAGAAAAAGCAAGTTGTGTGGTCAGAATAAGAAGTGACCATGGAAAAGAGTTTGAGAATCAACAATTTTCAGATTTCTGTTCTTCAGAAGGAATCAATCATGAATACTCTTCACCTATTACTCCTCAACAGAATGGGATTGTTGAAAGAAAGAACAGAACTATCCAAGAATCAGCAAGAGCTATGATTCATGCTAAAATGTTTCCATTGTACTTCTGGGCTGAAGCTATGAACATAGCTTGTTATATTCATAATAGAGTCACTCTAAGGAAAGGAACCTTGTCCACAATCTATGAAGTCTGGAAGGGCAGAAAATCCACAGTTAAGTACTTCCATGTGTTTGGAAGTAACTGCTATATTCTGGCTGATAGGGAGCAAAGAAGAAAAATGGATCCTAAAAGTGATGAAGGGATTTTTCTTGGATAATCTATAAATAGCAGAGCCTATAGAGTATTTAATTCTAGAACCAAGGTTATCATGGAGTCCATAAATGTGATAATTGATGATGCCCCTGCAGATGTTACAGATGATGTTGGAACATTTGCTGACAGTCATACTGAAGCTGAATTAAAGAGTGATCATCATGACTTAACTCAAACTGAAGTAAGGATAGAACAATTCAGCAAACCTCCCTCCATCAGAATTCAGAAGGATCATCCCAAAGATTTAATAATTGGTGATCCCAACAGAGGTGTAAGCACTAGATCAAGAGAGGTGATTTCAGGTTCCTGTTTTGTTTCAAAAATAGAACCTAAAAACATCAAGGAAGCTCTTAATGATGAGTATTAGATTAGTGCTATGCAAGAAGAATTAGGTCAGTTCACAAGGAATGAAGTGTGGGATCTTGTTCCTAGACCTGATGACATAAATGTGATTGGCACTAAATGGGTGTATAAGAACAAGTCAAATGAGCAAGGAGTTGTTACAAAGAACAAAGCTAGACTTGTAGCTCAAGGATACACACAAATTGAAGGAGTAGACTTTGATGAAACCTTTGCACCAGTAGCAAGGCTTGAATCAATAAGACTACTTCTAGGAATTGCTTGTATTCTGAAGTTCAAGTTATTTCAAATGGATGTGAAGAGTGCCTTTCTAAATGGATATCTAAATGAAGAAGTATATGTAGAACAACCTAAGGGATTTGTTGATCCAAGCTGTCCAAACCATGTGTACAAACTAAGGAAGGCCCTTTATGGACTGAAGCAGGCCCCAAGAGCATGGTATGAAAGGCTGACTACTTTTCTCACAAAACAAGGATACAGAAAAAGTGGAATAGACAAAACCTTGTTTGTGAAGGATGAAGAAGGAAATGTCATGATTTCTCAAATATATGTTGATGACATTGTCTTTGGTGGGATGTCAGACAGGATGGTTAAACATTTTGTCACTCAAATGGAATCTGAATTTGAGATGAGCCTAGTAGGAGAACTAACCTACTTTCTTAGGCTGCAAATCAAGCAGATGGAAGATTCTATGTTCATATCCCAAAGCAAGTATGCCAAGAACACTGTGAAGAAGTTTGGGATGGATAGTGCAAGTCATAAAAGAACTCCTGCCCCCACTCACTTAAAGCTGACAAAGGATGACAAGGGAGAGAAGGTAGACCAAAGCCTATACAGAAGCATGATTGGAAGCTTATTATATCTGACTGCTAGCAGACCAGACATAGCCTTTGCAGTAGGTGTATGTGCAAGATATCAAGCTGATCCAAAAGTTAGCCATCTAAACCAAGTCAAGAGAATTCTGAAATATGTCAATGGTACTTGTGACTATGGCATAATGTACTCCCATGGATGTGAACCAATTCTAACTGGCTTCTGTGATGCTGATTGGGATGGAAGTGCAGATGATAGAAAGAGCACATCAGGAGGATGCTTCTTCCTAGGAAACAATTTGATTTCTTGGTTCAGTAAGAAACAAAATTGTGTTTCCTTATCCACTGCTGAAGCTGAATATATTGCAGCTGGTAGCAGTTGTTCACAATTGGTTTGGATGAAGCAAATGCTCATAGAGTACAATGTCCCACAAGATGTCATGACATTGTACTGTGACAACTTAAGTGCTATTAACATATCAAAGAATCCTATCCAACATAGCAGGACCAAGCATATTGATATCAGGCATCATTTCATCAGAGATCTTGTGGAAGAGAAGGTGATCTCATTGGAACATGTAGCTACAAATCTGCAATTGGCTGATATATTTACTAAAGCTTTGGATGCTACCCAATTTGAAAACCTAAGGGGTAAATTGGGGATCTGCTTATGTGAAGTATAGCAGTTATGGAGAAGTGCCAACATGTCATATGACATCGTGTGGCATGATCACCAGATGGCAACACCAGTCTGGTCAAGAACTCTGTGTATTCCACTTCTAAAATTTCTCCAAGTAACGACTCTTATAAAAATATCAGCTTGCTCTCAGCTATTCATCTTCTCATCATTCTCTCAAAACAACTTGCATGCTATAACTGATTTTCAGAGCTCATCAAACTCAATCAATCTTAACCTCTTTCTTCAACACATTCGAAAATGTCTCAAAACCCTAACCTCTCTGAAGAAATCCTCAACCAAGAAGATGTGGTGCATGCAACCGCCATCTCTGTGGTACCTATGGATTCAACTCCAATAGACGAAATCATAGGAAGTGTTCCTCTTGCTCAAAAGCCAAGAACCCCTACTGTGAGAAGGGCAAAGGAACCTGTTTTTAGCAAAGTCAAAGGAATGCCTTCATCCTCAAACACCACTCCAAAAGCCTCTGAGTATGTGGATGCTTCAATCAAGGATCTTGTGAATAGGATTCTGTCTGAGCAAAGAGTTGTGAGTGGAATATCCATTCCCCTGAACACCATGCCAGCTCCACAAGAAGAACAACCAAATCAGGCTGAAGAGGACACTCCTGCTCAACAGGATGTCCCAATAGATGTTGAAACATCTGAGGACCAGCACAAGGCCTCCTCTGATGATGATGATGAAACATCTGAGGACCAGCATAAGGCCTCCACTGATGATCAAGCCTCTGTTGATCCACCTGCTGAAGAGGAGACTGCTCAACCTCCTCCTGTTGTTGACATAGAGCATGATTCTGACACAGAAATCATTGCTTCTGTGGATCCTAGCATAGCCAAAAGGCTCATAACTAAGAAAGAAAAGAAGACTGCAGGACATGCAACTCCTGAGAAGAAGCAGCCTACACCAAAGAAGGACAAAGCTAAAGTTGCTTTTGGTCCTACCAAACAATGGAGCAAGGTGAATACACAAAAGAGGAAAGCTGTCACTCCTCCAGATTCAGATGTTGAAGAGGATGTCCCAACATCCCCACCAAAGAAGAAACCAGCACCTTCAAGGTCCTCCTCTGCTGTTCCAGAAGCTCCTCTGGACAACATTTCATTCCATCATGTGTCAAGTGTTAGCAGATGGAAATTTGTCTACCAAAGAAGGGTAGCACTTGAAAGAGAGTTGAGCAGCAATGCACTTGAGTGCACTAAGGTAATTGATCTCATCTCTTCTGCTGGATCATTCAAAACAGTGTCAAACTTCTCTCCTTGCTATGAGCTGCTAGTCAAGGAATTTATTGTCAACCTTCAAGAGGACTGTGTTGATGGTAAGTCAGCTGACTTCAGAAAGGTGTATGTAAGAGGGAGATGTGTGGAATTCTCTCCTAGGGTTATCAACCACTATCTAGGAAGAGAATCTGATGGACCTAATGAGCTTGGAAAGACAGATAACCAGGTGTGCAAGGTCATCACTGCCAATCAGGTCAAGACTTGGCTAGTTAAAGGGAAACTTTATGTTAGCTTGCTAACAAGAAAGTATGCAATGATGCATAGGATTGGCACTGCAAACTGGGTCCCTACCAATCATACCTCCTCAATAGCAACTGGATTGGGCAGGTTCATATATGTTGTGGGCACCCAAACAAAGCTGGATTTTAGGGCCTATATTTTTGATCAGACATTGAAGCATGCTGGAACATCTGCAACAAAGCTGCCTATTGCCTTCCCTTCTTTGCTGTGTGGAATAATCCTTAGCCAGTATCCAGGTATTCTCACTGAGAAGGATTCAATCTGCAAAAGAGAGAGTCCCCTGGCCTTCCACTACAAGCTGTTCTTAAGTCATCATACAGCTGATGTTGAAGCTCCCTTTGGGACATCTGCTGGAACTTCAAAGGCAAAGTCTCCAATATCCAAAGCTGCTTTGATTGCTGAGCTGAAGAACACATGCAAAGAACTGGATGCTAGGAAGCAGAAGCTTGAGGAGATTATCCAAAGGCTGGAAATTGAAGAGAGTGCTCAGAAGGCTGCTGCTTCTGATGAGGAAACTGAAGAAGAGGAAGACACTGAATATGAGGATTCTGAGTGAAACATGTATGTGAGGAATATGTAATGTCTGCTTCAGCATTGTATTTTGATTTTGATTTTGTAATTCTCTCTGACACTGTAAAATTTGGCCCCAATTTATGTCTAACAAGGGGGAGAAGAGAACTGAAGAACTGAACAACAACAACAATGTATGATGCAGCTTACTGATTAATGAAAAATGAATTCTGTTTGCTTCTGAACTAAAGATGTGTTTTTAATAAAAAAATTTCTGTTGCAACAAGTCTGAACACATGTAGGTTTGAGGGGGAGTAAACTCACACATGACTCAACAGAAAAGAGCTGCTGTACTCTGATAAAAGAAACTCTGCTGCACTCTAATAAACCAGAAAAGTATGTTAGCCAAAAATTAGCCAAAGGGGGAGTTTGTAGATGTTTAGAATTGGCAGAATTTTTGACCAACAAGAAGTGTTGAATTTAGTTCAGGATGTCACATCAGATGTTGTGACATTATCAAACAGAGTATAAGTAAATGAACTTAATTCAGGATGTCACACCAGATGTTGTGACATTGTATCAGTTAATGAAGTAAGTTCAGTTTACAGGATATCACACCAGATGTTGTGACATTGTATCAGTTAATGAAGTAAGTTCAGTTTACAGGATGTCACACCAGATGTTGTGACATTGTATCAGTAAATGAAGTAAGTTCAGTTTTCAGGATGTCACACCAGATGTTGTGACATCTCAAACCTGCTACCAGAATTAATTAATGATTAACAGAACTGAGTAAATTCAGGGAAGTTATCTGGAATTAATTATGGATGGATAAAACAGAAGAAGGCGCATTTGTAGGGAGATTTGTTATATGACTTCAGTATAATCAGAAGAACTGAATCACCTAGAATCAAGGAAGTAACAAACCCTAATTCAAGGTGATGGCAGCATGCGTATCAGGATTGGATAAACCTACAGAAAGCCCAAAATCCAAACACCTATTTAAGCAACAGAAACTCTCAGAATAGAGCACGAAATTAAGAAGACTAAATAGGGTGTTTGTGTTTTAATAGCAGGTTGTTATTGTGTACCACTTTATGAGCTTTTAAGAAAAAGTGTATTTGTGTCTTGATTGAAACTGTGAAGTAAGATCAAGCTGTTTTGTTTGAAGTATGACTTCAATTTTATTAAACTTGTAAACACATCACTGTGTGATTGAGGGGGAGTGAGTTGGTACTCATATCTAAGTTGTGTCTTAGGTAGAAATTGCCTTGGGTAGATATTAAGTGAAAGATTAAACTGAGTGGTTTAAGTCTAGAATTAATATTACTTATATTGGATTTCCTTCCTGGCTTGGTAGCCCCCAAATGTAAGTGTGGTTATACACTGAACTGGGTTAACAATTTCCTGTGTTGTTTAATTTTCCTGCACTTTAAGTTTTGTTCAAGTCTTCAAGTGTTTAAACATCTCATTCGACATCACACACCTTATCCCAAAATTTCAAATCCCAAACCCTGATTTGGGTACACTGCATATGAGCTTTGCCTTGTCCTGAGATCTCTGATGATCATGCAATCTTCTGAGCTTTTGTCAATGGACTTGATCTTGTAAATGGAGTGTAGACTCACCATAGAACCTGTACAAACTCATTGGGACCCTTGTCATGGCTTGAAGTGCTTCTGGGAACTCCACAGATGACCATATGCTGATGTTAGGACATGAGGGATGTTATGCTTCATCTTTCCATGCTAAGATGCTGAGCAAATGATATGAGTATGATGAGTATGCTATGATATGATGCTTAAAATGAAGAGGGAAAATTTGCGGTGTTACAACACCCAAGCATGATAATAATTAGGGTTGTGATTAGTTCCCCTAGCTTTTTACCTTTGAGTCTCCTTGAGTCTCTCTCCTCATCTTCATAATCAGAGACTAAACTCTTAAAGTTTTAGAACTTTGGAATTAGGGTTATGCCTGCATCCTTCTCTTAGGATGGATTGTATAACTTAACTCCTAAGTGTTAAACCTTTAATTTGTTTAAACCTCTTAATCAAATCACCTTAATAATCACTAAGACTTCATCTTGTAACTTGGGCCTTACATTAGGGTTCTAATTCTTCCTCTATGGTTAAGAAGGACTAACCCCAATGTTTAATGGACAAGTCCCCCTCAAGTTGTCTTGCAAACCATAAAATTCACTTCTTAATCTCACCCTTAATTACAATCCACTTAATAAAGGCTTTGTTATATAATGAATTTAATCCCTAACCAAGGATTAAGCTGAGGTATCTTCCTCAGCTTAAGCGTTCTCATCTATTATCCTTCTATTAGGATGGTGTAATGATTTCACTAATCTGTGATTAGAGATTAAACTCATTACTTAACACTAAACAAAAACCCAAAAACATCTAAATAATCACAAGTAGGTTAATGATCTTAATCCTACATCATCATGGCAATTAAGTTAAGATGCTTATCTCATACTTAAGTATTCTCATTGTCCCTAATCAGGGAGGATATAATGAGTTTACAAGCCCTTGATTTAGGCTTAAGCTCGTTAACTTATGCAAAACACCAAAAACAATAACAAAACTAAAAACAAAATAAAACAAACAATAATCGTCTCCTCCGGGATTCTTTTCTCATCACTCTCATTCATAAACAAGAACTTGCTTCTTCCGTCTAATGCAAGACAGTTAGCACTCAAGCCAGACGAGTCATACACTTGAGCATAGACAAGCAAGCAGTTCACATTCAATTTATCTTTCAATCTCTTTGAGCCGAACTACGGTGTTCTGACTTGCTCATTGCACGCGAGGATACGTAGGCATAACTTAACTGTTATCGAACAAAAGTCTATGTGTCTTCCCCCTCTTTCAGCATTCTCTTTTAAGCCTTAGTTCCTGAGCATCTCACTTCTTTTTGCACTGATACTTGTATATTCTTTTCTCAGCTTTTGCACACAGATAGCACATACACTACCCCTTTAAACACAGTCTTGTAAGCATGGATCCCGTCGAGTACGACGGACAATCTGGGTACTAATACCTTCCAAGGTTGTAACCAACCCCCTTTCTCAGTTTCTCTAGTTCGCAACCGTCTTATCCATCTCTTTCTAGGTTTATGCAACATTACCTTTCCTTCGGGATAAAACTGCCTAGCTGGAGACTCTATTAATTTCACCTTCATTTTCTCCTTTCACCGACTGTTCGCGTATGTACCCTATCTGACCCCGGTGTCTTTTCGGGGGAGCGACATCTTGGCGACTCTGCTGGGGAGGCTTATCTTGCAACCAGGGATTCTGGTTCTTTTTGTGGGTTTCTCCTAGCGCTTGTTTGATTTGTGTTTATGAGGGTGTTATGTGCTACTTGTGCTTGTTGTTTATTGCTTTATTTATTGCTTTTTGTACACCTTTATTTATTGCTTTATTTTCTGTTTATATGCATTTCATACTGTTATCATCATATCATTTATGTTGGATCTCTTGTCTGCTTTGGTGGGAGGGATTATTGAGCGATTAAGGTTCCATACCGGGAGCCTGAGTGACACATAGGATAGAGTGGCTTCATATTCTTTCCCATTCTATTTCGTTCTGGTGCGGGAATATGAAACACGGTTCAGACATGGGTTTCTTCTTGAGAACTCTATGATGCGGATTTCCTGTAGTGCTAGGGCTATCTGGGAAGCCTGATAAGTCTGGATGACCTTTTATGACCTTCAGCATCTGAGGTGAATTAGAGGAGGATCTTTTATGGTTATTGTAAAACTGTACCTCCGGGTTAGAGGTGTTTACACTTCTCATAACTGATCCAAGTATGAGGATCCTTGTTCTAGAACAATACATGTGAGGGGGTTGGGATGTTTATAGGTTTGCAGGAATCCTTGGCCTCATCATACCTTGTTACTAGTTTTGTTAAGTGTAGATGTCTTGAATTGGCAGAATTTTTGACCAACAAGAAACATTGAATTCAGTTCAGAATGTCCTATCAAATGTTGGGACATTATCAAACAGAGTATATGAACTTATTTCAGGATGTCTCACCAGATGTTGGGACATTGTGTAAATGACTTAAGTTCAGTTTTTCAGGATGTCCCAACAGATGTTGAGACATCTCAAACCTGCTACCAGAATTAATTATTGACTAACTGATTAGAGATATTTAAGGAGAGTTATCTGGAATTAATTAATGATGGATAAAAACAGAACAAGGCGCATCTATAGGGAGTTTTATATTGAAGATTCAGATTAAAACAGAAGACCTAAATCACCTAGAATCTAGGAAGTAACAAACCCTAAATTCAAGGTGGAAGCTGCATGCACATTAGGGCTGGATCATTATACAGAAAGCCCAAATTACAGATACCTATTTAATCAACAGAAACTCATAGAATTGAGTACGAATTTCAGAAGACAAAATAGGGTGTCTAGTGTTTTAATAGCAGGTTGTTTAATTGTACCACTTTATGAGCTTTTAAGCAAAAGTGCATTTGTGACTTGATTGAAACTGTGAAGTAAGATCAAGCTGTAATGTTTGAAGAATGTCTTCAATTTTATTAAACTTGTAAACTTGATCACTGTGTGATTGAGGGGGAGTGAGTAGGATACTCTTATCTAAGTTGTGTCTTAGGTAGAAATTGCATTGGGTAGTTATTAAGTGATAGATTAAACAGGGTGGTTTAAGTCTAGAATTAATATTACTTATAGTGGATTTCCTCCTGGCTTGGTAGCCTCCAGATGTAAGTGTGGTTATACACTGAACTGGGTTAACAAACTTCTGTGTTGTTTACTTTTCTTGCTATTTAAGTTTTGGTTAAATCTGTCAAGTGTTGGGACATCTCTTAGGACATCTCATACCTGATCACAGAATTTCAATTGGCATCAGAGCAGGCACCCTGCCTGTTTATACTGGGTGAGATCTAGGGAATACAAATTCTGTAACATGGACAGAGATATAGGGTCAGTAAATAGACCACCTATTCTGGATGGATCTAATTATGATTACTGGAAGCCAAGGATGATTGCATTCTTAAGATCACTTGACAACAGGGCATGGAGAGCAGTCAATATTGGATGGGATTATCCTGTTCAAGATACCAAAGATGGATCAAAAATGCTGAAACCTGAAGAAGAATGGAGTAAGGAAGAAGAAGATTCAGCACTAGGAAACTCAAAGGCCCTAAATGCTTTATTCAATGGCATTGATAGAAACATCTTCAGACTTGTACATCATTGTGAGCTAGCCAAAGATGTGTGGGACACTCTCAAAACAACTCATGAAGGAACATCAAAAGTAAAGATGTCAAGACTTCAACTTCTCACCACCAAGTTTGAAAACTTGAGAATGAAGGAAGATGAGACAGTTCATGAATTCTACATGAACATTTTAGAAGTAGCTAATACTTCTGGAGCTTTGGGAGAAAAGATGACTGATGAAAAGCTTGTAAGAAAAATCCTCAGATCTTTGCCAAAAAGATTTGACATGAAAGTCACAGCAATAGAAGAAGCTCAAGACATATGTTCTATGAAAGTTGAAGAACTCATTGGTTCCCTTCAAACTTTTGAGATGGGAATGAATGACACAAATGTTAAAAAGAACAAAAGCATAGCCTTGGTGTCAAATACTGATGAAGAAGAAGATGATGAATCAGAAAATGATAAAATCTTATCAGACAACCTTGCTATGCTTGGAAGACAATTCAAACAGATTCTCAGAGGAATGGAAGGCAAATCCAAACCCAGTGGAAGATTCACAAACTCTTCTGAGAACAGGAGACCTTATGATGCTAACAAAAGGTCAAATTATGCTGAAAAGACCAGTCAAGAAAAAGGAGTCAAATGCCATGGATGTGAAGGATATGGACACATCAGGAATGAATGTCCTACCTACTTAAAAAGACAAAAGAAAGGACTCTCTGTGACCTGGTCTGATGAAGACTCAGGAGGTGATTCAGAAGAAGAATCAGCTAAGCATATCACTGCTTTAGCTGGATTATGTGAGTCTGAAAGTGAATCCAGTGATGGAGAACTTACTTATGAAGCACTTGAGCAAGCATTCAAAGATCTATATAAAAGAAGCTCTGAAATATGCAGTGAGGTTATAAAGCTAAAGAAGCAGAATGAGGTATTAGAAGAAGAAAAAGCAAGTGATCAAGAGATCATTGACACCTTAAAAAGTGAAGTAAGTCTTCTCAACTCCAAGTTGGAACATATGTCCAAATCTGTTAGAATGTTTAACAGCAGCTCAAATACACTGGATGTTATTCTCAACAACAATAAGCACTCAGGGGATAAAAGTGGACTGGGATTTAACAGAGTAAATAAATATGAAGCTAGCTCTAGCAAAACAACTTCAAAATCCTTACAGTCAAACAAGATGTCCCAACAGATGCTTCAACATCAGGAAAAGAACACAAAGTCAAAAATAATGTTCCAACAGATGTCTCAGCATTCTGAAAAGAACAAAATGAAGAAGAAGTATCAAAGATGGAGGTGTCATCACTGTGGAAGATTTGGACATATCAAACCTCATTGTTATAAGCTGCATGGATATCCAAATCAGATGAATCAGCAACCTCCTAAGAAAAAGACATAAATCATCAAGAAGGTATGGAAACCAAAAGCTAGCACTGAAGCTGATCAAAGCTACAAGAACAAGATCAACAATCAAGCTTGGTGATCAGATGATGAACAACACACAGGGCAGAAGCATCAAAAGAAATCTCAACTCAAATGGTCAAAGAAAAGTACTGCATATATAGCACATACATCACTAAGAGTATCAGCTAAAGAAGACTGGTACTTTGACAGTGGATGTTCAAGACACATGACTGGATTGAAGAACCTGCTAGTAAACTTAAAATCACATTCATCCAGGTATGTGACCTTTGGAGATGGAGCTAAAGGAGAAATCAAGGGAGTTGGGACCTTGGATTGTCAAGATGTTCCAAGACTAGATGATGTGCTGCTAGTTAAAGGTTTAACTGCTAACCTGATCAGCATAAGTCAATTATGTGATCAAGGGTACAGTGTAAACTTTACCAAAACTGAATGCATAGTGAATAACAAAGAACAAGAGGTTGTCATGATAGGAGCCAGATCTAAAGACAACTGTTACATGTGGGAATCCCAAAACCTCAGTCTCACTTCAACTTGCTCTTTAGCTAAAGAAGAAGAAGTGAAACTATGGCACCAAAGACTAGGTCATCTTCATTTCAGAGGCATAAAGAAGATAATATCCATGGATGCTGTAAGAGGTATTCCTAAACTGAAGATTGATGATGGCAAAATATGTGGTGAATGTCAAATAGGCAAGCAAACCAAGATGTCCCATCCAAAGCTCCAACATCTGACAACTTCCCAAGTTTTGGAACTTTTGCATATGGATCTGATGGGACCTATGCAGGTTGAAAGCCTTGGTGGTAAGAGGTATGCCTATGTTGTGGTTGATGACTTTTCAAGATATACATGGATAAATTTCATCAAAGAAAAGTCTGATGTATTTGATGTATTCAAAGAATTATGTCAAAGATTACAAAGGGAAAAATCCAGCTGTGTGATCAGAATAAGAAGTGATCATGGAAAAGAATTTGAGAACCAAAAGTTCTTAGATTTCTGCTCTTCAGAAGGAATCAATCATGAATATTCTTCACCAATCACTCCTCAACAGAATGGGATTGTTGAAAGGAAGAATAGAACTATTCAAGAATCAGCAAGAGCTATGATCCATGCTAAAAAGTTACCTCTGTACTTCTGGGCTGAAGCTATGAACACTGCCTGTTACATCCATAACAGAGTTACTTTAAGGAAAGGAACTTTGTCCACAATATATGAAGTCTGGAAGGGCAGAAAACCCACAGTTAAGTACTTTCATGTATTTGGAAGTAACTGTTATATTCTGGCAGATAGGGAGCAAAGAAGAAAAATGGATCCTAAAAGTGATGAAGGGATTTTCCTTGGATACTCCATAAACAGCAGAGCATATAGAGTATTTAATTCTAGAACCAAGGTTATCATGGAGTCCATAAATGTGATAATTGATGATGCTCCTACAGATGTCCCAGAAGATGTTGGAACATCTGCTGATATCAAGATTGAATCTGAAGAAAAGAATGATCATTATAACTTCACTCAAACTGATACAAGGACAGAAGAATCCAGCAAACTTCCCTCCATCAGAATACAGAAGGATCATCCCAAAGATTTGATAATTGGTGATCCCAACAGAGGTGTAAGCACTAGATCAAGATAAGTGATTTAAGGTTCTTGTTTTGTTTCCAAAATAGAACCTAAAAACATCAAGGAAGCTCTTACTGATGAATACTGGATTTGTGCTATGCAAGAGGAATTAGGTCAATTCACAAGGAATGAAGTGTGGAATCTTGTTCCTAGACCTGATGACATAAATGTAATTGGAACCAAATGGGTGTATAAGAACAAGTCAAATGAACAAGGAGTTGTTACAAAGAACAAAGCTAGACTTGTAGCTCAAGGATACACTCAAATTTGAAGGAGTAGACTTTGATGAAACCTTTGCACCAGTAGCAAGGCTTGAATCAATCAGACTACTCTTGGGAATTGCTTGTATCTTAAAGTTCAAGCTATTTCAAATGGATGTGAAAAGTGCCTTTTTAAATGGCTATCTTAATGAAGAGGTATATGTAGAACAGCCTAAAGGATTTGTTGATCCAAGCTGTCCAAATCATGTATACAAACTAAAGAAGGCACTTTATGGTTTGAAGCAAGCTCCAAGGGCATGGTATGAAAGACTGACCACATTTCTCATCAAGCAAGGATACAAAAAAGGTGGAATTGACAAAACCCTGTTTGTTAAAGATGAAGAAGGAAATGTCATGATTGCTCAAATATATGTTGATGACATTGTCTTTGGTGGGATGTCTGACAGGATGGTCAAACATTTTGTCAAACAGATGGAAGCTGAATTTGAAATGAGCCTAGTAGGAGAGTTAACCTACTTTCTTGGTCTGCAAATAAAGCAAATGGAAGAATCAATGTTCATTTCCCAAAGCAAGTATACCAAGAACATAGTCAAGAAATTTGGAATGGAAAATGCAACTCATAAGAGGACTCCTGCCCACACACATTTGAAGCTGACTAAAGATGAAAAGGGTGAGAATGTAGATCAAAGCTTATACAGAAGCATGATTGGAAGCTTGTTATACTTGACTGCTAGCAGACCTGACATAGCATTTGCAGTAGGTGTATGTGCAAGATATCAAGCTGATCCAAAAGTCAGTCACCTCAATCAAGTCAAGAGAATTATTAAATATGTTAATGGTACTTGTGACTCTGGCATAATGTATTTTCATGGATGTAAACCAATTCTCACTGGCTTCTGTGATGCTGATTGGGCTGGAAGTGCTGATGACAGAAAAAGCACTTCAGGAGGATGCTTCTTTCTAGGAAACAATTTGATTTCTTGGTTTAGTAAGAAACAAAATTGTGTATCCTTATCTACAGCTGAAGCTGAATATATAGCAACTGGAAGCAGTTGTTCTCAGTTGGTTTGGATGAAGCAGATGCTCACTGAGTACAATGTCCCACAGGATGTCATGACATTGTACTGTGACAACTTAAGTGCAATCAACATATCAAAGAATCCTATCCAACATAGCAGAACCAAGCATATTGATATCAGACATCATTTCATCAGAGATCTTGTAGAAGAAAAGGTGATTTCATTGGAACATGTAGCTACAAATCTGCAGTTAGCTGATATCTTTACCAAAGCATTGGATGCTACACAATTTGAGAACTTGAGGGGCAAACTGGGAATCTGTTTATGTGATATTTAGCAGTTAATGAGATGTGCCAACATGTCATATGACATTGTATGGCATAAGTTCCAGATGGCAAAACCAGTCTGGACAAGATCCTTGGGAATTCCATTCCTAATAATTTGCAATATAACGGCTACTTATTTAGTAACTGCTTATAATAAGCTATCAAGATTCTCATCATACTATCACAAGCGAATCACATTAACTAGCTATACTTCAGAAATCATCAACCCTAAAGCTCTTCATCCATCTTCCTTAACAATGTCTCAAAACCCTAACACTCCTGAAGAAGTTCTCAACAAAGAAGACGTAGTTCATGCAACTCCTATCTCTGTGGTACCAATGAAATCAACCCCATTGGACGAGCTCAGAGGAAGTGCTTCTCATGCTAAAAAGCCAAGAACCCCTAAAAGAGCTAAAGATCAAGTCTGCAACAAATACAAAGGAGGCATTCCTTCTCCAGCAAACATGCCTCAAAAATCTTCTGCCTATGTGGATGCTTCCATCAAGGAGATAGTCAACAAGATTCTTTTTGAACAGAGAGTGGTTAGTGGGATTTCTATTACTCTGAACACCATGCCTGCACCTCAAGAAGAACAAGCTCAAACTGCAGAGGACACTCCTGCTCAACAGGATGTCCCAATAGATGTTGGAACATCTGAAGATGAGAAAAAGAACTCATCTGATGCTGATATTGAACAAACTGAGGACCAGAAAAAGGCCTCAGATAAAAGTGATGAAGAAGTCTCTGAGGATCAGCCCAAAGCCTCAAATGAAGGTCAAATCCCTGCTGAACAACAAGCTAAAGAGGAGACTGCTCAATCTCCTCCAGTGGTGAATCTGGAGCAGGACTCTGATACAGAGATCATAGCCTCTGTTAGACCTAGCATAGCCAAAAGGCTCAGGTCCAGGAAAGGAAAGATGCAAGCTGAACCTGAAATTCCTGAGAAGAAGAAAGCTACACCAAAGAAAGGCAAAGCTAAAGCTACCTTTGGTCCAACAAAACAATGGAGTAAAGTCCAAACCCAGAAGAGGAAAGCTGTTACCCCATCAGACTCAGATGTTGAATCAGATGTCCCAACATCTCCTCCCAAGAAGAAACCAGCACCATCTAGGGCTTCAACTGCTATTCCAGAGGCCCCCTTGGACAACATTTCATTTCATCATGTTTCAAGTGTAAACAGATGGAAGTTTGTGTACCAAAGAAGGGTTGCCCTAGAAAGAGAGCTGAGCAGCAATGCACTTGAGTGCACTGAACTGATTGACCTTATCTCTGCTGCAGGCCTCTTCAAAACAGTCTCAGATCTCTCTCCCTGCTATGAACTTCTTGTCAAAGAATTCATTGTTAATCTTCAGGAGGATTGTGGCAATGGTAAGTCCTCTGAATTTAGAAAAGTCTTTGTTAGAGGTAGGTGTGTTGAGTTCTCTCCTCAGATCATCAACCAATACCTAGGAAGAGAAACAGATGGACCAAATGAGCTAGGTAAGACAGATAATCAAGTCTGCAAGGTGATCACTGCAAACCAGGTCAAGGCATGGCCTGTCAAAGGAAAGCTCTCAGTGAGCATGCTTACAAGAAAATATGCCATGCTGAACAGAATTGGTACAGCAAACTGGGTGCCTACCAACCACACATCTTCAATCTCCACTGGCCTGGCCAGGTTTTATATATGCTGTGGGAACTCAGACTAAGCTGGACTATGGTGCCTACATTTTTGATCAGACCTTGAAGCATGCCAGCTCTTCTGCAACAAAGCTGCCAATAGCTTTTCCTTCCTTGCTGTGTGGTATTGTTCTAAGTCAATACCCTGGGATTCTAACTGAGAAGGACACAGTCTGCAAGAGAGAAAGCCCCCTGGAATTTCACTACAAACTATTCCTCAGTCATCATGCAGCAGATGTTGAAGCACCTTCTGGGACATCTGCAGGTCCTTCAACTGCTAAGACTCCAATCTCCAAGAAGGCATTAATTGCTGAGCTAAAAAGCACATGCAAAGAACTTGAAGCAAGGAAGCTGAAACTTGAAGAAATCATCCAAAGGCTGGAGAGTGAAGGAGATCAGAAAGCTGCCTCTGATGAAGAAAGTGAAGCTGATGAAGAAACTGAAGCTGAGGAAGAAACTGAGAGTGATGAATCTGAGTGATCTTTGTATGTAAGGACAAATGTAATGACAGTTGCATTGTAATTTAGATTTAGTCTCTTTGGCCCCAAAAATTTGTGTCTAACAAGGGGGAGAACAACACCATCCAACAATGTAATGCTGTTTGAATTGAATGAAAAATCTGTTTGCTTCTGAACTGAATAAGTTTTTCTGTTGCAACAAGACTGGACACATATATGTTTGAGGGGGAGTAATCTCAAATAAGAAACAACAGAAAAGTAATGCTTTACTCTGATAAAAAGAACTTCTGCTGCACTCTGAAAACCAGAAAAGATGTTAGCCAAAAATTTAGCCAAAGGGGGAGTTTGTAGATGTCTTGAATTGGCAGAATTTTTTACCAACAAGAAACATTGAATTCAGTTCAGAATGTCCTATCAAATGTTGGGACATTATCAAACAGAGTATATGAACTTATTTCAGGATGTCTCACCATATGTTGGGACATTGTGTAAATGACTTAAGTTCAGTTTTTCAGGATGTCCCAACAGATGTTGAGACATCTCAAACCTGCTACCAGAATTAATTATTGACTAACTGATTAGAGATATTTAAGGAGAGTTATTTGGAATTAATTAATGATGGATAAAAACAGAACAAGGCGCATCTGTAGGGAGTTTTATATTGAAGATTCAGATTAAAACAGAAGACCTAAATCACCTAGAATCTAGGAAGTAACAAACCCTAAATTCAAGGTGGAAGCTGCATGCACATTAGGGCTGGATCATTATACAGAAAGCCCAAATTACAGATACCTATTTAATCAACAGAAACTCATAGAATTGAGTACGAATTTCAGAAGACAAAATAGGGTGTCTAGTGTTTTAATAGCAGGTTGTTTAATTGTACCACTTTATGAGCTTTTAAGCAAAAGTGCATTTGTGACTTGATTGAAACTGTGAAGTAAGATCAAGCTATAATGTTTGAAGAATGTCTTCAATTTTATTAAACTTGTAAACTTGATCACTGTGTGATTGAGGGGGAGTGAGTAGGATACTCTTATCTAAGTTGTGTCTTAGGTAGAAATTGCATTGGGTAGTTATTAAGTGATAGATTAAACAGGGTGGTTTAAGTCTAGAATTAATATTACTTATAGTGGATTTCCTCCTGGCTTGGTAGCCTCCAGATGTAAGTGTGGTTATACACTGAACTGGGTTAACAAACTTCTGTGTTGTTTACTTTTCTTGCTATTTAAGTTTTGGTTAAATCTGTCAAGTGTTGGGACATCTCTTAGGACATCTCATACCTGATCACAGAATTTCATTAAGGTTGTATCATTTTGGACAGTTCTTGTGAAACCCTGGACTTGTGACTCTTTATTTGAGTCCCCCACCTGGTTACTGGTTTTCTAAGCCTCCATCCGGACTTATGAACACACATTGACCCTATCAAGGCAGATAACAGATCTGACACTTGATCACAAACCCTTTGCATATCATTCTGCATACATCATTTTGCATCATTTAACATTTGCCTATTTGTTTTACAGGGTATCCACATCTTATCTTTGGTTTGGTTTTGACCTGTTCTGCTGCTCAGACTTCCTCAGTTATCTGCACCAACATCTTCACCAGTTATCTATATCAGAGACTCTTCTTCAGTACATTCTTCGGTTATCTGCATCAGTTTTCAGCAGTTACCTTCATCATTGCTTCTCCTCAGTTTTCTTCACCAGCATCCATTGTCAGCATGGACACATCCAGGAAGAGCAACATCACATATCACTTCTTTGAGCCCACTCTGACACGCATCAGACAGATTCAGTCTCTCATAACTCCTGATCATGTCCCTTTATTCAGGGAACATTATGGAGGCATTATGGACATGATCATGGACCTGTATGCATCCCAGAGGAGCATGATCCACACTTGCTTACAGTTTTATGATCCTCATCTCAGATGTTTTACTTTCCCAGATTTTCAGCTAGGACCATTGATGGAAGAGTTCTCTATGTTGTTAGGTGTCCCCATCAGGAGGGGAATTCCTTTCAACCCTGAGATGGTTGATACCAAGAATGAAGATATAGCTAAGGCTTTACACATAGAGCACACCCTCATTTACCAGAGCATGACCACCAAGGCTGGGATCCCAGGCCTTCACTTGGATTTTTTGGTTACTCAGGACACCCTGCATGCTGCAGCAGGGAAATGGGAAACCGTTTGTGCTCTCCTAGCCCTCAGCATATATGGAGTTATCTTGTTTGCAGACAAGCCAAAGTTTGTAAGCAAGAATGCTATTCACCTGTTCTTATTGAGGAATCCAGTCCCTACCTTGCTTGGAGACTTCTACTACTCAGTGCATCAAAGGAATGAGAAGCAAAGAGGGAGATTGGTCAGATGTTGTGCACCCCTCTTCCACTGTTGGTTGTTAAGGCACTTGCCGAAGTCGGAAACTTTCTTAAATCCTCATAAGCCAAGTAACTGGGCTAAGAGATTGATTGCCCTTACATCAGAAGACATCAGATGGTGCACTCAGAGCACCAAGGGTAAAGATATCATCACTAGCTGTGGGCAGTATCCCAATGTACCCTTGATAGGAGTAAAAGGTTGCATCAACTACAACCCTTTGCTTTTCAAGAGGAAATTAGGGTATGCTTTGGTACATCCCCCAAGAGGGAAAGATTTGATGGAAACCCTCTATTGTTACATCCAGCACAACCTTGCCATTGTCAGACAGGCAGCCTGGGCCTGGGACAACATTCAGACTAAGGGGACAGCTATTCTGGGCAAGTGCAACAACATTGCTTCAGCTCAGTACCTTGATTGGTCTCGTACCAGGGGACAGATCGCCCGTATGCCATTCACCTTAGAGGATGTACCTGGACCATCATCAGTGGAGCATGCAGCTACTGTCAGTTTATAGGAGTTTGAGAAATTAAAGGAAAGGAATACTCAGCTCTCTGAAGCTTTGAAGAAGATCCTCTGGGAGAGGAATGATAGTCGTCTAGATAATGAAAGATTAGAGAAGCTCCAGATTGAGCATTTAACTAAGATTGAGAAGACGGATGACTACATCAGAAAGGCTAGAGCAGGAGAGTTAGTGCTGAAGAATGCTTGCAAGGAAGCTAAGACTCAGAAGGCCAGAGCTGAGCATTACTTAGAGGAGAGCCATGCTAGGTTGATCAGGATCACCGAGGCTCGTGCGCAAGAAGATCAGAGAACCCAAGCTAGGATAGAGCAGCTGGAGGCTAGCGAGAAGAAGAATCAGGCAACTTTGTTAGCAAAACAGAAGGAGATCTCTGAGTTGAAACTCCGGGCGGGGTTGAAGAGGTCAAAGGATCAGGATAAACACAAGAAGTTGACCAGTGCCATTGCCACCACAAACCTCCTCATCAGGACCATTACAGAGCACCCAGTAGGTCCAGTGACTGAGGCTCTCCTAAAGGAAGTCAGAGAAGATGACTTTGGACTAGATGTTTGATTTCCTTGTACTTGTATTTCGTTTTGTTTGTACTTTTGATTTTGTTGTTATATTTTAACCCACCATGGGAAATTTGTTGTAATCAAACTATGTATCTTCACTCCTTGTAATATATGGTTTGTTTTACTTCATGAGCTTTATCTCTCTGCAACATCATCATTTCCTCAAGGTCTGGAAGGTCAAAACCAAGGAACCAAACCGGATACCATGGGAAGACAAATAGGCATCCTGCATTGCATACTAACATAATTTCTTTGTTTTGTAGGTTTTTTGTTTTCGTTGTTTCTCACTTTGCTGTGATTTTAGGAAACATTGCTCGTAGAAGAGTGTTCCCCGTCAATAGAGTGCACCGGTATCCGACAAGAAACAACCTTCCGGGATTACAAATGGATCAGGTTCAACAAGACTTAACTAATGTGAGGACCCAAATGGCCAATGAAAGGACAGAGATGAGGGCCAAAATGAATCAATTCATGGCAGTTATGACTGGTTTGGCTCAGAGCCAGGAGACACTGAGAGAGTTAGTCGAGCGGCAAACTCCCGAGGAAAACCATCCAGGTACAGGGGGGTACCAGTAACAACGATCACGTACAGCCTCGTACTGATCCCCCAGAGTTTAGACCTCATTTGAATCCAGACATCAATGTTATAAGAAACACCCAAGGTAACACTGGAGGGAGGGCCTTGCAGGAGGACCCTCAAGAAGAGCAGTTTACTGTGGTTGGGGCTGGAGACGAAGTCTACGATCTTCGGTTGGATGAAATTGCAGAAAACCTAAGGTTTCTTGAATCCCAAAACTCTCTGGGTTTTGATGTCATGGACATGGGATTGGTGGAGGGGGTTAGAATTCCTCATAAATTCAAACCTCCCTGTTTTGAAAGATACAATGGCACATCCTGTCCATGTACCCATCTCCAATCTTTCCTGGGAAGATTGAAAGCCTACACCATGGATGAAAAACTGTGGATGTTTTACTTTGAGGATAGCTTGACAGGGGCATCCCGAGAATGGTATTCTCATTTGACCAGGGCCACAGTGAGAAATTGGAAAGACTTGGCTGAAGCTTTCATTTGTCAATATCAATATAATCTGGACATGGCTCCAAACAGAACCCTTCTGATGGGAATGTCACAGTTTTCCCATGAAAGCTTTAGAGAGTACGCCCAAAGGTGGAGGCAACTGGCTACTGCCGTTCAACCCCCGATGTAAGAAAGGGAGATGACCGACATGTTCATGAATACTCTTTAGGGTACCTATATTGACAGATTGGCTGCATTTTCTTCCACCAGCTTTGTAGACATGGTGATAGCTGGAGAAAGAATTGAGAGTCTACTGAAGATGGGAAAGATTTCTGACAACAGCGCCAATTCAAGTAGTGCGAGGAAGCCATTTGTTGGGCCCCGCGGATCTGGTGAGACAAATTTTGTACATATGGGAAGAGGGAGACCCCAATATCTGCACAGATCAGTTGATGTCGTCACTATTCCTGCTCCGCCTCCTCAGTATACTCAACAACCACAACACTTTCCTCAACAGCCACAGTTTCCTCAACAGAGATCTTACAACAACAATAACAACAATCAACAACAACGCCCTTTTCAACAGCGGCCATCTCAGATTAACAGGGTGATTGACCCTATTCCAATGTCGTATGCCACATTGCTGCCACAACTCCTAAAGCTCAATCTTGTCGAGTTAAGGACATTGGCTCCACCAGATCCTCAAAACCTTCCAAGAAATTACGACGTCAACTCCAAGTTTGCTTTTCATTCTAATGCACCTGGTCACTCCACAGAAAAGTGCAGGGCTCTGTACATGAAGGTCCAGGACCTGGTAGATTCAAAAGCCCTGAATTTTGCACCACCTCCTAATGTCACGAAGAATCCTATGTCCAACCATAGGGGGCCAAGGATGAATGCAATAGAGGAGGGCTCACCCATGAGTTTAATTGAAGATACTGCAAGTATTCAGACACCTCTGGCAGAGGTTAAAGCTTCAACTTTTAAAATGCCAGGTGTTTCCAGGTTGTGAGGCCTGTTGTGAATCTTGCAATGTTTCCATCAATGGGTGTGCAAGCTTGAGGAATGGTATCAATGGCTTGATAAAAGAGGGCATTCTGCAAATAACAACAACAACTTCTACAACACCAGCAACTCCTTTTTCAACAACAAGTGTTTATCCTACAACTGCAAAGACAATTGTTCCCACAGACTCGTCTACAAAATCAGCAACCACCTCTTCCATCACTTCAACAAACAACAGTTCCATTGCATCTACTTCTACAACTACAACAACCACCAACAACGACGTCTCTTGAGTTACCATCTATTATGACCCTGCAACGGTTCCAGATTCCAACAATTATCAACAACAATCTCAGCAACAGTTTCGACAACAATCATGCTTCAATCAATCACCACCAACATCCACCAGAAGTACTGTCACCATTTTCTACAATCCACAGACAATAATGGTTCCAACCTCTATTGTAGTAAGCCCAGTCACCATCACGGTGCCAGGGCCCATTTCGTATGACAAAGACAATGTTGTACCATGGCACTATGGTGCAGACCTTTAGTGCAATGGAGAAAGAGTCCTTCTTGATTCTTTGGTTCACACTCCCCAAGTGGATAATGTCGGGGGAGGCGGAGGCTTCACCCGAAGCGCACGTCTCTTCGCGTTACAAGCTCCAAAGACCAATACTGAGGCAGAGGCTATTGCCAAAGCCAAAGGGAAAAATGTGATACCTGAAGAATCTGCATCAAAAGAGATTCATAAATCATCCTTTGATCAGGATGTGGATGAATTTATGAGGATAATTAAAAGAAGTGACTACAAAGTTGTGGATCAGCTCCACCAGACTCCTTCTAAGATCTCCATCTTATCCCTGCTGTTGTGTTCTGAAGCTCACCGGGATGCACTACTTAAAGTCTTGCACGCTTCCTACGTGCCAGAGGAGATCACAGTGAATCAGCTTGAGACAGTAGTGTCCAATGTTAATACTAGCCATGGGCTAGGTTTCACCAATGCTGACTTAACAACGGAAGGACGTCACCACAACAAAGCTTTACACATCACCCTGGAGTG
Source organism: Lathyrus aphaca (assembly GCA_963966055.1). Classification (NCBI taxonomy): domain Eukaryota; kingdom Viridiplantae; phylum Streptophyta; class Magnoliopsida; order Fabales; family Fabaceae; genus Lathyrus; species Lathyrus aphaca. The sequence goes on along the minus strand of OZ014519.1, from coordinate 20,353,349 downwards.
TAAAGGAGTTGTGCTCTCTCATGTTCTTGTTGACACTGGGTCCTCACTCAATGTCTTGCCGAAGAAAGCTCTTGTCAAGCTCGAATATGATGGAATAGCCCTCCAACCAAGCAATCTGGTAGTCAGAGCTTTTGATGGCTCCAAGAGGTCAGTTCTTGGAGAGGTGGAGCTGCCTGTGATAATCGGTCCACAGGTCTTTCAGACTACTTTCTATGTGATGGACATACATCCGACCTACAGCTGTTTGTTGGGTCAACCATGGATTTACGCCGCTGGTGCAGTTATGTCGACCCTTCACTAGAAATTGAAATATGAGTGGGAAGGACAGATTATCACCATTTGTGGTGAAGAGGGCATCTTTGTTAGCCATCTGACTACATACAAATACATTGAGATGGATGGTGAAATCCATGAAACTATGAGCCAAGGGTTCGAGGATCTGAATGTCAATGAGGCGACGACTGAAGTATTTGTTGCATCCCAGGAGGATAGGATGAGTACTTCAATGTCTCCTATCAGCAAGGACAAAAGGTTGTTGAAGATGGAAATGCCCAAGGCTGGGGCAAGCTGCTACCGGTGGAGAAGAAGGAGGACAGGTTCGGTTTGGGTTACAAACCATTCCGACAAGATCAATCAGAGGCTGCTAAGGAGCCCAAGTTCATCAATGGGGGGATGCTCACCCCAGATGCTGTTAACAACCTGGAAGACGAGGCGGAAAGCGACATCAACCTGGAGAGCTGGATACGTCCAAGGATCCCGGGTCATCAAGTCCTTAACTGGTCTTCCCAGGAAATTATAAGGGTTACTCCTACAGAGTAATTATTATTTCCTGCTTTTTTTAGCATGCATCAAGTCCTGCATCTTGCCCTAGGTGTCAGGACTCATTTTGTAATAGGGCCATATTGTAATTTTGTGCAAATGTATTATCAATGAATATCGGACATCTTTTGCAAACAAGTCTCTTTTTCGCTCACTATCTTTTCATTTTTCGCTTTTGTACAAAACAATAAAATGGCAATGTTTTCAAAATAAATAATTTCATTTTACACTTTTCTAAACAAGATTAAAATTGGTCACTAAAATGAGCAAATCTCAACCCTTGAAGAGATTGTCCTCCAGATTGCACCGACAACAGCACTGCTATGACCTTGTATGACTTCGACAATCCAATTGATCAAGTTGATGAAGGGGTTGAAGAAGACTATGAATTACCTGAAGAGTTAGCCAGGTTGTTGAGGCAAGAAGAGAAAGTGATTACTCCTCATTAGGAGGAGGTTGAAACAGTTAATCTTGGTACTGAAGAGGATCTGAAAGAAGTAAAGATTGGGGCCGGTCTGCAGACTTCAATAAAAGAACAACTCATTAACATGCTTCGAGAATATGTCGACGTCTTTGCTTGGTCCTATCAAAACATGCTAGGTCTAGATACGGATATCGTTATGCACAAGTTGCCATTAAAGGAGGATTTCCCTCCACTAAAGCAAAAGCTACACCGTACTCGTCCAGACATGGCCATGAAGATTAAAGAAAAAGTACAAAAATAGTGGGACGCCGGTTTCCTGGTTGTAACTAGTTACCCGCCGTGGGTGGATAACATTGTACCAGTTCCTAAGAAGGATGGCAAAGTACGTATGTGTGTGGATTACCGGGACCTGAATAGAGCTAGCCCAAAGGATGACTTCCCATTACCTCACATTGATGTATTAGTCGATAACACAGCTCAGTTCTCGGTATTTTCTTTCATGGATGGATTTTCTGGATATAATTAGATCAAGATGTCACCCGAGGACATAGAGAAAACAACCTTCATCACACCTTGGGGCACATTTTGTTATAAGGTAATGCCTTTTGGACTAAAGAATGCCGGTGCAACTTATCAACGAGCTATGGTAACATTATTCCACGATATGATCCACAAAGAAATTGAATGCTAGGTGGATGACATGATTACCAAGTCCCTCACTGAAGAAGACCATCTGGTAAATCTACTGAAGTTGCTCAAGCGTTTGAGAAAGTATCAACTGAAGCTAAACCCCAACAAATGTATATTCGGGGTACGTTCTGGTAAGTTATTGGGATTTATCGTAAGTGAAAAGGGAATTGAAGTTGATCCCGATAAAGTCAAAGCCATTCAAGAGATGCCTGCACCAAGGACTGAAAAACAAGTCCGAGAGTTTTTGGGTAGATTGAACTACATATCAAGGTTCATATCTCATCTTACTGCGACCTATGAGTCCCTGTTCAAACTGTTAAGAAAGGAACAAACGGTCAGGTGGAACGAAGATTGTCAGAAGGCTTTTGACAAGATCAAGGAGTACCTACAAAAACCTCCAATTCTCATGCCTCCAATTAAAGGAAGACCTCTGATAATGTACCTGACAGTATTAGAAGGATTAATGGGGTGTGTGATGGGCCAGCATGACGAGTCTAGACGAAAAGAGTACGCAATATACTACCTAAGAAAAAAGTTTACCGATTGTGAACAACGTTATTCACTGCTCGAGAGAACTTGTTGTGCTTTAGCGTGGGCTTCTCGCCGACTAAGACAATATATGCTGACTCACACTACCTTGTTGATCTCAAATATGGACCCCGTCAAGTACATATTTGAGAAGCCAACACTTACCGGAAGGTTTGCTAGATGGCAAATGATTCTGACAGAGTACGACATTCAGTATACATCCCAAAAGGCCATCAAAGGCAGTGTACTATCGGACTATCTAGCTAAGCAACCCATTGATGATTACTAGCCCATGAGATTTGACTTCCCTAATGAAGACATCATGTACTTAAAAGCGAAAGATCATGAAGAGCCCGTTCACACTGAAGGGCCTTGTAAACACCCCAAATTTGCCCTCACCCATTCATACCATGGCTTGTGATCATTTCATGTGCATAAATCCAATCATACCATCTCATAGTACATTTTTTATTCACTGCATTGGTTCAAAGTCATCTGCATCTAGGGTTTTTGATTTGAACAATCCAAGAGCTTCTTGAGCCACTCCAAAGGTCATCAATCACTTCAGAGGGGTCCATGTATGTTCAAGAATCATATTATATCTCCTCAAAGTCAAGAATGTCAAAGAATCACAAGAACTGAAAATGGTATGGAAGCAGAGCCAGGTTTAACTGCACAGATGACCTGAAATTAGGGTTTTGGTTTCAGAGGCCATAACTCCAAATTTTTTGGTCATTCTTGTTTCTATTGGTCTCTATATGGTATAGGGAGTATGCATATCAATTTTCATGAAGAAATTCAATGTGGAAGTCATCTGATCAAGAGTTGACTTTTCAAGCAAGTCAGTGCAAAATCAGGGCATCTGAGGCCCCCAATGACCCAACCAAAGGGTGTTATTCATCATTTTGATTGTATATGATCTTTATTTGATCATAGAAGAAGTTGGAAGTTCACAAAATTGAAGAATTTCAAGTCTTTTGCAAAGTTGACCTTTTGGGAAAGTTTGACTTTTAATGAAATTGTCATTTTAGGAAACTTTTTCAACCCTTACTTTTTGATTCAAAAATGCTTCAAATGGAAAAACTTTGGTCATGAAAGTTGTAGAATGGATCATTACCTTTTCAAAAAGTACAAGAACATGACCTAATTCATTTTGGATCAAAAGTTATGGATTGTCAAAGTTGGCTAAAATCACAAAATTTGAAGTTTTCTACCAAAGGGACATTTTGCAAAATGGTTTGTTCAAGTGTTCTAAAGGCCTCAAATGTGTATCATTTCCATACAACATGATCATTTGACCTCTAATGTTCAGAATGGGCCAAGGGATCACACATTTTTATGGCTTATGGAGCAAGATTTTTCATAAGAAGCAAAAGTGAACCAACTTGCAAAACTCATCATAAGTTACAATGCACTTGCTTGCTGACTTGCTGATCAATCCTAGGGTTCTCCCCACATCATGCTGCGCAGGAAACACCTTTTGTCCTTGGCTAGCAAGTAGCCCATGCTTCTCTTACACAACTTTGACATTTTGGCAACTTGAGCCATACCTATCACAAAAGCACACATCACCTCATCTGACCTATCACAATTGTTTATGCAAATCAAAAGCAAGCCAAAGCATACAAAACACAGGCCTGAAACCATCCATAACACAACATTCTCATTTTCACACCATCTTGCAAAAGCTTTCGAAACTGCTTGCACAAACCTCAAACACACAAACCAACTTCACAAACCATCTCACCATGCTTCACTGAACACAAACCAACCCTTAAAACAGCCTGAAAGCCACTGAATCAAAGATACGATTTCTGCCCCTCATTGAGCAGAACTTCAGCCATCTTTCAAACCAGCCATTGCAAACTTCAAACAAGCCTTGAAAGCTTCTCAGGAGGTCTAAGGGAGTTGATTGCAAGCAAGACATCAGCCAGAAAGTGCCAGAAACTAAAGCTTCGATTCAGGTAGCCATGGAAATTCATTTTTCCAGAACTCTCTTTTCTTGTTTCTAAATGATAAATCATGCTTCCCTGAGTTCACTGAACCTTTTACTTTTGAAAAAGATTGAGAAATGAGGTTGTATTGTGTTTCTGAAATTTTGGCAGTTTTTGATGTTTGATTCGTATCTTGTTCTTGAGTAGAAATAAATGGAATTTGTTGCTGGATTGTTGTTTAGGGAGGTTAGTTGAGTTGATCTGGAGAGTTTGGCATGATTTCATGGCGTTTTGAGAGAGATTGAGAGATGAGCTAGCCGGAGAAGATGACCGGAACCACTGTTCCGGTCATCTGAAAGTAATTAGGGTTGGATTAGGGTTTAATCATTAATTAACGAAATTTGAATTCTGGCCGTCCAGATGCGCACGCCAGTCAACTCCCGCGCGTGTATGTTTGAATCCTGGCCCTTTGATTTGCATACTTTTCTATTTTTCAGTTTTAATTCATTTTATTTTCATTTTTATTCATTTAATTTGTACATTTAATTTAAAATAGCAAAACAATTTTAAAAATTCTGAAAATTTTTGTACAAACCTTTATTAATTTTCAGAAACCAAAAACATTTTTATTTTTATTTTTTGCATTAAAAAATATTTTTAAATCATTTAAAAGTTTATTTTTAATTAATTAATGGGAATTAATTAATTAAAAATACTTTTAGGTATTTAAAAATCACCAAAAAAATTCATGAAACCTTTAAAATCATTTAGAAACATTGTCCAACCCTCAAACCAAATTTCTTTTTTTGATCTTGATGCATTTTGACAATTTTCCATGGAATTAAAATCATTTCAAGGCAATATTTTGATCCAAACTTCAAAAAATCATTTCTGCCCATCCATTGAGAGTTGGACTTTGATTCTTTTTGCATTGTGTCTTGCATATCATGTAGTTTGTAGGATTAAATGGGCATGATTTGATCTTGCATTTTCAATTTGTTTGATATTTTTCTTGCCAAGGTACCCTAAAACCCTAGAAATCTTAGGAAATTCATAACCCTAATTAGGTTAAGAGTTAGAACCCCTCCTTTGGGCAGTGAGTTTGTGTAGGGCTAGGTTTCCCTTGAATGCATTTTCAATTTTTTATCATGATGTTTGCTTCTGGTTTTGGTTTTTGTTTGGTGCATTGATCATAAACCCTAATTTGGACTTTCATTTGCATTCATCTTGCATTTGCTCACATACCATTACTTGCCATAGCATTTTGTGCATCCATTTGATTCATTAGACATCTTAAGACATATTAGAAGCATGTTTGATCATTGCATCTTTCATTTGCCATGTTGTATGTCATTTGCATTTCATAACTTTTCATGTGTGATCTTGGTTCTAAGTATGCTTCTCTTGCATCCATATGTTCATATGATCATCCTCATGCCTTGATTCATGTTTGCATCATCTCATAGCATCAATAGCATCATATGTATGCTTCTGGTTTTGATTTGCATCATGTCATTTCATCTTATTTTGCATTGCATTGCATTCCTTTCACTAACTTTTCAGGTGGTAAGTCACTTTGAGAAGTGAATTTGCCTTCACTTCTCACAACTTCTTTTCATCTCCTCTTATGCATCCTTGCTGCATTTTGTTTTGTGTTTGAGATTGAGCTTGCTCTTTCTTCTTCATCTTACTTTCTTTCCACAAGTGACTTGTCTTCTTAAAAGAAGCAAGTTACTTTGCTTCTCCTTTGCTCCTTTCATCTGTTTCCTGGTGTTTCCATTGAAGATCTTTCTTGTAAACCTCACAAACCTTAGGAACAACCAAGCATGACAATGATTAGGGTTTTGATTAGTCCCCCACTTAGTTTTACCTTTGTGTCTCTTTTGAGTCTTCTCTTCTCATCTCATAATCAGGGACTAAACCCTAAAGGCTTTAAGGCTTTGTGATTAAGCTTATGCCTGCATCCTTCTATTAGGATGGAGTGTATAACTTTAATCCTAAGTGTTAAACCCTTAATGTGTTTAACTCCTTTAAATCAATCCATCTCAATAATCATCAAGACATCAAGCTTGTAACTTGGGCCTTACATTAGGGTTCTAATTCTTCCTTAATTGGTTAAGAAGGACTAACCCTAGTGTTAATGGACAAGTCCCCCTCAAGTTGTCTTACAAATCATAAAACTCATTTCTTAATCATATCATTATTTAAAATCCACTTAATAAAGGCTTTGTTTTTTCATGAGGTTAATCCCTAATCATGGATTAAGTTGAGGAGCTTTCCTCAGCTTAAATATTCTCATCTATTATCCTTCTATTAGGATGGTGTAATGAGTCTGTTTAATCCCTGATTATGGCTTAATCTCATTACTTAACACTAAACAAAAACCACAAAAACATCTAAATAATCACAAGTAGGTTAATGATCTTAATCCTACACCAAAGGTGATTAGGTGTGAGAAGCTGACTTCACACTTAAGGTATTCTCATTACCCCTAAATAGAGGGAAGATGTGATGAGTTTACTAACCCATTGGTTTAGGCTTAAGCTCATTAATTTATGACAAACTTTCAAAAGCAATAAAAGACTGAAAACACAAAAAACAAACAATAATCGTCTCCTCCGGGATTCTTTTCTCATCTCATTCACTCATAAACGAGAACTTGCTTCTTCCGTCTAATGCAAGACAGTTTGCACCTGAGCCAGACAGGTCATACACTTGAGCATAGACAAGTAAGCAGTTCACAAGTCAATTCATCTTTCAGTCTCTTTGGGTCAAACTACGGTGTTCTGACTTCCTCATTGCACGAGAGGATACGTAGGCATAACTTAACGGTTATCGAATAAAAGTCTCTGTATATTCCCCCTCCTTATAGCATCATTCTTTAAGCCTCATGATCTTGAGCATTTCACCCTTATTCTTACACTGACACTTCACTTGTACACTTCACACTTCTCTTACACTGACACCTGTACATCCTTTTCCAGTTTTTGATACACAAATTGCACTGACACTACCCCTTTAAAACACAAATCTTTTAAGCGTGGATCCCGTCGAGTACGACGGACAATCTGGGTGCTAATACCTTCCCAGGTTGTAACCAACCCCCTTTCTCAGTCTCTCTGGTTCGCAACCGTCTTATCCATATCTTTCTTAGGTTTATGCAGCATTACCTTTCCTCCGGGATAAAAATGCCTAGCTGGCGACTCTTTTCATTCCCTATGAGTTCACTCCCGTGTGTTCTCACACCCTCCTCTCGCCGACCGTTCGCGTCTGTACCTCATTTGAGCCCGGTCTCATCTTTTGGGAGCGACAGCTTGGCGACTCTGCTGGGGACCCTTATACTGTAACCAGGGCTTCTGGTTCTTTTTGTGGGTTCCTCCTAGCGCTTGTTTGATTTGTGTTTACTGGGGTGTTATGTGTTATTTGTGTTGTATATTTATTTTGTTTATGTACAGTTGTTTATCTGCTTTCTTTACAGCTTTACATATATCATACTGTCATACTGTGCTGACTGGATCTGGTTTTGTGCTTTGGTGGGTGGGTGTTCTATTGAGAGTTGAGGTCCTATACCTGGGACCTGAGTGACACCTAGGCTAGAGTGGTTCATGTTATTTCCCATTCCTTTACGGTCTGGTGCGGTAATATGAAACACGGTTCAGATATGGGTTTCTTCTTGAGAACTCTGTGCTACAGATTTCCTGTAGTGCTAGGGCTATCTGGGAAGCCTGCTAAGTCTGGATGACCATTAGTATTGACCTTCAGAAACTGAGGTGAATTAGAGGAGGACTTTTTATGGTTATTGTAAACACTGTACCTCCGGGTTAGAAGTGTTTACACTTCTCATAACTGATCCAAGTCTGAGGATCCTTGTTTTAGAACATCACCTGTGAGGGGGTTGGGCTGTTTACAGGTTTGCAGGTACCCTTGACCTCAGCATACCCTGTTACTTTGTTTTGATTAAGAGTACTCCATTTTGGAACAGTTCTTGTGATTTTAACCCTGGACATGTGACTCTTTATTTGAGTCCCCCACCTTGGTTACTGGACTTATGAACCTCCATCTGGATTTCTTGAACATACATGGACTTATATCAGAGCACTTTATCAGATCCAGCTTGATCACAAACCCTTGCATATCATTTTCATACATCACCATTGCATCATTTTAACATTTGCTTATTTGTTTTTCAGGGTATCCATCATATATTTTGGCTTGGTTTTGACCCCTTCATCTGCATAGACTTATCTTCATCAGTATCTGCTTCAGCTATCCCCATCTGCTACCTGCTTCAGTCACCTGCATCACCAGTCTCAGCCTATCAGTGGCCCTTCTTCTAGTATCAGTCATCATCAGCATCTGTCTCAGCTTTTCTTCAGCAACATGGCACCCAAGAAGAGTAACATCTCCTACCATTTCTTTGAACCTGAGTTGGCTAACATCAGGAAGGTCCAGACCTTGATTACCCCAGACCATATACCACTGTTTAGAGAACATTATGGAGGCATACTTGATGTGGTTATGGATTTGGACCCTTCCCAGAGGAGCTTGATTCATACTTGCCTGCAGTTCTATGATCCCCCCCTGAGGTGCTTCACCTTTCAGGATTTTCAGTTGGGGCCTTTATTAGAGGAGTATTCATCATTGGTTGGTGTACCTGTCAGGGGTGGAGTCCCTTTCAACCCTGAGATGGCTTTTCCTAGTAATGAAGAGGTGGCAAAGGCCTTGTATCTGGAACCAGTTCTGATTGGGCAGAATATGGCTACCAAGACTGGAATCTCAGGTCTACATTTGGATTTCTTGACTTCTCAGGCCATCCTGAAGGCCTCTTTGGGAGAGTGGAAGGCAGTCTGTGCTTTGTTGGCCCTTAGCATATATGGGGTCATACTTTTTGCAGACGAGCCTAAATTTATTAGCAAGAATGCCATTCACCTTTTCATTCTGAGGAACCCAGTGCCCACCTTACTGGGAGATTTCTACTACTCTATCCACCAAAGGAATGAAAAGCAGAGAGGGAGATTGGTGAGATGCTGTGCTCCCCTATTCTATACCTGGCTGCTCAGACACCTGCCCAAGACTGATGCATTCTTGAATCCTCACCAGCAAAAGAATTGGGCTAGAAGCCTCATTTCTTTGACCTCAGCTGACATTAGGTGGTGCACTCAGAGCACCAAAGGCAGGGACATCATTACTAGTTGTGGGCAGTTCCCCAATGTACCCCTGATAGGAGTAAAGGGTTGCATCAACTATAACCCTCTGCTATTCAAAAGACAGTTGGGCTATGCATTGGTCCACTCTCCTAGAGCACAAGACTTGGCTGAGACCCTTTATTGTGAGATTAAGCCTAATCTAGCTATTGTCAGGCAAGCATCCTGGGCTTGGGACAATGTCCAGACCAAGGGAATGGCTGTTCTTGGAAGATGCAACAATGTGGCCTCAGCTCAGTACTATGAGTGGTCTCATGCCAGGGCTCAAATTTCTGGGATGCCCTTTACCATTGAGGATGCACCTGGGCCATCCACAACACCACCTCCTGCCACTGTCAGCTTAGAGGAGTTTGAGAAATTGAAAGAGAGGAATGAGAATCTGACTCAGGCTCTACAGAAGACCCTCTGGGAGAGGAGTGATGGTCGGTTGGACATTGAAAGGTTGGAAAAGCTAAAGGTGGAGCATCTATCTAGGATTGAGAAGTCAGAGGACTACATTAAGAAGTCAAGGGCTGGAGAGCAGATCTTGAAGAATGCCTGCAAGGAGGCTCAGTTCCAGAAGGCCAGGACTGATTTGTATCTGAAAGAGAGTCAAGCTAGGTGGGTCAGGATCACCAAAGCTCGTACTCAGGAAGATAAGAGGACTCAGGACAAGATTGAGCAGTTGGAAGCTAGTGCAAAGGAGCAACAGGAAGCCCTGCTAGCAGCCCAGAGAGAGATCTCAGAGTTGAAGATTAGAGCTGGTGTGAAGAGGTCGAAGGACCAGAGTCAACACAAGAAACTAACTGCAGCTGTTGGTACCAGGAATCTCCTCATCAGGAACCTCACAGAGCGTCCAGCTGATCCTGTAACTGAAGCACTTCTAAAGGAAGTTCAGGAGGATGAGTTTGGTCTTGGTGTCTGACTTTTGCTTGTTGTTGTTTTCATTTCATGTACTTTTATTTTCTTATGTTGTATTTTGACCCCTCAGGGGCATGTATTGTAAAAAACAAATTATGTATCATTCACTTTCTGTAATATACATATTAGTTTGTTTTTATCTGATTTTCTTTCAAGCAACATCACAAGCATCTTCCTCAAGGGTCTGGAAAGGTCAAAACCAAGTGCCAAGCCGGATACCTTGGAAACAAATAAGCATACTGCATTGCATACTAACCTTTGTTTGTTTTGTAGGTTTGTTTTGTTTTTGTTACTAACTCTGTTGTGACTTCAGGAACTATTGCTCGACGTCGGGTGTTCCCACTCAACCGTCCATACAGATATCCAACCCGCAACAACCTTCCGGGTATACAGATGGACCAGGTACAACAGGACCTTACAGAGGTCAGGACCCAAATGGCCAATGAGAGATTGGAAATGAGTAATCAGATGACTCAGTTTATGGAAGTGATGAATGGATTGGCACAGAGCCAAGAAAGATTAAGTGCTTTGGTAGAAAGGCAGACTTAGGAAGACCCCCATCTGGGGACTGGTGGGACAAGCAACAATGAGAGGGTTCAGCCTCATATCAACCCACCTGTATTTGGACCCCACCTTCATCCAGAGATCAACATCCCTGCTAATGTACAAGGGAATGCTACTACAGGTAGGGTACTGCAAGAAGACCCCCAGGAAGATCAGTTCACAGTGATGGGAGCTGGGGATGAAGCCTATGACAAAAGGCTAGATGAAATTGCTGAAAAATTAAGGTCCTTGGAGTCTCAAAACTCCTTGGGTTTTGATGTCATGGACATGGGCTTAGTGGACGGGGTCAGGATTCCCCACAAGTTTAAACCTCCGTGCTTTGAGAAGTACAACGGAACCTCCTGTCCACGGACCCACCTGCAATCTTTTCTAGGGAGGCTGAAGGCATACACCATGGATGAAAAGCTATGGATGTTTTATTTTGAGGATAGCTTAACGGGAGCTTCAAGGGAATGGTACTCTCATTTGACTAGAGCAACCATCAGATGTTGGAAGGACTTGGCTGAGGCTTTTATTAGACAATACCAGTATAACTTGGATATGGCTCCCAACAGGACCCTCCTGATGGGAATGTCACAATCGTCCAGAGAAAGCTTCCGGGAGTACGCCCAGAGGTGGAGACAGCTTGCTGCTGCTGTCCAGCCACCCATGTCGGAGAGGGAGATGGCCGACATGTTTATGAACACCCTCTAAGGGACATACATTGATAGGCTAGCTGCCTTTTCTTCTACCAGCTTTGTAGATGTAGTTATAGCTGGAGAAAGAATTGAGAGCCTATTAAAGATGGGCAAAATTTCTGACAACGGTGCTAGCTCGTCCAGCAACCCAAGAAAACCTTTTGTGGGCCCAAGAAGAACTGGTGAGACTAATGCTATCCATACTAGCAGGGGAAGACCCCAGTATGTTCATAGGCCTGTGGCAGCAGTCACCATTCCCGCTCCAATTCATCCTCAACCAGCATACCAACCGCAGCAACCATCTCACTACCAGCAACAAACTCAGTATCCACCTCAGAGAAATTATAACAACAACAACACCAACAACAACAATCAGCAAAGACCATATCAACAGAGACCATCTCAGGCCAATAGGGTGATTGATCCAATCCCTATGCCTTATGCCACATTATTGCCACAACTCCTGAAACTCAACCTGGTTGAGCTAAGGACATTGGCACCTCCAGATCCTGCCAGTCTGCCCAGAAATTATGACGCCAGCGCCAGATGTGCCTTTCACTCAAATGCACCTGGCCACAGTACAGAGAAGTGCAGAGCTTTGCACATGAAAGTACAGGACTTGGTAGATTCTAAAGCTCTAAACTTTGCACCACCACCAAATGTTAACAAGAACCCTATGCCAAACCACGGAGGACCCAGAATCAATGCTATTGAGGAAGATAAGCCGTCTTACTTAATAACCAGTGTGGGTCAGATTCGGACACCCTTGGTGGAGATTAAGGCTCAACTCCTCGAATGTCAAATGTTCCCTGGATGTGAGCTAGGATGTGCTTATTGCAACATTTCAGTGAATGGGTGTGATAACTTGAGAGATGGCATAGATGGTCTCATCCAGAGTGGCCTGCTTCAAATCACAACATCAATACCTACCAATCCAGCAATCTCCTTAACAACAATTCCCGAGTCTTCTACAACTGCAACAACAATTGTTCCAAACAACTCTTCAGTTTCATCAACAAATGCTTCATCTGTTACTTCAAAGGACCAAATATCAACAAACATCCCTTCTACAACTTCAGCACCCCTTCATTCAGAATCTCCTACAACAGCAACACCCATCCAGTCAACAGTGTCTCCTACAACATCAACAGCAAACAATGAAAGTGTCTCAACAGTTACAATTTATTATGATCCTGCAAATGATTCTGCCTACAACTCACAAAATGCCACACCTATCAGAGCACCAGTCACAATATACTATGATCCACATACTATCATGGTCCATTCTGCAGCTGCTATCAGTCCAGTCACTATCACAGTGCCTGGGCCAGTACCTTATGAAAGCAGTAATGCCATCCCTTGGCATTACGGCTCCGATCTATACTGCGAAGGACAAAAAATCACTTTGGAATCATCAACTTCTTCACCACAAATAGACAATGTGGGGGGAGGCGGAGGCTTCACTCGAAGCGGACGTCTCTTTGCCCCACAAATTCCAAGACCCAGTGCCGAAGCAGAAGCTGCTGCCAAGGCAAAAGGGAAGAGCATGGTGCAAGAAGATCAAGTTGCTAAAGAAGCTTTGAAAACCCCTTTTGATCAAGAGGTTGATGAATTCATGAGAATCATCAAGAAAAGTGATTACAAGATAGTGGACCAGCTTCACCAGACACCTTCCAAGATCTCCATTTTATCATTGCTAATGTGCTCCGAGGCTCACCGGAACGCATTATTAAAAGTCTTGCACGCAGCTTATGTGCCAGAAGAGATTACCGTCAATCAGTTGGAAGCGGTAGTTGGAAATGTTAATGATAGTAATGGACTAGGATTTACCAACACTGATTTGACTACGGAAGGCTGCAATCACAACAAGGCTTTGCACATTACCATGGAATGTAAGGGCGCAGTTCTTTCCCATGTACTGGTAGACACAGGGTCATCCCTCAATGTCTTACCTAAAAAATCCCTTATGAAGCTAGAGTATGAAGGATTGGCATTACGCCCCAGTAACTTGGTAGTGAGAGCCTTTGACGGTTCTAAGAGATCAGTTCTGGGAGAAATTGAGTTGCCTATAATGATTGGCCCACAAACTTTCAAAACGACCTTCTACGTGATGGACATTCAGCCGGCCTACAGCTGTTTGTTGGGTAGACCTTGGATTCACGCCACTGGCGCAGTTACGTCTACCCTTCACCAGAAGTTAAAATTCGAGTGGGAGGGCCAAGTCGTTACTATTTGTGGAGAGGAAGATATCTTTGTTAGCCATCTGGCTACTTACAAATACATTGAGATGGATGGGGAGATCCACGAAACTATGAGTCAAGGGTTTGAGGCCTTGAACATAAATGAAGCATCCGCTGTACCTGGAACCTCAATGACATCTTATCAACAAGCCCGGAAGGTTGTTGAAGAAGGGACTGCCCAAGGCTGGGGCAAGTTACTGCCCGTAGAGAAGAAGGAGGATAGATTTGGGTTGGGTTACAAACCAACTCAACAAGATCAAGCAGAGGCTGCTAAGGAGCCCAATTTTGTCAGTGGGGGGATGCTCACCCCCGATGTCGTGAACAACTTGGAAGACGAGGATGAAAGCGACCGCTACCTGGAGAGTTGGATCCGTCCAAAGATCCCGGGGAGCAGTATCTCAAACTGGTCTTCCCAGGAAATTATAAGAGTTACTCCTGCAGAGTAATTATTATTTCCTGTATTTTTAAAGCATGCATCAAGTCTTGCATCTTGCCCAAGATGACAAGACTCATTTTGTAATCGGGCCATCTGTAATTTTGTGCAACAAGATTAATCAATGAAATATCAGACATCTTTTGCAAATGAGTCTTTTTTTCTTTTCCGCTCACTGTTTTTCCATTTTTCTTTTTGTACAAAAATAAAATGGCAATGTTTTCAAAATGATAATTTCATTTCACTCTTTCTAAACAAGATTAAAATCAATCACTAAAATGAACAAACTGAACCCTTGCAGAGAGTGCCTTCCAGACCGCACCGACAACAGCACGGCTATGACCTCGTATGACTTTGACAATCCGATCAATCAAGCTGATGAAGGGGTTGAAGAAGATTATGAGCTTCCTGAAGAGCTAGCCAGGTTGTTGAAACAAGAGGAAAGGGTTATCACTCCTCATCAGGAGGAGGTCGAAACGATTAATCTTGGTACAGATGAAGACGTGAAAGAGGTTAAGATCGGGGCCTGCTTACAAGACTCAGTGAAGAAACAACTGATTGACCTGCTTCAGGAATATGTGGATGTGTTTGCTTTGTCTTATCAAGATATGCTAGGGTTGGACACCGACATTGTTATGCACAAGCTGCCTTTAAGAGAAGATTGCCCGCCGGTTAAACAGAAATTGCGCCGTACTCGCCCAGACATGGCAATGAAAATCAAAGAAGAGGTACAAAAGCAGTGGGACGCCGGGTTCCTTGCTGTAACTAGTTATCCGCCGTGGGTTGCTAATATAGTACTTGTGCCTAAGAAAGACGACAAAGTAAGAATGTGTGTGGACTACCGGGATCTGAACAGAGCCAGCCCAAAAGATGACTTCCCTTTACCTCACATTGATGTATTGGTTGATAATACGGCTCAGTTCTCGGTATTCTCCTTCATGGACGGATTTTCAGGATACAATCAGATCAAAATGTCACCTGAAGACATGGAGAATACAACCTTCATCACACCCTGGGGCACGTTCTGTTACAAGGTGATGCCATTCGGACTGAAGAATGCTGGTGCAACATATCAACGGGCTATGGTGACGTTATTCCACGATATGATCCATAAAGAAATCGAATGTTATGTGGATGACATGATTGCCAAGTCCCTCACTGAAGAAGACCACCTGGTAAATCTGCTGAAGCTATTCAAGCGTCTGAGGAAGTACCAACTAAAGTTAAACCCCAACAAATGCACATTCGGGGTGCGATCTGGTAAGCTGCTGGGATTTATTGTAAGTGAGAAAGGGATTGAAGTTGACCCCGATAAAGTCAAAGCTATTCAAGAGATGCCTGCACCGAAATCAGAAAAAGAAGTTCGAGGGTTCTTAGGTCGATTGAACTACATTTCACGGTTCATATCTCACCTTACGACAACCTGTGAGCCCTTGTTCAAACTGCTAAGAAAAGAACAGACGGTCAGGTGGAACGAAGACTGCCAGAAGGCTTTTGACAAGATCAAGGAATACTTACAAGAGCCTCCGATCCTTATGCCTCCAGTTGAAGGAAGACCTCTAATCATGTACTTGACAGTATTAGAAGAGTCGATGGGGTGTGTGTTGGGCCAGCATGACGAGTCTGGTCGAAAAGAGTATGCAATATACTACCTAAGCAAAAAGTTTGCCGACTGTGAACAACGTTATTCACTGCTCGAGAAAACTTGCTGTGCTTTAGCGTGGGCTGCTCGCCGACTGAGACAGTATATGTTGACCCACACTACCTTATTGATCTCAAAGATGGACCCAGTTAAGTACATATTTGAGAAGCCAGCTCTTACCGGACGGGTTGCAAGATGGCAAATGATCCTCACAGAATATGACATCAAATACACATCTCAGAAAGCCATCAAGGGCAGTGTATTGTCAGAATATCTTGCTGAGCAACCTATTGATGATTACCAGCCTATGAGATTTGACTTCCCTGATGAAGACATCATGTTCATAAAAGCAAAAGATCATGAAGAGCCTGTTCACACTGAAGGGCCTGACCCGGAGGAAGAATGGACTATGATGTTTGATGGGGCTGTTAATATGAATGGTCGTGGTGTTGGTGCAGTACTCATTACACCTAAAGGGGTTCACATGCCTTTCTCGGCAAAACTCACTTTCAACTGCACTAACAACGAAGCTGAATACGAAGCTTGCATTATGGGTCTTGAGGAAGCCATTGACCTCAGGATCAAGACATTGACTGTATTCGGGGATTCAGCTCTGGTAGTTAATCAAACCAACGGCAAATGGTGCACGCACCAGGATCATCTGATACCTTACAGGGATTATACAAGGAGGTTACTGACTTTCTTCACAACAGTCAAGCTTGAGTATATCCCTCGGGACGAGAATCAATTTGCAGATGCTCTGGCTACCATTTCATCCATGATCAAAGTGCAAGCTGCCAACTTTGTACCTCAAATTTCAGTATCCAGACTTGACAGACCAGCATATGTATTTGCAGCAGACATTGCCAAAGATGATAATCCTTGGTTCCATGACATCAAGTGTTTCTTGGAGGATCAAACATACCCACCTGGGGCATCTTCCAATGATAAGAAGACTTTGAGAAGGCTTGCTGGAAGTTTCTTTCTAAACACTGATGGTTCCCTGTACAAGAGAAACTTTGATATGGTACTCCTCAGATGCGTTGACAGGACAGAAGCAGACTTGTTAATGCATGAAGTGCACGAAGGATCTTTTGGTACCCATGCTGGAGGACATGCAATGGCTAAAAAGTTGCTAAGATCAGGATATTACTGGATCACAATGGATACTGACTGTTGTGCTTACGCCAGAAAATGCCATAAATGCCAGATTTATGCGGATAAGGTGCATATGCCTCCCAATCCTTTAAATGTGATGTCGTCACCCTGGCCCTTTGCTATGTGGGGCATTGATATGATTGTCAAGATTGAGCCAACTGCTTCAAATGGCCACAGATTCATCCTGGTTGCCATTGACTATTTCACCAAGTGGGTCGAAGCAGCTTCCTATGCAAATGTTACAAGGCAAGTGGTAGCCAGATTTCTGAAGAGAGATATCATCTGTCGATATGGAGTTCCCGAGCGAATCATTACTGATAATGGTTCCAACTTAAACAACAAAATGATGGCAGAGCTATGCCGGGACTTCAAGATTCAACACCATAATTCTTCTCCTTACAGGCCAAAGATGAATGGCACTGTTGAGGCAGCTAATAAGAATATCAATAAGATTGTGCAGAAGATGGTAGTCACCTACAAAGACTGGCATGAAATGCTACCGTTTGCCTTGCATGGGTACCGCACGTCAATTAGAACATCCACTGGGGCAACAACGTATCAGCTTGTGTATGGTATGGAGGCAGTCCTACCTGTTGAAGTTGAATTACCTTCCTTACGGGTACTGATGGATGTTAAGCTGAACGAAGCAGAATGGGTCCAGTCCCGATACGAACAACTGAGTCTGATTGAAGAGAAAAGATTGGCTGCAATCTGTCATGGGCAGTTATATCAGAAAAGAATGAAGAGAGCCTTCGATCAGAAAGTTAGGCACCGTGAGTACCAAGTAGGGGATCTTGTGCTGAAGAGAATCCTCCCTCCTCATACAGACCACAGGGGCAAGTGGACTCCGAATTACGAAGGACCATTTGTAGTAAAGAAAGTTTTCTCGGGTGGAGCACTGATGCTCAGTACTATGGATGGTGAAGACTTCCCGTCCCCTGTGAATTCAGATGCAGTTAAAAAATACTTCGCATAAAATGACCCGCTGGACACAAAAACAGAATGTAAGTCCAGGCAAAAATAGGGCATCCCGGCGAGTCAAAAAAACAGAATAAAAGACTCGGGCAAAAATAAGGGAAAATAAACAAAAATGTGCACCCGCTGAGTTGAAAAGCCACATTGGACAACTCAGGCAAAAATGGGTATCCCGATGGATCGAAAACCCGAAAGGGCGATCCATGCAAAATAAGGGAATAAGCGAACAACTGCATTCTGAATTCGTCTGTATCACCTACAACTTGGTAAGCCTCGAAAGGATCAAGCTTCTGTCAGAATCAGCCTTCTTCAGAAAGCAAGACGAGAAGAACGTCAAATGTCATACGAGTCATAGCAGAAGGGAAGCTCCTTGAAGCATCGACAACATTGCCAGCATTTTGGTTCTCAATTTATAACAATCTCCTCATTTCAGGGGATACGTTTCTTTCACTGTATCTTGCCAATTCAGGGCACATGAATTAATAAAATCATATTTTCAATCATGTTTCGCCCCGTACACTTCATTTTCATTTGCAAAAATGTCTGGTGTCCTTAAAATACTGATTGCATAAGTACAGATGTTTTTCTAAAAAATACATGCTTGCAGGGAATATACTTACTCTCGGGAGTGTCTAACTCCTATGACGGAATCTGGTAAGGGTTACCTCGGGATCACTTGTGCGTTTCTCTGCCTTTTCAGGATTGCAGGTACTCAAGGCACAACATGGGGCATGTAGGCTTCATCCCAGCAAGCTGGCAAATCAGCGTTCACTCAGTCTTAGTACCCAAAGTGTTTTCTCCCCAGCTAAGTTGCCACTTGTTGTTTCTCCCCAGCCGAGGTTCCAATCATTCTTCTTCCTCAGCCAGGTAAAAAAGCCAGGGAATCGTCTCCCCACAGAGTTTCAGCCTCAATCCAGAAGAGCAACGCATGGAGGGATCACAACAGAGTGACGAAAACTTCTACAAACCCCAGCTGAGTCTCTCATTTACTGGAATAGGTCTATCATTGACCCATTTCCCCAAGCAGATGCATCTCATCAGATCTACCAATGATCTCATCCCCAGCTGGGATGTCCACTTCAAATAGATCGACCTGAGATCTTCACAGCAACGGGATCCGGATCCCGGATTGGTATCTTTGCATAATCATGGCATTCGCATCATACTCACCCCACAAAGCGTAGCATTCCGTCTAATACGGAGCATTACGGCAAAAATCAAACATGTTGCATAATCATAAGCCATGTTCTGAATCAAACACTTGTGAATAATAACAATCCATCAACATACGGAATACCCCCCAGATTCCCCAACAGAGAGCTAAAGCTAAAGCAGTTGCCTTGCATACCCAAACATTAGTATATACTCCTTGGCACCCGTCCGTGTCATATCCCCAGCAGAGAGCCAAAGCATCCTCTTTGCACTCACATATACTTATATATACAATCCCTTGACATCCGTCCATGTCATTCTCCCCAGCGCAGTAACATAAACACTTTGTATATCAGATACTTGTTTATACTATACTCCCCTCCTTTTGACACTCGTCTGTGTCACTCTCCCCAGCAGGTTGAACACATAAATATACACCAATCATGCTTATATAGATACTCGTCCGTATCTTGTATACACCATTTATATCCCCGCAGATTCAACACTCGTCCGTGTTCTTTGTTAATCCGTTGGTACTCGTCCGTATCATCATCTCAGAGCATGCGTCAAGCGTTTGTTTCTACCTGATACTCGTCCGTATCATAGTCTTGAGGATGCTCGTCCGCATCTTTAATCCATACACCGTGTCAAACACTTTTGTCTTCTTGAATATAGATACTCGTCTGTGTCTACTATTCCCCAGAAGAGTCCCCTCAGAATCAACACTCGTCCGTGTTCCTTGTTAACCAGTTGATACTCGTCCGTATCATCATCTCGGAACACGTGTCAGTATTTGTTTCTACTCGATACTCGTCCGTATCGTAGTCTTAAGGATGCTCGTTCGCATCTTTAATCTATACACAAAACATCTAAACACTTATGCTTTTTTTTCTTGGATGTAAACACTCGTTCGTGTTTACTATATCCCCAGTAGATCGCCAACAAAGCAATTTTTCTTTTTATCTGACATTCGTCCTATGTCATGATAAACCTTGAGAGCAGCCGTACCCTGCTAGGTGATCGTCCTTCACCTCTTAATGATCGTCCTTCATCATGCTCATCCGATGGCCGTCCCCATCGTTGACCTTTCCTATCCGACATTCGTCCTATGTCTTGATATTTTTAGCAGCCGTCCCCTGCTAGGTGATTGTCCTTCACCTTTTGATGATCGTCCTTCATCATTTTATCCGATGGCCGTCCCCATCGTTGATTTTGTTATCTGACATTAGTCCTATGTCATGATAAACCTTGAGAGCAGCCGTCCCCTGCTAGGTGATCGTCCTTCACCTCTTGATGATCGTCCTTCATCATGCTCGTCCGATGGTCGTCCCCATCGTTGACCTTTTATCCGACACTCGTCCTGTGTCGTGATTTTCGGCAGCCGTACCCTGCCAGGTGATCGTCCTTCACCTTAGATGATCGTCCCTCATCTTACCCCTTTCAGAGAAGCCGTCCCCTGCTAGGTGATCGTCCTTCACCTTTGATGACCGTCCCTCATCATTATTTCATTTATTCTTTAACCCGATGGTCGTCCCCGTCGTGGTCCCTTTTCCTTTTCCTGATGATCGTCCTTCATCAGTTTAGCCCGATGGCTGTCCCCATCGTTGGTTACTTTATGAACTTGATGGCCGTCCCCATCATTTTTCATTGATCTCTAGAGAATCTTATAGCTTTACTTGATGGCCGTCCCCATCATAATCCCTTTTATCCTCAGAATGTCGGCCGTCCCCGTCATTGCCTTATTTCCCGCACTTTTTCCAGCATGTCGGCCGTCCCCGTCATTGCTCCATCCCCAGCATTCGTCCTCTGCTCGACGGTCATCCTCCGTCTCCCACACTTTACAATATACTTTATTTTCTTTTACAATCTATATCCCTTTTCTTCTTCATTCTGTGAGTGCAAATTTTGGACTGTCTTTGGTATTCAACCACAAGTTATCTTGTTCGCCTGTTAAGCCGTTGCTTACATCCTGCACAACTAACTCATGTTTGAATAGGGGCAGCTGTAAACACCCAAAATTTGCCCTCACCCATTCACACCATGGCTTGTGATCATTTCATGTGCATAAATCCAATCATACCATCTCATAGTACATTTTTGATTCACTGCATTGGTTCAAAGTCATCTGCATCTAGGGTTTGTGATTTGAACAATCCAAGAGCTTCTTGAGCCACTCCAAAGGTCATCAATCACTTCAGAGGGGTCCATGTATGTTCAAGCATCATATTATATCTCCTCAAAGTCAATAATGTCAAAGAATCACAAGAACTGAAAATGGTATGGAAGCAGAGCCAGGTTTAACTGCACAGATGACCTGAAATTAGGGTTTTGGTTTCAGAGGCCATAACTCCAAATTTTTTGGTCATTCTTGTTTCTATTGGTCTCTATATGGTATAGGGAGTATGCATATCAATTTTCATGAAGAAATTCAATGTGGAAGTCATCTGATCAAGAGTTGACTTTTCAAGCAAGTCAGTGCAAAATCAGGGCATCTGAGGCCCCCAATGACCCAACCAAAGGGTGTTCTTCATCATTTTGATTGTATATGATCTTTATTTGATCATAGAAGAAGTTGGAAGTTCACAAAATTGAAGAATTTCAAGTCTTTTGCAAAGTTGACCTTTTGGGAAAGTTTGACTTTTATTGAAATTGCCATTTTAGGAAACTTTTTCAACCCTTACTTTTTGATTCAAAAATGCTTCAAATGGAAAAACTTTGGTCATGAAAGTTGTAGAATGGATCATTCCCTTTTCAAAAAGTACAAGAACATGACCTAATTCATTTTGGATCAAAAGTTATGGATTGTCAAAGTTGGCTAAAATCACAAAATTTGAAGTTTTCTACCAAAGGGACATTTTGCAAAATGGTTTGTTCAAGTGTTCTAAAGGCCTCAAATGTGTATCATTTCCACACAACATGATCATGTGACCTCTAATGTTCAGAATGGGCCAAGGGATCACACATTTTTATGGCTTATGGAGCAAGATTTTTCGTAAGAAGCAAAAGTGAACCAACTTGCAAAACTCATCATAAGTTACAATCCACTTGCTTGCTGACTTGCTGATCAATCCTAGGGTTCTCCCCACATCATGCTGTGCAGGACACACCTTTTGTCCTTGGCTAGCAAGTATCCCATGCTTCTCTTACACAACTTTGACATTTTGGCAACTTGAGCCATACTTATCACAAAAGCACACATCACCTCATCTGACCTATCACAATTGTTTATGCAAATCAAAAGCAAGCCAAAGCATACAAAACACAGGCCTGAAACCATCCATAACACAGCATTCTCATTTTCACACCATCTTGCAAAAGCTTTCGAAACTGCTTGCACAAACCTTAAACACACAAACCAACTTCACAAACCATCTCACCATGCTTCACTGAACACAAACCAACCCTTAAAACAGCCTGAAAGCCACTGAATCAAAGATACGATTTCTGCCCCTCATTGAGCAGAACTTCAGCCATCTTTCAAACCAGCCATTGCAAACTTCAAACAAGCCTTGAAAGCTTCTCAGGAGGTCCAGGGGAGTTGATTGCAAGCAAGACATCAGCCAGAAAGTGCCAGAAACTAAAGCTTCGATTCAGGTAGCCATGGAAATTCATTTTTCCAGAACTCTCTTTTCTTGTTTCTAAATGATAAAGCATGCTTCCCTGAGTTCACTGAACCTTTTACTTTTGAAAAAGATTGAGAAATGAGGTTGTATTGTGTTTCTGAAATTTTGGCAGTTTTTGATGTTTGATTCGTATCTTGTTCTTGAGTAGAAATAAATGGAATTTGTTGCTGGATTGTTGTTTAGGGAGGTTAGTTGAGTTGATCTGGAGAGTTTGGCATGATTTCATGGCGTTTTGAGAGAGATTGAGAGATGAGCTAGCCGGAGAAGATGACCGGAACCACTGTTCCGGTGATCTGAAAGTAATTAGGGCTGGATTAGGGTTTAATCATTAATTAACGAAATTTGAATTCTGGCCGTCCAGATGCGCGCGCCAGTCAACTCCCGCGCGTGTATGTTTGAATCCTGGCCCTTTGATTTGCATACTTTTCTATTTTTCAGTTTTAATTCATTTTATTTTCATTTTTATTCATTTAATTTGTACATTTAATTTAAAATAGCAAAACAATTTTAAAAATTCTGAAAATTTTTGTACAAACCTTTATTAATTTTCAGAAACCAAAAACATTTTTATTTTTATTTTTTGCATTAAAAAATATTTTTAAATCATTTAAAAGTTTATTTTTAATTAATTAATGGGAATTAATTAATTAAAAATACTTTTAGGTATTTAAAAATCACCAAAAAAATTCATGAAACCTTTAAAATCATTTAGAAACATTGTCCAACCCTCAAACCAAATTTCTTTTTTTGATCTTGATGCATTTTGACAATTTTCCATGGAATTAAAATCATTTCAAGGCAATATTTTGATCCAAACTTCAAAAAATCATTTCTGCCCATCCATTGAGAGTTGGACTTTGATTCTTTTTGCATTGTGTCTTGCATATCATGTAGTTTGTAGGATTAAATGGGCATGATTTGATCTTGCATTTTCAATTTGTTTGATATTTTTCTTGCCAAGGTACCCTAAAACCCTAGAAATCTTAGGAAATTCATAACCCTAATTAGGTTAAGAGTTAGAACCCCTCCTTTGGGCAGTGAGTTTGTGTAGGGCTAGGTTTCCCTTGAATGCATTTTCAATTTTTTATCATGATGTTTGCTTCTGGTTTTGGTTTTTGTTTAGTGCATTGATCATAAACCCTAATTTGGGCTTTCATTTGCATTCATCTTGCATTTGCTCACATACCATGACTTGCCATAGCATTTTGTGCATCCATTTGATTCATTAGACATCTTAATACATATTAGAAGCATGTTTGATCATTGCATCTTTCATTTGCCATGTTGTATGTCATTTGCATTTCATAACTTTTCATGTGTGATCTTGGTTCTAAGTATGCTTCTCTTGCATCCATATGTTCATATGATCATCCTCATGCCTTGATTTATGTTTGCATCATCTCATAGCATCAATAGCATCATGTGTATGCTTCTGTTTTTGATTTGCATCATGTCATTTCATCTTATTTTGCATTGCATTGCATTCCTTTCACTAACTTTTCAGGTGGTAAGTTACTTTGAGAAGTGAATTTGCCTTCACTTCTCACAACTTCTTTTCATCTCCTCTTATGCATCCTTGCTGCATTTTGTTTTGTGTTTGAGATTGAGCTTGCTCTTTCTTCTTCATCTTACTTTCTTTCCTCAAGTGACTTGTCTTCTTAAAAGAAGCAAGTTACTTTGCTTCTCCTTTGCTCCTTTCATCTGTTTCCTGGTGTTTCCATTGAAGATCTTTCTTGTAACCCTCACAAACCTTAGGAACAACCAAGCATGACAATGATTAGGGTTTTGATTAGTCCCCTACTTAGTTTTACCTTTGTGTCTCTTTTGAGTCTTCTCTTCTCATCTCATAATCAGGGACTAAACCCTAAAGGCTTTAAGGCTTTGTGATTAAGCTTATGCCTGCATCCTTCTATTAGGATGGAGTGTATAACTTTAATCCTAAGTGTTAAACCCTTAATGTGTTTAACTCCTTTAAATCAATCCATCTCAATAATCATCAAGACATCAAGCTTGTAACTTGGGCCTTACATTAGGGTTCTAATTCTTCCTTAATTGGTTAAGAAGGACTAACCCTAGTGTTAATGGACAAGTCCCCCTCAAGTTGTCTTACAAATCATAAAACTCATTTCTTAATCATATCATTATTTAAAATCCACTTAATAAAGGCTTTGTTTTGTCATGAGGTTAATCCCTAATCATGGATTAAGATGAGGAGCTTTCCTCAGCTTAAATACTCTCATCTATTATCCTTCTATTAGGATGGTGTAATGAGTCTGTTTAATCCCTGATTATGGCTTAATCTCATTACTTAACACTAAACAAAAACCACAAAAACATCTAAATAATCACAAGTAGGTTAATGATCTTAATCCTACACCAAAGGTGATTAGGTGTGAGAAGCTGACTTCACACTTAAGGTATTCTCATTACCCCTAAATAGATGGAAGATGTGATGAGTTTACTAACCCATTGGTTTAGGCTTAAGCTCATTAATTTATGACAAACTTTCAAAAGCAATAAAAGACTAAAAACACAAAAAACAAACAATAATCGTCTCTTCCGGGATTCTTTTCTCATCTCATTCACTCATAAACGAGAACTTGCTTCTTCCGTCTAATGCAAGACAGTTTGCACCTGAGCCAGACAGGTCATACACTTGAGCATAGACAAGTAAGCAGTTCACAAGTCAATTCATCTTTCAGTCTCTTTGGGTCGAACTATGGTGTTCTGACTTCCTCATTGCACGAGAGTATACGTAGGCATAACTTAACGGTTATCGAACAAAAGTCTCTGTATATTCCCCCTCCTTCTAGCATCATTCTTTAAGCCTCATGATCTTGAGCATTTCACCCTTATTCTTACACTGACACTTCACTTGTAAACTTCACACTTCTTTTACACTGACACCTGTACATCCTTTTCCAGTTTTTGATACACAAATTGCACTGACACTACCCCTTTAAAACACAAATCTTTTAAGCGTGGATCCCGTCGAGTACGACGGACAATCTGGGTGCTAATACCTTCCCAGGTTGTAACCAACCCCCTTTCTCAGTCTCTTTGGTTCGCAACCGTCTTATCCATATCTTTCTTAGGTTTATGCAGCATTACCTTTCCTCCGGGATAAAAATGCCTAGCTGGCGACTCTTTTCATTCCCTGTGAGTTCACTCCCGTGTGTTCTCACACCCTCCTCTCGCCGACCGTTCGCGTCTGTACCTCATTTGAGCCCGGTCTCATCTTTTGGGAGCGACAGGCCTGACCCAGAAGAAGAATGGACAGTGATGTTTGATGGGGCTGTCAATATGAATGGTCGTGGAGTTGGTGTAGTGCTCATTACACCTAAAGGAGTTCATATGCCTTTCTCGGCAAAAATCACCTTTGCCTGCACTAACAATGAAGCTGAATACGAAGCTTGTATCATGGGTCTTGAGGAGGCCATTGGCCTCAGGATTAAGACATTAATTGTATTCGGAGATTCAACTATGGTAATCAATCAGACCAACGGCAAATGGTACACACACCAAGAGCATCTGATTCCATACTGTGACTACACGAGGAGATTATTGACTTTCTTCACAACAGTAAAACTTGAGTATATCCCTCGAGACGAAAATCAACTTGCAGATGCTTTAGCTACCATTTCCTCCATGATCAAGGTTCAAACTGCCAATTATGTGCCTCGGATTTCGGTATCCAGACTAGACCGACCAGCATACGTATTCTCTGTAGACATTGTTAAAGATGACAAGCCTTGGTTCCATGATATCAAATGCTTCTTGGAGGATCAAACATACCCACCTGGGGCATCATCCAATGATAAGAAGACATTAAGAAGGCTGGTCGGTAGTTTCTTCCTTAATGCTGATGGTTCATTATAGAAGCGAAACTTTGACATGGTTCTTCTCAGATGTGTTTATAAGAAAGAAGCAGACTTGCTGATGAACGAGGTGCATGAAGGATCTTTCGGTACCCATGCTAGAGGACATGCAATGGCTAAGAAATTGTTAAGATCAGGTTACTACTGGATCACAATGGATGCAGACTATTGTGCCTATGCCAGAAAATGCCACAAATGCCAGATCTATGCAGACAAGGTGCATGTGCCTCCAAATCCTTTGAACGTGATGTCTTCACCTTGGCCCTTTGCCACGTGGGGCATTGACATGATTGGAAAGATCGAACCGACTGCTTCAAATGGCCACATATTCATCCTGGTAGCCATTGATTACTTCACCAAATGGGTTGAAGCAGCTTCATATGCAAATGTCACCGGACAAGTGGTAGCCAGATTTCTGAAAAGAGACATCATCTGTCGATATGGAGTTCCCGAGCGAATCATTACTGATAATGGTTCCAATTTGAACAACAAAATGATGGTAGAACTGTGCCGGGACTTCAAAATCCAACATGAAAACTCTTCTCCTTACAGGCCAAAGATGAATGGCACTGTTGAGGCAGCTAACAAAAACATCAAGAAGATTGTGCAAACGATGGTGGTTACTTACAAAGACTGGCATGAAATGCTACCATTTGCCATGCATGGGTATCGAACCTCAATCAGAAAGTCCACTGGGGCAACACCTTATCAACTTGTGTATGGTATGGAGGCAGTCCTACCTGTTGAAGTTGAGCTACCCTCCTTACGGGTAATGATGGATGTTGTCGCTCCCCCGAAAAAGACACCAGGTCAAATAGGGTACAGATGCGAACGGTCGGCGAAAGGAGAGAATGAAGTGAACTGAATAGAGTCACCAGCTAGGCATTTTTATCCCGAAGGAAAGGTAATGTTGCATAAACCTAGAAAAAGATGGATAAGACGGTTGCGAACCAGAGAAACTGAGAAAGATGGTTGGTTACAACATGGGAAGGTAATAGCACCCAGGTTGTCCGTCGTACTCAACGGGATCCACGCTTAGAAGATTGTGTTTAAAGGGGTAATGCATGTGCTATCTGTTTGCAAAAGCTAATAATGAATGTACAAGTGTCAGTGCAAAAAGGATGAATGCTCAGGAACTGAGGCTTAGAAGAGAATGCTGAAAGAGGGGGAAGACAAAGAGACTTTTGTTCGATAACAATTAAGTTATGCCTACGTATCCTCTCGTGCAATGAGGAAGTCAGAACACCGTAGTTCGACTCAAAGAGACTGAAAGATAAATTGACTGTGAACTGCTTACTTGCCTATGCTCAAGTGTATGACTCGTCTGGCTCGAGTGCTAACTGTCTTGCATTAGACGGAAGAAGCAAGTTCTCGTTTGTGAATGAGTATGATGAGAGAAGAATCCCGAAGGAGACGATTATTGTTTGTTTTTGTGTTTTCAGTTTTTTATTGTTTTTGGTGTTTTGCATAAGTTAATGAGCTTAAGCCTAAATCAAGGGCTTGTAAACTCATTATATCCTTCCTGATTAGGGATAATGAGAATACTTAAGTATGAGATAAGCATCTCAACTTAATTACCATGATGATGTAGGATTAAGATCATTAACCTACTTGTGATTATTTAGATGTTTTTGGGTTTTTGTTTAGTGTTAAGTAATGAGTTTAATATCTAATCACAGATTAGTAGGCTCATTACACCATCCTAATAGAAGGATAATAGATGGGAACACTTAAGCTGAGGAAGATACCTCAACTTAATCCATGGTTAGGGACTAAATTCATTATATAACAAAGCCTTTATTAAATGGATTTTAATTAAGGGATGAGATTAAGAAATGGATTTTATGTTTGTAAGATAACTTGAGGGGGACTTGTCCATTAAACACTAGGGTTAGTCCTTCTTAACCATAAAGGAAGAATTAGAACCCTAATGTAAGGCCCAAGTTACAAGATAAAGTCTTGGTGATTATTAAGATGAGTTGATTAAGAGGTTTAAACAAATTAAAGGTTTAACACTTAGGATTAAAGTTATACACTCCATCCTAAGAGAAGGATGCATTCATAACCCTAATTCCAAAGTCCCAAAACTTTAAGAGTTTAGTCTCTGATTATGAAGATGAGAAGAGAGACTCAAGGAGACTCAAAGGTAAAAGCTAAGGGGAACTAATCAAAACCCTAATTATTGTCATGCTTGGATGTTCCTATGGTTTGTAAGGCTTGATAATAATCTTCAAGGAAGCCACCAATGGAAGAAGCAGATGGAAGGAGGAAGAAGTAGAAGAAATAAGTTACTTACTTCATTGAAGAAGATAAGTGGCTTAAAGAAAGAAAGTGAGAGATGAACACAAGTGAACAAATTCACTTCAAAGAAACCAGCAATATGCATATGAAAGAGATTAAGAGAAATGAAAAGTGAAGGCAAATCCACTTCTCAAAGTAACTTACCACCTGAAAATGTTAGCATGAATGCATAAGGTATAAAGCATAAGGAAATGAAATGAAATGAGATGCAATGAGATGAAATGACCAATGTCAGAAGTGTTTATGCAATGTTAATGTCATGTGAGATGATACAAAGACATACAAAGTGCATATGCATGATCATAAAAAGATGAGATGTCATGTAAGCATGCTTCGAAGTTTGAAAGTTCATGAAAGTTAATGAAATGAAATGAATGCAAATCATAGCCAATGGATGAATAAATGATCAAGCATGATTCTAACATGTCCTAGGGTGTCTAAGATGACATATAAATACTTGAGATGGCATGGCAAGTTCAGGTATTGATGCTTATGCAAAGGTGAATGCAAGAAATGTCATGAGAAATTAGGGTTTTATGAATGTATGAGATGCACATGACCAAAACAGAAGCAATGCACAAGATAAAAATTTGAAAATGCACTCAAAGGAACCCTAAACCTATACTAGGTTACCATCAAAAGGGGGAGGTCAGAAACTAAACCTAGAAGAAGTTATGGATTTTCTAAGTTTGCTAGGGTTTTTGGGTGATCTTCAATATAAAATGCCAAACAAATGGAAAATGCAAGATAAAAATGTAACAAAAATGCTTTTAAAAGCTAGAGGACATTTACAAAGCAAGGCAAAAAGAATCATTCACAAACTCAACTTGGTTCTAGGGTTATGAATTTTTGAAGCTAGGATTAGAAAAATGAACTTTTTAAGAACCCTAATTCATTGCAAAATCTCAAAATAAGATCAAAACCAAAAAGAAATTTATACGGTGAGTTTGTAAATGTTTCTAAATATCTTAGGATGCTCTCTGATTATTTTGGTGATTTTTAAATACCTAAATGTATTTTTAATTAATTAAAATGAATTAATTAATTAAATAAAACATTTAAATATTTAAAAATACTTTTTTAATGCAAAAATGAAAATAAAAATATTTTTGGTTTCTGAAAATTAATAAAAGTCATGATAAAAATTTTCAGATTTTTTAAATGATTTTTCTATTTTAAAATAAATAAACAAGAGAAAATAGAAATAAATAAAAATAAAATGAAAAGTATGCAAGATCAAGGGCTGTGATTCAAAGTTGGCTGGATCAAGGCCCTACAGCGAAAGTGAGCTTGACTTGAAGTCAGCTGAATCAAGGGTCCAGGTTCAAACTTGTGAAAAGCGCGTAATCCAATGGTTGAGGTTCAAACCCAGCTAATTGATTTTAATTAATTTAATTAATCAGAATTAATGACTAATGACCTAATCTGGACCGCTCATACGCGCGCGTGAAACTTCCTCCAATGGCCCAGATTCAAACTTAGCCCTAATCAAGATTAAACCCTAAACACTTTCAAACGACCGGAACAATGGTTCCGATCGTCTTCTCCGATCAACCAAAATCCTATCTCTCTCCCTAAGCCTCTAAAACTCAAACTCTCTTCCCAGAAATGATCCCCATACACCATACATTAAGAATCACCGAACAAACAACATTTAAAACACATCAAAAGTGAGAATCGAATCAAAACAGTTCTAGGTCAAAAAAATTCAGAACATGAATACATACTCATTTCTCAACCATTTTCAAAACAAAACACAGCAGCATGATCAGTGAAGCATAAAGAATCATTTAGGAACTTAAAAATGCATTTCTGGAAAAAATGTTCTTGAGGTTACCTGAGTTGGAGCTTTTCAGTTAGCTGCTTCCTGACCCCTTCTTTGGTGCAAACCAGCTCCCTTGAGTCCCTTGAGGATGTTGAGAAGCTTAGAACAAGTTTTTGTTGGTTGTTTTGAAGGTTCCAGTTAAGAGCATGTTAGAATCGTATATTTGTTTCAAGGGGTTTCAGGCTTGTGTAAGGGGTGGGAAATAATCTATGAGTTATATGGAGATGATTGGTGAAAGAATTTTGAAGTTTGGCTGGGTGGTTTGAGAGTTTCGAAGAGATGAAGTTCTTGAGGGATTTTTGGCAATCTGAGCTATGGGATGATTCAGGCTTGTGTTTTATATGTTTTTGTGATCCATAAGGTTTGTATAAGCCAATGAGAATGCTCAGAGAAGTGGTTGTGGCACAGGTTGATTGGTATGGGAGGTTTTGCAAAAAAGTCAAGGTTGGTGTACCTCAAGCATGGGCACGAGTCAGAGCTGTATTTGGGCATGTCTGGCCTCAGATGAGTTCATGGAGAGCCCTTGGATTGAAATTGATGAGCTAGAACACTTGATGTTAGGGTTTACAAGGTTTTTGCATATTTTCCCTCTTTGATGTTTCTTGTGTTTCAAGGCATGAAATGACCTAATTCTTGGGCCAATTCTGAGTCTTTGATGTTGTTTGATCATGTTATGGCATATTTGGGCACTTTAGAAGTCATTTGAGGCATTGACAAGTGGTTTTGCAAAAATCCCTCTTTGGTGCACTTTTGAAAATTATAGGATTTTTGCCAACTTTGAAGGATCATAACTTGAGTTCTATAATGAATTAAAAGGAGTTCTTGTACTTTTTGAAAATGGGAAGATCCATCCTAAAACTTTCATGTTTGAGTATTTTTCATTTGAAGCTTTTTTAGATCAAAAAGAGGTGGTTGAAAAACTTTCCCAAAATGGAAAGTTTCCATTACAAGTCATTTCCAATTTTGGCAACTTTGCAAATGGCTCAAAATTCTTCAATCTTGTGAACTTCCAACCTATTCTAAGATCAAATGAAGATCATATAACTTCAATTTGATGAAAATACCCCTTTGTTTCCATTGTTGGGGGCCTCAGATGCCCTGATTTTGACTTAACTTGCTCAAGAAGTTACCCAGTGAACAAATGACTTCCACAATGAATTTCTTCATCAAATTTGGTACACATGACCCTTATAACATCTTAAGAACATTAGAAACAATAATGGCCCAAAAATTTGGATTTGAGGCCTCTGAAACCAAAACCCTAATTTTGGTCATCTATGTAGTGAAAACCCTAGCTCTGCTTCCATGTCTTGCCAGTTCTTGTGATCTCTTGACTTCCATGAACTTTGAGGGACACAATATGATGATAGAACACACATGGACCCTCTTGGAATGCTTTAAGACCTTTGGGTGGCTCAGATGGAATCTTGGATTACTCAGATAACAAACCCTAGATGCAGATGAAGTTGAACTATGTAGATGAAACAAATAATGCAATATGAGATGGTATGCTTATGATAATGCAAACATGAAAGATCACAAGCCATGGTGTGAAATTAGTGAGGGCAAATTTGGGGTGTTTACATATGCCCCTATTCAAATATGAGTTAGCTGTGCAGGGTGTAAGCGCCTGGCTTAACAGACAAGCAAGATAACTTGTGGTTGAATACCAACGACAGTCTGAAATTTGCACTCACTGGGGATAAGAAGAAAATGGATATAAATTGTGAAAGGTAGTATAATATGATTCTCAAATGAAGGCGATGGAGAACAACCATCGAGCAGATGACGACTGCTGGGTGTAGCTCCCACCAAATGACACCCGGGCCAAGAGGGGTACAGACGCGAACGGTCGGCGAAAGAGAAGGAACGAATAGAGTCGCCAGCTAGGCATTTTTATCCCGAAGGAAAGGTAATGCTGCATAAACCTAAGAAAAGATGGATAAGACGGTTGTGAACCAGAGAAACTGAGAAAGGGGGTTGGTTACAACCTGGGAAGGTATTAGCACCCAGATTGTCCGCCGTACTCGACGGGATCCACGCTTGAAAGATTTGTGTTTAAAGGGGTAGTGTCAGTGCTATTTGTGTGTCAAAGATGGAAGGAATGCAAGTGTCAGTGCTGGAAAAAAGTGAAGTGAAATATATGGAGTGTCAGTGTAAGAACAGGAGTGTAAAGCTCAAGACTATGGGCCTAAGAGAATAAAGCTGGAAGAGGGGGAATATACAGAGACTTTTGTTCGATAACTGTTAAGTTATGCCTATGTATCCTCTCGTGCAATGAGGAAGTCAGAACACCGTAGTTCGAATCAAAGAGACTGATAGATAAATTGACTGATGAACTGCTTGCTTGTCTATGCTCAAGTGTATGACCTGTCTGGCTCAGGTGCTAACTGTCTTGCATTAGATGGAAGAAGCGAGTTCTCGTTTGTGAGTGAAGATGATGAGAAAAGAATCCCGGAGGAGACGATTATTTTTTTTTGTGTGTTTTCAATCTTTTAATGCTTTTGGAATTTTTCATAAGTTAATGAGCTTAAGCTTAAACCAAGGGTTAGTAAACTCATCACATCTTCCCTCTGATCAAGGGTAATGAGAATACCTTAAGTATGAAGTAAACACCTCACACTTAATCACCATGATGTATGATTAAGATCATTAACCTACTTGCATTTATTTAGATGTTTTTGTAGTTTTTGTTTGTTGTTAAGTAATGAGTTTAAGCCATAATCAAGGATTTAATGGACCCATTACACCATCCTAATAGAAGGATAATAGATGAGAACATTTAAGCTGAGGAAGGCTCCTCAACTTAATCCATGAATAGGGATTAACCTCATGACAAAACAAACCTTTAATAAATGGATTTTAGTTAATGGTAAGATTAAGAAGTGGATTTTATGATTTGTAAGACAACTTGAGGGGGACTTGTCCATTAACACTAGGGTTAGTCCTTCTCAACCATTTAAGGAAGAATTAGAACCCTAATGCAAGGCCCAAGTTACAAGATTGATGTCTTAGTGATTATTAGATGGATTGAATAAAGGATTTAAACACATTAAGGGTTTAACACTTAGGATTAAAGTTGTACACTCCATCCTAATAGAAGGATACAGGCATAAGCTTAATCACAAAGCCTTACAACCTTGAAGGTTTAGTCCTTGATTAAGAGATGAGAAGAGAAGACTCAAAGATGACACAAAGGAAAAACTAATGGGGGACTAAACAAACCCTAATTGTGATCATGCTTGGGTGTTCCTAGGGATAATGAGGCTTGCAAGAAGATCTTCAGAGAAACCACCAAGGAAGAAGCAGATGAAAGGAAGGAGGAGCAGAAAGAAGCAAGACAACTTGCTTTACTTAAGAAGAAAAGTTGCTTGAAGAAAGAAAGTGAGGAGGAGACATGAATGAGCAAGCTCACTCTAATACAAATACAAAATGCAGCAATGAATACATAAAAGGGATGAGAAGAGATTATGAGAAGTGAAGGCAAATTCACTTCTCAAAAACTTACCACCTGAAAGGTTAGCAACAAGAAATGAAATGAAATGAAATGAAATGAAATGAAATGAAATTGAGATGAAATGCAAAGATGAAAGCCAAAGTCAGAAGCATGTACAAGAGGTAAACGATGCTAAGGGATGATGCAAATGTATGTCATGAAGTGTGGATGATCATGCAACATTACCTTTCCTTCGGGATAAAAATGCCTAGCTGGCGACTCTTTTCAGTTCACCCTTGTGTTCTCTCTTTCACCGACCGTTCGCGTCTGTACCCCTCTTGGCCATGTGTCATCAGGTGGGAGCGACAGTTGGATACGTCCAAGGATCCCGGGGAACCAAGTCTCTAACTGGTCTTCCCAGGAAATTATAAGGGTTACTCCTGCAGAGTAATTATTATTTCCTGTCTTTTTAGCATGCATCAAGTCATGCATCTTGCCCAAGATGTCAGGACTCATTTTTTAATAGGGCCATATTTGTAATTTTGTGCAATTGATTAATCAATGAATATCAGAACATCTTTTGCAAACGAGTCTCTTTTTTTTCGCTCACTGTCTTTTCATTTTTCACTTTTGTACAAAACAATAAAATGGCAATATTTTCAAAATAATAACTTCATTTTCACTTTTTCTAAACAAGATTAAAACTGATCACTAAAATGAACCAATCTCAACCCTTGCAGAGACTATCCTCCAGATTGCACCAACAATAGCACTGCTATGAACTTGTATGACTTCGACAATCCAATTAACCAAGCTGATGAAGGGGTTGAAGAAGACTATGAGTTACCTGAAGAGTTAGCCAGGTTGTTGAGGAAAGAAGAGAAAGTGATCACCCCTCATCAGGAGGAGGTTGAAACAATTAATCTTGGTACTGAAGAAGACTTGAAATAAGTGAAGATTGGGGCCAGTCTGCAAGATTCAGTGAAGGAACAACTTATTGACATGCTTCGAGAGTACGTTGACGTCTTTTCTTGGTCCTATCAAGACATGCCAGGCCTGGATACTGACATTGTTATGCACAAGCTGCCTTTGAAAGAAGATTGTCCTCTAGTGAAATAGAAGCTACGTCGTACTCATCCGGATATGGCCATGAAGATTAAAGAAGAAGTACAAAAACAGTGGGACGCCGGTTTCCTTGTTGTAATTAGTTACCCATTGTGGGTGGCTAACATTGTACCAGTGCCTAAGAAGGATGGAAAAGTATGGATGTGTGTGGATTACCGGGATCTGAATAGAGCTAGCCCGAAGGATGATAACCCATTACCTCACATATATGTATTGGTTGACAACACGACTCAGTTCTCGGTATTCTCTCTTATGGATGGATTTTCCGGGTATAATCAGATCAGGATGTCACCCGAAGACATGGATAATACTACCTTCATTACACCATGGGGCACATTTTGTTACAAGGTAATGCCTTTTGGACTGAAGAATGCCGGTGCAACTTATCAACGGGCTATGGTAACATTATTCCACGACATGATCCCTAAAGAAATTGAATTCTATGGGATGATATGATTGCCAAGTCCCTCACGGAAGAAGATCATATGGTAAATCTGCTGAAGTTGTTCAAGCGTCTGAGAAAGTATCAGTTGAAGCTAAACCCCAACAAGTGCACATTCGGGGTACGTTCTGGTAAGCTGCTAGGATTCATTGTAAGTGAAAAAGGAATTGAAGTTGATCCGGACAAAGTCAAAGCCATTCAAGAAATGCCTACACCTAGGACTGAAAAGGAAGTTTGGGGGTTCTTAGGTAGATTGAACTACATTTCAAGGTTCATATCTCACCTCACAGCAACTTGTGAGCCTTTGTTCAAATTGTTAAGAAAGGAACAAACTGTCAGGTGGAACGAAGATTGTCAGAAGGCTTTTGCTTTAGCGACTGTGAACAATGTTATTCGCTGCTCGAGAAAACTTGTTTTGCTTTAGCGTGGGCTGTTCGCCGACTAAGACAGTATATGTTGACCCACACTACCTTGTTGATTTCAAAAATGGATCCAGTCAAGTACATATTTGAGAAGCCAGCACTTACCGGAAGGGTTGCAAGATGGCAAATGATTCTGACAGAGTATGACATTCAGTACACTTCTCAAAAGGCCATCAAAGGCAGTGTAGTATTTGACTATCTGGCTGAGCAACCCATCGATGATTACCAGCCAATGAGATTTGACTTCCCTGATGAAGACATCATGTTCCTGAAAGCGAAAGATCATGAAGAGCCTGTTCACACTAAAGGGCCTGACCTAGAAGAAGAATGGACAATGATGTTTGATGGGGCTGTTAATATGAATAGTCGTGCAGTTGGTGCAGTGTTCGTTACACCTAAAGGAGTTCATATGCCTTTCTCGGCAAAACTCACCTTTGCATGCACTAACAACGAAGCTGAATACGAAGCCTATATCATGGGTCTTGAGGAAGCCATTGACCTCAGGATCAAGACGTTAACTATATTCGGAGATTCAGCTTTGGTAATCAATCAGACGAACGGCAAATGGTACACTCACCAAGAGCATCTAATTTCATACCGTGACTATACGAGGAGATTATTGACTTTCTTCACAACAGTCAAACTTGAGTACATCCCTCGAGATGAAAATCAGTTTGCAGATGCTTTAGCTACCATTTCCTCCATGATCAAGGTTCAGACTACCAATTATGTACCTCAGATTTCGGTATCCAGATTAGATCGACCAGTATACGTATTCTCCGTGGACATTGCTAAAGATGACAAGCCTTGGTTCCATGACATCAAATGCTTCTTGGAGGATCAAACATACCCACTTGGGGCATCATCCAATGATAAGAAGACATTAAGAAGGTTGGCTGGTAGTTTCTTCCTTAATGCTGATGGTTCTTTGTACAACCGAAACTTTGACATGGTTCTTCTCAGATGTGTTGATAAGAAAGAAGCAGAATTGCTGATGCACGAGGTGCATGAAGGATCTTTCGGTACCCATGCTGGAGGACATGCAATGGCAAAGAAATTGAATGGCAAAGAAATTGTTAAGATCAGGTTACTACTGGATTACAATGGATGCAGACTGTTGTGCCTATGCCAGGAAGTGCCATAAATTCCAGATTTATGCAGATAAAGTGCATGTGCCTCTGAATCCTTTGAACATAATGTCTTCACCTTGGCCCTTTTCCATGTGGGGCATTGACATGATTGGAAAGATCGAACCGACTGCTTCAAATGGCCACAGATTCATCCTGGTAGCCATTGATTACTTCACCAAATGGGTTGAAGCAGCTTCGTATGCAAACGTCACCAAACAAGTGATAGCCAGATTTCTGAAAAGAGACATCATTTGTCGATATGGAGTACCCGAGCGAATCATTACTGATAATGGTTCCAATTTGAACAACAAGATGATGGCAGAACTGTACCGGGACTTCAAAATCAAACATCAAAACTCTTCTCCTTACAGGCCAAAGATGAATGGCGTTGTTGAGGCAGCTAACAAAAACATCAAGAAGATTGTGCAAAATATGGTGGTTACTTACAAAGACTGGCATGAAATGCTACCTTTTGCCCTGCATGGGTATCAGACTTCGATCAGAATGTCTACTGGGGCAACACCTTATCAACTTGTGTATGGTATGGAAGTTGTCCTACCGGTTGAAGTTGAGCTACCCTCTTTACGGATACTGATGGATGTCAAGCTGAATGAAGCAGAATGGGTCCGTTCTCGGTACAATCAACTGAATCTGATCGAAGAAAAGAGATTAGCTACAATTTGTCATGGACAGTTATATCAGAAAATAATGAAGAAAGCCTTTGATCAGAAAGTCAGGCTTCGGGAATACCAAGTAGGAGATCTTGTGCTGAAAAGACTCATTCCTCCTCATACAGACCACAGGGGCAAGTGGACTCCGAATTACGATGGTCCATTCATAGTAAAGAAAGTATTCTCCGGTGGAGCACTGATGCTCACTACTATGGATGGCGAAGATTTCTTATCCCATGTGAATTCAGATGCAGTTAAAAAATACTTCGCATAAAATGACCCGCTGGACATAAAAACAGAATGTAAGTCCATGCAAAAACAGCTCAACTCTCTGAGCAAAAATAATGGAAACTAATAAAAATGTACACCCGCTGAGTTGAAAAGCCGCATTGGACAGCTCAGGCAAAAATGGGTATCCCGGTGGATTGAAAACCCAAAAGGGCGATCCACGCAAAATCTGGGAATAAGCGAACAATTGCACTCTGAATTCGTCTGTATCACTCACAACACGGCAAGCTTCGGTCAGAATCAACTCTCTTCAGAAAGAAAGACGAGAAGAGCGTCAAGGTCATGCAGGTCATAATAAAGGAAGCTCGCCGGAGCGTCGTCAACATTGCCAACATCTTCACTTTTTCAATTTATAACAATCTCCTCATTCCAGGGGATCTGTTTCTTTGACTGTATTTGCCAATTCAGGGCACCCAGATTAATAAAATCTGATTTTCAGTCACACCTCGTTTCGTACATTTTTGTTTCGTTTGTAAAATGTCCAGTATCCATGATATAATATTTGCATAAAACAGATGTGCCTTTCTAATTAAATGCTTGCAGGAAATGTACTTACTCTCAGAAATATCTAACTCCTATGACGGAATCCGGTAAGGGATACCTCGGGATGCTTGTATGTTTCTTTGTCTTAACAGGTTGCAGGTATGGGGCATGCCCATCATCACTTCCCCAGCACACCTCCTTCAAGCAACATCTGAAATGCTTTTTCCCCAATAGAGGTATCAAGGCCTCCTCATCCCCAGCCGGGATCCCCACAGATATCTTTAGGAAGATCGTTCAGTGATCTCTCCTCCCCCAAACAGATTGCCAGGTCTCTCAAAGATGAAGGGAACCATCTCCCCACAGAGTTCCAGCCTCTCCTCAGAAGAGAAATGTCTGAATTCTCACACAACAAAGTGACGAAAGCTTCTTCATCCCCAGCTGGGATATCTCCTTACCGGATAGATCTACCAATGATCTATTCCCCAATAAGAGTTGAA
Organism: Lathyrus aphaca; assembly: GCA_963966055.1. NCBI lineage: Eukaryota > Viridiplantae > Streptophyta > Magnoliopsida > Fabales > Fabaceae > Lathyrus > Lathyrus aphaca. Next base: position 20,313,888 of record OZ014519.1, on the reverse strand, counting down.
TATCTTATAAGATCTACCAGTGATCTCATCCCCAGCTGGGATATTCCTTCAAGCAGATCAGCCAGAGATCTCCACAGCAGCGGGATCCAAATCCCGGATCGGTATCTTTTGCATAATCATAGCATTCGCATCATATTTCCCTACAAAGCGTAGCATTCCATCTAATACGGAGCATTACGGAAAAAATCAAACATTTGCATGATCACAAGTCAAGTTCGAGCCAGTCACCTGTAAATATCATCATTACCTATTCAGCAATATACAAAATACATCCCTTGCACATAAAAGCCAAAGCGTCCCTTTGCACCCTCAAGTACAAATACTTGTCCATAACATCTCAATTTCCCCACAAAAATCCAAAGCGTCCCTTTTGCACTCCCCAATACAGATACATACTCATATATATCCTTTTTGACACTCATCCGTGTCCTTTCATTCCCCGTAGATAAGCCACATACATCCTCTGTGATTACAGATACTTATACACTATTTTGACACTCGTCTTTGTCACCTTCCCCAGCATGGTTGCCTAAACACTTACTGCAAACCAAACGCTTGTTATAATACACTCTCATAGACACCCGTCCGTGTCATCCTATCCCCCACAGGTCGCTGGAATACCTTTTACACTCATAAGTTTATAACTTATACAGTTTCTCTTCTGACACCCGTCTGTGTCACACTTTTCCCCAGCAAGTTGAACACTCGTCCGTGTCTTGCTCATACTTCACAATACTTGTTCATACCTATGCAGATACTCGTCCGTATCTTATATATATATATATATATATATATATATATATATATATATATATATATATAATTCCCCACAGATTCAACATTCGTCAGTGTCCTTTGTTAACCAGTTGGTACTCGTCCGTACCATCATCTCTGAACATGCATCAGCGTTTGTTTCTACCGATACTCGTCCGTATCGTAGTCTTAAGGATGCTCGTCCGCATCTTTAATCTATACACAGCGTCAAACACTGATACCTTTTACTTCTTAAGCGTAAACACTCGTTCGTGTTTACCATTCCCCAGCAAAGCAACTTTTCTTCTATCCGACATTCATCCTATGTCGTGATACTTTCGGCAGCCGTACCCTGCCAGGTGATCGTCCTTCACCTTTGGATGACCGTCCCTCATCCTTTTCCCCAGCGGAGTCTCCATTATTGGAACCCTTTCTTATCTGGCATTCGTCATATGTCGTATTATTTAGCAGTCGTCCCCTGCTAGGTGATCGTCCTTCACCTTTTGATGATCGTCCTTCATCATTTTATCCGATGGTCGTCCCCATCGTTGATCTTGTTATCTGACATTCGTCCTATGTCATGATAAACCCCGAGAGCATCCGTACCCTGCTAGGTGATCGTCTTTCACCTCTTGATGATCGTCCTTCATCATGCTTATCCGATGGCCGTCCCTATCGTCGACCTTTTCTATCCGACATTTGTCCTATGTCGTGATAAAGAGCAGTCGTCCCCTGCTAGGTGATCGTCCTTCACCTTTGATGACCGTCCCTCATCATTATTTCATTTATTCTTTGAACCGACGGCCGTCCCCGTCGTTGTTTACCTTACTTTGCAAACCTGATGGTCGTCCCCATCATTTCCTTTACTTTAATCCCCAGAGAATCTTGTTACTTTGTTTGATGGCCGTCCCCATCATGATCTCTCTATTTCCCCAGCATGTCGGCCGTCCCCGTCATTGCTTTATCCCCAGCAGTCGTCCTCTGCTCGATGGTTGTCCTCCATCGCCGGCACTTTATAATCATATAATACATTCTTTTACAATTTATATCCCTTTTCTTCTTCTCCCCAGTGAGTGCAAATTTTGGACTGTCTTTGGTATTCAACCACAAGTTATCTTGTTTGTCTGTTAAGCCAGACGCTTACATCCTGCACAGCTAACTCATGCTTGAATAGGGGCAGCTCTAAACACCCCAAATTTGCCCTCACTAATTTCACACCATGGCTTGTGATCTTTCATATTTGCATTAGTTTAAACATACCATCTCATATTGCATTTTTGTTTCACTGCATTAGGTCAAGTTCATCTGCATCTAGGGTTTGTGATCTGAGTAATCCAAGGATCCATATGAGCCACCCCAAAGGATTCCAATCACTCCAAGAGATTCCATGTATATTCTATCATCATTTTATATCCCTCAAAGATCAAGGAAGTCAAGAAATCACAAGAACTGGGAAAGCATGGAAGCAAAGCTAGGGTTTCACTACACAGATGACCTGAAATTAGGGTTTTGGTTTCAGAGGCCATAACTCCAAATTTTTTGGTCATTCTAGTTTCTAATGATCTCAATATGTTATAAGGATCATGTGTACCAAGTTTGATTAAGAAATTCATTGTGGAAGTCATTTGTTCACTGGGTAACTTCTTGAGCAAGTCAGAGCAAAATCAGGGCATCTGAGGCCCCCAACCATGAAACCAAAGTGGATTTTTCATCAAATTGAAGTCATATGATCTTTATTTGATCATTGAAGTGCTTGGAAGTTCACAAAATTGAATAAAAGTGAGCTAAACCAAAAGTTGCCAAAAATGGAAATGACTTGTAATGTAAACTTTCCATTTTGGGAAAGTATTTCAACCTCCTCTTTCTCAACCAAAAATGCTTCAAATGAAAAATTGTTGGTCATGAAAGTTGTATATTGGATCATTCCCTTTTCAAAAAGTACAAGAACAAGTTCTAATTCATTGTGGAACTCAAGTTATGGCCTTTCAAAGTTGGGAAAAATCACATAATTTTCAAGAATACACCAAAGAGGGATTTTTGCAAAACCACTTGCCAAGCCATTTTGTGACTTCTAATACACTTCTATGCATCATACAAATATAGTGCATTGCCTAAAAATCAGAATTGCCCAAAGAATCATGTCATTCCATGTCTTTAACTTCAAGAAATCCAAAAGGGGCCAAACTTCATGAAAATTGCAAAAGGGCACATAACCTTTCACAAACTTGTTGAATCACCACAAAACCAATTCCATGGCTCTCTCTAATCTCTGCTGAGCTAGGACAAGCCAAAAGCCAGCTGCAAAACCAGCCCATACCTCAATTATAAGTTTTTTTGACTTTAAGCAAAAGAGCCCATACCAATCACCATAGGCCACAACCACTTCTCTGACCTATCACAACTTGTTATGTGGATCAAACACAGCTCATAACACACAACAAGCAAGCCTGAAACCTCGGAATCCTCAAGCTCTCAAAAATCACCCCATTTGCAAAAACTTTCGAAACACACAGCACACTCACTCAAACTTAAAACTCTCTTCACCAATCAACTCAGCTTCATCAAAGGACCATTTCCCACCCTTCATTGCAACCAAAAAGCCTCTCTACACAAAACACGATTTTTGGCCAGCAAGAGTGCAATCACACAAACCAGCCATTATAAACTCCTTCCGGGCCTCAAAGCTTCATCATAAGGATCATTGGAGTGAGTTTGCACAAGAGAGGAGGTCCAGAAGCTCCAAACTGAGGAAGCTCAAGCTCAGGTAACCTCTTCAAACTTTTTTCCAGAAATGCTATTTTAAGTTCTTAGATTGTTCTTTATGCTTTGCTGATCACCATGATATGTTTATTTTTGAAAATGGTTACGAAATGAGCATGTACTGATTGTCAAAAAGTTTTACCATTTTTGAGTTTCTCTTCGAATCTTGATTTCCAACCATGAAAAATTTGTTTTGAGGGTAGATTTGAGTTTAGGAAGGTGAGAGGAGTTGATCTGGAGCTTTAGAGCTCCAGAATTGACCTAGGGAAGAAGTTTGTAGTTTGGGCTCGCCGGAGAAGACGATCGGAACCACTGTTCCGGTCGTCTGAGGTTGTTTTGCCCTAATTAGGGTTAGCTGAGTAATTAGGGGAAGTTTGAATCTGAAGCGTAGGATGAGGTTTCGCGCGCATGGACCAAGGGTCAGGATCTTCCAATTAATTTTAATTCTGATTAATCAGATTAATTAATTAGATTTAAGTTTAAATTTGCCTATTTGAATGTGAGCCGTCCATTCACGCGCGTGATCAATTCCCACCAATTTTATTTGAATCTCATCCACTGGATTTGCATACTTCCCATTAATTCATTTTTATTTCATTTTTTATCATTTTTCTTGCACAATTAATTTAAAATACTTAAAAATTTCCAAAAATATTTTCCTTCTACATTTCTAATTCAAATATTTTTCTTTACCCAAAAAAAAAATTTATTTTTATTTTTTGCATTAAAAAACCATTTTAAAAATATTTTAATGTTTATTTTAATTAATTAATGGAAATTAATTAATTAAAATATCATTTAGGTTTCTGAAAATTCCAAAAAAATTCACATTGCATCTCAGGACATTTAGAAACATTGTCAAACCATTCATACAAATTTATTTTTGGTTTTGAATCAATTTTGACATTTTTCTTGAATTTAGGGTTCATAAAATTCCCATTTTTGAACCCTAATTTCAAGAATTCTTTTCTGCCTAACCATGAAGGTTTTGACATTAGTTCTTTCTGCATTGATCTTCATATAGCATGTAGTATCTAGCATGTTTTTGTCACAAATTATCTTGCATTTTTTATTTGATTTGCATTTTTCCTCTTAAGGTACCTTAAAACCCTAGATAACTTAGAAAAATCATAACTTTCTTTAGGTTAAGAGTTAGACCTTCTCCTTTGGAGTGTGATATCATATGGGGTTAGGGTTCCTTTAAGTTCATTTGCAATTTTTTATCTTATGTTTTGCTTCTGTTTTTGACTTTTGCATCTCATGTTGCGTTAAAACCCTAATTTCTCATGTTCATTTGCATACATCTTGCATATGCATCCATTCATGAACTTGCCATGACATTTAATGCATTCACATGTCATCTTAGACATCTTAGGACACATTAGAATCATGCTTGATCATTTCTTCATCCATTTGCCATGATGTGCATTCATTTCATTTCATAAACTTTCATGAACTTTCAAACTTCAAAGCATGCATCCTTTGCATTCCATCTCTTGTATGATCATCCATTACACTTGACATGCTTTTGCATCATCTCATTGCACCATTTGCATCATGTTTATGCTTCTGGTTTTGGTTTGCATCTTTGCATTTGCTTCATTTTCATTTCATTTCATTCCTTTATGCTAACATTTTCAGGTGGTAAGTATCTTGAGAAGTGAATTTGCCTTCACTTCTCATTTCTCTTCTCATTCCTCTTATGCATCATTGCTACATATTCTTGGATTTAGAGTGAGCTTGCTCATTCATGTTCATTCACCTTCTTTCTTCAAGTAACTTATCTTCTTCAGTATAGTAAGTTAACTTGTTTCTTCTGCTTCTCCTCCTTTCATATGCTTCTTCCATTGGTGGCTTCTATGAAGATCTCTTGCAAGCTTTACAAACCATAGGAACATCCAATCATGAAAATAATTAGGGTTTTGATTATTTCCCCTTAGTTTTACCTTTGTGTCTTCTTTGTGTCCCTCTTCTCATCTCATAATCAGAGACTAAACCTTTAAGGTTTTAAGGCTTTGTGATTAGGGTTATGCATGCATCATTATCTTAGGATGGAGTGTATAACTTTAATCCTAAGTGTTAAACCCTTAATGTGTTTAAACCTCTTAATCAAACCATCTTAATAATCACTAAGACAATATCTTGTAACTTGGGCCTTGCATTAGGGTTCTAATTCTTCCTTAATTGGTTAAGAAGGACTAACCCTAGTGTTAATGGACAAGTCCCCCTCAAGTTGTCTTACAAACCATAAAATTCACTTCTTAATCTTACCCTTAATTAAAATTCACTTTAATAAAGGTTTGTTTTGTCATGAGGCTAATCCCTAATCATGGATTAAGTTGAGTTATCTTCCTCAGCTTAAGTGTGCTCATCTATTATCCTTCTATTAGGATGGTGTAATGAGTTCACTAATCCTTGATTATGGCTTAAACTAATTACTTAACACTAAACAAAAACTCAAAAAACATCTAAATAATCACAAGCAGGTTAATGATCTTAATCCTACACCATTATGGTAATTAAGTTTGAGATGCTTATCTCATACTTAAGGTATTCTCATTATCCCTAATCAAAGGGAGGATATGATGAGTTTACTAACCCTTGGTTTAGGCTTAAGCTCATTTACTTATGACAAACCCAAAAAAGCAATAAAAGATTGAAAACACAAAAACAAACAATAATCGTCTCCTCCGGGATTCTTTTCTCATCATCTTCACTCGCAAACGAGAACTTGCTTCTTCCGTATAATGCAAGACAGTTAGCACCTGAGCCAGACAGGTCATACACTTGAGCATAGGCAAGTAAGCAGTTCATCAGTCAATTCTTCTTTCAGTCTCTTTGAGTCGAACTACGGTGTTATGACTTCCTTATTGCACGAGAGGATACATAGGCATAACTTAACTGTTATCGAACAAAAGTCTCTATGTCTTCCCCCTCTTTCAGCATTCTTTTAAGCCTCATTCCTGAGCATTTCATTTCACTTTCTTACACTGACACTTGTATATTTCTTTTCCAGCTTTTGCACACAGATAGCACAGAAACTACCCTTTTAAACACAATCTTGTAAGCGTGGATCCCGTCGAGTACGATGGACAATCTGGGTGCTAATACCTTCCCAGGTTGTAACCAACACCTTTTCTCAGTTTCTCAGGTTTGCAACCGTCTTATCCATCTTTTCTTAGGTTTATGCAGCATTACCTTTCCTTCGGGATAAAAATGCCTAGCTGGCGACTCTATTCAGTTCACCTTCATTCCTCTCCTTTCGCCGACCGTTCGCATCTGTACCCTATCTGACCAGGTGTCTTTTAGAGGGAGCGACACTTACCACTATGGATGGTGAAGATTTCCCACAGCCTATGAACGCAGACATAGTTAAAAAATACTACGCATGAAAAGAGGCCCGCTAGGTTGACTGGCCTAGGCAAAAATAAGGGCATCCCGGCGAACTAAAAGGGTTCGGGCAAAAATTAGGGATATATATAAAAAAAATGTGTACACCCGGTAAGTCGAAAACCTGAAAAGGCGGCTTGGGCAAAAAAGGGCATCCCGGTGGATTGAAAACCTGAAAGGGAAATCTAGGCAAAAGTTAGGGATTAAAGCGTATGACTATGTCTCGTTAGATCACCTATGCAACCTCTACTAGTTGTGTTATCTGCGTCAAGTTCAACAGATACTGATCAGTCTAATCGTTTCCTCTCCAATAGCTGAAGATGAGATAATTGAAGATAATGGCAATAGAAAAGTTGAAACTCAATAGGGTCATGTACACATAGCTATTTTTCCTTGTAAAAATTTCTTTGACATGTCTAGTTATAGTTCTAAGAATAAGAAAAAATTCCATTTTTATATTCAGCTTTACTTTTCCTCCTTTATTCAGCTTTACTTTTCCTCCTTTTTTCAGCTTTATTTTTCCTCTTTATTCAGCTTTACTTTTCCCCTTTTACTAAAGCAAAAAACGTCCATTAATTATGTTTGAATGAATATATGCTTTTGAATATGATTGATGTTTCCCAAAAATGCATAAAATACAATAATAGCATTTACTACGAACGAACGGAGGTAGGAATTCAACGAAGCTTCGCCGGTTCATCCCCACAGGGTAATCTTTACAAGTCTTCAAGCAGTTTCATATCCTCCGAAGAATTAAGTCTCCCGGATCTATGTCCATCTCTTTTGTCCTCAGTCAGGATATTCAGGAACTTATTCCTTCAATAAGAAGTACGACGAACGAAAACGAGAAGTTTCTAAGTACGATGTTCTTAAAGCAAGACGGAAACAAAGTCTGCATACTCCTCAGCAAGGAATCAGGATTTATTTTCCCCAGTCGGCAGTTATTCTATGAAGCTACTTATACGCTTCATCTACATAGTTCATACATACATCATATCATATCATATCATATCATATCATATCATACGCATTCTCATAAAGTATTATCTTGCAGATTGTTATATATATCATTATACTTGCATCAAACTAACCTTGTTTTTCAGGTTAATTCTCTAGCAGACAAACTTCATCAACAACTTATCTTGGGCCGTCGTTCATTATTCCCAATGGTTATCTTGTTACTTCGGGCCGTCATTTATTCTTCCCGCAGGTTATCTCATTTGGGCCGTCATTTATTCTTCCCAAAAGTCAACTTACCTTGGGCCGTCATTTATTCTTCCCAATGGTCATCTTGTTACCTCGGGCCGTCGTTTATTCTTCCCGCAGGTTATCTCATTTTGGGCCGTCGTTTATTCTTCCCAATGGTTACCCTGTTACCTCGGGCCGTCGTTTATTATTCCCGCAGGTTATCTCATTTTTGGGTCGTCGTTTATTCTTCCTAGAAATCAACTTACCTTGGACCATCGTTTATTCTTCCCAATGGTCATCTTGTTACCTCAGGCCGTCGTTTATTCTTCCTGCAGGTTATCTCATTTTGGGCCGTCGTTTATTCTTCCCAAAAGTCAACTTACCTTGGGCCGTCGTTTATTCTTCCTAATGGTCATCTTGTTACCTCGGGCCGTCGTTTATTCTTCCCGCACGTTAACTCATTTTTGGTCCGTCGTTTATTCTTCCCAGAAATCAACTTACCTTGGGCCTTCGTTTATTCTTCTCAATGGTTATCTTGTTACCTCAGGCCGTCGTTTAATCTTCCCGCAAGTTATCTCATTTTTGGGCCGTCGTTTATTCTTCCCAAAAATGTCATCTCCATATTTAAGAAGCATATTAGAAAACTCTTTATTCAAATGGCATCTTTAAGCCCATTCAAGCGTCACAATCAACCAACAACATCATTCTACACAGTAGCAAGTGCAAATTTTTGGGTTTTTGTGTTCAATCCTCTTCAATCTTCAAGTCACGAATGGCATACATGCCAATTTAACTCCTCAGATTCCAAAAAATTGAACAAGGGGAAGCTTTTTTACCCCAAAATTTTCCCTTCCACAATTAATACAATCTCTCTCAAGACTTTTAAATGATCATAAGGTCCTCAAGACTCCCAATTGGTCAAGAAGTGTGGAAGTTTCCTCAAACAATGCCTCATCCTAAGCCAAGTGTCCAAAGCAAGGGTTTTGTGTTTCTTCAGGTTAAAATGAGTTTCAAGGCCTCAAGTGAGCTTCATAATATCCCAAATGTATTCAAAAATACCCATGTCAAGTTTCAAGGCTTTCCCAATGAATTTGCCCAGTCAGATGATCAGATATGCAAAAATCAGTCAAAGTAGTTAAAAAGTCAAACTGAGATCAATTGTGGTCAAATTAAAGTCAAACTTCAAGATTTTTTTCCAACATCAAGTTTATGAAGTAAATTTCATCATTTGATCAAGTTTTGATCATGATTCATCAAGGAAGTTTCAGATCATCAAGAATCAGGAGTTTCTAAATTAGGGTTTTCTTAAGAAAAGTCAACTGAACTTTGACCAGCCATAACTTTCACATGCCTCATCAAAAAATTCCCATCCAAAGCTCATTTTGAAGGAAATTGAATTATCTACAACTTTGTGTCTCACAAGCCAATCCTAAAAATGCTTCATTTGGAAGGTATGAGCTAAAACATTATAGGTCATTTCAAAAGTCAACAAAAAGTCAACATCTTCCAAAGGGCATAATTTGGAAATGGTAAAGGATATGGACATGAGACTAAAGTGGTTGGTTAGAGGACTCTTTAAGCTTTCCAAAATGTCCAAGAACACCTTCATAGCCTTAAAATTGAGGGATTTGTGCCTTTGCAAAGTTGGGAAATTTTTTAGGGGTATATTGAGCAAATGAGGTCTTAAAACCAAATCTTTTCAAATGGGCTTGCAATTTTGTAATCCAATCCTTACAATGACATCATGCATGACCCAATGGCAAGGATTTCTGATTTTTTATTATTTATTTACTATTTATTTGGAATTTATTTATTAAAATTCAACTTAAATATAAATTAAATATGAAAAATCAAATAAAGGTCAAGATATTTGATTGAAAATCATTGAAGACATATTTAGAATGATTGGAAATCAGTTAAAAACAGATTGAACCTAAAATAGCAAGTTTTCATATGATTTTTGAATTTTTATGGTGATTGGAAACTTCATGATCAAGCTACCCAAAAGCCCATACAAGACATCATTCTTTTAACCAATTTCACTTCTCCTATAAGGATACAAGTTAACCAACACATCCCGGACAAATTTTCTGCCTCCAAGGATCAAGAACAAACTTCAACTTTTTCAAAGAAATTTCAAATTCGGATTCTCACTTTTTGTTGTTTTTCAGGCAATTTGAAGGTTTAAACATGATCCTTGAACATCATTGAACATATCTCAACCCTCATTCGCATCCAAATCATGCTAAAATCCATGAACCGATTCTCTCTTGTTCTTACTTTTGCAATTTTCGATTCTCACTATTTATGCATCATACACTAATTTTGATTGTTGATTTGTGTTTAGAATGAAGTATACAAGCTTTCTGGATAATTTTCTTGAAGAACCAAAGTCTAAAACGCAAACGGCCATTGTTAGGGTTTAAGCTTTCGTTTTAGGGCTTCACGCAATAGGCCATATAAATATTGTTTGAGACCATAATTAAGCTAAATGAACTGTGTAGATCATGTTGGCATGATCAATCTGTGGAATTTGTATGTTTTTGTAGATGTGTGTATTTTGAAGGTTTTGTTCGTAGGAAAATTTGCAGGAAGCTTCGCAGGAAAATTCGCAGGTAAACCTGCGAATTTCAGAGGAAGAAGATGAAGTTCTTGGCGCCATTTGTGAATTCAAATATTTGTTTTAATATTTTATTGTATTGTTTCTGTTTTATTTCAACAAACGTTGGTTGGCCCAGTGGTCAAGGTGTACGCGTGTGGATGGAAGGTCCTGAGTTCAAACCTGGGTGAGACCATTCTTTTTCTTATTATTTTCATTATTTAACAAGTTTACTATATAATTATTTGTTGATGTTTATGTTCAGACGCGCCCCATGTGGCTTATTAGCAAGACATTTGGTTTGGTGAGAGTAAGGATCTAGGTTCGAATCTGGCTGGGACCAATTTTTTGGTTATTTCTATTTTCTCAACAAATTTCATATATTATTGGCCAAAGGTGATATCCTATCACCAACGCATGCTGGCCTGGTTGGTTTTGTGCTATGATTTGGAGGTAAGGGACCTGGGTTCAATTCCCAGGTCCTATTTTTTTTTGTTATTTTTTCTATTTTCTTTATTTTGCTTAATTAATATAATTAAAATGTTTTCTAAATAAATAACCAATAATATTTTTATAAATCTTATATTATTATAATACTTATTAATTTTTTTTTTCTAATTTTTTTTTTGTACATAATTTTCATTATATATATATATATATATATATATATATATATATATATATATATATATATATATATATATATATATATATATATATATATATATATATATATATATATATATATATATATATATATATATATATATATATATATATATATATATATATATATATATATATATATATATATATATATATATATATATATATATATATATATATATATATATATATATATATTGTAAATAAAAACTTATTTATTTTAATTTTAATTAATTATGTTAAAAAACCCTAATTATTTTCTAAAACCCTAATTTTTCCACTAACCTTAAAATTTAACCTAATTTTTTCTAACCCTAAATATTTATGTTATAATAACTTTTTTTTATTTTGTAATGTATTAATCTTTTATTATTATTATTATTATTATTATTATTATTATTATCATTAAAACTTATTATTTTTTTTATAAACTCTAAAAAATTTCTAACTTATTTAACTTACTTAATTTCTTTTAAAATTCTAATTTCCCTTTATTATTTCTTTATTACTTCTAATATCCTAATATTTATTGCTTTATTATTATTATTGCTCTATTTATTTGCTTTATTATTTATTGTTATCCGATTATATTGTAATTGTCCCAAAGCCATGTAATAATTCTAGATTTATTTTCCGTCTTTATTTTATTATAGATATTTTATTGTGTGATTAGTAAATAGGGTGTGGGAACTATTTGTAATTAAAATTAATTTAGAAAATTAATTAAAAAAGATAAATATTTGAAAATAAACACTCACACACGTAAGTCGATCTTTGATCGCCATCTTGCACTTCCTAGGGTATTCCTCTTGGTTGCCTTTAATATGGTCAAGTCCCTCGAATATAGGGATGTCTTAAGCAAAGTCCCTTCAAGTATAAATCATCATAGTCCCTACAGTTTAAAAGATCAAGTCCCTTCGAGGTTGCCTACGATAAAGATCTTGTCCCTCAGAATAAATGATGATAAGTCCCTACGAATTGCTAAAGACATCCTTTAAGTTGCTTTCTATGACCATACGATGACCCTACGCTTGTCCCTTAACATCCAAGGTAATGACTACCTATTCCTTAATAATAGGGATAGTCTTACCTTTGAAAGAACATACGAGAACATGAAAAACTTAATCTAGGGTAGGTACCTCTTAGTTGCTTGCTCACATTTCAAAATACTTTTTACACCTCACTCTTTTAAACACTTTTCAAAACAAGGCTTTGTATACATCCATACGAGGATCATTACAAAGTACTTAGAAAAATTTCTAATCACACACTACACTCTTCAAAAACAATTTAAGTGAGCTAAGTAACTAAGAGCCATGGATAACCATGGATATAAAGGGTGTTAACACATTCCCTTAATATAACCTACCCCCCGAACTCAAGTCTTTTAAAAATAGGTCTTTCCTTTTATTTTATGTCCTTTCCACTTGGATAAAATAAAAGTCGGTGGCGACTCTTGCTATCCACAACATGACTAAAAGTCAGTTCTCCCACCGTGTTACAATATTGAAACAAGGAGTTTGTACCAATCTGTCCTTCTGCTTTATCTGGTCCTTCGGCTACTGTTAAGAACATAGATGAAAAGTTGAAAGAGTTATTTCCTTGCTACCGTAAAACTCAACCTTTAGGGCATAAACATCTTCCTAAAGCTTATGACACTTCATCTAACCCACCTCCTGTCAATCAACTAGACTTGAAATATCTTCATGATGGTACTAGATTGGTTAGAGTTGTAAGCCAGTTTAATGATTTTGATCTTTGGATGGCTAGGTTGGAAAAAACTAAGTTTGTCTGACCACTGCAAAGCTATAGGGATCTATGATCTGTTAATGTTGTCGAAGACACACATCCCCTACTTCTTGAACCTTTTGGATGCCTCCTTATACTTATGGGACTGCACCCATTATACTTTCCATCTTCCTTGTGGGATGGTTACCCCTATTCTCTTCGACATAGTCGTTATCACAGGGCTTCGACCTGATGGTCAAACTTATGACCCTTTTGTTTTCGCTGAAGATACCATTGGCTTCCATGTATCCAAGCTAACATACACCCTCTTCATCATGCATCATTACAAACCAGAGTATCAGGAATTTTATGATAAGGAACACATTATCTTCCTTACTCTCTGGCTATCCAGATATGTCATCTGCACCAAGTCCTTACAGGTGGCAAAGAATATTTGCCCTTGGCAAACCAACTCTACAAAAACAGGGGTTTTGCTTGAGTGAACGTATTTTCTCCAGCCTTTATGAGTCTCTTAGTAGGGGAGTGACTCGATTGAGGAACCCAGTAACCACCTCTGGTGCCATGAGTATTATTGGCCCTCTCTGGCTCCTCCAGCTCTGGCTAAATGCCACCTTTGATTTTGTGCTTCCCAGAAAAGGGAAAGTTCATGAGGAATCAGAGGAGATTAATCTCAGGAGCGTTGAAGGGGTTCGACTGTCTAAGCTTACTCCTAACGATGAATTCGAAACCCTAAAAGGGGTCTTTTCTAGCTTCATAATGATGTTTGCACATCAATATGATTTCACACCATCCATGGCTCCCTTTGCTGGAAGGAAGTGTGGTCCCAGATGGTTTACTAGGGCTTTCCTAAACTCTACCTCAAAGAAGTTTCACATGGACTCTTTTTTAGTTTGGGAAGCCTTTTTAATTCCCAGATACATTGTCTACAGGATGAATGGTGGGAGATCTGACACACTCCTTATTGCTTACCAACCAAACTTGGTTTTTAGACAGTTTGGGCTGAGCCAGAGCTTCCCCAAATGCCTTTATGATAAAAAAAGGCTAGGTCATTTTCTCCAACAACCTCTTCGACGAAGATGATGTTGCTGACATCTTCGCCAGATGGGAGTCCCAGAAGGCAGTCATATCTCCTGTCTTCTTTCAATCTTCAATCCAGTGCACCCATCTCTTTCATGATTGAGGGTGCAAGTACTACAGTGACAACTTTCTCACTGCTACTGAATTTTATGCCTTGCTTGACCTTGGTTTTGTTAATATGCGGGAGAAGGTCAAGAAAAGTAAGTCTGCTCACATCAAAGAGATACAAGCTTTTCAAAAGTACTTTGAAATTGTCTATCGACCAGATGATCTTGTTCGAACCGTTCGTGAGGCTTCTGTCACTTTGAAGGAGAAATTTATGCAAAAGATGGATAAGTTGAAAATCCCTCCAAACGTTTCTCGTGAGAAGCGTTATGAGGTGGATTTTTGACTATTTCCTCCAACATTCCCTCGATTTCCTACTGTTGATTTTGGGGGTGGCACTTGCCCCTTAATTTCCAGACTGGTTTATCTGCAAGGACTAAATAAATATCCTTCGACAATAGTATCATCCGAAAGCCCAAAGGGTGGTTGTGACTAAGCACACGCTGGACAGTTTCAAAGGGAATCTTCATATAAGGATCGAAGATGTTCATGTCGAATCTGACATAGATGAAGGTTTGAGGTTTTCATTCACCTCTTATTCACTGGTCAATTATTAACTCATAACCATTGTTTTGTCATTTTCAACAATGCCCAAAAAATCCACTACCAACAAGGGAGTGGTAATTAAAGCTGAGAACAACGAAGGCACTAAGGTATTTCAAAATCCTTAGTCATATATTTTCTGTATATTTTCCATCTAACACTTTGGTTCTCCTTTCAGACAACCTAAAATCCTTCGACGTCCCTGAAGAAGGATAAAAAAGCTTCCACTTCTGTCATCAACTTGGATGAGGATGAATATCCTGAGGAGAAACCCTTTGAGATAAAAAGGAAGGTTGCACAACCTCCTAGTGCTGCTGGCCAATCTTCATCCAAGGTGGTCAAAATTGCTGAAAAGGCACCCATTGTAGGTGGTGTTGAAGCTGAACCTCCCACTCCTGCGGTGAAACCTACTGCTGGCCCTCTTGAGAGTGCAAACTCTAGCCCAGGAGGTGGAGAGAATGAGGTATTTTGCACTGTTACTTCTTGTCATATACATATATTCACTTCGTTACAACTTCGACCTGCATCTTTTTTTTATAAATAGACTGGGGCAGGTGTTGCCCAACCTCCCTCGACTGCCACTCCTTCGCCTACAATTCTTCTAAATAGCCAAGGTGAGCCAACTGTCGCTCCCACCAAATGAGGCTAAGTCAAATGGGGTACAGACGCGAACGGTCGGCGAGAGGGATGAGAACTCACAAGGGTGAACTTAAAGGAAAAGATTCGCCAGCTAGGCATTTTTATCCCGAAGGAAAGGTAATGCTGCATAAACCTAGAAAAAAGATGGATAAGACGGTCGCGAACCAGAGAAACTGAGAAAGGGGGTTGGTTATAACCTGGGAAGGTATTAGCACCCAGACTGTCCGTCGTACTCGAAGGGATCCACGCTTGAAATATTTGTGTTTTAAAGGGGTAGTGTCAGTGCTATCTGTGTATCAAAGCTGGAAAAGAATGCAAGTGTCAGTGCAAAAGAAATGTGAAGTGAAATAAAGGAGTGCCAGTGTAAGAAAGAATGGGAAGCTCAAGACTATGAGGCTTAAAGAATAATGCTGGAAGAGGGGGGAGTATATAGAGACTTTTGTTCGATAACTGTTAAGTTATGCCTACGTATCCTCTCGTGCAATGAGGAAGTCAGAACACCGGAGTTCGACTCAAGGAGACTGAAAGATAAATTGACTTGTGAACTGCTTACTTATCTATGCTCAAGTGTATGACTTGTCTGGCTCAGGTGCAAACTGTCTTGCATTAGACGGAAGAAGCAAGTTCTCGTTTGTGAGTGAATGAGGTGAGAAAAGAATCCCGGAGGAGACGATTATTGTTTGTTTTTTGATGTTTTCAATATTTTATTGCTTTTGGATTTGTCATAAGTTAATGAGTTTAAGCCTAAACCAAGGGTTAGTAAACTTATCACATCCTCCCTCTGATTAGGGGTAATGAGAATACCTTAAGTATGAAGTAAGCACCTCACACTTAATCACCATGATGTAGGATTAAGATCATTAACCTACTTGCATTTATTTAGATGTTTTTTTGAAGTTTTTGTTTAATGTTAAGTAATGAGTTTAAGCCATAATCAAGGATTTAATGGACCCATTACACCATCCTAATAGAAGGATAATAGATGAGAACATTTAAGCTGAGGAAGGCTCCTCAACTTAATCCATGATTAGGGATTAACCTCATGACAAAACAAAGCCTTTATTAAAGTGGATTTTAACTAATGGTAAGATTAAGAAGTGAATTTTTATGGTTTGTAAGATAACTTGAGGGGGACTTGTCCATTAACACTAGGGTTAGTCCTTCTTAACCAATTAAGGAAGAATTAGAACCCTAATGCAAGGCCCAAGTTACAAGCTTATTGTCTTAGTGATTAGTAGATGTATTGATTAAAGGATTTAAACACATTAAGGGCTTAACACTTAGGATTAAAGTTATACACTCCATCCTAATAGAAGGATGCAGGCATAAGCTTAATCACAAAGCCTTAAAACCTTTAAGGTTTAGCCCTTGATTATGAGATGAGAAGAGAGGACTCAAAGATGACACAAAGGTAAAACTAAAGGGGGACTAATCAAGCCCTAATTGTTATCATGCTTGGGTATCCCTAGGGTTTATGAGGCTTGCAAAAGATCTTCAAGAGGAAAGCCACCAGGAAAGAAGCAGATGAAAGGAGGAAGAAGCAGAGAGAAGCAAGACAACTTGCTTCACTTAAGAAGACAAGTTGCTTGAAGAAAGAAAGAGGAGCAGGAGCATGAATGAGCAAGCTCACTCTAATACAGAAATAAAATGCGGCAATGGTGCATAAGAGAGATGAGAATAGATTATGAGAAGTGAAGGCAAATTCACTTATCAATGACTTACCACCTGAAAAGTTAGCAAAGGGAAATGAAATGAAATGAAAATGAGATGAGATGCAAGGATGCAAACCAAAACCAGAAGCATAAACATGATGTCAATGATGATAAGGGATGATGAAAATGTATGTCATGAAGTGTGGATGATCATACAAGAGGTGGGAATGCAAATGAAGCATGCTTTGAACCATGAAAGTTCATGAAAACTTATGAGATGCAATGGATGCATAACATAGCAAATGGATGATGCAATGATCAAACATGGTTTCAATATGTCCTAAGATGTCTTATATGTCATGTGGATGCACAAAATGTCATGGAAAGTTCATGAATGCAAGCATATCGAAGATGGATGCAAATGAAGGCAAAAATTAGGGTTTACATACAATATGCAATGCAAAATTCAAAATCAGAAGCAAATGACATGATAAAAAAATTGAAAATGGGATCAAAGGAACCCTAAACCTACACAAGTTCACTGCCCAAAGGAGGGGACCTAAATCTTAACTTAATAGGGGTTATGATTTTCTCAAGTTTGCTAGGGTTTTAAGGCACCTCAAAAGGAAAAATGCACATCAAATTGAAAATGAAAGATAAATTCAAACCAATTTTACCCTAGAAACTACATGACATGAGGAATGCAATGCAAAAAGAACCAACATCAAATTCTTCATGGTTAGGCAGAATGAATTTTTCTAAGTTAGAACAAAAATATTGCCTTTTAAGAACTTTAATTCCAAAGAAAAATGTCAAACTATGTCAAGAACCAAAAAGAAATTTGTTTGAAGAGTTTGATAATGTTTCTAAATGTGTCAAGATGCAATGTGAATTTTTTTGTGATTTTTAGAAACCTAAAAGCTATTTTAATTAATTAATTCTCATTAACTAATTAAAATAAGCAATTAAATATTTTTAAAATACGAAAATTAAGCAAAAAAATAAAATAAAAATTATTTTCAGAATGAGAAAAATATTTTATGCCATGGTGCAAAAAATGAGATTTTTTGGATGCATATTGCTATTTTAAATAAAATGTGCAAAACAAATGAAAGAAAATGAAAAGAAAATTAATTTAAGTGAGAAGTATGCTGATCCAGTGGCCAGTATTCAAAGATTTTTGGAGGGAGTTGACCCGCGCGCGTTTTGATGGCTAGGATTGATTCTGGGCATTTCAAATTTTAAACCTAATTAATTAAACTAATTAATCTGAATTAGGGTTTAATGACAAATCTTGATCGTTCAATTGCGCGCGGGAAACCAAATCAAAGGCCCACATTCAAACTAAGCCCTAATCCAGATTAAGGCATTAATGACTCTCAGGTGGCCGGAAATGACCTCCGGTCATCTTCTCCGGCCACCTCTCCCCTGAGATTTCTCTAAAATACTCCCTAGGCCAAATCAACCCCCCCCCCCCAAATCTCCAGAAATGATCCCCAAACCCCATAGAACAAGAATCCAGCATCAAACTTCATTTATTTTCCATCAACAACAAGATTCGAACAAAAAACCTAAAACTGAACAAAATTTCAGAACATGCATACACACTCAAAACCCAACCATTTTTCACCATTCAAGGTTCATTGTGACCAGTGGAACACACTCTACCATTCTATAACTAAAGAAACAAGTTCTGGAAAAAAGTTTCAAGAAGATACCTGAGATGGAGCTTTTACTTTTGGAACTTTCTGGCCAGTTCCTTGCTTCCAATCACCTCTACTGACTTCCCTCAAGAGTTTGCAAAGCTTGTTTGGAGTTTCTTATGGCTAATTTGTGAGATTGATTCAAATCAGTTCAAAGGGGAGAAAAATCGTATTTGGTGTGTGGTGACTCTTAAAGAAAAGTAAAGGGTGGTTTGTGATCAGTGATGCATTTGGGGATGAATGGTGGAAGAAGTTTTGAGAATGGGTGACTGAGCTATGAGATTCGATAGAAAATGCAAAAGAGGGATTTTTGTGGTTATTGCTGTAAACACCCCAAATTTGCCCTCACCCATTCACACCATGGCTTGTGATCATTTCATATGCATAGACACAATCATACCATCTCATATCTCATTTTGATTCACTGCATAGCTTCAAAGTCATCTGCATCTAGGGTTTGTGATCTGAGCAATCCAGGAGCCTCTTGAACCATTCCAAAGGCCACCAATCACTTCAAAGGGGTCTATGTGTGTTCAAGTATCATATTATATCCTCTCAAAGTCAAGAATGTCAAAGAATCACAAGAACTGGGATTGGCATGGAAGCAGAGCCAGGCTTGACTGCACAGATGACCTGAAATTAGGGTTTTGGTTTCAGAGGCCATAACTCCAAATTTTTTGGTCATTCTTGTTTCTATTGGTCTCTATATGGTATAGGAAGTATGCATATCAATTTTCATGAAGAAATTCCATGGGGAAGTCATCTGATCAAGGGTTGACTTTTCAAGCAAGTCAGTGCAAAATCAGGGCATCTGAGGCCCCCAATGACCCAACCAAAGGGTGTTCTTCACCATTTTGATTGTGTATGATCTTTATTTGATCATAGAAGATGTTGGAATTTCACAAAATTCAAGAATCTCAAGTTTTTGCAAAGTTGACTTTTTGGGCAAGTTTGACTTTTTATGAAAATGTCATTATATGTAACTTTTTCAACCCTTACTTTTTGATTCAAAAATGCTTCAAATGGAAAAACTTTGGTCATGAAAGTTGTAGAATAGATCATTCCCTTTTCAAAAAGTACAAGAACATGACCTAATTCATTTTTGATCAAAAGTTATGGATTGTCAAAGTTGGCAAAAATCACTAAATTTCAAGTCATGCACCAAAGAGGCAAGGTTGCAAATTCATTTCTCAAGGCCAATTAAGCTACCAAATGCATTTCTAAACCTCACCACATGATCACACAAGTCCTAAAAATCAGAATGGGCCAAGAGATCACATGTTTCATGGCTTATGGACCAACTTTCTTTCATGAGAACCAAAGGCAAACCAAGTTGCAAAAGCCATCATAACCTTTCATCCACTTGCTAGCTACTTTGCTGATCAACCCTAGCCTTTTCCCTCACCATGCTGCGCAGCCCACACCCCTTGTACTTGGCTAGAACATGACCCATGCTTCTCTTACACAAAAGTTGACAATTTGCAAAAGTAGCCATACCTATCACAAAAGGGCATGTCACATCTTCTGACCAATAGCAATTGTTTATACAAACAAATTGCTAGCCAAAGCACATAACCAGCAAGCCTGAAACAAGCCATAGCATCACATTCTCATTTTCACTCTCAAAAGCAAAAGCTTTCGAAACTCAGCATACAAGCCACAAACACTTAAACAAACTTCATAGATCAACTCAAGTCATCATCCTGGTCAGAAAGCACCCCTCATCCTTGCCCTAAACTGCCTGAATCATAAACACGATCCTCACCTGAGCTTGAACAGAACTTGTTCAAACCTCCAAACCAGCCAACACAAACTCTTTTCAATCATCAAAGCTTCATCAGGGAGGTCCCAGGAGTGGTTTTGCACAGAAGGGAAGGTCAGAAAGTGCCAGATTGAAAAGCTTCAAACTCAGGTAGCTTCATGAACATTTTTTCCAGAAATGATTTTTAGAGTTCCTAAGTTGTTCTTCATGCTTCCCTGATCATGAATATGTTATTGGTTTTGAAAATGGTGAAGAGATGAGAGTTTAATCTTGTTCTGAAACTTTTTGCCCTAAAACTAATTTGATTCGATTCTCATTGTTTAGGAATGATAAATGTTGTTTGAATGGGGGTTTTGATTCGTTTTTAAGTGGGGATCATTTCTGTTTAATTAGATTTCGTTTTAGATGCGTGTAGAGAGAGTTTGGAGTTTTGGGTGATCGGAGAAGACGACCGGAACAGTGTTCCGGTCGCCTGAAAGTCATTAGGGTTGTCATTAGGGCTTAATCATTAATTAGCCAGGTTTGAATGCTGGCCCTTGGATATGGCGCCAGGTCAAACGCGCGCGCAGCAAGTTTAAATGAGGGCCTTTGGATCTGATTACTTTTCTATTTTCAGTTTAAATTCATTTTAACTTTCATATTAATTCATTTGTTTTCTATATTTTATTAAAAATAGCAAAATCATTTCAAAAATTCTGAAATTTTTTATGCAAGCTATTATTTAATTTCAGAACACAAAAATATTTTTATTTTTATTTTTTGCATTCAAAAAGTATTTTTAAATATTTTAAAGTTTATTTTTAATTAATTAATGAGAATTAATTTATTAAAAATGCTTTTAGGTATTTAAAAATCACCAAAAAATTCATGAAACATTTAAAAACATTTAGAAACATTGTCCAACCCTCAAACCAAATTTCTTTTTTGATCTTGATGCATTTTGAGAATTTTTCATGGAATTAAAATCATTTTGATGCATTATTTTGATCCAAACTTCCAAAAATCATTTCTGCCTAACCATAAAGAGTTGGACTTTGATTCTTTTTGCATTGTGTTTAGCATATCATGTAGTTTGTGAGATTAAATGGTCATGATTTGATCTTTCATTTTCCATTTGTTTGGTATTTTTCTTGTTAAGGAACCCTAAAACCCTAGATAACTTAGGAAAATCATAACTTGAATTAGGTTAAGAGTTGGAACTTCTCCTTTGGGCAGTGAGTTAGTATAGGTTTAGGGATCCTTTGAGTGCATTTTCAATTTTTTGTATTGATGTTTGCTTCTGATTTTGGTTTGTGTTTGATGCATTGATCATAAACCCTAATTTGGGCTTCCATATGCATCCATCTTGTATTTGCATTCATACCTTGACTTGCCATGACATTTTATGCATCCATGTGATTCATTTGACATCATAAGACATATTGAAAGCATGTTTGATCATTTCATCTTGCATTTCCCATGTTGTATGTCATTTGCATTTCATTACTTTTCATGTATGTTCATGGTCCTTAACTTGTTTCATTTGCATCCATAAGCTTGTATGATCATCCCCATGTGTTGTTCCATGTTTGTAGCATCTCATAGCATCATTAGAATTATGTATGTGCTTCTGGTTTTGATTTACATCATGTCATTTCATCCCATTTTACATTGTATTGCATTCCTTTCACTAACCTTTCAGGTGGTAAGTGACTTTGAGAAGTGAATTTGCCTTCACTTCTCATACTTTCTTCTCATCTCTCTCTTGCATCCTTGCTACATTCTTTTCATGTGTTTGGATTGAGCTTGCTCATTCTTGTTCATCTCACTTTCTTTCCTCAAGTGACTTGACTTCTTAAATGAAGCAAGTTACTTTGCTTCTCCTGATCCTTTCATCTGCTTCCTGGTGGTTCCTTTGAAGACTTCTCTTGTAAACCTCACAAACCATAGGAACAACCAAGCATGACAATGATTAGGGTTTTGATTAGTCTCCCCACTTAGTTTTACCTTTGTGTCTCTTTGAGTCTTCTCTCCTCACCTCATAATCAGGGATTAAACCCTAAAGGCTTTAAGGCTTTGTGATTAAGCTTATGCCTGCATCCTTCTCTTAGGATGGAGTGTATAACTTTAATCCTAAGTGTTAAACCCTTAATGTGTTTAAATCCTTTAATCAATTCATCTAATAATCACTAAGACATCAAGCTTGTAACTTGGGCCTTGCATTAGGGTTCTAATTCTTCCTTAATTGGTTAAGAAGGACTAACCCTAGTGTTAATGGACAAGTCCCCCTCAAGTTGTCTTACAAATCATAAAATTCACTTCATCATCATATCATTAAATAAAATCCACTTAATAAAGGCTTTGTTTTGTCATGAGTTTAATCCCTAATCATGGATTAAGTTGAGGATTTTTCCTCAGCTTAAACACTCTCATCTATTATCCTTCTATTAGGATGGTGTAATGAGTCTGTTTAATCCTTGATTATGGCTTAACCTCATTACTCAACACTAAACACAAAACAACAAAAACATCTAAATAATCACAAGTAGGTTAATGATCTTAATCCTGCATCAAAGGTGATTAAGTGTGAGAAGCTGACTTCACACTTAAGGTATTCTCATTACCCCTAATCAGAGGGAGGATGTGATGAGTTTACTAACCCACTGGTTTAGGCTTAAGCTCATTAACTTATGACAAACTTCAAAAAGCAATAAAAGACTGAAAACTCAAAAACAAACAATAATCGTCTCCTTCGGGATTCTTTCCTCATCACCTTCACTCACAAACGAGAACTTGCTTCTTCCGTCTAATGCAAGACAGTTTGCACCTGAGCCAGACAGGTCATGCACTTGAGCATAGACAAGCAAGCAGTTCACAAGTCAATTTATCTTTCAGTCTCTTTGGGTCGAACTACGGTGTTCTGACTTCCTCATTGCACGAGAGGATACGTAGGCATAACTTAACAGTTATCGAACAAAAGTCTCTATATATTCCCCCTCTTTTCAGTTTCATTCTTTTAAGCCTCATGATCTTGAGCATCTTATTCTTGTTCTCACACTGACACTGTATATATCACACTTTGCACTCCTTTTACACTGACAACTGTACATCCTTTTCCAGCTCTTTTATACACAAATTGCACTGACACTACCCCTTTAAAACACAAATCTTCTAAGCGTGGATCCCGTCGAGTACGGCGGACAATCTGGGTGCTAATACCTTCTCAGGTTGTAACCAACCCCCTTTCTCAGTCTCTCTAGTTCGCAACCGTCTTATCCGTATCTTTCTAGGTCTATGCAGCATTGCCTTTCCTCCGGGATAAAAATGCCTAGCTGGCGACTCTTTTCATCTCCAGTGAGTTCACTGCTGTGTGTCCTCATTGTCCCTCTCGTCGACCGTTCGCGTCTGTACCTTTATCTGGGCCATTCCCATTTATCGGGAGCGATAGCCTGGCGACTCTGCTGGGGACCCTTATACTGCAACCAGGGCTTCTGGTTCCTTTTGTGGGTTCCTCCTAGCGCTTGATTGATTTGTGTTTACTGGGGTGTTATGTGCTATCTGTGTTTGTATATTTGTATTTATTTTTGCTTTATGTACAGTTGCTTTACTGCTTTCTTTATTGCTTTGCATATATCATATTGTCATACTGTGCTGGCTGGATATGTTTGTTTGCTTTGGTGGGTGGGTGTTCTATTGAGAGTTGAGGTTCTATACCTGGGACCTGAGTGACACCTAGGCTAGAGTGGTTCATATTCTTTCCCATTCCATCTCGGTCTGGTGCGGGAATATGAAACACGGTTCAGATATGGGTTTCTTCTTGAGAACTCTGTGTTGCATATTTCCTGCAGTACTAGGGCTATCTGGGAAGCCTGCTAAGTCTGGATGACCTTTATTATTGACCTTCAGAAACTGAGGTGAATTAGAGGAGGAACTTTTATGGTTATTGTAAACACTGTACCTCCGGGTTAGAAGTGTTTACACTTTTCATAACTGATCCAAGTCTGAGGATCTTTGTTTTAGAACACCACCTGTAAGGGGGTTGGACTGTTTACAGGTTTGCAGGTACCTTTGGCCTCAGCATACCCTGTTACTTTGATTTGATTAAGAGTACTCCATTTTGGAATAGTTCTTGTGATTCCAAACCCAGGACATGTGACTCTTTATTTGAGTCCCCCACCTTGGTTACTGGACTTATAGACCTCCATCTGGATTTCTTGAACATATATGGACTTATATCAGAGCATTTGATCAGATCCAGCTCAGTCACAAACCCTTGCATATCATTTGCATACATCATCATTGCATCATTTTGACATTTGCTTATTTGTTTTTCAGGGTATCCATACTTCATTTTGGCTTGGTTTTGACCCCATCATCAGTATAGAGCTATCTTCATCAGTATCTTCTTCAGTTATCAGCTACCTGCTTCAGCCAATCAGTGGCCCATTTTTCAGTGTTATCATCAGCACCTGTCTCATCTCATCCTCAACATCATGGCACCTAAGAAGAGTAATATCTCCTACCACTTCTTTCAGCCTGAGCTAGCTGACAGCAGGAGGATTCAGACCCTGATTACTCCAGACCATATACCACTGTTCAGGGAACACTATGGAAGCATACTTGATGTGGTTATGGATTTGGACCCTTCACAGAGGAGCCTGATTCATACATGCCTGCAGTTCTATGATCCCCCTCTGAGGTGTTTTACTTTTCAGGATTTTCAGTTGGGCCCTTTGTTAGAGGAATACTCATCATTGATTGGTATACCTATCAGGGGTGGGGTCCCCTTCCACCCTGAGATGGCTTTTCCAAGTAATGAGGAGATAGCAAAGGCATTGCATCTGGAACCAGTTCTGATTGGGCAGCATATGACTACTAAGGATGGAATCTCTGGCTTGCATCTGGATTTCTTGATCTCTCAAGCTACCCTGAAGGCTTCTTTAGGAGAGTGGAAAGAAGTATGTGCTTTATTGGCCCTGAGCATATATGGGATTATATTATTTGCAGATGAGCCTAGATTCATTAGCAAGAATGCAATCCATCTTTTCATTCTGAGGAACCCAGTGCCCACTTTATTGGGGGATTTCTACTACTCAGTACACCAAAGGAATGAAAAGCAGAGGGGAAGATTGGTGAGGTGCTGTGCTCCTTTGTTCCATACTTGGCTGCTTAGACATTTGCCTAACTTCACTGCTTTAACTTCAGCTGATATCAGGTGGTGCACTCAAAGCACCAAGGGCAGGGATATCATTACTAGTTGTGGACAGTTTCCCAATGTACCCCTGATAGGAGTTAAGGGTTGCATCAATTATAACCCCCTGCTATTCAAAAGACAACTGGGCTATGCATTGGTCCACACTCCTAAGGCACAAGATTTGGCTGAGACTCTTTACTGTGAGAACAAGCCTAATCTGGCTATTGTCAGGCAAGCAGCCTGGGCCTGGGACAATGTTCAGACTAAAGGAGTAACCATTCTGGGGAAGTGCAACAATGTGGCATCAGCACAATACTATGAGTGGTCCCATGCCAGGGCTCAATTTTCTGGGATGCCCTTTACCATGGAGGATATGCCTGGACCATCCTCATCACCACCTCCTGCCACTGTTAGCTTAGAGGAGTTTGAGAGTTTGAAAGAAAGAAATGAGAAGTTGATTCAGGCTTTACAGAAGACCCTCTGGGAGAGGAGTGATGGTAGGTTGGATATTGAAAGGTTGGAAAAGTTGAAGGTGGAGCATCTGGCTAAAATTGAGAAGTCTGAGGATTACATCAAGAAGTCTAGGGCTGGAGAGCAGATCTTGAAAAATGCTTGCAAGGAAGCCCAGTTCCAGAAGGCCAGGACTGACTTGTATCTGAAGGAGAGTCAAGCTAGGTGGGTCAGGATCACCGAGGCTCGTACTCTGGAAGATAAGAGGACTCAGGACAAGATTGAGCAGCTGGAAGCTAGTGCAAAAGAGCGGCAAGAAGCCCTGGCAGCAGCCCAGAGGGAGATCTCAGAGCTGAAGATCAGAGCTGGAGTGAAGAGGTCAAAGGACCAGAGTCAACACAAGAAGCTAACTGCAGCTGTTACTACCCGGAATCTCCTTATCAGGAATCTCACGGAGCGTCCAGCTGATCCTGTGACTGAAGCACTTCTCAAGGAAGTTCAGGAGGATGACTTTGGTCTTGGTGTCTGACTTTTGCTTGTTGTTGCTTTCATTTCATGTACTTTTATTTTCTTGTGATGTATTTTGACCCCTCATAGGGCATGTTTTGTAAAGAGCAAGCTATGTATCATTTGCTTTTTTTTTTGTAATATATGTATCAGTTTGTTCCATTTGAGTTCTTTTCAAGCAACATCAACAGTATCTTCAAGGGTCTGGAAGGGTCAAAACCAAGTGCTAAGCCGTATACCTTGGAAACAAATAAGCATACTGCATTGCATGCTAACCCTTTTGTTTGTTTTGTAGGTTTATTTTGTTGTTGTTACTAACTCTGTTGTGATATTCAGGAACTATTGCTCGACGTCGGGTATTTCCACTCAACCGTCCACACCGATATCCAACCCGTAACAACCTTCCGGGCATACAAATGGACCAGGTACAACAGAACCTTGCAAAGGTCAGGAACCAAATGGCCAATGAAAGATTGGAAATGAGAACTCAGATGACGCAGTTTATGGAAGTGATGAACAACATGGCTCAGAGCCAAGAAAGATTGAGAGCAATGGTGGAAAGGCAGAATCAGGAAGATCCCCATATAGGGACTGCTGGGACAAGCAACAATGAGAGGGTCCAACCTCATGTCAACCCCCCTGTATTTGGACCCCACCTTCATCCAGAGATCAACATTCCTGCTAATGTTCAAGGGACTGCCACTGCAGGCAGAGTGCTGCAAGAAGATCCCCAGGAGGATCAGTTCACAGTAATGGGTGCTGGGGAGGAGGCCTATGACAGAAGGCTGGACAAAATTGCTGAAAAATTAAGATCCTTGGAGTCTCAAAACTCTTTGGGTTTTGATGTTATGGACATGGGCTTAGTGGACGGGGTCAGGATTCCCCATAAGTTTAAGCCTCATTGTTTTAAGAAATACAACGGGACTTCCTGCCCACGGACCCACTTACAATCCTTTTTGGGAAGGTTGAAAGCATATACCATGGACGAGAAGCTATGGATGTTTTATTTTGAGGATAGCTTAACGGGAGCTTCAAGGGAATGGTACTCACATCTGACTAGAGCAACCATTAGGTGTTGGAAGGACTTGGCAGAGGCCTTCATCAGACAATACCAGTATAATCTGGATATGGCACCCAACAGGACCCTCCTGATGGGGATGTCACAGTCATCCAGGGAAAGCTTCCGCGAGTACGCCCAAAGGTGGAGACAGCTTGCTGCTGCTGTCCAGCCACCTATGTCAGAGAGGGAAATGGCAGATATGTTTATCAACACCCTCCAAGGAACATACATTGACCGGCTGGCTGCTTTCTCTTCTACCAGCTTTGCAGATGTCGTCATAGCTGGAGAGCGAATTGAGAGCCTGTTGAAGATGGGCAAAATTTCTGACAACGGTGCCAACTCATCCAGCAACACAAGGAAGCCTTTTGTGGGCCCAAGGAGAACTGGTGAGACCAATGCTATCCATACCAACAGGGGCAGACCCCAGTATATTCATAGGTCTGTGGCAGCAGTCACCATTCCCGCTCCAATTCATCCACAACCAGCTTATCAACCACAGCAGCAAAATTATCAGCAACAAACTCATTATCCTCCTCAGAGAAACTACAACAACACCAACAACAACAATCAGCAAAGACCGTTCCAACAGAGACCTTCTCAGGCCAATAGGGTGATCGATCTGGTCCCTATGCCATATGCCACATTACTGCCACAACTCCTGAAACTCAACCTGGTTGAGCTAAGGACGTTGGCACCTCCAGATCCCACCAGTCTACCCAGAAATTACGATTCCAACGCCAGATGTGCTTTTCATTCAAATGCACCTGGCCACAGTACAGAAAAGTGCAG
Source organism: Lathyrus aphaca (assembly GCA_963966055.1). Classification (NCBI taxonomy): domain Eukaryota; kingdom Viridiplantae; phylum Streptophyta; class Magnoliopsida; order Fabales; family Fabaceae; genus Lathyrus; species Lathyrus aphaca. Next base: position 20,285,323 of record OZ014519.1, on the reverse strand, counting down.
AGCTTTGCACATGAAGGTACAAGACTTGGTAGACTCTAAAGCACTGAACTTTGCACCACCACCAAATGTTAACAAGAACCCTATGCCAAACCACAGAGGTCCCAGAATCAATGCTATTGAAGAAGATAAGCCGTCTTACTTGATAACCAGTGTGGGTCAGATTCGGACACCGTTGGTAGAGATCAAAGCTCAACTCCTTGAATGTCAAATGTTCCCGGGATGTGAGCTAGGGTGCGCTTATTGCAACATTTCAGTGAATGGTTGTGATAATTTGAGAGATGGCATAGATGGTCTCATCCAAAGTGGCCTGCTTCAAATCACAACATCAATTCCTACCAGTCCGGCAACCTCATCAGCAACAATTCCTGTGTCTTCTACAAATACAACAACCATTGTTCCAAGCAACTCTTCAATTTCATCAACAAGTGCTTCATCTGTTCTTTCAACGGACCAAATATCAGCGAACATCCCTTCTACAACTTCAGCACCACTTCATTCAGAATCTCCTACAACAACAACACCCATCCTTCCAACAATGTCTCCTACAACTTCAGCAGCAAATGTCTCAACAGTTACAATTTATTATGATCCTGAAAATGACTCTGCCTACAACTCACAAAATGCCACTCCTATCAGAGAACCAGTCACAATATACTATGATCCACAAACTATCACAGTCCCTTCTGCAGCTGCCATCAGCCCAGTCACTGTCACAGTGCCTGGGCCAGTACCTTATGAAAGCAGTAATGCCATCCCCTGGCATTACGGCTCTGATCTATACTGCGAAGGACAGAAAATCACTTTTGAATCATCAACCCCTGCACCACAAATAGACAACGTGGGGGGAGGCGGAGGTTTCACTCGAAGCGGACGTCTCTTCGCTCCATAAATTCAAAGACCCACTGCCGAAGCAGAAGCTGCTGCCAAGGCAAAAGGTAAGAGCTTGGTGCAAGAAGAGCAAATTGTTGAAGAGGCTTTAAAAACACCTTTTGATCAAGAAGTTGATGAGTTCATGAGAATCATCAAGAAAAGTGATTACAAAATAGTGGATCAGCTTCACCAAACGCCTTCCAAGATCTCAATCCTATCATTGCTTATGTGCTCCGAGGCTCATCGGAATGCACTACTAAAAGTCTTGCATGCAGCTTATGTGCCAGAAGAGATCACCGTCAATCAGTTGGAAGCTGTGGTTGGAAATGTTAATGCTAGTCATGGACTAGGGTTCACCAATACTGATTTGACTACTGAAGGCCGCAATCATAACAAGGCTTTGCACATTACCATGGAATGTAAAGGTGCAGTTCTTTCCCATGTGCTGGTAGACACAGGATCATCCCTCAATGTCTTACCTAAAAAAGCCCTTGTGAAGCTAGAGTATGACGGATTGGCATTACGTCCCAGCAACCTGGTAGTAAGAGCCTTTGATGGTTCTAAGAGATCGGTTCTGGGAGAGATTGAGTTGCCCATAACGATTGGCCCACAAACTTTCAAAACGACCTTCTACGTGATGGATATACAGCCTGCCTACAGCTGTCTATTGGGTAGGCCATGGATTCACGCCGCTGGCGCCGTGACCTCAACCCTTCACCAGAAGTTAAAATTCGAGTGGGAGGGTCAAGTCGTTACTATCTGTGGAGAGGAGGATATTTTTGTTAGCCACCTGGCTACCTATAAATATATTGAGATGGATGGGGAGATCCACGAGACAATGAGTCAAGGGTTTGAGGCCTTGAACATAAATGAAACTTCTGCTGTACCTGGAACCTCAATAACGTCTTATCAACAAGCCCGGAAGGTTGTTGAAGAAGGAACTGCCCAAGGCTGGGGCAAACTGTTACCGGTGGAGAAGAAAGAGGATAGATTTGGGTTGGGTTACAAACCAACTCAACAAAATCAAGCAGAGGCTGCTAAGGAGCCCAATTTTGTTAGTGGGGGGATGCTCACCCCTGATGCTGTCAACAATTTGGAAGACGAGGATGAAAGCGACCACAACCTGGAGAGTTGGATCCGTCCAAAGATCCCGGGGAGCAGTATCTCGAACTGGTCTTCCCAGGAAATTATAAGAGTTACTCATGCAGAGTAATTATTATTTCCTGTATTTTTATAGCATGCATCAAAGTCTTGCATCTTGCCCAAGATGACAAGACTCATTTTGTAATCGGGCCATCTGTAATTTTTGTGCAACAAGATTAATCAATGAAATATCAGACATCTTTTGCAAATGAGTCTTTTTCTTTTCCGCTCACTGTTTTTCCATTTTTCTTTTTGTACAAAAATAAATGGCAGTGTTTTCAAAATGATAACTTTATTTCACTTTTCTAAACAAGATTAAAATCAAATCACTAAAATGAACAAACTGAACCCTTGCAGAGAGTGCCTTCCAGACAGCACCGACAACAACACGGCTATGACTTCGTATGACTTTGACAATCCAATCAATCAAGCTGACGAAGGGGTTGAAGAAGAGTATGAGCTTCCTGAAGAGCTAGCCAGGTTGTTGAGGCAGGAGGAAAAGGTTATCACTCCTCACCAGGAGGAGGTTGAAACGATCAATCTTGGTACAGATGAAGATGCGAAAGAAGTTAAAATCGGGGCCTGCTTACAAGACTCAGTGAAGAGACAACTGATTGACCTGCTTCAAGAATATGTGGATGTGTTTGCTTGGTCCTACCAAGATATGCCAGGGTTGGATACCGACATTGTTGTGCACAAGCTGCCTTTAAGAGAGGAATGCCCACCGGTTAAACAGAAACTGCGCCGTACTCGCCCAGACATGGCAATGAAAATCAAGGAAGAGGTACAAAAGCAATGGGACGTCGGGTTCCTTGCCGTAACTAGCTATCCACCGTGGGTTGCTAATATAGTACATGTGCCTAAGAAAGACGGCAAAGTAAGGATGTGTGTTGACTACCGGGATCTGAACAGAGCCAGCCCGAAAGATGACTTCCCTTTACCTCACATTGATGTATTGGTGGATAATACGGCTCAGTTCTCGGTATTCTCCTTCATGGACGGATTTTCAGGATACAATCAGATCAAAATGTCACCTGAAGACATGGAGAAGACAACCTTCATCACACCCTGGGGCACGTTCTGCTACAAGGTAATGCCATTTGGGCTCAAGAATGCCGGTGCGACATATCAACGGGCTATGGTAACATTATTCCACGATATGATCCATAAAGAAATCGAATGTTACGTGGATGATATGATTGCCAAGTCCCTCACTAAAGAAGATCACCTGGTGAATCTGCTAAAACTATTCAAGCATCTGAGGAAGTACCAACTGAAGTAGAACCCCAACAAATGCACATTCGGGGTGTGATCTGGTAAGCTGCTGGGATTTATTGTAAGCGAGAAAGGGATTGAAGTTGACCCTGACAAAGTCAAAGCTATTCAAGAGATGCCTGCACCGAAGACAGAAAAGGAAGTTCGAGGGTTCTTAGGACGATTGAACTACATTTCACGGTTCATATCTCACCTTACAGCAACCTGTGAACCCTTGTTCAAGCTGTTGAGAAAAGAACAGACGGTCAGGTGGAACGAAGACTGCCAGAGGGCTTTTGACAAGATCAAAGAATACTTGCAAGAACCTCCAATCCTTATGCCTCCAGTTGAAGGAAGACCTCTGATAATGTACTTGACAGTATTAGAAGAGTCAATGGGGTGTGTGCTGGGCCAGCATGACGAGTCTGGTCGAAAAGAGTATGCAATATACTACCTAAGCAAAAAGTTTACCAACTGTGAACAACGTTATTCACTGCTCGAGAAAACTTGATGTGCTTTAGCGTGGGCTGCTCGCCGACTGAGACAATATATGTTGACCCACACTACTTTATTGATCTCAAAGATGGACCCAGTTAAGTACATATTTGAGAAGCCAGCACTTACCGGACGGGTTGCAAGATGGAAAATGATCCTTACAGAGTATGACAATCAGTACACTTCTCAGAAAGCCATCAAAGGCAGTGTATTGTCTGAATATCTGGCTGAGCAACCCATTGATGATTACCAGCCTATGAGATTTGACTTCCTTGATGAAGACATCATGTTCATAAGAACAAAAGATCATGAAGAGCCTGTTCACACTGAAGGGCCTGACCCGGAGGAAGAATGGACTATGATGTTTGATGGGGTTGTTAACATGAATGGTCGTGGCATTGGTGCAGTACTCATTACACCTAAGGGGGTTCACATGCCTTTCTCGGCAAAACTCACTTTCAACTGCACTAATAACGAAGCTGAATACGAAGCTTGCATTATGGGTCTTGAGGAAGCCATTGACCTCAAGATCAAGACATTGACCGTATTCGGAGATTCAGCTCTGGTAATCAATCAAACCAATGGCAAATGGTACACCCACCAGGATCATCTGATACCTTACAGGGATTATACAAGAAGGTTATTGACTTTCTTTACAACAGTCAAGCTTGAGTATATCCCTCGGGACGAGAATCAGTTTGCAGATGCTCTGGCTACCATTTCGTCCATGATCAAAGTTCAGGCTGCCAACTTTGTACCTCAGATCTCAGTGTCCAGACTTGACAGACCAGCATATGTGTTCGCAGCAGACATTGTCAAAGATGATAAGCCTTGGTTCCATGACATTAAATGCTTCTTGGAGGATCAAACATACCCACCTGGGGCATCTTCCAATGATAAGAAGACTTTGAGAAGGCTTGCTGGTAGTTTCTTCTTGAACACTGATGGTTCCTTGTATAAAAGAAACTTTGATATGGTACTCCTCAGATGTGTTGACAAAACGGAAGCAGACTTGTTAATGCATGAAGTGCACGAAGGATCCTTTGGAACCCATGCTGGAGGACATGCAATGGCTAAGAAATTGCTACGATCTGGTTATTATTGGATCACAATGGATGCCGACTGTTGTACCTATGCCAGGAAATGCCATAAATGCCAGATTTATGCGGATAAGGTGCATGTGCCTCCCAATCCTCTGAATGTGATGTCTTCACCCTGGCCCTTTGCCATGTGGGGCATTGATATGATTGGCAAGATTGAACCGACCGCTTCAAATGGCCACAGATTCATCCTGGCCACCATTGACTATTTCACCAAGTGGGTCGAAGCAGCCTCCTATGCAAATGTTACAAGGCAGGTGGTAGCCCGGTTTCTGAAGAGAGATATCATCTGTCGATACGGAGTTCCCGAGCGAATCATTACTGATAATGGTTCCAACTTGAACAACAAAATGATGGCAGAGTTGTGCCGGGACTTCAAAATTCAACATCACAATTCTTCTCCTTACAGGCCAAAGATGAACTGCGCTGTTGAGGCAGCTAATAAGAATATTAAGAAGATTGTGCAAAAGATGGTAGTCACCTATAAAGACTGGCATGAAATGCTACCATTTGCCTTGCATGGGTACCGCACGTCAATCAGAACGTCCACTGGGGCAACACCCAATCAGCTTGTGTATGGTATGGAAGCAGTCCTACCCGTTGAAGTTGAATTACCCTCCCTACGGGTATTGATGGATGTTAAGCTGAACGAAGCAGAATGGGTCAAGTCCCGATACGAACAGCTGAGTCTGATTGAAGAGAAAAGATTGGCTGCAATCTGTCATGGGCAGTTATATCAGAAAAGAATGAAGAAAGCCTTCGATCAGAAAGTCAGGCACCGGGAGTACCAAGTAGGAGATCTTGTGCTGAAAAGAATCCTTCCTCCTCATACAGACCACAGGGGCAAGTGGACTCCAAATTATGAAGGACCATTCGTGGTGAAGAAGGTTTTCTCTGGTGGAGCACTGATGCTCAGCACTATGGATGGTGAAGACTTCCCGTCCCCTGTGAATTCGGATGCAGTTAAAAAAATACTTCGCATAAAAATGACCCGCTGGACATAAAAACAGAATGTAAGTCCAGGCAAAAATAGGGCATCCCGGCGAGTCAAAAACAGAATAAAAGACTCGGGCAAAAATAAGGGAAAATAAACAAAAAAAACGTACACCCGCTGAGTTGAAAAGCCGCATTGGACAGCTCAGGCAAAAAAGGGTATCCCGATGGATTGAAAACCCGAAAGGGCGATCCATGCAAAATAAGGGAATAAGCGAACAACTGCACTCTGAATTTGTCTGTATCATTTACAACTTGGCAAGTTTCGGAAGGATAAAGCTTCAATCAGAATCAGCCTTCTTCAGAAAGCAAGACGAGAAGAGCGTCGAAAGTCATACGAGTCATAGCAAAAGAGGAAGCTCCTTAAAGCGTCATCAACATTGCCAGCACATTTTGTTTTCTCATTTTTGTAACAATCTCCTCATTTCAGGGGATTCGTTTCTTTGACTGTATCTCGCCAATTCAAGGCACATGAATTAATAAAATCAGATTTTCAGTCATGTTTCGTTTTGAACATTTTTTATTTGCAAAAAAAAAAATGTCTGATGTCTTAATAAAAACTGATTGCATAAATACAGATGTTTATCTGCAAAAAGTCACATGCTTGCAGGAAGTATACTTACTCTCAGAAGTGTCTAAACTCCTATGACGGAATCCGGTAAGGGATACCTCGGGATCATTTGTGCATCTTTGCAGGATTGCAGGTATCCAGAATGCAACTTGGGGCATGAAAGCTTCAGCAAGATGACAAATCAACACTCAGCTTTAGCACCCAAAGTGTCTTGTCCCCAGCTGAGTTGCCACTCATCACTCATCCCCATCAGAGTTGCCAGGCATCACTTCTCCAACAGGGCGGTACCAGAGGGCGCCCATGTCCCCGGCTGAGTCAAGAATCCTCCTCAACAGAGTCTCTAGGGAGACCTTTCAAGTGATCTCTCTTTCTCCCCAGCCGAGTTGCCATTTCATCCTCAGCCAAAATACAAAAGTCAAGGAGCCCTCTCCCCACAGAGTTTCAGCCTCTATCCAGAGGAGCAGCGCATGAAGGATCACAACAGGGTGAAGAAAGCTTCTTCAAACCCCAGCTGGGTCCCTCAGTACAAGGATAGGTCTATCAAAAGCAGATATCATCTCATCAGATCTACCAACGATCTCACCCCCAGCTGGGATGTCCATTTCAAGCAGATCGGCCAAAGATCTTCGTAGCAACGGGATCCGAATCCCGGATCCGTATCTTTGCATAATCATGGCATTCGCATCATATTCACCCACAAAGCGTAGCATTCCGTTCAGTACGGAGCATTGCGGCAAAACTCAAGCATATAGCATAATCATAAGCCATGTTTTGAATCAAACACTTGTGAATAAAGACAATCCATCAATATGCAGATTCGCCCCCCAAAATCCCCAGCGGAGATTACCCAGCAAAATCAGTTGCCTCACATTCACAAACACCAGTATATACTCTCTTTGGCACCCGTCCGTGTCATGCCCCCAGCAAAAAGCCAAAGACGTTCTCTTTGCACTCACAAATACTTATATAATTTTCTTGACACCCGTCCGTGTCAGTTTCTCCAGTACAGTAACATAAACACTTTGTACATCGGGTACTTGTTTATACTATACTTCTTTTCTTGACACCCGTCCGTATCACTCTCCCCAACAGTTAAATACTCACTCACACTTATACGGATACTCGTCCATATCTTGTATATAGCCCTTATATCCCCGCAGATTCGGCACTCGTCTGTGTTCTTTGTTAACCAGTTGGTACTCGTCCGTACCATCATCTCAGAATGTGCGTCAAACGTTTGTTTCTACCTGATACTCGTCTGTATCATAGTCTTAAGGATGCTCGTCCACATCTTTAATCCATACATGTGTCAAACACCTTTGTCTTCTTGAATATAGACACTCGTCTGTGTCTACTTTTCCCCAGAAGAGTCCCTTCAGATTCAACACTCGTTCGTATTCTCTGTTAACCAGTTGGTACTCGTCTGTATCATCATCTCTGAACACGTGTCAGTATTTGTTTCTACCCGATACTCGTCCATATCGTAGTCGTAAGGATGCTCGTCCGCATCTTTAAAATCTATACACAGCGTCAAAACACTTATACCTTTTGTTTCTTGGATATAAACACTCGTCCGTGTTTACTACTCCCCAGTAGATCGCCAACAAAGCAAATTTTTATCTGACATTCGTCCTGTGTCATGATAAACCCTGAGAGCAGTCGTCCCCTGCTAGGTGGTCGTCCTCCACCTCTTGATGGTCGTCCTCCATCACGCTCATCCGATGGCCGTCCCCATCGTTGATTTTTTATCCGACATTCGTCCTGTGTCGTGATATTTAGCAGCCGTCCCCTGCTAGGTGGTCGTCCTCCACCCTTTTGATGATCGTCCTTCATCATTTATCCAATGGCCGTCCCCATTGTTGATTATTTGGTTATCTGACATTCGTCCTATGTCGAGACAAACCTTGAGAGCAGCCGTCCCCTGCTAGGTGGTCGCCCTCCACCTCTTGATGGTCGTCCTCCATCATGCTCGTCCGATGGCCGTCCCCATCGTTGACCTTTTTATCCGGCATTCGTCCTATGTCGCGATATTTTCGGCAGCCGTACCCTGCCAGGTGGTCGTCCTCCACCTTAGATGACCGTCCCTCATCTTAAACCAACAGAGCAGCCGTCCCCTGCTAGGTGATCGTCCTTCACCTTTGATGACCGTACCTCATCATCTGTTTATTTCATTTCAGTTTAGCCCGTCGTGGTCCCCATCGTGGTCCCTTTTCCTTTCAGTTTAGCCCGATGGCTGTCCCCATCGTTGATTGCTTTACTTTCTGAACTTGATGGCTGTCCCCGTCATGTTTCATTAATCCCCAGAGAATCTTGCAGCTTTGCTTGATGGCCGTCCCCATCATGATTCTTTTTGTCCCCAGCATGTCGGCCGTCCCCGTCGTTGCTTTATTTTCCGCACTTTTTCCAGCATGTCGGTCGTTCCCGTCATTGCTCTTTACCCAACAGTCGTCCTCTCCTCGACGGTCGTCCTCCGTCGCCCACACTTTACAATATACTTTATTTTCCTTTACAATCTATATCCCTTTTCTTCTTCATTTTGTGAGTGCAAATTTTGGACTGTCTTTAGGTATTCAACCACAAGTTATCTTGTTTGCCTGTTAAGCCATTGCTTACATCCTGCACAACTAACTCATGTTTGAATAGGGGCAGCTGTAAACACCCCAAATTTGCCCTCACCCATTCACACCATGGCTTGTGATCATTTCATATGCATAGACACAATCATACCATCTCATATCTCATTTTGATTCACTGCATAGCTTCAAAGTCATCTGCATCTAGGGTTTGTGATCTGAGCAATCCAGGAGCCTCTTGAACCATTCCAAAGGCCACCAATCACTTCAAAGGGGTCTATGTGTGTTCAAGTATCATATTATATCCTCTCAAAGTCAAGAATGTCAAAGAATCACAAGAACTGGGATTGGCATGGAAGCAGAGCCAGGCTTGACTGCACAGATGACCTGAAATTAGGGTTTTGGTTTCAGAGGCCATAACTCCAAATTTTTTGGTCATTCTTGTTTCTATTGGTCTCTATATGGTATAGGAAGTATGCATATCAATTTTCATGAAGAAATTCCATGGGGAAGTCATCTGATCAAGGGTTGACTTTTCAAGCAAGTCAGTGCAAAATCAGGGCATCTGAGGCCCCCAATGACCCAACCAAAGGGTGTTCTTCACCATTTTGATTGTGTATGATCTTTATTTGATCATAGAAGATGTTTGAAGTTCACAAAATTCAAGAATCTCAAGTTTTTGCAAAGTTGACTTTTTGGGCAAGTTTGACTTTTTATGAAAATGTCATTTTATGTAACTTTTTCAACCCTTACTTTTTGATTCAAAAATGCTTCAAATGGAAAAACTTTGGTCATGAAAGTTGTAGAATAGATCATTCCCTTTTCAAAAAGTACAAGAACATGACCTAATTCATTTTTGATCAAAAGTTATGGATTGTCAAAGTTGGCAAAAATCACTAAATTTCAAGTCATGCACCAAAGAGGCAAGGTTGCAAATTCATTTCTCAAGGCCAATTAAGCTACCAAATGCATTTCTAAACCTCACCACATGATCACACAAGTCCTAAAAATCAGAATGGGCCAAGAGATCACATGTTTCATGGCTTATGGACCAACTTTCTTTCATGAGAACCAAAGGCAAACCAAGTTGCAAAAGCCATCATAACCTTTCATCCACTTGCTAGCTACTTTGCTGATCAACCCTAGCCTTTTCCCTCACCATGCTGCGCAGCCCACACCCCTTGTACTTGGCTAGAACATGACCCATGCTTCTCTTACACAAAAGTTGACAATTTGCAAAAGTAGCCATACCTATCACAAAAGGGCATGTCACATCTTCTGACCAATATCAATTGTTTATACAAACAAATTGCTAGCCAAAGCACATAACCAGCAAGCCTGAAACAAGCCATAGCATCACATTCTCATTTTCACTCTCAAAAGCAAAAGCTTTCGAAACTCATCATACAAGCCACAAACACTTAAACAAACTTCATAGATCAACTCAAGTCATCATCCTGGTCAGAAAGCACCCCTCATCCTTGCCCTAAACTGCCTGAATCATAAACACGATCCTCACCTGAGCTTGAACAGAACTTGTTCAAACCTCCAAACCAGCCAACACAAACTCTTTTCAATCATCAAAGCTTCATCAGGGAGGTCCCAGGAGTGGTTTTGCACAGAAGGGAAGGTCAGAAAGTGCCAGATTGAAAAGCTTCAAACTCAGGTAGCTTCATGAACATTTTTTCCAGAAATGATTTTTAGAGTTCCTAAGTTGTTCTTCATGCTTCCCTGATCATGAATATGTTGTTGGTTTTGAAAATGGTGAAGAGATGAGAGTTTAATCTTGTTCTGAAACTTTTTGCCCTAAAACTAGTTTGATTCGATTCTCATTGTTTAGGAATGATAAATGTTGTTTGAATGGGGGTTTTGATTCGTTTTTAAGTGGGGATCATTTCTGTTTAATTAGATTTCGTTTTAGATGCGTGTAGAGAGAGTTTGGAGTTTTGGGTGATCGGAGAAGACGACCGGAACAGTGTTCCGGTCGCCTGAAAGTCATTAGGGTTGTCATTAGGGCTTAATCATTAATTAGCCAGGTTTGAATGCTGGCCCTTGGATATGGCGCCAGGTCAAACGCGCGCGCAGCAAGTTTAAATGAGGGCCTTTGGATCTGATTACTTTTCTATTTTCAGTTTAAATTCATTTTAACTTTCATATTAATTCATTTGTTTTCTATATTTTATTAAAAATAGCAAAATCATTTCAAAAATTCTGAAATTTTTTATGCAAGCTATTATTTAATTTCAGAACACAAAAATATTTTTATTTTTATTTTTTGCATTCAAAAAGTATTTTTAAATATTTTAAAGTTTATTTTTAATTAATTAATGAGAATTAATTTATTAAAAATGCTTTTAGGTATTTAAAAATCACCAAAAAATTCATGAAACATTTAAAAACATTTAGAAACATTGTCCAACCCTCAAACCAAATTTCTTTTTTGATCTTGATGCATTTTGAGAATTTTTCATGGAATTAAAATCATTTTGATGCATTATTTTGATCCAAACTTCCAAAAATCATTTCTGCCTAACCATAAAGAGTTGGACTTTGATTCTTTTTGCATTGTGTTTAGCATATCATGTAGTTTGTGAGATTAAATGGTCATGATTTGATCTTTCATTTTCCATTTGTTTGGTATTTTTCTTGTTAAGGAACCCTAAAACCCTAGATAACTTAGGAAAATCATAACTTGAATTAGGTTAAGAGTTGGAACTTCTCCTTTGGGCAGTGAGTTAGTATAGGTTTAGGGATCCTTTGAGTGCATTTTCAATTTTTTGTATTGATGTTTGCTTCTGATTTTGGTTTGTGTTTGATGCATTGATCATAAACCCTAATTTGGGCTTCCATATGCATCCATCTTGTATTTGCATTCATACCTTGACTTGCCATGACATTTTATGCATCCATGTGATTCATTTGACATCATAAGACATATTGAAAGCATGTTTGATCATTGCATCTTGCATTTCCCATGTTGTATGTCATTTGCATTTCATTACTTTTCATGTATGTTCATGGTCCTTAACTTGTTTCATTTGCATCCATAAGCTTGTATGATCATCCCCATGTGTTGTTCCATGTTTGTAGCATCTCATAGCATCATTAGCATCATGTATGTGCTTCTGGTTTTGATTTACATCATGTCATTTCATCCCATTTTACATTGTATTGCATTCCTTTCACTAACCTTTCAGGTGGTAAGTGACTTTGACAAGTGAATTTGCCTTCACTTCTCATACTTTCTTCTCATCTCTCTCTTGCATCCTTGCTACATTCTTTGCATGTGTTTGGATTGAGATTGCTCATTCTTGTTCATCTCACTTTCTTTCCTCAAGTGACTTGACTTCTTAAATGAAGCAAGTTACTTTGCTTCTCCTGATCCTTTCATCTGCTTCCTGGTGGTTCCTTTGAAGACTTCTCTTGTAAACCTCACAAACCATAGGAACAACCAAGCATGACAATGATTAGGGTTTTGATTAGTCTCCCCACTTAGTTTTACCTTTGTGTCTCTTTGAGTCTTCTCTCCTCACCTCATAATCAGGGATTAAACCCTAAAGGCTTTAAGGCTTTGTGATTAAGCTTATGCCTGCATCCTTCTCTTAGGATGGAGTGTATAACTTTAATCCTAAGTGTTAAACCCTTAATGTGTTTAAATCCTTTAATCAATTCATCTAATAATCACTAAGACATCAAGCTTGTAACTTGGGCCTTGCATTAGGGTTCTAATTCTTCCTTAATTGGTTAAGAAGGACTAACCCTAGTGTTAATGGACAAGTCCCCCTCAAGTTGTCTTACAAATCATAAAATTCACTTCATCATCATATCATTAAATAAAATCCACTTAATAAAGGCTTTGTTTTGTCATGAGTTTAATCCCTAATCATGGATTAAGTTGAGGAGTTTTCCTCAGCTTAAACACTCTCATCTATTATCCTTCTATTAGGATGGTGTAATGAGTCTGTTTAATCCTTGATTATGGCTTAACCTCATTACTCAACACTAAACACAAAACAACAAAAACATCTAAATAATCACAAGTAGGTTAATAATCTTAATCCTGCATCAAAGGTGATTAAGTGTGAGAAGCTGACTTCACACTTAAGGTATTCTCATTACCCCTAATCAGAGGGAGGATGTGATGAGTTTACTAACCCACTGGTTTAGGCTTAAGCTCATTAACTTATGACAAACTTCAAAAAGCAATAACAGACTGAAAACTCAAAAACAAACAATAATCGTCTCCTTCGGGATTCTTTCCTCATCACCTTCACTCACAAACGAGAACTTGCTTCTTCCTTCTAATGCAAGACAGTTTGCACCTGAGCCAGACAGGTCATGCACTTGAGCATAGACAAGCAAGCAGTTCACAAGTCAATTTATCTTTCAGTCTCTTTGGGTCGAACTACGGTGTTCTGACTTCCTCATTGCACGAGAGGATACATAGGCATAACTTAACAGTTATCGAACAAAAGTCTCTATATATTCCCCCTCTTTTCAGTTTCATTCTTTTAAGCCTCATGATCTTGAGCATCTTATTCTTGTTCTCACACTGACACTGTATATATCACACTTTGCACTCCTTTTACACTGACACCTGTACATCCTTTTCCAGCTCTTTTATACACAAATTGCACTGACATTACCCCTTTAAAACACAAATCTTCTAAGCGTGGATCCCGTCGAGTACGGCGGACAATCTGGGTGCTAATACCTTCCCAGGTTGTAACCAACCCCCTTTCTCAGTCTCTCTGGTTCGCAACCGTCTTATCCGTATCTTTCTTGGTCTATGCAGCATTGCCTTTCCTCCGGGATAAAAATGCCTAGCTGGCGACTCTTTTCATCTCCAGTGAGTTCACTGCTGTGTGTCCTCATTGTCCCTCTCGTCGACCGTTCGCGTCTGTACCTTTATCTGGGCCATTCCCATTTATCGGGAGCGACAATTGCCTTGTGGGAGAGCTCAGGCTATGTTCTTATGTCAAATGGCTTGTGTTTGGTCCATGTATCAAGATGTGATAGGCCTGTGGAGTTGGTGTGGGCTATGCTGATTGGTATGGCTTGTTTTGCAAAAAGTCAAGGCTATGTGTCCTTTGAGGTATGGGCTGTTTCAGGCCTAGGACAAAGACATGTCTGCTGCAGCTTGATTCAAGGAGTGTCATGAAATCAGATTTTGTGAGCTGTGGCAAGTGGATGAGAAGCTTTGGATCATTTTGCAAATTCATGGAGTTTTGGCCCCTTTTGGATTTCTTAATGATCAAGGCATGAAAATGAGTGATTCTTTGGGCCATTCTGAGTTTTAGGTCATGTGTTGTGTTTATGTAATGCTTAGAAGTCATTTTGAAGTCATAGAAATGCTTGGCATGAGAATTTGCAAGTTTCCCTCTTTGGTGCATAAGTGAATTTTATGTGATTTTTCCCAACTTTGACAAGCCATAACTTTTGTTCTAAAATGAATTAGGTCAAGTTCTTGTACTTTTTGAAAATGGGAGGATCCAATCTACAACTTTCATGACCAAAGATTTTTCATTTGAAGCATTTTTGGATCAAAAAGAGGAGGTTGAAAAACTTTCCCAAAATGGCAAGTTTACATTACAAGTCACTTTCCCAAAATGGAAACTTTGCAAATGGCTTGAAATTCTTCAATTTTGTGAACTTCTTACATCTTCTAAGATCAAATAAAAATCACACACATCCAAAATGATGGAGAAAACCCTTTGGTTGTGTGATTAGGGGCCTCAGATGCCCTGATTTTGCACTGACTTGCACAAGAAGTCATCCATTGATCAGATGCCTTCCCCATTGAATTTCTTCATGAAAATTGGTATGCATGATCCTCACATCATATAGAGACCAATAGAAACAGGAATGACCAAAAAATTTGGAGTTATGGCCTCTGAAACCAAAACCCCACTTTTAGGTCATCTGTGCAGTTAAACCTGGCTCTGCTTCCATGCCTTTCTCAGTTCTAGTGATTCTTTGACTTCCTTGACCTTGGGAGGATATAATGTGATGCTTGAACATACATGGACCCTCTTGAGATGATTTAAGACCTTTGGAGTGGCTCAAATGGCTCTTGGATTGCTCAGATCACAAACCCTAGATGCAGATGACTTAGAACTAATGTAGTGAAGCAAAAATGCAATATGAGATGATATGATTGAAATTATGCAAATGAAAAGAATCACAAGCCATGGTGAAATGAGTGAGGGCAAATTTAGGGTGTTTATAGCTGCCCCTATTCAAACATGAGTTAGCTGTGCAGGATATAAGCAACGGCTTAACAGGCAAACAAGATAACTTGTGGTTGAATACCAAAGACAGTCCAAAATTTGCACTCACTGAAATAAAGAAGAAAAGGGATATAGATTGTAAAAGGAAATAAAGTATGATCATAAAGTGCGGGCGACGGAGGACGACCGCCGAGCAGGGGACGACTGCTGGGAAAAAGCGACGACGGGGACAACCGACATGCTGGGGAAACAAAGGTATCATGATGGGGACGACCATCAAGTAAAGAAACAAGACTCTCTGGGGATTAAAGGTAAATGATGGGGACGACCATCGGGTTGAAGAAATAAATGATGAGGAACGGTCATTAGAGGTGAAGGACGATCACCTAGCAGGGGACGGCTGCTCTGTCGGGGATAAGGATGAGGGGCAGTCATCCAAGGTGAAGGACGATCACCTGGCAGGGTACGGCTGCCGAAAATATCGCGACATAGGACGAATGCCGGATAGAGAAGGTCGACGATGGGGACGGCCATCGGATAGGCATGATGAAGGACGATCATCAAGAGGTGAAGGACGATCACCTAGCAGGGTACGGCTGCTCTCGGGGTTTATCATGACATAGGACGAATGTCAGATAACAAGTGTAAACACCCCAAATTTGCCCTCACCCATTCACACCATGGCTTTTGATCATTCCATATGCATAAACACAATCATATCATCTCATGTCACATTTTTGATCCATTGCATTGGTTCTAAATCATCTGCATCTAGGGTTTGTGATCTGAGCAACCCCAGAGCTTCTTGAGCCACTCCAAAGGCCATCAATCACTTCAAAGGGATCCATGTGTGTTCTTATATCATATTACATCCTCTCAAAGTAAAAAATGCCAAAGAATCACAAGAACTGGGATTGGTATGGAAGCAGAGCCAAGTTTGACTGCACAGTTGACCTAAAATTAGGGTTTTGGTTTCAGAGGCCATAACTCCAAATTTTTTGGTCATTCTTGTTTCTATTGGTCTCTATATGGTATAGGGAGTATGCATATCAATTTTCATGAAGAAATTCCATGGGGAAGTCACCTGATCAAGAGTTGACTTTCTGGACAAGTCAGTGCAAAATCAGGGCATCTGAGGCCCCCAATGACCCAACCAAGGGGTGATCTTCATCATTTTGAGTGTATATGATCTTTATTTGATCATGGAAGAAGGTTGAAGTTCACAAAATTCAAGAATTACAAGTTTTTGCAAAGTTGACTTTTTAGGGCATGGTTGACTTTTAAGGAATATGTCATTTTATGCCACTTTTCAAGCCTTACTTTTTGATCCAAAAATGCTTCAAATGGAAAAACTTTGGTCATGAAAGTTGTAGATTAGATCTTTCCCTTTTCAAAAAGTACAAGAACATGACCTAATTCATCTTGGATCAAAAGTTATGGTGTGTTAAAGTTGGCAAAAATCACTAATTTTCAAGTTATGCACTAAAAGGAAAACTTGCAATTTCATGAACCAAGCATTCTAGTGACTTCAAATTGACTTCAAAGCTTCATCACATGATCATATGTGACCCCAAAAACAGAATTGGCCTAAGGAATTTTGCATTGCTTGCCTTGATTTTCAAAGTTCCATGAAGCATTTTTCATGAGTATGCAAAAGGGGATTCTTGGCAAAACCATTCTTCAAGGAATTATGTGATCTCTAGTTGACTTTTAAACATTGCCATGACTAAAAGAAGTGCTATGCTACAAAATTCAGCAAGGAATGCTTCATGTACTTAGCACAAAAACATGAGAGAACACAAGTTGTCAAGTTGCAAAATCACTCTCAATTCATGATCCATATGCAGCAGCCTCTCATGAACCATCCAAGGGTCATCCTCAAACTCAGCTGAACTCAAAGCAGCCCTAAGATAGCTTCTGTCCTGGCCCATGCTGGAAGTACACCAACTATTGACTTTTTGGCCAATTGCTCCATACCATTCCCACAGTACATGTCAAGTTTTCTGACTCATTCCAATAGTTTAGGACTTGTATATGAATCATAAAACAAGCCACACACAAGCTTAGAAGATACACACAATCAGATTTCACAAAACTAGCAAAATTCTTCCCTTCTTCGATTCTCTCAAACCAGCCATAAAACTTCAATTTTTTCTTCACCAACAAGTCAGACATCATCCATAGAACAAAAATCAACCATTAATAGAGCCTGAAACATCACATACACAGACCTCAAATTCTGCTACACCAGAACAGAAACCTTCAAATTAGCCACCATCAAAGCTTTCTAAGCATCCCACTAGCTTCAGAAGGGCCAAGGGAGTTCATCTGCATAGGTGGGAGGTTCTGGAAGCTCACTATTGAAGTTTTCCAGCTCAGGTATGGCCAAGAACACTTTCTCATAAAGCTTTGATTTTTTGTTATAAACTGAAAGTGCATGCTTTAAGGATCATTGTGATATGTTTAGAATCGAAAATGGTGAAAAAATGAGTATTTTATGAGTGTCTGAAAGTTTGGCCCCATTTTTGTTTTGTTTCGATTCAGCCTGTTCTTGCTAGATAAATGATGATTGATTGTTGATTTGAGTTGCTAGAAGTGTGAGGATTGTTTCTGGGCGTTTAATTTGACTTGGGGTAGCCTAGATAAGAAGCTAGGGTTTTGACATGGCCGGAGAAGACGACCGGAGCTCATCTCCGGTCGCCTGAATGTAATTAGGGTTAAGCCTGGTTAATTAAGCAACTTTAAATCTTGTCCCTTGGATGCTGCTTCCCACGCGCTTGTGGACGGCCTGGATGGGTCATTAAACCCTAATCTTGTTTAATTAAATTAATCAGAATTAATTAAGTTCACATGGAAGCTCAGCCATCAGATCACGCGCGTGTTTGAACTTTGAATCTGGGCCTTGGATTGTGCATACCCCCAGTCTTGTTGACTTGCACGCAGGGCCTTTGGATCACTCAACTCTTAATCACAGCCACTCATACTGCATACTTCATATTTTATTTTCATTTTTCTTTCATTTAATTTATACAATTTATTAAAAATAGCAAAAATGTTTTAAAAATTATGAAACTTTTTGTCAAGAGTTTCATTAATTTTTAGAACACAAAAATATTTTTAATTTTATTTTTAGCATTAAAAAAGTATTTTTAAATATTTAAAAGTTTATTTTTAATTGAATTAATGGAAATTAATTTATTAAAAATACTTTTAGGTATTTAAAAATCACCAAAAAATTCATGAAATGTTTTAAGACATTTAGAAACATTGTCCAACCTTCAAACCAAATTTATTTTTTGATCTTGATGCATTTTGAGAATTTTTCATTGATTTAAAATCATTTTTATGCATTAATTTGATCCAAAGTTCCAAAAATCATTTCTGCCTATCCATGAGGAGTTGGACATTGATTCTTTTTGCATTGCATTGTGTTTAGCATGTAGTTTATGAGATTAAATGGCCATGATTTGATCTTTCATTTTCAATTTGTTTGATAATTTTCTTGTTTAGGAACCCTAAAACCCTAGAAATCTTAAGAAAACCATAACTTGAAATTGGTTAAGAGTTGAGACCTCTCCTTTGGGCATTGGGTTAGTATAGGATTAGGGGTCCTTTGAGTGGCATTTTCAATTTTTTATCTTAGGGTTTGCTTCTGATTTTGATTTTTGTTTGATGTATTGTTCATAAACCCTAATTTGGGTTCCCATATGCATCCATCTTGCATTCTCTTGCATAACATGACTTGCCATGACATTTCAAGCATCCATTTGATTCATTTGACATCATAAGACATATTGAAAGCATGTTTGATCATTGCATCATGTATTTGCCATGTTGCATGCCATGTGCACTTCATAACTTTTCATGTATGTTCATGGTTCCTAACTTGCTTCATTTGCATTCATGAACTTGTATGATCATTTCCATGTGCTGCCTCATGTTTGTAGCATCTCATAACATCATTGGAATCATGTAAATGCTTCTTGTTTTGTTTCTCATCATGTCATCTCATCCCATTTTGCATTGCATTGTATTTCTTTTCTAACCTTTCAGGTGGTAAGTGACTTTGAGAAGTGAATTTGCCTTCACTTCTCATAACTTTCTTCTCATTTCTTTCTTGCATCCATGCTGCATTTTATCTTGTGTTTGAGTTTGAGCTTGCTCATTTTTCTTCCTCCCACTTTCTTTCTTCAAGTGACTTGACTTCTTGAATGAAGCAAGTTGCTTTGCTTCTTTTGATCCTTTCATCTGCTTCCTGGTGGTTCCATTGAAGATTTCTTTCTAAAGACCTCACAAACCTTAGGAACAACCAAGCATGACAATGATTAGGGTTTTGATTAGTCTCCCCTCTTAGTTTTACCTTTGTGTCTCTTTGTGTCTTCTCTTCTCATCTCATAATCAGAGACTAAACCCTAAAGGCTTTAAGGCTTTGTGATTAAGTTTATGCCTGCATCCTTCTCTTAGGATGGAGTGTATAACTTTAATCCTAAGTGTTAAACCCTTAATGTGTTTAAAATCTCTTAATCAATTCACTTAATAAGTATCAAGACATCACACTTGTAACTTGGGCCTTGCATTAGGGTTCTAATTCTTCCTTAATTGGTTAAGAAGGACTAACCCTAGTGTTAATGGACAGGTCCCCCTCAAGTTGTCTTACAAATCATAAAATCCACTTCATCATCATACCATTAAATAAAATCCACTTAATCAAAGGCTTGTTTTGTCATGAGTTTAATCCCTAATCATGGATTAAGTTGAGGGGCCTTCCTCAGCTTAAACATTCTCATCTATTATCCTTCTATTAGGATGGTGTAATGAGTCTGTTTAATCCCTGATTATGGCTTAATCTCATTACTTAACACTAAACAAAAACCACAAAAACATCTAAATAATCACAAGTAGGTTAATGATCTTAATCCTACACCGAAGGTGATTAAGTGTGAGAATCTGACTTCACACTTAAGGTACTCTCATTACCCCTAAACAGAGGGAGGATGTGATGAGTTTGCTAATCCATCGGTTTAGACTTAAGCTCATTAATTTATGACAAATTTTCAAAAGCAATAAAAGACTGAAAACTCAAAAACAAACAATAATCGTCTCCTTCGGGATTCTTTTCTCATCATCTTCACTCATAAACGAGAACTTGCTTCTTCCGTCTAATGCAAGACAGTTTGCACCTGAGCCAGACAGGTCATACACTTGAGCATCGACAAGCAAGCAGTTCAAGAGTCAACTCATCTTTCAGTCTCTTTGGGTCGAACTACGGTGTTCTGACTTCCTCATTGCACGAGAGGATACGTAGGCATAACTTAACAGTTATCGAACAAAAGTCTCTGTATATATTCCCCTTCTTTCAGCATCATTCTTTTAACCTCATGATTTCGAGTATCTTATTCCTATTTCTTTTGCACTGACACTGTATATATCACACTTCACATTTCTTTTACACTGACACCTGTACATCCTTTTCCAGCTCTTTGATACACAAATTGCACCGACACTACCCCTTTAAAACACAAATCTTTTAAGCGTGGATCCCGTCGAGTACGGCGGACAATCTGGGTGCTAATACCTTCCCAGGTTGTAACCAACCCCCTTTCTCAGTCTCTCTGGTTCGCAACCGTCTTATCCATCTCTTTCTAGGTTTATGCAGCATTACCTTTCCTCCGGGATAAAAATGCCTAGCTGGCGACTCTATTCATCTCCAGTGAGTTCACGGCTGTGTGTTCTCATTGTCCCTCTCGCCGACCGTTCGCGTCTGTACCCTATCTGACTTGGCTTCATTTAGTGGGAGCGGCAACAAGATCAACGATGGGTACGGCCATCGAATAAAAATGATGAAGGACGATCATCAAGAGGTGAAGGACGATCACCTAGCAGGGGGCGGCTGCTAAAAATATCACGACATAGGACGAATGTCGGATAGGAAGGGGTTCTAATGAATAGAGACTCCGCTGGGGATGATGAAGGACGATCATCAAAAGGTAAAGGACGATCACCTGGCAGGGTACGGCTGCCGAAAGTATCATGACATAGGACGAATGTCAGATAGAAAGGAAATAGTTTATCAAGATTTGTCGGGAATTCTTCTGGGGAACGGTAGACACAGACGAGTGTCTAATTTCAAGAAAGCAAAGTCAAAAGTGTCTGACATGGTGTATAGATTAAAGATGCGGACGAGCATCCTTAAGACTATGATACAGACGAGCATCCTTAAGACTATGATACGAACGAGTATCAGTAGAAACAAACGCTTGACGCATGTTCAGAAATGATGATACGGACGAGTACCAACTAGTTAACAAAGAACACGGACGAGTATCTGTATGAGCAAAAAGTGATGAGTGAGACATAGACTAGTGTCCAACTTGTTGTTGTGAGCACGACACGGACGGGTGTCGGAAGAAGTGTATTATAAACAAGTATTTCGTTTACAAAGTGTTTAGGCAACTATGTCGGGGAAGGTGACACGGACGGGTGTCAGGGAAGTGTACACATATGTACCTGTCTGTAGAGAACGTTCAGGCGACTTTTACTGGGGAATGATGACACGGACGAGCATGTATCTGTATTTGTGAGTGCAGAGAGGAAGCTTTGGCTTTCCGTTGGGAGATTTGAGGGGTATTGTGTATATTGTTGATGGAATGTCAGTATTTACAAGTGTTTTATTCAGAACATGGCTTATGATTATGCAATATGTTTGATTTTTGCTGTAATGCTCCGTTTTAGACGGAATGCTACGCTCTGGGGGAAAATATGATGCAAATGCTATGATTATGCAAAGGCACCGATCCGGGATTTGGATCCCGTTGCGGTGACGATCTCTAGCTGATCTGCTTGAAGTGATATCCCAGCTGGGGATGAGATCATTGGTAGATCTGATATATGACTCTGTATGGGGGAATAGGTCACTGATAGACCCATCCTTGGTGATGAGGTACCCAGCTGGGGTCCGTAGATGCTTTCGTCACTTTGTTGTGAGGTCTTCAAGCATTGCTCTTCTGGATAGAGCCTGGGACTCTGTGGGGAGATGGTTCTCTTCCTGACACTTGGCTGAGGAGGAATGATGACTGGCAACTCAGCTGGGGATAAAGCACCTCCGGTGCTATTTGGAAGATGAGCTAGGTAAATAATAATTTGACAGTTTGCTGGGGAGAAGCTCGCATGCCCCATGTCTTACTTTGAATACCTGTAACCCTGTTAAGACAAAAAGCGCACAAATTCCTCGAGGTATCCCTTATTGGATTCCGTCATAGGAGTTTAGACACTCCCGGGAGCAAATATATTTCCTGCAAGCATGTAATTTAGAAAAAAATGCATCTGTACTTATGCAATCAATATTATGAGGACATCGGACATTTTTGCAAACGAAAATAAAATGTACGAGACAAAGTGTAACAGAAAATCTGGTTTTATTAATTCATGTGCCCCTGAATGGGCCAATACAGTCAAAGAAACAAATCTCCTGAAATGAGGAGATTGTTACAAATTGAGAAACAAAAAGATGTTGGCAATGTTGATGACGCTTCGAGGAGCTTCCCTTTTGCTATGACTCGTATGACATTGACGTCCTTCTCATCCTGCTTTTTGAAGAAGGCTGATTCTGACCGAAGCTTGAACCTTTCGGAGCTTACCACGCTGTAAGTGATACAGACGAATTCAGAATGCAGTTGTTCGCTTATTCCCTTATTTTTGTGTGGATCGCCCTTTCGGGTTTTCAATCCACCGGGATACCCATTTTTGCCTGAGTTGTCCAATGAGGCTCTTCAACTCAGCGGGTGTGCATCTTTTTATTTATTTTCCCTTATTTTTGCCCGAGTCTTTTATTCTGTTTTTGACTCGCCGGGATGCCCTATTTTTGCCTGGACTTACATTCTGTTTTTATGTCCAGCGGGTCATTTTATGCGAAGTATTTTTTAACTGCATCTGAATTCACAGGGGACAGGAAGTCTTCACCATCCATAGTACTGAGCATCAGTGCTCCACCAGAGAAAACTTTCTTTACTATGAACGGACCATCATAATTCGGAGTCCACTTGCCCCTGTGGTCTGTATGAGGAGGGAGGAGTCTTTTCAGCACAAGATCTCCCATTTGGTATTCTCGAAGCCTGAATTTCTGACCGAAGGCTCTCTTCATTCTTTTTTGATACAACTGCCCATGACAGATTGCAGCTAATCTTTTCTCTTCAATCAGATTCAGTTGTTCGTATCGGGATCGGACCCATTCTGCTTCGTTCAGCTTAACATCCATTAGTACTCGCAAGGAGGGTAATTCAACTTCAACAGGTAGGACTGCCTCCATACCATAAACAAGCTGATACGGCGTTGCCCTAGTGGATGTTCTGATTGACGTTCGGTACCCATGTAAAGCAAATGGTAGCATTTCATGCCAGTCTTTGTAGGTAACCACCATCTTCTGCACAATCTTCTTGATATTCTTGTTAGCTGCCTCTACAACGCCATTCATCTTTGGCCTGTAAGGAGAAGAATTGTGGTGTTGGATCTTGAAGTCCCGGCACAGTTCTGCCATCATTTTATTGTTCAAGTTGGAACCATTATCAGTAATGATTCGCTTGGGCACTCCATACCGACAGATGATGTCTCTCTTTAGAAATCGGGCTACCACTTGCCTGGTGACATTTGCATAAGAAGCTGCTTCAACCCACTTGGTAAAATAGTCAATGGCTACCAAGATGAATCTGTGGCCATTCGAAGCGGTCGGTTCAATCTTGCCAATCATATCAATGCCCCACATGGCAAAGGGCCAGGGTGAAGACATCACATTCAAAGGATTGGGAGGCACATGCACTTTATCCGCATAAATCTGGCATTTATGGCATTTTCTGGCATGGGCACAACAGTCTGCATCCATTGTGATCCAGTAATAGCCTGATCTTAGCAACTTTTTAGCCATTGCATGCCCTCCCGCATGGGTACCAAAAGATCCTTCGTGCACCTCGTGCATCAACAAATCTGCTTCTGCCCTATCAACACATCTAAGAAGTACCATATCAAAGTTTCTCTTATACAGGGAACCATCAATATTCAGGAAGAAACTACCAGCCAACCTTCTTAAAGTCTTCTTATCATTGGAAGATGCCCCAGGTGGGTATGTTTGATCCTCCAAGAAGCACTTAATGTCATGGAACCAAGGCTTATCATCTTTAACAACATCTGCTGAGAACACGTATGCTGGCCTGTCAAGTCTGGATACTGAAATTTGTGGCACAAAGTTGGCAGCTTGAACTTTGATCATGGATGAAATGGTAGCCAGAGCATCTGCAAACTGATTTTCATCCCGAGGGATATACTCAAGCTTGACTGTTGTGAAGAAAGTCAACAACCTCCTTGTATAATCCCGATAAGGTATCAGATGATCTTGGTGGGTGTACCATTTGCCGTTGGTTTGATTAATTACCAGAGCTGAATCTCCAAACACAGTCAAAGTCTTGATCCTGAGGTCAATGGCTTCCTCAAGACCCATAATACAAGCTTCGTATTTGGCTTCGTTGTTAGTGCAGTTAAAGGTGAGTTTTGCCGAGAAAGGCATGTGAACTCCCTTAGGTGTAATGAGTACTGCACCAACACCACGACCATTCATATTAACATCCCCATCAAACATCATGGTCCATTCATCCTCCGGGTCAGGCCCTTCAGTGTGAACAGGCTCTTCATGATCTTTTGCTTTTATGAACATGATGTCTTCATCAGGGAAGTCAAATCTCATAGGCTGGTAATCATCAATGGGTTGCTCAGCAAGATAATCAGACAATACACTGCCTTTGATGGCCTTTTGGGAGGTGTACTGAATATCATACTCTGTGAGGATCATTTGCCATCTTGTAACCCATCCGGTAAGTGCTGGCTTCTCAAAAATGTACTTAACTGGGTCCATCTTGGATATCAACAAGGTAGTGTGGGTCAACATATACTGTCACAGTCGGCGAGAAGCCCACGCTAAAGCACATCAAGTTTTCTCGAGCAGTGAATAATGTTGTTCACAGTCGGTAAACTTTTTGCTTAGGTAGTATATTCCATACTCTTTTCGACCAGACTCGTCATGCTGGCCCAGCACACAACCCATTGACTCTTCTAATACTGTCAAGTACATGATTAGAGGTCTTCCTTCAACTGGAGGCATAAGGATCGGAGGCTTTTGTAAATATTCCTTGATTTTGTCAAAAGCCCTCCGGCAGTCTTCGTTCCACCTGACCGTTTGTTCTTTTCTTAACAGCTTGAACAAGGGCTCACAGGTTGCCGTAAGGTGAGATATGAACCGTGAAATGTAATTCAATCTACCTAGAAACCCCCGAACTTCTTTTTCAGTCTTTGGTGCAGGCATTTCTTGAATGGCTTTTACTTTGTCAGGGTCAACTTCAATTCCCTTTTCACTCACAATAAATCCCAACAACTTACCGGATCGCACCCCGAATGTGCATTTGTTGGGGTTTAACTTCAATTGGTACTTCCTCAGACGCTTGAATAGCTTCAACAGATTCACCAGGTGGTCTTCTTCTATGAGGGACTTGGCAATCATGTCATCCACATAACATTCAATTTCTTTGTGGATCATATCATGGAATAATGTTACCATAGCCCGTTGATAAGTGGAACCCGCATTCTTCAATCCGAATGGCATCACCTTATAATAGAATGTGCCCCAGGGTGTGATGAAAGTTGTCTTATCCATGTCTTCAGGTGACATTTTGATCTGATTGTATCCTGAAAATCCGTCCATGAAGGAGAACACCGAGAACTGAGCCGTATTATCAACCAATACATCAATGTGAGGTAAAGGGAAGTCATCTTTCGGGCTGGCTCTGTTCAGGTCCCGGTAATCCACACACATTCTCACCTTGCCATCTTTCTTAGGCACAGGTACAATATTAGCAACCCATGGCGGGTAACTAGTAACAGAAAGGAAACCAGCTTCCCACTGCTTTTGTATCTCTTCTTTTATCTTCATTGCCATATCTGGGCGAGTACGGCGCAACTTCTGTTTTACTAGTGGCCAGTCTTCTTTCAGAGGTAGCTTGTGCATGACAATTTCGGTGTCCAACCCTGGCATGTCCTGATAAGACCAAGCAAAAACATCCACATATTCCCGAAGCATGTCAATCAGTTGCTCTTTCACTGAATCTTGTAAGCAGACCCCGATCTTGACTTCTTTCAAGTCTTCTTCTGTACCAAGATTAACCGTCTCAACCTCCTCCTGATGAGGAGTGATAACCTTCTCCTCTTGCCTTAACAACCTGGCTAGCTCTTCAGATAGCTCATAATCTTCTTCAACCCCTTCATTAGCTTGATTAATTGGATTGTCAAAGGCATACGAAGTCATAGCAGTGTTGTTGTCGGTGCAGTCTGGAGGGCACTTTCTGCAAGGGTTTAGATTGGTTTATTTTAGTGATCAGTTTTATCTTATTTAGAAAAAAAAAGTGAAAATGAAGTTATTTATTTTGAAAAAACATTGCCATTTTATTTTTGTACAAAAAGTGAAAAATGAAAAACAGTGAGCGGAAAAGAAAAGACTCATTTGCAAAAGATGTCCTGATATTCATTAATTGATCTTTGCACAAAATACAAGATGGCCCGATTACAAAATGAGTCCTGAAATCTTGGGCAAGATGCAGGACTTGATGCATGCTTAAAAATACAGGAAATAATAATTACTCTGCAGGAGTAACCCTTATAATTTCCTGGGAAGACCAGCTTGAGACATGGCTCCCCGGGGTCCTTGGACATATCCAGCTTTCTAGGTTGCGCTCGTCTTCTGACTCATCTTCCAAGCTATTCACAGCATCCGAGGTGAGCATTCCCCCACTAACAAACTTGGGCTCCTTTGCAGCCTCTGATTGATCTTGTCAAGTTGGTCTGTAACCCAACCCGAATCGGCCTTCCTTCTTCTCCATGGGCAGCAGCTTGCCCCAGCCTTGGGTGGTACCTTCTTCAACAACCTTCCGGGCTTGCTGATATGATGTGATGGAGGTCCCAAGTACAGCAGATGTTTCATTAATGTTAAGGGCCTCAAACCCTTGGCTCATGGTTTCATGGATCTCCCCATCCATTTCAATGTATTTGAAGGTAGCCAGCTGGCTAACAAAAATATCCTCCTCCCCACAAATAGTAATGACTTGGCCTTCCCACTCGAATTTTAACTTCTGGTGAAGGGTTGACGTCACGGCGCCGGCGGCTTGTATCCATGGTCTACCCAATAGACAGCTATAGGCAGGCTGTATATCCATCACAAAGAAGGTCGTTTTGAAAACCTGTGGGCCAATCATTATAGGCAACTCTATCTCTCCCAGAACTGATCTTTTAGAGCCATCAAAAGCTCTCACTACCAAGTTACTTGGGCGTAGTGCCAATCCATCATACTCCAGCTTCACAAGGGCTTTCTTAGGCAGGACATTGAGGGATGACCCTGTGTCCACCAATACATGAGAAAGAACTGCACCCTTACACTCCAAGGTAATGTGGAAAGCCTTTTTGTGGTTGTGACCTTCCGTTGTCAAATCAGTGTTGGTAAATCCTAGTCCATTACTAGCGTTAACATTCCCAACCACGGCCTCTAACTGATTGACGGTAATCTCCTCCGGCACATAAGCTGCGTGCAGGACCTTCAATAGTGCGTTCCGATGAGCCTCGGAGCACATTAGCAATGATAATATGGAGATCTTGGAAGGTGTTTGGTGAAGCTGGTCTACCACCTTATAGTCACTTTTCTTTATGATTCTCATGAATTCATCAACCTCTTGGTCAAAAGGAGTCTTCAAAGCTTCTTTGACAACTTGCTCTTCTTGCACCATGTTCTTCCCTTTTTCCTTAGCAGCAGCTTCTGCTTCGGCAATGGGTTTTGGAATTTGCGAGGCAAAGTGACGTCCGCTTCTAGTGAACCCTCCGCCTCCCCCCACATTGTCAATCTGAGGTGAAGAAGTTGATGATTCTAGAGTGATTTTCTGCCCCTCGCAGTATAGATCTGAGCCATAATGCCAAGGGATGGCATTATTGCTTTCGTAAGAAACTGGCCCAGGCACCGTGATAGTGACCGGACTGATAGCAGCTGCAGAAGGGACCACAATGGTGTGTGGATCATAGTATATGGTAACTGGTTCTCTGACAGGAGTAGCATTTTGTGAGTTGTTGGCAGGAACATTCGCAGGGTCATAATATATAGTAACTGTTGAGACGCTTTCATCAATTGTTGCTGATGTTGTAGAATACATTATTGACTGGATGGGTGTTGAAGTTGTAGCAGGGATGGTGACTGAACTTGTATCCGTTGAAGTGATTGATTGAGCAGTTGTTGGAGTTGTAGTAGAATCCGTTGGTACAATGGTTGCTGACGTTGTAGGAGTATCTGCGATTGCTGGTGAAGGAGTTGCTGGGTTTGTAGGCGCCGTTGTCGTAATCTGAAGGATACCATCCTTAATAAGACCATTTATGTCGTCTCTCAGCCTTTCGCACCCATTAACTACAATATTGCAATAACCGCAGCCGAGCTCACACCCAGGGAACACTTGGCATTCTAAGAGCTGGGCTTTGATTTCAACCAAAGGCATTCAAATCTGTGCAACACTGGTAATTAAGGTGGATGGTTTGCCTTCCTCAATAACATTAATCCTAGGCTCGTTGTGACTAGGCATGGGATTTCTTGTGACATTTGGAGGAGGTGCAAAGTTGAGAGCTTTTGAGTCCACCAGGTCTTGGACTTTCATCTGTAAGGCCCTACACTTCTCAGCATTATGCCCCGGTGCATTTTAGTGGAATGCACACCTGGCATTGGCATCATAGTTCTTCGGGAGATTGAGGGGATCTGGAGGTGCCAATGTCCTTAACTCAACTAGGTTGAGCTTCAGGAGTTGTGGCAAGAGTGCAACATACGGCATTGGGATTGGGTCAATCACTCTATTTGCCTATGATGGTCTTTGTTGGAAAGGACGCTGTTGTTGGTTGTTGTTGCTATTGTTGTAGGTTCTCTGTTGCGGATACTGAACTTGTTGTTGATACTGTGGTTGTTGTTGTTGAGGATATGTTGATTGTTGAGGAATCGGAGCTGGAATAGTAACTGCTGCTACTGACCGGTGCACATACTGAGGCCTGCCCCTGCTTGCATGAATGGAGTTTGTTTCACCGGCTCTTCGGGGTCCCACAAAAGGCTTTCTGGGATTACTGGATGAACTTGCACCACTGTCAGAAATTTTGCCCATCTTTAAAAGGCTTTCAATCCTTTCACCAACTATGACCACATCAGCAAAACTGGTAGAGGAGAAGGCAGCCAATGTATCAATATAGGTCCCTTGCAATGTATTCATGAACATGTCAGCCATTTCCCTTTTTGACATGGGTGGTTGGACAGCAGCAGCAAGCTGTCTCCACCTTTGGGCATATTCCCTGAAGCTTTCTCTGGAAGATTGAGACATTCCCATCAGAAGGGTCCTATTAGGAGCCATGTCCAGATTGTATTGATATTGACGGATAAAAGCCTCAGCCAAATCCTTCCAGCATCTTATGGTGGCTCTAGACAAGTGTGAATACCACTCTCTTGAAGCCCCAGTCAGACTGTCTTCAAAGTAGAACATCCATAGCTTCTCATCCATAGTATAAGCTTTAAGTCTTCCCAGGAAAGATTGCAAGTGAGTTCGTGGGCAGGAGATACCATTGTACTTTTCAAAGCATGGGGGTTTAAATTTGTGGGGAATTCTCACCCCATCCACCAGTCCCATATCCATCACATCGAAGCCCAAAGAATTCTGAGACTCTAAAGACCTTAACTTCTCAGCAATTTCGTCCAATCTCCGGTCATATACTTCATCTCCAGCCCCCATAACAGTAAACTGCTCTTCTTGGGGATCCTCTTGCAAGATTCTCCCCCCAGCAGTATTACCTTGCACATTTCTCGGGATATTAACTTCTGGATCCAGATGAGGTCCAAATACTGGTGGGTTAATACGAGGTTGGCCCCGCTCATTGTTACTAGTTCCTCCTGTCCCAAGATGAGGCTCTTCAGGAGTTTGTCTTTCCACCAGTTCTCTTAACCTTTCTTGACTCTGGGCCAAGCCAGTCATCACAGCCATGAATTGAGACATCTGATTTCTCATCTCTACTCTCTCATTAGCCATCTGATTTCTGACCTCAGCCAGATCCTGCTGTACTTGTTCCATTTGAATACCGGGAAGGTTGTTGCGGGTCGGGTACCGGTGCGCGCGGTTGACAGGGAACACTCGGCGACAAGCAATGTTTCCTGAGATCATAACAAAGTTAGAAACAATGATAATAAAACCTACAAAACAAAACAAAAGTTAGTATGCAATGCAGTATGCTTATTTGTTTTCCAAGGTATCCGGTTTGGTTCTTGGTTTTGACCTTTCCAGACCTCGAGGGAGATGCTTGATGTTGTTGAGAAAAGAAATCCAATGAAAACAAACTGAAATATATTACAAGTGGTGAACAATACATAGTCTGTTTTACAACACATGCCCATGGAGGGTCAAAATACATCAAAAAGAAAAAAGTACCTCAAATGAAAACAACAACAAACAAAGAGTCAGACATCCAGTCCAAACTCATCCTCTCTGACTTCCTTCAGGAGTGCCTCAGTTACTGGACCAGCTGGGTGCTCTGTAATGGTCCTAATGAGGAGGTTCCTGGTAGCAATGGCAGTGGTCAACTTCTTATGCCTGTCCTGGTCCTTTGATCTCTTCAATCCTGCTTTGAGCTTCAACTCTGAAATCTCCTTCTGGGCTGTCAATAAAGCTTCCTGTTGCTTCTTCTCATTGGCCTCTAGCTGTTCAATCTTGGCTTGAGTCTTCTGGTCTTCCTGTGTACGGGCTTCAGTGATCCTGACCCACCTAGCCTGACTCTCCTGCAGATAGAGCTCGGTCCTAGCCTTCTGAATCTTGGCTTCTTTACAGACATTCTTCAATATTTGTTCCCCAGCTCTTGATTTCTTGATGTAGTCCTCTGTCTTCTCAATTTTGGCAAGATGTTCCACCCTAAGCTTTTCCAACCTCTCAATGTCCAGACGACCATCACTCCTCTCCCAAAGAGTCTTCTTCAAAGCTTGAGATAGGTTCTCATTTCTTTCCTTCAGCTTCTCAAATTCTTCTAGGCTGACAGTTGCTGCAGGTTGTGTTGTAGAGGGTCCAAGTATGTCCTCCAAGGTGAAAGGCATTCCCGTAATCTGAGCTCTCGTACGGGACCAGTCATAGTACTGAGCTGAAACAAAATTATTACACCTTCCAACAATAGCCATCCCTTTTGTCTGGATGTTGTCCCAAGCCCAGGATGCTTGTCTGACAGTGTCAGACCCTAATTTTTGACCTAAGATTTCTCGCATCTCATCTGCATTTGCATACAAACAAGATCACGCACTGTTCGTTTATCCTTTTTCAGGTGCAGGTCTATGCCTTGCAGAGGATCACCATGTTTAATTGTCGTTATCTATTTATATTTACTAACCACTAACCAAAATATCAAAAAAAATATGTTGCAGTTGCTTCTTCTTCTTCTGTGTTGCAGGATTTTAAAGGCTGTGATTCCAATTCAGATGCATTTGTTCAGTCACGATTCGATTCAGATGGACGTTTGACCTAATCTTGGTCAAACTATCAAATAGATTGTTCAATTGCAAGTTACTTGTGCCAGTGGTTCATTTTTCAGACAGTGCGTATGCAAATTTCAGGACTGTGTTATGTACGAAGTCATCAGTTATCGGGCAGTATTCTGTGAGAAGTTTGTTTTGAATCTTCATGTTCATCAGTTTATCAGTGGTTTATCGGAGAATTTATGTTTCTCAGCATGAATTCAAATCATCAGGAAAATTTTTAGACAATTTCAGTGATTGTGGCTGAAGTGGCAAGTTGTTCAATGGTTCATGTTTGGCTGTATTCATTATTATCGGTGGCTTGTGCAAGAAAAAATCAGGAATTGGTCGTGGGCTTAAAAATCATCACTTCATATCCATTTATCCTTTCCATCCATTTTTATTCGATCCATAAACCATCGTTTTTTTTATATATAGCCATTATTCATTTTTATTCATGCTCCAATTTTTACCAATTATTCACATTATTCACTTTTCAAAATTCCTTTTTTTTTTCTTTTCGAATATCCATTCTTCTTCAATTTTCCTCTCTAAACACCTTCAACACCAAATTCGCGATCCAAAGAAGAAGAATAAGGAGAGAGAACCGAGGAATCCGCGACAGATTGATGAGAAGAAGAAAGTACCAAATTCAATCGGTGAGAAGGAGGAGACGTTGGATTCTCATTCGTTTGGGAGGCGTCGCGGCGTCGGAGGCTTTTTTCGGGGAAGAAATTTGTCGGCATTGGAAGAGGAAGGTACAGGGGTACCGTGTTTCACAAAACGAAGAAGAAGACTTCCATTTTCTTTTTTCTTTTTGTTTTTTTATTTCCTTTATTTGGTTTTAATAGAGTCTTTGTTGTGTGTTTGGGCCCTTGTACCTTGGTCAATTTTGTTTCTATCTCCACCTCACTTGCCTGTGTGTCCCCCTCCCCCTCCATCCTATTATCTTTTCTTTTTTTTTTATATTATTATTATCATTAGATTCTTTTTTTTAAAGGTTGCTTCAAATATTATTTTTGAGATAAAAAATTAGAAAAAAAGTGTTTTAGAAAAAAGTTTAGAAAAAATACTTAAAAATATTTAGAAAAAGATTTTAGAATTGGTTATTTTAAGAAAAGATTTAAAAACATTTTAATTCTTTTTATTGATTTAGTTTTAGATTCATTTCTTTTTCATCATTTCTTTTTCTTTTTGGTCGATGAGATCTCCGATTCGCGATTATTGGTTTTCGAAGATGTTTAATCTTCATTATTTCAAATCTATGGACGAATGATCATTTGGATCATTCTCCATACTTTGGAATCGTGATAGGTTGCCTTCGATAAACACAATGTGAAATCCCGATTAAGATTAGACCATTACCTTTTCTTTTAGTGTGGCATGTTTTCGGAGAACGATCCATAATATCGTTTCTCTAACATGTATTAACACG
The DNA here is from genome assembly GCA_963966055.1 of Lathyrus aphaca. Lineage (NCBI taxonomy): Eukaryota > Viridiplantae > Streptophyta > Magnoliopsida > Fabales > Fabaceae > Lathyrus > Lathyrus aphaca. The sequence continues at coordinate 20,252,074 of OZ014519.1, read as the reverse complement.
AATATCTTCCACTTTAATTAGTGGTGGCCGGCCTCATTTGTAGGGTAATTACTCTGTAAATTACTCGGCGATTGCTTAACATGGACCTAAAGTTGTCCCGATTCGGAATGCGATCCACTTGGATCCGGTTGCCTCGATTTTATTTTTCTTTTCGTGGTTGTGCTTGATTAAGTTCATCATACCACTTTATATTGTAAATATTATAATAATGTGAATATACTAACATTTAATTTTAATCTCTCGCACCTTATCCTCTTTTATTTCAATCTCTTGTTCCCTATCTTTCTTATTATGCTTCTATATCATTCATCATATTGCTTATTGTTTATATTGTTACTTGTTATTTTTCCTTTGTCCATTTGGACACAAAAACACTAATAACGGATTAAACATCTAAAAAAATTGGTGACTTTTAATTTCGGACTATGGTTACTATCCTTAGCATGAGACTTGGAGTGGGACTTAGATTCTAGGATCATTCCTTTGCTTGAGTTGTTATGGATTGAAGATTTTGGTTCTGGTTAAGTTCACTTGATTATGAAGATGGAAATCCAATTGATTCAAAGATGCTTGCCATATGGTTTGATCATTCTTCCTTTAACTTTTATTTTCAAGTCTTAGGATAGTCCCTTCATCTCTTCCTATCTTCTTCAATTTTCAAATCTCCTTCCTATTTTCAAAACTTTCTTTGTTTTCAAACTTCAAACATTTTTGCAATCAAACCTTGACTTAGGTCATGCGGTTTTACTTTTTCATTCCATTTCTTTAATAAATGCTAAACCACATAAGCATTGTCGCTCCCACCAGATGACACCCGGTCAGAGGGGGTACAGACGCGAACGGTCGGTGAAATGAAAAGAGATTAAATAGAGTCGCCAGCTGGGCATTTTTATCCCAGAGGAAAGGTAATGCTGCATAAACCTAAGAAAAGATATGGATAAGACGGTCGCGAACCAGAGAGACTGAGAAAGGGGGTTGGTTACAACCTGAGAAGGTATTAGCACCCAGATTGTCCGTCGTACTCGACGGGATCCATGCTTAAAAGATTTGTGTTTTAAAGGGGTAGTGTCAGTGCAATTTGTGTATCAAGGCTGGAAAGAATGCAAGTGTCAGTGTAAAAGAAGTGTGAAGTGTATAAGATAAGTGTCAGTGCTAAAAACAAGAATGGAATGCTCAAGATAATGAGGCTAAAAGAATAAGGCTGGAAAGAGGGGGAATATACAGAGACTTTTGTTCGATAACTGTTAAGTTATGCCTACGTATCCTCTCGTGCAATGAGGAAGTCAGAACACCGTAGTTCGACCCAAAGAGACTGAAAGGTAAATTGACTTGTGAACTGCTTACTTGTCTATGCTCAAGTGTATGACCTGTCTGGCTCAAGGGCAAACTGTTTTGCATTAGACGGAAGAAGCGAGTCCTCGTTTATGAGTGAATGAGATAAGAAAAGAATCCCGGAGGAGACGATTATTGTTTGTTTTATGTGCTTTCAATCTTTTATTGCTTTTTGAAGTTTGTCATAAAATAATGAGCTTAAGCCTAAACCAATGGGTTGGTAAACTCATCACATCCTCCATCTGATTAGGGGTAATGAGAATACCTTATGTATGAAGTAAGCACCTCACACTTAATCACCATGGTGTAGGATTAAGATCATTAACCTACTTGTAATTAATTAGATGTTTTCTGGAGTTTTTGTTTAGTGTTAAGTAATGAGTTTAAGCCTTAATCAAGGATTTAATGGACTCATTACACCATCCTAATAGAAGGATAATAGATGAGAACATTTAAGCTGAGGAAGACTCCTCAACTTAATCCACGATCAGGGATTAACCTCATGACAAAACAAGCCTTTATTAAAGTGGATTTTAGTTAATGATAAGACTAAGAAGTGAGTTTTATGATTGGTAAGACAACTTGAGGGGGACTTGTCCATTAACACTAGGGTTAGTCCTTCTTAACCAGTTAAGGAAGAATTAGAACCCTAATGCAAGGCCCAAGTTACAAGCTTGATGTCTTAGTGATTATTAAGTGGATTGATTAAAGGAGTTAAACACATTAAGGGTTTAACACTTAGGATTAAAGTTATACACTCCATCCTAATAGAAGGATGCAGGCATAACCCTAATCACAAAGCCTTAAAGCCTTAAGGGTTTAGTCCTTGATTATGAGATGAGAGGAGAAGACTCAAAAGATGACACAAAAGATGCTTGGTTATTCCTAGGGTTAATGAGGTTTGCAAGAAGATCTTCAGAGAAACCACCAGGAAGGAAGCAGATGGAAGGAGCAAGAAGCAAAACAACTTGCTTCACTTAAGAAGACAAGTTGCTTGAAGAAAGAAAGTAAGAGATGAACATGAGTCAGCAAGCTCACTCTAATACAAATATAAAATGCAGCAAAGATGCAAGAGAGATGAGAAGAGATTGTGAGAAGTGAAGGCAAATCCACTTCTCAAAACAACTTACCACCTGAAAAGTTAGCAAAAGAAATGAAATGCAATGCAAATGAGATGAAATGTCATGATGCAAACCAAAGTCAGAGGTATTTACATTATGTTAATGATTCTAAGAGATGATACAAGCATGAGTCAAGACATGAGAATGATCATACAAGGCAATGGTTGCAGATGAACCATGCTTTGAACCATGAATGTACATGAAAAGCTATGAAATGCAATGGACATATAACAAGGCAAGTGAAAGATGCAATGATCAAACATGATTCTAATATGTCCTAAGATGCATTATGAATCATGTGGATGCACAAAATGTCATGGCAAGTCATTAGATGCAAGCAAATGAGAAATGGATGCAAAGGAAGGCACAAATTAGGGTTTATGATCAACACACAAAGCAAAATTCAAAATCAGAAGCATATGACATGATAAAAAATTGAAAATGCAATCAAAGATACCCTAAAACTATACAAGCTCACTGCCCAAAGGAGGGGATCCAACTCTTAACCTAGTGAAAGTTATGAATTTCCTAAGATTACTAGGGTTTTGGGGTACCTCACCAAAAAAAATGCTAAACAAATTGAAAATGCAAGATCAAATCAAACCAATTTTATCCTATAAACTTCATATGAAGAGTACAATGCAAGAAGAATCATCATTCAACTCTCAATGGTTAGGCAGAAAGAATTTTTGAAGATTGAACCAAAATATTACCTTAAAATGAAATTAAATCCAATGAAAATGATCCAAAGGTATCAAGAACAAAAAAGAAATTTGGTTTGAGGGTTGAACAATGTTTCTAAATATTTCTAAATGCTATGTGAATTTTTTTGGGATATTTAAATACCTAAATGTATTTTTAATTAATTAATTTCCATTAATTAATTAAAAATAAACAATTAAATGATTTAAAAATAATTTTCAGTGCAAAAAATAAAAATAAAAATATTTTTGGGTTTTAAAAATTAATGAAATCTTTGACAAAAAATTTCATAATTTTTAAATGATTTTAGCTATTTTAAATAAAATGAGGAAAAGAAAAGAAAAGAAAAGAAATTAAAATGAATAAAAGGGGGAAGTCAACGCAATCAAGGGCCAGCATTCAAACTCAGGGGGGAGGGAAAGACTGCGCGCGCTCATGGACGGTTGAGATTGCTTCTGGGAAATTCAAATTTAAACCTAATTAATTAACCTAATTAATCTGAATTAGGGTTTAATGAAGGATCTGGTGCGTTCATTCATGCGGGAGTCAACAAAAGTCCACAAAATCTAAGGTCCACATTCAAACGAAGCCCTAATCGTAATTAAAGACTTAATGACACTCAGGTGGCCGGAAATGACCTCCGGTCATCTTCTCCGACCACCTCCTTCCCTGAAAATTGCTAACTCACTCCCCAAGTCACTAAAATTTGATTTCTCTGCCCAGAATCCAACCCCATTCATCATATAACAAGAATCATCAATCAAAACACATTTATTTTTCGTATCAAAGCTGAATCGAATCAAAAGGTTTTTAGGTCAAAAAATTTCAGAAGCTTCATACATACTCAATACTTAACCATTTGCAAAACTAAACATATCAGCATGATCAGCACATCACATAGATTCATTTAGGAACTTAAAAATGCATTTCTGGAAAAAAAAGTTCTTGAGCTCACCTGAAATGGAGCTTTCAACTCAGGAGCTTTATGCCTGCTTCTTTGCTTCAAAATGGCTCCAATGGTCCTCTTGATGAAGCTTTGAAGCTTGGTTGGAGTTTAGAGTGGCTGGTTTGTGAGTTTGATGAAGTTCTGTTTAAAGAGGGGAAGGAATCGTGTTTCAGTTTCAGGGGGTTTCAAGGCAAGGTGAAGGGTCAGGGATGATCAGTCTAACATGCTGAGATGTTCTATGAAGTTTGTTTTGGTGTTTGTGTCTTGTGTTTTCAGTTTCGAATGAAAATGCATAAGGGGTGAAAACTTGGAGCTATGGCTTGGAGGATGTTTCAGGCTTGTGTGTGTGTTGTGTTGAGTCCCTTTTGGTCCACTTATCACATTTGGATGGGTCAGAGAAGTTGGTGTGACACTGTGGGATTGGTATGGGTGTTTTTGCATAAAGTCCAAGTTAGGTGTACTTGAGGTATGGGCAAGTGTAAGGCTGTTATAGGGGCATGGTTTGGCTCAGCTGAGATTAGGGAGAGCCATGGAAATGGATTAGAAGCAATGCAGCAAGTGGATTAGGGTTTGTGATAGGTTTTGCAACTTTGTGACTTTTTGGCCCTTTTGTGATTTCTCAAAGCACAAGTCATGAAAATGGACAAACTCTTGGTGCATTCTTAATTTTAGGCATTGGTTTATGTTTGTGCAAAGGTTAGAAGTCACTTTGAGGTCATAATTTGCCTTGACAAAAGGTTTTGCAACTTTGCCTCTTTGGTGCAAAACTTGAAATTATGTGATTTTTCCCAACTTTGACAAGCCATAACTTTTGATCCAAAATGAATTAGGAAAAGTTCTTGTACTTTTTGAAAAGGGAATGATCCATTCTACAACTTTCATGACCAAAGTTTTCTCATTTGAAGAATTTTTGAATCAATTTGAAGAGGATGAAAAACCTTCCCAAAATAGCAAGTTTACATTACAAGTCACTTTCCCAAAAAGGCAACTTTACAAATGGCTTGAAATTCTTCAATTTTGTGAACTTCCAACATCTTATATGATCAAATAAAGATCATACACATCCAACATGATGAAGAACACCCTTTGGTTGGGTCATTGGGGGCCTCAGATGCCCTGATTTTACACTGACTTGCTCAAGAAGTCAACTCTTGATCAGATGCCTTCCTCATTGAATTTCTTCATGAAACTTGATATGCATGATCCCTATATCATATAGAGACCAAAAGAAACAAGAATGACCAAAAAATTTGGAGTTATGGCCTCTGAAACCAAAACCCTAATTTTAGGTCATCTGAGCAGTTAAACTTGGCTCTGCTTCCATGCCTTTCTCAGTTCTTGTGATTCTTTGACTTTCTTGACTTTGTGAGGATATAATATGATGCTTAAACATACATGGACCCCTTTGAAGTGATTGATGACTTTTGGAGTGGCTCAAATGGCTCTTGGATTGCTCAGATCACAAACCCTAGATGCAGATGACTTAGAAACAATGCAGTGAAGCAACAATGCAACATGAGATGATATGATTGAACTTATGAAAATGAGAAGATCACAAGCTATGGTGTGAATGGGTGAGGGCAAATTTGGGGTGTTTACAGCTGCCCCTATTCAAACATGAGTTAGCTGTGTAGGATGTAAGCAACGGCTTAACAGGCAAACAGGATAACTTGTGGTTGAATACCAAAGACAGTCCAAAATTTGCACTCACAGAATGAAGAAGAAAAGGGATATAGATTGTAAGAGAAAATAAAGTATAATTATAAAGTGCGGGTGACGGAGGACGACCGTCGAGCAGAGGACGACTACTGGGGATGAATCAATGACGGGGACGACCGACGTGCTGGGGAAGATGCAGGAAATAAAGCAAAGACGGGGACGACCGACAAGCTGGGGATATGAGAGATTGTGATGGGTACGGCCATCAGGTAAAGCTATAAGACTCTATGGGGATTATAGATAAACGAAATAAAATGATGAGGTACGGTCATCAAAGGTGAATGACGATCACCTAGCAGGGGACGGCTGCTCTGTTGGGGATAAGATGAGGGACGATCATCTATCGGTGAAGGATGATCACCTGGCAAGATACGGTTGCCAAACGTATCGCGACATAGGACGAATGCCGGATAAAAGGTCGATGATGGGGACGACCATCGGATAAGCATGATGAAGAACGATCATCAAGAGGTGAAGGACGATCACCTAGCAGGGTACGGCTGCTCTGAGGGTATCATGACATAGGACGAATGTCAGATAACAAAATCAACGATGGGGACGACCATCGGATAAAATGATGAAGGACGATCATCAAGAGGTGAAGGACGATCACCTAGCAGGGGACGGCTGTGTCGCTCCCGATAAATGGGACTGGCCCAAATAAAGGTACAGACGCGAACGGTCGGCGAAAGGGACAATGAGAACACACAGCCGTGAACTCACTGGAGATGAATAGAGTCGCCAGCTAGGCATTTTTATCCCGGAGGAAAGGCAATGCTGCATAGACCTAGAAAAAAAATGGATAAGACGGTTGCGAACTAGAGAGACTGAGAAAGGGGGTTGGTTACAATCTGGGAAGGTATTAGCACCCAGATTGTCCGTCGTACTCGACGGGATCCACGCTTAAAAGATTTGTGTTTTAAAGGGGTAGTGTCAGTGTAATTTGTGTGTAAAAGAGCTGGAAAAGATGTACAGGTGTCGGTGTAAGAGAAGTGAAGTGTGATATATACAGTGTCAGTGTAAGAAAAGGAATAAGATGCTCAAGATAATGAGGCTAAAGAATAAAGCTAGAAAGAGGGGGAATATACAGAGACTTTTGTTCGATAACTGTTAAGTTATGCCTACGTATCCTCTCGTGCAATGAGGAAGTCAGAACACCGTAGTTCGACCCAAAGAGACTGAAAGATGAATTGACTTGTGAACTGCTTGCTTGTCTATGCTCAAGTGCATGACCTGTCTGGCTCTGGTGCAAACTGTCTTGCATTAGACGGAAGAAGCAAGTTCTCGTTTGGGAGTGAATGAGATGAGAAAAGAATCCCGGAGGAGACGATTATTGTTTGTTTTTTTGTTTTCAGTCTTTTATTGCTTTTGGAAGTTTGTCATAAGATAATGAGCTTAAGTCTAAACCAATGGATTTAGTAAACTCATCACATCTTCCCTCTGATTAGGGGTAATGAGAATACCTTAAGTGTGAAGTCAGGTTCTCACACTTAATCACCTTTGGTGTAGGATTAAGATCATTAACCTACTTGTGATTATTTAGATGTGTTTGGTGTTTTTGTTTAGTGTTGAGTAATGAGGTTAAGCCATAATCAAGGATTAAACGGACTCATTACACCATCCTAATAGAAGGATAATAGATGAGAATGTTTAAGCTGAGGAAAGCTCCTCAACTTAATCCATGATTAGGGATTAAACTCATGACAAAACAAGCCTTTGATTAAGTGGATTTTATTAAATGGTGAGATGAAGAAGTGAATTTTATGATTTGTAAGACAACTTGAGGGGGACTTGTCCATTAACACTAGGGTTAGTCCTTCTTAACCAGTTAAGGAAGAATTAGAACCCTAATGCAAGGCCCAAGTTACAAGTGTGAAGTCTTGATGGTTATTAAGTGGATTGATTAAGAGATTTAAACACATTAAGGGTTTAACACTTAGGATTAAAGTTATACACTCCATCCTAATAGAAGGATGCAGGCATAAGCTTAATCACAAAGCCTTAAAACCTTTAAGGTTTAGTCCCTGACTATGAGATGAGAAGAGAAGACTCAAAAGAGACACAAAGGTAGAACTAAGAGGGGAGACTAATCAAAACCCTAATCATTGTCATGCTTGGTTGTTCCTAAGGTTTGTGAGGTTTTCAAGAGAAGATCTTCAATGGAACCACCAGGAAGCAGATGAACAGGATCAAGAGAGGCAAAGTGACTTGCTTCATTTAAGAAGTCAAGTCACTTGGAGAAAGAAAGTGGGAGGAACAAGAATGAGCAAGCTCAATCTCAAACACATATAAAATGCAGCAATGGATGCAAGAGAGATGAAAAGAAAAGTTATGAGAAGTGAAGGCAAATTCACTTCTCAAATTCACTTACCACCTGAAATGTTAGAAAGAAATGCAATGCAATGCAAAGTGGGATGAGATGGCATGATGCAAAACAAAACCAGAAGCATGTTGATGATGATAATGATGCTATGAGATGCTACAAACATGAGGCAACACATGGATATGATCATACAAGTTCAAGAATGCAAATGAAGCAAGTTAGGAAGCATGAACATACATGAAAAATTATGGAGTGCACATGACATACAACATGGCAAATACATGGTACAATGATCAAACATGCTTTCTACATGTCTTATGATGTCAAATGAATCAAATGGAATCATGGAATGGCATGGCAAGTCATGTTATGCAAGAGAATGCAAGATGGATGCAAATGGAAGCCCAAATTAGGGTTTATGAATCAAACATCAAACAAAAACCAAAAACAGAAGCAAACCCTAAGATAAAAAATGGAAAATTCCACACAAGGGACCCCTAATCTTATACTAACCCAATGTCCAAAGGGGGGGTCTCAACTCTTAACCAATCTCAAGTTATGATTTTTACAAGTTATTAGGGTTTTTAGGGTTCCTAAACAAAAGAAATGCCAAACAAATTGAAAATGAGGAATCAAATCAAGGCCATTTAATCTCAAAAACTACATGCTAAACACAATGCAATGCAAGAAGAATCAATGTCCAACTCTTCATAGATAGGCAGAAATGATTTTTTGAACTTAGGATCAAAATAATGCACAAAAATGATTTTAATTCAAAGAAAAATTCTCAAAATGCATCAAGATCCAAAAAGAAATTTGGTTTGAAGGTTGGACAATGTCTCTAAATGTCTTATAACATTTCATGAATTTTTTGATGATTTTTAGATACTTAAAAGTATTTTTAATAAATTAATTTCCATTAATCAATTAAAAATAATCTTTTAAATATTTAAAAATACTTTTTAATGATAAAAATAAAAATAAAAATATTTTTGTGTCATAAAAATTAATAAAACTTATGAGAAAAAGCTTCATAATTTTTAGGCATTTTTTACTATTTTAAATAAAATATGCAAATAAAATGAAAAGAAATTAAAATAAAATGAATTTAATCTGAAGTATGCACAATGGAGGGTTGAGATTGAGCCTGGTAAAGAATGGGTTGACTGCGCGCGCAGATCAAAGGCCCATATTCAAACTTGGTTAATCAGGTTTATGAATTAATTAAATGCAATTAGGGTTTCTAATGATCAATCTGAGCCATCCACACGCGCGGGAGGTCAACAAGTCAAAGCCATCGCACGCTCCAGATTCAAACTCACTTAATGACTGGGATTATGCCCTAATTATTTTCAGGTGGCCGGAGAAGACCTCCGGTCGTCTTCTCCGGTGGGAAGTCCACCTGAAAATCTCCAAACTCTCTCAAAACGTAACAAAAATGAAAACCAAACATACAGAAATGATTCCCATGATCCACTGAATCAAAACCCCATCACAAACAACATTTATTTTTCCCCAAACTCATGAATCGAACAAAACAAGTTTTTAGGTCACAGAGTTTCAGAGATCAATTAAATGCTCATTTCATCACCATTTCAAAAACTAAAAGCATCAGGATACTCAGTGAAGCATGGAGAACAAGTTTAGAACATAAAAAATGATTTCTGGAAAAATATTTCTTGAGCTACCTGAGATTCGAAGCTTTCACTCCAGCAACTTTCAGGCCTCCTCTCTTGGTGAAATCCACTCCACTTGACCCTCTGGAGATGCTTGGATGCTCAAGAGAAATTTATGTTGGCTGGATGGAGAGTTTGAGCAGCTTCTGCTCAACCTCAGTTAAAAATGGCTATGGTGATTCTGGCTGTTTCAAGTCAATGTGAAGGGTGGTTTTGGTTCCTTTTGAAGTGTTTGATCTGTTGGTGGAAAGAGTTTTTATGTTTGATGGTTGTGGAAGTTGATTCGAAGAGAAATGCAGGCTGAGGTGAAAAATGGTAATGAGGTGTTCTTGCTCAAATCAGGCCTGACTCTTGGTGGTTTTTAATCAATAAGGCAAGGTGAGATGATTAAAGGAATTTATTTTTGTGTTTGTGTGTTGTGCAGGCAGGTTCGAATGGTTTTGCAAAATGGAGTGTTCTTGTGTATGTGTTGGTGTGTCTTGTTTCAGCCTTGCTTCTTGAGTGTTATGGCCAGCACTTGGATAGTATATTTTAATCCTATAGGTCAGATGATTTGACATGGCCCCTATTGATTGGTAAGTTTGCTTTTGCCAAAAGTCCACTTTTGTGTAAGGGAAGTATGGCTTGGTTCTAGGCTAGTACAAGGCATGGGGCTGCGCAGCAAGGGTGAGGGGAAAGGCTAGCCAAAGTCAGCATCCAATGTTGCAAGTTGTAGGAAGTGTGATGAGTGGTTTTGCAAGTTGGCACACTTTTGAAACTTCATGGAAAAGTCTTGTTACACAAACCATAACCATGTGAAACCTTGGTCCAATTCTGATTTTTAAGGCTCATAGAATGTTTGTGTAATGGTTTGAAGTGAATTAGAAGTTACAAATGGCATTGGTTCATGATTTTGCAAAATTAACATTTGAAGCATGCCTTGAAAATCAATGATTTTAGCCAACTTTGTCACACCATAATTTTTGATCCAAGAAGAATTTGATCATGTTCTTGTACTTTTTGAAAAGGGAAAAATGTAATCTACAACTTTCATGACCAAAGTTTTTCCATTTGAAGCTTTTTTGGATCAAGAATCAAGGCTTGAAAAATGACCTAAAATGACATATTCTTGAAAAGTCAACCATGCCCTAAAAAAGTCAACTTTGCAAAATCTTCAAATTCTTGATTTTTGTGGACTTCAACCTTCTTCCATGATCAAATAAAGATCATATACACTCAAAATGATGAAGAATGCCCATTGGTTGGGTCATTGGGTGCCTCAGATGCCCTGATTTTATACTGACTTGTCCAGAAAGTCAACCCTTGATCAGATGACTTCCCCATGGAATTTCTTCATGAAAATTGATATGCATACTCCCTATACCATATAGAGACCAATGGAAACAAGAATGACCAAAAAATTTGGAGTTATGGCCTCTGAAACCAAAACCCTAATTTTAGGTCAACTGTGCAGTCAAACTTGGCTCTGCATCAATACCAAACCCAGTTCTTGTGATTCTTTTGAAATCTTGACTTTGAGAGGGTGGAATATGATATAAGAACACACATGGACCCCTTTGAAGTGATTGGTGGCCTTTGAAGTGGCTCAAGAAGCTCTTGGATTGCTCAGATCACAAACCCCAGGTGCAGATGACTTAGAAACAATGCAATGACTCAAAGTTGTGGTATGAGATGATATGATTGAACTTATGCATATGAAGTGATCACAAGCCATGGTGTGAATGGGTGAGGGCAAATTTGGGGTGTTTACAGCTGCCCCTATTCAAACATGAGTTAGCTGTGCAGGATGTAAGCAGCGGCTTAACAGGCAAACAAGATAACTTATGGTTGAATACCAAAGACAGTCCAAAATTTGCACTCACAGAATGAAAAAGAAAAGGGATATAGATTGTAAAAGAAAATAAAGTATATTGTAAAGTGCGGGCGACGGAGGACGACCGTCGAGCAGAGGACGACTACTGGGTAAAGAGCAATGACGGGGACGGCCGACACGCTGGGAAAAGTGTGTGAAGTAAAGCGATGACGGGGACGGCCGACATGCTGGGGATAAAAGGTAAAGCTAAAACGGGGACGGCCGACTAGCTGGAGAAAATAAAATTATGATGGGGACGGCCATCAAGATAAAGCTGTAAAATTCTGGGGATTAATGAAACATGACGGGGACGGCCATCAAGTTCAAAAAGCAAAGTAACCAACGATGGGGATTAATGAAACATGACGGGGACGGCCATCAAGTTCAAAAAGCAAAGTAACCAACGATGGGGACGGCCATCGGGCTAAAAAGAAAAGTGACCACGACGAGGACGGCCATCGGGTTAAAAAAGAAAAGGGACCACGACGGGGACGGCCATCGGGTTAAAGAATAAATGAAATAAACAGATGATGGGGTACGACCATCAAAGGTGAAGGACGATCACCTAGCAGGGGACGGCTGCTCTGTTGGGAATAAAAGAAATATGATGGGGACGGCCATCAAAGGTGGAGGACGACCACCTGGCAGGGTACGGCTGCCGAAAATATCGCGACATAGGACGAATGCCGGATAGGAAAGGTCAACGATGGGGACGGCCATCGGATGAAAATGATGAAGGACGATCATCAAAAGGTGGAGGACGACCACCTAGCAGGGAACGGCTGCTCTCAAGGTTTTTCTTGACATAGGACGAATGCCAGATAACCAAAATCAACAATGGGGACGGCCATTGGATAAAAATGATGAAGGACGATCATCAAAAGGTGGAGGACGACCACCTAGCAGGGAACGGCTGCTAAAATATCAACGATGGGGACGGCCATCGGGTGAGCGTGATGGAGGACGACCATCAAGAGGTGGAGGACGACCACCTAGCAGGGTACGGCTGCTCTCAGGGTTTATCGTGACACAGGGCGAGTGTCAGATAAAAGAAAATGCTTTGTTGGCGATCTACTGGGGATATAGTGAACACGGACGAGCGTTCACAACCAAGAAAGGAAAGTATAAGTGTTTTAGTATTGTGTATAGATTAAAGATGCGGACGAGCATCCTTAAGACTATGATACGGACGAGTATCATGTAGAAACAAATACTGACACATGTTCCAAGATGATGATACAGACGAGTATCAACTGGTTAACAGAGAACACGGACGAGTGTTGAATCTGAAGGGACTCTTCTGGGGAATAGCAGACATGGACGAGTGTCTATATTCAAGAAGACAAAAGTGTTTGACACAGTGTATGGATTAAAGGTGTGGACGAGCATCCTTAAGACTATGATACGGACGAGTATCATGTAGAAACAAACGCTTGACGCATATTCTGAGATGATGATACGGACGAGTACCGCCTGGTTAACAGAGAACATGGACCAATGTTGAATCTGTGGGGATATGAGACGAGTATCTGTGTAAGTATGAATATTTATCTGCTGGGGAGAGTGACACGGACGGGTGTCAAGAGAGAAAAGTATAGTATCAACAAGTATATAGGTTGTAAAAGTGTAGGCGACTGCGCTGGGGAGACGACACGGACGGGTGTCGGGAATGTGTATATAGGTATATGTGAGTGCAAAGAGGATGTCTTTGGCTTTCTGCTGGGGCATGACACGGACGGGTGTCAAAAGGAGTATACTGGTGTTTGTGATTTGTGAGGCAGCTGCCTTTGCTGGGGATTCTGGTGGGGATTTCTCTTCTGTATGTTTATGAACTGTAATTATTCACAAGTGTTCGATTTATAACATGGCTCATGATCATGCTATGAGTTTGATTTTTGCCGTAATGCCCCGTGCTAAAACGGAATGCTACGCTTTGTGGGTGAATATGATGCAAATGCTATGATTGTGCAAAGATACCAAAACCGGGATCCGGGTCCCGCTGCTGCGAAGATCTTCGATCGATCTATTCGAAGTAGACATCCCAGCTGGGGATGAAATCATTAGTAGGTCTGATGAGATGCATCTGCTTGGGGATCTAGGTCACTGATTGACATGTCCTTGTAATATGGGACCCAGCTAGGATTTGTAGAAGCTTTCTTCACTCTGTTGTGATCTTCCATGCGTTGCTCTTCTGGACGGAGGCTGGAACTCTGTGGGGAGAGGATTCCCTGACTTTTGTACTCGGCTGAGGGCGAGATGGCGACTTGGCTGGGGATGAGGAGAGATCATTGAGAGACCTCCCTAGGGATTCTGTTGAAGAGGATCCTTGACTCGGCCGGGGATGCAAGTGCCTTCTAGGATGCTTAGCAACTCTGATGGAGATAAGTAGTAAATGGCAACTCCGCTGGGGGAAGTTATGAAGGGAAACTCAGCTGGGGAGAGAGCACTTCGGGTGCTAAAATTGAGTGTTGATTTGCCAGCTTGCTGGGATGAGGCTTCATGCCCCAAGTTGCGTTCTGGATACCTGCAACCCTGAAAAGAGATAGAGAAACGCACAAGATAATCCCGAGGTATCCCTTACTGGATTCCGTCATAGGAGTTTAAATGCCTCTGAGAGTAAGCAATATTTCCTGCAAGCATGTTTTTATTTGAAGATAAACATCTGTATTCGTGCAATCAGTTTTAAACATCAGACATTTTTGCAAATAAATGAAAATGTACAAGACGAGACGTGACTGAAAATCTGATTTTATTAATTCATATGCCATGAATTGGCGAAATACAGTCAAAGAAGCAAACTCCTCGGAATGAGGGGATTGTTATAAATTGAGAAACAAAATGCTGGCAGTGTTGATGACGCTTTAAGGAGCTCCCTCTTTACTATGACTCATATGACTTTTGACTTTCTTCTCATCTTGCTTACTGAAGAAGGCTGATTCTGATTGAAGCTTGATCCTTTCGGAGCTTAACAAGTTGTAAGTGATACAGACGAATTCAGAATGCAGTTGTTCGCTTATTCCCTTATTTTGCATGGATCGCCCTTTCGGGTTTTCAATCCATCGGGATACCCATTTTTGCCTGAGCTGTCCAATGCGGCTTTTCAACTCAGCGGGTGTACATTTTTTGTTTATTTTCCCTTATTTTTGCCCGAGTCTTTTATTCTGTTTTTGACTCGCCGGGATGCCCTATTTTTGCCTGGACTTACATTCTGTTTTTATGTCCAGCGGGTCATTTTTACGCGAAGTATTTTTTAACTGCATCTGAATTCACAGGGGACGGGAAATCTTCACTATCCATGGTGCTGAGCATCAGTGCTCCACCAGAGAAAACTTTCTTCACCACGAATGGCCCTTCATAGTTTGGAGTCCATTTGCCCCTGTGGTCTGTATGAGGAGGGAGGATTCTTTTCAGCACAAGATCTCCTACTTGGTACTCTCGGTGCCTGACTTTCTGATCGAAGGCTTTCTTCATTCTCTTCTGATATAACTGCCCATGACAGATTGCAGCCAATCTTTTCTCTTCGATCAGACTCAGTTGTTCGTATCGGGCCCGAACCCATTCTGCTTCACTTAGTTTAACATCCATCAGTACCCGTAGAGAGGGTAATTCAACTTCAACAGGTAGGACTGCTTCCATACCATACACAAGCTGATACGGTGTTGCCCCAGTGGATGTTCTAATTGACGTGCGGTACCCATGCAAGGCAAATGGTAGCATTTCATGCCAGTCTTTGTAGGTGACTACCATCTTCTGCACAATCTTCTTGATGTTTTTATTTGCTGCCTCAACAGCGCCGTTCATCTTTGGCCTGTAAGGAGAAGAATTGTGATGTTGAATTTTGAAGTCCCGGCATAGCTCTGCCATCATTTTGTTGTTTAAGTTAGAACCATTATCAGTAATGATTCGCTCGGGAACTCCGTATCGACAGATGATATCTCTTTTCAGAAATCTGGCTACCACTTGTCTTGTAACATTTGCATATGAGGCTGCTTTGACCCACTTTGTGAAATAGTCAATGGTGACCAGGATGAATCTGTGGCCATTCGAAGCAGTTGGCTCAATCTTACCAATCATGTCAATGCCCCACATAGCAAAGGGCCACGGTGAAGACATCACGTTCAAAGGATTGGGAGGCACATGCACCTTATCCGCATAAATCTGGCATTTATGGCATTTTCTGGCGTAGGCACAACAGTCGGCATCCATCG
Organism: Lathyrus aphaca; assembly: GCA_963966055.1. Taxonomy (NCBI): domain Eukaryota; kingdom Viridiplantae; phylum Streptophyta; class Magnoliopsida; order Fabales; family Fabaceae; genus Lathyrus; species Lathyrus aphaca. The sequence goes on along the minus strand of OZ014519.1, from coordinate 20,236,195 downwards.
TGATCCAATAATATCCCGATCTTAACAACTTCTTAGCCATTGCATGTCCTCCAGCATGGGTACCAAAGGAGCCTTCATGCACTTCATGCATCAATAAATCTGCTTCCGTCTTGTCAACACATCTGAGGAGTACCATATCAAAGTTCCTTTTGTATAAGGACCCATCAGTGTTCAGAAAGAAACTACCAGCAAGCCTTCTCAAAGTCTTCTTATCATTGGAAGATGCCCCAGGTGGGTATGTTTGATCCTCCAAGAAGCACTTAATGTCATGGAACCAAGGCTTATCATCTTTGACAACATCTGCTGCAAACACATATGCTGGCCTGTCGAGTCTGGACACCGAAATCTGAGGTACAAAGCTGGCAGCCTGAACTTTGATCATGGACGAAATGGTAGCCAGGGCATCTGCAAACTGATTCTCGTCCCGAGGGATATACTCAAGCTTGACTGTTGTAAAGAAAGTCAATAACCTCCTTGTATAATCCCTGTAAGGTATCAGATGATCCTGGTGTGTGTACCATTTGCCGTTGGTTTGATTGATTACCAGAGCTGAATCTCCGAATACAGTTAACGTCTTGATCCTGAGGTCAATGGCTTCCTCAAGACCCATAATGTAAGCTTCGTATTCAGCTTCGTTGTTAGTGCAGTTGAAAGTGAGTTTTGCCGAGAAAGGCATGTGAACTCCTTTAGGTGTAATGAGTACTGCACCAACACCACGACCATTCATGTTAACAGCCCCGTCAAACATCATAGTCCATTCTTCTTCCGGGTCAGGCCCTTCAGTGTGAATAGGCTCTTCATGATCTTTTGCTTTTATAAACATGATGTCTTCATCGGGGAATACACTGCCCTTGATGGCTTTCTGAGATGTGTATTTAATGTCATATTCTGTGCGAATCATCTGCCATCTTGCAACCCGTCCGGTAAGCGCTGGCTTCTCAAATATGTACTTGACTGGGTCCATTTTTGAGATCAGTAAGGTAGTGTGGGTCAACATATACTGCCTTAGTCGGCGAGCAGCCCACGCTAAAGCACAGCAAGTTTTCTCGAGCAGTGAATAACGTTGTTCACAGTCGGTAAACTTTTTGCTTAGGTAGTATATTGCATACTCTTTTCGACCAGACTCGTCATGCTGGCCCAACACACACCCCATTGACTCTTCTAAAACTGTCAAGTACATGATTAGAGGTCTTCCTTCAACCGGAGGCATAAGGATTGGAGGTTCTTGCAGGTATTCCTTGATCTTGTCAAAAGCCTTCTGGCAATCTTCATTCCACCTGACCGTTTGTTCTTTTCTCAACAGCTTGAACAAGGGTTCACAGGTTGCTGTAAGGTGAGATATGAACCTTGAGATGTAGTTCAATCGACCTAAGAACCCTCGAACTTCCTTTTCAGTTTTCGGTGCAGGCATCTCTTGAATAGCTTTGACTTTATCAGGGTCAACTTCAATCCCTTTCTCGCTTACAATAAATCCCAGCAGCTTACCGGATCGCACCCCGAATGTGCATTTATTGGGGTTCAACTTCAGTTGGTACTTCCTCAGACGCTTGAACAATTTGAGCAGATTCACCAGGTGGTCTTCTTCAGTAAGGGACTTGGCAATCATGTCATCCACATAACACTCGATTTCCTTATGGATCATATCGTGGAATAATGTTACCATAGCCCGTTGATACGTTGCACCGGCATTTTTGAGCCCAAATGGCATTACTTTGTAGCAGAACGTGCCCCAGGGTGTGATGAATGTTGTCTTCTCCATGTCTTCAGGTGACATTTTAATCTGGTTGTATCCTGAAAATCCGTCCATGAAGGAGAATACCGAGAACTGAGCCGTATTATCAACCAATACGTCAATGTGAGGTAATGGGAAATCATCTTTCGGACTAGCTCTGTTCAGATCCCGGTAGTCAACACACATTCTTACTTTGCCGTCTTTCTTAGGCACAGGTACTATATTAGCAACCCACGGTGGATAGCTAGTCACAGCAAGGAACCCGGCGTCCCATTGCTTCTGTACCTCCTCCTTGATTTTCATTGCCATGTCTGGACGAGTACGGCGCAGCTTCTGTTTAACCGGCGGGCACTCCTCTCTCAAAGGCAGCTTGTGTACAACAATATCGGTGTCCAACCCTGGCATATCTTGATAAGACCAAGCGAACACATCCACATACTCTCGAAGCAAGTCAATCAGTTGTCTTTTCACTGAGTCTTGCAGGCAGGCCCCGATCTTGACTTCTTTCACGTCTTCATCTGTACCAAGATTGATCACTTCAACCTCCTCCTGGTGAGGAGTAATAACCTTTTCCTCTTGTCTTAACAACCTGGCTAGTTCTTCAGGAAGCTCATATTCTTCATCAACCCCTTCATCAGCTTGATTAATTGGATTGTCAAAGTCATACGAGGTCATAGCCGTGCTGTTGTCGGTGCTGTCTGGAAGGCACTCTCTGCAAGGGTTAAGTTTGTTCATTTTAGTGATCTGATTTTAGTCTTGTTTAGAAAAGTGAAATAAAGTTGTCATTTTGAAAACACTGCCATTTATTTTTTGTACAAAAAAGAAAAATGGAAAAACAGTGAACGAAAAGAAAAAGACTCGTTTGCAAAAAGATGTCTGATATTTCATTAATTGATCTTGTTTGCACAAAAAAGTACAGATGGCCCGATTACAAAATGAGTCTTGTCATCTTGGGCAAGATGCAAGACTTTGATGCATGCTTATAAAAATACAGGAAATAATAATTACTCTGCACGAGTAACCCTTATAATTTCCTGGGAAGACCAGTTCGAGATACTGCTCCCCGGGATCTTTGGACGAATCCAGCTTTCCAGGTTGCGTTCTTCTTCCAGCTCGTCTTCCAGACAGTTGATAGCATCAGGGGTAAGCATCCCCCCACTCACGAAATTGGGCTCTTTCGCAGCCGCTGTTTGATCTTGTTGAGTTGGTCTGTAACCCAACCCAAATCTGTCTTCTTTCTTTTCCACTGATAGCAGTTTGCCCCAGCCTTGGGCATTTCCTCCCTCAACGACCCTCCGGGCTTGTTGGTATGATGATATTTAAGTACCAAGTACAGCAGATGTCTCATTGACATTCAAGGCTTCAAACCCCTGGCTCATTGTTTCATGGATCTCCCCGTCCATTTCAATGTACTTATAAGTGGCCAGGTGGCTGACAAAAATGTCCTCCTCTCCACAGATTGTAACGATTTGACCCTCCCACTCGTATTTTAATTTCTGGTGAAGGGTAGAGGTCACGGCGCCAGCGGCGTGAATCCATGGCCTACCCAATAGACAGCTGTAGGCAGGCTGTATATCCATCACATAGAAAATAGTTTTGAAGGTCTGCGGGCCAATCGTTACGGGCAGCTCAATCTCTCCCAGAACCGATCTCTTTGAGCCATCAAAAGCTCTTACCACCAGGTTGCTGGGTCTCAATGCCAATCCGTCATATTCTAGCTTCACCAGAGCCTTTTTAGGTAGGACATTAAGGGATGACCCCGTGTCTACCAGCACATGGGAAAGGACAGCACCTTTGCATTCCATGGTTATGTGCAAGGCTTTGTTATGGTTGCGGCCCTCCGCTGTCAAATCAGTATTGGTGAACCCTAGTCCGTGACTAGCATTAACATTTCCAACCACTGCTTCCAGCTGATTGACAGTGATCTCTTCAGGCACGTAAGCTGCGTGCAGGACTTTGAGTAGTGCATTCCGATGGGCTTCGGAGCACATAAGCAATGATAGGATTGAGATCTTGGAGGGCGTTTGGTGAAGCTGATCCACTACTTTATAATCACTCTTTTTGATGATTCGCATGAACTCATCAACCTCTTGATCGAAGGGTGTCTTCAAAGCTTCTTTAACAACTTGATCTTCCTGCACAGTGCTCTTCCCTTTTGCCTTGGCAGCAGCTTCTGCTTCGGCAGTGGGCTTCTGAATTTGTGGAGCGAAAAGACGTCCGCTTCGGGTGAAGCCTCTGCCTCTTCCCACATTGTCTACTTGTGGTGTAGGGGTTGATGATTCAAAAGTGATTCTTTGTCCTTCACAGTACAAGTCAGAGCCGTAGTGCCAGGGGATGGCATTGCTGCTTTCATAAGGTACGGGTCCAGGCACCGTGATAGTGACTGGACCGGCTGCAGCTGCTGAAGGAACTGTGATAGTCTGTGGATCATAATAAATTGTTACTGGTGCTCTGATGGGAGCAGCACCTTCTGAATGTTAGACGGAGTTGTTTTCAGGATCGTAAAAGATTGTGACAGTTGAAACGTCTTCATGATTTGTTGCTGGTGTTGTAGGAGACAATGGTGGAAGAATGGATGTTGTTGTTGTAGGAGTTTCGAAATGGAGTGGTGCTGGAGTTGTAGAAGGAACATTTGTTGACATCTGGTCAGTTGAAATGACAGATGAAGTACTTGTTGATGAAGCCGAAGAATTGTCAGGAACAATAGTTGCTGCAGTTGTAGGAGGTTCTGAAACCGTTGCTGATGAGATTGCTGGATTTGTTGGAAATGATGTAGTGATCTGGAGCTGGCCACTCTGAATGAGGCCATCTATGCCATTCCTCAAATTATTGCACCCATTTATCGAGATATTGCAGTAAGCACAACCCAACTCACACCCCGGGAACATTTGACATTCCAAGAGCTGAGCTTTGATTTCCACTAACGGTGTCCTGATCTGGCCCACACTGGTTATTAAATAAGACGGCTTGTCTTCTTCAATAGCGTTAATCCTGGGACCACCGTGGTTTGGCATCGGGTTCTTATTGACATTGGGTGGTGGTGCGAAATTCAGAGCTTTCGAGTCTACCAGGTCTTGTACCTTCATATGCAGAGCTCTGCACTTTTCTGTACTGTGGCCAGGTGCGTTTGAATGGAAGGCACACCTAGAGTTGGAGTCATAGTTCCTGGGTAGACTGTTGGGATCCGGAGGTGCCAATGTCCTTAGCTCAACTAGGTTGAGTTTCAGGAGTTGTGGCAGCAGGGTAGCATATGGCATAGGGATCGGATCGATCACCCTATTAGCTTGAGATGGCCTCTGTTGGAATGGCCTTTGCTGACTGTTGTTGTTGTTGTTGCTGTTGTTGTAATTTCTTGGAGGATACTGATTTTGTTGATGGTACTGAGGTTGCTGTTGATAGTTTTGCTGCGGAGGTTGATAGACTGGCTGAGGATGAGCCGGAGCAGGAATGGTGACTGCTGCTATTGACCTGTGAACAAATTGGGGTCTGCCCCTGTTTGAATGGATGGCATTGGTCTCGCCGGTTCTTCTTGGGCCTGCAAAAGGCTTTCTTGTACTACTGGACGAGCTGGCGCCATTGTCGGAAATCTTGCCCATTTTTAACAGGCTCTCGATTCTTTCCCCAGCTATGACAACATCTGCAAAGCTAGTGGAAGAGAAAGCAGCCAGCCTGTCAATATAGGTTCCCTGAAGGGTGTTCATGAACATATCTGCCATTTCCCTTTCAGACATAGGTGGCTGAACAGCAGCAGCCAATTGCCTCCATCTCTGGGCATATTCTCGGAAACTCTCCCTTGAAGACTGTGACATTCCCATTAGGAGGGTCCTGTTGGGTGCCATGTCTAAATTGTACTGATACTGTCTGATGAAGGCTTCTGCCAAATCCTTCCAGCACCTGATAGTTGCCCTTGTCAGGTGAGAGTACCATTCTCTTGAGGCCCCTGTCAAGCTGTCTTCGAAATAGAACATCCAGAGCTTCTCATCCATAGTATAGGCCTTCAGCCTCCCCAGAAATGATTGTAAATGAGTCCGGGGGCATGAAGTCCCGTTGTATTTTTCAAAACAAGGAGGCTTGAACTTATGGGGAATCCTGACCCCGTCTACCAAGCCCATGTCCATGACGTCGAAGCCTAAAGAGTTCTGAGACTCTAGGGACCTCAATTTCTCAGCTATCTCTTCCAACCTTCTATCATAAGCTTCCTCCCCAGCACCCATTGTAAACACCCCAAATTTGCCCTCACCCATCCACCATGGCTTGTGATCATTCTCATATGCATAAACACAATCATAACATCTCATATCTCATTTTTGAGTCACTGCATAGTTTCTAAGGCATCTGCACCTAGGGTTTGTGATCTGAGCAAGCCAAAAGCTTCTTGAGCCACCCCAAAGGTCACCAATCACTTCAAAGGGATCCATATGTGTTCAAGCATCATATTACATCCTCTTCAAGTCAAGATTTCAAAAGAATCACAAGAACTAGGGTTTGAGTGGATGCAGAGCCAGGATAGACTGCACAGTTGACTGAAAATTAGGGTTTTGGTTTCAGAGGCCATAACCCCAAATTTTTTGGTCATTCTTGTTTCCATTGGTCTCTATATGGTATAGGGAGTATGCATATCAATTTTCATGAAGAAATTCTATGGGGAAGTCATCTGATCAAGGTTTGACTTTTCAGACAAGTCAGTGTGAAATCAGGGCATCTGAGGCCCCCAATGACCCAACCAATGGGTGATCTTCATCATTTTTAGTGCATATGATCTTTATTTGATCATGGAAGAAGGTTGAAGTTCATAGAAATCAAGAATTTAGGGTTTTTGCAAATGTTGACTTTTTTGGGCATAGTTGACTTTTCAAGAATGCTTCATTTTAGGTCATTTTTCAAGCCTTGATTCTTGATCCAAAAATGCTTCAAATGGAAAAACTTTGGTCATGAAAGTTGTAGATATCATCTTTCCCTTTTCAAAAAGTACAAGAACATGATCAAACTCTTCTTGGATCAAAAGTTATGGTGTGACAAAGTTGGCAAAAATCATTGATTTTCAAGGCATGCTTCAAATGAGAATTTTGCAAAATCATGAACCAAGGCCAATTGCAACTTCTAATTCATTTCAAACCATCACATAAACATTCTATAAGTCATAAAATTCAGAATGAACCAATAATGCCCATGGTTTATGTTTGGTTGGACAAAGGAATCACATGTGAACCAAAGTTGCCACAACTTGCAAAATCATCATGATCACTTCCTACAACTTGTGACATTGGATGCTGACTTTGGCTAGCCTTTCCCCTCACTCTTGCTGCGCAGCCCATGCCTTGTACTTGCCTAGATCATGAGCCATCCTTCTCTTACACAAAAGGTGGACTTTGTGCAAAAGCAAACTTACCAATCACTATAGGCCAGGTCACATCATCTGACCTATAGGATTAAAATACATTATCATTTGGCAAGCCAAAGATATGAAGAGGCCATGCTGAAACTCACTCATACAACACATTCACAAAAACACACCATCTTGCATTTGACTTCGAATCTCTCTGCCCAGCCATCAAACATCCAAACCATTTTCACACTTCAACTCACCACACTTCATAGACCTAAAACCACCAAGAGCCAGGCCTAAAACAAGCAAGAACACCCCACTGCCATTCTTCACCTCAACTTGCAGTTCCATTCGAATCTCACTCCCTAGCTCACAAACACCCAAACAAACACCACAGACCTTCTCCACACATCATCTGGACCACAAACAACCACTCACAATGGCCTGAAACTGCCTGAAACTCCATTGCCATTTCTGACTGAGCTTGAGCAGAAGCTTGTCAAACTCATCATCCAGCCAATATAAATTCCTCTTGAGCATTCAAACATCATCTGGGGACCAAGTGGAGTGGATTGCACAAGGAGAAGTGTCCAGAAAGTCTTCAGAGTGAAAGCTTCGAACCTCAGGTAGCTTGAAAATTATTTTTCCAGAAATCGTTTTTCATGTTATAAACTTGTTCTCTATGCTTCACTGAGTATCCTGGTACTTTTGGTTTTTGAAATGGCTTTGAAATGAGTATTTAATTAGCTTCTGAAACCTGCGTGCCCTAAAATTTGTTTTGCTTGATTCATGGATTTGGGGAAGAATAAATTAGTTTTGACTTAGGGTTTTAGTTCAGGGGATCATGGGAATCATTTCTGGATGCTTAGGTTTCATTTTTGTTACGATTTGAGGGGTTTTGGGGATTTTCAGGGGAGATGCTGGCCGGAGAAGACGACCGGAAGTCTTCTCCGGCCGCCTGAAAGTGATTTGTGCCCTAATTGCATAATTAAGACCATTTGAATGTGGACCATTGGATGCGTTGAAATGTTTGACTCCCCGCGCGAATGAAAGGCCAGGATCAATCTGCTTAGCCCTAATCTCTCTCATTAGTTTTATTTAATTTTAATTAAGTTAATTAAGTCAGAAGCCATCTGGACCCTCCATTAGCGCGCGTGGTCAACGTGTTTGAACCCAGAGCTCATCCTGGCCCTCCATTCTGTTTACCTTTCATTTTATTCTTTTTTAATTCATTTTCTTTTCATTTAAATTGCATAATTAATTTAAAATAGCAAAAATATCTTAAAAATTATGAAACTTTTTCTTAAAAGTTTTATTAATTTTTAAGACCCAAAAATATTTTCATTTTATTTTTTATCATTAAAAAAGTATTTTTAAATATTTAAAAGATTATTTTTAATTGATTAATGGAAATTAATTAATTAAAAATACTTTTAGGTATTTAAAAATCACCAAAAAATTCATGAAATGTTCTAAGACATTTAGAAACATTGTCCAACCTTCAAACCAAATTTCTTTTTTGATCTTGATGCATTTTAAGAATTTTTCATTGAATTAAATCATTTTTGGTGCATTATTTTGATCATAAGTTCAAAAATTCATTTCTGCCTATCTAGGAAGAGTTGGACATTGATTCTTCTTGCATTGTTTTGTGTTTAGCATGTAGTTTCTAGGATTAAATGGCCTTGATTTGATTCCTCATTTTCAATTTGATTGGTATTTCTTTTGTTTAGGGACCCTAAAAACCCTAATAACTTAGAAAATTCATATCTTGAGTTTGGTTGAGAGTTGAGACCTCCCCTTTGGACCTTGGTTTAGTATAGGTTTAGGGTTTCTTTGTGTGGCATTTTCCATTTTTTATATTAGGGTTTGCTTCTGTTTTTGGTTTTTGTTTGTTGTTTGATCCATAAACCCTAATTTGGGCTTTCATTTGCATACCTCTTGCATTCTCTTGCATAACATGACTTGTCATGACATTTCAAGCATTCATGTGTTTCATTTAACATCATAAGACATGTAGAAAGCATGTTTGATCATTGCATCTCATATTTGCCATGTCATTTGCTTTGTATGTTTCCTAACTTGTCATGTGTATCCATGCTTCTAAGATTGCACCATTTGCACCCATGAACTTGTATGAACATTCCCATGCCTTGATTCATGTTTATAGCACTCCATAGCATCATTATCATCATCAACATGCTTCTGGTTTTGTTTAGCATCATACCATTTCATCCCATTTAGCATTGCATTGCATTTCTTTCTAACATTTCAGGTGGTAAGTAAACTTGAGAAGTGAATTTGCCTTCACTTCTCATAACCTTTTCTTTTCATCTCCCTTGCATCCATTGCTTCATTTATATATGTGTTTGAGATTGAGCTTGCTCATTCTTCTTCTTCTCACTTTCTTTCTTCAAGTGACTTGCCTTCTTAAATGAAGCAAGTTACTTTGCTTCTCTTGGCTCCTTTTCATCTGCCTCCTGGTGTTTCCATTGAAGATTGTTCTTGTTAAACCACACAAACCTTAGGAACAACCAAGCATGACAATGAATTAGGGTTTTGATTAGTCTCCCTTCATAGTTTTACCTTTGTGTCTCTTTTGAGTCTTCTCTTTCTCACCTCATAATCAGGGACTAAACCCTGAAGGCTTTAAGGCTTTGTGATTAAGCTTATGCCTGCATCCTTCTATTAGGATGGAGTGTATAACTTTAATCCTAAGTGTTAAACCCTTAATGTGTTTAAATCTCTTAATCAATCCACTTAATAATCATCAAGACATCACACTTGTAACTTGGGCCTTGCATTAGGGTTCTAATTCTTCCTTAAGTGGTTAAGAAGGACTAACCCTAGTGTTAATGGACAAGTCTCCTTCAAGTTGTCTTACAAACCCTAAAACTCACTTCATCATCTTATCGTTAAATAAAATCCACTTAATAAAGGCTTCGTTTTGTCATGAGTTTAATCCCTAATCATGGATTAAGTTGAGGAGCTTTCCTCAGCTTAAACATTCTCATCTATTATCCTTCTATTAGGATGGTGTAATGAGTCTGTTTAATCCCTGATTATGGATTAATCTCATTACTTAACACTAAACAAAAACAACAAAAACATCTAAATAATCACAAGTAGGTTAATAATCTTAATCCTGCATCAAAGGTGATTAAGTGTGAGAAGCTGACTTCACACTTAAGGTATTCTCATTACCCCTAATCAGAGGGAAGATGTGATGAGTTTACTAACCCTTTGGTTTAGGCTTAAGCTCATTAACTTATGACAAACTTTCAAAAGCAATAAAAGGTTGAAAACACAAAAACAAACAATAATCGTCTCCTCCGGGATTCTTTTCTCATCACCTTCATTCACAAACGAGAACTCGCTTCTTCCGTCTAATGCAAGACAGTTTGCACCTGAGCCAGATAGGTCATACACTTGAGCATTGACAAGCAAGCAGTTCACAAGTCAATTCATCTTTCAGTCTCTTTGGGTCGAACTACGGTGTTCTGACTTCCTCATTGCACGAGAGGATACGTAGGCATAACTTAACAGTTATCGAACAAAAGTCTCTGTATATTCCCCCTCTTTCTAGCCTCATTCTTTAAGTCTCATGATCTTGAGCATCATATTCTCATCCTTACACTGACACTGTATATATTACACTTCACACTTTCCTTGCACTGACACCTGTACATTTTGTTTTCCAGCTCTTTTACACACAAATTGCACTGACACTACCCCTTTAAAACACAAATCTTTCAAGCGTGGATCCCGTCGAGTACGGCGGACAATCTGGGTGCTAATACCTTCCCAGGTTGTAACCAACCCCCTTTTTCAGTCTCTCTGGTTCGCAACCGTCTTATCCATGTCTTTCTAGGTCTATGCAGCATTACCTTTCCTCCGGGATAAAAATGCCTAGCTGGCGACTCTTTTCATCTCCAGTGAGTTCACGGCAGTGTGTTCTCACTGTTCCCCTCGCCGACCGTTCGCGTCTGTACCTTTATTTGACCTAGTTTCATTTATCGGGAGCGACAGCTTGGCGACTCTGCTGGGGAATCATGTACTGCAACCAGGGCTTCTGGTTCTTTTTGTGGGTTCCTCCTAGCGCTTGATTGATTTGTGTTTACTGGGGTGTTATGTGCTTACTTGTGTTTGTATTTATGTTTGCTTTATGTACAGTTGTTTACTGCTTTCTTTATTAGCTTTGCATATTATCATACTGTTGTACTGTACTGCTAGCTGGATCTGGTTGTTTACTTTGGTGGGTGGGTGATTCATTGAGTGTTGAGGTCCTATACCTGGGACCTGAGTGACACCTAGGCTAGAGTGAATCATATTCTTTCCCATTCCATTTCGGTCTGGTGCGGGAATATGAAACACGGTTCAGATATGGGTTTCTTCTTGAGAACTCTGTGTTGCAGATTTCCTGCAATGCTAGGGCTATCTGGGAAGCCTGCTAAGTCTGGATGACCTTTAGTATTGACCTTCAGAAACTAAGGTGAATTAGAGGAGGAATTGTTATGGTTATTGTAAACACTGTACCTCCGGGTTGGAAGTGTTTACACTTCTCATAACTGATCCAAGTCTGAGGATCCTTGTTCTAGAACACCACCTGTGAGGGGGTTGGGCTGTTTACAGGTTTGCAGGTACCCTGACCTCAGAATACCCTGTCACTTTGATTTGTTAAGAGTACTCCATGTTGGACAGTTCTTGTGATTCTAAACCCTGGACACGTGGCTCTTTATTTGAGTCCCCCTACCTTGGTTACTGGTTTTATAGACCTCCAACTGGAATTCTTGAACACACTTGGGCCTATATCAGAATATTTTGGCCAGATCCAGCTCAGTCACAGACCCTTGCATTTCATTTGCATACATAATCATTGCATCATATTAACATGTGCTTATTTGTGTTTCAGGGTATCCATTTTTCATCTGGTTTTGGTTTTGACCCCATCTTCAGTATTGGCCCATCTTCACCAACACCTGCTTCAGTTATCGGCTGTCTGTTTCAGTTATCACCTGCACCAGCCAATCAGTGGCTCATTACTTCAGCATCAGCCTCAGCACCTGTCTCTACTCAGTCTTCAGCATCATGGCTCCTAAAAAGAGCAACATCACCTATCACTTCTTCCAACCAGAGTTATCAGACATCAGGAGGATTCAGACCCTGATCACTCCGGATCACATACCTTTGTTCAGGGAGCATTATGGGGATATACTTGATATGGTTATGGATCTGGACCCATCACAGAGGAGCCTCATCCACACTTGCATTCAGTTCTATGATCCCCCACTGAGATGTTTCACCTTTCAAGACTTTCAGTTGGGCCCTCTTTTAGAAGAATACTCATCATTGGTTGGTTTGCCTATCAGGGGTGGAATCCCTTTCAACCCTGAGATGGTCTTTCCTAGCAATGGAGAGGTAGCAAAAGCTTTACATCTGGAGCCTGTCCTGATTGAGCAGCATATGACCTCTAAAGCTGGGATCCCTGGTTTTCATCTGGACTTCTTAATTTCTCAAGCCAGTCTGAAGGCCTCCCTGGGGGAGTGGAAAGCTGTTTGTGCTCTACTGGCTTTAAGCATATATGGGATTGTATTGTTTGCAGATGAGCCTCGATTCATTAGCAAGAATGCCATCCATCTGTTCATCCTGAAGAACCCAGTGCCAACTTTATTGGGGGATCTCTACTATTCAGTGCATCAGAGGAATGAGAAGCAGAGGGGAAGGCTAGTAAGGTGTTGTGCTCCATTGTTCCATACTTGGCTTCTCAAGCATCTACCCAGGACAGATGCATTTTTAAACCCTCATCAGCAAAGCAACTGGGCTAAGAGGCTCACTACCCTAACTTCAGCAGATATCAGATGGTGTACTCAAAGCACCAAGGGTAGAGATATCATCACCAGCTGTGGGCACTTTCCCAATGTGCCCTTAATAGGGGTTAAGGGTAGTATCAATTACAACCCTCTGCTGTTCAGGAGGCAACTGGGCTATGCACTGGTCCATACTCCTAGGGCACAGGACTTGGTGGAGACCCTTTATTGAGAAAACAAGACTAGTTTGGCTGTTGTTAGGCAGGCTGCCTGGGCCTGGGATAATGTTCAAACCAAGGGAGTCACCATTCTGGGGAAGTGCAATAATGTGGCATCGGCACAATATTATGAGTGGTCCCGTGCCAAGGCCCAATTCTCTGGATTACCCTTTACCATAGAAGACATGCCTGAGTCATCTTCAGCACCACCCCCTGCCACCATCAGTTTGGAGGAGTTTGAGAGCTTGAAAGAAAGAAATGAGAGGTTAACTCAGGCTTTGCAGAAGACCCTTCGGGAAAGGAGTGAAGGTATGAGAGAGATTGAGAGATTGGAGAAGTTGAGAGTGGAGCATCTGACTAAGATTGAGAAGTCTGGGGATTATATCAAAAAGTCTAAGGCTGGTGAACAAATTCTGAAGAATGCTTGCAAAGAAGCCCAGTTCCAGAGAGCAAGGACAGACTTGTATTTGAAGGAAAGTCAAGCCCGGTGGGTCAGGATCACTGAGGCTCGTACCCTGGAGGACAAGAGAGTTCAAGACAAGATGGAGCAACTGGAGGCTAGTGCAAAAGAACAGCAAGAAGCCCTGGCAGCAGCCCAGAGGGAGATATCAGAATTGAAGATCAAAGCAGGGGTGAAGAGGTCCAAGGACCAAGCTCAGCACAAGAAGCTAGCAGCAGCTATTGCAACCCGGAACCTCCTTATCCGGAATCTCACGGAGCGCCCGGCTGATCCTGTGACCGAAGCACTTCTCAAGGAAGTTCGCGAGGATGAGTTTAGCCTTGGTGTTTGACCATTTGCTTGTTGTTGTTTCTATTCCATGTACTTTTATTTTTTTTGTGATGTATTTTGACCCCTTAGGGGGCTTGTGTTGTAAAATGAACAAGTTGTATTATTTCACCTTCTGTAATATATTTGTGTTAGTTTGTTCCATCCAGGTTTCACTTCGAAAGCAACATCAACTGCATCTCCAAGGGTCTGGAAGGGTCAAAACTGAAGACCAAACCGGATACCTTGAGAACAAATAAGCATAACTGCATTGCATGCTAACCCTTTGTTTGTTTTGTAGGTTTTTGTTTTGTTGTTGCTAACCTCTGTTGTGATGTTCAGGAACTATTGCTAGGCGCCGGGTATTTCCCCTCAACCGTCCGCACCGTTATCCAACCCGAAATAACCTTCCGGGAATTCAAATGGATCAGGTACAGCAGGACCTTGCAGAGGTCAGAAATCAGATGGCAAACGAAAGATTAGAAATGAGAACACAGATGACGCAGTTCATGGAAGTTATGAACAACATGGCTCAGAGCCAGGAAAGATTGAGGGCCATAGTGGAAAGGCAGAATCAAGAGGATCCACACATATGGACTGCCGGTACCAGTAATAATGAAAGGGTCCAACCTCATGTTAACCCCCCTGTGTTTGGGCCACATCTGCATCCCGAGATCAACATCCCTGCAAATGTTCAAGGGACAGCCACTGCAGCCAGGGTACTTCAAGAGGACCCTCAAGAAGAACAGTTCACAGTAATGGGTGCTGGGGAAGAAGCTTACGATAGAAGGTTGGATGAGATAGCTGAGAAGTTAAGATCCCTAGAGTCTCAGAACTCTTTGGGTTTCGACGTGATGGATATGGGCTTGGTAGACGGGGTCAGGATCCCCCATAAGTTCAAGCCTCCTTGTTTCGAAAAGTATAATGGGACTTCATGCCCCCGGACTCATTTACAATCATTTCTGGGAAGGCTGAAGGCCTATACTATGGATGAGAAGCTCTGGATGTTCTATTTTGAGGACAGTTTGACAGGGGCCTCAAGAGAATGGTACTCTCACCTAACAAGAGCAACTATTAGATGCTGGAAGGACCTGGCAGAGGCCTTCATCAGACAGTATCAGTACAATTTAGACATGGCACCCAACAGGACCCTCCTAATGGGGATGTCACAGTCTTCAAGGGAGAGTTTCCGAGAATATGCCCAGAGATGGAGGCAATTGGCTGCTGCCGTTCAACCCCCTATGTCTGAGAGGGAAATGGCAGACATGTTTATGAACACCCTTCAGGGAACCTATATTGACAGGTTGGCTGCTTTCTCTTCCACTAGCTTCGCAGATGTTGTCATAGCCGGGGAGAGAATTGAAAGCCTGTTGAAAATGGGTAAGATTTCCGATAATGGTGCCAGCTCGTCCAGTAATGCAAGAAAGCCTTTTGCAGGCCCGAGAAGAACTGGCGAGACCAATGCCATCCACACCAACAGGGGTAGGCCCCAATATGTTCAAAGGTCAATAGCAGCAGTCACCATTCCTGCTCCAGCTCATCCTCAGCTAGTCTATCAACCCCCTCAACAAAATTATCAACCACAACCTCAGTACCATCAGCAAAATCAGTATCCTCCAAGAAATTACAACAACAACAACAGCAACAACAGTCAACAGAGGCCATTCCAACAGAGGCCATCTCAAGCTAACAGAGTGATCGATCCGATCCCAATGCCATATGCTACGTTGCTGCCACAGCTTCTGAAACTCAACCTGGTTGAGCTAAGAACGTTGGCACCTCCGGATCCCAACAGTCTACCAAGGAACTATGACTCCAATGCTAGGTGTGCTTTTCATTCAAACGCACCTGGCCACAGTACAGAAAAATGCAGGGCTCTGCATATGAAGGTACAATACCTGGTAGACTCCAAGGCTTTGAATTTCGCACCACCACCCAATGTCAATAAGAACCCGATGTCGAATCACGGTGGTCCTAGGATTAACGCTATTGAAGAAGACAAGCCGTCTTATTTAATAACCAGCGTGGGACAGATCAGGACACCGTTGGTGGAAATCAAGGCTCAGCTCTTGGAATGTCAGATGTTCCCGGGGTGCGAGTTGGGTTGTGCTTACTGCAATATCTCAGTGAATGGGTGCGACAATTTGAGGAATGGCATAGATGGCCTTATTCAGAGTGGCCAGCTTCAGATCACCACATCATTTCCAACAGATCCAGCAATCTCATCAGCAACGGTTTCAGAACCTCCTACAACTGCAGCAACTATTGTTCCAGACAATTCTTCGGCTTCATCAACAAGTACTTCATCTATTATCTCAACTGATCAGTTTTCAACAAATTTTCCTGCTACAACTTCAGCTTCACTCCATTTCGAACCTTCTGCAACGACAACATCCATTCTTCCGCCAATACCTCCTACAACACCAGCAACAACTCATGAAGATGTCTCTACTGTCACAATATTTTATGATCCTGAGAACAACTCTGCCTACCATTCAGAAGGTGCTGCTCCCATCAGAGCACTGTCGCTCCCGACAAGTGACAAATGATCAAATGAAGGTACAGACGCGAACGGTCGGCGAAGGGAACAGTGAGAACACACAGCAGTGAACTCACTGGAGGATGAATAGAGTCGCCAGCTAGGCATTTTTATCCCGGAGGAAAGGTAATGCTGCATAGACCTAGAAAAAGATGGATAAGACGGTTTGCGAACCAGAGAGACTGAGAAAGGGGGTAGGTTACAACCTGGGAAGGTATTAGCACCCAGATTGTCCGCCGTACTCGACGGGATCCACGCTTGAAAGATTTGTGTTTTAAAGGGGTAGTGTCAGTGCAATTTGTGTGTAAAATAGCTGGAAAAGAATGTACAGGTGTCAGTGCAAAAGAAAGTGAAGTGTAATATGGAAGTGTCAGTGTAAGAAAGGAGTGAAATGCTCAAGATCATGAGGCTAAAGAATGAAGCTGGAAGGAGGGGGAATGTACAGAGACTTTTGTTCGATAACCGTTAAGTTATGCCTACGTATCCTCTCGTGCAATGAGGAAGTCAGAACACCGTAGTTCGACCCAAAGAGACTGAAAGGTGAATTGACTTGTGAACTGCTTGCTTGTCAATGCTCAAGTGTGTGACCTGTCTGGCTCAGGTGCTTACTGTCTTGCATTAGACGGAAGAAGCAAGTTCTCGTTTATGAGTGAAGGTGATGAGAAAAGAATCCCGAAGGAGACGATTATTGCTTGTTTTTGTATTTTTCAGTCTTTTATTTCTTTTTGGAGTTTGTCATAAGATAATGAGCTTAAACCTAAATCAATGGATTTGGTAAACTCATCACATCATCCCTCTGATTAGGGGTAATGAGAATTACCTTAAGTGTGAAGTCAGATTCTCACACTTAATCACCTTTGATGTAGGGTTAAGATCATTAACCTACTTGTGATTAATTAGATGTCTTTGGTGTTTTTGTTTAGTGTTAAGTAATGAGGTTAAGCCATAATCAGGGATTTAACAGGCTCATTACATCATCCTAAAAGAAGGATAATAGATGAGAATGTTTAAGCTGAGGAAAGCTCCTCAACTTAATCCATGATTAGGGATTAAACTCATGACAAAACAAACCTTTATTAGGTGGATTTTATTTGACGGTTTTGATGATGAAGTGTTTTTTATGATTTGTAAGACAACTTGAGGGGGACTTGTCCATCAACACTAGGGTTAGTCCTTCTTAACCAATTAAGGAAGAATTAGAACCCTAATGCAAGGCCCAAGTTACAAGTGTAATGTCTTGATGATTATTAGATGGATTAATTAAGAGATTTCAACACCTTAAGGGTCCAAGACTTAGGATTAAAGTTATACACTCCATCCTAAAAGAAGGATGCAGGCATGATCTTAATCACAAAGTCTTAAAGCCTTGAGGGTTTAGTCCATGATTATGAGATGAGAAGAGATGACTCAAGGAGAGACACAAAGGTAAAAACTATGGGGGAGACTAATCAAAACCCTAATTCATTATCATGCTTGGTTGGTCCTAATGTTTGTGAGGTTTTCAAGAACAATCTTCAGATGAACCACCAGGAAGCAGATGAACAAGATCAAGAGAAGCAAAGTGACTTGCTTCATTCAAGAAGTCAAGTCACTTGAAGAAAGAAAGTGGGAGAAGGAAGAATGAGCAAGCTCAAACTCAAACACAAGTAAGAATGCAGCAAGGTATGCAAAAGAAGATGAGAAGAAAAGTTATGAGAAGTGAAGGCAAATTCACTTCTCAAGATTACTTACCACCTGAAATGTTAGAAACAAATGCAATGCAATGCTAGATGAAATGAAATGACATGATGCAAAGCAAAACCAGAAGCATGGTGATGATGATTATGATGTTGTGAAGTGCTGCAAACATGAGGCAAGGCAAAGGGATGCTCATACAAGATCATGAATGCAAATGATGCAAGTTAAGAAGCATGAATAAGCATGGAATGTTATGAATCATACAAGACAAATGGCATGGCAAATGTGTAATGTAATGATCAATGATGCTTCATACATGTCTTAAGATGTTAAATGAATCATAAGAATGCACAAAATGCAATGACAAGTCATGTTATGCAAGGAAATGCAAAGGGGATGCAAGAGAAGGCCCAAATTAGGGTTCATGGATCAAACATCACACACAAACCAAAAACAGAAGCAAACCCTAATATGAAAAATGGAAAATGGCACTCAAAGAAACCCTAGACCTATAACAAACCACTGCCCAAAGGGGAGCTCTCAACTCTCAACCAAACTCAAGTTATGAATTTTGCAAGTTATTAGGGTTTTTTAGGGTTTGTAACAAAAGAAATGCCAATCAATTGGAAAATGTAAGATCAAATCTTGGCCTTTTTATCTTTGAAAATACATGCCAAATGGAAAACAATGCAAAAAGAATCAATGTCTCAACCTTTACCATAAGACAGAAATGAATTTTTAAACACATGATCAAAATAATGCATAAAATATGATTTAATTCAATGAAAAATTCTTAAAATGCATCAAGATCAAAAAGGAAATTTGGTTTGAAGGTTGGACAATGTTTCTAAATGTCTTAGAACATTTCATGAATTTTTTTGTAATTTTTAAATACTTAAAAGTATTTTTAATTAATTAATTCTCATTAATCAATTAAAAATAATCTTTTAAATATTTAAAAATACTTTTTTAATGATAAAAAATAAAATAAAAATGTTTTTTGTGTCATAAAATTTAATAAAACCTTAAAGAAAAAGTTTCATAATTTTTATGAATTTTTAACTATTTTAAATAAATTATGCAAATAAAATGAAAGAAAAATGAATTAAAATGAATTAAAACTGAAGTATGCAGGATGGATGGCCAGGATGCGTCCAGGGTTCAAATGGGGTTGACTGCGCGCCAGAATGAGAGGCCCAGATTGCTTCAGATCAAATTAAATAAAACGTGGTTAATTAACCCTAACACGTGGATTAGGGCTAATTGCAATGATCTGGACCTTTCAATCTGGAGGGAAGTCAATGGGTCAACGCATATCCACGGCCAGCATTCAAACTTACACTAATTATGGGATTAAGCCCTAAATAATCTCAGGTGACCGGAGAAGACTTCCGGTCGTCTTCTCCGGCCAGAAGCTTGCCTGAAAAAGTTCAAAACCTCTCAAAACGCAAAATAAATGAAAACTAAGCCATGGGAAATGATCCCCAACACCTCACGAATTAAAACCCTCTCTCAAAACAAATTTATCTAACCTAAACAAGTTGAATCGAAGAAAACAAAATCTAGGGTTCGTGAGCTTCAAACAGCAATTAAACTCTCAAAACGCAACCATTTTCAAAACCAATGGTACCAGAATGATCAGCAAGACATGTAGAGCAAGTTTGTAACAATCAAATTGATTTCTGGAAAAATTAATTTGGAGTTACCTGAGATTTGCAACCTTTGATTTTGGAACTTTCAGGCCTCCTCTCCTTGCTCGATCTGCTCCTCTTGGTCCCCCAAAGTTGCTTGAATGCTCAAATGGAGTTTATATTTGTTGGATGATGAGTTTCGAAGAGAGCTGCTTCAGTTCAGTCAACAATGGTGGATGAGTTCTTGGCACTTTCAGGCTGTGAAGAGGGGTTGTTTATGACCTATGAGGTGTGTTGAGAAGGTTTATGGTGTTGGTTGATGTGTTTGTGGCTTGTGGAGAGAGATTCAATAGAATCTGCAGCATGAAGGTGAGCAATGGCAGTGAGGGTTTCTGGCTGTTTTTGGCTTTGTTTCTTGATGCTTTGTGTTCTATAGATCAAGGTGAGATGAAGGGAGGCAAAGGTTTGGGTGTTTGCAGGCTGTGTAATGAAATTCGAATGAACTTGCAAGATGGAAGGTTTTTGTGAAAGTTGTGAATGGTATGTTTTCAGCCTTGGTTCCTGTTATATTCAGCTTGCAAGTGGATACAATAAACAATTCTGATTGGTTGCTTGATGTGACATGGCCTGCTATGATAGGTGAGGCTACTTTTGCTAAAAATCCACTTTTGTGTAAGATAGGGCATGGCTCAAAGTTAAGCAAGTACAAGGCATGGCTGGTGCAGCAAAAGGTGATGGATAGGCCTAGCAAAGCTCAGCAGCCAATGTCATAAGTTGGTGAAGTGGTCATGAGTGAAAATGCAAGTTGGCTAGCTTTATGGATTTCCATGAGAAAAGTCAAATTACATGAACCAAACCATGAGCAAACTTGGTCCATTTCTGATTTTTGTGACTTAGAGGATGTTCACATGCTGGTTTGACATGAATTTGAGGCAGCAATCATGCATTGATTCAAGACTTAGCAAAATTTCCACTTGGTGCGTAACTTGAAAAACAATGATTTTTGGCAACTTTGCATGGCCATAACTTTTGATCCATGAAGAGTTAGATCATGTTCTTGTACTTTTTGAAAAGGGAAAGATGAGATCTACAACTTTCATGACCAAAGTTTTTCCATTTGAAGCCTTTTTGGATCATAAATCAAAGCTTGAAAATTGACCTAAAAGGATGCATTCTTGAAAAGTCAACAAAACCCAAAAAGTCAACTTTTGCCAAAACCCTAAATTCTTGATTTTTATGAACTTCAAACTTCTTCCATGATCAAATAAAAGTCATATACACTCAAAATGATGAAGATCACCCATTGGTTGGGTCATTGGGGGCCTCAGATGCCCTGATTTTACACTGACTTGTCTGAAAAGTCAACTCTTGATCAGATGACTTCCCCATGGAATTTCTTCATGAAAATTGATATGTATACTCCCTATACCATATAGAGATCAATGGGAACAAGAATGACCAAAAAATTTGGTGTTATGGCCTCTGAAACCAAAACCCTAATTTTCAGTCAACTGTGCAGTTCATCCTGGCTCTGTATCCACTCAAACCCTAGTTCTTGTGATTCCTCTGCAATTTTGACTTTGTGAGGATGCACTATGACATAAGAACACACATGGACCCCTTTGAGTTGATTAGTGGTCTTTGGAATGGCTCAGGAGGCCCTGAGGTTGCTCAGATCACAAACCCTAGGTGCAGATGCCTTAGAAGCTATGCAGTGAATCAAAATGAGATGTGAGATGATATGTCTTGTGTATATGCATATGAGATGATCACAAGCCATGGTGTGAATGGGTGAGGGAAAATTTGGGGTGTTTACAGCTGCCCCTATTCAAACATGAGTTAGCTGTGCAGGTTGTAAGCGACGGCTTAACAGGCAAACAAGATAACTTGTGGTTGAATATCAAAGACAGTCCAAAATTTGCACTCACAAAATGAAGAAGAAAAGGGATATAGATTGTAAAAGAAAATAAAGTATATTGTAAAGTGTGGGCGACGGAGGACGACCGCCGAGCAGAGGACGACTGCTGGGTAAAGAGCAATGGCGGGGACGGCCGACATGCTGGGGATATAAGGTAAAGCTAAGACGGGGACGACCGACTAGCTGGGAAAATAAAATCATGATGGGGACGGCCATTAAGATAAAGCTGTAAAATTCTCTGGGGATTCAGTGACACATGACGGGGACGGCCATCAAGTTCAGAGTAGCCAACGATGGGGACGGCCATCGGGTTAAAGAATAAATGAAATAAACAGATGATGGGGTACGGCCATCAAAGGTGAAGGACGATCACCTAGCAGGGGACGGCTGCTCTGTTGGGCATAAAAGAAATATGATGGGGACGGCCATCAAAGGTGGAGGACGACCACCTGGCAGGGTACGGCTGCCGAAAATATCAACGATGGGGACGGCCATCGGATAGAAAAGGTCAACGATGGGGACGGCCATCGGACGAGCATGATGGAGGACGACCATCAAGAAGTGGAGGACGACCACTCAGCAGGGTACGGCTGCTCTCGAGGTTCATCATAACACAGGACGAGTGTTAGATAACCAAAATCAACAATGGGGACGGCCATTGGATAAAGTGATGAAGGACGATCATCAAGAGGTGGAGGACGACCACCTAGCAGGGGACGGCTGCTAAAAAGAATCAACGATGGGGACGGCCATCGGACGAGCATGATGGAGGACGACCATCAAGAAGTGGAGGACGACCACTCAGCAGGGTACGGCTGCTCTCAGGGTTATCATGACACAAGACGAGTGTCAGATAAGTGAAAATTGATTGTTGGTGATCTACTGGGGATCTAGTGAACACGGACGAGCGTTCACAACCAAGAAAGAAAGTATAAGCGTTTGGTATTGTATATAGATTAAAGATGCGGACGAGCATCCCTAAGGCTACGATACGGACGGGTATCATGTAGAAACAAACACTGACACGTGTTCAGAGATGATGATACGGACGAGTATCAACTGGTTAACTAAGGACACGGACGAGTGTTGCATCTGAAAGAAACCTTCTGGGGAATAATAGACACAGACGAGTATCTATATTCAAGAAGACACAAGTGTTTGACGCAGTGTATGGATTAAAGATGCGGACGAGCATCCTTAAGACTATGATACGGACGAGTATCATGTAGAAACAAACACTAGACGCACTGTTCTGAGATGATGGTACAGACGAGTACCAACTGGTTAACAAAGAACAAGGACTACTGTCGAATCTGTGGGGATATAAATGGTGTATACAAGATACGGACGAGTATCTGTATAAGTGTGCCAATGAGTAGTGAGTATATATAATGTATAGATGAGTGTTTATCTGCTGGGGAGAGTGACACGGACGAGTGTCAAGAGAGAAAAGTATAATATGGACAAGTATCTGATATACAAAGTGTTTAGATTACTGTGCTGGGGAAAGTGACATGGTCGGATGTCAAGAAAAGTATATATGTGAGTATAGGCGACCATGCTGGGGATATGACACGGACGGGTGTCAAAGATCGTGTATAGGTATATGTGAGTGCAAAGAGGATGTCTTTGGCTTTTGCTGGTGATACGACACGGACGGGTGCCAGGAAGTATCTGTAGTACTGGTGGTTTTCAGGCAACCTGCTTGGGGAAGAATGCCACGGACGGGTGTCAAAAGGAGTATACTGATGTTTGTGATTTGAGAGGCAACTGTTTTTGCGGGGACTCTGGTGGGGATTTTGTATATATTCCGTATAATGACAGATTGTCAATATTTACAAGTGTTCAATTCACAACATGACTTATGATTATGCTATGCATTTGATTTTTGCCGTAATGTTCCGTATTAGACGGAATGCTACGCTTTGAGGGTGAATATGATGCGAATGCTATGATTATGCAAAAGGGGCACCGATCCAGGATTCGGATCCCGTTGTTGCGAAGATCTCTGGTTGATCTGCTTGAAGTGAACATCCCAGCTGGGGATGAGATCATTGGTAGATCTAATGATGCATCTGCTTGGGGATGTATGTCACTGATTGACATATCCTTATAATACGGGACCCAGCTGGGGTTTGTAGAAGCTTTCTCCCTCTGTTGTGACTCCGTCGTGCGTTGCTCTTCTGAATAGAGCACTCAGAAGCTCTGCGGGGAGATGATTCCCTGATTCTACATCCTGCTGAGGAAGGATAGTTGGTATTTCAGCCGGGGAAATGCTGTTGGTAAATTAGCCGGGGAGAGCAATGGGAAGCAACTCAGCTGGGGATAGAGCATTTCGGATGCTGATATCTTTCGTTGATTTGCCAGCTTGCTGAGATATACCTTGCATGCCCCAAGTTGCGTTCTGGATACCTGCAATCCTGCAAAGATAAGGAAACGCACAAATGGTCCCGAGGTATCCTCTACTGGATTCCGTCATAGGAGATAAGTACTTTCGAGAGTAAGTATATTCCCTGTAAGCATGTGCTTTTATTTATCTTTTTAGAGAAAGGCATCTGTACTTATGCAATTGTGTTTTTTAGAGATATCAGACAACTCTTTGCAAAACATAAATGTAAAAACGAAACATGACTGAAAGTCTGATTTTATTAATTCATGTGCCCTGAATTGGCAATATACAGTCAAAGGAACGAATCTCCTGAAATGAGGAGATTGTTACAAATTGAGAAACAAAGTGCTGGCAGTGTTGATGACGCTTTCAAAGAGCTTCCTCTTCTGCTATGACTCGTATGACAATGACGTTCTTCTCGTCTTGCTTTCCGGAGAGAGTTGATTCTGATTGAGGCTTGATCCTTTGTAGCTTTAACCAAGTTGTAGGTGATACAGACGAATTCAGAATGCAGTTGTTCGCTTATTCCCTTATTTTGCATGGATCGCCCTTTCGGGTTTTCAATCCATCGGGATACCCATTTTTGCCTGAGTTGTCCAATGCGGCTTTTCAACTCAGCGGGTGTACATTTTTATTTATTTCCCTTATTTTTGCCCGAGTCTTTTATTCTGTTTTTGACTCGCCGGGATGCCCTATTTTTGCCTGGACTTACATTCTGTTTTTGTGTCCAGCGGGTCATTTTATGCGAAGTATTTTTTAACTGCATCTGAATTCACAGGGGATGGAAAATCTTCACCATCCATGGTGCTGAGCATCAGTGCTCCACCAGAGAAGACTTTCTTGACGACGAATGGTCCTTCGTAATTTGGAGTCCACTTGCCCCTGTGGTCTGTATGTGGAGGAAGGATTCTTTTCAGCACAAGATCTCCCACTCGGTACTCTCGATGCCTGACTTTCTGATCGAAGGCCCTCTTCATTCTCTTCTGATATAACTGCCCATGGCAGATTGCAGCCAATCTCTTCTCTTCGATCAGACTTAGTTGCTCGTATCGGGCCCTCACCCATTCTGCTTCACTCAGTTTGACATCCATCAATACCCGTAGCGAGGGTAATTCAACTTCAACTGGTAGGACTGCTTCCATACCATACACAAGCTGATACGGTGTTGCCCCTGTGGATGTCCTGATTGATGTGCGATACCCATGCAAGGCAAATGGTAGCATTTCATGCCAGTCTCTGTAGGTGACTACCATCTTTTGCACAATCTTCTTGATGTTCTTATTGGCTGCCTCAACAGCGCCGTTCATCTTTGGCCTGTAAGGAGAAGAATTGTGATGTTGGATCTTGAAGTCCCGGCATAATTCGGCCATCATTTTGTTGTTGAGATTAGAACCATTGTCAGTAATGATTCGCTCGGGCACTCCATATCTACAGATGATATCTCTTTTCAGAAATCGAGCTACCACTTGCCTGGTGACATTTGCATATGAGGCTGCTTCAACCCACTTGGTGAAGTAATCGATGGCGACCAGGATGAATCTGTGGCCGTTCGAAGCAGTTGGCTCAATCTTGCCGATCATGTCAATGCCCCACATGGCAAAGGGCCAAGGTGAAGACATGATGTTCAGGGGATTTGGAGGTACATGCACTTTATCTGCATAGATCTGGCATTTGTGACATTTCCTGGCATAGGCACAACAGTCTGCGTCCATTGTGATCCAGTAATAGCCTGATCTTAACAACTTCTTAGCCATTGCATGCCCTCCCGCATGGGTACCAAAAGAGCCTTCATGCACTTCATGCATCAGTAGATCTGCTTCCGTCTTGTCAACACATCTGAGGAGTACCATGTCAAAGTTCCTTTTGTATAAAGATCCATCAGTGTTCAGAAAGAAACTTCCAGCAAGCCTTCTTAAAGTCTTCTTATCATTGGAAGATGCCCCAGGTGGGTATGTTTGATCCTCCAAGAAGCACTTAATGTCGTGGAACCAAGGCTTATCATCTTTAGCAATATCTGCTGCAAATACATATGCTGGTCTATCGAGTCTCGATACTGAAATCTGAGGTACAAAGTTGGCGGTTTGAACTTTGATCATGGACGAAATGGTAGCCAAGGCATCTGCAAACTGATTCTCGTCCCGAGGGATATACTCAAGTTTGACTGTTGTGAAGAAAGTCAGTAACCTTCTCGTATAATCCCTATAAGGTATCAGATGATCTTGGTGCGTGTACCATTTTCCGTTGGTCTGATTGATTACCAAAGCTGAATCTCCGAATACGGTCAATGTTTTGATCCTGAGGTCAATGGCTTCCTCAAGACCCATAATACAAGCTTCGTATTCAGCTTCGTTGTTAGTGCAGTTGAAAGTGAGTTTTGCCGAGAAAGGCATGTGAACTCCTTTTGGTGTAATGAGTACTGCACCAACACCACGGCCATTCATGTTAACAGCCCCGTCGAACATCATAGTCCATTCTTCCTCCGGGTCAGGCCCTTCAGTGTGAATAGGCTCTTCATGGTCTTTTGATTTAATGAACATGATGTCTTCATCCGGGAAGTCAAACCTCATCGGCTGGTAATCATCGATGGGTTGCTCAGCAAGATATTCTGATAGTACACTGCCCTTGATGGCTTTCTGAGATGTGTACTGTATGTCGTATTCTGTGAGAATCATCTGCCATCTTGCAACCCGTCCGGTAAGAGCTGGCTTCTCGAAAATGTACTTAACTGGATCCATTTTTGAGATCAATAGAGTAGTGTGGGTCAACATATACTGCCTTAGTCGGCGAGCAGCCCACGCTAAAGCACAGCAAGTTTTCTCGAGCAGTGAATAACGTTGTTCACAGTCGGTAAACTTTTTGCTTAGGTAGTATATTGCATACTCTTTTCGACCAGACTCGTCATGCTGGCCCAGCACACACCCCATTGATTCTTCCAATACGGTCAAATACATAATTAGAGGTCTTCCTTCAACTGGCGGCATGAGTATTGGAGGTTCTTGCAAATATTTTTTAATCTTGTCAAAAGCCCTTTGGCAATCTTCGTTCCACCTGACCGTTTGTTCTTTTCTTAACAGCTTGAACAGAGGTTCACAGGTTGCCGTAAGATGAGATATGAACCGTGAAATGTAGTTCAATCTACCTAGGAACCCTCGAACCTCTTTCTCGGTTTTCGGTGCAGGCATCTCTTGGATGGCTTTGACTTTATCAGGGTCAACCTCAATCCCTTTCTCGCTTACAATAAAGCCCAGCAACTTACCGGATCGCACCCCGAATGTGCATTTGTTGGGGTTCAACTTCAGTTGATACTTTCTCAGACGCTTGAACAACTTGAGCAGATTCACCAGATGTTCTTCCTCTGTAAGGGACTTGGCAATCATGTCATCCACATAACATTCTATTTCCTTATGAATCATATCGTGGAATAATGTTACCATAGCCCGTTGATAAGTGGCACCAGCATTCTTCAGTCCGAATGGCATCACCTTATAGCAGAACGTGCCCCAGGGTGTAATGAATGTTGTCTTCTCCATGTCTTCAGGTGACATCTTAATCTGGTTGTATCCTGAAAATCCATCCATGAAGGAGAATACCGAGAACTGAGCCGTGTTATCAACCAATACATCGATGTGAGGTAATGGGAAATCATCTTTCGGGCTGGCTCTGTTCAGATCCCGGTAATCAACACACATTCTTACCTTACCGTCCTTCTTAGGCACAGGTACTATGTTAGCAACCCACGGCGGGTAACTAGTCACAGCAAGGAACCCGGCGTCCCATTGCTTTTGTACCTCCTCCTTGATCTTCATAGCCATGTCTGGACGAGTACGGCGCAGCTTCTGTTTGACTGGTGGGCATTCTTCCCTCAATGGCAGCTTGTGCACAACTATATCGGTATCCAACCCTGGCATGTCCTGATATGACCAGGCAAACACATCAACATACTCCTGAAGCAGATCTATCAGTTGCTCCTTCACTGAGTCTTGCAGGCAGGCCCCGATCTTGACTTCTTTCACACTTTCCTCTGTACCAAGATTAATCACTTCAACCTCCTCCTGATGAGGGGTAATAACCTTTTCCTCTTGTCTTAACAACCTGGCTAGCTCTTCAGGAAGCTCGTATTCTTCTTCAACCCCTTCGTCAGCTTGATTGATCGGATTGTCAAAGTCATACGATGTCATAGCCGTGCTGTTGTCGGTGCGGTCAGGATGGCACTCTCTGCAAGGGTTTAATTGGTTCATTTTAGTGATCTGATTTTAGTCTTATTTAGAAAAGTGAAATGAAGTTGTCATTTTGAAAAACACTGCCATTTATTTTTGTACAAAAAGAAAAATGGAAAAACAGTGAGCATAAAAGAAAAAGACTCGTTTGCAAAAAGATTGTCTGATATTTCATTGATTTAATCTTGTTTGCACAAAAGTACAGATGGCCCTGATTACAAAATGAGTCTTGTCATCTTGGGCCAGATGCAAGACTTTGATGCATGCTTATAAAAATACAGGAAATAATAATTACTCTGCTCGAGTAACACTTATAATTCCCTGGGAAGACCAGTTCGAGACACTGCTCCCCGGGATCTTCGGACGAATCCAATTCTCCAGGTTGCGCTCCTCTTCCAGCTCGTCTTCCAGGCAGTTGATAGCATCGGGGGTAAGCATCCCCCCACTGACAAAACCAGGCTCTCCAGCAGCCTTCACTTGATGTTGAGTTGGTTTGTAACCCAACCCAAATTTGTCCTTCTTCTCCTCCACAGCTAAGACCTTGCCCCAGCCTAGGGCAGTTCCTTCCTCAACAACCTTCCGGGCTTGTTGGTACGACGACATGGAGATCCCTGAAACAGCAGATGCTTCATTCACATTCAAGGCCTCAAAACCTTGGCTCATGGATTCAACAATCTCTCCATCCATTTCAATATACTTGTAAGTAGCTAGGTGGCTAACAAATATATCCTCTTCCCCGCAGATTGTGACAACTTGGCCTTCCCACTCATATTTTAACTTTTGGTGGAGGGTAGACGTTATAGCGCCGGCGGCGTGAATCCAGGGTCTACCCAACAAACAGCTGTAGGCGGGCTGAATGTCCATCACATAAAAGATAGTTTTAAATGTTTGCGGGCCAATTGTCACAGGCAGCTCAACCTCTCCCAGCACCGATCTCTTTGAGCCATCAAAAGCTCTAACCACCAGGTTGCTGGGTCTCAATGCCAGTCCATCATATTCAAGCTTCACCAGAGCCTTCTTTGGTAAGACATTCAGGGATGATCCTGTGTCTACCAGCACATGTGAAAGGACAGCTCCTTTGCATTCCATGGTTATGTGCAAGGCTTTGTTGTGATTGCGGCCGTCCACTGTCAGGTCAGAATTGGTAAACCCTAGCCCATTGCTAGCAGTAACATTTCCAACAACGGTTTCCAATTGGTTGACAGTAATCTCCTCAGGCACGTAAGCTGCGTGCAGTACTTTCAGTAGTGCATTCCGATGGGCTTCGGAGCACATGAGCAGTGAGAGGATGGAGATTTTGGACGGCGTCTGATGAAGTTGATCCACAACTTTATAATCACTCTTTTTGATGATCCGCATGAACTCATCAACTTCCTGATCAAATGGAGTCTTCAGGGCTTCTTTGACAGATGGATCTTCCTGCACCGGGCCTTTTCCCTTTGCCTTGGCAGCAGCTTCTGTCTCGACAGTAGGTCTTTGGACTTGTGACGCAAAGAGACGTCCGCTTCGGGTGAAGCCTCCGCCTCCGCCCACATTATCAATTTGTGGTGCAGGTGCTGTTGTTTCAAGAGCGATTCTTTTCCCTTCACAGTATACGTCAGAGCCATAGTGCCAAGGGATGGCCCTATTGCTTTCATATGGTACAGGTCCAGGTACTGTGACGGTAACTGGACTGATTGATGCTGCCGAAGGGACTGCAATTGTTTGTGGATCATAAAAGATAGTAACTGGTGCTCTAGTGGGAGCGGCACCCTCTGAATGGTAGGCGGAGTTATTTTCTGGATCGTAGAATATGGTAACTGTGGAGACATCTTCATGATTGTTTGCTGGTGTTGTAGGAGATTCTGTTGGAAGGACTGTTGTTGTTGTTGATGGAGAGTCGAAATGGAATGAAGCTGATGTTGTAGCAGAAGAAACTGTTGGAAATTGATCATTTGGTAGGACAGATGAAGTACTTGCTGATGCTGTTGATGAATTGTCGGGAACAATAGTTGCTGCAGTTGTAGTAGGGTCTGGAACAGTTGTTGATGAAGTTGCCGGATTGGTCGGAAATGATGTAGTGATCTGTAAGAGGCCACTCTTAATAAGGCTGTCAATGCCATTCCTCAAGTCTTCACACCCATTCCAAGAGATATTGCAGTAAGGGCACCCCAGCTCACACCCCGGAAATATATCATTTTCACGGAGCTGAGCCTTGATTTCCACCAATGGTGTCCTGATCTGATCCACACTAGTTATCAAATAAACCTGTTGGTCTTCTTCAATGGCATTAATTCGGGGACCACCATGGTGTGGCATTGGGTTTTTATTGACATTGGGTGGAGGTGCAAAGTTCAGAGCCTTGGAGTCTACCAAGTCTTGTACCTTCATATGCAGAGCTCTGCATTTTTCTGTACTGTGACCAGGTGCGTTGGAATGAAAAGCGCACCTAGCATTGGAGTCATAGTTTCTTGGTAGACTGTTTGGATCCGGAGGTGCCAACGTTCTTAGCTCAACTAGGTTGAGTTTCAGAAGTTGTGGCAATAAGGCAGCATATGGCATTGGAATCGGGTCTATCACCCTGTTAGCCTGAGAGGGCCTCTGTTGGAATGGCCTCTGTTGATTGTTGTTGTTGGAGTTATTGTTGTAGTTGTTTCTGGGAGGATATTGATTCTGATACTGAGGTTGTTGTTGGAAATTTTGTTGAGGAGGTTGATAAACTGGTATAGGATGAGCTGGAGCGGGGATTGTGACTGCTGCTATTGTTCTGGGAACGTATTAGGGCCTACCCCTGTTGGTATGAATGGCATTGGTCTCGCCAGATCTTCTCGGGCCTGCAAAAGGCTTTCTTGTACCACTGGACGAGCTTGCACCATTATCAGATATCTTACCCATTTTTAACAGGCTTTCAATTCTTTCCCCAGCTATGACAACATCGGCGAAGCTGGTGGAAGAGAAAGCAGCCAACCTGTCAATATATGTTCCCTGGAGAGTGTTCATGAACATGTCTGCCATTTCTCTCTCAGACATTGGTGGTTGAACGGCAGCAGCCAATTGCCTCCATCTTTGAGCGTATTCACGGAAACTTTCCCTTGACGACTGTGACATTCCCATCAGGAGAGTCCTGTTGGGTGCCATGTCTAAGTTGTATTGATACTGTCGGATGAAGGCCTCTGCCAGGTCCTTCCAGCACCTCACAGTTGCCCTTGTCAAGTGGGAATACCATTCCCTTGATGCTCCAGTCAGACTGTCTTCGAAGTAGAACATCCAAAGTTTCTCATCCATTGTATAAGCTTTTAATCTTCCCAGGAATGACTGCAAATGAGTCCGAGGGCATGAAGTCCCATTATACTTTTCGAAACATGGAGGCTTGAACTTGTGGGGGATCCTGACCCCGTCTACCAGCCCCATGTCCATGACGTCGAAGCCCAAAGAATTTTGAGACTCCAGTGACCTCAACTTTTCAGCTATTTCATCCAATCGCCTATCATAGGCCTCTTCTCCAGCACCCATTACCGTGAATTGGTCCTCCTGAGGATCCTCTTGAAGTACTCTGGCTGCAGTAGCTGTTCCCTGAACGTTTGCGGGAATGTGGATCTCAGGATGTAGATGTGGGCCAAACACCGGGGGGTTGACATGTGGCTGCACCCTTTCGTTGTTACTTGTGCCAGCAGTTCCCACATGGGGGTCCTCTTGAGTTCTCCCCTCTACCAAAACTCTAAGCCTCTCCTGACTTTGAGCTAAGTTATTCATTACTTCCATAAATTGATTTATCTGGGTTCTCATCTCCACCCTTTCGTTAGCCATCTGGGTTCTGGCCTCATTGAGATCTTGCTGCAACTGGTCCATTTGGATGCCCGGAAGGTTGCTTCTAGTTGGGTACCTGTGTGGCCTGTTGAGGGGAAACACCCGGCGACGAGCAATACTGCCTGAATATCACAACAGAGGTTAGTAACAATAAAACAAAACCTACAAAACAAACAAAAAGGGTTAGTATGCAATGCAGTTGTGCTTATTTGCTATCAAGGTATCCGGTTTGGTCTTCAGTTTTGACCCTTCCAGACCCTTGAAGATGATGCCGCTTGAAGTTGCTTTTGAAATGAATCTCAGATGGAAACCAACATAAATATATTACAGAAGGTGAAACAATACAACTTGTTCATTTTACAACACAAGCCCTCTAAGGGGTCAAAATACATCACAAAAGCAAAAGCAAAAGTACATGAAATAGGAATAACAACAAACAAATGATCAAACCCCGAGGCCAAACTCATCCTCGCGAACTTCCTTAAGAAGTGCTTCGGTCACAGGATCAGCCGGGCGCTCCGTAAGACTTCTGATGAGAAGGTTTCTTGTTGCAACAGCTGCAGTCAACTTCTTGTTCTGACTTTGGTCCTTAGACCTCTTCACTCCAGCTCTGATTTCTAGCTCTGAAATTTCCTTCTGGGCTGCTGCCAGGGCTTTTTCCATCTGTTCCATCTTGTCCTGAACTCTTTTGTCTTCTAGAGTGCGGGCCTCAGTGATCCGGACCCATCTGGCCTGACTCTCTTTCAAATACAAGTCCGTTCTCGCCCTCTGGAACTGGGCTTCTTTACAAGCGTTCTTCAGAATCTGCTCACCAGCTTTAGACTTGTTGATGTACTCTCCAGACTTTTCAATTTTAGTCAAGTGCTCAACTCTCAGCTTTTCCAATCTTTCAATCTCCCTCACACCTTCACTCCTCTCCCGGAGGGTCTTCTGTAGGGCTTGAGATAACTTCTCATTTCTTTCCTTCAGACTTTCAAATTCTTCTAGACCAACAGTGGCAGGGGATGGTGCTGATGATGACTCAGGCATGTCTTCTATGGTGAAAGGCAATCCAGAGAATTGGGATCTAGCATAAGACCACTCATGATATTGGGCTGATGCCACATTATTGCACCTTCCCAAAATAGTGACTCCTTTGGTTTGAACATGATCCCAGGCCCAGGCAGCCTGCCTAACAACAGCCAAGTTAACCTGGTTCTCACAGTAGAGGGTTTCAACCAAGTCTTGTTCCCTAGGAGCATGAACCAGTGCATAGCCTAATTGCCTCTTGAACAGCAGGGGATTGTAGTTGATACTTCCCTTAACTCCTACCAAAGGCACATTGGGAAAGTGCCCACAGCTTGTGATAATATCTCTGCCCTTGGTGCTCTGAGTGCACCATCTGATATCTGCTGAAGTGAGAGTAGTGAGCCTCTTAGCCCAGTTGCTTTGCTGGTGAGGGTTCAGGAATGCATCTGTCCTGGGTAGATGCCTGAGAAGCCAAGCATGGAATAGTGGAGCACAACACCTCACTAACTTCCCCCTTTGCTTCTCATTCCTTTGATGTACTGAGTAGTAGAGATCACCCAGCAAAGTTGGCACTGGGTTCTTCAGGATGAACAAATGGATTGCATTCTTGCTGATGAATCTGGGCTCATCTGCAAACAACACAATTCCATATACACTTAAGGCCAACAGTGCACAAACAGCTTTCCACTCCCCCAGGGAGGCCTTCAGACCAGCTTGAGAAATCAGGAAATCCAGATGAAAACCAGGGACCTTAGCTTTGGAGGTCATATGTTGCTCAACCAAAACAGGCTCTAGGTGCAAAGCTTTTGCTATCTCTCCATTGCTGGGAAAGACCATTTCAGGGTTGAAAGGGATCTCTCTCTTAATAGGCAGACCAGTCAAATATGAGTATTCTTCCAATAGAGGCCCCAACTGGAAGTCTCTAAAAGTGAAGCACCTCAATGGGGGGTCATAGAACTGGATGCAGGTATGGATCAGGCTCCCCTGAGATGGGTCCAGATCCATGACCAAGTCAAGTATATCCCCATAGCTTTCTCTGAACAAAGATATGTAATCCGGAGTGATCAGGGTCTGAATCCTCCTGATATCTGACAAGTCTGGTTGAAAGAAATGATAAGTGATGTTGCTTTTCTTTGGAGCCATGATGCTGAAGACTGAGTAGAATAAGTGCTGATGAAGATGCTGAGAAGTGGGCCACTGACTGGCTAGTGCAGGTAACTGAAGAACTGAAGCAAATACTAGTGGAGACAGGTCAAAGCTGCAGATGGGGTCAAAACCAAAACCTGATGAGGATGGATACCCTGAAAAACAAATAAGCACATGTTAATATGATGCAATGAGCATGTATGCAGATGATATGCAAAGGGTTTGTGACTGAGCTGAATCCGATTAACTGCCTTGGTATAGATCCATGTGTGTTCAAGAATTCCAGATGGAGGTCCATAAATCCAGTAACCAAGGTGGGGGACTCAAATAAAGAGTCACATGTCCAGGGTTTTAGAATCACAAGAACTATCCAACATGGAGCATTCTTAACAAAGTTAAAGTAACAGGGTATTCTGAGGTCAAGGTACCTGCAAACCTGTAAACAGCCCAACCCCCTCACAGGTAGTGATCTAGAACAAGGATCCTCAGACTTGGATCCGTTATGAAAAGTGCAAACACTTCTAACCCGGAGGTACAGTGTTTACAATAACCATAACAATTCCTCCTCTAATTCACCTCAGTTTCTGAAGGTCAAACTAAAAGGTCATCCAGACTTAGCAGGCTTCCCAGATCCCCCTAGCATTGCAGGAAATCCGCAACACAGAGTTCTCAAGAAGAAACCCATATCTGAACCGTGTTCCATATTCCCGCACCAGACCGAAATGGAATGGGAAAGAATATGGTTCACTCTATCCTAGGTGTCACTCAGGTCCCAGGTGTAGGACCTCAACTCTCAATGAAATACCCACCCACCAAAGGAAAACCAAATCCAGCCAGCCAGCACAGTATGATAATATGATATACACAAATGCAATAAAGAAAACAGTAAAGTAAACTGTACATAAAGCAATAAATAAAAGTAAATACAAGCACAAACAAACACATAACACCCCAGTAAACACAAATCAATCAAGCGCTAGGAGGAACCCACAAAAAGAACCAGAAGCCCTGGTTGCAAAATAATTATCCCCAGCAGAGTCGCCAAGCTGTCGCTCCCGACAAGTGACAAATGATCAAATGAAGGTACAGACGCGAACGGTCGGCGAAGGGAACAGTGAGAACACACAGCAGTGAACTCACTGGAGGATGAATAGAGTCGCCAGCTAGGCATTTTTATCCCGGAGGAAAGGTAATGCTGCATAGACCTAGAAAAAGATGGATAAGACGGTTTGCGAACCAGAGAGACTGAGAAAGGGGGTTGGTTACAACCTGGGAAGGTATTAGCACCCAGATTGTCCGCCGTACTCGACGGGATCCACGCTTGAAAGATTTGTGTTTTAAAGGGGTAGTGTCAGTGCAATTTGTGTGTAAAATAGCTGGAAAAGAATGTACAGGTGTCAGTGCAAAAGAAAGTGAAGTGTAATATGGAAGTGTCAGTGTAAGAAAGGAGTGAAATGCTCAAGATCATGAGGCTAAAGAATGAAGCTGGAAGGAGGGGGAATGTACAGAGACTTTTGTTCGATAACCGTTAAGTTATGCCTACGTATCCTCTCGTGCAATGAGGAAGTCAGAACACCGTAGTTCGACCCAAAGAGACTGAAAGGTGAATTGACTTGTGAACTGCTTGCTTGTCAATGCTCAAGTGTGTGACCTGTCTGGCTCAGGTGCTTACTGTCTTGCATTAGACGGAAGAAGCAAGTTCTTGTTTATGAGTGAAGGTGATGAGAAAAGAATCCCGAAGGAGACGATTATTGCTTGTTTTTGTATTTTTCAGTCTTTTATTTCTTTTTGGAGTTTGTCATAAGATAATGAGCTTAAACCTAAATCAATGGATTTGGTAAACTCATCACATCATCCCTCTGATTAGGGGTAATGAGAATTACCTTAAGTGTGAAGTCAGATTCTCACACTTAATCACCTTTGATGTAGGGTTAAGATCATTAACCTACTTGTGATTAATTAGATGTCTTTGGTGTTTTTGTTTAGTGTTAAGTAATGAGGTTAAGCCATAATCAGGGATTTAACAGGCTCATTACATCATCCTAAAAGAAGGATAATAGATGAGAATGTTTAAGCTGAGGAAAGCTCCTCAACTTAATCCATGATTAGGGATTAAACTCATGACAAAACAAACCTTTATTAGGTGGATTTTATTTGACGGTTTTGATGATGAAGTGTTTTTTATGATTTGTAAGACAACTTGAGGGGGACTTGTCCATCAACACTAGGGTTAGTCCTTCTTAACCAATTAAGGAAGAATTAGAACCCTAATGCAAGGCCCAAGTTACAAGTGTAATGTCTTGATGATTATTAGATGGATTAATTAAGAGATTTCAACACCTTAAGGGTCCAAGACTTAGGATTAAAGTTATACACTCCATCCTAAAAGAAGGATGCAGGCATGATCTTAATCACAAAGTCTTAAAGCCTTGAGGGTTTAGTCCATGATTATGAGATGAGAAGAGATGACTCAAGGAGAGACACAAAGGTAAAAACTATGGGGGAGACTAATCAAAACCCTAATTCATTATCATGCTTGGTTGGTCCTAATGTTTGTGAGGTTTTCAAGAACAATCTTCAGATGAACCACCAGGAAGCAGATGAACAAGATCAAGAGAAGCAAAGTGACTTGCTTCATTCAAGAAGTCAAGTCACTTGAAGAAAGAAAGTGGGAGAAGGAAGAATGAGCAAGCTCAAACTCAAACACAAGTAAGAATGCAGCAAGGTATGCAAAAGAAGATGAGAAGAAAAGTTATGAGAAGTGAAGGCAAATTCACTTCTCAAGATTACTTACCACCTGAAATGTTAGAAACAAATGCAATGCAATGCTAGATGAAATGAAATGACATGATGCAAAGCAAAACCAGAAGCATGGTGATGATGATTATGATGTTGTGAAGTGCTGCAAACATGAGGCAAGGCAAAGGGATGCTCATACAAGATCATGAATGCAAATGATGCAAGTTAAGAAGCATGAATAAGCATGGAATGTTATGAATCATACAAGACAAATGGCATGGCAAATGTGTAATGTAATGATCAATGATGCTTCATACATGTCTTAAGATGTTAAATGAATCATAAGAATGCACAAAATGCAATGACAAGTCATGTTATGCAAGGAAATGCAAAGGGGATGCAAGAGAAGGCCCAAATTAGGGTTCATGGATCAAACATCACACACAAACCAAAAACAGAAGCAAACCCTAATATGAAAAATGGAAAATGGCACTCAAAGAAACCCTAGACCTATAACAAACCACTGCCCAAAGGGGAGCTCTCAACTCTCAACCAAACTCAAGTTATGAATTTTGCAAGTTATTAGGGTTTTTTAGGGTTTGTAACAAAAGAAATGCCAATCAATTGGAAAATGTAAGATCAAATCTTGGCCTTTTTATCTTTGAAAATACATGCCAAATGGAAAACAATGCAAAAAGAATCAATGTCTCAACCTTTACCATAAGACAGAAATGAATTTTTAAACACATGATCAAAATAATGCATAAAATATGATTTAATTCAATGAAAAATTCTTAAAATGCATCAAGATCAAAAAGGAAATTTGGTTTGAAGGTTGGACAATGTTTCTAAATGTCTTAGAACATTTCATGAATTTTTTTGTAATTTTTAAATACTTAAAAGTATTTTTAATTAATTAATTCTCATTAATCAATTAAAAATAATCTTTTAAATATTTAAAAATACTTTTTTAATGATAAAAAATAAAATAAAAATGTTTTTTGTGTCATAAAATTTAATAAAACCTTAAAGAAAAAGTTTCATAATTTTTATGAATTTTTAACTATTTTAAATAAATTATGCAAATAAAATGAAAGAAAAATGAATTAAAATGAATTAAAACTGAAGTATGCAGGATGGATGGCCAGGATGCGTCCAGGGTTCAAATGGGGTTGACTGCGCGCCAGAATGAGAGGCCCAGATTGCTTCAGATCAAATTAAATAAAACGTGGTTAATTAACCCTAACACGTGGATTAGGGCTAATTGCAATGATCTGGACCTTTCAATCTGGAGGGAAGTCAATGGGTCAACGCATATCCACGGCCAGCATTCAAACTTACACTAATTATGGGATTAAGCCCTAAATAATCTCAGGTGGCCGGAGAAGACTTCCGGTCGTCTTCTCCGGCCAGAAGCTTGCCTGAAAAAGTTCAAAACCTCTCAAAACGCAAAATAAATGAAAACTAAGCCATGGGAAATGATCCCCAACACCTCACGAATTAAAACCCTCTCTCAAAACAAATTTATCTAACCTAAACAAGTTGAATCGAAGAAAACAAAATCTAGGGTTCGTGAGCTTCAAACAGCAATTAAACTCTCAAAACGCAACCATTTTCAAAACCAATGGTACCAGAATGATCAGCAAGACATGTAGAGCAAGTTTGTAACAATCAAATTGATTTCTGGAAAAATTAATTTGGAGTTACCTGAGATTTGCAACCTTTGATTTTGGAACTTTCAGGCCTCCTCTCCTTGCTCGATCTGCTCCTCTTGGTCCCCCAAAGTTGCTTGAATGCTCAAATGGAGTTTATATTTGTTGGATGATGAGTTTCGAAGAGAGCTGCTTCAGTTCAGTCAACAATGGTGGATGAGTTCTTGGCACTTTCAGGCTGTGAAGAGGGGTTGTTTATGACCTATGAGGTGTGTTGAGAAGGTTTATGGTGTTGGTTGATGTGTTTGTGGCTTGTGGAGAGAGATTCAATAGAATCTGCAGCATGAAGGTGAGCAATGGCAGTGAGGGTTTCTGGCTGTTTTTGGCTTTGTTTCTTGATGCTTTGTGTTCTATAGATCAAGGTGAGATGAAGGGAGGCAAAGGTTTGGGTGTTTGCAGGCTGTGTAATGAAATTCGAATGAACTTGCAAGATGGAAGGTTTTTGTGAAAGTTGTGAATGGTATGTTTTCAGCCTTGGTTCCTGTTATATTCAGCTTGCAAGTGGATACAATAAACAATTCTGATTGGTTGCTTGATGTGACATGGCCTGCTATGATAGGTGAGGCTACTTTTGCTAAAAATCCACTTTTGTGTAAGATAGGGCATGGCTCAAAGTTAAGCAAGTACAAGGCATGGCTGGTGCAGCAAAAGGTGATGGATAGGCCTAGCAAAGCTCAGCAGCCAATGTCATAAGTTGGTGAAGTGGTCATGAGTGAAAATGCAAGTTGGCTAGCTTTATGGATTTCCATGAGAAAAGTCAAATTACATGAACCAAACCATGAGCAAACTTGGTCCATTTCTGATTTTTGTGACTTAGAGGATGTTCACATGCTGGTTTGACATGAATTTGAGGCAGCAATCATGCATTGATTCAAGACTTAGCAAAATTTCCACTTGGTGCGTAACTTGAAAAACAATGATTTTTGGCAACTTTGCATGGCCATAACTTTTGATCCATGAAGAGTTAGATCATGTTCTTGTACTTTTTGAAAAGGGAAAGATGAGATCTACAACTTTCATGACCAAAGTTTTTCCATTTGAAGCCTTTTTGGATCATAAATCAAAGCTTGAAAATTGACCTAAAAGGATGCATTCTTGAAAAGTCAACAAAACCCAAAAAGTCAACTTTTGCCAAAACCCTAAATTCTTGATTTTTATGAACTTCAAACTTCTTCCATGATCAAATAAAAGTCATATACACTCAAAATGATGAAGATCACCCATTGGTTGGGTCATTGGGGGCCTCAGATGCCCTGATTTTACACTGACTTGTCTGAAAAGTCAACTCTTGATCAGATGACTTCCCCATGGAATTTCTTCATGAAAATTGATATGTATACTCCCTATACCATATAGAGATCAATGGGAACAAGAATGACCAAAAAATTTGGTGTTATGGCCTCTGAAACCAAAACCCTAATTTTCAGTCAACTGTGCAGTTCATCCTGGCTCTGTATCCACTCAAACCCTAGTTCTTGTGATTCCTCTGCAATTTTGACTTTGTGAGGATGCACTATGACATAAGAACACACATGGACCCCTTTGAGTTGATTAGTGGTCTTTGGAATGGCTCAGGAGGCCCTGAGGTTGCTCAGATCACAAACCCTAGGTGCAGATGCCTTAGAAGCTATGCAGTGAATCAAAATGAGATGTGAGATGATATGTCTTGTGTATATGCATATGAGATGATCACAAGCCATGGTGTGAATGGGTGAGGGCAAATTTGGGGTGTTTACAAGCACCAGTTACAATCTTTTATGATCCACAAACAATCACAGTCCCTTCAGCAGCGGCAATCAGTCCGGTCACTGTCACTGTGCCTGGACCAGTACCATATGAAAGCAATAGGGCCATCCCTTGGCACTATGGCTCTGACGTGTACCAGGAGGAAAAAGAATCACTCTTGAAACATCAACACCTGCACCACAAATAGATAATGTGGGGGGAGGCGGAGGCTTCACTCGAAGCGGACGTCTCTTTGCTCCACCAATTCAAAGACCTACTGCCGAAGCAGAAGCTGCTGCCAAGGCAAAAGGAAAGAGCCCGGTGCAGGAAGATCAAGCTGTTAAAGAAGCCTTGAAGACACCGTTCGATCAAGAGGTTGATGAGTTCATGCGAATCATCAAAAAGAGTGATTACAAAATTGTGGATCAGCTTCACCAAACGCCCTCCAAAATCTCTATCCTCTCACTGCTTATGTGCTCCGAAGCCCATCGGAATGCACTACTCAAGGTCTTGCACGCAGCTTACGTGCCTGAAGAGATTACTGTCAACCAGTTGGAAACCGTGGTTGGAAATGTTACTGCTAGCAATGGGCTAGGGTTCACCAATACTGACTTGACAGCGGATGGCCGCAACCACAACAAAGCCTTGCACATAACCATGGAATGCAAAGGAGCTGTCCTTTCTCATGTGCTGGTAGACACAGGTTCATCCCTGAATGTCTTACCAAAGAAGGCTCTGGTGAAGTTAGAATATGATGGATTGGCATTGAAACCCAGCAACCTTGTGGTAAGAGCTTTTGATGGCTCAAAGAGATCGGTTCTGGGAGAGATTGAGCTGCCTGTGACAATTGGCCCACAGACCTTTAAAACTATCTTTTATGTGATGGACATTCAGCCCGCCTACAGCTGTCTGTTGGGTAGACCCTGGATTCACGCCGCCGGCGCAATAACGTCTACCCTTCACCAAAAGTTAAAATTTGAGTGGGAAGGCCAAGTTGTTACAATCTGTGGGGAGGAGGATATTTTTGTTAGCCATCTGGCTACTTATAAGTACATTGAAATGGATGGGGAGATCCATGAAACAATGAGCCAAGGATTTGAAGCCTTGAATGTGAATGAAGCATCTGCTGTATCTGGGATCTCCATGTCATCTTACCAACAAGCCCGGAAGGTTGTTGAGGAAGGAACTGCCCTGGGCTGGGGCAAGGTTTTAGTTGTGGAGGAGAAGAAAGACAAATTTGGGTTGGGTTACAGACCAACTCAACATCAAGCAAAGGCTGCTGGAGAGCCTGGTTTTGTCAGTGGGGGGATGCTTACCCCCGATGCTATCAACTGTCTGGAAGACGAGCTGGAAGAGGAGCGCAACCTGGAAAGCTGGATTCGTCCAAAGATCCCGGGGAGCAGTGTCTCGAACTGGTCTTCCCAAGAAATTATAAGAGTTACTCATGCAGAGTAATTATTATTTCCTGTGTTTTTATAAGCATGCATCAAAGTCTTGCATCTTGCCCAAGATGACAAGACTCATTTTGTAATCGGGCCATCTGTACTTTTTTGTGCAAACAAGATCAATTAATGAAATATCATACATCTTTTTGCAAACGAGTCTTTTTCTTTTCGTTCACTGTTTTTCCATTTTTCTTTTTTGTACAAAAAATAAAATGGCAGTGTTTTCAAAATGATAACTTCATTTCACTTTTCTAAATAAGACTAAAATCAGATCACTAAAATGAACAACTTAACCCTTGCAGAGAGTGCCTTCCAGACAGCACCGACAACAGCACGACTATGACATCGTATGACTTTGACAATCCAATCAATCAAGCTGATGAAGGGGTTGAAGAAGAATATGAGCTTCCTGAAGAGCTAACCAGGTTGTTGAGACAGGAGGAAAAGGTTATTACTCCTCACCAGGAGGAGGTTGAAGTGATCAATCTTGGTACAGGTGAAGACGTGAAAGAAGTTAAAATCGGGGCCTGCCTGCAAGACTCAGTAAAGAAGCAACTGATTGACCTGCTTCAAGAGTACGTGGATGTGTTTGCTTGGTCGTATCAAGACATGCCAGGGTTGGATACCGACATTGTTGTGCACAAGCTGCCTTTGAGAGAAGAGTGCCCTCCAGTCAAACAAAAGCTACGCCGTACTCGTCCAGACATGGCTATGAAAATCAAGGAAGAAGTACAAAAGCAATGGGACGCCGGGTTCCTTGCTGTGACTAGCTACCCGCCGTGGGTTGCTAATATAGTACCTGTGCCTAAGAAAGACGGCAAAGTAAGAATGTGTGTTGACTACCGGGATCTGAACAGAGCCAGCCCGAAAGATGACTTCCCATTACCTCACATTGATGTATTGGTGGATAATACGGCTCAGTTCTCGGTATTCTCCTTCATGGATGGATTTTCAGGATACAACCAGATTAAAATGTCACCTGAAGACATGGAGAAGACAACATTCATCACACCCTGGGGCACGTTCTGTTACAAGGTGATGCCATTTGGGCTCAAGAATGCCGGTGCAACGTATCAAAGGGCTATGGTAACGTTATTCCACGATATGATCCACAAAGAAATAGAATGTTATGTGGATGACATGATTGCCAAGTCCCTTACGGAAGAAGATCATCTGGTGAATCTGCTCAAGTTGTTCAAGCGTCTGAGGAAGTACCAACTGAAGCTGAACCCCAACAAATGCACATTCGGGGTGAGATCTGGTAAGCTGCTGGGATTTATTGTAAGCGAGAAGGGGATTGAAGTTGACCCTGATAAAGTCAAAGCCATCCAAGAGATGCCTGCACCGAAAACTGAGAAAGAAGTTCGAGGGTTCCTAGGTCGATTGAACTACATTTCGAGGTTCATATCTCACCTCACAGCAACCTGTGAACCCTTGTTCAAGCTACTGAGAAAAGAACAGACGGTCAGGTGGAACGAAGATTGCCAAAGGGCTTTTGACAAGATCAAAGAGTACTTACAAGAACCTCCAATCCTCATGCCGCCAGTTGAAGGAAGACCTCTAATCATGTACTTGACAGTATTAGAAGAGTCAATGGGGTGTGTGCTGGGCCAACATGATGAGTCTGGTCGAAAAGAGTATGCAATATACTACCTAAGCAAAAAGTTTACCGACTGTGAACAACGTTATTCACTGCTCGAGAAAACTTGCTGTGCTTTAGCGTGGGCTGCTCGCCGACTAAGACAGTATATGTTGACCCACACTACCCTGCTGATCTCAAAGATGGACCCAGTCAAGTACATATTTGAGAAACCAGCGCTTACCGGACGGGTTGCAAGATGGCAAATGATTCTTACAGAGTATGACATCCAATACACATCTCAGAAAGCCATCAAAGGCAGTGTATTGTCTGAATATCTTGCTGAGCAACCCATTGATGATTACCAGCCTATGAGGTTTGACTTCCCTGATGAAGACATCATGTTCATAAGATCAAAAGATCATGAAGAGCCTATTCACACTGAAGGGCCTGACCCAGAAGAAGAATGGACTATGATGTTTGACGGGGCAGTTAACACGAATGGCCGTGGTGTTGGTGCAGTACTCATTACACCCAAAGGAGTTCACATGCCTTTCTCGGCAAAACTCACTTTCAACTGCACTAACAACGAAGCTGAATACGAAGCTTGCATT
The DNA here is from genome assembly GCA_963966055.1 of Lathyrus aphaca. Classification (NCBI taxonomy): domain Eukaryota; kingdom Viridiplantae; phylum Streptophyta; class Magnoliopsida; order Fabales; family Fabaceae; genus Lathyrus; species Lathyrus aphaca. Next base: position 20,192,221 of record OZ014519.1, on the reverse strand, counting down.
ATGGGTCTTGAGGAAGCCATTGACCTCAGGATCAAGACATTGACCGTATTCGGAGATTCAGCTTTGGTAATCAATCAGACCAACGGAAAATGGTACACACACCAAGATCATCTGATACCTTACAGGGATTATACAAGAAGGTTATTGACTTTCTTCACAACAGTCAAGCTTGAGTATATCCCTCGGGACGAGAATCAGTTTGCAGATGCTCTGGCTACCATTTCATCCATGATCAAAGTTCAAGCCGCTAACTTTGTACCTCAGATTTCAGTATCGAGACTAGATAGACCGGCATATGTATTTGCAGCGGAAGTTGTCAAAGATGATAAGCCTTGGTTCCACGATATTAAATGCTTCTTGGAGGATCAAACATACCCACCTGGGGCATCTTCCAATGATAAGAAGACTTTAAGAAGGCTTGCTGGAAGTTTCTTTCTGAACACTGATGGATCAAGGAACTTTGATATGGTACTCCTCTGATGTGTTGACAAGACGGAAGCAGATTTGTTGATGCATGAAGTGCACGAGGGCTCTTTTGGTACCCATGCTGGAGGACATGCAATGGCTAAAAAGTTGTTAAGATCAGGCTATTACTGGATCACAATGGATGCAGACTGTTGTGCTTACGCCAGAAAATGCCACAAATGCCAGATCTATGCGGATAAGGTGCATGTGCCTCCCAATCCTTTGAACATCATATCTTCACCTTGGCCCTTTGCTATGTGGGGCATTGATATGATTGGCAAGATCGAGCCGACTGCTTCAAATGGCCACAGATTCATCCTGGTCGCCATCGATTATTTCACCAAGTGGGTCGAAGCAGCCTCATATGCAAACGTCACAAGGCAAGTGGTAGCCAGATTTCTGAAAAGGGATATCATCTGTCGATATGGAGTTCCCGAGCGGATCATTACTGATAATGGTTCCAATCTCAACAACAAAATGATGGCTGAATTATGCCGGGACTTCAAGATCCAACATCACAATTCTTCTCCTTACAGGCCAAAGATGAATGGCGCTGTTGAGGCAGCCAACAAGAATATCAAGAAGATTGTGCAGAAGATGGTAATCACCTACAAAGACTGGCATGAAATGCTACCATTTGCCTTGCATGGGTATCGCACATCAATCAGGACATCCACTGGGGCAACGCCGTATCAACTTGTGTATGGTATGGAAGCAGTCCTACCGGTTGAAGTTGAATTACCCTCCTTGCGAGTTTTGATGGATGTTAAACTGAGTGAAGCAGAATGGGTTAGGTCCCGATACGAGCAACTGAGTCTGATCGAAGAGAAGAGATTGGCTGCAATCTGTCATGGGCAGTTATATCAGAAGAGAATGAAGAAAGCCTTCGATCAGAAAGTCAGGCATCGAGAGTACCAGGTAGGGGATCTTGTGCTGAAAAGAATCCTCCCTCCTCATACAGACCACAGGGGCAAATGGACTCCGAATTATGAAGGACCATTCGTGGTAAAGAAAGTTTTCTCTGGTGGAGCACTGATGCTCGGCACCATGGATGGTGAAGATTTTCCATCCCCTGTGAATTCGGATGCAGTTAAAAAATACTTCGCATAAAATGACCCGCTGGACATAAAAACAGAATGTAAGTCCAGGCAAAAATAGGGCATCCCGGCGAGTCAGAAACAGAATAAAAGACTCGGGCAAAAATAAGGGAAATAAATGGAAAAATGTACACCCGCTGAGTTGAAAAGCCGCATTGGACAACTCAGGCAAAAATGGGTATCCCGATGGATTGAAAACCCGAAAGGGCGATCCATGCAAAATAAGGGAATAAGCGAACAACTGCATTCTGAATTCGTCTGTATCGTCAGCAACTTGGTTAAAACTCCAACAGAATCAAGCTTCAATCAGAATCAACCTTCTTCAGAAAGCAAGACGAGAAGAACGTCATTGTCATACGAGTCATAGCGGAAGAGGAAGCTCCTTTAAAGCGTCATCAACACTGCCAGCACTTTGTTTCTCAATTTGTAACAATCTCCTCATTTCAGGAGATATGTTTCTTCGACTGTATCTTGCCAATTCAGGGCATTTGAATTAATAAAATCAGATTTTTCAGTCATGTTTCGTTTTGTATATTTTTATTTGCAAAGGATGTCTGATGTCTCTAAAAAATCAATTGCATAAGTACAGATGCTTTTCTCTAAAAAAATATACAACACATGCTTACAGGGAATATACTTACTCTCGAAAGTATTTAAACTCCTATGACGGAATCCAGTAAAGGATACCTCGGGACCTTTGGTGCGTTTCCTTATCTTTGCAGGATTGCAGGTATACAGGACGCAACTTGGGGCATGCAAGCTACGTCCCAGCAAGCTGGCAAATCGACTCCGCATCCGAAATGCTCTATCCTCAGCTGAGTTGCCTCTCATTGCTCTCCCCAGCTGAGTTATCAACAGCATTCCCCAGCTGAGTTACCAACAACATTCCTTAGCTGTAGTACCAATCATTCTTCCTCAGCAGAATACAGGAATCAGGGAATCATCTCCCCACAGAATCCTCAGCCTCCATCCAGAAGAGCAACGCACGAAGAAGTCACAACAGAGTACGGAAAGCTTCTTCAAACCCCAGCTGGGTCCTATATTACAAGGATAAGTCAATCAGTGACCTATATCCCCAAGTGGATACATCTCACCAGGTCTATCAATGACCCATATCCCCAAGCAGATACATCTCACCGGATATATCGATGATCTCATCCCCAGCTGGGAGGTCCCTTTCCAACAGATCGACCAGAGATCTTCGCGGCAACGGGACCCGAATCCCAGTTTGATATCTTTGCATAATCATGGCATTTGCATCATATTAACCCCTCAAAGCGTAGCATTCCGTCTAATACGGAGCATTGCGGCAAAAATCAAACGCATAGCATAATCATGAGCCATGTCCCGAATTAACGCTTGTGAATAATAACCGTTCACCATCATTGTACAAAAATCCCCCAGAGTCCCCAGCAAAAGCAATTGCCTCACAAATCACAAACACCAGTATATATTTCCTTTTGATACCCGTCCGTATCAATACTCCCCAGTAAAGTCGCCTGAACACTCTTTACAAACAAGATTTCCCGTATTACAGATACTGCCTGACACCCGTCCGTGTCGCATCACCAGCAGAAAGCCAAAGACGTTCTCTTTGCACTCACATATACTCACATATACACTTTCCTGACACCCGTCCGTGTCATATCCACAACGCAGTCGCCTAGACTTTGTACAGCAGATATTTGTTCATATTACGCTCTTCTCCTTTTGACATTCGTCCGTGTCACTCTCCCCAGCAGATAAACACTCATCTATATATATACTCACTACTCATGTTACACCATCACTCATATCCCCACAGATTCGACAATAGTCCTTGTTCTTTGTTAACCAGTTGGTACTCGTCCGTATCATCATCTCAGAACGTTGCGTCTAATGTTTGTTTCTACATGATACTCGTCCGTATCATAGTCTTAAGGATGCTCGTCCGCATCTTTAGTCCATACACTGTGTCAAACACTTATGTCTTCTTGAATATAGACACTCGTCCGTGTCTACTTTTCCCCAGAAGAGTCCCTTCAGATGTAACACTCGTCCGTGTTCTTTGTTAACCAGATGGTACTCGTCCGTATCATCATCCCTGAACACGTGTCAGCATTTGTTTCTACATGATACTCGTCTGTATCATAGTCTAAGGATGCTCGTCCGCATCTTTGATCTATACACAATGCCAAACACTTATACTTTCCTTTCTTGGTTGTGAACACTCGTCCGTGTTTACTACATCCCCAGTAGATCGCCAACAAAGCATTTTCTTTTATCTGACACTCGTCCTGTGTCATGATAACCCTGAGAGCAGCCGTACCCTGCTGAGTGGTCGTCCTCCACTTCTTGATGGTCGTCCTCCATCATGCTCGTCCGATGGCCGTCCCCATCGTTGACCTTTTCTATCCGATGGCCGTCCCCATCGTTGATATTTTCGGCAGCCGTACCCTGCCAGGTGGTCGTCCTCCACCTTTTGATGATCATCCTTCATCACTTTATCCAATGGCCGTCCCCATTGTTGATTTTGGTTATTTGACACTCGTCCTGTGTTATGATAAACTTTGAGAGCAGCCGTACCCTGCTGAGTGGTCGTCCTCCACTTCTTGATGGTCGTCCTCCATCATGCTCATCCGATGGCCGTCCCCATCGTTGACCTTTTCTATCCGACATTCGTCCTATGTCGCGATATTTGCGGCAGCCGTACCCTGCCAGGTGGTCGTCCTCCACCTTTGATGGCCGTCCCCATCATATTTCTTTTATTCCCAACAGAGCAGCCGTCCCCTGCTAAGTGATCGTCCTTCACTTTTGGTGGCCGTACCCCATCATCTGTTTATTTCATTTATTCTTTAACCCGATGGCCGTCCCCGTCGTGGTCCCTTTTCTTTTTTAGCCCGATGGTCGTCCCCATCGTTGGTTACCTTACCTTTATGAACTTGATGGCCGTCCCCGTCATGTTTCATTAAATCCTCAGAAAATTTTACAGCTTTATCTTGATGGCCGTCCCCATCATGATTTTGTTTTCCCCAGCTAGTCGGTCGTCCCCGTCTTAGCTTTACCTTTTATCCCCAGCATGTCGGCCGTCCCCGTCATCGCTTTATTTAGCACGCTTTTCCCAGCATGTCGGCCGTCCCCGTCATTGCTCTTTACCCAGCAGTCGTCCTCTGCTCGACGGTCGTCCTCCGTCGCCCACTTTACAATATAATTTGTTTTCTTTTACAATCTATATCCCTTTTTCTTCTTCGTTCTGTGAGTGCAAATTTTGGACTGTCTTTGGTATTCAACCACAAGTTATCTTGTTTGCCTGTTAAGCCGTTGCTTACAACCTGCACAGCTAACTCATGTTTGAATAGGGGCAGCTGTAAACACCCCAAATTTGCCCTCACCCATCCACCATGGCTTGTGATCATTCTCATATGCATAAACACAATCATAACATCTCATATCTCATTTTTGAGTCATTGCATAGTTTCTAAGGCATCTGCACCTAGGGTTTGTGATCTGAGCAAGCCAAAAGCTTCTTGAGCCACCCCAAAGGTCACCAATCACTTCAAAGGGATCCATATGTGTTCAAGCATCATATTACATCCTCTTCAAGTCAAGATTTCAAAAGAATCACAAGAACTAGGGTTTGAGTGGATGCAGAGCCAGGATAGACTGCACAGTTGACTGAAAATTAGGGTTTTGGTTTCAGAGGCCATAACCCCAAATTTTTTGGTCATTCTTGTTTCCATTGGTCTCTATATGGTATAGGGAGTATGCATATCAATTTTCATGAAGAAATTCCATGGGGAAGTCATCTGATCAAGGTTTGACTTTTCAGACAAGTCAGTGTGAAATCAGGGCATCTGAGGCCCCCAATGACCCAACCAATGGGTGATCTTCATCATTTTGAGTGCATATGATCTTTATTTGATCATGGAAGAAGGTTGAAGTTCATAGAAATCAAGAATTTAGGGTTTTGGAAAATGTTGACTTTTTTGGGCATAGTTGACTTTTCAAGAATGCTTCATTTTAGGTCATTTTTCAAGCCTTGATTCTTGATCCAAAAATGCTTCAAATGGAAAAACTTTGGTCATGAAAGTTGTAGATCTCATCTTTCCCTTTTCAAAAAGTACAAGAACATGATCAAACTCTTCTTGGATCAAAAGTTATGGTGTGACAAAGTTGGCAAAAAATCATTGATTTTCAAGGCATGCTTCAAATGAGAATTTTGCAAAATCATGAACCAAGGCCAATTGCAACTTCTAATTCATTTCAAACCATCACATAAACATTCTATAAGTCATAAAATTCAGAATGAACCAAGAATGCCCATGGTTTATGTTTGGTTGGACAAAGGAATCACATGTGAACCAAAGTTGCCACAACTTGCAAAATCATCATGATCACTTCCTACAACTTGTGACATTGGATGCTGACTTTGGCTAGCCTTTCCCCTCACTCTTGCTGCGCAGCCCATGCCTTGTACTTGCCTAGATCATGAGCCATCCTTCTCTTACACAAAAGGTGGACTTTGTGCAAAAGCAAACTTACCAATCACTATAGGCCAGGTCACATCATCTGACCTATAGGATTAAAATACATTATCATTTGGCAAGCCAAAGATATGAAGAGGCCAGGCTGAAACTCACTCATACAACACATTCACAAAAACACACCATCTTGCATTTGGCTTCGAATCTCTCTGCCCAGCCATCAAACATCCAAACCATTTTCACACTTCAATTCACCACACTTCATAGTCCTAAAACCACCAAGAGCCAGGCCTAAAACAAGCAAGAACACCCCACTGCCATTCTTCACCTCAACTTGCAGTTCCATTCGAATCTCACTCCCTAGCTCACAAACACCCAAACAAACACCACAGACCTTCTCCACACATCATCTGGACCACAAACAACCACTCACAATGGCCTGAAACTGCCTGAAACTCCATTGCCATTTCTGACTGAGCTTGAGCAGAAGCTTGTCAAACTCATCATCCAGCCAATATAAATTCCTCTTGAGCATTCAAACATCATCTGGGGACCAAGTGGAGTGGATTGCACAAGGAGAAGTGGCCAGAAAGTCTTCAGAGTGAAAGCTTCGAACCTCAGGTAGCTTGAAAATTATTTTTCCAGAAATCGTTTTTCATGTTATAAACTTGTTCTCTATGCTTCACTGAGTATCCTGGTACTTTTGGTTTTTGAAATGGCTTTGAAATGAGTATTTAATTAGCTTCTGAAACCTGCGTGCCCTAAAATTTGTTTTGCTTGATTCATGGATTTGGGGAAGAATAAATTAGTTTTGACTTAGGGTTTTAGTTCAGGGGATCATGGGAATCATTTCTGGATGCTTAGGTTTCATTTTTGTTACGATTTGAGGGGTTTTGGGGATTTTCAGGGGAGATGCTGGCCGGAGAAGACGACCGGAAGTCTTCTCCGGCCGCCTGAAAGTGATTTGTGCCCTAATTGCATAATTAAGACCATTTGAATGTGGACCATTGGATGCGTTGAAATGTTTGACTCCCCGCGCGAATGAAAGGCCAGGATCAATCTGCTTAGCCCTAATCTCTCTCATTAGTTTTATTTAATTTTAATTAAGTTAATTAAGTCAGAAGCCATCTGGACCCTCCATTAGCGCGCGTGGTCAACGTGTTTGAACCCAGAGCTCATCCTGGCCCTCCATTCTGTTTACCTTTCATTTTATTCTTTTCTAATTCATTTTCTTTTCATTTAAATTGCATAATTAATTTAAAATAGCAAAAATATCTTAAAAATTATGAAACTTTTTCTTAAAAGTTTTATTAATTTTTAAGACCCAAAAATATTTTCATTTTATTTTTTATCATTAAAAAAGTATTTTTAAATATTTAAAAGATTATTTTTAATTGATTAATGGAAATTAATTAATTAAAAATACTTTTAGGTATTTAAAAATCACCAAAAAATTCATGAAATGTTCTAAGACATTTAGAAACATTGTCCAACCTTCAAACCAAATTTCTTTTTTGATCTTGATGCATTTTAAGAATTTTTCATTGAATTAAATCATTTTTGGTGCATTATTTTGATCATAAGTTCAAAAATTCATTTCTGCCTATCTAGGAAGAGTTGGACATTGATTCTTCTTGCATTGTTTTGTGTTTAGCATGTAGTTTCTAGGATTAAATGGCCTTGATTTGATTCCTCATTTTCAATTTGATTGGTATTTCTTTTGTTTAGGGACCCTAAAAACCCTAATAACTTAGAAAATTCATATCTTGAGTTTGGTTGAGAGTTGAGACCTCCCCTTTGGACCTTGGTTTAGTATAGGTTTAGGGTTTCTTTGTGTGGCATTTTCCATTTTTTATATTAGGGTTTGCTTCTGTTTTTGGTTTTTGTTTGTTGTTTGATCCATAAACCCTAATTTGGGCTTTCATTTGCATACCTCTTGCATTCTCTTGCATAACATGACTTGTCATGACATTTCAAGCATTCATGTGTTTCATTTAACATCATAAGACATGTAGAAAGCATGTTTGATCATTGCATCTCATATTTGCCATGTCATTTGCTTTGTATGTTTCCTAACTTGTCATGTGTATCCATGCTTCTAAGATTGCACCATTTGCACCCATGAACTTGTATGAACATTCCCATGCCTTGATTCATGTTTATAGCACTCCATAGCATCATTATCATCATCAACATGCTTCTGGTTTTGTTTAGCATCATACCATTTCATCCCATTTAGCATTGCATTGCATTTCTTTCTAACATTTCAGGTGGTAAGTAAACTTGAGAAGTGAATTTGCCTTCACTTCTCATAACCTTTTCTTTTCATCTCCCTTGCATCCATTGCTGCATTTATATATGTGTTTGAGATTTAGCTTGCTCATTCTTCTTCTTCTCACTTTCTTTCTTCAAGTGACTTGCCTTCTTAAATGAAGCAAGTTACTTTGCTTCTCTTGGCTCCTTTTCATCTGCCTCCTGGTGTTTCCATTGAAGATTGTTCTTGTTAAACCACACAAACCTTAGGAACAACCAAGCATGACAATGAATTAGGGTTTTGATTAGTCTCCCTTCATAGTTTTACCTTTGTGTCTCTTTTGAGTCTTCTCTTTCTCACCTCATAATCAGGGACTAAACCCTGAAGGCTTTAAGGCTTTGTGATTAAGCTTATGCCTGCATCCTTCTATTAGGATGGAGTGTATAAATTTAATCCTAAGTGTTAAACCCTTAATGTGTTTAAATCTCTTAATCAATCCACTTAATAATCATCAAGACATCACACTTGTAACTTGGGCCTTGCATTAGGGTTCTAATTCTTCCTTAAGTGGTTAAGAAGGACTAACCCTAGTGTTAATGGACAAGTCTCCTTCAAGTTGTCTTACAAACCCTAAAACTCACTTCATCATCTTATCGTTAAATAAAATCCACTTAATAAAGGCTTCGTTTTGTCATGAGTTTAATCCCTAATCATGGATTAAGTTGAGGAGCTTTCCTCAGCTTAAACATTCTCATCTATTATCCTTCTATTAGGATGGTGTAATGAGTCTGTTTAATCCCTGATTATGGATTAATCTCATTACTTAACACTAAACAAAAACAACAAAAACATCTAAATAATCACAAGTAGGTTAATAATCTTAATCCTGCATCAAAGGTGATTAAGTGTGAGAAGCTGACTTCACACTTAAGGTATTCTCATTACCCCTAATCAGAGGGAAGATGTGATGAGTTTACTAACCCTTTGGTTTAGGCTTAAGCTCATTAACTTATGACAAACTTTCAAAAGAAATAAAAGGTTGAAAACACAAAAACAAACAATAATCGTCTCCTCCGGGATTCTTTTCTCATCACCTTCATTCACAAACGAGAACTCGCTTCTTCCGTCTAATGCAAGACAGTTTGCACCTGAGCCAGACAGGTCATACACTTGAGCATTGACAAGCAAGCAGTTCACAAGTCAATTCATCTTTCAGTCTCTTTGGGTCGAACTACGGTGTTCTGACTTCCTCATTGCACGAGAGGATACGTAGGCATAACTTAACAGTTATCGAACAAAAGTCTCTGTATATTCCCCCTCTTTCTAGCCTCATTCTTTAAGTCTCATGATCTTGAGCATCATATTCTCATCCTTACACTGACACTGTATATATTACACTTCACACTTTCCTTGCACTGACACCTGTACATTTTGTTTTCCAGCTCTTTTACACACAAATTGCACTGACACTACCCCTTTAAAACACAAATCTTTCAAGCGTGGATCCCGTCGAGTACGGCGGACAATCTGGGTGCTAATACCTTCCCAGGTTGTAACCAACCCCCTTTCTCAGTCTCTCTGGTTCGCAACCGTCTTATCCATGTCTTTCGAGGTCTATGCAGCATTACCTTTCCTCCGGGATAAAAATGCCTAGCTGGCGACTCTTTTCATCTCCAGTGAGTTCACGGCAGTGTGTTCTCACTGTTCCCCTCGCCGACCGTTCGCGTCTGTACCTTTATTTGACCTAGTTTCATTTATCGGGAGCGACACCCATTACCGTGAATTGGTCCTCTTGGGGGTCTTCTTGAAGTACCCTGGCTGCAGTGGCTGTCCCTTGAACATTTGCAGGAATATTGACCTCTGGATGGAGATGTGGGCCAAATACAGGGGGGTTGACATGAGGTTGTACTCTTTCGTTGTTGCTGGTGCCGGCAGTCCCTATATGTGGATCCTCTTGATTTTGCCTTTCCACCATGGCCCTCAATCTTTCCTGGCTCTGAGCCATGTTGTTCATCACTTCCATGAACTGCGTCATCTGTGTTCTCATTTCCAATCTTTCGTTTGCAATTTGATTTCTAACCTCTGCAAGGTCCTGCTGTACCTGATCCATTTGAATTCCCGGAAGGTTGTTTCGGGTTGGATAACGGTGCGGACGGTTGAGGGGAAATACCCGGCGCCTAGCAATAGTTCCTGAACATCACAACAGAGTTAGCAACAATAAAACAAAAACCTACAAAACAAACAAAGGGTTAGCATGCAATGCAGTTATGCTTATTTGTTCTCAAGGTATCCGGTTTGGCACTCAGTTTTGACCCTTCCAGACCCTCGAAGATGCCGTTGATGTTGATTTCGAAGTGGAACAAACTAATACATATATTGCAAAAGACAAATGGTACATAGTTTGTTTACAAGTACAAGCCCTCTGAGGGGTCAAAATACATCACAAGAAAAGAAAATAAAAGTACATGAAATGAAAGCAACAACAAACAAATGGTCAAACATCAAGACCAAACTCATCCTCACGAACTTCCTTGAGAAGTGCTTCGGTCACCGGATCAGCCGGACGCTCCGTGAGATTCCTGATGAGGAGATTCCGGGTGGTAACAGCTGCAGTTAGCTTCTTGTGCTGAGTTTGGTCCTTAGACCTCTTCACTCCAGCTCTGATCTTCAGTTCTGATATCTCCCTCTGGGCTGCTGCCAGGGCTTCTTGCTGCTCTTTTGCACTAGCTTCTAGTTGCTCCATCTTGTCTTGAACTCTCTTGTCCTCCAGAGTACGGGTCTCGGTGATCCTGACCCACCGGGCTTGGCTCTCCTTCAAATACAAGTCTGTCCTTGCTCTTTGGAACTGGGCTTCCTTGCAAGCATTCTTCAGAATTTGTTCTCCAGCTTTAGACTTCTTGATATAATCCCCAGACTTCTCAATCTTAGTCAGATGCTCCACTCTCAACTTCTCCAATCTCTCAATCTCCCTCATACCCTCACTCCTTTCCCAGAGGGTCTTCTGCAAAGCCTGGGTTAACTTCTCATTTCTTTTTTTCAAGCCCTCAAACTCCTCCAAACTGATAGTGGCAGGGGGTGGTGCTGAAGATGACTCAGGCATGTCTTCTATGGTAAAGGGCATTCCAGAGAATTGGGCCATGGCACGGGACCACTCATAATATTGTGTTGATGCCACATTGTTGCACTTCCCTAGGATGGTCACTCCCTTGGTTTGAACATTATCCCAGGCCCAGGCAGCCTGCCTAACAACAGCCAGATTAGTCTTGTTCTCACAATAAAGAGTCTCCACCAAGTCCTGTGCCTTAGGAGTGTGGACCAGTGCATAGCCCAGTTGCCTCCTGAACACCAGAGGGTTGTAATTAATACTACCCTTAACTCCTATTAGGGGCACATTGGGAAAATGCCCACAGCTGGTGATGATATCCCTGCCCTTGGTGCTTTGAGTACACCACCTGATATCTGCTGAAGTTAGGGCAGTGAGTCTCTTAGCCCAGTTGCTCTGCTGATGAGGGTTCAGAAATGCATCTGTCCTGGGTAAATGCCTGAGAAGCCAAGTGTGGAACAATGGAGCACAACACCTCACTAATCTCCCCCTCTGCTTTTCATTTCTATGATGTACTGAGTAGTAAAGATCTCCCAACAAGGTGGGTACTGGGTTCTTCAGGATGAATAGATGGATTGCATTCTTACTAATGAATCGAGGCTCATCCGCAAACAATACAATTCCATATATACTCAAGGCCAACAAGGCACAGACAGCCTTCCACTCTCCTAAAGAGGCCTTCAAAGTGGCTTGAGAGATCAAGAAATCCAGATGAAAGCCAGGGATCCCAGCTTTAGAAGTCATATGCTGCTCAATCAAAACAAGTTCCAGATGCAAAGCTTTTGCTACTTCTCCATTGCTAGGAAAGACCATCTCAGGGTTGAAAGGGATTCCACCCCTGATAGGTATACCAACTAATGAGGAGTACTCTTCCAACAAGGGGCCCAACTGAAAGTCTTGAAAAGTGAAACATCTCAGTGGGGGATCATAAAACTGAATGCAGGTGTGGATCAGGCTTCTCTGTGATGGGTCCAGATCCATAACCATATCAAGTATATCTCCATAACTTTCCCTGAACAATGGTATGTGATCTGGAGTGATCAGGGTCTGAATCCTCCTGATGTCTGATAGCTCTGGCTGGAAAAAGTGATAGGTGATGTTGCTCTTTTTAGGAGCCATGATGCTGAAGACTGAGTAGAGACAGGTGCTGATGATAATGCTGAAGTAATGAGCCACTGATTGGCTGGTGCTGATGATAACTGAAGCAGATGCTGGTGAAGATAGGTCAATACTGAAGATGGGGTCAAAACCAAAACCAAATGAAGATGGATACCCTGAAACAAATAAGCAAATGTCAATATGATGCAATGATTATGTATGTAAATGATATGCAAGGGTCTGTGACTGAGCTGGATCTGATCAAATGCTCTGATATAAGTCCATGTGTGTAAGAAATCCAGATGGAGGTCTATAAGTCCAGTAACCAAGGTGGGGGGCTCAAATAAAGAGCCACATGTCCAGGGTTTAGAATCACAAGAACTATTCCAACATGAAGTATTCTTAATCAAATCAAAGTAACAGGGTATTCTGAGGTCAAGGTACCTGCAAACCTGTAAACAGCCCAACCCCCTCACAGGTGGTGTTCTAGAACAAAGATCCTCAGACTTGGATCGGTTATGAGAAGTGTAAACACTTCTAACCCGGAGGTACAGTGTTTACAATAACCATAACAGTTCCTCCTCTAATTCACCTCAGTTTCTGAAGGTCAATACTAAAAGGTCAGACTTAGCAGGCTTCCCAGATAGCCCTAGCATTGCAGGAAATCTGCAACACAGAGTTCTCAAGAAGAAACCCACATCTGAACCGTGTTTCATATTCCCGCACCAGACCGAAATGGAATGGGAAAGAATATGATTCACTCTAGCCTAGGTGTCACTCAGGTCCCAGGTATAGGACCTTAACTCTCAATGAATCACCCACCCACCAAAACAAAGACCAGATCCAGCCAGCAGCATGACAGTATGATATATACAAAAGCAATAAAGAAAGCAGTAAAGCAACTGTACATAAAGCAAAAATGAAACATATACAAACACAAAGAAGCACATAACACCCCAGTAAACACAAATCAATCAAGCGCTAGGAGGAACCCACAAAAAGAACCAGAAGCCCAGGTTGCAATATAAGTTTCCCCAGCAGAGTCGCCAAGCTGTCGCTCCCGATAAATGGGACTGGCCCAAATAAAGGTACAGACGCGAACGGTCGGCGAAAGGGACAATGAGAACACACAGCCGTGAACTCACTGGAGATGAATAGAGTCGCCAGCTAGGCATTTTTATCCCGGAGGAAAGGCAATGCTGCATAGACCTAGAAAAAAAATGGATAAGACGGTTGCGAACCAGAGAGACTGAGAAAGGGGGTTGGTTACAATCTGGGAAGGTATTAGCACCCAGATTGTCCGTCGTACTCGACGGGATCCACGCTTAAAAGATTTGTGTTTTAAAGGGGTAGTGTCAGTGCAATTTGTGTGTAAAAGAGCTGGAAAAGATGTACAGGTGTCGGTGTAAGAGAAGTGAAGTGTGATATATACAGTGTCAGTGTAAGAAAAGGAATAAGATGCTCAAGATAATGAGGCTAAAGAATAAAGCTAGAAAGAGGGGGAATATACAGAGACTTTTGTTCGATAACTGTTAAGTTATGCCTACGTATCCTCTCGTGCAATGAGGAAGTCAGAACACCGTAGTTCGACCCAAAGAGACTGAAAGATGAATTGACTTGTGAACTGCTTGCTTGTCTATGCTCAAGTGCATGACCTGTCTGGCTCAGGTGCAAACTGTCTTGCATTAGACGGAAGAAGCAAGTTCTCGTTTGGGAGTGAATGAGATGAGAAAAGAATCCCGGAGGAGACGATTATTGTTTGTTTTTTTGTTTTCAGTCTTTTATTGCTTTTGGAAGTTTGTCATAAGATAATGAGCTTAAGTCTAAACCAATGGATTTAGTAAACTCATCACATCTTCCCTCTGATTAGGGGTAATGAGAATACCTTAAGTGTGAAGTCAGGTTCTCACACTTAATCACCTTTGGTGTAGGATTAAGATCATTAACCTACTTGCGATTATTTAGATGTGTTTGGTGTTTTTGTTTAGTGTTGAGTAATGAGGTTAAGCCATAATCAAGGATTAAACAGACTCATTACACCATCCTAATAGAAGGATAATAGATGAGAATGTTTAAGCTGAGGAAAGCTCCTCAACTTAATCCATGATTAGGGATTAAACTCATGACAAAACAAGCCTTTGATTAAGTGGATTTTATTAAATGGTGAGATGAAGAAGTGAATTTTATGATTTGTAAGACAACTTGAGGGGGACTTGTCCATTAACACTAGGGTTAGTCCTTCTTAACCAGTTAAGGAAGAATTAGAACCCTAATGCAAGGCCCAAGTTACAACTGTGAAGTCTTGATGGTTATTAAGTGGATTGATTAAGAGATTTAAACACATTAAGGGTTTAACACTTAGGATTAAAGTTATACACTCCATCCTAATAGAAGGATGCAGGCATAAGCTTAATCACAAAGCCTTAAAACCTTTAAGGTTTAGTCCCTGACTATGAGATGAGAAGAGAAGACTCAAAAGAGACACAAAGGTAGAACTAAGAGGGGAGACTAATCAAAACCCTAATCATTGTCATGCTTGGTTGTTCCTAAGGTTTGTGAGGTTTTCAAGAGAAGATCTTCAATGGAACCACCAGGAAGCAGATGAACAGGATCAAGAGAGGCAAAGTGACTTGCTTCATTTAAGAAGTCAAGTCACTTGGAGAAAGAAAGTGGGAGGAACAAGAATGAGCAAGCTCAATCTCAAACACATATAAAATGCAGCAATGGATGCAAGAGAGATGAAAAGAAAAGTTATGAGAAGTGAAGGCAAATTCACTTCTCAAATTCACTTACCACCTGAAATGTTAGAAAGAAATGCAATGCAATGCAAAGTGGGATGAGATGGCATGATGCAAAACAAAACCAGAAGCATGTTGATGATGATAATGATGCTATGAGATGCTACAAACATGAGGCAACACATGGATATGATCATACAAGTTCATGAATGCAAATGAAGCAAGTTAGGAAGCATGAACATACATGAAAAATTATGGAGTGCACATGACATACAACATGGCAAATACATGGTACAATGATCAAACATGCTTTCTACATGTCTTATGATGTCAAATGAATCAAATGGAAGCATGGAATGGCATGGAAAGTCATGTTATGCAAGAGAATGCAAGATGGATGCAAATGGAAGCCCAAATTAGGGTTTATGAATCAAACATCAAACAAAAACCAAAAACAGAAGCAAACCCTAAGATAAAAAATGGAAAATGCCACACAAGGGACCCCTAATCTTATACTAACCCAATGTCCAAAGGGGAGGTCTCAACTCTTAACCAATCTCAAGTTATGATTTTTACAAGTTATTAGGGTTTTTAGGGTTCCTAAACAAAAGAAATGCCAAACAAATTGAAAATGAGGAATCAAATCAAGGCCATTTAATCTCAAAAACTACATGCTAAACACAATGCAATGCAAGAAGAATCAATGTCCAACTCTTCATAGATAGGCAGAAATGATTTTTTGAACTTAGGATCAAAATAATGCACAAAAATGATTTTAATTCAAAGAAAAATTCTCAAAATGCATCAAGATCCAAAAAGAAATTTGGTTTGAAGGTTGGACAATGTCTCTAAATGTCTTAGAACATTTCATGAATTTTTTGATGATTTTTAGATACTTAAAAGTATTTTTAATAAATTAATTTCCATTAATCAATTAAAAATAATCTTTTAAATATTTAAAAATACTTTTTAATGATAAAAATAAAAATAAAAATATTTTTGTGTCATAAAAATTAATAAAACTTATGAGAAAAAGCTTCATAATTTTTAGGCATTTTTTACTATTTTAAATAAAATATGCAAATAAAATGAAAAGAAATTAAAATAAAATGAATTTAATCTGAAGTATGCACAATGGAGGGTTGAGATTGAGCCTGGTAAAGAATGGGTTGACTGCGCGCGCAGATCAAAGGCCCATATTCAAACTTGGTTAATCAGGTTTATGAATTAATTAAATGCAATTAGGGTTTCTAATGATCAATCTGAGCCATCCACACGCGCGGGAGGTCAACAAGTCAAAGCCATCGCACGCTCCAGATTCAAACTCACTTAATGACTGGGATTATGCCCTAATTATTTTCAGGTGGCCGGAGAAGACCTCCGGTCGTCTTCTCCGGTGGGAAGTCCACCTGAAAATCTCCAAACTCTCTCAAAACGTAACAAAAATGAAAACCAAACATACAGAAATGATTCCCATGATCCACTGAATCAAAACCCCATCACAAACAACATTTATTTTTCCCCAAACTCATGAATCGAACAAAACAAGTTTTTAGGTCACAGAGTTTCAGAGATCAATTAAATGCTCATTTCATCACCATTTCAAAAACTAAAAGCATCAGGATACTCAGTGAAGCATGGAGAACAAGTTTAGAACATAAAAAATGATTTCTGGAAAAATATTTCTTGAGCTACCTGAGATTCGAAGCTTTCACTCCAGCAACTTTCAGGCCTCCTCTCTTGGTGAAATCCACTCCACTTGACCCTCTGGAGATGCTTGGATGCTCAAGAGAAATTTATGTTGGCTGGATGGAGAGTTTGAGCAGCTTCTGCTCAAGCTCAGTTAAAAATGGCTATGGTGATTCTGGCTGTTTCAAGTCAATGTGAAGGGTGGTTTTGGTTCCTTTTGAAGTGTTTGATCTGTTGGTGGAAAGAGTTTTTATGTTTGATGGCTGTGGAAGTTGATTCGAAGAGAAATGCAGGCTGAGGTGAAAAATGGTAATGAGGTGTTCTTGCTCAAATCAGGCCTGACTCTTGGTGGTTTTTAATCAATAAGGCAAGGTGAGATGATTAAAGGAATTTGTTTTTGTGTTTGTGTGTTGTGCAGGCAGGTTCGAATGGTTTTGCAAAATGGAGTGTTCTTGTGTATGTGTTGGTGTGTCTTGTTTCAGCCTTGCTTCTTGAGTGTTATGGCCAGCACTTGGATAGTATATTTTAATCCTATAGGTCAGATGATTTGACATGGCCCCTATTGATTGGTAAGTTTGCTTTTGCCAAAAGTCCACTTTTGTGTAAGGGAAGTATGGCTTGGTTCTAGGCTAGTACAAGGCATGGGGCTGCGCAGCAAGGGTGAGGGGAAAGGCTAGCCAAAGTCAGCATCCAATGTTGCAAGTTGTAGGAAGTGTGATGAGTGGTTTTGCAAGTTGGCACACTTTTGAAACTTCATGGAAAAGTCTTGTTACACAAACCATAACCATGTGAAACCTTGGTCCAATTCTGATTTTTAAGGCTCATAGAATGTTTGTGTAATGGTTTGAAGTGAATTAGAAGTTACAAATGGCATTGGTTCATGATTTTGCAAAATTAACATTTGAAACATGCCTTGAAAATCAATGATTTTAGCCAACTTTGTCACACCATAATTTTTGATCCAAGAAGAATTTGATCATGTTCTTGTACTTTTTGAAAAGGGAAAAATGTAATCTACAACTTTCATGACCAAAGTTTTTCCATTTGAAGCTTTTTTGGATCAAGAATCAAGGCTTGAAAAATGACCTAAAATGACATATTCTTGAAAAGTCAACCATGCCCTAAAAAAGTCAACTTTGCAAAATCTTCAAATTCTTGATTTTTGTGGACTTCAACCTTCTTCCATGATCAAATAAAGATCATATACACTCAAAATGATGAAGAATGCCTATTGGTTGGGTCATTGGGTGCCTCAGATGCCCTGATTTTATACTGACTTGTCCAGAAAGTCAACCCTTGATCAGATGACTTCCCCATGGAATTTCTTCATGAAAATTGATATGCATACTCCCTATACCATATAGAGACCAATGGAAACAAGAATGACCAAAAAATTTGGAGTTATGGCCTCTGAAACCAAAACCCTAATTTTAGGTCAACTGTGCAGTCAAACTTGGCTCTGCATCAATACCAAACCCAGTTCTTGTGATTCTTTTGAAATCTTGACTTTGAGAGGGTGGAATATGATATAAGAACACACATGGACCCCTTTGAAGTGATTGGTGGCCTTTGAAGTGGCTCAAGAAGCTCTTGGATTGCTCAGATCACAAACCCCAGGTGCAGATGACTTAGAAACAATGCAATGACTCAAAGTTGTGGTATGAGATGATATGATTGAACTTATGCATATGAAGTGATCACAAGCCATGGTGTGAATGGGTGAGGGCAAATTTGGGGTGTTTACAGGCTGCTGAAAATATCACGTCATAGGACGAATGTCGGATGGAAAGGGGGTTCTAGTGAATAGAGACTCCACTGGAAACGATGAAGGACGATCATCAAAAAGGTGAAGGACGATCACCTGGCAGGGTACGGCTGCCGAAAGGTATCATGGCATAGGACGAATGTCAGATAGAAAGGAAATAGTTTAACAAGTTTTGTTGAGGACTTCGCTGGGGAAAAGTAAACACGGACGAGTGTCTACATCCAAGAAATGAGAGGTATAAGTGTTTGGGTACTGCGTATAGACTAAAGATGTGGACGAGCATCCTTAAGGCTATGATACGGACGGGTATCAGGTAGAAACAAATGCTGACACATGTTCGGAGATGATGATACGAACGAGTATCAACTAGTTAACAAAGAACACGGACGAGTATTGATTCTGCGGGGACTCTTCTGGAGAATAGTAGACACAGACGAGTGTCTAAATTCCAGAAGACATAAGTATTTGACACGGTGTATAGATTGAAGATGCGGACGAGCATCCTTAAGACTACGATACGGACGAGTATCGGTAGAAACAAACGCTTGACGCATGTTCAGAAATGATGATACGGACGAGTATCAACTAGTTAACAAAGAACACAGACGAGTGTCGAGTCTGAGGGGATACAAGTGGTGTATACGAAATACGGACGAGTATCTGCAAGAGTAACAAGTATGAGTGGTGTACAGACGGGTGTTTAACTTGCTGGTGAGAGTTACACGGACGAGTGTTAACAAGAAAGAGTGCATAAGTATCTGTGAGTGCAAAGAGGGCGCTTTTTTCTTTCTACTGGGGATATGACACGGACGGGTATGAGGAAGTATCTGTATCTTTTTTAGGGAGAATGCCTTGGCTCTCTTCCAGGGAATCCGGGGAGTTTTCTGTATATTGTTGATGGATTGTCAGTATTTACAAGCGTTTGATTCAGAACATGGCTTATGATCATGCAATATGTTTGATTTTTGCCGTAATGCTCCGTATTAGACGGAATGCTACGCTCTGTGGGAAATATGATGCGAATGCTATGATTATGCAAGGATACCGATCCAGGATTCGGGTCTCGTCGTTGTGAAGATCTCTGGCTGATCTGCTTGAAGGATATCCGAGCTGGGGGATGAGATCATTGGTAGATCTGGCATATGTGACTCTGCTTCGGGAAGTAGGTCATTGATAGACCTATCCTGGTAATGAGGGACCCAACTGAGGTTTGTAGAAGCTTTCGTCACTCTGTTGTGAGATCCTCAGGCGTTGCTCTTCTGGATAGAGGCTGAGACTCTGCGGGGAAATGGTTCCCTGTCTAGCACTCGGCAGGGGAAGAAGAAAGATCACTGAAAGACCTTCCTAGAGATTTCTGTGGGGATCCTGCTGAGGATGATACTTGACAACTCAGCTGGGGATATTAACACCCCCTGGTGCTGCTCTTTGAAGGAAATGTCGGAGAAGTGATGCCTGGCAACTCTGATGGTGAGAAAGCATCTCGGGTGCTGTTTGGAAGGTGTGTTGAGGAAACAATGATTTGGCAGCCTACTGGGGAGAAGCTTTCATGCCCCATGTTGTGCTTTGAATACCTGCAATCCTGTAAAGACAAAGAAACACACAAGTATCCCGAGGTATCCCTTACTGGATTCCATCATAGGAGTTTAGACGCTCCCGGGAGTAAGCATATTTCCTGCAAGCATGTAGTTTAGGAAAGACGCATCTGTATTTATGCGATCAACAAATTAATGACATCGGACATTTTTGCAAATAAAAGAGTACGAGGCAGCGTGTGACTGAAAATCTGATTTTATTAATTTGTGTGCCCTGAATTGGCAAGATACAGCCAAAGAAACAGATCCCCTGAAATGAGGAGATCGTTACAAATTGAGAAACAAAAGGGTGCTGGCAATGTTGATGACGCTTCAAGGAGCTTCCCCTTTGCTATGACTCGTATGACATTTGGCGTTCTTCTCGTCTCGCTTTCTGAAGAAGGCTGATTCTGACCGACGCTCGAACCTTTCGAAGCTTACCATGTTTTAAGTGATACAGACAAATTCAGAATACAGTTGTTCGCTTATTCCCTGATTTTGCGTAGATCGCCCTTTCGGGTTTTCAATCCACCGGGATACCCATTTTTGCCCGAGTTGTCCAATGCGGCTTTTCAACTCAGCGGGTGTACATTTTTGTTTATTTTCCCTTATTTTTGCCCGAGTCTTTTTATTCTGTTTTTTTTGACTCGCCGGGATGCCCCATTTTTGCCTGGACTTACATTCTGTTTTTATGTCCAGCGGGTCATTTTATGCGAAGTATTTTTTAACTGCATCTGAATTCACAGGGGATAGGAAATCTTCACCATCCATAGTACTGAGCATGAGTGCTCCACCGGAGAAAACTTTCTTTACTATGAACGGACCATCGTAATTCGGAGTCCACTTGCCCCTGTGATCTGTATGAGGAGGGATGAGTCTTTTCAGCACAAGATCTCCTACTTGGTACTCTCGGAGCCTGACTTTCTGATCGAAGGCTTTCTTCATTCTTTTCTGATACAGCTGCCCATGACAAATGGCATCCAATCTCTTCTCTTCAATCAAATTCAGTTGTTCGTATCGGGATCGGACCCATTCTGCTTCATTTAGTTTAGCATCCATTAGTACCCGCAGGGAGGGTAATTCAACTTCAACAAGTAGGACTGCCTCCATACCATAAACAAGTTGATACGGTGTTGCCCCAGTGGATGTTCTGATTGACGTACGGTACCCATGCAAGGCAAATGGTAGCATTTCGTGCCAGTCTTTGTAAGTGACTACCATCTTCTGCACAATCTTCTTAATATTCTTGTTAGCTGCTTCCACAACACCATTCATCTTTGGCCTGTAAGGAGAAGAATTGTGGTGTTGGATCTTGAAGTCCCGGCACAGTTCTGCCATCATTTTGTTGTTCAAATTGGAACCATTATCAGTAATGATTCGCTCGGGCACTCCATACCGACAGATGATGTCTCTCTTCAGAAATCGGGCTACCACTTGCCTGGTGACATTTGCATAAGAAGCTGCTTCAACCCACTTGGTGAAATAGTCAATAGCAACCAGGATGAATCTGTGGCCGTTTGAAGCAGTCGGTTCAATCTTGCCAATCATATCAATGCCCCACATGGCAAAGGGCCAAGGTGAAGACATCACATTCAGAGGATTCGGAGGCACATGCACCTTATCAGCATAAATCTGGAATTTATGACATTTTCTGGCATAGGCACAACAGTCTGCATCCATTGTAATCCAGTAATAGCCTGATCTTAACAACTGTTTAGCCATTGCATGCCCCCCTGCATGGGTACCAAAGGATCCTTCGTGCACCTCGTGCATCAATAATGATGCTTCTGTCTTATCAACGCATCTGAGGAGTACCATATCAAAGTTTCTCTTGTATAGGGAACCATCGGCATTCAGGAAGAAACTGCCAGCAAGCCTTCTCAATGTCTTCTTATCATTGGAAGATGCCCCAGGTGGGTATGTTTGATCCTCCAAGAAGCATTTGATGTCGTGGAACCAAGGCTTATTATCTTTAACAACATCTGCTGAGAACACGTATGCTGGTCCGTCAAGTCTGGATACTGAGATCCGAGGCACAAAGTTGGCAGCTTGAACTTTGATCATGGATGAAATGGTAGCAAGAGCATCCGCAAACTGATTTTCATCTCGAGGGATATACTCAAGCTTGACTGTTGTGAAGAAAGTCAATAACCTTCTTGTATAGTCCCTATAAGTTATCAGATGATCCTGGTGGGTGTACCATTTTCCGTTGGTTTGGTTAATTACCAGAGCTGAATCTCCGAATACAGTCAAAGTCTTGATCCTGAGGTCAATGGCTCCCTCAAGACCCATGATACAAGCTTCGTATTCAGCTTCGTTCTTAGTGCAGTTGAAGGTGAGTTTTGCCGAGAAAGGCATGTGAACTCCTTTAGGTGTAATGAGTACTGCACCAACACCACGACCATTCATATTAACAGCCCCGTCAAACATCATAGTCCATTCTTCTTCTGGGTCAGGCCCTTCAGTGTGAACAGGCTCCTCATGATCTTTTGCTTTTATGAACATGATGTCTTCATCAGGGAAGTCAAATCTCATAGGCTGGTAATCATCAATGGGTTGCTCAGCAAGATAATCAGACAATACCCTGCCCTTGATGGCCTTTTGAGAGGTGTACTGAATATCATACTCTGTGAGGATCATTTGCCATCTTGCAACTCGTCCGGTAAGTGCTGGCTTCTCAAATATGTACTTAACTGGGTCCATCTTTGAGATCAATAAAGTAGTGTGGGTCAACATATACTGCCTTAGTCGGCGAGCAGCCCACGCTAAAGCACAGCAAGTTTTCTCGAGCAGTGAATAGCGTTGTTCACAGTCGGTAAACTTTTATCTTAGGTAGTATATTGCATACTTTTTCGACCAGACTCGTCATGCTGGCCCAACACACACCCCATTGATTCTTCTAATACTATTAAGTACATAATTAGAGGTCTTCCTTCAACTGGAGGCATAAGGATTGGAGGCTCTTGTAAGTATTCCTTGATCTTATCAAAAGCCTTCTGGCAGTCTTCATTCCACCTGACCGTTTGTTCTTTTCTTAACAGCTTGAGCAAAGGCTCACAGGTTGCTGTAAGGTGAGATATGAACCGTGAAATGTAATTCAATCTACCTAGGAACCCTCGTACTTCTTTTTCAGTCTTCGGTGCAGGCATTTCTTGAATGGGCTTGACTTTATCATGGTCAACTTCAATCCCTTTTTCACTTACTATGAATCCCAGCAGCTTACCAGATCGTACCCCGAATGTGCACTTGTTGGGGTTTAACTTCAGTTGGTATTTCCTCAGACGCTTGAACAACTTCAGCAGATTTACCAGGTGGTCTTCTTCTGTGAGGGACTTGGCAATCATGTCATCCACATAACATTCAATTTCTTTGTGGATCATGTCATGGAATAATGTTACCATATCCCGTTGATAAGTTGCACCCGCATTCTTCTGTCCGAATGGCATCACTTTGTAACAGAACGTGCCCCAGGGTGTGATGAAGGTTGTCTTCTCCATGTCTTTAGGTGACATTTTGATCTGATTGTATCCTGAAAATCCATCCATGAAGGAGAATACCGAGAACTGAGCCGTATTATCAACTAATACATCAATGTGAGGTAAAGGGAAATCGTCTTTCGGGCTGGCTCTGTTCAGATCCCGGTAATCCACACACATTCTCACCTTGCCGTCTTTCTTAGGCACAGGTACAATATTAGCAACCCACGGCGAATAGCTAGTTACAGCAAGGAAACCGGCGTCCCCCTGCTTTTGTACCTCTTCTTTAATCTTCATTGCCATATCTGGGCGAGTACGGCGCAATTTCTGTTTTACCGGTGGACAATCTTCTTTTAAAGGCAGCTTGTGCATGACAATATCGGTGTCCAACCCTGGCATATCCTGATAAGACCAAGCAAACACATCTACATACTCCCGAAGCATGTCAATCAGTTGTTCTTTTACCGAATCTTGCAAGCAGGCCCCGATCTTAATTTCTTTCACATCTTCTTCCGTACCAAGATTAACCGTTTCGACCTCCTCCTGATGAGGAGTGATAACCTTCTCCTCTTGCCTTAACAACCTAGCTAGTTCTTCAGGCAGCTCATAGTCTTCTTCAACCCCTTCATCGGCTTGATTGATTGGATTGTCAAAATCATACGAAGCCATAGCTGTGTTGTTGTCGGTGCAGTCTGAAAGGCACTCTCTGCAAGGGTTTAGATTGTTCATTTTAGTGATTGATTTTAATCTTGTTTAGAAAAAGTGAAATGAAGTTATCATTTTGGAAAACATTGCCATTTTATTTTTTGTACAAAAAGAAAAAATGAAAAATAGTGAGCGGAAAAGGAAAAGACTCATTTGCAAAAGATGTCCGATATTCATTGATTGATCTGTTTGCACAAAAATTACAAGATGGCCCGATTACAAAATGAGTCTTGACATCTTGGGCAAGATGCAAGACTTGATGCATGCTTAAAAATATAGGAAATATTAATTACTCTGCAGGAGTAACCCTTATAATTTCCTGGGAAGACCAGTTTGAGATACGGCTCCCCGGGATCCTTGGACGTATCCAGCTCTCCAGGTTGCGCTCATCTTCCGACTCATCTTCCAAGTTGTTCACTGCATCCGGGGTGAGCATTCCCCCGCTGACAAAATTGGGCTTTTTAGCAGCCTCTGATTGATCTTGTTGAGTTGGTATGTAACCCAACCCAAATCTGTCCTCTTTCTTCTCCATGGGCAGCAGCTTGCCCTAGCCTTGGGCAGTGCCCTCTTCAACAACCTTCCTGGCTTGCTGATATGACGTTATGGAGGTTCCCAGTACAGCAGATGCTTCATTAATGTTTAGGGCCTCGAACCCCTGGCTCATGGTTTCATGAATTTCTCCATCCATTTCTATGTACTTGTACGTAGCCAGATGGCTAACAAAGATGTCTTCTTCCCCACAGATGGTGATTATCTGGCCTTCCCACTCGAATTTCAGCTTTTGGTGAAGGGTAGACGTAACAGCGCCAGCGGCATGGATCCACGGCCTACCCAACAAACAGCTGTAGGCCAGCTGAATGTCCATCACATAGAAGGTAATTTTAAAAGTCTGCGGGCCAATCATCACAGGCAGATCAATCTCCCCAAGCACAGATCTTTTAGAGCCATCAAAGGCTTTCACCACCAAATTACTTAGGCGCAATGCCAAGCCATCATACTCCAGATTCACTAAGGCTTTCTTTGGTAGAACATTGAGTGACGACCCAGTGTCCACCAGCACATGAGATAAAACAGCACCCTTGCATTCCAGGGTAATATGTAAAGCCTTGTTGTGGTTACGTCCCTCAGTTGTTAGGTCAGCATTGGTAAAGCCCAGTCCATGACTGGTGTTGACATTTGCTACCACGGTTTCTAGCTGATTAACAGTGATCTCTTCTGGCACGTATGCTGCGTGCAGGACTTTCAGTAATGCATTCCTGTGAGCTTCAGAACACATCAATAGGGATAATATGGAGATTTTTGAGGGAGTTTGGTGAAGCTGATCCACCACTTTGTAATCACTTCTCTTTATGATTCTCATAAACTCGTCTACATCTTGTTCAAAAGATGTCTTCTGAGTTTCTTTGACAGCCGGCTCTTCAAATACCACACTCTTTCCTTTTGCTTTGGCAGCAGCTTCTGCTTCGGCATTAGGTCTTTGCAATTGTGAGGCAAAAAGGTGTCCGCTCCTGGTGAAACCTCCGCCTCCCCCAACATTATCAATTTGTGGAGAAGAGGTTGAAGAATCCAAAGTGATTTTATCCCCGTTGCAGTAGAGGTCAGAGCCATAATGCCAAGGTATGGCATTACTACTTTCATACGGAACTGGGCCAGGCACCGTAATGGTAACTGGACTGACTGCTGTAGAGGAGGGTACTGAAATGGTGTGCGGATCATAGTAAATTGTGACTGGTGACCTGGCAGGAGGTGCCACTGTTTGCTGTTGAAAGTTGTTGTTTGGAGGAACATTTGATGGATCATAGTAGATAGTGACTGCTGAGACATCTTCATTAATTTCTGTTGATGTTGTAGAAGATTCTGCTGAATAAGTGGATGCTGATGTTGTAGAAGAAAGGGTTGTTGTCATTTGATTTGTTGAAGTGATGGACGGAGCCATTGTTGATGATATTGATGAATCGGTAGGAATGATTGTTGCTGCTGTTGTAGGAGAATCAGGAACTGTTGTCAGAGGGATTGCTGGATTTGTAGGCGCCGTTGTCGTGATCTGAAGTATGCCATCTTTGATAAGACTGTCTATGCCGCTTCTCAAATTATCACACCCATTGACTGAAATGTTGCAATACCCACAACCGAGCTCACACCCGGGGAACATCTGGCATTCTAGAAGCTGAGCTTTAATTTCAACCAGAGGTGTTCGAATCTGTCCAACACTGGTTATCAAGAAAGATGGCTTGTCTTCCTCAATGGCATTAATTCTTGGTCCTCCATGATTAGGCATGGGATTCTTGTTGACATTTGGAGGGGGTGCAAAGTTGAGGGCTTTAGAATCCACCAGATCTTGTACTTTCATTTGTAAAGCCCTGCATTTCTCAGTATTGTGGCCAGGTGCATTGGAGTGAAAAGCACACCTGGCGTTGACATCATAATTTCTTGGAAGATTGGAAGGATCTGGAGGTGCCAATGTTCTTAACTCAACCAAGTTGAGCTTCAGGAGTTGTGGCAATAAGGCAGCATAAGGCATAGGGATAGGATCAATCACCCTATTTTCCTGTGACGGTCTTTGCTGAAAAGGTCTTTGTTGTTGATTGTTGTTGTTGTTGTAGGCTCTTTATGGCGGATACTGAACTTGTTGTTGATAATGTGGTTGCTGTTGTGGTTGATATGCTGGTTGCTGAGGAATTGGAGCTGGAATTGTGACAGCCGCTATTGATCTGTGAACATACTGAGGTCTGCCCCTGTTGGAATGAATGGCATTTTTCTCACCGGTCCTTCGAGGTCCCACAAAAGGCTTCCTGGGATTACTTGACGAACTTGCACCATTATCAGAAATCTTACCCATCTTCAAAAGGCTTTCAATCCTTTCCCCAGCTATGACTACGTCAGCAAAACTGGTGGAAGAAAAGGCAGTTAGCCTATCAATATATGTTCCTTGCAGAGTATTCATGAACATGTCGGCCATTTCTCTTTCCGACATGGGTGGTTGGACAGCAGCAGCAAGCTGTCTCCACCTTTGGGCATATTCCCGGAAGCTTTCCCTGGAGGATTGAGACATTCCCATCAGGAGGGTCCTGTTAAGAGCCATGTCTAGATTGTATTGGTATTGTCTGATGAAGGCCTCAGCTAGGTCCTTCCAGCATCTGATAGTAGCTCTGGTTAGGTGTTAATACCACTCCCTGGAAGCCCCAGTCAAACTGTCTTCAAAATAGAACATCCACAGTTTTTCATCCATGGTGTATGCCTTAAGTCTCCCCAGAAAGGACTGTAAGTGAGTTCGTGGACAGGAAGTTCCATTGTACTTCTCGAAGCACGGGGGCTTAAACTTGTGGGGAATCCTTACCCCATCCACTAACCCCATATCCATAACATCGAAGCCTAAGGAATTTTGAGACTCCAGAGATCTCAACTTCTCAGCAATTTCATCAAACCTCCTATCATAAACTTCATCTCCAGCTCCCATTACAGTAAACTGCTCCTCTTGAGGATCTTCTTGCAAGATCCTGCCTGCAGCAGTATTGCCCGGTACATTCCTTGGGATGTTGGCCTCTGGATCTAGATGAGGCCCAAATACTGGTGGGTTAACATGAGGCTGACCTCCCTCATTGTTGCTGGTTCCTCCAGTGCCAGGATGATGTTCTTCGGGGGTCTGTCTTTCTACCAATGCCCTTAACCTCTCCTGAATTTGAGCCAGGTTATTCATTACAGTCATGAACTGGGCCATTTGGTTCCTCATCTCCACTCTTTCGTTAGCCATTTGAGTTCTGACCTCTGTCAGATCCTACTGCACTTGATCCATTTGGATACCAGGAAGATTGTTGCGAGTAGGATACCGGTGCGGACGGTTGAGAGGGAACACCCGGCGGCGAGCAATAATTCCTGAACCACAACAGAGTTAGAAACAAATAAAATAATGACAAAACCTACAAAACAAAACAAAGGTTAGCATGCAATGCAGTATGCTTATTTGCTTTCCAAGGTATCCGGCTTGGATCTTGGTTTTGACCTTTCCAGACCCTGAGGAATATACTTTGATGTTGCTTGAGAAAAGAAACTCATTGAAACAAACTAACAAATACATTACAAAAGGTGGATCATACATAGTTTGTTTTTACAACATATGCCCCTGAAGGGTCAAAATACAACATAAAAGAAAAGTACATCAAATGGAAATAACAACAAGCAAAGAGGTCAAACATCTAATCCAAACTCATCCTCCTTAACCTCCTTCAAAAGTGCTTCAGTTACAGGACCAGCCGGATGCTCTGTGATGTTCCTGATAAGAAGGTTTCTGGTGGCAATAGCAATGGTCAGCTTCTTGTGCCTATCTTGGTCCTTTGACCTCTTCAAACCAGCCCTAAGCTTCAATTCTGAAATCTCCTTCTGGGCTGCCAGCAGAGCTTCCTGTTGTTTCCTTTCAATGGCCTCCAACTGCTCAATCCTGGCCTGAGTTCTCTTATCTTCTTGAGTACGAGCTTCAGTGATCGTGACCCACCTAGCTTGACTTTCTTGTAGATAGAGATCAATCCTAGCCTTCTGAAACTGGGCCTCTTTATAGGCATTCTTCAATATTTGTTCTCCAGCTCTTGATTTCTTGATGTAGTCTTCTGCTTTCTCAATCTTGGCCAGATGTTCCACCTTAAGCTTCTCCAATCTCTCAATGTCCAGACGACCATCACTCCTCTCCCAGAGGGTCTTCTTCAGAGCTTGAGACAGATTCTCATTCCTTTCTTTTAGCTTCTCAAATTCTTCCAGGCTGACAGTGGCTGGTGGTTGTACTGTAGATGGTCCAGGTATATCCTCAATGGTGAAAGGCATCCCAGAAATTTGAGCTCTAGCATGAGACCATTCATAGTACTGAGCTGAAGCCACATTATTGCACCTTCCAAGAATGGCCATCCCTTTGGTCTGGACGTTGTCCCAAGCCCAGGATGCTTGCCTGACAATAGCTAGATTAGGCTTTATCTCACAATACAGGGTTTCAGCTATATCTTGCATCCTAGGAGGGTGGACCAAAGCATAGCCCAGTTGCCTCTTAAACAGCAAAGGATTGTAGTTGATGCAACCCTTCACTCCTACTAGAGGTACATTGGGGTACTGCCCACAGCTGGTTATTATGTCCCTGCCTTTGGTGCTCTGGGTACACCATCTGATGTCATCTGAAGTCAGAGAAATAAGTCTCTTAGCCCAATTCTTCTGTTGGTGAGGATTCAGGAAGGCATCAGTCCTGGGTAAGTGTTTGAGAAACCATGTATGAAATAAGGGAGCACATCATCTCACCAATTTTCCTCTTTGCTTCTCATTCCTCTGATGAATGGAATAATAGAAATCTCCCAGCAAGGTGGGTACTGGGTTCCTCAGGAGGAAAAGATGAATGGCATTCTTGCTGATAAACTTGGGCTCATCTGCAAATAGTATAACCCCATATATACTGAGGGCTAACAATGCACAAACTGCCCTTCATTCTCCCAAGGAGGCCTTCAGGATGGCCTGAGAAGTCAGAAATTCTAAGTGCAAACTAGGGATCCCAGCCTTTGTTGTCATGTTCTTCTCAATCAATATAGGCTCTAGGTACAGTGCTTTTGCCACTTCTCCATTGCCGGGAGAAGTCATCTCTGGGTTGAAGGGGACACCACCCCTGACAGGTACTCCAATCAATGATGAGAACTCCTCCAGTAAAGGTCCCAACTGAAAGTTTTGGAAAGTAAAGCATCTCAAAGGAGGGTCATAAAACTGTAGGCAGGTGTGAATCATACTCCTCTGAGAAGGGTCCAGGTCCATAACCATATCAAGGATGCCTCCATAATGCTCTCTGAATAATGGGATGTGGTCTGGAGTGATAAGTGCCTGGACCTGCCTGATGCCAGTCAGCACAGGCTCAAAGAAATGATATGAAATGTTGCTCTTCCTGGGTGCCATGAATGCTGATGAAGAACTGAAGACAAGTGCTGATGAAGATCAAAACTGGTACTGGAGATGAGCCACTGATAAACTGATGATGAAGGTAACTGAAGCAAACAACTGATGAAGATAGTTGAAGCAGATAGCTGATGAACAGAGGTCTATGCAGATGAAGGGGTCAAAACCAAGCTAGATGTAATGTGGATACCCTGAAAGACAAATAAACAAATGTTAAATGATGTAATGATGATGTATGCAAATGATATGCAAGGGTTTGTGTAGATGTTTAAGAATTGGCAGAATTTTTGACCAAACAAGAAATGTTAAATTCAGTTCAGAATGTCCTATCAGATGTTGGGACATTATCAAACAGAGTATATGAACTTATTTCAGGATGTCCTACCAGATGTTGGGACATTGTGTAAATGACTTAAGTTCAGTTTTTCAGGATGTCCCAACAGATGTTGAGACATCTCAAACCTGCTTCCAGAATTAATTATTGATTAACAGATCAGAGATTTTTAAGGAGATTTATCTGGAATTAATTAATGATGGATAAAAACAGAACAAGGCGCATCTGTAGGGAGTTTTATATTGAAGTTTCAGTTTAAAACAGAAGACCTAATGCACCTAGAATCTAGGAGGTAACAAACCCTAAATTCAAGGTGGAAGCTGCTGCGCATTAGGGCTGGACCATTCTACAGAAAGCCCAAAATTCAGATACCTATTTAATCAACAGAAACTCATAGAATTGAGTACGAATTTCAGAAGACCAAATAGGGTGTCTAGTGTTTTAATAGCAGGTTGTTTTAATTGTACCACTTTATGAGCTTTTAAGCAAAAGTGCATTTGTGACTTGATTGAAACTGTTAAGTAAGATCAAGCTGTTTTGTTTGAAGGATGTCTTCAATTTCAGTAAACTTGTAAACTTGATCACTGTGTGATTGAGGGGGAGTGAGTAGGGTACTCTTATCTAAGGTGTGTCTTAGGTAGAAATTGCATTGGGTAGTTATTAAGTGATAGATTAAACAGGGTGGTTTAAGTCTAGAATTAATAATACTTATAGTGGATTTCCTCCTGGCTTGGTAGCCTCCAGATGTAGGTGTGGTTATACACTGAACTGGGTTAACAAACTTCTGTGTTGTTTACTTTTCTTGCTATTTAAGTTTTGGTTAAATTTGTCAAGTGTCCTATCAAGTGTTGGGACATCTCTTAGGACATCTCATACCTGATCACAGAATTTCAATTGGCATCAGAGCAGGCACCCTGCCTGTTTATACTGGGTGAGATCTAGGGAATACAAATTCTGTAACATGGACAGAGATTTAGGGTCAGTAAATAGACCACCTATACTGGATGGATCTAATTATGACTACTGGAAGCCAAGAATGATTGCATTCTTAAGGTCACTTGACAACAGGGCATGGAGAGCAGTCAATGTTGGATGGGATCATCCTGTCCAAGACACCAAAGATGGATCAAAAGTGCTGAAACCTGAAGAAGAATGGAGTAAGGAGGAAGAAGACTCAGCACTAGGCAACTCAAAAGCCTTAAATGCTTTATTCAATGGCATTGATAGAAACATTTTCAGACTTGTGCATCATTGTGAGCTGGCCAAAGATGTTTGGGATACTCTCAAAACAACTCATGAAGGAACATCAAAAGTAAAAATGTCAAGACTTCAACTTCTCACCACCAAGTTTGAAAACTTGAGAATGAAGGAAGATGAATCAATTTATGAGTTCTATATGAACATCTTGGATATAGCCAATACTTCTGGAGCTTTGGGAGAAAAGATGACTGATGAAAAGCTTGTAAGAAAGATTCTCAGATCTTTGCCAAAAAGATTTGACATGAAAGTCACTGCAATAGAAGAAGCTCAAGACATATGCTCCATGAAAGTTGAAGAACTCATTGGTTCTCTTCAAACTTTTGAGATGGGAATGAATGACACAAATGTCAAAAAGAACAAAAGCATAGCCTTGGTGTCAAATACAGATGAAGAAGAAGATGATGAATCAGCAAATGATAAAAGCTTATCAGAAAACCTTGCCTTGATTGGAAGACAATTCAAACAGATTCTCAGAGGAATGGAAGGAAAATCCAAACCTAGTGGAAGAAACACAAACTCTGAGAACAGAAGACCTTATGATGCTAACAAAAGATTAAAGTATGCTGAAAAGACCAGTCAAGATAAAGGAGTCAAATGCCATGAATGTGAAGGATATGGACACATCAAGTTTGAATGTCCTACCTACTTAAAGAGGCAAAAGAAAGGACTCTCTGTGACCTGGTCTGATGAAGACTCAGGAGATTCAGAAGAAGAATCAGCTAAGCATATTACTGCTTTAGCTGGACTGTGTGAATATGATAGTGATTCCAGTTGTGGAGAACTTACTTATGAAGAACTTGAGCAAGCATTCAAAGATCTATACAAAAGAAGCTCTGAAATATGCAGTGAAGTTATAAAGCTTAAGAAGCAGAATGAGGCATTAGAAGATGACAAAGCAAATGATCAGGAGATCATTGACACCTTAAAAAGTGAAGTAAGCCTTCTCAACTCTAAGTTGGAACATATGTCCAAATCTGTTAGAATGTTGAACAGCAGCTCAAACACACTGGATGTTATTCTCAGCAATAATAAACATTCAGGGGACAAAAGTGGACTGGGATATGAAGCCAGCTCTAGCAAAACTACACAGTCAAACAAGATGTCCCAACAGATGCTTCAACATCAGAACACAAAGACAAACATAATGTTCCAACAGATGTCTCAACATTCTGGAAAGAACAAAATGAAGAAGAAGTATCAAAGATGGAGATGCCATCACTGTGGAAGATTTGGGCATATCAAACCTCACTGTTATAAGCTACATGGATATCCAAATCAGATGTATCAGCAACCTTCCAAACAGAAAGTAGAAGGTACCAAGAAAGTGCTGCATAGACATCAAAGAAATCAGCAACCTCCTAAGCAGAAGACAGAGGTCATCAAGAAGGTTTGGAGACCAAAAGTTGACATTCAGACTGATCAAAGCCACATACCCAAGAACCAGATCAACAATCAAGCTTGGATATCAGCTGAACAACACACAGGGCAGAGGCATCAAAAGAAATCTCAACTCATCTGGTTAAAGAAAAGTACTGCATACATAGCACATACATCTCTGAGAGTATCAGCTAAAGAAGACTGGTACTTTGACAGTGGATGCTCAAGACACATGACTGGATTGAAGAATTTGCTAGTAAACTTAAAATCACATTCATCCAGGTATGTTACCTTTGGAGATGGAGCTAAAGGAGAAATCAAGGGAGTTGGAACCTTGGATTGTCAAGATGTTCCAAGACTAGATGATGTGCTGTTAGTTAAAGGTTTAACTGCTAACCTGATCAGCATAAGTCAACTATATGATCAAGGATACAGTGTAAACTTTACCAAATCTGAATGTATAGTGACTAACAAAGAACAAGAGGTTGTCATGAAAGGAGCCAGATCTAAAGACAACTGTTACATGTGGGAATCCCAAAATCTCAGTCTCACTTCAACCTGCTCTCTAGCTAAAGAAGAAGAAGTGAAACTGTGGCATCAAAGACTAGGTCATCTTCATTTCAGAGGCATAAAGAAGATCATATCTATGGATGCTGTAAGAGGTATTCCTAAACTGAAGATTGATGATGGCAAAATATGTGGTGAATGTCAAATAGGCAAGCAAACCAAGATGTCCCATCCAAAGCTCCAACATCTGACAACTTCCAAAGTTTTGGAACTTCTACATATGGATCTTATGGGATCTATGCAGGTTGAAAGTCTTGGTGGTAAGAGGTATGCCTATGTTGTGGTTGATGATTTTTCAAGATATACATGGATAAACTTCATCAAAGAAAAGTCAGATGTATTTGATGTATTCAAAGAATTATGTCAAAGATTGCAAAGGGAAAAATCCAGCTGTGTGATCAGAATAAGAAGTGATCATGGAAAAGAATTTGAGAATCAAAAGTTCTTAGATTTCTGCTCTTCAGAAGGAATCAATCATGAGTATTCTTCACCTATCACTCCTCAACAGAATGGGATTGTTGAAAGGAAGAATAGAACCATTCAAGAATCAGCAAGAGCCATGATCCATGCTAAAAAGTTACCTCTATACTTTTGGGCTGAAGCTATGAACACTGCCTGTTACATCCATAACAGAGTTACTTTAAGGAAAGGAACTTTGTCCACAATATATGAAGTCTGGAAGGGCAGAAAACCCACAGTTAAGTACTTCCATGTTTTTGGAAGTATCTGTTATATTCTGGCAGATAGGGAGCAAAGAAGAAAAATGGATCCTAAAAGTGATGAAGGGATTTTCCTTGGATACTCCATAAACAGCAGAGCATATAGAGTATTTAATTCTAGAACCAAGGTTATCATGGAGTCCATAAATGTGATAATTGATGATGCTCCTACAGATGTCCCAGAAGATGTTGGAACATCTGCTGATATCAAGATTGAAGCTGAAGAAAAGAATGATCAATATAACTTCACTCAAAATGATACAAGGTCAGAAGATTCAAGCAAACCTCCCTCCATCAGAATACAGAAAGATCATCCCAAAGATTTGATAATTGGTGATCCCAACAGAGGTGTGAGCACTAGATCAAGAGAAGTGATTTCAGGTTCTTGTTTTGTTTCCAAAATAGAACCTAAAAATATCAAGGAAGCTCTCACTGATGAATACTGGATTTGTGCTATGCAAGAGGAATTAGGTCAATTCACAAGGAATGAAGTGTGGAATCTTGTTCCTAGACCTGATGACATAAATGTGATTGGAACAAAATGGGTGTATAAGAACAAGTCAAATGAACAAGGAGTTGTTACAAAGAACAAAGCTAGACTTGTAGCTCAAGGATACACTCAAATTGAAGGGGTAGACTTTGATGAAACCTTTGCACCAGTAGCAAGGCTTGAATCAATCAGACTGTTGTTGGGAATTGCTTGTATCTTGAAGTTCAAGCTATTTCAAATGGATGTGAAAAGTGCCTTTTTAAATGGCTACCTTAATGAAGAAGTATATGTAGAACAGCCTAAAGGATTTGTTGATCCAAGCTGTCCAAATCATGTATACAAATTAAAGAAAGCACTTTATGGTCTGAAGCAAGCTCCAAGGGCATGGTATGAAAGACTGACCACATTTCTTATCAAGCAAGGATACAGAAAAGGTGGAATTGATAAAACCCTGTTTGTTAAAGATGAAGAAGGAAATGTCATGATTGCACAAATATATGTTGATGACATTGTCTTTGGTGGGATGTCTGACATGATGGTCAAACATTTTGTCAAGCAGATGGAATCTGAATTTGAAATGAGCCTAGTAGGAGAATTAACCTACTTTCTTGGTCTGCAAATAAAGCAAATGGAAGACTCAATGTTCATCTCACAAAGCAAGTATTCCAAGAACATAGTCAAGAAATTTGGAATGGAAAATGCTGCTCACAAGAGAACTCCTGCCCCCACACATTTAAAGCTGACTAAAGATGAAAAGGGTGAGAATGTAG
Source organism: Lathyrus aphaca (assembly GCA_963966055.1). Taxonomy (NCBI): domain Eukaryota; kingdom Viridiplantae; phylum Streptophyta; class Magnoliopsida; order Fabales; family Fabaceae; genus Lathyrus; species Lathyrus aphaca. The sequence continues at coordinate 20,156,367 of OZ014519.1, read as the reverse complement.
ATCAAAGCTTATACAGAAGCATGATTGGAAGTTTGTTATACTTGACTGCTAGCAGACCAGACATTGCATTTGCTGTGGGAGTTTGTGCAAGATACCAAGCTGATCCAAAAGTCAGTCATCTCAATCAAGTCAAGAGAATCCTTAAATATGTTAATGGTACTTGTGACTATGGCATAATGTACTTTCATGGTTGCAAACCTATTCTCACTGGCTTCTGTGATGCTGATTGGGCAGGAAGTGCTGATGACAGAAAAAGCACTTCAGGAGGATGTTTCTTTCTAGGAAACAATCTTATTTCTTGGTTCAGTAAGAAACAAAATTGTGTATCCTTATCTACAGCTGAAGCTGAGTATATAGCAGCAGGTAGCAGTTGTTCTTAATTGGTTTGGATGAAGCAAATGCTCACTGAGTACAATGTCCCACAGGATGTCATGACATTGTACTGTGACAACTTAAGTGCAATCAACATATCTAAGAATCCTATCCAACACAGCAGGACCAAGTATATTGATATCAGACATCATTTCATCAGAGATCTTGTAGAAGAAAAGGTGATTTCATTGGAGCATGTAGCTACAGATTTGCAGCTAGCTGATATCTTTACCAAAGCATTGGATGCTACACAATTTGAGAACTTAAGGGGCAAACTTGGAATCTGTTTATGTGATATTTAGCAGTTAATGAGATGTGCCAACATGTCATATGACATTGCATGGCATAAGGTCCAGATGGCAAAACCAGTCTGGACAAGATCCTTGGGAATTCCATCCCTAATCATTTGCACTGTAACGGTTACTTATTTAGTAACTACTTATAAGCAGCTATCAAGATTCTCATCATTCTATCACAAGCGAATCACATTAACTAGCAATCCTTCAGAAATCATAAACCCTAAAGCTGTTCATCTATCTTCCTCTACAATGTCTCAAAACCCTAAAACAACTGAGGAAGTTCTCAATCAAGAAGACGTAGTTCATGCCACTCCCATTTCTGTGGTACCAATGCAATCAACCCCATTGGACGAACTCAGGGGAAGCGTTTCTCACACTAAAAAGGCAAGAACTCCAAAGAGAGGTAAAGATCAAGTCAGAAGCAAAGCTAAAGGCACTCCCTCTCCTGCTAACATGCCCTCTAAATCTTCACAATATGTGGATGATTCAATCAAGGAGATTGTCACTCAAATTCTGTTTGAACAAAGAAAGGTGAGTGGAATCTCTGTTCCTTTGAACACCATGCCTGCACCTCAAGAAGAACCAGCTCAAACTGCAGAAGACACTCCTGCAGAACAAGATGTCCCAATGAATTTTGGAACATCTGCAGATGAGAAAGAAAATTCATATGATGCTGATACTGAACAGACTGAGGACCAGAAAAAGGCCTCAAGTGAAAGTGATAAAGATAACTCTGAGGATCAGATCAAAGCCTCAAATGAAGATCAAGTCCCTGCTGATCAAACAGCTGAAGAGGAGACTGCTCAATCTCCTCCAGTGGTCAATCTGGAGCAGGACTCTGATGCAGAAATCATAGCATCTGTTAAACCCAGCATAGCCAAAAGGCTAAGATCCAGGAAAGGAAAGATGCAAGCTGAACCTGTCATCCCTGAGAAGAAGAAGGCTAGTCCAAAGAAAGGCAAGACTAAAGCTACCTTTGGTCCAACAAAACCATGGAGCAAAGTCCAAACCCAGAAGAGAAAAGCTACCACACCATCAGATTCAGATGTTGGATCAGATGTCCCAACATCTCCTCCCAAGAAGAGACCAGCATCATCCAGAGCTTCAACCACTATTCCAGAAGCTCCCTTGGACAACATATCGTTCCATCATGTCTCCAGTGTCAACAGATGGAAATATGTGTACCAAAGAAGGGTTGCTCTAGAAAGAGAACTGAGCAGCAATGCACTTGAGTGCTTAGAACTGATTGACCTCATCTCTGCTGCAGGACTATTCAAGACAGTCTCAGAATTCTCTCCATGCTATGAACTTCTTGTCAAAGAGTTCATTGTGAATCTTCAGGAGGATTTCTCAAATGGTAAGTCATCTGAGTTCAGAAAAGTGTTTGTGAGAGGTAAGTGTGTTGAGTTCTCTCCTCAAATCATAAATCAATACCTAGGAAGAGAAACAGATGGACCAAATGAGCTAGGCAAGACAGATAATCAAATTTGTAAGGTGATCACTGCAAATCAGGTCAAAGCTTGGCCTGTGAAGGGAAAGCTCTCTGTGAGCATGCTTACCAGAAAGTATGCCATGCTGAACAGGATTGGAACTGCTAACTGGGTGCCTACCAACCACACTTCTTCAATCTCAACTGGTCTGGCCAGATTCATCTATGCTGTGGGAACTCAAACCAAGATGGATTATGGAGCTTATATTTTTGATCAGACTATGAAGCATGCCATCTCTGCTGCAACAAAGCTTCCAATAGCTTTTCCATCATTGCTGTGTGTTATTGTGCTCAATCAATACCCTGGAATTCTTACTGACAAGGAAACAGCCTGCAAAAGAGAAAGCCCCTTGGCTTTTCATTACAAGTTATTCCTCAGTCATCATGCAGCAGATGTTGAAGCACCTTCTGGGACATCTGCAGGTCCTTCAACTACTAGGAATCCAATCTCCAAGAAGGCTTTAATTGCTGAACTCAAAAGCACCTGCAAAGAGCTTGAAGCTAGAAAGCAGAAGCTTGAGGAAATCATTAAAAGGTTGGAAAGTGAAGAAGATCAGAATGTTGCATCTGATGAAGACAGTGAAGCTGATGAAGAAAGTGAAGCTGATAAAGAAACTGAAGTGGAGGAAGAAACTGAGAGTGATGAATCTGAGTGATCAATGTATGTGAGGCAAATGTAATGACAGCAATGTATTTCTGGAATAGTGTCTTTGGCTCCTAATTTTGTGTCTACCAAGGGGGAGAACAACAACAACAAATTGTAATTGCTGTTTAAGTATGAATGAAAAATTCTGTTTGTTTGCTTCTGAACTGGATAAGTTTTTTTCTGTTTCAACAAGACTGGATACATATATGTTTGAGGGGGAGTAATCTCAAATAAGAATCAACAGAAAAATAATGCTATACTCTGATAAAAAGAACTTCTGCTGCACTCTGATAACCAGAAAAGATGTTAGCCAAAGGGGGAGTTTGTAGATGTTTAAGAATTGGCAGAATTTTTGACCAAACAAGAAATGTTAAATTCAGTTCAGAATGTCCTATCAGATGTTGGGACATTATCAAACAGAGTATATGAACTTATTTCAGGATGTCCTACCAGATGTTGGGACATTGTGTAAATGACTTAAGTTCAGTTTTTCAGGATGTCCCAACAGATGTTGAGACATCTCAAACCTGCTTCCAGAATTAATTATTGATTAACAGATCAGAGATTTTTAAGGAGAGTTATCTGGAATTAATTAATGATGGATAAAAACAGAACAAGGCGCATCTGTAGGGAGTTTTATATTGAAGTTTCAGTTTAAAACAGAAGACCTAATGCACCTAGAATCTAGGAGGTAACAAACCCTAAATTCAAGGTGGAAGCTGCTGCGCATTAGGGCTGGACCATTCTACAGAAAGCCCAAAATTCAGATACCTATTTAATCAACAGAAACTCATAGAATTGAGTACGAATTTCAGAAGACCAAATAGGGTGTCTAGTGTTTTAATAGCAGGTTGTTTTAATTGTACCACTTTATGAGCTTTTAAGCAAAAGTGCATTTGTGACTTGATTGAAACTGTTAAGTAAGATCAAGCTGTTTTGTTTGAAGGATGTCTTCAATTTCAGTAAACTTGTAAACTTGATCACTGTGTGATTGAGGGGGAGTGAGTAGGGTACTCTTATCTAAGGTGTGTCTTAGGTAGAAATTGCATTGGGTAGTTATTAAGTGATAGATTAAACAGGGTGGTTTAAGTCTAGAATTAATAATACTTATAGTGGATTTCCTCCTGGCTTGGTAGCCTCCAGATGTAGGTGTGGTTATACACTGAACTGGGTTAACAAACTTCTGTGTTGTTTACTTTTCTTGCTATTTAAGTTTTGGTTAAATTTGTCAAGTGTCCTATCAAGTGTTGGGACATCTCTTAGGACATCTCATACCTGATCACAGAATTTCAGTTTGTGATCAAGCTGGATCTGATTAATTGTCCTGATATATAAGGCCCATGTATGCTCAAGAAGTCCAGATGGAGGTTCAGAAATCCAGTAACCAAGGTGGGGGACTCAAATAAAGAGCCACATGTCCAGGATTAAATCACAAGAATTGTCCAAAATGAGGTACTCTTAAATCAAATAAAACAAGGTAGGATGTGGCCAATGGTACCTGCAAACCTGTAAACAGCCCATCCCCCTCACAGGTGGTGTTCTAAAACAAGGATCCTCAGACTTGGATCAGTTATGAGAAGTGTAAACACTTCTAACCCGGAGGTACAGTGTTTACAATAACCATAAAGGATCCTCCTCTAATTCACCTCAGTTTCTAAAGGTCATAATAAAGGTCATCCAGACTTAGCAGGCTTCCCTGATAGCCCTAGCACTACAGGAAATCTGTAGCACAGAGTTCTCAAGAAGAAACCCACATCTGAACCGTGTTTCATGTTCCCGCACCAGACCGAAATGGAATGGGAAAGAACATGAACCACTCTAGCCTAGGTGTCACTCAGGTCCCAGGTATAGGACCTTAAACTCTCAGTGTAACCCCACCCACCAAAACAAAAAACCAGATCCAGCAAGATGACAGTATGACAGTATGATGTATAAAAATGTAAAGAAAACAATAAATAACTGTACATAAAGCAGTAAATAAAGCAACTATATAAACACAATTAGCACATAACACCCCCAGTAAACACAAATCAAACAAGCGCTAGGAGGAACCCACAAAAAGAACCAGAAGCCCTGGTTACAGTATAAGGGTCCCCAGCAGAGTCGCCAAGCTGTCGCTCCCACCAGATGACACCCGGTCAGAGGGGGTACAGACGCGAACGGTCGGCGAAATGAGAAGAGATTAAAAAGAGTCGCCAGCTGGGCATTTTTATCCCGGAGGAAAGGTAATGCTGCATAAACCTAAGAAAAGATATGGATAAGACGGTCGCGAACCAGAGAGACTGAGAAAGGGGGTTGGTTACAACCTGGGAAGGTATTAGCACCCAGATTGTTCGTCGTACTCGACGGGATCCACGCTTAAAAGATTTGTGTTTTAAAGGGGTAGTGTCAGTGCAATTTGTGTATCAAGGCTGGAAAGAATGCAAGTGTCAGTGTAAAAGAAGTGTGAAGTGTATAAGAGAAGTGTCAGTGCTAAAAACAAGAATGAAATGCTCAAGATAATGAGGCTAAAAGAATAAGGCTGGAAAGAGGGGGAATATACAGAGATTTTTTTCCGATAACTGTTAAGTTATGCCTACGTATCCTCTCGTGCAATGAGGAAGTCAGAACACCGTAGTTCGACCCAAAGAGACTGAAAGGTAAATTGACTTGTGAACTACTTACTTGTCTATGCTCAAGTGTATGACCTGTCTGGCTCAGGGGCAAACTGTCTTGCATTAGACGGAAGAAGCGAGTCCTCGTTTATGAGTGAATGAGATGAGAAAAGAATCCCGGAGGAGACGATTATTGTTTGTTTTATGTGCTTTCAATCTTTTATTGCTTTTTGAAGTTTGTCATAAAATAATGAGCTTAAGCCTAAACCAATGGGTTAGTAAACTCATCACATCCTCCCTCTGATTAGGGGTAATGAGAATACCTTAAGTATGAAGTAAGCACCTCACACTTAATCACCATGTTGTAGGATTAAGATCATTAACCTACTTGTAATTAATTAGATGTTTTCTGGAGTTTTTGTTTAGTGTTAAGTAATGCGTTTAAGCCTTAATCAAGGATTTAATGGACTCATTACACCATCCTAATAGAAGGATAATAGATGAGAACATTTAAGCTGAGGAAGACTCCTCAACTTAATCCACGATCAGGGATTAACCTCATGACAAAACAAGCCTTTATTAAAGTGGATTTTAGTTAATGATAAGACTAAGAAGTGAGTTTTATGATTGGTAAGACAACTTGAGGGGGACTTGTCCATTAACACTAGGGTTAATCCTTCTTAACCAGTTAAGGAAGAATTAGAACCCTAATGCAAGGCCCAAGTTACAAGCTTGATGTCTTAGTGATTATTAAGTGGATTGATTACAGGAGTTAAACACATTAAGGGTTTAACACTTAGGATTAAAGTTATACACTCCATCCTAATAGAAGGATGCATGCATAACCCTAATCACAAAGCCTTAAAGCCTTAAGGGTTTAGTCCTTGATTATGAGATGAGAGGAGAAGACTCAAAAGATGACACAAAGGTAAAAGCTAAATGGGGGACTAATCAAACCCTAATTGTTATCATGCTTGGTTATTCCTAGGGTTAATGAGGTTTGCAAGAAGATCTTCAGAGAAACCACCAGGAAGGAAGCAGATGGAAGGAGCAAGAAGCAAAACAACTTGCTTCACTTAAGAAGACAAGTTGCTTGAAGAAAGAAAGTAAGAGATGAAAATGAGTGAGCAAGCTCACTCTAATACAAATACAAAATGCAGCAAAGATGCAAGAGAGATGAGAAGAGATTGTGAGAAGTGAAGGCAAATCCACTTCTCAAAACAACTTACCACCTGAAAAGTTAGCAAAAGAAATGAAATGCAATGCAAATGAGATGAAATGTCATGATGCAAACCAAAGTCAGAGGTATTTACATGATGTTAATGATGCTAAGAGATGATACAAGCATGAGGCAAGACATGAGAATGATCATACAAGGCAATGGCTGCAGATGAAGCATCCTTTGAACCATGAATGTACATGAAAAGCTATGAAATGCAATGGACATATAACAAGGCAAGTGAAAGATGCAATGATCAAACATGATTCTAATATGTCCTAAGATGCATTATGAATCATGTGGATGCACAAAATGTCATGGCAAGTCATTAGATGCAAGCAAATGAGAAATGGATGCAAATGAAGGCACAAATTAGGGTTTATAATCAACACACAAAGAAAAATTCAAAATCAGAAGCATATGACATGATAAAAAATTGAAAATACAATCAAAGATACCCTAAACCTATACAAGCTCACTGCCCAAAGGAGGAGATCCAACTCTTAACCTAGTGAAAGTTATGAATTTCCTAAGATTACTAGGGTTTTGGGGTACCTCACCAAAAAAAATGCTAAACAAATTGAAAATGCAAGATCAAATCAAACCAATTTTATCCTATAAACTTCATGCTATGAAGATTACAATGCAAGAAGAATCATCATTCAACTCTCAATGGTTAGGCAGAAAGAAATTTTTGAAGATTGAACCAAAATATTACCTTAAAATGAAATTAAATCCAATGAAAATGATCCAAAGGTATCAAGAACAAAAAAGAAATTTGGTTTGAGGGTTGAACAATGTTTCTAAATATTTCTAAATGCTATGTGAATTTTTTTGGGATTTTTAAATACCTAAATGTATTTTTAATTAATTAATTTCCATTAATTAATTAAAAATAAACAATTAAATGATTTAAAAATAATTTTCAGTGCAAAAAATAAAAATAAAATATTTTTGGGTTTTAAAAATTAATGAAATCTTTGACAAAAAATTTCATAATTTTTAAATGATTTTAGCTATTTTAAATAAAATGAGGAAAAGAAAAGAAAAGAAAAGAAATTAAAATGAATAAAAGGGGGAAGTCAACGCAATCTAGGGCCAGCATTCAAACTAAGGGGGGAGGGAAAGACAGCGCACGCTCATGGACGGTTGAGATTGCTTCTGGGAAATTCAAATTTAAACCTAATTAATTAACCTAATTAATCTGAATTAGGGTTTAATGAAGGATCTGGTGCGTTCATTCACGCGGGAGTCAACAAAAGTCCACAAAATCTAAGGTCCACATTCAAACCAAGCCCTAATCGTAATTAAAGACTTAATGACACTCAAGTGGCCGGAAATGACCTCCGGTCATCTTCTCCGGCCACCTCCTTCCCTGAAAATTGCTAACTCACTCCCCAGGTCACTAAAACTTGATTTCTCTGCCCAGAATCCAACCCCATTCATCATACAACAAGAATCATCAATCAAAACACATTTATTTTTCGTATCAAAGTTGAATCGAATCAAAAGGTTTTTAGGTCAAAAAATTTCAGAAGCTTCATACATACTCAATACTTAACCATTTGCAAAACTAAACATATCATCATGATCAGCACATCACATAGATTCATTTAGGAACTTAAAAATGCATTTCTGGAAAAAAAAGTTCTTGAGCTCACCTGAAATGGAGCTTTCAACCCATGAGCTTTCTGCCTGCTTCTTTGCTTCAAAATGGCTCCAATGGTCCTCTTGATGAAGCTTTGAAGCTTGGTTGGAGTTTAGAGTGGCTGGTTTGTGAGTTTGATGAAGTTCTGTTTAGAGAGGGGAAGGAATCGTGTTTTAGTTTCAGGGGGTTTCAAGGAAAGGTGAAACATGCTAAGATGTTCTATGAAGTTTGTTTTGGTGTTTGTGTCTTGTGTTTTCAGTTTCGAATGAAAATGCATAAGGGGTGAAAACATGGAGCTATGGCTTGGAGGATGTTTCAGGCTTGTGTGTATGTTGTGTTGAGTCCCTTTTGGTCCACTTATCACATTTGGATGGGTCAGAGAAGTTGGTGTGGCACTGTGGGATTGGTATGGGTGTTTTTGCATAAAGTCCAAGTTAGGTGTACTTGAGGTATGGTCAAGTGTAAGGCTGTGATAGGGGCATGGTTTGGCTCAGCTGAGATTAGGGAGAGCCATGGAAATGGATTAGAAGCAATGCAGCACGTGGATTAGGGTTTGTGATAGGTTTTGCAACTTTGTGACTTTTTGGCCCTTTTGTGATTTCTCAAAGCACAAGTCATGAAAATGGACAAACTTTTGGTGCATTCTGAATTTTAGGCATTGGTTTATGTTTGTGCAAAGGTTAGAAGTCACTTTGAGGTCACAATTTGCCTTGACAAAAGGTTTTGCAACTTTGCCTCTTTGGTGCAAAACTTGAAATTATGTGATTTTTCCCAACTTTGACAAGCCATAACTTTTGATCCAAAATGAATTAGGACAAGTTCTTGTACTTTTTGAAAAGGGAATTATCCATTCTACAACTTTCATGACCAAAGTTTTCTCATTTGAAGCATTTTTGAATCAATTTGAAGAGGTTGAAAAACCTTCCCAAAATAGCAAGTTTACATTACAAGTCACTTTCCCAAAAAGGCAACTTTGCAAATGGCTTGAAATTATTCAATTTTGTGAACTTCCAACATCTTCTATGATCAAATAAAGATCATACACATCCAACATGATGAATAACACCCTTTGGTTGGGTCATTGGGGGCCTCAGATGCCCTGATTTTACACTGACTTGCTCAAGAAGTCAACTCTTGATCAGATGCCTTCCTCATTGAATTTCTTCATGAAACTTGATATGCATGATCCCTATATCATATAGAGACCAAAAGAAACAAGAATGACCAAAAAATTTGGAGTTATGGCCTCTGAAACCAAAACCCTAATGTTAGGTCATCTGAGCAGTTAAACCTGGCTCTGCTTCCATGCCTTTCTCAGTTCTTGTGATTCTTTGACTTTCTTGACTTTGTGAGGATATAATATGATGCTTGAACATACATGGACCCCTTTTAAATGATTGATGACTTTTGGAGTGGCTCAAATGGCTCTTGGATTGCTCAGATCACAAACCCTAGATGCAGATGACTTAGAAACAATGCAGTGAAGCAACAATGCAACATGAGATGATATGATTGAACTTATGCAAATGAGAAGATCACAAGCCATGGTGTGAATGGGTGAGGGAAAATTTGGGGTGTTTACAAGCATATCGAAACTTTCTTTCTCAAAAACTTTAAAACATTCACAACTCATTCAATTGTTTTTGTGCCCTCGTGCACGTTTTCCTTTTAACCTTTTTATGTTTAGATATGATTCATCCTTTCTAGCGGAATTATTCGCTAAAGAATGACGACTTATCTTTACATTTTAAAATCAATTCAACTCATTTGCCTTTTCACAATTTGTACCACGAACTACGGGGTTTTGATCTCGCATTGCACTTTGTGGGTACGTAGGCATGAGACGTTCGTCTCATCAAACACCAAAATCTTAAAAAACATTCTTCTTCTCATATCTTCAATCTTTTTTTCAAGCAAACCATTTCAAACTAAAAAAGCAGTAAACATTTCAAAGGGTTCCCGTGGAGTACCACGGACAAGTCGGGTGCTTAAAACCTTCCCGATTTGTAACCAATCCCCGTACCCATTCTCTGTTTGATTCTTTTAGCTTTTTATCTTTTGAGATTCATTAAGGTTTTGTTCGTTCTTTTACCTTTTTCCTTTCGGAAATAAAGAAAAGCGCGGTGGCGACTCTGTGTATATTGAGTTAAGTTAATCAATAGCTTACACTCATGATTTTACCGCTACAGAAAAGTGGCGACTCTGCTGGGGACTCAATCTCTATGTGGATTTGGCCTACTTTGATTTGTTTACTGCTTTAGTTTGATTTGCTTGTTACTTGGTTGTTCTGTTTCGGTTTGGTGATCCTCTGTGAGATAGATCCTAACCCGGATCTGAGTAGAACTTATGATAGGACGGCGATATTCGAAGCGATATGCGATGGAGTAGTCCAAAGCAATGTCAATTTGATAATCTCCACTCGGTTAGGCTCTCTTGGACTATCAATGTCATGACGAGTAATCGTACGTGGCATTATTTTCCGACCTTGAGCTGATCATACTGAGGACCGTAGAACCCTTAACCAATCTAAGCCAATTTAGGAACGTAGTGCGGAAACTATCTGAGTGTAAACTTAAGGTGGTTGTCACGCGATACTACACTCGGACGAGGTCTATTTTAAGAATGTTATCGGTTGGGGAGTAATCCAACGTACCGATGATATTCTAAAGATGGTTGTTAACTCCGGGAACCTCTGTTAGCACCCTTTTGGTTTCTTGCAGGTACAATGAAGACAAACCTTAGTACATGCCTGTGTGGGTTGGTGTTCTGTTACCTTGACTCCATGCTCGTGATTCGAACCTTTGAACCTGTGTGCTTTGCGTGATCTTGTTTGTGTTTGTTGCATCTACATATTCATCATGATCATCGTCACAACCATTTTTTCAGGAAAACAATTCCGATTGTTGCAAATATTGAAAAAAAAGTAAATACTCCTTTTTGTCAAGATTTTTCATGGCAGTATTCTCAATGTTGACCATGTTTGCAATAACTGGATTGTTTTTCTGAGAATGAAAGTGAACATTGCATATCATTTCATCCTTGCATATTCTTGCGTTCATCCGAGTTGTGTGGGAACTCATCCCGGTTGTTTCTTTCCTCAGTTGTCTGTTGATTAGTCAAGCTGACTCCTCACCACAGATACGGTACTAGAGCTGCTAACAGACGGAGAGCTATCAGATTGAGAATGGAACACCAAGAACAGCATAACATGGAAGTCCGAATGGAAATTGATGAGTTGAAGGCCGGTATGACCAGGCTCACTGAAATGATGCAAGTTCTTATTGCTCGAGGTGAACCACCTCAAAGGACTGTTATCTCTGAAGTTTTTACTGCCGTTGTTGATCCTCCTGCTGTTCAACAACCAGCTTCTACTTGGCCAGAATATGGGTTACCTCCGGATTATGTGCCAGTTTCTGCAACTGCTCAAGTGGGTGGTCCATCTGCTGTGCCAGTCTTCTCAGCTCCGACTTTTGTTGAACCTCAACCTGTTGTGCACGCTACTGCTCAGACTACTTACCAGAATTCTCCTTTCTTGTACCAAGCTGCTGGTCAACAAGCTGAAAGTCAGGGTGAACCTAGATATATGGATGAAGTTAGAGAGCATTGTTTGATTCTTGAGAAGAGGGTAAGAGGTCTAGAGGGAAAATATGTCTTTGGTTCTGCTGCAATAGACATGTGTTTGGTTTTCGACTTGGTTCTTCCTGATAAGTTCAAAGTCCCTGTATTTGAGAAGTACAATGGTCATACTTGTCCAAAGATTCATCTGCTGATGTATTGTCGCAAAATGGTTGTGCATGCTAAGGATGACAAGCTGCTTATCCACTGTTTTCAAGATAGTTTGAGTGGTGCTTCTATGAAGTGGTATGTTGGACTCGAGAAGAGTCATATCCGAAGTTGGAAAGATTTATCTGATGCTTTTGTAAGACAGTATAAGTACAATCTGGACATGGCGTCTGACCGTCGTCAACTTCAAAACATGTCACATAAAGAGAAAGAATCATTCAAAGAGTACGCTCAACGTTGGAGAGAACTAGCTGCTCAAGTGGAACCACCTTTGCCTGAAAAGGAATTAACTGGTTTGTTCATGGACACTCTTCAACCGTTCTTTTGGGAGAAAATGGTAGGAAGTGTTTCATCTGGTTTTTCTGATCTAGTCACTATTGGAGAAAGACTAGAGGAAGGTATCAAGAAAGGTAAGATTACCAATTCTGAAGCTCCTAATGCTGCAAGAAAGTCTTTTGGGAATCCTCACAAGAGAAGAGATGGTGATGCTTATGCTGTTTCAACTGAGAGGAGGCCTTATCGCCCACAACAAAGATATGTTCAACCATATGTAGCTGCAGTTGCTCCTGTTGTTAAAACTCAACCTGCTCAAACTCAAGTTCAAGGTCAAGCTCGACCAGCTCAAGCTCAGGTTCAGATTCGAACTCAAGCTCAGACTCCTCATCCTGCTGCTGGACAAAATCAGTATCGCAATAGGCCAAACTTTGATCCTATTCCGATGTCTTACACTTAATTGTTTCCTTCCTTGATTGAGAAAGGTTTAATTACTACTAGGCCTCCGCCTCCTGTTCCAAATCCTCTGCCAGTTGGTTATAGATCGGATCTTCGCTGTGAGTTTCATCAAGGTGGAACTGGTCATGACTTAGAGCATTGCTTTGCACTGAAGGCTAAAGTGCAAGAACTTATTAGGAACAACATCCTTTACTTTAATGACCTTAATCCCAATGTTATCAACAATCCTTTGCCGAAGCTTGGGAAGTGAATCTTCTAGAAGACTTCAACAGTCAAACTTTCTTCAAGGCCAGAATATCAGACGGGACAGCTCATCCTTGTTGTTGATGGATCACTAGGCCATTGTTTCTTTATGTTTGCAATTTTCTTCAATCATATTAAGTTGTTTGCTTTTAAGCTTGTTTGTACTTTCATGTTGGTTTTAATGAACTGAGCATTGCTTTGTTTTGATTCAATTTCACTTACTATTTGCATCTTTATGCTTTATATTTCAAGTTCATTTATCTTTTCTCAAAGTTTTCACAATGATTGGAGGGAGGATGATGAAAACGAGATACCCATAATTGTTGTTGGTATGCTTTCAATTGAGACTTGGTTGATGATATACAGGCATTGTTTCAAATCCTAAACACTGGAGAAATAAGGAAGTTAATCCTTTGTCAACCCCTTTGAGCCTTGAAGTTGGAGTTTCTTTCTATTTGAAAAAACCCTCAATTTTAACCCGGGGATGGGTAGTTCTCAATTAATTCGAATGTGCATTCAAGTACAAGAGAATCATTCAAGACACCTTTCAATAAAGGTTGCAATCTCAAGCTTTCCTTCACACACATCAAGAAGTGTTGAAGATGTTTCTCAATTCAAAAGCCAATGATGGTTCATCGTAATCATTAAGCCATGCAGTCATTATCTTTCAAAAAAAATAATATGAGAAAAAAATTATTGAAAAAAATCAAAGCTCGCTAAGTCAAAACCTATGAAGGAGACTTAGGCAAAAACTAGGGGCATCCCCCTGGCTGTAAGTTGAAATGACACAGTTCAGGCAAAAGTTAGGGATAATAAAGGGAAATATTTGTCAAGAGGTCATCAGAATCCTCAACAAAAATAAGATGAGTTGACTAAAGTCCTCACTAGAGATAACAAAAGGAAGGATGTGACTGCTATCTCAAAATCCTTTGGTTTACGAACCATCTTCATCTGTGCAATCCCAAAATTCTTGGAACTCGAATGCATAGGCTGAATTAATTGAATGTAGGACTGGAGTTCATCACGAAGTTGGGTTGGGTACAAATAACTTTGAGCCTATATCCTTTGTTTCATAAACCGTGAACCAGACCACGTTACAACCTTCAAAAGTCCTAATTGAATCCAGGTTTCTTTTGAAAAGTATACTACAACGAGGTTGCGTAAACTGACTCCCAAGTTCTTTACCAATCATTTGCTTTCTTACTGTTGCTTTATCTTTAATTTTTGTCTCAACCGCCATGTTGTGACATGTTTTCATTTACTTTACATCAATAAATTTCATTCCAAAAATGATTCTTGATTTCAAACTTTGCATTGAACTTTGCATTAAAATTACCAGGTTTGTACAAACACTTTTTATTTGCAAATAAACTTTCCTCATCAAGGATTTTTTTCAAACAGTTAAGAAACTTGGTCAGTGATCTTATCAGGGGCAAGTTCTTCTCAGTTCCTATGAATTCAAGGTTGGTTGTTGCTTAGCGCAAGTTATTATCAGATTTGGTTAATCAGAGGATTCTCTGCAAGTTTCATACCGGGTTATTTTCTCAGCATTAATTTCAAGAACTGAAGCCATGATCAGTTTATTCTTCTCAACAGTTATCTCAAAGATGTGATTATTTTTCTCCAGCAGTAATTAGGAACTGAATCCATTATCAGTTTACCTTCATCAGTCATTGAACTTGGGGCAATTTTTCTTCAAGAATCCCCAAGCAGCTTTGCATGACTTCTCTCAAAAGATTTTCAACTTGGTACAGTTTACTGGTGTGACAGAGATTTGTTCAGCAGTAGCATCTCTAATATTCGAGCAGAATGGCAGTGATCTCTGTGTTGAGGAACCAGTCTTCTATCCTTTTACTCCTCTAAGAGTATAAACTGGTTGTCAGCATTTTTTTCATATTACCTCTTTGGGTGTGTTATTCTCCAGTCTTGTTTATCTTTGCATATTTGAGTGTGTTATTCCTCATTATGCGTTTCCTTGGGTGTGTTATTCCCTAGTTTTGTTTACGTTTGCATATTTGAGTGTTTTAGTCCTCATTATGCATTTCCTTGGGCGTGTTATTCCCCATTCTTGTTAACCTTGGCGTATTTGAGTGTTTTAGTCCTCATTATGCGTGTGCTTGGGTGGTTTAGTCCCTATTTTTCATAAGTGTTCGCATACTGAGTGTTTTAGTCCTCATATGCATTTCTCGAAGTCTTGTTGTTTTCAACTTCTTACTTTTTGGTCAAAGTCCAACTTACTTGGCATTTGTCTGGTCTCTCCAGAACTTTTTCTTCACCTACTTGTTATGTCTTCTCAAATATTATACCCTTTTATCCGATTGCCATTCTCAGATGTCCATAGTGAAGTCATCATTGATGTGATGTACTGTCCCGGACTTTCTCCCATTTCATTCAGCTCTGTTCCTGAATGTTGTGATTCACATTTTATCTGATTGCTATTCTCAGATGTTGTGATCACTTTCCTTCCGATTGCCATTATTGGATGTCCATAGTGAAGTCATCATTGATTTGATGTACTGTCCCGGACCTTTTTCCATTTCATTCAGTTCTGTTCCTGAATGTTGTGATTCACATTTTATCTGATTGCTATTCTCAGATGTTGTGATCACTTTCCTTCCGATTGCCATTCTCGGATGTCCATAGTGAAGTCATCATTGATTTGATGCACTGTCCCGGGTTTTTTCCCATTTCATTCAGTTCTGTTCCTGAATTTTGTGCTTTGCATTTTATCTGATTGCCATTCTCAGATGTTGTGATCATTTTTCATTCCGATTGCCATTCTCGGATTTCCATGTTGGAGTCATCATTAAGTTGATATACTTTCCCGAATATTTCTCATTTCATTCAGTGTTGTTCCTGAATGTTGAGACCCACATATTTTATCTGATCGCCATTCTCAGATTTTGTGATTACCCTTTTTCGATTGCCATTCTCGGATATCCTTATTAAAGTCAGTAATGTTATCTCTGGAGGTTTCTAGTGTACTTTCCCGAACTTTTCTCACTTTGTTAAGTGTCATTCCTGGATGTTGTGATCCTTTCTATCCAATTGCCATTCTTGGACATTTTCGCCTCAGCTGAGCCAAATGTTGGTCTCTAGCATGTTGTTTTTCCCGTCGGAGTTTTATGCTCCATATCCCCAGTGTGTATTCTTTTTCATGTGTCGTCTTGTCCCTCTTGGATTTCTCTGCATGTCATTTGGTTCCAGATACATCTCATATCATCTCATAAATTTCCTCACAATATTTCGTATGCTGTCACATATTTTCTCAGCATCTCATATTTTTCTCATATCATCTCATGTGCCTTTATATATTTTCATATGCTTTTATAATAGTTTCATATGCTCCATATCTTTTCCATATCATTTCCATATCATTTCATATCGTTCGTTTCATTTCATTTCATTCCAGTTTTTGGCATCTTAGGATCAAAAATTGGGTTTTTTGATATTTAAGTATCTTCCATCTTGTCGAAACGAAGATTTCAATCTTCATTATCTCTGGATTGAAGAAAATTAAATAGGGGCATCTGTCAGACCCTAATTTTTGACCTAAGATTTCTCGCATCTCATCTGCATTTGCATACAAACAAGATCACGCACTGTTCGTTTATCCTTTTTCAGGTGCAGGTCTATGCCTTGCAGAGGATCACCATGTTTAATTGTCGTTATCTGTTTATATTTACTAACCTCTAACCAAAATATCAAAAAAAAATGTTGCAGTTGCTTCTTCTTCTTCTGTGTTGCAGGATTTTAAAGGCTGTGATTCCAATTCAGATGCAGTTGTTCAGTCACGATTCGATTCAGATGGACGTTTGACCTAATCTTGGTCAAACTATCAAATAGATTGTTCAATTGCAAGTTACTTGTGCCAGTGGTTCATTTTTCAGACAGTGCGTATGCAAAGTTCAGGATTGTGTTATGTACGAAGTCATCAGTTATCGGGCAGTATTTTGTGAGAAGTTTGTTTTGAATCTTCATGTTCATCAGTTTATCAGTGGTTTGTCGGAGAATTTATGTTTCTCAGCATGAATTCAAATCATCAGGAAAATTTTTAGACAATTTCAGTGATTGTGGCTGAAGTGGCAAGTTGTTCAATGGTTCATGTTTGGTTGTATTCATTATTATCGGTGGCTTGTGCAAGAAAAAAATCAGGAATTGGTCGTGGGCTTAAAAATCATCACTTCATATCCATTTATCCGTTCCATCCATTTTTATTCGATCCATAAACCATCATTTTTTTTATATATAGCCATTATTCATTTTTATTCATGTTCCAATTTTTACCAATTATTCACATTATTCACTTTTCAAAATTCCTTTTTTTTCTTTTCGAATATCCATATTCCATTAATTCCTAATCACCATTTTTTATCCATTTTACCATCCAATAATCAATTCTTCTTATTTTTTTTATGATTTCCATATTCCAATTTTCTTTAATTCATTTCTTTCTTACAATCTTTCCTTTTAATCCATTTTTCTTTAATCCAAAATTTTATATTCAATTCTATTCCTATTATTTTTATTTCCATTTTTTTAGTCCCATTATTTCTTCTTTCATTTTATACAAAATATACACACACAAAAAAATACCATAAGCCCAATTATTTTAGAAGTCAGTTTCTTTTATTTTTATAAGATCAAATTAAAAAAAAAAAGATGATGAGCCTACAGCCCAAAGCTACACTTCCGTATGCAAGCAAAAAGCTTTTCCTACATCTCAACAAACAACTTGCACAAGCTAGAGCCTCACAAGCACGTGCAACAAAACTTCATAACCCAAGCCTTCACACGTGACCAGCCTCAAAATTTCCTCTTTCCCACGCACCACATTCCATCAACGCCCTCACACAAATCCTCACATCAAGCCCCAGCCAGCCAATACTCCCACGTGACAAGCACTCCACACCTGCAAAACACAACAGCAGCAAGCCACTTGAAATGCAAAAACTAAGCCAGCACGTGAATTTCCCAGCCGCGGCAAGCAATACGCCTAGCCTTCTGTACCGCACGCCCAAGCCGCCTTCAGCTTGCAAAGCCACATATTTCCAGCTATCCCGCATACAAACCGAAGCAACCTCACAACCCACACGCGTAACGCACTGCATAAAACAGCTTACAACACAAGTCGTACCAAGCTGAATCCAAAACGCAAGAACAAATGAATAAAACGCAGTGTAATTTCAGCATTTCAAAAACGCAGACGCGACACAACGAGAAGGGAAAAACGCAAACTCAAAATTTGAAAAGAAAAGCAAGCATGAGACTCCCGTGCCCCAAACGCATCAAAAAATTGCAAAATGAATTAAAATCTCAGCAAAACCCTCACCTTCAATCTTCTATTTAAACGGCCCTCTCCTCCTCCATTCAACAAGCTTAGAGAGCCCTTTAAATCTCTGCCAAAAAAATCACCAAAGCTTCAATTTCATTTTTCCTAATTTTTTCGTTCCCTTTTTATTCACCTTGAATCCGAACGAATTTTCAAAAATTGTTCATTCATTCTTCTTCAATTTTCCTCTCTAAACACCTTCAACACCAAATTCGCGATCCAAAGAAGAAGAATAAGGAGAGAGAACCGAGGAATCCGCGGCGGATTGACGAGAAGAAGAAAGTACCAAATTCAATCGGTGAGAAGGAGGAGACGTTGTATTCTCATTCGTTTGGGAGGCGTCGGAGGCTTTTTTTGGGGAAGAAATTTGTCGGCGTTGGAAGAGGAAGGTACAGGGGTACCGTGTTTCACAAAACGAAGAAGAAGACTTCCATTTTCTGTTTTCTTTTTGTTTTTTTTTTCCTTTATTTGGTTTTAATAGAGTCTTTGTTGTGTGTTTGGGCCCTTGTGCCTTGGTCAATTTTGTTTCTATCTCCACCTCACTTGCCTGCGTGTCCCCCTCCCCCTCCATCCCATTATCTTTTCTTTTTTTTATATTATTATTATCATTAGATTCTTTTTTTTAAAAGGTTGCTTCAAATATTATTTTTGAGATAAAAAATTAGAAAAAAAGTGTTTTAGAAAAAAGTTTAGAAAAAATACTTAAAAATATTTAGAAAAAGATTTTAGAATTGGTTATTTTAAGAAAAGATTTAAAAACATTTTAATTCTTTTTATTGATTTAGTTTTAGATTCATTTCTTTTTCATCATTTATTTTTCTTTTTGGTCGATGAGATCTCCGATTCGCGATTATTGGTTTTCGAAGATGTTTAATCTTCATTATTTCAATTCTATGGACGAATGATCATTTGGATCATTCTCCATACTTTGGAATCGTGATAGGTTGCCTTCGATAAACACAATGTGAAATCCCGATTAAGATTAGACCATTACCTTTTCTTTTAGTGTGGCATGTTTTCGGAGAACGATCCATAATATCGTTTATCTAACATGTATTAACACGAATATCTTCCACTTTAATTAGTGGTGGCCGGCCTCATTTGTAGGGTAATTACTCCGTAAATTACTCGGCGATTGCTTAACATAGACCTAAAGTTGTCCCGATTCGGAATGCGGTCCACTTGGATCAGGTTGCCTCGATTTTATTTTTCTTTTCGTGGTTGTGCTTGATTAAGTTCATCATACCACTTTATATTGTAAATATTATAATAATGTGAATATACTAACATTTAATTTTAATCTCTCGCACCTTATCCTCTTTTATTTCAATCTCTTGTTCCCTATCTTTCTTATTATGCTTCTATATCATTCATCATATTGCTTATTGTTTATATTGTTACTTGTTATTTTTCCTTTGTCCATTTGGACACAAAAACACTAATAACGGATTAAACATCTAAAAAAATTGGTGACTTTTAATTTCGGACTATGGTTACTATCCTTAGCATGAGACTTGGAGTGGGACTTAGATTCTAGGATCATTCCTTTGCTTGAGTTGTTATGGATTGAAGATTTTGGTTCCGGTTAAGTTCACTTGATTATGAAGATGGAAATCCAATTGTTTCAAAGATGCTTGCCATATGGTTTGATCATTCTTCCTTTAACTTTTATTTTCAAGTCTTAGGATAGTCCCTTCATCTCTTCCTATCTTCTTCAATTTTCAAATCTCCTTCCTATTTTCAAAACTTTCTTTGTTTTCAAACTTCAAACATTTTTGCAATCAAACCTTGACTTAGGTCATGCGGTTTTACTTTTTCATTCCATTTCTTTAATAAATGCTAAACCACATAAGCATATCGAAACTTTCTTTCTCAAAAACTTTAAAACATTCACAACTCATTCAATTGTTTTTGTGCCCTCGTGCACGTTTTCCTTTTAACCTTTTTATGTTTAGATATGATTCATCCTTTCTAGCGGAATTATTCGCTAAAGAATGACGACTTATCTTTACATTTTAAAATCAATTCAACTCATTTGCCTTTTCACAATTTGTACCACGAACTACGGGGTTTTGATCTCGCATTGCACTTTGTGGGTACGTAGGCATGAGACGTTCGTCTCTTCAAACACCAAAATCTTAAAAAACATTCTTCTTATCATCTCTTCAATCTTTTTTTCAAGCAAACCATTTCAAACTAAAAAAGCAGTAAACATTTCAAAGAGTTCCCGTGGAGTACCACAGACAAGTCGGGTGCTTAAAACCTTCCCGATTTGTAACCAATCCTCGTATCCATTCTCTGTTTGATTCTTTTAGCTTTTTAGCTTTTGAGATTCATTAAGGTTTTGTTCGTTCTCTTACCTTTTTCCTTTCGGAAATAAAGAAAAGCGCGGTGGCGACTCTGTGTATATTGAGTTAAGTTAATCAGTAGCTTACACTCATGATTTTACCGCTACAGACAGCAGCTGAATTAGGTTTCACTTCACAATATAAGGTCTCAGCCAAGTCTTTCCCTCTGGGAGGGTGGACCAAAGCATAGCCCAGTTGTCTCTTAAACAACAAAGGATTGTAGTTGATGCAACCCTTTACTCCTATCAGAGTCACATTTGGGTATTGTCCACAGCTGGTGATAATGTCCTTGCCCTTGGTGCTTTGGGTGCACCATCTAATATCATCTGAAGTTAAAGCAATGAGCCTCTTGGCCCAATTCTTCTGTTGGTGAGGGTTCAGGAAGGCATCTGACTTAGGCAGGTGTCTGAGCAGCCAGGTGTAAAACAAAGGAGCACAACATCTTACCAACTTCCCCCTTTGTTTCTCATTCCTCTGATGGATGGAATAATAGAAATCTCCCAGCAACGTGGGTACTGGGTTCTTCAGAAGAAACAGATGGATGGCATTCTTGCTGACAAATTTGGGCTCATCTGCAAACAGTATAGCCCCATATATGCTGAGGGCTAACAGTGCACAGACTGCCCTCCACACTCCCAATGAGGCCTTCAGGATGGCCTGAGAAAACAAAAAGTCTAAGTGCAAACCAGGGATCCCAGCTTTTGTTGTCATACTTTGCTCAATCAAGGCAGGCTCCAGGTATAGTGCCTTTGCTACTTCTCCATTGCTGGGAAAAGTCATTTCTGGGTTGAAAGGGATTCCACCCCTGATAGGTACTCCAATTAATGAGCAAAACTCTTCCAGTAGAGGCCCTAACTGAAAGTCTGCGAAGGTGAAGCATCTCAATGGAGGGTCATAAAACTGCAAGCATGTGTGGATCATGCTCCTCTGAGAAGGGTCAAGGTCCATAACCATATCCAAGATACCTCCATAATGCTCTCTAAACAATGGGATGTGGTCAGGTGTGATAAGTGACTGGACCTGCCTGATACCAGTCAACACAGGCTCAAAGAAATGGTAGGATATGTTGCTCTTCCTGGGAGTAGTCATGAATGCTGCTGAAGAAGCTGAAGATTGGTACTGATGAAGATCACAGACTGGTGCTGGAAATGAGCCACTGACAGGCTGATGCTGGTGATGATGAAAATAGCTGAAGCAGATAACTGATGAAGCAGAGGTCTATGCAGAAGAAGGGGCCAAAACCAAACCAGATATAATGTGGATACCCTAAAAAACAAATACACAAATGTTAAATGATGCAATGATGATGTATGCAAATGATATGCAAGAGTTTGTGATCAAGAGCTGGATCTGATATCCGCCTTGGTATAAGTCCATGTATGTTCAAAAAGTCCAGATGGAGGTTTAGAAATCCAGTAACCAAGGTGGGGGACTCAAATAAAGAGTCACACATCCAGGGTTAATCACAAGAACTGTCCAAAGTGGAGTACTCTTAAACAAAACAAAAACAGGGTATGATGTGGCCAAGGGTACCTGCAAACCTGTAAACAGCCCAACCCCCTCACAGGTAGTGTTCTAGAACAAGGATCCTCAGACTTGGATCAGTTATGAGAAGTGTAAACACTTCTAACCCGGAGGTACAGTGTTTACAATAACCATAAAAGATCCTCCTCTAATTCACTCAGATTCTGAAGGTCATAATAAAGGTCATCCAGACTTAGCAGGCTTCCCAGATAGCCCTAGCACTACAGGAAATCTGTAGCACAGAGTTCTCAAGAAGAAACCCACATCTGAATCGTGTTTCATATTCCCGCACCAGACCGAAATGGAATGAGAAAGAACATGAACCACTCTAGCCTAGGTGTCACTCAGGTCCCAGGTATAGGACCTCAAACTCTCAATGGAACCCCACCCACCAAAATAGAAGCCAGATCCAACAATGATAATGACAGTATGAAATATGAAAAACTGTAAAGGAAAGCAATAAATAAAGTTGTACATAAAGCAACTAAATAAACACAATTAGCACATAACACCCCAGTAAAAACAAATTAAACAAGCGCTAGGAGGAACCCACAAAAAGAACCAGAAGCCCTGGTTACAGTATAAGGTTCCCCAGCAGAGTCACCAAGCTGTCGCTCCCACCAAATGAGGCTAAGTCAAATGGGGTACAGACGCGAACGGTCGGCGAGAGGGATGAGAACACACAAGGGTGAACTCAAAGGAAAAGAGTCGCCAGCTAGGCATTTTTATCCCGAAGGAAAGGTAATGCTGCATAAACCTAGAAAAAAGATGGATAAGACGGTCGCGAACCAGAGAAACTGAGAAAGGGGGTTAGTTACAACCTGGGAAGGTATTAGCACCCAGACTGTCCGTCGTACTCGACGGGATCCACGCTTGAAAGATTTGTGTTTTAAAGGGGTAGTGTCAGTGCTATCTGTGTATCAAAGCTGGAAAAGAATGCAAGTGTCAGTGCAAAAGAAATGTGAAGTGAAATAAAGGAGTGCCAGTGTAAGAAAGAATGGGAAGCTCAAGACTATGAGGCTTAAAGAATAATGCTGGAAGAGGGGGAGTATACAGAGACTTTTGTTCGATAACTGTTAAGTTATGCCTACGTATCCTCTCGTGCAATGAGGAAGTCAGAACACCGTAGTTCGACTCAAGGAGACTGAAAGATAAATTGACTTGTGAACTGCTTACTTATCTATGCTCAAGTGTATGACCTGTCTGGCTCAGGTGCAAACTGTCTTGCATTAGACGGAAGAAGCAAGTTCTCGTTTGTGAGTGAATGAGGTGAGAAAAGAATCCCGGAGGAGACGATTATTGTTTGTTTTTTGATGTTTTCAATCTTTTATTGCTTTTGGATTTGTCATAAGTTAATGAGTTTAAGCCTAAACCAAGGGTTAGTAAACTCATCACATCCTCCCTCTGATTAGGGGTAATGAGAATACCTTAAGTATGAAGTAAGCACCTCACACTTAATCACCATGATGTAGGATTAAGATCATTAACCTACTTGCATTTATTTAGATGTTTTTTTGAAGTTTTTGTTTAGTGTTAAGTAATGAGTTTAAGCCATAATCAAGGATTTAATGGACCCATTACACCATCCTAATAGAAGGATAATAGATGAGAACATTTAAGCTGAGGAAGGCTCCTCAACTTAATCCATGATTAGGGATTAACCTCATGACAAAACAAAGCCTTTATTAAAGTGGATTTTAACTAATGGTAAGATTAAGAAGTGAATTTTTATGGTTTGTAAGATAACTTGAGGGAGACTTGTCCATTAACACTAGGGTTAGTCCTTCTTAACCAATTAAGGAAGAATTAGAACCCTAATGCAAGGCCCAAGTTACAAGCTTATTGTCTTAGTGATTATTAGATGTATTGATTAAAGGATTTAAACACATTAAGGGCTTAACACTTAGGATTAAAGTTATACACTCCATCCTAATAGAAGGATGCAGGCATAAGCTTAATCACAAAGCCTTAAAACCTTTAAGGTTTAGCCCTTGATTATGAGATGAGAAGAGAGGACTCAAAGATGACACAAAGGTAAAACTAAAGGGGGACTAATCAAGCCCTAATTGTTATCATGCTTGGGTATCCCTAGGGTTTATGAGGCTTGAAAAAGATCTTCAAGAGGAAAGCCACCAGGAAAGAAGCAGATGAAAGGAGGAAGAAGCAGAGAGAAGCAAGACAACTTGCTTCACTTAAGAAGACAAGTTGCTTGAAGAAAGAAATAGGAGCAGGAGCATGAATGAGCAAGCTCACTCTATACAGAAATAAAATGCAGCAATGGTGCATAAGAGAGATGAGAAGAGATTATGAGAAGTGAAGGCAAATTCACTTATCAATGACTTACCACCTGAAAAGTTAGCAAAGGGAAATGAAATGAAATGAAAATGAGATGAGATGCAAGGATGCAAACCAAAACCAGAAGCATAAACATGATGTCAATGATGCTAAGGGATGATGCAAATGTATGTCATGAAGTGTGGATGATCATACAAGAGGTGGGAATGAAAATGAAGCATGCTTTGAACCATGAAAGTTCATGAAAACTTATGAGATGCAATGGATGCATAACATAGCAAATGGATGATGCAATGATCAAACATGGTTTCAATATGTCCTAAGATGTCTTATATGTCATGTGGATGCACAAAATGTCATGGAAAGTTCATGAATGCAAGCATATGGAAGATGGATGCAAATGAAGGCAAAAATTAGGGTTTACATACAATATGCAATGCAAAATTCAAAATCAGAAGCAAATGACATGATAAAAAATTGAAAATAGGATCAAAGGAACTCTAAACCTACACAAGTTCACTGCCCAAAGGAGGGGACCTAAATCTTAACCTAATGGGGGTTATGATTTTCTCAAGTTTGCTAGGGTTTTAAGGCACCTCAAAAGGAAAAATGCACATCAAATTGAAAATGAAAGATAAATTCAAACCAATTTTACCCTAGAAACTACATGACATGAGGAATGCAATGCAAAAAGAACCAACATCAAACTCTTCATGGTTAGGCAGAATGAATTTTTCTAAGTTAGAACAAAAATATTGCCTTTTAAGAACTTTAATTCCAAAGAAAAATGTCAAACTATGTCAAGAACCAAAAAGAAATTTGTTTGAAGAGTTTGATAATGTTTCTAAATGTGTCAAGATGCAATGTGAATTTTTTTGTGATTTTTAGAAACCTAAAAGCTATTTTAATTAATTAATTCTCATTAACTAATTAAAATAAGCAATTAAATATTTTTAAAATACGAAAATTTTGCAAAAAATAAAATAAAAATTATTTTCAGAATGAGAAAAATATTTTATGCCATGGTGCAAAAAGTGAGATTTTTTGGATGCATTTTGCTATTTTAAATAAAATGTGCAAAACAAATGAAAGAAAATGAAAATAAAATTAATTTAAGTGAGAAGTATGCTGATCCAGTGGCCAATATTCAAAGATTTTTGGAGGGAGTTGACCCGCGCGCGTTTTGATGGCTAGGATTGATTCTGGGCATTTCAAATTTTAAACCTAATTAATTAAACTAATTAATCTGAATTAGGGTTTAATGACAAATCTTGATCGTTCATTCGCGCGCGGGAAACCAAATCAAAGGCCCACATTCAAACTAAGCCCTAATCCAGATTAAGGCATTAATGACTCTCAGGTGGCCGGAAATGACCTCCGGTCATCTTCTCCGGCCACCTCTCCCCTGAGATTTCTCTAAAATACTCCCTAGGCCAAATCAACCCCCCTACCCCCAAATCTCCAGAAATGATCCCCAAACCCCATAGAACAAGAATCCAGCATCAAACTTCATTTATTTTCCATCAACAACAAGATTCGAACAAAAAACCTAAAACTGAACAAAATTTTAGAACATGCATACACACTCAAAACTCAACCATTTTTCACCATTCAAGGTTCATTGTGACCAGTGGAACACACTCTACCATTCTATAACTAAAGAAACAAGTTCTGGAAAAAAGTTTCAAGAAGATACCTGAGATGGAGCTTTTACTTTTGGAACTTTCTGGCCAGTTCCTTGCTTCCAATCACCTCTACTGACTTCCCTCAAGAGTTTGCAAAGCTTGTTTGGAGTTTCTTATGGCTGATTTGTGAGATTGATTCAGTTCAGTTCAAAGGGGAGAAAAATCGTATTTGGTGTGTGGTGACTCTTAAAGCAAAGTAAAGGGTGGTTTGTGATCAGTGATGCATTTGGGGATGAATGGTGGAAGAAGTTTTGAGAATGGGTGACTGAGCTATGAGATTCGATAGAAAATGCAAAAGAGGGATTTTTGTGGTTACTGCCTTGTAGGAGAGCTCAGGCTGTGTTCTTATGTCAAATGGCTTGTGTTTGGTCCATGTATCAAGATGTGATAGGCCTGTGGAGTTGGTGTGGGCTATGTTGATTGGTATGGCTTGTTTTGCAAAAAGTCAAAGCTATGTGTCCTTTGAGGTATGGGCTGTTTCAGGCCTAGGACAAAGGCATGTCTGCTGCAGCTTGATTCAAGGAGTGTCATGAAATCAAATTTTGTGAGCTGTGGCAAGTGGATGAGAAGCTTTGGATCATTTTGCAAATTCATGGAGTTTTGGCCCCTTTTGGATTTCTTAATGATCAAGGCATGAAAATGAGTGATTCTTTGGGCCATTCTGAGTTTTAGGTCATGTGTTGTGTTTATGTGATGCTTAGAAGTCATTTTGAAGTCATAGAAATGCTTGGCATGAGAATTTGCAAGTTTCCCTCTTTGGTGCATAAGTGAATTTTATGTGATTTTTCACAACTTTGACAAGCCATAACTTTTGTTCTAAAATGAATTAGGTCAAGTTCTTGTACTTTTTGAAAATGGGAGGATCCAATCTACAACTTTCATGACCAAATATTTTTCATTTGAAGCATTTTTGGATCAAAAAGAGGAGGTTGAAAAACTTTCCCAAAATGGCAAGTTTACATTACAAGTCACTTTCCCAAAATGGCAACTTTGCAAATGGCTTGAAATTGTTCAATTTTGTGAACTTCTTACATATTCTAAGATCAAATAAAAATCACACACATCCAAAATGATGGAGAAAACCCTTTGGTTGTGTGATTAGGGGCCTCAGATGCCCTGATTTTGCACTGACTTGCACAAGAAGTCATTCATTGATCAGATGCCTTCCCCGTTGAATTTCTTCATGAAAATTGGTATGCATGATCTTCACATCATATAGAGACCAATAGAAACAAGAATGACCAAAAAATTTGGAGTTATGGCCTCTGAAACCAAAACCCCACTTTTAGGTCATCTGTGCAATTAAACCTGGCTCTGCTTCCATGCCTTTCTCAGTTCTTGTGATTCTTTGACTTCCTTGACCTTGGGAGGATATAATGTGATGCTTGAACATACATGGACCCTCTTGAGATGATTGAAGACCTCTGGAGTGGCTCAAATGGCTCTTGGATTGCTCAGATCACAAACCCTAGATGCAGATGACTTAGAACTAATATAGTGAAGCAAAAATGGAATATGAGATGATATGATTGAAATTATGCAAATGAAAAGAATCACAAGCCATGGTGAAATGAGTGAGGGAAAATTTGGGGTGTTTACACCAACTTATCACCCAACTTCTGATTTTGGCTTTGGTTATAGCTCTTTGAGTGAGATTAACCAACCCATTAATATAGTAGTTGTTCCTCCTCCAACGGTCAAAGCCAAGAAAAACTCTCCTTCTAAAACTACTACTCAACAGTCTCAAACTGATGATTCAGATCATGAGTGCGAGAATGTTTCTGGAAAGGACTTTGTTGGTCAAAGAGGCAAGCTTGCCAAGGAGATGAGTGCAGCCTTTGTTGTCGAAGAAGAAGAAAACGAAAAGACTGAAGACCCTGCCCCTTCTAGCCCAAAGAATAAAGAGACTGAGATAGTGAAAAATCCATAAGTTTCTTCCTAAGATGAGGCTATGAATGAACCATAGAAGGAGGATGAGGAAGAAGAAGAAGAAGAAGAGGATGAGGACCAGGCTAAGGGTGAAACTGATAATGAAACGGAGCCTGAAAAGACTTAACAACCGTTTCCCGAGGGGAACCTCCAACAACCCTCTAACCTTCAGCTTTCGACCCTTATAGCTAGAGATCAAATGACAGCTCTGAAGTGGTCGAACCCCAGGGAGTATGCCAGGATGAAGCTTGGGAATAGTTTTGGCTCTTCTGGAAGCAGTTCTTCGACAGCTCTGGGGCCTCGGCTCCCGATGACTTCGTTGGTCCCCTTTTGAGAAAGATAAAAAACACATTTTTCAAAAGGGATATCCACATTACCCTGAACATTGATCCAACTCCCCGCCTCTTTTTGAAGGATTCTCTGGACAAGATAGATCTCTCGACCATTGATCCTAAGATCTCCAGAGCCCTCATGGAACTGACTAATCTAGTGAACCAGATGTCTGGTGATTTCAAATTCATCCCAAAGGTTGAAGAAATCATTGAGTTAACCGGCGTCAAGAGCTGCGGCGCATGTGATCGAGCAAGGGAAGCTGAGAATGAAGTCGAAAGCCTATAGGGCCTCAAGGCTAAGGGGGAAAAGGAAATAACTGCCAATAATATAGCCATTGAAGTTTGGGGAAAAAAGCTTGAAGATCTTAAGAAGAAAATTACTGATGCTAAACAGTGTAACCTTGAGCTGAGTCAGTTTGACACTAATAAATTGGTTGTTGAATTGAAGCGCAAAATTGACCTTATTGACACTGCTGAAGCTCTTGACAAGGAGCTTGCGACAACAATACTCGACAAGGATTTCTATGAAAATCTCCTTGAGATTAGAAAGCATAATTTTCTTCAGCTACAAGGAAAGCTCCCTTTCTGACTTTCGACGGCTTTGTAATATCTTAGGACTTTGTATTTTCACTTTGTGTATTTTCCTTTTAGCCCTTGATTAGGCCTTTATGTAATGACAATTTTGGGCATTATTTCCTTGTTATACTTTTATGCTTTCACTCTTTCTATGACCTTCGACTTGCATTTTATTTTTTGCATAAGTAACATTTAAATGACTCTCAAAACAGTCCTAAGAACTTTAAATTAAAACTGGGACAAACAGTTATTGCCCTAAACTTGGTTGTGGCAGTGACATTTCATCTTTTAATGCCTCATAGTTACATGGCACAAGTTCCCAGTTAACGGTTGTAGCTAAAACTCCGTTTTAGGTTGTTATTCCCAAGGAAGAATTCACGTGCATTTTGGCTGCCTTTTATCTAGCCAATCAGCGCATACGTCTTTCCCTATAAATAACCCCCTAATCAGTCCATCTTCATCATCACAATAACATGGAAAATTCTACAAAGAAGGTGGATGGTATTGTCTCACACAAGCAAGGCAAAAGCACCAAAAAGAAGCGAACTCATTCTTCTTGTATGGGGATGGTCACTCGCTCCCAGACTAAGGAAGGTAGACTCATTTGTCAAAGCATGACTCTAGGTCGAATGCCCCAAGCCACCAGTTTGGTTATTCCTTATCATGTTTATTACAGAACCAGATTCCTGCAAAGGTGAGGGGACTACATTATCTAAATAAACCAGAGGTGCGTTTCTTAATCCTGCCATCGTGGTGGTTGGTGCACCGAAGATTCTAGGAAAAGACTAAGCAAGTGCTGCAGGTATGTGAGGTATGAATGCAAACAAACTTGGTGCTGGAGTCTAGGCATTTGGCCCAATATACTCCAACACTGGATGAGTATAGTATCTATTAAATAATTATGGTATCCCCGTCGAAAGGGTTAGTTCTGACATCACACTTGAAGTTGTCTAAGCTCCTATCTAAGGGTTGGAGACTAGGACAACCTCACTCCTTGGAACTGCTCACTTGAGGATTAGACCCCACTTGTTGCGGGAATTGAATCACTCGGGTTTCCTTGGCTAGATGCCATCCTTCTTGTGTTTCTTCTTCTTGGTATGTAATGATATGTACTAGCTACTTTCCCACTTCTCAAATGCATGCAACAAAAGTAACCGTTATTTTGACCAATATGCCCATGTAAAAGAAGTTACAAAACAAAGAAGTTACAAAAAGGAAGTTACGAAAAAGAGAAGTTATAAAACTTCTAAAAACTATTTTTCAGCACTGTCCCACTGGGCGTGTCAATTTGTTTACCCCCAAAATTGGTAAACAACCACTAGTCTTTTGAAGGTACCAAAATACCATCAGTTACTCTTAGGATAGAGCAGATTGATCCTAGGACATGTGCTAAAAAGATTATTTGTTTGTAATGTTTTGGGAAAAAGGTCTTGAATCCTTCGACAGGATTCAAAAGGTGTTTTCAAATAAAAGAAATGAAGTAAAAGCAAAGACTTTCAAAGTAAATGAAGGAAACAAGGCAAGGCTTGAAAATTAAAGGAAAGTAAAAGCAGGGCTTGAAAATTAAAATGAAATTCAAGTCAAGGCTTGAAAATTAAAGGAAAGTAAAGGCAAGGCAAAGAAATTAAAATGTTGAAGAGATAAAAGGCAGGAATTGTAAAATAAACGCAGTAAATTGCTTGAAAGATAAATGACTTTGAAAGATAAAGGCTTTAAAGTAAAGGCTTTAAAAGATAAATGGCTTCAAAGATAAATGACTTGAAGATAAATTTGTCATTGAAGATAAATTGGTGGTGTTTCAATCACGTACATTCTCACTGCACTCTTTTCTCTACACACAGATACTTTAAGCGTTACAGAGTTACTAGTACATATGATTTCCACACACTTATTCTAACACTAGACTAAGTTATTTATATACATTACAAAGTAATTGTTTTCGACGGTTCCTTCCTAAGACTATCCTAAGATGATTACACTTGTCCCACTACATGTTGAAGAAGCTTTATCTTGCGTCACTTGTCTCTGTATTTGAATTGAAAATTACATAATTTCCCTCCAAACTTGAACGTGCAAAAACTCATGTAACTACCAATTTCCTTGGTCTATGAACGTAAAAGGAAATCATTCAGTTGCTCCAAAAACAACCAAATTCTGGAATATCCCACGAGGATGAATTTATGTCTCCCCGTAGAGCCATGTCTCTAGAAATCAACAACAACAGGAGCTCTCCTCAACAATGAAAAATCCAGCTAAGCCACAATGATATTACCATCTCCAGATCGGTCCAGTATTCTCCGTCTCGTCAATTTGTGTGTCGTGTTTGTTTTGTCAGCATACACATTCATTCATACATTCATAATTATGTTTGCTTTTACATTTGCATAGTAATACTCGCATTTATCCCACATGATAAAAAGTATTCTCTCCAGTTCTTTCCTAGATAAAACATCAGTTCTCAAGTTTTGATCACTTGAACCTCTACAGCAACGCTGTAACCAAGCCTTTTTAACCTCAAGATCACCAGCAGGAAGAATGACCTAGCATCTTAGGATCAAAATTTTGGGTATTATTAGGTATTTAATCCTCTTGTACCTCGAATCTTCCAATGCTTTCACCATTCACATCTTCGGGTCCAAGAAGATTAAATAGGGGCATATGTCATACCCTAAATTTTGACCTTAAGATATATGCCTCATAAAAAAAATCCATTGACCAAAGGACTATATCAGGCAAAGAACAAATCATTAATACCTAATATTTACAACCTTTCAATCATTCTCAAAGGATTAAGGGATATCAAATGATGAAAAATCATTCAAAGACTATACAAATATTTCAGTGATCTGGGCCCCGAGTCATCAATATCACCAATTAGGGTTTAAGTCAGCTGAGCCCTCCAGATGAAATTTTTCATAGAAAAAGGAACTATGGAATCCACATGTCATTAGTAAAGGTTGACATGACTTTTATAAGACATCTACAAGTTCAAAAGGTGCAGAGATCAAGGATTTCAAAATTAGGGTTTCACAATGCCAAAATAAGGGGTTCTTACTAGTCGGGGAACCCAAAGTCAAAAAATTTATATGGAAAAGAGCTAATACCATGGAAAATGGTGTAAATAGCTCATATTCACCTTGGAATACCATTCAAAGGTTTGAAATACCTCAGAGGATGACCAATCAAAGAACTAGAAAATCATGTGTAACTTCCATCTGACCCAAAAGTCAAAGTTTGACTTTTACATCTAAAATGATCCTCGTGACCTATATTACCAGGATATATGATCCATGAATGCATTTTAATATCACCCTCATTTCACTCATTTTCTCAAGCTTTAGAGAGCCTAAAAACCTCTAGCAAAATATATCCCCAACCACCAAAATTCACCAAAGCTCAATTTCTTCTTTTGAAAGTTATCAAGAATTCACATTGAATTCTTGATTAATTTTGAGCTAAACCTTCATCCTTTTCATTTTTCTTCATCAATTTCAGTAAATCAAGCTTACTTGTGGAGTAATATTGAGTTGTTATAATCCTTGAAGTGGTAATTCATCTTACACCATTGTTACACCTTCACCTTCATCACCCACAATGTAGAACTTTTGTGACTCTTGTGCTAGATCATTTTGGATCTCATTTTATATTTTTGATTGCTGTTTTTTACTATGTTCTTACTCTAAAATTTATGCAAATTCAAATCTATGATCACAAGGTGTTTGAAAAATATTTTAAAAGAGGATCATGCTGAATTTTGCACTAATTTCTGATTCTGCGCGCAGAGTAGTCGGTTAACGCCTATGTGGTAACCGGTTACTCAATGTTAAATTTGAAAAATGGCTGCCTTTTTGAACTACGTAACCAGTTGACACATATGTGTTAACCGGTTACCACTGAGGCAGGATATGTTTTTGGGGTTTTTTTGCTTTCTTTTTGCTCCTTCTTCCCTTCTTCTATTATTTTAACTTTGGAAAGAATTTTTTATTCTAATTACTCTTTAATCTCAATGGACCTTGGATAATGATCATAGTAGATTAATATTCATTAATTCAAATCGATCTCCAAATGGATTCTTAAATCCATAAGAGGTGCTTTGGATTAGTGATACATTTTTTAACTTGAATATTTATCAATTAAAGGTGATTGATATTAAAGATTGAAGGACCTCTAAATTGTGATTCAATTTGGTTCTTCTTTATCCCACTCCCTTTAATTTCCTTTTTCTTTTGAATGATGAAAGTCTCACGGATCTTGAAATCTCTTATTGGACTTTGATCAAGACGAGATCTTTACCCCTTTTTCTTTGTGTGTGACATTGTTTTCGGATGAAAACCTATATGTTGTTCATCTAACATGCATTAGCACAATGAATAGTTATCTTAATTTGTATTAACCGGCCTCGTTGTAGGGTGACTTCTATATAAGTTACTTGGAGATTTCTTAACATAACGCTACATTTATCCCTCTCAATTCTTATCGGAATTTGTACTTTCGTGGCCCAAACCTTGATTGGTTGTGTAAACGCATGCATGGTTGGTCTTTTGTATTAAGTTCATAATTCTCAAACTTGTTGTTAGAGGCTTTAATTCTATCAATCTTCTGACAAGTTTTGTTAACTAATGACTTAAATGTATAGGTCAACTATATAGTGTAAAACTCAAGACAAAATTCGGTTGTCACTTTGAGCTTTTAGCTTTGTTACTTTTGTGGAAGATTAAGTTCACTGCATTCTTGTATATTATTATATTGCGTTTATTTAACCTCTTGCAACCTATCCTCTTTATTTTATCTCATGCTCTCTTCTCTCTTTTTTTATTATGCTTTATATCATCCTTTGTCATGTTTATGTTTATGTCATTATATCTTTGTGCTTTTCTTTTTGTCCTTTGGACACCAAAAAACACTAATAAAGGCTTAAGCCTCTAAAAATACTTGTGCTCCTAATCTTGGACTATGGTTAC
Organism: Lathyrus aphaca; assembly: GCA_963966055.1. Classification (NCBI taxonomy): domain Eukaryota; kingdom Viridiplantae; phylum Streptophyta; class Magnoliopsida; order Fabales; family Fabaceae; genus Lathyrus; species Lathyrus aphaca. Next base: position 20,122,360 of record OZ014519.1, on the reverse strand, counting down.
AAACCTTTTCATTAGACTTGGAGTTTTGGAGTTTAATTCTATGACACCTTCTCTTTGCTTTGATCATTATGGAGTTGGTACCTTAGCCTTTATTTGGCCACTTGCTAGCTTGTGCTTATAAGGATGGAAAGTTTTTGCTTATGCAGTATCATCAAGTTGGTTATATATTTTCTCCTTTATATTTTTCCTTTTATTTTTAGGGTAGCCTCTTCATCTCCTCCATTTCTTTAATTTTCAAAACCTTCTCCTTTTTTCAAACGATTCTTGTTTTAAAACCTTCACCACTTTAATAATTCAAACCTTGACTTTTGTCAAGTGACTTTTACTTCTTTTCTTTTAATAAATATCAATGAACTTAATTATGTTGACTTAAATTCAAAAATTAAAAAGAACCAGACTCACTCAAGTTGTTTTGTGTCTTTGTGCACTATTTTGCTTTCTTTTCAAGTTTAGACGATGAGTCATTTTTTCTAGTAGGGTGCAAGACTCCGAATCTCCATGGTTGTAGTTTGATGTAATTGAGTCTCTTGTCATTTGTGGGGGGTTTAATGGAATACTCCTTGATTTGTATCCGAGTTGGCGCCCTCCCCAGAATGATGTATGAGTCCATGCCCTCATTCTCATGGTAGATTTGTGAGGCTATCCATTTGAAAATGACAAATTGTCTTCACTTCTTAAAATCAATCAAAACCAACCAATTTTCATTATTTGTACCACGAACTACGGGGTTTTGATCTTACATTGCACACTGTGTGTATGTAGGCATGAGGTGGTAAGCCTCTCCAAACACAAAAACATAAAAAAAAATTAATTCTTTTCTCATCCTTTCACTCTCATTTACCAAATCATTTTCAAACCAAAAGAGTAAATATTTCAAAGGGCTCCCATGGAGTACCACAAACATTTTGGGTGCTAACACCTTCCCATTTTGTAACCAACCCACATTACCCTTTCTCTGTTTGTTTCTTTTGCTTTTTGCTTTTAGATTCATTTTAGGATTTATTCGCTTTTTTTTCCTTTTCCTTTTGGAATAAAATAAAAGAGCGGTGGCGACTTTTTTTCATTTATTTAAGTTAATCAATAGCTTACACTCACGATTTTTACTGCTACACATATACTCTGATGTATGTGCTCCTATTTAGGTGGATTCGATTGGAGGTATTAAAAACTTTGTCACTTTCATAGGTGATTTCAGTCGAAAACTATGGACATACATGGTCAAGAAGAAAAGTGAAGTGATCGAGGTATTTACCATGTTTTAATCTATGGTCGAAAGACAAAGGGGTTGAAAGCTCAAGATTCTGAGGATTGATGGTGGTAGAGAATATGTTTCGAAAGATTTCAATGAATTATATGTGAAATAAGGGATTGTTCATGAGGTGGTGCCACCCTACACTCCATATCAGAATGGAATTGCAAAAAGGAAGAATCGAATCATCATGAATATGGTGAGAAGTATGTTTAAAGCCAATCATCTACCCAAATAATTATGGGGAGAAGGTGTGTCGACTGCAACATATATTCTGAACAGATGTTTGACGAATAAGGTAGAAGGAATCACGCCAGAAGAATGTTTATCAGGTGTGAATCCTAGCACGAGTCATCTGAAGGTGTTTGGATATAGCACAAAGATATGTGCCAAACCAGTTAAGAAGAAGGATTGATGATATGTCTAGTAAAATGATTCTAATAGGATATCATTCGGTTGGAGGATACATGATCATAGATTAGCTTAAAGAAGGGGATTGTAATGAGAATGTGAAGAAAGATTCAGTTAGAATCTTATGTGAAGAACCAACTATTGAAGTTGAAAGATATGTTCGAAAAGAAGATGTTAGAGGTGAAGCAGGCCCAAGTAGACTTTAGCAAACAAGACACATGCTTCCAAGGTTACAAGAATGTGTGATTACATCAGATGATGTGGTTGATGAAGAAGGTGAGCTAATATACTATGTTTTCCACGCAGATGTTGAATCAATCAATGCAATTGAGGCATTGAAAGATTTGAAGTAGGTGAAAATAATGAATAAGAAGATGAATTTCATCAAAGTCAACAAGACTTAGTCACTTATTGAATTTCCTCAAGGAAAGAAGGATATTGATGTGAAGTGGGTATACAAAGTGAAATTGATTTCTAAAGGATAAGTAACTCGACACAAGGTAGGACTTGTGGCGAAATGATTTCTTTAGAAGGAAAGAATTAAATTCGATGAAGTTTTTGCACCAGTTGCTAGGATCGAAACAATAAGGTTGGTTGCTGGTCTAGTGAACATGAAAAATTGGCATACATGTCATATGGATGTGAAATGTGCATTCTTTAATGGTCCCTTAGACGAAGAAGTTTATGTTGCTCTACCAGTTGGGTTTGTGAAACAAGCGAAAAAAGAAAGGTGTACATGATGCATAAGGCCCTGTATGGACTTAAACAATCTCCAAGAGCTTGGAATAAGAAGATAGATAGCTTTCTAAGGGAGAAGGAATTTATGAAGTGCACAACTGAGCATGAGGCATATGTAAGAAGAAGCAATATCCAATTGCTTATACTATGTCTCTATATCGATGATCTGTTGATAACAGAAAGTTGCAAGAAGGAGATCGAAGATTTCAAACATGATCTAGGTGAGGAGTTTGAAATGCTAGACTTAGGAAATATCTCATATTTCCTTGGGATCAAATTCTATAAGAGTGGTAGAGGTTTGATGATGCATTAAAAAAGATATGCTGGCGAAATACTCAAGAGATTTGAGATGCAAGATTGCAACCCAACTTTGACTCCAGTTGAGCCTAGATTTCAACTTTCGAAAGATTCAGATTCAGATGATGTCGATCCAACCCAATATAGAAGACTTATTGGGTCACTAAGATACCTTTGTTACGCAAGGTCTAACTTAGAGTGTATTGTAGGTATGGTGAGTTGATTCATGTTGAAGAAAACAGTATCACATCTAGCAGCGACGGAGAGGATACTATGGTATCTGAAAGGAAATGTCGACTATGGCATTTTGTTTCCTACAACCGGTGAAGGAAAATAATGCAAGATAGTGGGCTACACTGACTCAAGTTGTTGTAGTGATGTTAAGGATAAAAAATCCACAGCTGGATATGTGTTTATGTTAGGTGGTGCACCAGTTACTTGAAGTTCGAGAAAGGAGCTAGTAATGTCATTGTCATCATGCGAAGTAGAGTACATAGTTGTTTCTCTTTGTGCATGTCAAGAAACATGGATGGTGAATCTGGTCAAAGAGATTACAACAAAGAGTCATGGAGCAATTACCATGAAGATCGACAACATGTTTGCTATCAATCTGACGAAGAATCTGATACCACATGGCAGGAGTAAGCACATTGAAATGAGGTTCCATTATCTTCGAGAGCAGCTAGGAGAAGGGAAGATGAACTTGTAACACTGCAGAATTGAGAATCAGATTGAAGATATCATGACGAAGAAAGTGCAGGTCAAAGTGTTCAAGAAGAAAAAGTCTGTGATGAATGTAGATAGCTTAGACAATGAATTAGGTGGTGTGTTAAATTGTAATTCCTTGTGTCGAAGCAGGTTGCTCGACAGAAACAAGGGTGTGTTTAAATGTCTATTTTAGTAGTGTTAGATAAATTAGATATTTTGGACTTTTATAGTTTTGGGTTTTTAACTTGGAGTGTTTTGAGGATGGGACTGTCTCTTTTGGTTGCAAGATAAAGGACCCTACGACAAACATTTTCCTTGCGGCTAACAAAAGGATTCCCAGTTTGACGAATTCGACTTGTGCAGAACTCTTGGTTATTCGTTGGGCGTTACAGCTTGCTAGAGACCACAATCTCTCTAAGTTCTTGATTCATTCGGATGCTATGTTCGTGGTTGATTGTATTAATGGTACCGTTTTTAATGCTAGTTTAAATCATGTAGCGGAGGATTGTAGGAACCTCTTATCTACTTTCAATTGTGCTTTTGTTATGTTTATTAACCGTCTTTGTAATGTGGATATTCATCATCTTGTTGGTGTAGGTAAGTTTTTAGGTTCTAAAACTTGGACTGGTCATATCCCCAACTTGGATGTCCACCTTTGTAATTCAGCTTCTTTGGTTTAATGGAAGTTAGTTTAACATTAAAAAAAACTTGTAGTTTAAGTTAACCTAAATCTATAAATAAGGAGTAACTCTTATTTTGTAAAGCGAGTGAGAACACAATTTGATTTCACATCTTTATGTAGTTGCAGAGTGAATAAGAATGAGAAAATCCCACAGTTTACGGGTAGTCACATTCTTCTCCAAATATTGTTAGAACCTTAATTTCTTTCTCTTCTCAATTTTTCTTTTCTTTAGCGTTGCGTAACAATCTTGTTCATCAAGATTGATTGAAATTCTCATAGATTTTGGAGAATTTCCAACAATATGAAGGTATAATAATAAGTTATTGTAACATATTTTGAATCAAAACGAAGAAAACTCGATTGTAAAAACTGATACCATATTATGATTACGAATTAATCATTCTAAGAATACATTTTCATTGAATATTAAAGTTGATACATGATTGATTTATACAACATTCTATAGCCCATACCATATAGTATATATCACAAGTGAAACAAGCAACCTAATCAACAAACTCCCAGCTGTTTCATTACAAAATGTTGATGTGTATTCTAATTTATAAGACTTTTAATGTCATCACTGACCTCCCTGTTGCCTAAAAGAAATATCTTTGTTCTCCATAATTATTATAACATTGCAGAAATATTATCAAATTGGTGCTAGATATAAGATTAAAAGTGTCTTATAAATACTAGTGACTGAAAAATATAATATATTTGTTTTTTTATTCTCTATGACACTGATTTTTAGTTTAGTCTATACCCATTTGTACCATGTTTGACTACATTTGACAATATTATAACAACTAGTGATGAAAAATAAATGACCTAATTTCAATTTTCCAACTAAAATAGGAGTAAGTATATTTTTTTCCCACTTGGCGTAAAGAGCCACATAAAAATTTATGAAAACAAATACAAATCAAATATTAAATATATCTACTTGAATGTATTATTAATATCCAAAATATATGTTAGTGGAAAACCTTGTGATTTGCATGAAAATGATGGGGCTAGTAACACAATTTAAATACAAATATCATATTGAAAGATTGGGAAGGAAGTACAGCTCAAATTTATATAAAATAAAAAAAGTACAAAAGATACATTTAAACAATTATTACTTTTTTAGAAAACATATACCATTTCTTTTTAATAATGGAAACATATACCACTTTCTTTCTTATATTATTGGAAGAGACATGAGACGCTACAATTTCAGTAGAAACCATATTTTTTTAAGAAGAAAAAAATACTTTTTATAATTTTTATACCAGGTGTGGCTGACCGGTCAGGGCCGCCAGGCCGCCCCGCTACCCTCTAAAAAATAGCGGATTGGGTTGAGATTTTAGATCCGTCTATCCATTTTACCGGTCCCACCAAAATAAAAAACCCGCGGACGAAATACATAATGGGGTGGGGTTGTCCCGCCAACCCGCTAAAATTTTTAAAACAAAAATTACCTAAAAAATTATTGTAATTTCTTTTAAATTTATTGTAATATGCATTTAAATGCATATCATAATTCAAATTTAAATGAAATTATAGTAAATCAATTCAAATTTAAAACGAGTTATTGTTATATGCATCCATATAGAAACTTTAGAAAAAATATGTATGTCGTAACCCAAATTTTGACCACCCACCATTTTTCTTCTAAGGCCACTTTATTTCAAATAAATAAAATGACACAATTTAAAAAAAAAACAAAAAAAAAAACATATTTATGGCTTACAAACACAAGGTCCTGAGTTCGATTATCAATTTTACCATTTTGTTAGCATTTTTTCACTTTTACCTTTATTAAAATTGCATTTTATTTCTTTACTCATATTATTGTCATTACTATTATAAAAAATTGAAAAAAAAAAGAATATATTTTTCATTTATTGACATTGTTATTAAAATAAAAGTTCTTTGTTATCTTTAGTCAAATTTATTCATTACTATTATTACTATAATTTTGTTAATTAATAATTATATTTACTATAGGAAAAATATCTTCATCTTATGATATGAAAATTGAAAATACATAAGTAGTTATTATTATTAAGAGAAAAATCATTTGTAATTATTAGGAATTATTATCCATTTAGAAATTAAGAGGTCCATTATTCCAATAATTTTTAAACACGGTTTCTCTTTAATCACAAGTTTCATTTCATAATTGTATAATTACGTTCCTCTTGAATCTTCCAAACCAAAACCAAATCAAATCTTAAAATTTCTTCCAAAGTAAAAATGGAAAAAAATCATAATCTTAATCCCAAAGGGTCAATCTTAATAATGAATTAATTCCAATTTAGTAGAGAAAAGAATCAATTAAATTGAATTCTCAAACTTATTGTTTTTTACTATAAAAGAAGAATATGTAAGAAGAGAAAGGGGGATTCATTGACTTAAATATTCCAGAATCCTTCCATATCCAAGAGTAGACAAACCCAAAAGAAAAAGGGAGTGTGTAAAGAAAAGAAGAGAGTAGGAGAACATAAAAAAGAATGGAGTGTAAATAGCTTAAGTCAGTCACAACATTACAGGTAAGTATCGCCATACTATTGACTTTAGATAATTTTATTTTTCTTGGGTGCTTGTTTGTCGAAAATATATATACATGGTTGTTGTTGGATCTGAATGTTTAGAATTATATGTTTTAGGATATTAATATGAAATTTCATCATAATAATATTATAAAAACACTAATATATCTAATTAAATTTCTTTTTAACTATTATGTGACGAATAAAAAAAATGTCACCAAAATCATGTTCAGTTTTAAATTTTAGTATAAACTCAATTATACAACAATCTAAACTACAATAATCAAAATCACACGTTGGAATCTAATTTTAACTAAAGTCACAAATATATAATTTTTATATCAAACTCGAAACCAATTCTCTAACTTATAAATTTTTTGAATAATCTGAGCAATATCATACAGATTTTTTCCAGCAGGTAAAAATAATAGTAATAAAATAAAACATTAAAATAATAATATTAGTTATTATAAGAATTAATCATAAAAATGGAGGTTGGTTTTCAATTAGCGGTTGGTTAGATTAATCACTAATTAAGGGATAAATAACTAAGTACAAAAGTAATTAAAATATAAAGGAAATATATCATTAATTAGGATATTTTAATTAAGGATTAATGGATTAATATATGGAATTAGGATTTAATAATAACATAAGGATTTTAATTAATTTAGAATTATTACATTTAAAAATTAGGGATTAAAGGGTTAACTAATTTTTTTAATGTGGAACTTTCTGAATTTTATCATTAACTTTGGTTATAATTATGAGGATTATTTATTTATTTTATAAAGTGAGGCTTATTTGTTTTGGGGTGTATTCATAATATATTTGGACTTAATTTATAAATAATAATTTGGGATTTATCACAAATTTATTTATTTTAATGATGAACTAATTTGGGATTATTATAAATTTATTTATTTTTATAATTAATAAATTTCGATTTTGGGTTTATTATAAATTTATAAATAATAATTTTGGGTTTAATTTATATTTTAGGAGTATTATAATAAATTAAGATTTATATAACTTTGAGTTTAATATATTTTGGGATTATTATAAAGTGGGGTTTTATTTATATAATTTTGGGTTAATATATATTTTGAGGTACTATAACAAAGTGATGGTTTAATTTATATTTTGTGATATTTAATAAACTTAAATTTTTTAACGTATTTAATTTATTTTTATTTAAAATGTGGGTTTATGGGAAATAAAGGGTTATAACTGACATTGGATTATAATTTTTGACATAATGAGGATCTGTTTACTTTGGGAAAATTATTATTACCATTTAATATACTTTTAAGAAATAATGGGATTAAAATAAGTTCTTTTTTGGAATTTATGTATTTAAGGGAATTTCTATTTTGGAATAATAATAATAATAATAAGGGATATTAGGGGATTTAATAGGATTAAAATTTGGGATAAAACTATTAGATCCAAGAGTATAAATATATGACTAGGGATAAGGGATAAAAAATTAATTTTTTTTATTATAATTAATTTAAATAATTATATAAATAATTTATTTATTTTCTAAATAAATTAAAAGGACAAGAGATAAGGGATATTATAATGGATTGACATAAAACGATATTTAAGGGATAAATTTGGGATATAAACAGGGTTTAAGGGATATGGGAATTGAACTACGGCGCTCTGATCCCTCTCTTGAGGGTACGTAGGCATAAGGTTTTTGAACAAAGACCCCAACGAGTACAATAAGGGATAAAATTAGGATTTTTTGGATTTATTAAATGGAAATTTAATTGGAAATTATAATCATGGGATTTATAAAAATAAACAAACAACCCTAAGAACCTAAAAAGGATCCTATTGGATACAATTGAAGTGAGGGGTGCCTAACACCTTCCTCCCACTTAACCGACTTCCGAACTTAAAGTCTCTACCCTAGGGATTTAGGTTTATCACTATTTTTTTACCTAAAAATGTGATGGCGACTCTTAAATTCTTAAGCCTGCCGCGACAGCTGGCGACTCTGCTGGGGATATTTGAAAGTCAATCCTAACTTTAGGAGTTTTAGGGTTTTTGTTTGTGGGGATATTTATTTTCTTTGTTTATCTTTATTTATTTATTTATTATTTTGTTTATATTATTTTTTACATTTTATGGGATATTATTATTATTATTATTATTATTATTATTATTATTATTATTATTATTTATTTTTACATTTTATTGGATATTATTTTTATGTTATTATTATATATTGTATCATGCATATGGTTAAGATATTATTGGTGTGAAGCTAAAACCAAAGCTTGAGAACAACCCTAGTTTATTAGGACTTTGTGGAACGGAAGTGTCTTTAATGAGGTGAACATCTCATTAATGCATGGAGGCTACACTCGGAGTAGATCCTACTAATGGCTATCTCCCCGTCAAGGCTAGCCCTTGAAGGAGGATGATAACATAGTAGTTGATCGATGACTCCGGGACCCTAGAGACCCTACCCTAAAACAAATCTTGTGTATCACTCTCAAAGGGGTCGTTACCAGGTTCTAGCCTAAGTCGGACTTATCCCAAAATATTACCGTAGGAAGGCATGATCCTTTTCATGGTAATACAAGGGTATAGTCTTAAACTTAAATGGCTATCAACACCATATGTCCTACATGTGAGGGGATTGGATAGTGAAACTCTAGAACTATCCTAATATAGGGATCCACCCAAGCTAGGTCATACTTGCATATACCCTAAACTCATTTGGATTTTTCATGCCGGTCATTATCCCTATATATAAGGAAACCTCTTAAACAAGGTTTCCTTATATTCAGCATTATCCTTAACCAATATGTAGGTTTTATATTAATAACTATCCTAAACCTGCAAGGGTTTCCTTTCATATGTCATTATCCTAATGTGACACTTGCATTGCATCCATAAATATTTTTTTAGCATACCTAAAAATGAGGGACAAATATTTTTGCATACCCATATATTTTCATGCATTTACATACATACCCATGCACTTGCATATGACTTCCGATTTTGCCCTTATCCAATCGCCAAAAGCTAAGGGATTTCCCGATACTCATAAGTGGACTCAAAGGATATCTCAAAAAGACATGAAAGGACTCAAGAGGGGCAAGTACCATTAAAAAGAGAGGGTAGCCTTTTGCCATTCCAGTCACAGGTTTACTCAGATACAACAACTTCATGCTCTTCATTAATCACAATGGAGTTTGGAAGGGAACTTGATCCTACACCAATGTGTCATGAATTATTCGGAGGTTCCTTATTGAAGAAAGAAATCACATGATCCTATTCAGGTCCTACAAGTGATGAATACAAATTCCAATACCTGGTCGACAATAAGAAATTGACTTTCAAAGGAGGAGTCACAGTGGTGAACAATTATCCCTTACCTTCATAAATGGAAGAATATTAAGGAACATCCCTTAAAGACAATGGATTAACAAGGAATCTCACTTCTAGGATCATTAGGCCTTTATCATTCTCAGTTGTATTTTCTTTTCTGCTAAGTATTGGTTGTATTAAAGATTGTACTTTTTGAAAAATAATTTTAATAAAATGAGTATGCATATTTTTGGAATCAATCCATTCGTTTTTACTCATTTTTATGCCATCAAGGAAATAAAAAAATAAAAAATAAATAAATCACACATTCGCTTTTCACTTCTCACCTATTAACAAACTTAGGAGGAGAATGATATAAATAAACAAACGGATTTTGCTGATGTATGCTTTAATAGTAAGACCTGGCTGGCGATGTAAGGCATTGTTTCAATTCCTAAACACTGGAGAAATAAGGAGATAATCCGTAGTCAACCCCCTCGAGCCAGAAGTCGGTGTTCTTTTTAAAAACACCTTAATCTTAACCATGGGCAGGGTAGATTTCAATTAATTCAACAGTGCGTCTTAATGCAAGGGAGTCAATACCAATCACACCGATAATGGTTTAAACTCATCTTCTTCCTCATGTACATCATCAAAGGTCGAGGAAGCAATGAAGAAATAAAGCTCACGAATTTTCTTCCTCACACCATTCAACATTAAGGAAGCAAATGAGGAAAAAATCATAGTATCAAACAGGGGAGTCACACCTTTTTGGAATCAAAGACAAAGTCAATCAGGAATTGTTCAAAAAAAAGGAAAAAGCCCGTTAAGTCAAAGAGAAAAAACGCTTTAAGAAAAAATTGACTTTGACTTAGACAAAAATTAGGGTATCTTGATGGACCTTAAACTCAAAAGAATTTGTCCATGCAAAAATAAGGGATTAAGAAAAAGGGAAAAATTGAACAATCTTATAAATGGAAGTGGGTGATTGTTATCTCAAATATCCCATCAAGGGTTTAAACCATTGTCACCATGACTAAAGAAATTCTCTTGCAAGATGAAAGCATTTGTTGGGTCAATTGGATTTAGGAATGGAGAACATTAAGGAGAATGGGGAGGATTACATTTCAAAATTTGAGCCTTATATCTTTTGTTTCATAAACCGTGAACCATGCCATGTTATAACATACAAAAGTCCTAATTGAAGCTAGGGGCACTATAAAAGCATACTCGACAAACTCTTTGTTAAACTGACTCAAAATCCAAAGGTTTATTAAATCATCATTTTTCCATCTTCATTCACGCCAACCTCATGGTTGGATATCATCTATCATACACCTTTTATAAATTCTCAATTTCAAAACTTGCATGAACATAACGTCATAATTACTTTTCAAAAGGAATAATTTTTCATGCAAATCAATACTTAGCATTGAAGGAATATCAACAAGGGTTTAATATAGGGCATATCGATTCAAGACGATTTGGACTAGGGGCAAATTATCAAGGAATCATTCTAATTAAGGGGAAAATCCTTATGGTCCTAAGAACATATCATATGAAGATCCAATTCACTAGGGGGAAAACATTTCAAGATTTGACGCACCTATGTCAAGAAACGATTCCATGACTCTAATGATAAGGCATAGATCTTTTCAAGAGGCTCATACTTGGGCATACCAACTCAAGGATATAACGAGGCCAATCATTCTAGAAGTCATTTAATCAGGGGCATACTTTTCAATATTCAAATACCGGGGCAAGTCATATAAAGGTCATATTGCAGCATTGTGGCACCCAAGTCCCTTTCCTGCAATTTATCTAGACCTCAAGGATCAGGGGAATACCTTTCAAAGGATTCAAACACAGGGGCTTACTTTTATATACTCAAATACTGGGGCAATTTATCTCAAGGTTATATCAGGGCATGGTGGGATCCAATTTCCTTTCCATGCATACCTTTCAAACCTCAATCAAGCAAGGGAAATACTCTCTGAAGCGCAACTAAATCTGGGACAGACTGCTGCAAGGCTTGATCAAGGGAAACTGCTTCATAAAGCGGGTTATCAGGGGCACTTATGGAAACATTCAAATCATTGTCATGCATTAATTATGTCGCTACGCTCTAGTACCTAATCATGCATATATAACATAACATCATATGCATACATGAACATGCATACATATATAGGATTTGTGACCACTCATAGAAGTCAAATCCCCAGCTATACCAGTACAATTTCTAACTAGGAATGCTTATTGGCATTCCCCATGGTTACATCAATGGTTTTTATCAAAAGTTTCCATTAGGCGTTCTCATCAAATTTTTATCAAAGAGATTCCACTAAGGATTCGTCTAAGGGTTTTATTTAAGGGATTCATCTAAGGATTTTAAGTAAAGGATTCATCTAAGGGTTTGATTTAAAGGATTCGTCTAAGGGTTTGAATTAAAGTATTCATATAAGGGTTTGATTTAAAGGACTCATCTAAGGGTTTGAATTAAAGGATTCATCTAAGGGTTTGAGTTAAAGTTCATCAAAAGGTTTGGTTTAAAGACTTCATCTAAGGGTTCACCGGGGTTTTATAAAATAGTTTTAACAAAGTGGTATTAAGGGGTTTCATCAGGGATTTATCAAATGGTTCACCGAAATTTCCTATCAAAGGATTCCCCTAGAATCTCATATGGGATTTTATCAAAAGGGTTTATCGGGATTATCATAAAAGGATTCTATCAAGGGGTTTCATCATATTTCATCATTGGGTTTTATTAAAAGGGGTTTCATCAGTCGATTTTTATCAAAAAGGGTTTCATCAATGGAAATTATCAAAAGGATTTCATTAGGGCTTTTTTCCAAAAGGGATTTCATCAGGATTTTTTCTAAGGGATTCACCAAAATGGATTTAGCAAAGGGTTCTACCAAGGGATTTTATCAATGGGATTTGTCAAATAGGGTTCAACTAAGGAATTTAATCAAGGAAGTATTATCGATGGGGTTCAACTAAGGAATTTTATCAAGGGAGTTTTAGCAATGGGTTCTATCAAAGGGTTTTTATCAGAACATCATCTACATGGTCCAATCAAGGGTTCGTTAGGGTTTTACAGACAGTTTCAACAAAACGGTATTATCAAAGGGATTTCATTAGGGATTTATCAAAGGATTTCACTAGAATTTCCTATCAAAGGGTTCCACATGAATTTTATCAAAAAGGTTTTATCAGGAATATTATCAAGAAGGTCTTATCAATGTGGTTTCATCAAAGAATGTTATTAAAGGGTTTCACCAAGGTGTTATCATCAACGTCTTTTATCAAAATGGTTTTATCATGAGTCTCATCAATGCATTCATTAAGAAATTCTACGAAAAATTATCTAGGGGTTTTAACGGATTTTTTCTATAAAAAAGATTTTCACCAATGGGATTTCATCATAATTGTATCAAGGGGTTCTACCAGGATACTTATCCAAGGGATTTATCATGGGGTTTTTATCAAAAAAATTTAAGGGGTTCTACTAGATTATTTCTTTCAGGGGTTCTACTAGAATGTTACTAAAGGGCTTCACCATTGTCTTATCATGAAGATTCATCGGGATTTTATCAAAGGGTTTTATTAAAATGTTTCCTCGGGGTCTTATCAATGGGTTTTCTATCAAGAGATTTCATCAAAAGGGTTTTTATCCGAAGTCTCATCCAAGAGGTTCCACCAAAGGGTTCTACCAAAATTTTATTAAGGGATTTTATCGGAGATGCCATCAAGGGATTCTATATAGGGATTTTATAAAAGGAAGTTTATCAATGGGGGTAAGTCAAAATGGATTTCATTAAGGGATTTATCTAAAGGATTGCATCAAGATTTTTTAAGGGTTTGATTCGGGACTTATAAAAACATGATTTCATCGGGGATTTACCAAAGGATTTACCAAAGGGGTTTTGTCAAAGGATTTTCACATGTTCTCAAAGAATTTTAAGGATTTTATAAAAGGAATTTTCATCCAATGGGGTCTATCAGAATTTTCTCAAAGGAGGTTCTACCAGATTTTTTTAAAAAGGGTTTTACCAAGGGAAATTTATCCAAAAGGGGATTCTATCGGAATTTTGTCAAGGAGGTTCTACCGGATTTATATCAAAGAGATTTTATCAAGGGATTTTTATTATAAAAAAAAGGTTCTATCCTAAAATTTTCAAGGAGGTTCTACTAGAATTTTATCCAAGGGGTTCTATCAAGGGATTTTTATCCAAAAGGAGTTATATTAGATTTTATCAGGGAGCTTTTACCAGAATTATATCAAGGGATTATCATCTAAGGATGTTATTTAGGGGTTACACTGGATTCCACCAACAAAATATATTAAAAGGATTCTATAAGGTATACAATAAGGGATTTACCGAAAAGAGTTTTTATTTAGGGTTTTATCAAAGGTTTATCAAGTTTCTTCAAAGAATTATACAGGATTTTCATCAACAGGGGTTCTATTGGAATTTTCTCAAGGGATTACACTGTATTCCATCAACAAAATTTATCAAAGGGGTATATCAAAAGAATTTTACTAAAGGGTTTATACCAAGGGATTTCTCGTAAAAAAAGAGTTCTACTATAATATTACTCAAAAGGGGTTATATCAGGGGTTGTATCAAGGATTCAGGAAGAATTCAACAATTAGGGGTTATATGAGGTACTACCGGATGTCCATCCAAATGGGTTATATGAAAGAGATTTATGGGGTTCTACAAGAAGGGGTTCTATCTAATATTTGTCAAAAGGGGTTATACATAAGGTTCTAATCGGGATTGAAGGGGTTCTATTTAGGGGTTCGTGTCCAGAGTGATTAAGGTATCACTAAAAGTCCTATCTTATTCCAGCAGCATGATCGAAAGATCATAGCAATCATATGCAATGTTCACCCATAAGGGTTAAAAGGGATTAATAAGGGGATCTACTAGGGATTGATAAGGGGTTCCGTCAAGGTTATTTAGTCAAAAGTTGACATCGAGGGGTTCCATCGGGGTTCTCATCAGACAAGTTCAATGAATATTAGTCATGAAGGACTTTATCAGGGTTTATCAAAGCAGTTTGAGTTGGAATTGCCATATGGAGTTCTATCGGGGTTATTTTTTTAACTAAGTTGGTTTCTAAAACTTTGCAGGGATACGGGAGTGACTGGAGCACCAGGGTTTGATCAGATTCAGAGTCATGGGTTTGTTTTCATCAAAATTTGGGGTCCTATTATATTTAATCGTATCCTCCTCGGAAGGAGGAAGACTCGTTGACATCATCCGTCCGATTCGAAGCTGATTAAATAGGGGCAGTTGTAGTACCCCAAATTTTGACCACCCACCATTTTTATTCTAAGGCCACTTTATTTCAAATAAATAAAATGGCACAATTAAAAAAAAAACATATTTATGGCTTACAAGCACAAGGTCCTGAGTTCGATTATCAATTTTACTATTTTGTTAGCATTTTTTCACTTTTGCCTTTATTAAAATTGCTTTTTATTTCTTTACTCGTATTATTGTCATTACTATTATACAAAATTGGAAAAAAAGAATATATTTTTCATTTATTGACATTATTATTAATATAAAAGTTCTTTGTTATCTTTAGTCAAATTTAATCATTACTATTATTACTATAATTTTGTTAATTAATAATTATTATTACTATAGGAAAAATATCTTCATCTTATAATATGAAAATTGAAAATACATAAGTAGTTATTATTATTAAGAGAAAAATCATTTGTAATTATTATGAATTATTATCCATCTAGAAATTAAGAGGTCCAATTATTTCAATAATTTTCAAACACGGTTTCTGTAATCACAAGTTTCATTTCATAATCGTATAATTACGTTCCCCTTGAATCTTCCAAACCAAAACCAAATCAAATCTTAAAATTTCTTCCAAAATAAAAATGGAAAAAAATCATAATCTTAATCCCAAAGGGTCAATCTTAATAATGAATTAATTCCAATTTAGTTGAGAAAAGAATCAAATCGCATGAAAGATTGATTTGAAATCAATTAAATTGAATTCTCAAACTTATTATTTTTTACTATAAAAGAAGAATATGTAAGAAGAGAAAGGGGATTCATTGACTTAAATATTCCAGAATCCTTCCATATCCAAGAGTAGACAAACCCAAAAGAAAAAGGGAGTGTGTAAAGAAAAGAAGAGAGTAGGAGAACATAAAAAAGAATGGAGTGTAAATAGCTTAAGTCAGTCACAACATTACAGGTAAGTATCGCCATACTATTGACTATCGATAATTTTATTTTTCTTGGGTGCTTGTTTGTCGAAAATATATATACATGGTTGTTGTTGGATCTGAATGTTTAGAATTATATGGTTTAGGATATTAATATGAAATTTCATCATAATAATATTATAAAAAAAACTAATATATCTAATTAAATTTCTTTTTAACTATTATGTGACGAATAAAAAAAAATGTCACCAAAATTATGTTCAGTTTTAAATTTCAGTATACACTCAATTATACAACAATCTAAACTACAATAATCAAAATCACACGTTGGAATCTAATTTTAACTAAAGTCAGAAATATATAATTTTTATATCAAACTCGAAACCAATTCTCTAACTTATAAATTTTTTGAATAATCTGAGCAATATCAGACAGATTTTTTCCAGCAGGTAAAAACAATAGTAATAAAATAAAACATTAAAATAGTAATATTAGTTATTATAAGAAATAGTCATAAAAAAGGGGGTTGGTTTTCAACTAGTGGTTGGTTAGATTAATCACTAATTAAGGGATAAATAACTAAGTACAAAGTAATTAAAATATAAAGGAAATATATCATTAATTAGGATATTTTAATTAAGGATTAATGGATTAATATATGGAATTAGGATTTAATAATAACATAAGGATTTTAATTAATTTAGGAATTATTACATTTAAAAATTAGGGATTAAAGGGTGAACTAATATTTTTAATGTGGGACTTTCTGAATTTTATCATTAACTTTGGTTATATTATGAGGATTATTTATTTATTTTATAAAGTGAGGCTTATTTGTTTTGGGGTGTATTCATAATACATTTGGACTTAATTTATAAATAATTTATAAATAATAACTTGGGATTTATCACAAATTTATTTATTTTAATGATGAACTAATTTGGGGTTATTATAAATTAATTTATTTTTATAATTAATAAATTTCGATTTTGGGTTTATTAGAAATTTATAAATAATAATTTTGGGTTTAATTTATATTTTAGGAGTATTATAATAAATTAAGGTTTATATAACTTTGAGTTTAATATATTTTGGGATTATTATAAAGTGGGGTTTTATTTATATAATTTTGGGTTAATATATATTTTGAGGTACTATAATAAAGTGAGGGTTTAATTTATATTTTGTGATATTTAATAAACTTAAATTTTTTAACGTATTTAATTTATTTTTATTTAAAATGTGGGTTTATGGGAAATAAAGGGTTATAAATTGGATTATAATTTTTGACATAATGAGGATCTGTTTACTTTGGGAAAATTATTATTACCATTTAATATACTTTTAAGAAATAATGAGATTAAAATAAGTTTTTTTTTGGGATTTATGTATTTAAGGCAATTCCTATTTTGGAATAATAATAATAATAATAATAATAATAATAATAATAATAATAATAATAATAATAATAATAATAATAATAATAAGAGATATTAGGGGATTTAATAGGATTAAAATTTGGGATAAAATTCTTAGATCCAAGAGTATAAATATATGACTAGGGATAAGGGATAAAAAATTAATTTTTTTTATTATAATTATTTTAAATAATTATATAAATAATTTATTTATTTTCTAAATAAATTAAAAGGACAAAAGATAAGGGATATTATAATGGATTGACATAAAACGATATTTAAGGGATAAATTTGGGATATAAACAGGGTTTAAGGGATAGGGGAATTAAACTACGGCGCTCTGATCCCTCTCTTGAGGGTACGTAGGCATAGGCTTTTTGAACAAAGACCCTAGCGAGTACAATAAGGGATAAAATTAGGATTTTTTGGATTTATTAAATGGAAATTTAATTGGAAATTATAATCATGGTATTTATAAAAATAAACAAACAACCCTAAGAACCTAAAAAAGATCCTATTGGATACAATAGAAGTGAGGGGTGCCTAACACCTTCCTCCCACTTAACCGACTTCCGAACTTAAAGTCTCTACCCTAGGGATTTAGGTTTATCACTATTTTTTTACCTAAAAATGTGATGGCGACTCTTAAATTTTTAAGCCGGCCGCGACAATGTAAATTTGTATACAGTACTGTAGTGGTAAAATCATGAGTGTAAGCAATTAGCTAACTTAACTCAAGGTAAACAGAGTCGCCACCGCTCTTTTATTTTATTCCAAGAGGAAAAGGAAAAAATAACGAATAAATTCTAATGAATCTAAAAGCAAAAAGCTAAAGAAACACAACAGAGAAACAGGTAAGGGGATAGGTTACACAATGGGAAGGTTTTACGCACCCAAAATGTATGTGGTACTCCACGGGAGCCCTTTGAAATATTTATTGCTTTTTGGTTTGAAAATGGTTTGTTTGAAAGAGATTGAAGAGATGAGAAGAGAAATGTTTTTTAATATTTTTGTGTTTGGAGAGGTTTAACGCCTCATGCCTACGTACCCACAAAGTGCAATGCGAGATCAAAACCCCGTAGTTCGTGGTACAAAATATGAAAAGGAACAATGAGTTGAATTGATTTTAAAATGTAGAGATAAGTATTCATTCTTTAGCGAATAATTCCGCTAGAAAGAATGAATCATATCTAAACATATGAAAAGAAAAGTACACGAGGGCACAAAAACAATTGAATGAGTTTTGAATTTTTTAAAGTATTTTGGAAAATGAAGTTTCGATATGCTTATGTGATTTAGCATTTATTAAGAAATGAAATGAAAAGGTAAAATCACTTGACCTAAGTCAAGGTTTGATTGTGAAAACGTTTTGAAGTTTGAAAACAAAGAAATGTTTTGAAAATAGGAAGAAGATTTGAAAATTTAAGAAGTGGGAGGAGATGAAATGACTATCCTAAGACTTGAATGTAAAAGTTAAGAGAAGAACGATCAAACCGTATGGTGAACATTGTAACACCCCAATTTTATAAAGTATTTTTATAAAATAAATATCAAGAGTATGATGGTGTATTTTGAATAATAAGTGGATGAGGTATTTTATTTAAATAATGATAATATAATGAGGTTGTATTATTATTATAATATTATTATTTAATAAATAAAATAAAATATAAGTTGGAGGTCTGAGGGGTAAGGTTGTAATTGGATCCTGTTATCAAAAGGGAAGAACACGATACATTTTCTCATTATCGTATTTTGATGAAGGAAAGAGGGCTCTGGAGAAAAAGGGAAAGGAGAAGGGAAATCAAGAATCGTAAAGCTTCAAGATCAAGGCTTTGCAAGGATTTTGTCAAATTCGAGGTAAGGGGGGAGAAAGGGTTCTTTATTGGTGACCTAACATTGAAGGGTAATTGGGAGTTCCTTACTCCCTAGGGATTATCTAATGTTGTTGATTATGATGAAACTGTGATATGATGTATATATATGTTATGATGACTGATTATGGTTGTGTGAAATTATTATTGAGTTATATGCTTGATTGTTGTAAGTGGAATGGTGGTGATTTGAGTTATATGATAAGTTTAGTATTGGGAGGAATGGCATATGAAGGTTATGGGGGATATGATGAACAGAGAAGAGGATTAAACCTCATAGATTCCTTAATTGATCTAGGAAAGTTTATTAGCAAAACTAGTTGATATTATATGTATAAATGGATAATAAACATGTGAATTGGTTGGTCTTGAGTGTTAAATTTGACTTAGAATGGTTGGGATTCGTGCATGTGAGGAAGAGGGAAGAAATTGGGACTTTTGGAAAAATTGAATTTTTGGGGTACAGGTGCCACAACACGGCCAGTGTTGTACAATACGGGCAGCCGTGTTGTCCTTCTGGAAAATGAGTTTTTGTGGATTTTGAGGGGCGTGTCCCAGGCCACCTGACACGGGCCGTGTCAGGCAACACGGGCGGCCGTGTTAGGCCCCTGTAAATGTAATTTTTCGTCCGTTTTAAGGTGGATTTGACTCATTCTTCCAACGTAGGATTATATTAATGAAATAAGACTTTGAGGATGTTCTAATAGTGAATATAGGACTTGATGATTAGTTGCATAAGAAATCCTAAGTGTTTAATTGAATTATATGAATATGTAGATTGTTATAATTGTGAATAACATGAGATATATGTATTGAGATATAGTATGCGTGTTATGTGTTTAGTGGGGATATTATAACTTTATTAATATGTCAATTAGAAGATGTTGATGAAGGAAATGTTTACTATAAGTCTTGCACAATTATATGAAGGAATAGTGATAAACGAAGAGGATCGTGATGATTGGTAACATAGTTGATTATATGTCTTGCTTAGACCCCATGATGTAAGTGTTGGTAGCGGTGAGGATCGGAAGGATCGTGTGCTAATAGAATATATGTATAGGGAATAAATGAGAGTGGAATTAATGAGGAATTCAGAAGATATGACATTTGGTAATTAGTGTGTATGACTACACGTGCTTATGTTCTTTTGCATGACTCTTAATGGTGAACCATATTAATGGTGTTGACAATGTGTATGGATATTGTTGGACTATTTATGTGACCCACGTGATGGGATATGTGTTAGATCATGAGGATCGTGTTGACATGATTGTATTCATGTGTAATTATGTTGATGTGTACTATGTGTTTAGTGCTACTTATATGATGAATGACATATATGTTTTGATGAGGATCATGAGGATCGTAAAGCATGATGTGTTCATGTATGTTATGATATGGTATGCGTTGTTGTGTCTGCATGCGCATACGTTTGATGGAATAATCATGTCGTGGATGTGATTATTCGGGATTCGTTGAGAATCGTGGTTGCAGGGATGATCTTGTCTTGTTGGAGACGTTAACGATGCATTCGGGGTTCTATTTGATGAACCGTTATTGTAAGTCGGTACCGCAGTTGCATTGTGTCATTGAGTCACTTTGCATTGATTGAATTAATGATGTATGATATGTGTTGATGAACTATTTGAGATATTGATTAATTGTATGATGTATGATGTGTATTTGATGAATAGAGGTGAGATTACCCTGTAAGATGTTATTTACACCGTTAATATATTGAATTGTTTTCTCACCCCTTTGTTGTTTGGTTACGTCTGTGCTTCTTCGGAAGTATAGATGATTTAGGTACTTGAGTATGCTCGGAGTACAAGTTGTTTGGTCGAGTCCTAGGAGTCGCTCTGATACGTAACACGGGAAATGGGGATATTTGTTATTTAATTATTCTTGTTTGTAATAGTTACGTATCATATTTTATTGAAACTTATAAATTAAGTGGATTGATGAATTTGTGGATATTTGGCGAATTGCCGATTGTTGAATAATAAGATATTTCCGCTGTTTTTAATAAATGATTATACTTTTAGTTGATTATGAAAATGTAGCTACTCACTTGTTAATTAAACTCTGATTTATCTGAAAACTTATGTTATTTTAGAAAATGGGAAAAGTGGGTGTTACAATTGGTATCAGAGCAGGTCGGTCCGTCCGGCCAGGTTGTCGCGTGTCGTTTGTCCCGGAGTATGCGATGTGTGTGTGAAACACTATCGATACTTGCTTGTTTGATAGCTGTTTGTTTGCATATGTTTGTTGAATATAAGTGGTGGAGGAGTTATTTCTTCTCCTGAGAGATGGCTTGTGGTGTGTTGGAATTACGGTGTGGCAGAGGTTGCTAAGGTTGGCGTTGACTAAGGATTCGCTCGTGAAATAACTTAGTTCGCAAATTGCAAGAAACGCTATTAAAGTTGGAAAATGTGGCTTATGGCCATCATGATTGTCGGCTATCTATTGGCAAATTGAGGAACTGATCACCCTCAATCCATTGCTAATAGTAGGCGGAATTGTGTTGGATGCAAAAGACATATCTTTCAGCCGAGATAGTATGTTCAGTAGACCATTTGGAGTTGAGCCAGAGCTATTAGTGGTATGAAGGAGTAGATATAGATTCCGGTATCCGGAAAAGAGATGAATCTAAGGATTGATTATGTTGATTAAATGTTACTAATAGTTACTCCTCAGTGAGTAGAAAGTGGATTTGAGATGAATGATTGTAAACAGTCGAACGTTGTATCTACTGGGTACGTAGAGGAACTTTGGAGAGAGGACTCCGATGTCTGATTTGGTTGAATAGATGATTTGATTGGGAATAAGGTCACAGCGATGGACCGTTTGTAGAGTACAAATTATAATTGTGTTTTGAAGGATATATTAGAGGTATTGTTTTAAGGAATTGTGGCAGCAAGGGTGCCTTCTGGGAAAACTTCGGTGTTATTGATATAAAAAGAGGAGGATATGAAGTTGCATGTCGATTAGTGAATAGTATAAGAATTCACAATTTCAATAGGAATAAATTGGATTTGATTGATAAAGGATCAATAGTGATCTGAAATTCATCGGTAGTATTGTTGTTGTTGTGAATTGGATTGTCGTATCTACCAGGACCTCGAGTTAGTTGGGATTTTGCAAGCCTAGTGTAAGAGGAATATGGTAATAAGAACTAGATGTTGACAGATCATGTTGGATGAATTTACTACATTGAAGGATGTGGGATGGAGATTGAAGAAGTAAGTGTTGAGTTAATTTTGGCATAGTAAGATAAGAGGTGGATGAGTTTTCGAAACTTTGAAGGTACAATTTTTATGGAAATTAATTATAACCAGGTGTCTGCACAATGTAGTGATGTTGAGCTAGTGCCTTAGTAGTATGGTGTACGTTGATACGGCAGAGTATGGATAGTTTCATAGATGTTTGAAACGGTGAACCGTGAATTATGGGATGAAACAAGGGAAATATAAGTATCACTGTATGTGTTGGACTGTTAAGACAAAGGTAAAATAATAAGTGTGCAATATTTATTTTTCTGGAATTTATGAATTCAGAGTCTAGTTAACGTGGAATTTGAAACGTTGGAAGGATGATCCAACGAGAGAGTAGAAGTAATGTGTAACTGTGAAATGATCATAGATGTTGCGTAGAAGATAATGGTGACTGGTATGTATTAAGGTGGGTATGGAGTATGGATTGTGCCTTTCAATGTGGCTTGGATTCATTTAGTGGTTATTGCAAGTTATAAAAAGTTTTCCAAGTTGGTATTTTTTTTGTTTCGGATAAATCGTGAAAGCTAAGTTATTTGTTGAGAATGGATGTTGTGAGAGAAAGTGCTAAAGAGCCGGAATAAGAGCGAGCTACAGTTGTAGTCTGATTTTGTTTGATTCTAACAAGTTATGGATAGAATTTGGAATAAGGTTGTGATAAGTTGATAAGTCATCGGTACTTGATCGTAAAGTCATAGTCGATATTATATGATGAGAAAGGAATTACGGAAGTATCTATCTTACCCATGGATTGAAAGTGGATGAGAGTAGAATTGGGGGAATATCTGATAGTATTGTTGTTATGATTGAAGAATTGAAGCGTTTGGTAATCACATGGGCATACGGTTCCGATTAGATCGGAAAGATGGAAGATGAGACGATTAAGATAGTTAGAATGTTGAAGTATAGAGTCGAGAATTTTCCTATGTTCGCATTAATGGTTAAAGAGTTGGAATTGAGTTAACGACTAAGAGACTTGCGTTCAAAATTTAGATTATGCTAAGTGAATTATTATGATAATTGTGATGATGGTTGGAAATGATTAAAGTCAGAACGCGAACTTTATGGAATAGATGGTTGCGGGTAATCAGAGTGAGCAACGGGAGCGTGGAGTGATGTAATTGATTATATGTGAATGATTAGTAAAGGCTCAAGATATTGAGTAACAAGATCAGTTGAGGCTTTGAGACTATTGGGCGTTCCGAAATGGATAATGGTGAGCGAGTATCTACATAGCGCGGGTGGCGAGATATGTAGAGATATTAATATGAATGAGGTATGTGGTTCCTTGATGGGTTATAATTATGTTTTTTTGGTAGAGGAAACTAAAAGGTTAGTCCGTTATCAGTGTTGTTGAATCTAGAGGAGGTATTTTGTGAAACTTTGAGTTTGTCCTGGTTGTCGCCTCGTTACCTACGGTGATGGTACGAGTGCGGTTGACTAATTCCTATGATGGGGAATTAGGAGAGTGTTACCTACGGTGATGGTAGCAACTTTCGTTGTGTTCTTTTTCAGGTATATACCTGCGTGTTGAGCATTGATAATGGTGGTGCATGTTGTTAGGGAGGTTGTCTTGGCATCGGCGTTGTTGTTTTGAGTTGGTTGCGGAGTTGTCGGCTTTGGCAAGGGAGTGATTAGTCAGGTGCAATAGTATATCTAAGTGATGCCATTGAGTACTATTTTCGAGGACGAAAATAAAATAAGTGGGGGAGAGTTGTAACACCCCAATTTTATAAAGTATTTTCATAAAATAAATATCAAGAGTATGATGGTGTATTTTGAATAATAAGTGGATGAGGTATTTTATTTAAATAATGATAACATAATGAGGTTGTATTATTATTATAATATTATTATTTAATAAATAAAATAAAATATAAGTTGGAGGTCTGAGGAGTAAGGTTGTAATTGGATCCTGTTATCAAAAGGGAAGAACACGATACATTTTCTCATTATCGTATTTTGACGAAGGAAAGAGGGCTCTGGAGAAAAAGGGAAAGGAGAAGGGAAATCAAGAATCGTAAAGCTTCAAGATCAAGGCTTTGCAAGGATTTTGTCAAATTCGAGGTAAGGGGGGGAGAAAGGGTTCTTTATTGGTGACCTAACATTGAAGGGTAATTGGGAGTTCCTTACTCCCTAGGGATTATCTAATGTTGTTGATTATGATGAAACTGTGATATGATGTATATATATGTTATGATGACTGATTATGGTTGTGTAAAATTATTATTGAGTTATATGTTTGATTGTTGTAAGTGGAATGGTGGTGATTTGAGTTATATGATAAGTTTAGTATTGGGAGGAATGGCATATGAAGGTTATGGGGGATATGATGAACAGAGAAGAGGATTAAACCTCATAGATTCCTTAATTGATCTAGGAAAGTTTATTAGTAAAACTAGTTGATATTATATGTATAAATGGATAATAAACATGTGAATTGGTTGGTCTTGAGTGTTAAATTTGACTTAGAATGGTTGGGATTCGTGCATGTGAGGAAGAGGGAAGAAATTGGGACTTTTGGAAAAATTGAATTTTTGGGGTACAGGTGCCACAACACGGCCAGTGTTGTACAACACGGGCGGCCGTGTTGTCCTTCTGGAAAATGAGTTTTTGTGGATTTTGAGGGGCGTGTCCCAGGCCACCTGACACGGGCCGTGTCAGGCAACACGGGCGGCCGTGTTAGGCCCCTGTAAATGTAATTTTTCGTCCGTTTTAAGGTGGATTTGACTCATTCATCCAACGTAGGATTATATTAATGAAATAAGACTTTGAGGATGTTCTAATAGTGAATATAGGACTTGATGATTAGTTGCATAAGAAATCCTAAGTGTTTAATTGAATTATATGAATATGTAGATTGTTATAATTGTGAATAACATGAGATATATGTATTGAGATATAGTATGCGTGTTATGTGTTTAGTGGGGATATTATAACTTTATTAATATGTCAATTAGAAGATGTTGATGAAGGAAATGTTTACTATAAGTCTTGCACAATTATATGAAGGAATAGTGATAAACGAAGAGGATCGTGATGATTGGTAACATAGTTGATTATATGTCTTGCTTAGACCCCATGATGTAAGTGTTGGTAGCGGTGAGGATCGGAAGGATCGTGTGCTAATAGAATATATGTATAGGGAATAAATGAGAGTGGAATTAATGAGGAATTCAGAAGATATAACATTTGGTAATTAGCGTGTATGAATACACGTGCTTATGTTGTTTTGCATGACTCTTAATGGTGAACCATATTAATGGTGTTGACAATGTGTATGGATATTGTTGGACTATTTATGTGACCCACGTGATGGGATATGTGTTAGATCATGAGGATCGTGTTGACATGATTGTATTCATGTGTAATTATGTTGATGTGTACTATGTGTTTAGTGCTACTTATATGATGAAATGACATATATGTTTTGATGAGGATCATGAGGATCGTAAAGCATGATGTGTTCATGTATGTTATGATATGGTATGTGTTGTTGTGTCTGCATGCGCATACGTTTGATGGAATAATCATGTCGTGGATGTGATTATTCGGGATTCGTTGAGAATCGTGGTTGCAGGGATGATCGTGTCTTGTTGGAGACGTTAACGATGCATTCGGGGTTCTATTTGATGAACCGTTATTGTAAGTCGGTACCGCAGTTGCATTGTGTCATTGAGTCACTTTGCATTGATTGAATTAATGATGTATGATATGTGTTGATGAACTATTTGAGATATTGATTAATTGTATGATGTATGATGTGTATTTGATGAATAGAGGTGAGATTACCCTGTAAGATGTTATTTGCACCGTTAATATATTGAATTGTTTTCTCACCCCTTTGTTGTTTGGTTGCGTCTGTGCTTCTTCGGAAGTATAGATGATTCAGGTACTTGAGTATGCTCGGAGTACAAGTTGTTTGGTCGAGTCCTAGGAGTCGCTCTGATACGTAACACGGGAAATGGGGATATTTGTTATTTAATTATTCTTGTTTGTAATAGTTACGTATCATATTTTATTGAAACTTATAAATTAAGTGGATTGATGAATTTGTGGATATTTGGCGAATTGCCGATTGTTGAATAAAAAGATATTTCCGCTGTTTTTAATAAATGATTATACTTTTAGTTGATTATGAAAATGTAGCTACTCACTTGTTAATTAAACTCTGATTTATCTGAAAACTTATGTTATTTTAGAAAATGGGAAAAGTGGGTGTTATAAACATTCTTCAAAGCAAACGGATTTCCATCTTCATAAACAAGTGAACTAAATCGAGGCCAAGGTCTTCAATTGATAATAACTTGTGCAAAGGGAAAGATCCTAAAATCTAAGTCCAAACTCCAAGTCCAATGCTAAGGATGGTGGCCATAGTCCAAAAATTAAAGTCACAAGTCTTTTTAGATGTTTAATCCGTTATTAATGTTTTTGCGTCCAAATGGACAAAAGATAAATCGCAAGCATAACAATACAAACATAAACAATATGGTGGATGATATAGTATAATAAGAGCATAATAAAAGAGATAAGGAGCGAAAGATTGAAATAAAGAGGATAAGGTGCGAGAATGAATTAAAATGTTAGTATATTAATAGTATAATAATATTTACATAGAAATGGTATGATGAACTTAATCAAACACAACCAAAAAGATATAACCAAAAATCGAGAGGCAACCGGATCCAAATGGATCTTATTCCGAATTCGGGACAAGTTTAGGTCTATGTTAAGCAATCGCCGAGTAATTTATGAAGTAATTACCCTATAAATGAGGCCGGCCACCACCAATTAAGGTGGAAAATATTTGTGCTAATACATGTTAGAGAATGATATAATTGGTCATCCTCCGAAAACATGTCGCACGAAAAGAAAAAAAATGGTAGTGGTCTAATCTTAATCGAGATTTCACATTGAATTATCGAATGCAACCTATCACGATCCCAAAGTATGGAGAATGATCTGAATGATCATTCATCCATAGATTTGAAATAATGAAGGTTAAACAACTTCGAATACCAATAATCTTCGAATCGGAGATCTCATCGACCAAAAATAAAAAGAGATGAAAGAAAGTGGGTCTTAATATAAAAATCCTAAAAAAAATAATTAACTATATAAAATGTCAAAAGAAAATAAAATGAAGTATTAAAATATTTTTTTAAAGATTTTTTTCAAATAAATTCAAATCAAAGATAATAGAAAATATTTAAAGGAAATGAAATTAGTAAACAATTTTTAAAACAAAGAATTAGAAATTAAACAAATATAGTAAAAAGAAAGAAAAAGAAACCAAGGAAGGAGGGAATAAGCCGAAATCATGGTGGTATTAGTAAAAAAAACATGGATCCAATGAGTCCTAAGCCCAAACACATCATATTTATATAAAAAAAAATAGAAAAATGAGTAAACATTAAAAAAATAAATAAACAAAAGTAACAAGAAAACCAGCTTCTTCTTCTTCGTTAGTCGCAACGCCGCGGTACTATTCATGCGGTGGTTCACGGCCTCGGAACTCCACCATATTGGAGCGGCGGAGCTCCGAAATCACACGGTTCAAATCGAAATTCAACATAGATTCCAAATATAGGCTTGAATTCGCGTAAGAATGTCTTGGTAGCACGAATCAGAAACGCAAAAACCTCGACACCAACTCCAAATTACCTTCGAATTGGAATCTGAAAAAAAAACAACTCCACTCTTCCTCTTCTTCTTTGAATCGCGCGGATGTTGTTGATGATGAATATTGAAGCCTTAATTTGTGATTTGAATTGAATTATTTTTTTTTGTTGAAGAAATTTGGTTTTTGATTTTGGCAGGGATTTGAAGGCTTTTTGAAAGCTTGGAGATTTGTCAAGAAAAACCCCCAATTTATAGAAGGAGAGAGCTAAGGGTTTGATGTCGTTTTGTTCAATTTTTGAATCGATTTTTGAAGGTCACGGAAAGAGCGTGTCTTGCTGCTGTTTTCATTTTGGAGCTGACGTCATTTTGCTTATTTTTGTTCGCGTTTTAGTCACAGGTATCACGAGTGTGTGGGCTGATTTTTCTTTGCGTTTTAGGTGTTTTTTGGCTGCGTTTTGATACTTTGCTCACGTGATGCGTGTTGCTGATGTGAAGCTGATGTGAGAAGGTTGTATCGAAACAGCGTGAATTGATGGAAGCTGAATTTTGTATGTGAGGTTTGTTGATTTTGTTTTCAGCTTGTGAGTTGGGATGGCTTGAGATGTTGATGTTGTTGCGTTTGGCTTGGCTGGTGTGCGACTTCATGTTATTTTCAAGTTGTGTTTTATTCAGCTTTTCATTGCGTTTTGTTGAATGGAAACTGCGTGTGTTTTTACAGGTGTGTTGCGTACGGACTGCGTTGGCTTTATGAAGCTGAAGCTGTGGATATTTGCGTTTTCGGTTGCTGAAGGCGTGCAGTATGTGTTTTTGTTGATTCGACTGGGCTTGTGTTCATGTGAGTCAATGACGTGTTTCGGCTTGCAGCTTGTATCTTGCGTTTTTGCCTTTTCCACCTGGTTTTTGGAGGTTGTTTCAATGTGTGTGTGCCTTGGCTTGGGAAAAGTAATAGCTGGCTTGTGCAGCTGTATGGGCGCTGCCTTCCTCATCTCTTAATTCATTTTTTTCCATTTTTTTTAACATTATGGTCTTGAGAAAATGAATATGGGCCTATGGTTAAATGGGCTTTAAATCTATTTTTTATGGTTTATGAATATATCAAATGGACTTGAATATTAATAGAGAAAAAAATGGTTTATGAATAACAAAATAAATGGGATTTAATTTGTGGTGATTAGAAATTTGGAAATATAATGGAATTTAGACATTGGATAAAAAGGAACTTGATTAAAATAAATGGATTTGGAATAACAATCGGAAATTGGTAGAATATTGATATTTGGAAATGAAAAAAATGGAAATTTAAAAGGTGAATAATCAGAATGGATCGAATAATGAAAATATGGATGGGATAAAAAAGGTGACTAGAAGAAAATGTATGAATCGAATAATGGACGAAATGATGATTTATTTTTTAATTTTAAGTTCGGAACCAAAATTTGAATTTTCCACAAGCCTCTGATAATAATGAATACAACCATCACTAAATCACTGGATAACTTGCAAATTTGAGCCACAATCACTTGGATCATCTGAAATCAGTCCTGATTACTTGAATTTATACTGAGGAAAATAGATCCACAAATGAGCCATTAATAAACTGATGAACACTTGATAAACCTGAGGATCCCAACCAAACTTCGCAAAGAACACTGCTTGATAAACTGATGAACTTAGCACGCAACACAGCTTGAACTTTGAACACACACTGTCTGAGAAATAGAACGCTGGCATAAACATCTTGCAGTTGAATCAATCTTTTGATAGTTTGACCAATATTAGGTCAAACATCCCTCTGTATCGACTCATAACTAAACAAACACATCTGAATTGGAATCATTGCCTTATCTTTGTAAACCTGCAACACAGAGGAGAAGAAGAAGCAAATTGCAACATATATTTTGGATTTTGGTTAGAAGTTAGTAAACATAAACAAATAAAAGAAAGTAAAAGCACAATGATCCCTTGTGAGGCATAGACCTGCAACTGGAAAGGATAAACGAACCAGCGTGTGATCTTGTTTATATGCAGGATGCAGATGAAAATGTGAAGAAATCTTAGGGCAAACATTAGGGTGCTACAGCTGCCCCTATTTAAGTTTCTTCAATATGGAGATATGAAGATTGACATCTTCGTCTCTACAAGATGGGAGATACTTAAATACAGAAAACCCAATTTTTGTCCTAAGAGAACATGATATGATATGAACATGATATGATATGCAAACCTAAGATCTCTGTGGGGGAAAATATGACCACCAGGGAAAAGTAAAAGCTTGGGGACACAGGAGAAAAAACCTGCTGGGGAAAACAATAGACAACATGAGATATTTATCAGGAAAATAAATCACTGGATAGCTGAATCAACTTGGGAAAAGC
The DNA here is from genome assembly GCA_963966055.1 of Lathyrus aphaca. Classification (NCBI taxonomy): domain Eukaryota; kingdom Viridiplantae; phylum Streptophyta; class Magnoliopsida; order Fabales; family Fabaceae; genus Lathyrus; species Lathyrus aphaca. Next base: position 20,091,633 of record OZ014519.1, on the reverse strand, counting down.
TATTATCAAGGTACAAGATTCAACGAGGGAAAGTAAACACCCTGCCAGGAAATATCAACCAAACAAAGTATTCGAGTCCAAAAATGGAGGAATACTGAGTTGGAAAAGAATCATCAACTACCTATTTACTGGGTAGGAAAACAAAGGACTCGACTATCGATTTACTGGATAGGAGCAAAATAAAGAGGCATAACTTCCACTACCTTTTTACAGGGTAGAAAAATTCTCAACTACCTGATTTACTGGGTAAGAGCTCAAGCAAAGGGAAACAAACTTCTATTACCTTTTTACTAGGTAATAAGAAGAACTCTCGACTACCGGATTTATTGGGTAGGAGTACAAGCAAAAGAGCTTGATCAATTTGGTAATATTACCCACTATCGATTAACTGATAGCTTAATTCCAAAGTAATATACTCAAGATGGAGAAAATATTACCCATTATCAAACAACGATAGCTTAATTCCAAAGCAATATTACTCACAAAGAGGACCAAAGTTCAATCCAAGAACAAATTGGAAAGAAACGATCAAACAAGACTCATCCCGAGGAGGAAATATCTCAACTGGGAAAATTCCATCCAGATAATAAACCAGGGGAGGAAACTGAATCAAAATCATCCACAAGAAACAAACTCAATGGGGAATTAGAAAGGATAAACACTTTCTGCTTAAGGGTTGATACTTTAAACTTGAAAGGAAGACAACACACACACTCTGTGGGGAAAATCCACACCAAAGAGCAGGGAAGAATTATAAATGCAAGAATGCAAGCAAATGATGATATGCTTATGCGTATGAATATGCTGACAAAACAGACATAAAGATAAGAAACGGGTGACATGAACACCACAATAACCGGATACTCGGCTAATCCCAAGGTAACAATGCCGCGAAATCATGCTGGAGATTCAACTTGAAATCCTACAGGGGAACATCAAAAGCCATCAAAGGAATAAAATCCTACTACAAGGCTCAACTCATACTGAGAAAACATCTGCTAGGGATCCAATCCACAAAGCAATCTTCGAGAGTCTGTAAAAGGATAATATCATTAATTCCACTATGAGAGGATAACATGTTGGAGAAACACCAACAAAATCTTCCATTCTTTGGGGAAAGAGGGAAATGTCCCTATTGAACACTGATGGGAACAAATATCTTCATAACTCTGTTTGGGTAAACAAGATAAAGATCTACCAGTGCTGCAAATAAAGCATAATCTACTAGAACATCAAACATCAATTCTACATAGGGACGCCACCTTGCTAAGGAAAAGTAATATTCTCTCGTGGATGGGGAAAAGCTTCCACAATCCTTGCTAATGGACAGAAGAATTCTTGATAAAAATCAAACTTTGTGAGGAATAACCGTCATACCACTCCCACTCCGCTTGAGGAAAGAGTACAAGACTTGCTGAAAATCACATAGGAACCTGCTGACTACTAACACATGCAGACCTACTGGGAATATGTGGGAAAGTTCTATGGAGATCCTTCTTCACTGGAAATTCAGACTCGCTTGCCCATATGGGGATATCAGAAGTTAACACCATAGCCAAAATACAGTTACGAGGGATTTTAAATCAATACCCACCATCAGGTGAAAGAAAAACCTCCAAACTAACTGCTATATCAATACTTTTGCTAAAGGATGCAACCAACTCAAACTGAGGAACAAGAACTCGGCTGAGGATTCCCAATGCTTCTCAAGATAACTTGCTGAGGAAGAGATCAAAACTCAAATGGGGATTCCTAAGAACATCCCTTCCAACAATTCTTCTGGGGGAGACATTGGAACTCAAATTAAGAACATTCATACAATTCCCGTTCATGCTTATTGTTGGGGAACAAAACATCATTAACATCAACCTGCCAAGATTATTCAGGAACTTCTCATGGACACAACCGAATCAAACCCTGCTTTGGGAGAGACAAGTTACACACATCTAGACTTTACCATCCTTGGAGTCACTATCAATATCCTTTCTTTGTTCATATATCAAAAGAAAAATGTTTTTATAATCTTCAAAGATTAAATTTATTAAGTTTGTTTCAAAAAACATCATCAACAATAAATTGAAATTTTGTAAACAAAAACAATATAAAGAGTTGCAAACAATTGGATAAAAGCTCAAATTCATTGATAGAATGGTAGTCAGCAAATGACATGACTCCATGAATCATTACAAGTTTGAAAAATGGTAAATACATGGAAAAGGGCTACATTGAAATACAATGATCACTATTCTCCCTATCAACTTTGAACTCCACTATGTCCGAAATTTTAGTTAAGGATGAGCGAATAAGAATCTTTGATGGAAAATTCTTCTGAGGGATAGAATCTGAAATCCTCGGTTGTTACAAGTGATCCAGTCTGTCGACGCAGTTACTTGCCATGATCCCTAACTTTTTCCTAGATTGTCCTTTTGGGTTTTCAATCTACCGGGATAATTATTTTTGTTTATGTCTCTAATTTTTTCCTGGACCGCCCTTTTGGGTTTTCAATCCATCGAGACGCTCATTTTTGCCTAAGCCGCCCTTTCGGGTTTTCAACTTAGCGAGCTGTTCTTTTATTTTTTAGGCGAAGTATTTCTTGACTGCATCCTCATTCACAGGGCGAGTGATCTCCTCACCATCCATAGTTTCAAGAATTAATGAACCTCCAGAGAAGGCTTTCTTGACAACATATGGGCCATCATAGTTCGGAGTCCACTTGCCCCGAGAATCTTTAATGAAAGGCTGGATCTTTTTGAGCACAAGGTCGCCTTATCTGAATACACGAGGTTTGACCTTCTTGTCAAAAGCTTTCTTCATTCTTTGTTGGTACAACCGACCATGACACAAAGCTGTTATTCTCTTTTCCTCAATCAAATTCAACTGATCAAATCTACTCTGACACCATTCAGCCTCAGTCAACTTGGCTTCCATCAGAACTCTCATTGATGGGATCTCAACCTCGACGGGGAGCACTGCTTTTGTACCATAAACAAGTGAGAAAGGGGTTGCCCCTGTTGAAGTTTGGACAAATGTACGATACCCATGCAAAGCAAAAGGGAGCATCTCATGCCAGTCCTTGTATGTCACAACCATCTTCTGAATGATCTTCTTAATGTTCTTATTCGCAGCTTCAACAACCACATTCATCTTCGGTCTATAAGGAGAAGAATTATGGTGTTGAATCTTGAATTCTTCACAAAGCTCTTTCATCATCTTATTATTCAAGTTCAAACCATTATCAGTAATGATTCTATTCGGAACACCATATCTGCAGATAATATTATTCTTGATAAACCGAACCACAACTTGCTTAGTCACATTAGCATACGATGCCGCTTCCACCCACTTGGTGAAGTAGTCAATTGCCACAAGAATAAAACGATGTCCATTCGAACCCTTGGGTTCAATCATACCAATCATATCAATTCCTCGCATAGAAAAAGGCCATGGGGAAGAAATCACATTGAGATGAGTTGGTGACACGTGAATCTTATCAGCATACACTTGACACTTATGGCACTTTTTCACATACTTGCAACAATCAGATTCCATTGTCAACCAATAATAACCTGCTCTCAACATCTTTTTAGCCATTGCATGCCCATTAGCATGAGTGCCAAAAGATCCTTCATGAATTTCTTTCATTAACATGTCTGCTTCGTGTCTGTCCACGCATCTGAGTAAGACCATATCAAAATTTCTCTTATAGAGCACATTTCCATTCAGGAAGAAATTGCCTGCCAATCTCCTCAAAGTCCTCTTATCTTTATCGAATTCCCCAAGTGGGTATTCCTGACTCTGGAGGAAACATTTAATATCATGATACCAAGGCTTGTCATCATGGACCTCTTCAACTGCAAACACATGAGCTGGTCTTTCAAGTCGCATCACTCTGATCATGGGAACATCATTCCACTGGTGCACCTTTATCATAGAAGCTATAGTTGCTAAAGCATCTGCCATCTGATTCTCATCACGAGGAACATAATGAAACTCAACTTTAGTGAAGAAAGTTGATATCTTCCTGGCATAATCTCTATAAGGGATCAAATGGGGTTGATGAGTTACCCACTTACCCTGGATCTGATTGATTACCAAGGTAGAATCTCCATACACATCAAGATGCTTAATCCTCGGATCAATAGCTTCCTCAAGACCCATAATATAGGCTTCATAATCAGCTTCATTATTGGTACAAGGAAAAGTCAACCTCGCGGAAAAAGGAATATTTGAACCATGGGGAGTAATGATCATTGCCCCAATTCCTCTTCTGTGTGCATTCACAGCACCATCAAAAACTAAACCCCATCGAGATCCAGGCTCCGGCCCTTCCTCAATCAAAGGTTCATCACAATCTTTCATTTTAAAGTACATCACATCCTCGTCTGGAAAATCAAACTTGATAGGCTGGTAATCATCAATTGGTTGATGTGCCAAATGGTCAGCCAATATACTACCTTTTATATCTTTTTGAGCTCGGTACTCGATATTATATTCTGACAATAACATTTGCCAATGAGCAATCCTCCCAGTCAAAGCAGGCTTTTCAAATATATACTTGATCGGATCCATTTTAGAGATCAACCAAGTTGTATGATTCAGCATATACTGGCGAAGACGCTTTGTAGCCCAAGCTAAGGCACAACAAGTTTTTTCAAGCATGGAGTACCGAGACTCACAATCAGTGAATTTCTTACTCAAGTAGTAAATTGCATATTCTTTTCTTCTAGATTCATCTTGTTGACCAAGCACACAACCCATGGAATCTTCCAACACAGTCAAGTACATGATCATCGGTCTACCTTCCATCAGAGAAGACAAGATATGAGGTTCAAGCAGATATTCTTTGATACTTTCAAATTCCTTCTGACAATCATCTGTCCAGACACAACCTTTGTCTTTCCGAAGCAACTTGAAGATCAAGGCACATGTGGCAGTCATGTGAGAGATAAACCTCGAAATATAATTCAAACGGCCCAAGAATCCTCTTACTTGCTTTTCAGTTCTTGGAGCAGGCATTTCCTGAATAGCTTTGACTTTATCAGGATCAACTTCAATGCCTCTTTGGCTGACAATGAAACCTAACAACTTTCCAGAACGTACACCAAATGTGCACTTATTCGGATTCAAACGAAGCTTAAACTTCCTTAACCTCCGAAACAACGTCAGCAAATGTTCAACATGATCCTCTTCAGTCCTCGACTTAGCGATCATATCATCAACATATACCTCAATTTCTTTGTGCATCATATCATGGAAAAGTGTGGTCATAGCTCTTTGGTATGTCGCACCAGCATTCTTCAATCCAAAGGGCATCACTCTGTAGCAAAATGTTCCCCATGGTGTAATAAATGTGGCCTTTTCCATGTCCTCGGGTGCCATCTTTATTTGATTATAACCAGAAAATTCGTCCATAAAAGAGAACACATCAAACTTAGCCGTATTATCTACCACCATATCAATGTGTGGCAATGGAAAATCATCTTTTGGACTGGCTTTGTTCAAATCTCTATAATCAACGCACATTCGGACTTTTCCGTATTTCTTTGGAACATGCACAATATTGGCCACCCATTGAGGATAATTTGACGTCCCAAGAAAACCTGCATCAATCTATTTTTGAACATCCTCTTTGATCTTTACTGCCATATCAGGATGAGTTCTTCTCAATATTTGATTCACATGTGGACATTCAGGCTTCAACGACAATCTATGCTCCACAATTTCAGTATCAAGACCTGGCATGTCTTGATAAGACCAAGAAAATACATCAACATACTCTCTAAGAAGCTCTACAATCCTCTTCTTAACATCAGGACCCAGCAATGCTCCAACTTTGACTTCTTTTTTATCAACTTCAGAACCCAAGTTGACCATCTCTATAGACTCTCCATGAGGCTGAATAACCTTCTCCTCGTGCTTAAGCAACCGAGAAATCTCATCAGGAATCTCTTCAACATCCTCTTCCTCAGCTTCAAACACATGGAATTCAAAGTTGGGAGTGGGCATAAGATCATTGTTTTCAATGGGTTTATCAATCAATCTGCACAATGATTTTATTTTTATTTTAGAGTATGAACAAAAGTGCAAACATTATGCAGATAAACAATTATTATTATTTTAGATTTTTTATGTTACCATTTTTCATAATAAAGCAAAAAGGAAAAACACATATGGAAATAACAAAATAGCATTTTATTGATGATGATAAAATTTGAAACAAAGCCCGACAAACATTAATTTCACCTTGGGCAGAGTGAAAGGATTTTTGAAAGAAAATAAAACAAATTACTTTGAAGCATGAACAATAAAAGGAACATCAACAATAATCCAGTTCTTGCAAATCTTTTTGTGCGTAACAAAGTTAGGCATTTCTCCATCTTCATCATCTTCAATGATGGCAGCAGCGGAATGATCGTTGATAAACCCAACACTTCGAAATCCTTCTTGAATAGTCTTCGGGTCATTAAGAACCACACCTGGTGCAAAGCCGATACCAAATCCTTCCTTGTTGTCGACAACATCAATAACTCGTCCCCAACCGTCAGATTGACCAGTTTCAAGCATGCGCAGAGCATCCTTGAGAGAAGACATAGGCATGACATTCTTCTTAGCAGCATTATCAACAACAGAAAGAGCTTGAAATGAAGTTCCCACCTCTTCTTCAGCATCAATATAGGAGAAAGATGACAAATTGCTCACAAGCATCGCCCTTTCACCGCCAATAGTCACTAATTTCCCCTCTTTCACAAACTTCAGCTTCTGATGAAGAGTAGATGTTGTCGCTCCCGATAAGTGGGACCAGGCCCAGATAAAGGTACAGACGCGAACGGTCGGCGAAGGGAACAGTGAGAACACACAGCCATGAACTCACTGGAGATGAATAGAGTCGCCAGCTAGGCATTTTTATTCCGGAGGAAAGGCAATGCTGCATAGACCTAGAAAGAGATGGATAAGACGGTTGCGGACCAGAGAAACTGAGAAAGGGGGTTGGTTACAACCTGGGAAGGTATTAGCACCCAGATTGTCCGTCGTACTCGACGGGATCCACGCTTAAAAGATTTTGTGTTTAAAAGGGGTAGTGTCTGTGCTATTTTGTGTACAAAAGCTGGAAAAAAGTTCAAGTGTCAGTGCAAAAGAAATGTGAAGTGCAGTATGTACAGTGTCAGTGTAAGGACAAGATTAAGATGCCCAAGATCATGAGGCTTAAAAGATAAGGCTAGAAGGAGGGGGAATATACAGAGACTTTTGTTCGATAACTGTTAAGTTATGCCTACGTATCCTCTCGTGCAATGAGGAAGTCAGAACACCGTAGTTCGACCCAAAGAGACTGAAAGATGAAATGACTTGTGAACTGCTTGCTTGTCTATGCTCAAGTGTATGACCTGTCTGGCTCAGGTGCAAACTGTCTTGCATTAGACGGAAGAAGCAAGTTCTCGTTTATGAGTGAATGAGATGAGAAAAGAATCCCGAAGGAGACGATTATTGTTTGTTTTTGAGTTTTCAGTCTTTTATTGCTTTTGAAAGTTTGTCATAAGTTAATGAGCTTAAGCCTAAACCAATGGGTTAGTAAACTCATCACATCTTCCCTCTGGTTAGGGGTAATGAGAATACCTTAAGTGTGAAGTCAGATTCTCACACTTAATCACCTTTGGTATAGGATTAAGATCATTAACCTACTTGTGATTATTTAGGTGTTTTTGTGGTTTTTGTTTAGTGTTAAGTAATGAGGTTAAGCCATAATCAAGGATTAAACAGACTCATTACACCATCCTAATAGAAGGATAATAGATGAGAATGTTTAAGCTGAGGAATGCTCCTCAACTTAATCCATGATTAGGGATTAAACTCATGACAAAACAAACCTTTGATTAAGTGGATTTTATTAGATGGTATGATGATAAAGTGATTTTTAGGGTTTGTAAGACAACTTGAGGGGGACTTGTCCATTAACACTAGGGTTAGTCCTTCTTAACCAATTAAGGAAGAATTAGAACCCTAATGCAAGGCCCAAGTTACAAGTGTGATGTCTTGATGATTATTAGATGGATTGATTAAAGGAGTTAAACACATTAAGGGTTTAACACTTAGGATTAAAGTTATACACTCCATCCTAAGAGAAGGATGCAAGCATAAGCTTAATCACAAAGCCTTAAAGCCTTTAGGGTTTAGTCCCTGATTATGAGGTGAGAAGAGAAGACTCAAAGAGACACAAAGGTAAAACTAAGAGGGGAAACTAATCAAAACCCTAATCATTGTCATGCTTGGTTGTTCCTAAGGTTTGTGAGGCTTTCAAGAGAAATCTTCAATGGAACCACCAGGAAGCAGATGAAAGGATCAAGAGAAGCAAAGCAACTTGCTTCATTCAAGAAATCAAGTCACTTGAGGAAAGAAAGTGGGAAGAAGAAGAATGAGCAAGCTCAAACTCAAACACAAACAAAAATGCAGCAATGGATGCAAGAGAGATGAAAAGAAAAGTTATGGGAAGTGAAGGCAAATTCACTTCTCAAAGTTACTTACCACCTGAAAGGTTAGAAAAGAAATGCAATGCAATGCAAAATGGGATGAGATGACATGATGAGAAACAAAACCAGAAGCATTTACATGATGCTAATGATGTTATGATATGCTACAAACATGAGGCAGCACATGGAAATGATCATACAAGTTTATGAATGCAAATGAAACAAGTTAGGAATCATGAACATACATGAAAAGTTATGAAGTGCACATGGCATACAACATGGCAAACACATGATATAATGATCAAACATGTTTTCAATATGTATTATGATGTCAAATGAATCAAATGGATGCTTGAAATGTCATGGCAAGTCATGTTATGCAAGAAGATGCAAGATGGATGCATATGGAAGCCCAAATTAGGGTTTATGAACAATACATCAAACAAAAATCAAAATCAGAAGCAAACCCTAAGATAAAAAATTGAAAATTCCACTTAAAGGACCCTTAGACCTATACTAACCCAATGCCCAAAGGAGAGGTCTCAACTCCTAACCTAACTCAAGATATGAATTTCACAAGTTTTCTAGGGTTTTAGGGTTTCCAAACAAGAAAATTATCAAACAAATTGAAAATGAAAGATCAAATCATGGCCATTTAATCTCACAAACTACATGCTAAACACAATGCAATGCAAAAAGAATCAATGTCCAACTCTTCATGGATAGGCAGAAATGATTTTTTGAACTTTGGATCAAATTAATGCATAAAAATGATTTTAATTCAATGAGAAATTCTTAAAATGCATCAAGATCAAAAAATAAATTTGGTTTGAAGGTTGGACAATGTTTCTAAATGTCTTAGAACATTTCATGAATTTTTGGTGATTTTTAAATACCTAAAAGTATTTTTAATAAATTAATTTTCATTAATCAATTAAAAATAAACTTTTAAATATTTAAAAATACATTTTAAATGCTAAAAATGAAAATAAAAATATTTTTGTGTCATAAAAATTAATGAAATTCTTGAGAAAAAGTTTCATAATTTTTAAAACAATTTTGCTATTTTAAATAAATTGTGTAAATAAAATGAAAAAGAAATGAAAATAAATTGAAATAAAAGAAAGTCAAACGAATGGAAGGCTGGGATGAGCTCTGGGTTTAAAAATGTTGACCACGCGCCAGATCTAGTGGCCAGGATTGCATCTGAGTTAATTAATTTAATTAAACTAATTAAAGGGATTAGGGCTAAACAAATGGATCTGGGCCATTCAAGCAAGCGGGAAGTCAACGCAGTCAAATGATCTAACGCCCCACATTCAAATGGAATTAATGACTGTAATTAGGGCATAACAACATTCAGGTGACCGGAGGGGAGCTCCGGTCATCTTCCCCGACGACCCCAAAACCCTAAAATACGACTCAGGCCACCATTCTTCAAATCAAAGCCAGGGAAACATTCCTCTACTCAAACCTTACTCGAATCAACTCTCAAAATGAATTTCTCATGCTTAAACTAAGGGAATCGAAGCCATGAAGTTTCACGGGCAAAGTTTCAGAGCCCTGGTAAAACCTCATTTCTCACTCATTCTTAAATCTAAAACCATCCCCATCCCCATGACCAGCAAAGCAAACACAATCAAATTATAACTTAAAAATCAAGCTCTGAGAGAAAAGTTTCATGACCATACCTGAGATGGAGACTCCTGTTTCTGGGCTTTCAGAGCTGTTCTTTGGTGCAAGCTTGCTCCACTGACTCCCCTGGTGCTAATGGCAGGCTTGGAATGAGCTTAAGCAAGCTATTTTGAGAGATTCCAATCTGATATAGCAGAAAATGAGTTCTGTGTATAGGCTATTTCAGATCAATGTGAAGGGTGGTATTGGTTTCTTTTGATGTGCCTGATCTGTTGGTGAAAAGAGTTTGGATGTTTTGTGGCTGTGGAAGGTGATTCGAATGAAAATGCAGATTGAAGTGTTTTTGTGTATGCTGTCTTCTAGTGTGCTTTTGGCTTGTTTCTTTGTCGGTTTAGGTTCAGTGAGACAAGGTGAGGATGTTGGTGAGACTTGCTTGAATGTTTGTAGCTTGTGGAACCAGATTCGAAGGAAGATGCAGATTGGGGGGAGTTTGTGTATGCTGTCTTAGGGCTTGCTTCAGGCTGGCTTGATGTTGTGTTTAGCTTGCAAATGGATAGTATAAACAATTCCAAATGGTCAGAGGATGTGACTTGGCCTGCTGTGATTGGGATGTTTACTTTTGCAAAAAGTCCACTTTGTTGTAAGGAAGGCATGGGATAAGTTCTAGCTTGGTACAAAAGGCATGGGCTGCGCAGCAAGGTGAGTGAGTGAAGCTAGGGTGGTTCAAGGGCCAATGCAGCAAGTGGTAGGAGGTGTCATGATGGTTTTGCAAGTTGGATCCTCTTTGGTTCACATGTAACTATCTTGCTACACAAGCCATGAAACATGAGAAGTTTGGGTTCAAATCTGATTTTTAGGTCACATGTAATGTTTATGTGATGGTTTGATGCCAATTAGAAGTCACAAGAATGTTTGTTTCATGAAATTGCAAGTTTTCCTTTTAGTGCATAACTTGAAAATTAGTGATTTTTGCCAACTTTAACACACCATAAATTTTGATCCAAAATGAATTAGGTCATGTTCTTGTACTTTTTGAAAAGGGAAAAATGTATCCTACAACTTTCATGACCAAAGTTTTTCCATTTGAAGCATTTTTGGATCAAAAAGTAAGGTTTGAAAAGTGACCTAAAATGACATATTCTTTAAAAGTCAACTATGCCCAAAAAAGTCAACTTTGCAAAAACTTCAAATTCTTGAATTTTGTGAACTTCAACCTTCTTACATGATCAAATAAAGATCATATACACTCAAAATGATGAAGATTACCCCTTGGTTGGGTCATTGGGGGCCTCAGATGCCCTGATTTTGCACTGACTTGTCTGAAAAGTCAACCTTTGATCAGATGACTTCCCCATGGAATTTCTTCATGAAAATTGATATGCACACTCCCTATACCATATAGAGACCAATGTAAACAAGAATGACCAAAAAATTTGGAGTTATGGCCTCTGAAACCAAAACCCTAATTTTAGGTCAACTGTGCAGTCAAACTTGGCTCTGCATCCCTACCAATCCCAGTTCTTGTGATTCTTTGGAATTATTGACTTTGAGAGGATGTAATATGATGCTTGAACACATATAGACCCCTTTGAAGTGATTGGTGGCCTTTGGAGTGGCTCAAGTGGCTCTTGGATTGCTCAGATCACAAACCCTAGATGCAGATGACTTTGAATCTATGCAGTGAATCAAAACTGTGATATGAGATGATATGATTGTGTTTATGCATATGGAATTATCACAAGCCATGGTGTGAATGAGTGAGGGCAAATTTGGGGTGTTTACAGATGTCACAGCTCCTGCCTCACGAATCCAGGGTCTTCCAAGGAGACAACTGTAAGCGGGACGTATATCCATTACTTGAAAAGTAATTTGGAATATAAACGGTCCAATAAGAATAGGAAGATCCACTTCACCAATCACTGTTGTAAACACCCCAAATTTGCCCTCACCCATTCACACCATGGCTTGTGATCTTTTCATGTGCATAAGTTCAATCATATCACCTCATATTGCATATTTGCTTCACTGCATTGATTCAAAGTCATCTGCATCTAGGGTTTGTGATCTGAGCCATCCCTGAGTCATTTGAGCCACTCCAAAGGTCATCAATCACTTCAAAGGGGTCCATGTATGTTCAAGCATCATATTTATATCCCCACAATGTCAAGAAATTCAAAGAATCACAAGAACTGAGGAAGGCATGGAAGCAGAGCCAGGGTTAACTACACAGATGACCTAGAATTAGGGTTTTGGTTTCAAAGGCCATAACTCCAAATTTTTTGGTCATTCTTATTTCTATTGGTCTCTATATGTTATGAGGGTCATGCATATCAATTTTCATGAAGAAATTCCATGGGGAAGGCATCTGATCAAGAGTTGACTTCTTGAGCAAGTCAGTGCAAAATCAGGGCATCTGAGGCCCCCAATGACCCAACCAAAGGGTGTTCTTCATCATTTTGAATGTGTATGATCTTTATTTGATCATAGAAGATGTTAGAAGTTCACAAAATTGAAGAATTTCAAGCCATTTGCAAAGTTGCCTTTTTGGGAAAATGACTTGTAATGTAAACTTGCCATTTTGGGAAAGTTTTTCAACCTCCTCAAATTGATTAAAAAATGCTTCAAATGAGAAAACTTTGGTCATGAAAGTTGTAGAATGGATCATTCCCTTTTCAAAAAGTACAAGAACTCATTCTAATTCATCATGGATCAAAAGTTATGGCTTGTCAAAGTTGGACAAAATCACATAATTTCAAACTTTGTACCAAAGAGGCAAAGTTGCAAAACCTCTTGCCAAGCCTTTATGTGACTTCAAATTGACTTCTATGCTTTACACAAACATGAATCATGACCTAAAAGTCAGATTTCACCAAAGAACCTCCCATTTTCATGACTTATGCCTCAAGTAATCACAAAAGGGACAAAAGATCACAAAGTTGCAAAACATCACATAAACCCTAATCCACTTGCAAGTTGGCCTCAAATTCACTTCTATGGTCTGCCTTGATTCAAGCTGCAGCAGACATGCTTTTGTTCTAGCCCTAAAACAGCCCATACCTCATAGTACACCTAGACTTGACTTTTTGCAAAAGGGGCCATACCAATCAAGTTGTGCCACCAACAACTCTCTGCCCTATCACAGCTTGATATGTGGACTAAAAGAGACTGAAAACACACAACAAGCAAGCCTGATCTCTCCCACAAGCCATAGTTCACAAAACTCTCCTCTTATGCACTTTCCTTCGAATCTCATCACACAATCATCAAACCTCAAAATCAACTTCACCATTCATTCAGAAAGGCTTCATAGAGCATAAACCACCCTTCACCTTGCCTTGAAAGTCCCTGAAACTCAAACACGATTTTCCCCCCTCTCTGAACAGAACTCCATCAATCTCACAAACTAGCCACCATACACTCAAACCAAGCCTCAAAGCATATTCAGGGAGATCATTGGAGTAGCTTTGAAGCAGGGAGGCAGTCTGAAAGCTCCAAACTAAAAGCTTCACTTCAGGTAGCTTCAAAAAAATATTTTTCCAGAAATCTTGTTTTAAGTTATTAAAATGATCTACATGCTCCCCTGAATGCAATGAGTTTTGAATTTTTGAAAATGATGGAGAGATGAGGATGTATGGTCTGTCTGAAACTTTGCCCGTGAAATAGGTTTTTGCTTGTTTCTCTTGATTCATGAAAAATAAATAGATTTTGTTGTTGGATTCTTGTTTAAGATGTTTGGTTGAGTGAATCTGGAGATTTTGGCACGTTTTAGTGAGGTTTTGAGAGAGATAGGATGAAGGTCTCGCCGGAGAAGACGACCGGAAGTCTTCTCCGGCCACCTGAGGGTCATTAGCCCTAATCTGAGTGATTAACCAACTTTGAATTTGGACCATGGATTTTGTTGACCTTCGTTGACTCCCGCGTGTTTGAAGGGCTCAGATCACCCCATTAAGCCCTAATCCACGTCATTAGGTTAATTAATTAGGGTTTTAGGTTAATTGAGTCAGTTTGAATCTGGGCCAATGGATCTGGCGCCAGTCAACTCCCTCCAAAAACATTTGAATGTCAGCCCTTGGATTTGCATACTTCTCATAAATTCAATTTTTTATTTCATTTATTTTGTTTTATCTTTTACGAATTATTTAAAATAGTAAAAAACATTAAAAAATTCTGAAAATTTTTATCAAATCTTTTATTAATTTTCAGAACCCAAAAATATTTTTATTTTTATTTTTTGCATTAAAAATTATTTTTAAATCATTTAAATGTTTATTTTTAATTAGTTAATGAAAATTAATTAATTAAAAATGCATTTAGGTATTTAAAAATCACCAAAAAATTCACATTGCATTTTAAAACATTTAGAAACATTATCCAACTCTCAAAACAAATTTCTTTTTGGTCCTTGATGCCTTTTGATCATTTTCATTGGAATTAAATTCATTTTAAGGCAATATTTTGGTTCAAACTTTGAAAAATTCATTCTGCCTAACCCTTGAGAGTTTGATGATGGTTCTTCTTGCATTGCATTCTTCATAGCATGTAGTTTATAGGATAAAATTGGTTTGATTTGATCTTGCATTCTTCAATTTGTTTTGCATTTTTTAGGATGAGGTACCCCAAAACCCTAATTGACTTGAGAAATTCATAACTTTCACTAGGTTAAGAGTTAGATCCCCTCCTTTGGGAAGTGAACTTGTATAGGTTTAGGTTATCTATGATTGCATTTTCAATTTTTTATCATGTCATTTGCTTCTGATTTTGAATTTTGCTTTGTGTGTTGATCATAAACCCTAATTTGTGCCTTCCTTTGCATCCATCTTTCATTTGTTTGCATCCAACAACCTGCCATGACATTTTGTGCATCCACATGATTCATAATACCTCTTAGGACATATTAGAATCATGTTTGATCATTGCATCTTTCATTTTCCATGTTATATGTCCATTGCATTTCATAAACTTTTCTTGAACTTCCATGGTTCAAGCATGCTTCATCTGCACCCATATCCTTGTATGATCATTCTCATGTCTTGCCTTGTGTTTTCATCCCCTTTTAGCATCATTAAAATCATGTCTATTCTTCTGGTTTTGGTTTGTACCATGGCATGTCATCTCATTTGCATTGCATCTCATTTCTTTTGCTAACTTTTCAGGTGGTAAGTTATTTTGAGAAGTGAATTTGCCTTCACTTCTCACAATCTCTTTTCATCCCTCTTGTGTATCATTACTACATTTTATCTTGTGTATTTGAGTGATATTGCTCATTCATGTTCATCTTACTTTCTTCCTTCAAGCAACTTGTCTTCTTAAGTGAAGCAAGTTGTTTTGCTTCTCTTTGCTTCTTGCTCCTTTCATCTGCTTCGTTCCTGGTGGTTTCTCTGAAGATCTTCTTGCAAACCTCATTAACCCTAGGAATAACCAAGCATGATAATAATTAGGGTTTGATTAGTCCCCCATTTAGCTTTTACCTTTGTTTCATCCTTGAGTCTTCTCTTCTCATCTCTTAATCAAGGACTAAACCCTAAAGGTTTTAAGGCTTTGTGATTAAGCTTATGCCTGCATCCTTCTATTAGGATGGAGTGTATAACTTTAATCCTAAGTGTTAAACCCTTAATGTGTTTAAATCCTTTAATCAATTCACCTAATAATCACTAAGACATCAAACTTGTAACTTGGGCCTTGCATTAGGGTTCTAATTCTTCCTTAATTGGTTAAGAAGGACTAACCCTAGTGTTAATGGACAAGTCCTCCTCAAGTTGTCTTACAAACCATAAAAATAACTTCTTAATCTTACCATTAACTAAAATCCACTTTAATAAAGGCTTTGTTTTGTCATGAGGTTAATCCCTAATCATGGGTTAAGTTGAGGTATCTTCCTCAGCTTAAATGTTCTCATCTATTATCCTTCTATTAGGATGGTGTAATGGGTCCATTGAATCCTTGATTATGGCTTAAACTCATTACTTAACACTAAACAAAAACAACAAAAGACATCTAAATAATTACAAGTAGGTTAATGATCTTAATCCTACATCATGGTGATTAAGTGTGAGGTGCTTACTTCATACTTAAGGTATTCTCATTACCCCTAATCAGAGGGAGGATGTGATGAGTTTACTAACCCCTGGTTTAGGCTTAAGCTCATTTTCCTATGACAAATTCCAAAAAGCAATAAAAGATTGAAAACATCAAAAACAAATAATAATCGTCTCCTCCGGGATTCTTTTCTCATCTCATTCACTCACAAACGAGAACTCGCTTCTTCCGTCTAATGCAAGACAGTTTGCACCTGAGCCAGACAGTTCATACACTTGAGCATAGACAAGTAAGCAGTTCATTAGTCAAATTTATCTTTCAGTCTCTTTGAGTCGAACTACGGTGTTCTGACTTCCTCATTGCACGAGAGGATACGTAGGCATAACTTAACAGTTATCGAACAAAAGTATCTGTATATTCCCCCTCTTTCAGCATTATTCTTTAAGCCTCATAGTCTTGAGCATCTCATTCTTGTTCTCACACTGACACTTCTCTTATACACTTCTCACTTCTTTTACACTGACACTTGCATTCTTTTCCAGCTTTGAAACACAAATTGCACAGACACTACCCCTTTAAAACACAAATCTTTTAAGCGTGGATCCCGTCGAGTACGACGGACAATCTGGGTGCTAATACCTTCCCAGGTTGTAACCAACCCCCTTTCTCAGTCTCTCTGGTTCGCAACCATCTTATCCATATCTTTTCTTAGGTTTATGCAGCATTACCTTTCCTCCGGGATAAAAATGCCTAGCTGGCGACTCTTATCTTTTGAGTTCACCCTTGTGTGTACTCTCCTCTTCGCCGACCGTTCGCGTCCGTACCCCTTCTGACCCGGGTGTCTTTTGGTGGGAGCGACAACTGTCTTCTTCGATCCGTCAAAAGCTTTCACAATAATCCCATTATGCCTCATGGGAGCACCTTGGTATGCAAGCCTTGACAAAGTCGACTTCGACATCACGTTCAGAGAAGACCCAGTATCAACCAGCACCTTAGACATAGCATCTTCCTGACAGTTCACTGAAATATGCAAAGCCAAGTTATGATTCCTTCCTTCTTCAGGCAAATCATCATCACAAAAACTTAAATTGTTGCACAATGTGATATTAGCCACAATACTATCAAACTGATCAACAGTCACATCATGGTCAACATAAGCTTGATCAAGAATCTTCTGCAAGGACTGCCTATGAGCCTCAGAGCACATCAAAAGTGATAAAACTGATATCTTCGACGGAGTATGCAACAACTGCTCAGTAACGTTGTACTCACTTTTCTTTATCAATTTTAACACCTCATCTTCATTATCACCAAATTGGCCTGATCGGGCAACAACATCCATAATCTGTTTACTTGCACTTGTATCTTCAACTCTCTTCGGAGGATCTGAAGCATAAACTCTACCACTTCGAGTAACCTTTGTCACATCAGCAATGCTAACTACAGACTTTGGAGAAGGAATAAGAACTTCCCTACCATTTTCTATCATCGTAGCATTATACCGGTACGAAACAGCTTTATCAGACTCATATGGCATTGGACCAGGCAAATTGATCACCAATGGAGTAACAACATATTTGCGGCTATCAAAATAAATAACCACCTTCTCAGGAACAACCTTCTCAGGAATATTGAACTGAGGCATAATAACGTTCACTTCATTTTCATACTCATCTCTTTTTTATGTCACTTCAATCAACTTATCATCCATCATCTTTTGAATGTCTCTCTTAACAATCACGCAACCACGAGGGTTCACCGAGAAGATGCAACATCCAGCATAATCGTGATCAATATCGTGATATTCACTTAAGAAAGAATGCATCTCAACCAAAGACCTTTGAATATGGCGGACCTCATAAATCTTGAATAAACCAGGACAACCATCAACCATATTCACAGACGTATTACCATGCTTCGGCAGCGGATTTGTCTTCACATTTGGATTAACATCATTGAAAAACAGAACATTGTTCCTTATCAATTTCTGTACTTCAAACTTCAATGGATAACAGTTCTCAACATCGTGCCCCGGGAAACCTTGATGAAAAGCACAGCGAGCCTCTGGCTTATACCACCATGGGATAGTCTCTGGAACTGGAGGTGGATAATGTGTTTGCACAAGATTCTTTGCAATCAAAGATGGAAGTAAATCCGTATACAACATCGGAATAGGATCAAAACTAGGCTTAGCCCGAACATGTTGATTACCACCTTGTTTCACAGAAGGTTGTTGATAACGAGACTGATACTTTGGAGCTGTTGACACAGTTGGAGTCACATTAATCATCGGAGTTACAGAAGCTACATGCTGCTGATGACGATTCTCACAACCACGAGGTCTTCTGTAACTTTCACGAGACACATCATTAGTCTCGCCTTCTTTCTTCTTACCAAAGTTGAACCTTCTAGAGCTTGAGCCATTACTATTCTCTTGACTCAACCGTCCCTCACGGACACCTTCTTCTAAACGCATTCCCATACTCACCATTCCAGTGAAATCAGAAGGAGCACTTGCTATCATCTTCTCATAGTAGAAAAAACCTAAAGTCTTCAAGAAGATCTTCGTCATTTCTTTCTCTTCCAGAGGAGGAACAATATGAGCTGCTAGCTCGCGCCATCTCTGTGCATACTCTTTGAAAGTCTCTTTTTCCTTCTGGGACATAGCACGAAGCTGATCTCTATCTGGTGCCATATCAACATTATACTTGTATTGCCTAACAAAAGCCTCTCCCAAATCATTGAAAGTCTTGATTTGACTATTATCCAAACTCATGTACCATCTCATGGCTGCACCAGTCAAACTATCTTGGAAATAATGAATCAGCAGCTTATCATTGTCCGTCTGAGCATACATCTTTCTAGCATACATAGTCAAATGACTCAGAGGACAAGTGTGGCCTTTATACTTCTCGAACTCAGGCAACTTGAATTTGTACGAAACTTTAACATTAGGGACCAAACAAAGATCATAAGCATCTTTTCCGAACAAATCCTTATGTTTCAAGGCTCTCATCTCCTTCTGTATCTCAGCAAAGCATCCTTGAAAATCATCAAGTCTTTCAATCACACCAGCGCCTTCACTGGGCTCAGCATGGTAAATCATTTCATCATGGTGCGGGATAGTGTGCATCACAGGCGGTGCAGTAGTCATAACTGGCGGAAGAGTATTAAATGCAGCAGTCTCAGGAGGAGGAGGAGGATAGCCAGCAGGAATGAAATCAACCAGCATGCCCCAAGGTGTGCTAGAAGGCATGCGATAGCGAGGAGAAATGACAGTTTCAACAGGAATTGATGCAGTGACAATCTCAGAGATGACTGTATTCTGAACAGGAGAATTAGGAGGAGGTGGCTGATTCTGAGCAGCCACCAAACCTTCCATCATGGCAGAAACTCTTTCCAAGATTTCCTTCAGATATGTAACCTCTTCGCGCAGCTCGCGATTCTCTTGTTGTAAAGTTTCCAACATCTTCTTCCGATTAGCTCGAGTATCAAATCGGTGAGTCAGCTTGACAGGAGAACTGAATGAAGACCAAGAAACAACATAAGATCCCTGGAGAACACTCAAAAAGCAAGACAAATGTGGGTATGATGCATGGTATGCGTATGCAAATACAAAGATTTCAAAGGACTATAAGATAACGCAATATTTATAAAGAAACGATTTTTGAAGTACTTAAAAACTCATTCTCATTAAAATCAAAGTAAGGATTACAAGTGAAGTACAAGCCTCAACAATCCTAATACATGAGAGAAAAGTAAACTAGGCCTAGGGAATCATATCCGAAGAAGATCTGAATCCTGGCTGGTACTTCATGCGAATCCTCTTAATCTCCTTCTTGTACTGATCTTCCATGTCTTCCTTATCCTTCACCAACTGGTCAACAATGGCCTTCCAAGCACCAGATGTAGGAGGAATGGTAGATGGAGTACTAGAGGAAGATAAATCATCTCTTAGCCTCTTCGTAACACGCCGCTCAAGTAACTCAATGAGATCATCCTTCTCCTTCAATTTCTCTTGCATCGTAGTCTTCTCAAGTAGCCATTCTTCTTTGTCTTGCTTCATCTTGTCCAACTCTTCTTGAAGAGCAACCTTCTCATCAACGGGAGGAATAAAAGCAGACAATGGTAATATAGGAAACAAAGGCTCCTCGGGTGGATAAGGCATCTTGAGCTTGGAAGCTCTAGATCGAACCCACTGGATGTAACATTCGGAGGGAGAAAGGTGCTGTCTTCCCAATTGACCCTTCTCTTTCTGATGAACCGCATGCCAAGAATGAGCAATCATTTTCTTCATTTCTACATGATTTGCACCATTAAGAAAGAAGAAACGGGATAAGGAAAGGTTGTTTGGTATGTCCTTCAAACAATATCCCAATTGTCGCCTAGCAAGAATAGGGTTGTAACTAATTCCCCCACGTGTACCAAGAAGAGGTACATTAGGAAATTCTCCACAACTATCAATAAGCACTCCAGTATCATAATAGGAACAATACCAAGTCATATCCTTATGATAAAGTGACATAATCCTTTGAGACCATCTTCGCTTCTCTCTATTATCCTTGAAGACGTCGGACTTTGGTAGGTGCGAAATAAACCACCTGTAGAGAAGAGGCGCACAACACACAATCTCTCCATCACCTTTGGAGGTCCTATAATGAAAGGCATGATACATGTCTCCAAGCAAATTAGGTACCAGATTCTTCTTCAAGAAAATCTGAATGGCATTCTCATCCACAATACCATCTAAGTTAGGAAACAAGACAATCCCACAAATGAGCAAAGCAAGAATAGCCTCAAATGTATCCTTATGACCCAAAGTAAGTGAAGTAGAAGCTTTCCCCATCAAGAACTTAGCATTAATACCATGAACACTCCCTTTTGGAAGAAACTTCCCATTAAGATCAGACTCCTTGAGAAAAAGGGCTTTGGCGATGACTTTGGTAGTAAGATCCTTCTCTAAACCACTGAAAGAAATTCCTTGTCCAAAATAGGTAGACCCATCCAATGAGAGTACTCCTCCAAGGTCGGCACAAGTTGATAATCAGGAAAGGTGAAACAATGATGCAACGGATCATAGAATTGAGCTAAGGTAGGGAGAATCCCCTCTGGTACATCGGTATCTAAAATAAACAAGAGCTTTCCATAACATTTCCGGAACTCTTGGGTATCAACCACCAATGCTCCTAGCCTTCTCAACTCCACTATATTAGGGTTCTTGAAGGTGTACTTCTTTGTGTTCCTCCTTTCAAATTCATAACCATAGACATCTGAAATTTTGCAAAAGTTCCTTATGAGTCCCTTGAAATCTCAAAAACAATGCTCATGAATGCATGATGGCATGTATGTAACAACCACAAACAAGATCACACAAAGAACACGAGTTTAGGTTCCGAGTCACGAGCATGAAGTCAAGGTAATAGAACACCAACCCACATAGGTAAGTACTAAGGTTTCGTCTTCATTGTACCTACAGAAAACCAAAAGGGTGCTAACAGAGGTTCCCGGAGTTAACAGCCATCTTTAAAATATCATCGGTACGTTGGATTACTCCCCAACCGATAACATTCTTAAAATAGACCTCGTCCGAGTGTAGTATCGCGTGACAACCACCTTAGGTTTACACCCAGACAGTTTCCGCACTACGTTCCTTAATTGGCTTGGATGGGTTAAGGGTTCTACGGTCCTCAGTATGATCAGCTCAAGGTCGGAAAATAATGTCACGTATGATTACTCATCATGACATTGATAATCCAAGAGAGCCTAAACGAGTGGAGATTATCAAATTGATATAGCTTTGGACTACTCCATCGCTTATCGCTTCGAATATCGCCGTCCTATCATAAGTTCAACTCAGATCCGGGTTAGAATCTATCTCACTCCAGAGGATCACCAAAACCGAAACAGAACAAACAAATAACAAACAAATCAAATCAAAGCAGTAAATAAATCAAAGTAGGCCGAATCCACTTAGAGATTACTCCCCAGCAGAGTCACCACTTTTCTGTAGCGGTAAAATCATGAGTGTAAGCTATTAGCTAACTTAACTCAAGGTAAACAGAGTCGCCACCGTGCTTTTATTTTATTCCAAGAGGAAAAGGAAAAAAGAACGAATAAATCCTAATGAATCTAAAAGCAAAAAGCTAAAGAAACACAACAGAGAAATAGGTAAGGGGATAGGTTACACAATGGGAAGGTTTTACGCACCCAAAATGTTCGTGGTACTCCACGGGAGCCCTTTGAAATATTTATTGCTTTTTGGTTTGAAAACGGTTTGTTTGAAAGAGATTGAAGAGATGAGAAGAGAAATGTGTTTTAAAATTTTTGTGTTTGGAGAGGTTTAACGCCTACGTACCCACAAAGTGCAATGCGAGATCAAAACCCCGTAGTTCGTGGTAAAAAATATGAAAAGGAACAATGAGTTGAATTGATTTTAAAATGTAGAGATAAGTCGTCATTCTTTAGCGAATAATTCCGCTAGAAAGAATGAATCATATCTAAACATATGAAAAGAAAAGTACACGAGGGCACAAAAACAATTGAATGAGTTTTGAATTTTTTAAAGTATTTTGGAAAATGAAGTTTCGATATGCTTATGTGATTTAGCATTTATTAAGAAATGAAATGAAAAGGTAAAATCAATTGACCTAAGTCAAGGTTTGATTGTGAAAACGTTTTGAAGTTTGAAAACAAAGAAAGGTTTTGAAAATAGGAAGAAGATTTGAAAATTTAAGAAGTGGGAGGGATGAAGTGACTATCCTAAGACTTGAATGTAAAAGTTAAGAAAAGAACGATCAAACCGTATGGTGAACATTCTTCAAAGCAAACGGATTTCCATCTTCATAAACACGTGAACTAAATCGAGGCCTAGGTCTTCAATCGATAATAACTTGAGCAAAGGGAAAGATCCTAAAATTTAAGTCCAAACTCCAAGTTCAATGCTAAGGATGGTGGCCATAGTCCAAAAATTAAAGTCACAAGTCTTTTTAGATGTTTAATCCGTTATTAATGTTTTTGCGTCCAAATGGACAAAAGAAAAATAGCAAGCATAACAATACAAACATAAACAATATGGTGGATGATATAGTATAATAAGAGCATAATAAAAGAGATAAGGAGCTAGAGATTGAAATAAAGAGGATAAGATGCGAGAATGAATTAAAATGTTAGTATATTAATTGTATAATAATATTTACATAGAAATGGTATGATGAACTTAATCAAACACAACCAAAAAGATATAACCAAAAATCGAGAGGCAACCGGATCCAAATGGATCTTATTCCGAATCCGGGACAAGTTTAGATCTATGTTAAGCAATCGCCGAGTAATTTACAAAGTAATTACCCTACAAATGAGGCCGGCCACCACCAATTAAGGTGGAAAATATTTGTGCTAATACATGTTAGAGAATGATATAATGGATCATCCTCCGAAAACATGTCGTACGAAAAGAAAAAAAAATGGTAGTGGTCTAATCTTAATCGAGATTTCACATTGAATTATCGAATGCAACCTATCACGATCCCAAAGTATGGAGAATGGTCTGAATGATCATTCACACATAGATTTGAAATAATGAAGGTTAAACAACTTCGAAAACCAATAATCTTCGAATCGGAGATCTCATCGACCAAAAATAAAAAGAGATGAAAGAAAGTGGATCTTAATATAAAAATCCTAAAAAATAAATTAACTATATAAAATGTCAAAAGAAAATAAAATGAAGTATTAAAATATTTTTTTAAAGATTTTTATCAAATAAATTCAAATCAAAGATAATAGAAAATATTTAAAGGAAATGAAATTAGTAAACAATTTTTAAAACAAAGAATTAGAAATTAAAACAAATATAGTAAAAAGAAAGAAAAAGAAACCAAGGAAGGAGGGAATAAGCCGAAATCATGGTGGTATTAGTAAAAAAACATGGTAAACATTAAAAAAAGAAATAAACAAAAGTAACAAGAAAATCAACTTCTTCTTCTTCGTTAGTCTCAACGCCGCGGTACTATTCATGCGGTGGTTCACGGCCTCGGAACTCCACCATTTTGGAGCGGCGGAGCTCTGAAATCACACGGTTCAAATCGAAATTCAACATAGATTCCAAATATAGGCTTGAATTCGCGTAAGAATGTCTTGGTAGCACGAATCAGAAACGCAAAAACCTCGACACTAACTCCAAATTACCTTCGAATTGGAATCTGAAAAAAAACAACTCCACTCTTCCTCTTCTTCTTTGAATCGTGCGGATGTTGTTGATGATGAATATTGAAGCCTTAATTTGTGATTTAAATTGAATTTTTTTTTTGTTGAAGAAATTTGGTTTTTGATTTTGGCAGGGATTTGAAGGCCTTTTGAAAGCTTGGAGATTTGTGAAGAAAAACCCCCAATTTATAGAAGGAGAGAGCTAAGGGTTTGATGTCGTTTTGTTCAATTTTTGAATCGTTTTTTGAAGGTCACGGAAAGAGCCTGTCTTGCTGCTGTTTTCATTTTGGAGCTGATGTCGTTTTGCTTATTTTCGTTCACGTTTTGATCACAGGTATCACGCGTGTGTGGGCTGATTTTTCTTTGCGTTTCAGGTGTTTTTTGGCTGCGTTTTGATACTTTGCTCACGTGCTGCGTGTTGATGATGTGAAGCTGATGTGAGAAGGTTGTATCGATATGGCGTGAATTGATGGAAGCTGAATTTTGTATGTGAGGCTTGTTGATTTTGTTTTCATCTTGTGAGTTGGGATGGCTTGAGATGTTGATCTTACTGCGTTTGGCTTGGCTGGTGTGCAGCTTCATGTTATTTTCAAGCTGCATTTTATTCAGCTTTTCATTGTGTTTTGTTGAATGGAAACTGCGTGTGTTTTTGCAGGTGTGTTGGGTACGGATTGTGCTGGCTTTATGAAGCTGAAGCTGTGGATATTTGCGTTTTCAGTTGCTAAAGGCGTGCAATATGTCTTTTTGTTGATTCGACTGGGCTTGTGTTCATGTGAGTCAATGACGTGTTTCGGCTTGCAGCTTGTATCTTGCATTTTTGCCTTTTCCACCTGCTTTTTGGAGGTTGTTTCAATGTGTGTGTGCCTTGGCTTGGGAAAAGTAATAGCTGGCTTGTGCAGCTGTATGGGCGCTGCCTTCCTCATCTCTTAATTCATTTTGTTCCATTTTTTTTAACATTATGGTCTTGAGAAAATGAATATGGGTCTATGGTTAAATGGGCTTTAAATCTATTTTTTTATGGTTTATGAATATATCAAATGGACTTGAATATTAATAGAGGAAAAAAATGGTTTATGAATAAAAAAATAAATGGGATTTAATTTGTGGTGATTAGAAATTTGGAAATATAATGGAATTTAGACATTGGATAAAAAGGAACTTGATTAAAATAAATGGATTTGGAATAACAATCGGAAATTGGTAGAATATTGATATTTGGAAATGAAAAAAATGGAAATTTAAAAGGTGAATAATTGGAATGGATCGAATAATGAAAATATGGATGGGTTAAAAAAGGTGACTAGAAGAAAATGTATGAATCGAATAATGGACGAAATGATAATTTTTTTTATTTAAAGCCCGGAACCAAAATTTGAATTTTCCACAAGCCTCTGATAATAACGAATACAACCATCACTAAATCACTAGATAACTTGCAAATCTGAGCCACAATCACTTGGATCATCTGAAATCAGTCCTGATTACTTGAATTTATACCGAGGAAAATAGATCCACAAATGAGCCATTAATAAACTGATGAACACTTGATAAACCTGAGGATCCCAACCAAACTTCACACAGAACACTGCTTGATAAACTGATGAACTTAGCACACAACACAGCTTGAACTTTGAACACACACTGTCTGAGAAATAGAACGTTGGCATATATATCTTGCAGTTGAATCAATCTTTTGATAGTTTGACCAAGATTAGGTCAAACATCCCTCTGTATTGACTCATAACTGAACAAACACATCTGAATTGGAATCATTGCCTTATCTTTGTAAACCTGCAACACAAAAGAGAAGAAGAAGCAAACTGCAACATATTTTTGGATTTTGGTTAGAAGTTAGTAAACATAAACAAATAAAAGAAAGTAAAAGCACGGTGATCCCTTGTGAGGCATAGACCTGCAACTGGAAAGAATAAACGAACCAGCGTGTGATCTTGTTTGTATGCAGGATGCAGATGAAAATGTGAAGAAATCTTAGGGCAAAAATTAGGGTGCTACAAGTATCAATATAGATATTTATTTATATTGCGTATAAAAATTCTAATCAATAAAATATTGCAATGAAAATTCTCTATAATGCAATGTATACATAATATATAATACACAATGCAGAGAAAAAAACACACGACATTGCTATACTGTAACACATATAGAATACTCTAATTTAATATTTCAATTATAATATGTAAATATTTTTAATTGTGAAATTTCTATTCCATTTATATATACTGGAATATTCATATATATCAAACTATATGCAATGTAGTTTTCACTATTTCTTAACATATACATCTATTTTTAAACTATATTATGTACTGAACATATTCAACTACTAAGAATTTCTCTATTATCATATATGTGACAAATAGTTTTACTAACATTGAAGTTACTTCTCTTTATAGTTGACTTTGTTTCTTGTTAATCATATTAGTTTGATTCCTCATCTCTTACCATTTAAAATTAGTTATAAAAAATACAAAAAAAAACATAAATTTAAAAATAGCTTATAAAGAAATGCAAAAAACAAAAAAAAACAAAAACTGGGCAAGTCGGCCGCCCGCCAAACCACCGGCGGGGCGGACTTAAATTTCATGCCCAATTCACCTTGGCGGGCATGCCTGCCCCGCTCTATTTTTTTTTTTTTTGCAGACTTTTGGCAGGGTGGGGCGGGGCGGGCCGGACAACCCGTTTTGACACCCCTATTTTATACCATATTTATATATATATATATATATATATATATATATATATATATATATATATATATATATATATATATATATATATATATATATATATATATATATATATATATATATATATATATATATATATTGTGAATCAGATACCCTGGAAACAAATTATAGTTGTTTCTTTGATTAGTTAGGAAGCCCACAAGGATTAGGGTTTAGTGTAACCAAAGATAACAACAAGGATTGATTATAAACTGTTATTATTTCCTTTCTCTTTCAACAAGATTATAAGTATACAAGAATAACAAATAACCTCTCTCACTATTGAATTAGGGTTTTATCTTCCTATTTTCCCTTATATAAAATATGAGAGAAAACTAACACACTAACCTAATGGATTTTTTAACAATTACCCAGAGTTAGGGCCAATTAAACAACAACATGTGAGCGGACTTTGACGACATGTTAAACCTAGAGTTTGTTCCAATATCTCACAAATCTCCACCTTTGAACAAATTCTACAACATCAAGGAAACAATTAAACATACATACTAGAACTGAATTCGAATACAGTATGTATAACTTCTACACTAGCATGTGAACCAGCTTCGACTTCATGTTAAACCTCTTTCGTATCAGAGTTTGATCCAATATTTTACAAATCTCCACCTTGGACCAAACTCTATACCAACAAGAAAACAAAACTTGTTTTCTTCATGAAACATTATCAACTGTATACAGTGAAAAAACATGCAATTGGGCAATGTCTTTTCAGCTGCCATTAAGGAAACATTCATGGTTGCCTCTCCCTTCAAACACTTCCAAACAACCCTAATGAACTAGTAGGGATTTCATCTTCAAGCGCTACAGATCGAAATTTTTCACTTCGGTGAACTTTTCAATCTCATACTTTGTTGAAGGCATCTTCTCCACGCTCACCGCATCAATTTGTTGTGAATCAGATACCTTAGAAACAAAGTATAATTGGTTCCTTGATCAATTAGGAAACCCACAAGGGTTAGGGTTTAAGGTAACCAAAGATAACAACAAGGATTGGTTATAAACTGTTATTCTTTCCTTTATCTTTCAACAAGATTACAAGTATACATGAATAATAAATAACCTCTCTCACTATTGAATTATGGTTTTATCTTTCTATTTTCCCTTATATAAAATATGAGACTAGTATGCTATTTATAAGAAAACTAACACACAAAACTAATGGGATTTTTAACAATTACCCATTACAAGCTAACTTAGGGTACAAGCTAACTTAAACAATTGGATCCATAACACAAGGCCCAATTAAACAATAGCATGTGAGCAGACTTCGACGACATGTTAAACCTAGAGTTAGTTCCAATATCTCACAAATCTCCACCTTGGAACAAACTCTACAACATCAAGAAAACAATTAAACATACATACTAGAAATGACTTCGAATACAATATGTATTCTGCACTAGCATGTGAACCAGCTTCAACTTCATGCTAAACATCTTTCGTATCTAAGTTTGATCCAATATTCCACAATATATAACTGAAAGCAATTTTGTTTTGATGTTAACATAATATAGCAGCAATAATAAAAGAAAGCAAAGAACCAAAAGAATAATTAAAAAAAGTAATATGAGTTAGGTATGATATCAATATGACTTTGGGGATCTACACACAATATAACTGTTAAAGATACGGAGAATGTGTCAAAACAAAAATTTGACTAAGATAATTTAGCTAATAGAGAAATCTTGAATGATTTGCAAATAACATGTCCATTTGGTTGTGGAAGGGATATAGTGGTCACTCATTTGTTCTTCGAGTGTACAAAATGATTGTGGTTTGGCACGCAATTCTAAAGTGGCCGAATGTGGCGACAACGTGACACAAATCTGGGCTGAAAAATTACAAATAATCCAGTGGTCTCTAAGCAATTGAAGAACTCCATTAATGGAGTGAGAATGCAGAAATGGAAGAGAAGAATAATGAAGAAGAAGATTGATCTTGAATCAAATTGATTACAAATAGATGATACCAATGAACTATATAAAGCCACAAAATAGAAATAACTAACTTCTAACTGAATTGAAAATAGAAAAAGAAGTAGCTATCTAGTGGTGCAATTCATATGGTGCACCCTCATGTATATTCTTCTTGTTGTTCAATGTGTTCTACTGCTGTTACCCCCTCACAAGCTTGAGGTTGATATAAATCAATCAAGCCAAGCTTGGATAAACATTCGAAAAACGGCCTAGGACCAAGAGCTTTTGTAAATACATCCGCTGCTTGATCTTTGGACGAAACCGGGAGTAAATGCATGACACCAGCCTGAAGTTTTTCACGCACCAAGTGACAATCAATGTCTAAGTGTTTGGTCCGCTCATGGAACACTGGATTAGCAGATATATGAATAGCACTTTGATTGTCGCAGTAGAGAACGGGAAGCTTCGAAGGATGTTGCTGAAGATCATGCAGTAGAAAGCACATCCATTGCAATTCACGAGTAGCAGAAGCTAGGGCACGATACTCAGCTTCAGCGGAAGAGCAACTGATGGTAAGTTGTTTCTTGGATTTCCATAAGACCAAGGACTGGCCAATGAAAAAACAAAAACCTGAGATAGATCGTCTTGTATCAATGCAACCACCCCAATCTGCATCACTAAAACCAAGTATTTGCAAATTGGATGATGTAGAGAGGAATATGCCACGAGCAGGAGCCTTCTTCAAATACCTTAGAACACGAATAGCAGCTCGATAATGAGAGTCAATGGGAGCACTCATGTATTGGCTCAGTTGTTGTGTGGCGAAGGAAATATCAGGACGTGTGGTGGTGAGATAAACCAGCCTGCCCACAAGTCTTCTGTATGCAGTAATATCAGAGAAAGCAGATCCATTGTCTTGATGAAGTCTGATAGAAGCATCCAGAGGTGTAGATGTTGGCTTACAACCAGTCAATCTAGCATCATGAAGAAGTTCAAGGCAATATTTTCTTTGACACAAGGTGATGCCTTTTGATGATCTAGATACTTCAAGGCCAAGGAAGAATTTGAGCATCCCAAGGTCTTTGATTCGAAAAGTTGTGTGCAAGGCTTTCTTGAGAGCAGCAAAGACATCAAGAGATGTGACAGCTAGTATTATGTCATCAACATAAACTAGAAGAGTAGTGAAGGAAGTAGAAGTAGCCTTGATAAAGAGGGTATGGTCAGCATGAGCATGTTGGAAACCCTGAGCTGTAAGGAATGCTGTCAATTTCTCAAACCACTGCCTGCTAGCTTGCTTTAATCCATATAAAGACTTAGTGAGTTTGCAGACTTGGCCAGGTTGAGGTGCTTCAACACCTTGTGGAACTTTCATATAAACAAGTTCATAAATGTCTCCATGAAGGAAATCATTGTTCACATCAAGTTGATGCAAATGCCAACCATGAATGGCAGCTAAAGCAAGGAGTACTCTAACTGTGGATAACTTGGCAACTGGAGAGAAAGTTTCAAAATAATCTAGGCCCTCAGTTTGATTGAAGCCTTGAGCCACAAGTCTGGCTTTGAACCTTTCAATAGATCCATCAGCATGTCTCTTGATTTTATACACCCATTTGTTGCCTATGGGAGAAGCATCAAATGGAAGATTGACAAATTCCCAAGTGTGATTATTGTTAAGTGCTTTAATTTCACTCTATATAGCCTGGACCCATCTGGGATCTTTAGATGCAGCAGTGTAGTTACTTGGTTCTTTTTCAGAAGAAAGAGCCATAACATAAGCTTGATGGCTAGGTGATAAGTTGACATATGAAAGACATTGTTCTATGGGATATTGGCAAGATGTAGTAGAAACTACAGAATTGAAGATGTAATCTTTAAGATGAGAGGGAGTGTGTGTAACTCTTGTTGACTTTCTGACAGGAGCAGGTGGTGAAGATAAAGATGAATCAGTGGGAATAGACTGAGGATGAGAAGTGTAACTATCATCATCTCTCAATGTACTATCAGAAGAAGTTTGAGAATCATGGGGTGAACTGTTCTCAGGGAACATGAGAGGAAGAAACTGAGATACAGTTTGAGCTGGAAGAGGAATTTGTGACTCAATGGAATCAAAATGTGTACTGGAAGGAGGTTGTGACTGATGATCAATGTAAATGGTTGTAGGAACAAAATTATCAGAATGTGCAGAGAAAGGAAATTCCATATCAAAGAATTTCACATTTCTAGAAATAATAATGTCATGAATGACTGTGTCTAATAAGATGAAGCCTTTCATACCTGACTTGTACCCCAAGAAAGCACATTTCCTTGCTCTAGCATCAAATTTATGTCTATTGGTTGGAAGAGTGGAGGCATAGCTCAAGCATCCAAACACTTTTAAAGAACTAAGATCAGGAACACTTCCATATATAACTTCATAAGAAGATTTGTTGTGCAAGACTTTAGTAGGTATTCTATTCATGAGATACACATCATGAAGAACAACATAGGACCAGAATTCTTTTGGCAAGTTGGATTGAAACATGAGTGCCCTACTGATATTGAGAATATGCTGATGTCTCCTTTCAACCCTGCCATTTTGTTGAGGAGTATAAACACAGCTTCTTTGATGCAAGATGCCCTTAGAATCATAATATGTAGGCATGAGCAACTCAGTCCCATTATCACTTCTGATCATTTTGATTTTCCTGCTAAATTGAGTTTCTACCATGGCTACAAAGTCTACTATCTTATGACTTACTTCAGCTTTGGATTTCAACATAATAACCCAAACATGCCTGCTATGGTCATCAAGTATAGTAAAAAAATATTTAAAGCCATGAATAGATGCTGTATTGAATGAACCCTATATATCAACATGGATTAAATCAAACAAATTCTTGGCATTATGATTACTGATAGAGAAAGGTAAACATTTTTGTCTAGCTTGCTGACAAACATCACAAGCTCTATGGACACTGCTAGGGATGTAACTATACATATTACTCATACATTGCATTCTATCATGAGATAAATGCCCTAATCTCAAATGCCATAGAATGGATGGAGCTACATTATCTGACTTCTTATTGGTAAACACACTAGAAACAAAGGCTATATTACTATCTTCATAACTAGCATCCAAGTAATATAGACCATCATTCTCTTTAGCTGAACCAATCTTCATCAAATCCTTCTTTGCCTGTACAATACATCTGTCAGATTCAAAAACAACACTGCAGTCTTGTGCTTTACACAATTTTGATATTGAAATCAAATTAACCTCAAAATCTAGTAGAAACAAGACATCCTTTAAAACAAAATTGTTATCCAATTTTACATCTCCACTAATTGATGTAGTGAGGTGATTCCCGTTGGGAAGATTTACCTTTATAGGACTGATCTTATCATGTTTTAAAAACCATCCTATACTATGACATATATGATGTGTAGCTCCTGTATCTAATATCCACCTCATACTATTGCTTGTATTGAAATTAGCAATGTAAGCATTACCCCCCCTTGCAAGATTGATAGTTCCTGTGTTCTTTTCAAGTAGCATCAACAAATTCTGATATTGCTCCTTTGTCAGAGTCATGTTGTTTTCACTAGTTGAAGGTACATTGGCAGCATGTTTAGTATCTGAATCATTGGCTTCTACTTGATTTGCATATGATGAGCTTCCTCTTCCAAGGTTTGGTGGATAACCATGTTTCTTGTAGCATGTATCTATTATGTGACCAGTTTTACCACAATGAGTGCAGACCTTTACATTACCTCTTCCTTTACCAGAATAGCTATGACCTCTTCCTCTACTAGCATAATTGTTTCTGGTATCAACACTATTGATCATGCTGGCTTCTTCATTGAGATTACCATTAGAGAACACAATTCCACATATCTTCCTCTCTTGCTGCATAACCATAGAAAAGACTTTGTTAATTTAAGGTAGAGGATCCATGAGTAATACTTGTGAGACAACTCCATGAAATTCTT
Source organism: Lathyrus aphaca (assembly GCA_963966055.1). NCBI lineage: Eukaryota > Viridiplantae > Streptophyta > Magnoliopsida > Fabales > Fabaceae > Lathyrus > Lathyrus aphaca. The sequence goes on along the minus strand of OZ014519.1, from coordinate 20,058,636 downwards.
CATTCAAGCCAATCAAGAACTGGATGATCCTATCTTCAGCTCTGAAGCTTCTGCTATTTCTCATAGCTGCACAAGCACATGCTATGCGACATGTACAACTTGGCATAGGTCTATATTGATCCAATTCTTCCTACAAGCTCCTTAACTCAGTGAAATAATCAGATAATTTCTTGTTTCCTTGCTTCAGATTTGATATTTCTTGATACAATTGTGCAACACGGATACGATCTCCTCTCATGAATCGATCCTTAAGATCATTCCACATTTCAACTGCACTATCAATGAACACTACACTTTGAGCAATTGATGGTGCTATCGAATTTATAATCCATGTATGAACCAAATTGTTACATCTCTGCCACACAAAGTAGTTCAGATCACTCTTTCCTGGTTCTTCGATCGTGCCATCCACAAATTGGAATTTGTTCTTCATTGCCAAAGCTCTTCTCATCTTCATCGACCACACATGGTAGTTTTCTCCTGATAAAGCAGGTGTAACACACACCGTAGATGAATTCTCAGAAGGATGCACATAGTAAGGATCCAATTGATCTTGAGCTTGTGTATTGTTGTTTCTTGTCATTGTAACAAGAAAGAAAAGCATGAATGCAGAAAGCAAAAGAAAGCAAAAGCTTCAGTTTGATACAAACCGATTCACCATTGATGTTTCTATCAATCTAGATGCGCAACGAAAACAGAGTAGGATCAACCTGCTCTGATACCATCTAAGCAATTGAAGAACTCCATTAATGGAGTGAGAATGCAGAAATGGAAGAGAAGAATAATGAAGAAGAAGATTGATCTTGAATCAAGTTGATTACAAAGAGATGATACCAATGAACTATATAAAGCCACAAAACAGAAATAACTAACTTCTAACTGAATTGAAAACAGAAAATGAAATAGCTATCTAGTGGTGCAATTCATATGGTGCACCCTCATGTATCTTCTTCTTGTTATTCAATGTTTTCTACTGCTGTTATGGTCTACTAGACTACGGTAAGGAGAAAAAGGAGAGACTCAAAGCGATTTGGTTAGCAAGTATTTGGACGGTGTGGCAATGTTGGAACGATAAGATTTTCAGGAATAAAGACTTGAATGTGAGGAGTTTGGTTGATATTATTAAATCTCTACCATGGTCTTGGTTAAAGAATAAAAATATTGGGTTCATTTATCCCCTAGATCTCTGGATATTAAGCTCGTCCGTATGCAACGGATAATAGCGTTCTTTAGGTTGTTGAATGCTTATTGGTAGAGGGAGGTTGCAGGTCTATTTTTTTAGCTTGCAGTGGTGGCGCTCTACTCGAGGGAATTTCAGTGAAGGTGGGTTATGCATCCTATCAGCTCCGTGGTTTATTTACTATCCAGAACTGAGATGTTTGGGTATTGGTCATGGTGTTTCTGCGTTGCTGGTGGTTAGTGTCATTGCTATCGGATCTTTGTGGTTTGCGTGAGCTTAGATCAATTGAGTGTTTTTTAGTTTATCGGGCGTTCTGTTGGTGTTTAGAGTGAAGTTGTTGGTTTGTGTTGTGGTTTTTTTGGAGCTAGGTCTATGCATGCATCTTCATGCAAAGGTAGTTTCGGTGTTATTGTCCGTCATTTATTTTTTGGAGCTGCTTCGAAGCCAATTATGGTGGTTGTCTGCTCAATTTAATTGTGCTGGATTTTCCTTGGGAGTTCTGGCATTCTCTTGCTCGATTTTTAGGTGGAGGTTTGTGCTTCACAGTGGAGGGCGCTCTGTCGAGTTTGCTTTTTATGTTTGACAGGTTGTGTGGAGTTTCCTCTGCTCTATTGGTTTGTGTGAGGCTGTTGGAACTGTTTTCTCTCCTTTAGTGTTTTCGGTGGCGTGTTCGTGCTGCTACTAATCGATCCTCTTGGCGGTGGTGTGACTCTGCTTAGTAGTGAAGTGTTCTTAGTGTGCAAATTTGGTTTTCGTTATTCGTTTGTTTGGAGTTGCTTTGGTAGTTTTTCTACAGACCCTCTTTTGGTTATGGTGGCTGTTTATTTCGGTTCTCGAATTTTAGGTTCTTTGGTGTCTAGCAGGTGCAGATTGAAGTCCAACGATTGTTAGTTTCGTTGACCTAGCGTGCCTCTCGGCTAGGCTGGTTTTATTGTTGCTCCGTCTGGAATCACATCGGTTCATGTTTTGGCGGTGTGGTTGGTTTGTTGATGGTTCAGTCTTACAACAGGTTGAGATGTTGTTCTTTGCAATGCAATGTTTCTTTGGTGGTGCAGATTGGCTCCTGTCTGTTCGTGTTTTGCCTTGGATTATTTAGTTCTTGTTTGTCCTCGCCTGTTGCTGCTTCTATTTGGCTTGGTGTTTGAATTCAGAGTCCGTAAAATTCTCTAGGAGTTTATTTGCTCATCCTGGTTTGGCAGGAGGTATCACATTATGGTGTTGTTTGTTTTGTTTTGTTTTGCGAGTAGCTAAGCATTCTTTTCTGGTGTAATATTTGTTGCTTAGCTGTAGTGGTTGATCTTGTTGTAGATTTTTGAGGCATCTCTTGTGCCAAGTTTTAATATATTTATTTTTGCCTTTAAAAAACCTATTAAAGGTAATGAAGATGATTCCATATTAGATGAAAGGATTCCTTGCTCTGCCTCAACCACGATCCCAACTGTATCTAGTATCTCTACCATTATTGCCTTAAAAGGCTCCTCTAGAGCTACTTGCTTCTTAATTTGTGTGAGCAATATTGCCTCTAGAGCTACTTGCTTCTTAATTTGTGTGAGCAATATTGCCTCTAAAGCTACTTGCTTCTTAATTTGTGTGAGCAATATTGCCAATAATGGTTGTAGCAATAAGTTCTTGATGAAACTTATCCAATTATGCTTCTTGAACATAAAGAAGCACTTCAACATTTCAGAGTGTTAGTGATACTGGACTTCCATACATCTTCATCATAAATGGATTGTATTTATCGGAAAGTCCATCCAAGATTAAACGTGTCCGATTTTACTTTGTAATTCTATCTCCAATGACAAACATGGAGTTTGCGATGGCTTTGATTTTTAGAACAAATTATGTGATGGAATTGTTACATTTCTTTGTGGATTTGAGCTCAAATCTCAACTGACGAATCCTTGACTTCATTCAGGCATTGAAGTACTAATGGATCTTGTCCCAAACATCAAAGGCGTGATTACATGTTAAAACCATGGGAAAGACAGGTTCAGAGATAGTTGATAAAATTCAGATGGACACAGCTTGATATTGAACGATCCAAGCCTCATACTCACCAGAGAAATTGAATGTAATGTGATCCTGAGTCGATTTGTATTTCTGCGGAATTTGAGGATTGACAACAAGTTTATGAATCTTTTGCGTCAAGATCACTCCTTCCACTTGTTGATTCAATAGCAAATTGTTTTTCTCTTGTAGCTTGATCGAGAGCTTTGGTCCGAACAAATTTTTAGATTTAACTGATGCAAAGCCTATAGCGATTTCTTGAGATTGAGTTGGATCTTTGTTCCCTGATTCTCGATTTTTCCAAAGGTTCCATTGACGAAATCTTGGACCAGAGAATTGGTAAGAGACAACCATACATGCAAAGATGAAGAATATAAAGTGAAGTTTCAGAGAAAATGGAAGCGTGAAGGATCGTTTCCTATGAATGATACCATGATAAAAGTAATGAAGATGAACTATGCAGTTCATCATTTGTAGAGAGAAAATTCAATTGAGAGAGAAAAAGTTCAAAGTGATTATTATAGATATCTCATAGATTACATAAATACAAATATATGCTATAAACTATGTAAAAGAGTAAACTACACTAGGTGATAGTTGCAGTTAGATTTAACTACTAACCGTAACAAACTACTCCATATGTCTCAAAATATAAGAGAAAAAAAATGTATTTTCGTTGTCGCAAAATATAAGAAAAAAAATTAACTTTCATCTTTTTCAAAGGTAAAATTAAATGCAAGTTACATTTAATTTTATATCTCTCTCATATTTTTTACCACCAATAATCAATTAAAATTGTTTTACGTCTTTCAAAACAATTTTTTTCAACAATATTTAGCCAGACTATTATATATATTTTTTCTTATATTTTAAAATGGAAGGAGTATCACATTATGAATAAAACTAGTCACTTAACACCATTGCTCTGTTCATACTTATATATATCTCCTATAATAACACACATAAATATAGTAATAAATTTTTTTCTGTGATAACATGGTTCAGAAAGAGGAGGAATCAATAACCCCCCAATTTAAACCTGGCATCCCCCATAATTCAAAATTTCAAAACTGCTATTGAAAAAGTTCTAAATAAATTTTTGTCGGACATTCCACTTTTATACCGAAAATTTTGAAATTTTCAATAAAATATGAAAATTTCTGAAAAAACTATGATAATTTCCGAAAAAAATTCCAAAATTTTTCGAATTATTTTTATTCTACTAGAAATTTTGAAATTTCTGATACTGTATTGGGAATTTTGGAATTTTCAATAGTGTACAAGAAATTTTGAAATTTTCAATAACTAAAAAATATTTAATTTTTTTTTTCAAAAATATCAATATTTCCGATAAAAAAGATGGAATATCCGACATTCTTCATATTTTTTCGGAGATTTTCATTTCTTACAGGAAAATTTGAAATTTCCAATAAAGAAATGGAAAATTCAAAAATTTTCGATACATATTACAAATTTTTTATAAAAATAGATAAATTTCAAAATAATTTAATATTTACAAAAACAAAGATATAATGATAAAAGCGTTTTAAATAAGAGGTGTCAGATACAAGTGAGGGGTGACAAGTTAAATGAGGGGTGTCTCTAATTTAAATTTTATATTGAATCATCTATTAACTAAATTGAATTTAGATGATTTCTTATGGCACCCCTTGGGGTTATTAACCATCATGCGTGTTTTCTTAAATGCTCCAAGATTTCGGAGATTTATCTTCAAATATATCTTTTTTTACTGAACGTTATTTTTCTGGAGATATATCTCCGAAAATACTTCAATACGTAAATTTTATTTGTTTTTGAGGCAAATCCCATATTTTAAATAAATTTATTCCGGAAATATATCTGTTCTGGACTGGGCCATGACACTATGCACGGCACGGCCCAATGCTCGTCAAGCCCATGTCCAAACGACCATGTCCAAACGACCACGAGGACACGTCAGGCGAATGACCATTCACCCGAGGAACGTCTCCCCGACTCCTTAAATACGTGTCGGGCAAAGAGCGCGTTCCCCGTCCTATGATCTCCGTCCACATATCGTCAACCCACGTCGCGGACACCTAAGTTGTGTCGGGCAGAGCCATAACGGCATCTCACTTACCACGTCACCCAACTCCCCTATATTATCTCCTTAGGGATAGGGGCAGTTGGACCAGGGGGCAGACCTTGGTCTAGGTCTTAACGCTTCTTACGCGTCCTCTGGCAGCTCCTCCTTGGGCCTAGCTAATCCAGCCCATTAGGAGCCTTGGCCCAGCGCTGGGGGCTCAATATAAATACCCCTTTCATGGCAAAGGGGCAGGTATTCTAACACACACTCTGATAACCTTATTCTGTACCTTTTCTGACTTAAGCATTGGAGCACCTTGCAGGTACACCCCCCCTCATTTCATTCTTTGGCCCATTCATCAAGATCTTGGAAGGCCCTCCTGATCAGGTCAGATCAGTGGCGCCGTCTGTGGGAACTAGCTATCCCCATCTTCATCAAAAGAGGATCAAAGCTCATTTATTTCTGTCCTTCCAACATGGCCGGAGAACAACCTAGCGAGCGCAGCCGTCCCCTCGTCGACTACAATATGGACGACGGCCCGCCATCCCATGAAACAGACGCTCGAGACGGTCGTCCAGCCACCCCGTCTCCAGAGCCCCAAAACAACGGGGATGTTCCTCATGCTCACAACTCAGGGGCAGAGACATTTCATCCCATTCCCGTCCCCGTCGAAGGAGACGCCACAATGATCGCCATGGTAAATGCCCTCAATCAGGCCGGTTCTATGCTCTATCAACAGCACGAACGAATCATGGCCCTCGAAGCCGAGCGCCAAGAGGCCCGACCCCAGCCGGAAAGGAGGACACAGCAACGTGCAGAACCAACAAAGAAGCGAGGACGTCGCTCCCCAGAACCTCACGTCAGCAGGGCACGCGCCCGTCGTGACGGAGGCCGAACAGGAGCATCACCAAGGCACGGGCACAGCCCCGACAACAACGAACTATCTCCCTTAAGGAGCGACGAGGAAGACCTGCACTGTCCCCTATCGCGGGCAATTATGGAAGCTCCACTCCCCAAAGGCATGGAGAAACCGCCCAATCTGGCTGTATACGACGGGACTACCGATCCCGACGACCACGTCGACAACGTTAACGCGATGCTCGACTACCGCAATGATATAACCGGGCACCTCAAATGCCGACTGTTCTCAACAACCCTCAGGAAAGGGGCCATGGCTTGGTACAAAAGCTTGGCCCCTGAATCCATTACGTCATGGAGAGTCATGAGGTCCATGTTCACCAGGCACTTTACAGCTTCCCGTCGTCACCCCAAGACTGAGGCGACCCTTGAAGCCATAGTGCAGAAGAAGAATGAAACACTGCGCTCGTACATCGAGCGATTCAACCAGGAAGCTGTCGAGGTGGATACCACCGAGCACATGAAGAAGTATCTCCTCGAAAGAGGTCTCTTTCCCGGCAGTGAGCTTAGCAGAGCCGTCGGGATCGAGCCTCCCCGCACCTTGAACGAACTCCTGCATAAGGCCCAGGCCTACATCAGATACGAGGAAAAACAGGTGGCACACAACGCCCGCAGCGGACGTAACGCTGGGGAGTCCGAGCACTCCAAACGCGAGGACACGAGCATCCCCCGTCGCAACGGGGATAAGCGAAGAGAAGAAAGACCTCGCGAGCTCCGGGAAGGAAGAGGCCCCGCGGGCAGATATAGCGAGTACACCTTACTAACAGCTCCTCGAGAGCGTATCCTTGCAGAATGTATCAACTCTGAATTTAAGCAGGGCAGGGTCAGGTTCCCGAAACCCTCTGCGCCAAAGCCCCACACCGACAAATCCAAGTACTGCCGGTTCCACAGAAGTCACGGGCATGTAACCGAAGACTGCGTCCACCTGAAGGATGCAATAGAGATTTTAATCCAAGAGGGGCACCTGAAGCAGTATACGAGGAAGAACGAAGCCCCCAGACATGACGAGCCAGAAAAGAAGAGACCCCGGGAAGAAACACCCCCTGACAACTCTCCTTACCAAGTGGCCCTCTGCGTGTCACGCCCGGAAGATTTCTTCCTCCCCGAACCACTGCCCGAAGGCAGAATCGCTGCACTCAGCCCCTGGGAAGACTTCCCAACCACACTGGTGATATCAGGAGGAGGAATTAACGGGGAAGCCGCGGCCCTCTCCGTCAAACGCAAGTTTGACGAACTCCTACTGACTGCCCCCGAGCAGAAAGCGACATTGACAAAGTACCGGGGAAAATCCAACCCAATATCCTTCTTCCTGGAGGAACTCCCGGGCGGATCCCCGAACTCGGGCATCCCACTATTGATAAGGGCAAAAATGGCCCAGTTCGACGTCCGACGCATCCTGTTCGATCAAGGCAGCTCAGTGGATATCATGTACGTCCATCTCTTCAAGACTCTAAAGCTAGACAAGACCAACTTAGCCCCCTACGTCGGATCAGATCTCCAAGGATTCAACGGAGCAACAACCAGACCGTGGGGATACGTCGAGCTCCTCGTCACTTTCGGCGAACAAGAAACGGCCAGGGAAGTCAAAATCCAATTCCTGGTCGTAGACTGTCCGTCCCTCTACAATTGCATCTTCGGACGCCCGACACTGGCCGAACTCACCGCGGTCCCATCCACCGTCCATCTAAAGATGAAATACTACACCAAATTGGGACGTGTGGTCACCATCCACGGTGACATCGAAGCAGCCCGGCGATGCTACGACGCCGCAGTGAAAGGACAGGCCGTGGTCAGCACGAAGAGCAACTGCAACAACAAAAAACTCAGAACCGAGGATCCTCCCCGGGGAGTTAACGCCATCGACCTCGACTGTCGCATCGGGCTGGACGAGACCGAAGAGGGGAAGTTCGCCAAGGAACGATCTCTTGAACACCCGGTTCGACCGATCCCCGACGGAGAGTTCGAGCTCATTCCTCTCGGGGACGATCCAGAAAGGACGGTGAAGATAGGTAAGGGACTACCCGAGGAAACAAGAGAAGAACTCGTGACATGCCTCAAGGAGAACTCCGACCTCTTCGCGTGGAATGCCGCAGAAATGCCCGGGCTGGATCCCGAGATCGCGTGCCACAAGCTAGCTTTAGACCGGGCAGCCAAGCCCATAGCACAGCGTAGGCGCAAGCAGTCGCCCGAAAAGGCAGAGGCTGCCGAGCGAGCTGTAAAAGACCTCTTAGAGGCAAATTTTATTTCTGAAGCCCAGTACACAACCTGGCTCTCTAATGTAGTCCTCGTTAAGAAAAATAATGGAAAATGGCGTATGTGTGTTGATTATACTGATCTTAATAGGGCTTGCCCGAAAGATGCTTTCCCCCTCCCTAATATAGATATGCTCGTTGATAACTCTGCAGGGTTTAAACTCTTGTCCTTCATGGACGCATATAGTGGATATAACCAGATCCCTATGTCGCCCATAGACAAGAAACATACAGCGTTCATGACCCCAACGGGCAATTACTATTACAACGTGATGCCGTTCGGGCTCAAGAACGCTGGCGCTACGTACCAACGCATGATGAACAAAGTCTTCAAGGATGAAATAGGGGACATGCTCGAAGTCTACATGGACGACATGATCGTCAAATCACACGAGGAGGTTACTCATGCTCGACACCTAACAAAGGTGTTCGAGCAGGCGAGACAGTGTAAAATGAGGTTCAATCCCGAAAAGTGCACGTTCGGCGTCCGAGCAGGAAAGTTCCTCGGTTTCTATCTCACCGAAAGAGGAATAGAGGCCAACCCCGAAAAATGCCGGGCATTCTCGGAATTTCCAACCCCGAGGACCAAGAAATCGATCCAGTCACTCAATGGAGTGCTCGCCTCACTCTCCCGTTTCATAGCCAAGTCCGCCCAGCACGCATTGCCATTCTTCAAACTCCTTCGCAAAGAGGCTACCTTCGACTGGACCGATGAATGCGAGCAAGCATTACTCCATCTAAAGAAGGTTCTATCCGAACCCCCGGTCTTATCACGACCATTAGAAAAGGAAACCCTATACTTATACCTGTCCGTGGCAACCGAGGCCGTCAGCGCCGTTCTAATAAGAGAAACCGACGAGGGACAAAAGCCCATCTATTTTACGAGCAAAGCACTCCAAGGCCCCGAGCTCCGATATCAGCAAATCGAAAAGGTCGCCCTGGCCCTCATCAATACAGCGAGGAGACTACGATATTACTTCCTCGCACACACGATAAAAGTGAGGACCGACCAGCCAATCAAACAGCTGCTCGGGCGTCCGGACATGGCCGGAAGGATGCTCAAGTGGTCACTAGAACTCTCCGAATTCGACATACAATACGAAAGTAGGAAAGCCTTGAAAGCCCAGGCACTGGCCGACTTTGTCGCGGAAATGACCCACTGCCCGGCACCAGCAGAGAGCGCCCACAAATGGACGATCTTCGTCGACGGCGCCTCTAGCACGTCAGGCAGCGGGGCCGGGATCATCCTCGAAAATGAAGAAGGGATCCTGATAGAGGTATCATTAGCACTAACATTCCCGACATCGAACAACCAAGCCGAATACGAAGCCTTCCTCGCAGGCCTACGGTTAGCCGAAGACCTGGGAGCAAAAGAGGTAAAGATATCCACTAACTCCCAGCTCGTGGCCTCACAAGTGCGAGGAGAGTATCAAACCAAGAACGACAACCTCCTCGAATACTTGTCCCTTGTCAAAGAAAAACTTGATAAATTTGAAAAGTGGGAAGTTCAACACATACCCCGCGAGCACAACACACGGGCAGACGTTCTCTCGAAACTAGCCAGCACGAGGAAAAAGGGTGGGAATAAATCAGTAATTCAAGAAATCCTCCCTCGACCCAGCATCGACAAACTACCTCCTCCATTCGAGGTCAACGCTATTGGGGATGCTCACTGTTGGATGACACCCATTTACAATTACCTCACAAGAGACGAGCTCCCAGCCGACCCGAAAGAGGCGACCACTGTCAAACGACGAGCGTGCTCGTACGTACTCCTCGAAGGAAAACTCTACCGGAGAGGGTTCTCCATCCCATTACTTAAATGCGTCGAGGAAGAGAAAGTTCCCGACATACTTGGAGAGATACACCGGGGAATCAACGCTCAACACCTCGGCGGGCGATCGCTAGCACGAAAGGCCCTTCGAGCAGGCTACTACTGGCCGACCATGCAAAGCGATTCGAAAGAGCACGTCAAAAGATGTGACAAATGCCAACGACACGCCGACATGCACCTCGCACCCCCGAACGACCTCAAATCACTGTCTTCCCCATGGCCCTTCGCGTGGTGGGGCATGGACATCCTCGGACCCTTCGTCACCGGATCATATCAGAATAAATACCTCATCGTCGGGGTGGACTACTTTACCAAATGGATCGAGGCGGAGGCACTGGCTAAAATAACCGCGCAGAACATTCTCCGATTCTTCAAACGCAACATCCTCGCTCGGTTCGGTATACCCCAGGCACTTGTCACAGACAACGGGACACAGTTCACGGACGGAGGATTCCAGGACTTTGTCGCCAGCCTGGGCACCACACAGCATTTCACATCTGTCGAACATCCGCAGACGAACGGGCAAGCAGAGGCGGCCAACAGGGTAATCTTACGTGGCCTCAAACGTAGACTCGGCGAAGCGAAGAGGGCATGGGTCGAGGAGCTACATAGCGTCCTATGGGCTTACCGCACGACACCGCATTCTACCACCGGGGAAACCCCATTCCGACTGACTTACGGCACCGAAGCAGTCATCCCGGTGGAAATACGGACACCAACAAGGAGGACAGAGGAACCCCTAGACGAGGAAATGAACGATGAAACCCTTAGAGCCGAGCTCGACCTAGTCGAGGAGATACGTTCCGAAGCAGCCCTCAGGGAAACAACCCTCAAACAAAAAATAGCACTACGCCACGACGCGAAAGTCATAAGAAGAGAGTTCCAGGTCGGCACCCTGGTCCTCAGAAGAAACCAGAAAAACCCAAGAGAGGGCAAACTGGCGGCCAACTGGGAAGGCCCCTACCGCGTCCGCGATAAGACGAGCAACGGGGCCTATTACCTAGAAAACCTACAAGGAGAACAACTCGCTCGACCATGGAACGCAGAAAAACTTAGACAATATTACAGCTAAATACACCACGGGGAGACGTGGCTGGTACGACCACGCTCTTCGTCCCCAAAACCCCAGGGAGGAACCACGAGACCCGGGAACGGTCCGGGGTCGCATAACGAACACAACCCTCCCCGACGGTTGGGATCTTGACCAAGACTCAACGTCGAAGTACCAGGACTGGCAGGGTACCCAGCTCGCGATGGGAGGGCCCAAGCCTCGGGACCGGGGTTCGAACAACGGACCCGGGCTTCGATACCCACGGGCACAAAGCCCGACACGTCGTCGGTTCCCTAAACCGAGGAGATTAACAAAGTCGAGCAGAGTACGAATTCATACAAACAAATATCAAACATAAACAAACACAATGAATGATAACGAAAACATTCATACATTAAAAACAATAACAACGGCCGAAGCCAAGTACGCCCGAAGGCCATATTACAACGCCCGTAGGCCAAAATACATAAGGCACGCAGGCCATGATAACTAAAACCAAAGAAAAACAAATAAACTAAGACTCCGCTCGGAGCACCTCTTCATCCTCTTCTTCTTCTTCTCCCCCCAGCTCCTCCTCCGCTTCAAACGGGCAGACAATCTCACCATCCCTGACACAGTAGTTATGGGCCGACCCTGCTGTCACCAACTCAGGGTTCAGAAGCCCAAGCTGCTCGACAGCATTGTCGAAACCCTCTTTGAAGCAGGCCACGAGATCTTGGTTGAGAGAGCGGATATGCCCTAGCAGCTCACCGCGCGAACCAAGGGCGCGTTCCTCCTCGGTCTCGTCAGCCAGTGGACGGACCTTTTCCTCGAGAGACTCAACCTGAGCCCGCAGGCCAGCATTGTCCTCGGTCAGCTTCTGATGGTCAGCCACCTGCTCTTCCAAGCTCGCCTTATCAGCCTTCAACTGGTCCCTCTCCCTCTCTGCCTCCTCCAGCTTCTGGCTCAGCCCTTCCTGCAGCTGATGCTCCTCTTTGTAGTCCGACAGATCTTTAGATAGTTTGTCCTTCTCCGTCCGAACCTGCAAAAGGGCATCCTCCAGCGAGGCAGTGGAGACCGAAGTGTCGGTCAAGACCATGGCCGTCTCCATCACCCGGATGACAGCAGCAATGTCCCTGGCCAGATCTTTTCTCCGAGCAGCAGCATCCTGATCCAGAATAGCCTTGGCCTCGGGCGCAGGCACAGCAATCGCCTCCTCGGCCTTGAAGAACGACCGTTCCACATAGCAGGGAGGGAGCAGATAACTGCCCGGTCCATTCGGACTTCCTAGAGACGACCTGGTAAGAGTCCCCACCGGACGCTTCCGTTTGTGGAGGGGAGAAGCCGCTGGCGACGGACTGCTGTCAGGAATGTTGATCGGGTTAGATCGAGGAGGAGAGGAAGGAGTCACGCTCGCCACGAGCGAAGGACCGGCCCCAGCGTCACCGGCAGTCTCCAAGACACGGGCCACAGTTTTCTTCTTCTTTTTGGGTACCCGGTCAGGAGCGCCGACCTGATTCGCTAGCTTCAACACCCGATCACGTGTACTGGGCATGGCACCTGCAAAACATCACACACAAACATTAGCGAGCGAAGACATAAACAAAAATAAAAAGCTAAACAAGTCTGCCTACTCAGTAACGCTAGAGCTTCCTCCTCGGTATCACACTCGAGCAGAGCCTTTGTATTAATATAACGCGTCTCAGTGATTAGCTCCCCGGCCTCGTCCAAATAAGGCACACCCTGTCGATTCGCCCAGAACCCCAAAGTGAAGCTCTGCACGTAGTCCACCAGCTTCTTATACGCGAGCCTATCCTCCTGACCGAGCATCGCGTATTTGATCCGATAATGAGCCGTGGAGAGATCGAAATGATCACGCTGCCACCTCAACGGTATCTTCGACATCAGCGTCTCCTCCCCGTTTGGCTTCCGTTGATAGTAGTATAGAGAGTGAAGGGCAGCACGGGTGATCGGCATCACCACGTACCATCGGTTTTTGAAGTGACGAACAGAATCCTCGTACGTCTTGAACAGGCGCACGGGCTGACAGAATCCTCGTACGTCTTGAACAGGCGCACGGGCTGCTTGAAAGAAACCCAACTGTGACGCCCACGGGAGCCCGACCGCTGGAGATGGAAGACGTGGAAGAAGAGAGCCCGGGTGCAACCAATGCCGAGGAACTGGCAGACTAACTCAAATGCCCGCATAAATGCGAGAGCATTGGGATGCAGTTGGGACGGCGCCAGCCGGAGCCACTTGAAGACTGACATCTGGAAAGAGTTGAAGGGCAGCCTAATCCCCGCCTCACGGAAAGCAAATTCATACATGGTGAACTTCTTCCCCGGGAAATGATGACAAATGCGATCTTCCTCCTTGGGGGCGCAGCAGTACCAGTTTGGTGGATCCTCCCGACTTATGTTCTCGACCATAGCATAAGCAGTGATGGCCTCGTCGCAGAAGTCTGATTCCTCCTCCAAAGGCTCGTCCGCGACCCACGAGAAGTCAGCCTGCCCGGAAGAGGAGGCGTGTTCGGTACCATCTCGGATATTCCCATCCCCGACCGGGAGACGAGCGATTGTCGCATCTTCAGTCGAGGACCCGGAATCTTCCCTCCTCGGTCGTAAACGCCCGGTAGCACCTGAAACGCAGACAGAAAGAGTGACAAGTGAAAGGGCGTAGCGGCGACGGACACTAACTGTGCTCAACTCATTGACGCGCGCATTATATGGAGGCCGGGCAGAAACTTCATACAGCCTATGCAAGCATTGCCCGGCGTATGAAATTTATGCCCGGTACAGTATGATCCTAACCTTATTTTCTACCATCTACTGTACATCTACAGTCCACTACACTATTCCTAAGTTAAACCTAACCACATTTCTACAAAGGTAACATGCATTTGACGGAAAATAACAAGGAAAAACAGTGAGTCACAGAGAGAAATCACACCTGACATAGTTAAGTTGAAAAGGGTACGGTGGCGCACGGGCAGCGACGGTGGTTCCGAAAGGAGGACGGGCGGAGATGGCGGTTCAGGCGGTTGAACGAGCAAAAAAGAGATCAGTTATGGAGAACTCCGATGAACGTATGAGCGAAAAGGTAAAAATGAAGTGACCCAACTCCCTTTTATAGTGCTTGGCGCGTGGACCAACGCGCTAGGTCATCATTGCCTACCCTGCCTACGCCGTCTTTGCACACAAAACGAAGCGACGCCATTAAGTCTGAGACACGTCTATCCAAAATAAGAAACTGAAACGACCCGAGCACCTATCCGTCTCCTCGACTCACCAAGACGCCACATCCCCGTGTCATACCCACGTTTATTACAAGGAAGGTGCAGACCAACCGATCACCTCCATCCCCGACATTTCCGGAGAAAGGGTCAGTCATGAACAGGTCTGTTACCACCTCACCTGTCTAACGATCAAACTTCCCCGTCATCTCGGGGAACCCTTAGTTGAAACATAAGTCATCACTCTGGCTCAGAGCCTCGACTTGGGGGGCTCCTGTTCTGGACTGGGCCATGACACTATGCACGGCACGGCCCAATGCTCGTCAAGCCCATGTCCAAACGACCATGTCCAAACGACCACGAGGACACGTCAGGCGAATGACCATTCACCCGAGGAACGTCTCCCCGACTCCTTAAATACGTGTCGGGCAAAGAGCGCGTTCCCCGTCCTATGATCTCCGTCCACATATCGTCAACTCACGTCGCGGACACCTAAATTGTGTCGGGCAGAGCCATAACGGCATCTCACTTACCACGTCACCCAACTCCCCTATATTATCTCCTTAGGGATAGGGGCAGTTGGACCAGGGGGCAGACCTTGGTCTAGGTCTTAACGCTTCTTACGCGTCCTCTGGCAGCTCCTCCTTGGGCCTAGCTAATCCAGCCCATTAGGAGCCTTGGCCCAGCGCTGGGGGCTCAATATAAATACCCCTTTCATGGCAAAGGGGCAGGTATTCTAACTCACACTCTGATAACCTTATTCTGTACCTTTTCTGACTTAAGCATTGGAGCACCTTGCAGGTACACCCCCCCTCATTTCATTCTTTGGCCCATTCATCAAGATCTTGGAAGGCCCTCCTGATCAGGTCAGATCAATATCTCTAGAACATTTCCAGAAATATATTTTCAGAAACTTAAAAAAAAAAAAAAAAAGCATAACATTTTGAACCACATTAAATTGTCACCCGAGGATTCAAATTTGTCACTTTTTCCTAACTCTATTCTTCTCCATTGAGGTTGGTCCTTTAAAATTCCAGGTTATAAAACATTCAAGAAAATGAAAAACACATACACCGATGGACTATAATCTTCAATTTTCATCTCTATTATTATGTCCAAAAATCAATTCCTTCAAAAACGTGTTTTTCTACTCTCTATTTTTAAGTTTTGAGAAATATATTTTCGAAAATTTTTCGGAGATATATTTTCAGAATAAATTTATTTATCAAAATGGGGTTTGACTTAATACGAATAAAATTTACGTATTGGGGTGATATTTCCGGAGATAAAATCTGACGTTCTATAAAAAAATATGCGTTCGAATATATATATATATATATATATATATATATATATATATATATATATATATATATATATATATATATATATATATATATATATTCCTAAAACCTGTAAACATTTAAGAAAACATAGAGGGTGGCTAATAATCTCAAGGGATGCCATAAGAAACTCTTGAATTTATTTAGCTTAGAGATCATTCTCAAATTGGCATGCTCCAATATATTATACCCCATATTTCTTTCTTCAATGACACGACATCAAGATATTTTGTAATAGGCTATCAAATGGTTTTTTCTTCTGCCTTTTGATTAACATTTTGTAAGGGTTGGAGAATCCATTTTTCTCCCTTCAATACATATTACATATAACTTATTAAAAAAAAATTATTTTTTTCTAAAAGACATTCTACTTTTTTTTTTAATTCCTTGGTCTGAGGAAAAGTATAGAATCATCAAATTGATTTATAGCTTGGCATGACTTTTGATTGAAGACAAGAATTTCCGCTTAACTAACTTATGGATAGTAAGGTATGCCTTAGTCCCGCAATTCATAAACATTTATAATGGATGAAAGATTATCATTACATGCAGTTACATAATAATCAATTTTACATGCAATTACACAACCATTAATTTTACCATTCTTGTTTCCTACAAACAAAACATACCCATCATTTTGGAGTATGAACATACGAGTTTATGCATGTTAATCAATATCAATTGACAACAAGTTTATGCATCTTCTGTGTTAAGATCACTCCTTCCACTTGATGATTCCACAGCAAATAGTTGTTCTTTTGCAGCTTGATCGAGAGTTTTGGTCCAAACAGATTGTTGAATTTAACCGATGCAAAGTCTACAGCGATTTCTTGAGATTGAGCTGGATATTTTATCCCTGATTCTTGATTTTCTGGACAGATACCATGTTAAGGTAACGAAGATGAGCTGTACAATTCATCATCTGCAGAGAGAAAACTCGGTTGGGACAGAAAAAATTCAAAGTGATTATTGTTTATATATCAGAGATTACATAAATACAGGTATATATATACACTATGTAAAAGAATAAGCTGCTCTAGGTGATAGTTGCAGTTAGATTTAGTAACAAAATATGACACTATGAATTAAACCACTTAACACCATTGCAATAGTCATTGTTCTTGTCATCTCATGATGAGATCAATTTTTCATTTATTCAACACCATTTTGTTGGAATGTTATAGGAAATGATAAATCCAGTAATATATCATTTTCTTCGCAATTGTTTCAAAGATTTATTTTTAAATTCTTCATGATAATAACTACAAACGATAGTTGTACATTTTTTTATTTTATTTTATTTTGCACTTCTTTAAGTAAAACGTTAAATACATTGTATGACACAACCTTGTGGGTTTGGAATTTTACAAGAAAGAGTCCATACTTCTCACCACTCAGAGAGGTTGTCCTAGATGGACTAAATTAAATAATATGTAAAATTGCAAGAGGCCTTAAATTGAAAACAATGTTTTTCGGAGGAAAAAAAAGGTCTAATTTGTTTACTCCTTTGACATGGTTTAGAAAGTGGAGGAATTAACCTGCCAGCCCAATTAAAACCTGGCAACCTCTGTAATTTTATAATTCCAAAATCATCTTTGAAATAAATTTTCGTCGGAAATTCTATTTTTTATCGGATTTTTTCAAATTTCCGATAAAAAATGAAATTTTCTAGTAAAATATTTTAAAAAAATTCGAACTTTTTTTACATTATAAATTTTTTTGATACTGTATTAAAAATTTTAAAAATTTGAAATTTTCGATATATCTAATTTATATGGTAAGAAAATGGGGGTGTTAGGTACAAATGAGGGGGTGACAAGTTAAATTGTCAAGAAAGAGTATCTAATTTAAATTTAATATTAGGCCATCTTTTGCCTCAATTGAAGAGAATTTCTTAAGGCACCTTATATATATCTAACACACCATGTGGCTTTTCATATATGCTCATTGATTTCGGATATATATCTCCGGACAAATTATATTTTAACTAAATGTTAAAAAATATTCGGAGATACATTTCTAGAACCACCCAAAATTTAGTGAAAGTTAAATTTTTTCGGAGATATATTTCCATAACAAATTAGAGCATATTATCGTGTCAAGCTCTTCTCCTCCCAAACTTTAACATTTCTCTCAAAAACCTCCCAAACCTCTTCATCTCTCTCATTCACAAATTTCCCAAACTTCACAAAAGTTGATTTCTTATGGTCCGAGACTAAAGTTATCATCAAGCAGCATCCAGTTCATCAATCAAAATTTTCTGAATCAATTATATGGATAAGTTTTCGAGTTTCCGATAAACATTCAAGTATTTTCGTAAACCAGTTAGAATGCAGTGTTATGGGTAGAAATTTATGAGCGGAAGATTATAGCATAGCATCATCCGCAAGAGAATTGGTTTCAGTTGGTTCTTACCGTTTCTGGTTTGAGTGACATATGTTTGACCGGTTACAATATGATCAACCATAGGATGCTTAATGCATTCGTAGAGCGATGACAGACTGAGACCTCTTCGTTTCATCTCCTTAATGGTGAGATCTCGATTACACTGGATGATGTATCAGCTTTGTTGCATCTTTCGATCAGGGGGACCTTCCTCCGTCACGGTAGGATGACCAAAGACGAGGCTGTTGATATGATGGTGGACCATCTGAAAAAATTCATGAGTGATCCTTATCCTCTTAATTAATTTTGTATTATTTTCATTCCAGATTTAGATGGTTTAGTATTAATTTGGATTTTTGATTCAAAATTATCCCGAAGGACGTTGTTTTGGCATAAGGGACCAAAAATATTTTTTTTCCAATTGGTGTGAAACTAACCTTTTGTGTGTAATTAAGTACTGAAATATAAGACACTTTGATGCTCCTTGGGAATTTTTTGCATAATTTTTTGTGACATTTTGAATCCACTTTGTGAAGTTGTTTTTCGACGATCATGCCTTGTTATCTTGCTCATTGAGTGAATTATTTTGACACTTTGGTGCATAATGTTGTGAATTCCTCTTAGTCAATTTGAGCTACTGAATTCCTCATTCCATGATTAAATTTTGATAATTTTTTTAACCATTTTACTATTTTTCCTTTCTTTTGGTTTATAGGTCCTAATTTGAGGTACTTTGATTTGTGCATTAGTCAATAATAAGGCATTAATGCCATTTGTTTGAGATACTTTGGGGTCAACTTTAGGGCTTTATTATAGGTCATTTTGCTTGTTTTAGAGGTCATGTTTGAGTTACCTTTATTTGGTTTGTGTTTTTGTTTCCAAAATGCATATTTACTTGAACGTGTTTGACCTAAACCTGTTTATCTTCTCTCCTAATTGTTAACATGGCTTGTGTGTGAATCATAAATGTTTATCCATACATTATAAGTGAATTTCATATCTTGTATGCTACTGACCCATAATCATTCTCATACACATTCATATGTCATTCATCTTCAACTTGCATCATTGTTGATTTTATGTGATACTTTGTTCATTCCTTCTTACATCTTCTTATTCTTACTTCGTCCTCTTAAACCATTGTCTTCATAACTTGTATGTTTATTCATTCACATTCATATGCATCCACTACTGACTTTGATGTTCATTTCATGTATTCATTCATGTTCATATGTCATAGGCATTCATATTTCATCTTTGGTTCATAACTTAAACTTGTGTGATCTTTTTGCTTTCTTCTTGACCTAGTTTGATCTCATTAGGTTCCATAAACTTAGTGGACACTCTTAGGACATAACTACTGACTTTAAAGGTTTCCTAACACTTAGGGACCTTCACCCTTATACTTAGGTTTTGTTTGAACCCTAGTTTCATTTTATAGGATGCTTGATGATTAATTGTCTACTTTCTTTCACTTATGCTTTCACATTCCATTGTTAAGCTAACATTTTCATTTAAGGGATAATGGTAAGTTGAGTGTGTGTGTATGTGATTCCAGACACACCTCTTCTCTTATCTATTTAAAGCTTTCTCTTGTGTGCTTGCGATAAGCATCTTATGCTTCTTTGACATTTCACTTCTTTTCTTCTCTCTTGGTTCATAACTCAACTTCTATCTTAGAAGTGAGTTATGTTACCTTTTTATCTCTTCATATCACTTCTTTTAGACTTAGGTTTCTTATACCACACTTAACCTTAAGAATCTCCAAGCATGATAACATTAGGGTAAGTCTTAGTCTCCTCTTAGTTTTACCTTTTGTTTCTCTTTGAGTCTTCTCTTCTCATCTCAAAACAAATTCAAAAAAATATCTAATAAAGGTTGATACATCTTCATGTTCCAAGAGCCTTATACCATGGGGTGCTTGTAAACGGTCCATATTGGAATGCGCTATAAGTTATCTAGCATGATGAATAAGTCTTTAGCATGGATTTATATCACAAACAAAATAAAAAACACTTCTTCATTCTAAAACAACAAAAACACTTAATAAAGGAAGTAGGTTAGTGTGCCTAAGGCTTGTGCATTGGAAATAAGTGTGAGAGTCTTCCCCATACTTAGTGTGTTTCATTGTCATTCCATCTTGGAGTGGTGTATATGGTATACACTTCATTATAAGAGACTTTATTTCACTTGCTTATGCAAAACACTTCAAATAAAATAATTCTTAAAACACTTCAAAACAAACAAAAGCATCTTTCCTTCAGGATTTTTTTCTCATCTCACTCATTCTCATTGTAAGAACGCGTCTCTTCATGTTCTCGTGCAATACAGTAACACATTCGATTCAGCGAGCCTGTAACACCTGAGCTAGAACATTGGTCGTTCCCCTAAAAAATATAAACAAACAAGTTTTCTTCCTAGGTTAGGGGAAATACGTATCTCTGATTCTCATACCCTTTGAGATACGTAGGCAGTGGGGTAGGGCCCATTAAAGCACAATTATTTCTTTTCCCTACATTGTTTCCCGTTCTCTTTCCGTTCTCGTTCTTTCTCCAGATCCAATGTATCAGCAGATGAAGCAGATCACAACACCCTTTGAGCTGTACAAGCATGCGTGGATCCCGTCGAGTGCGGCAGGTGTGAAGGGGTGTTAATACCTTCCCTTCACGTAACTGAATCCCTTAATCGTTCTCTCTGGTTCGCAAGACCTTGTTCTTTCCTCTTCCTAGGTATGTGCAACATTATCTTTCCCTTTCCTTGGGATAAAAATGCCTGGTTGACGACTCTTCTTCTTTTTCCGCGCTACTTTCGAGTTTGTACTAGGATGAAAATATCGGGAGCGACACATACCTAACTTCAGTCAACAAACTTATTGACTCAACATGGAGCTTGAATCTCACAGATCCAATACCTGCAAGTTTTCAAGCTTTGTTGTTTCCCATCAACACTGATCCACCATCTTGATCACACAATGACTCGAACAAATATTTGTTTGGAGTCATGTGCCAAGTGCAACCTAAATCCAAAATCCATTTTTTTCTTGACTCGCCACTTGAAACCAAAAGAACATCAGATGAGTCAAAATCATCTTGAATAATGGTTGTGTTGCCATTATCCTTACCTCCATGATCATTCAGGCGTTTACAACACACCTTTCAAATGTGACCCTCCTTCTTACAATGATAGCATCGAACACCAGATGATTCACCATTATAAGACTTCTACTGACTTTTACCCTTCTTCTTGTCGAACTTACCCTCCTTTCGTAAGAAATTCTCCTTAACAGCCAAACATTCACAAACATTCGAAGGTTTATGCTTCTTTCGTATGTTCAAGTCCATAGAGTACAAGGAAGATTGAACATCTTCAAAGTTCAGGGACTCTCTTCCATACAATAGGGTTTCTTTGAAGTGAACATTTGTTCTAGGAAAAGCGCACAATAGCAACAACGCTTGATCTTCATCATCGAGCTTCACATCAATATTTTCAAGATCAAGAATCAGCTTGTTGAACATATCCAAATGCTCAGCCAACATTTTGTCTTCACTCATCTTGAATGAATACAAGGCTTGCTTCAGGTAGAGTCAATTCACCAACGATTCAGTCATGTATAAACTTCAAGTTTTAACCATAACCCTGATGACATCGTCTCCTTTGATACCTGTCGAAGAACCTTATAGTCAAGGATCAACAATATTGCATTGTGTGCTTTCTCAATCATGGTCGTTTTTTCAGTTGTCGTTAACGCAACATTCATGGTTGTCTCTCCCTTCGACGCTTCCAAGCAACTCTGTTGAACAATTAGGGCTTTCATCTTCAAGCGTCACAGACCGAAGTCATTCACACCGGTGAACTTTTCAATCTCATACTTTATTGAAGTCATCTTCTCCACGCTCACTGCACCAATTTATTGTGAATCAGATACCTTAGAAACAAAGTATAATTGGTCCCTTGATCAGTCAAGAAACCCACAAGGGTTTGGGTTTAGGGTAACCAAGTATAACAACAAGGATTGGTTATAAAATGCTATTCTTTCCTTTCTCTTCAAATAAGATTACAAGTATACAAGAATAACAAATAATCTCTCTCACTTTTGAATTAGGGTTTTATCTTCCTATTTTCCCTTATACAAAAGATGATAGACTAGTATGATATTTATAATAAAACTAACACACTAACCTAATGTGCTTTTTAACAATTACCCATTACAAGTTAACTTAGGGTACAAGCTAACTTAAACAATTGAGTCCATAACACAAGGCCCAATTAAATAACAACATATGAGCGGACTTCGACGTCATGCTATTCGTACTAGGGTTTGTTCCAATATTCCACAAATAAGAATGAAACAATTCCCCAATAATGAATTGAATTCCAAAGATCATTGGTACGAGAAATAAGTTTATAAAATGGTTATTTGTTATGAATACAAAGAATCTGAACACTTTAAAAATAAATGTCACAAGCTTGAGAAAGAGAGATCTAAGATGAATGGATCTTGAGGAACAAAGAAAATACTCATGTGCATATGGGATATATATATATATATATATATATATATATATATATATATATATATATATATATATATATATATATATATATATATATATATATATATATATATATATATATATATATATATATATATATATATATATATGATAAATCCTCATATGAAAAGACAAGTGTGTAATTATTTCTCTAATGGCTTTAACATCCTCTGGTGTACAACCGATAACTTAATAATTGATGATGATGAAGAAAAGGTGTTTTCTAACTTATGTAGTGATTAACTTGTTATCACCCTAAGAGAGTTATTTGGTAAAATTTAGATAATGATTATCAAAGATTAAGTTCTAAGATCCGGGACAAAACATTAATCTTCTATAACAAATGTATATAACTCCAAAAAGTAAGAAGTGGGTTTTCATGAATTTCTAGCAAACATTGATATAATTAAGACTGCTTCATTAAGATATTATGCAAGCAGAAGTTGTAAGGAAGGACTAGAATACATTAATGAGCCTTTTATTAAAGCTCATTATCCAAAAGTTACATGATCTTACTCTTTGAAGGGAAGTTATAACA
Organism: Lathyrus aphaca; assembly: GCA_963966055.1. Classification (NCBI taxonomy): domain Eukaryota; kingdom Viridiplantae; phylum Streptophyta; class Magnoliopsida; order Fabales; family Fabaceae; genus Lathyrus; species Lathyrus aphaca. The sequence continues at coordinate 20,035,296 of OZ014519.1, read as the reverse complement.
AAATGATTTGTCCTATTTTGAAAACATAGAAACATAAGAAGTCTTTGATAACTAACAAAAGAAGACTCAAAAATATTACTTATAAACAAAACTTTCTATGTTGCAAATTTGTTTAGAAACTAGTTAAAAATTAGTTTTAGTACCTTGATAATGGATCCTAATGATACACGATAGAATAAACATGTATGTTCCAAAAGCCTCAAGATGAAGGATAGTTTTTGTTACGAGAACACATCGAACAATATATGGAATGAACATGAGTTTATAAGTGGGGGAAATCCTCACTCAATTAGTCGGTGTTGTAGGGTTGAATTAGGCCCAACCCAAACATTCTAACATGGTATCAGAGCCCAGTTTAAGATCTGTTGGGCCACTCCGCTATCAGACCATCCATCATTTAGTTCCACGCTCCAGACGTTCAATCCTGGTTGTGAGAGGGGGTGTTATGAGTCCCACATCGAACAATATATGACATGAACATGAGTTTATAAGTTGGGGCAATCCTCACTATACCAATCCGTTTTGTAGGGTGAGTTATCCCCAACCACATTTATAACAATTATAATGTTGTAATCGGAAGAAACTAGAAGGGTAGGATCACAGGATCCAAGAAAATAAGTATTGATTCTTTCCTATAGTGTTTGATATATATCTTTTAGTGGTTGAGAGTTCATATTTATCTTTCTAGGGATCTTAATTTTTCTTTTTAGAACGTTTGAGCCTTATGAGGTAGGGCTAAGATTAAGGGAGATTTTGCCATGATTTACTTTGCTGTGATGTGAATGATTTGGTATGTTCGTTACAATAAGATTTTGCTTACCTCTTCAACAAATTTGAAAGAGGTGGAGGATAAGATTTTTTTTCTTTGTAATTGGTTTCTTTAAAGGTCACCGAGAAACTCAACCTTACTTTCTGATTGGCTTCATAACACTATAGGGGTGTAGTGGTTTCAATTTTTAAATGTGCTATTTTGTTCTATTGATGGTGGAGTTGGTGTTCTGAACTCTAGCTTGGTTTTCCAGTGATTCGAACTTTGGAATGTAGGCTTGCGTTTTATAGTTTACTCTCTTTTGATTTTGGTTGCTCTTGTTTGTGGATGTTTCTTGACCGTTTTTTCGCTTTTATTTCTATTTTTGGTGTTTTCTTTTGGGCACCTCTTGTGCCTTTATCATTATAGTTTGTTGTTATTAGATTTTTCCCATTTACTCATTATATATATATATATATATATATATATATATATATATATATATATATATATATATATATATATATATATATATATATATATATATATATATATATATATATATCAGGATCAATTTACTTCAAGAGTCGGTTTTTAATTTATTTTATAATTGTAGTCTTTAAATTAGATTCAATCTAATAGTTATAAGTACAAATGTTAATTTAACAATCGATTGAATCTAATTTAAAGACAGTAAGTTAAAAAGACTTACTCTTGGAGTAAGTTGATCTTGACTCATATATATATATATATAAGTTAAAAAGACTTACTCTTGGAGTAAGTTGATCTTGACTCATATATATATATATATATATATATATATATATATATATATATATATATATATATATATATATATATATATATATATATATATATATATATATATATATATATATATATATATGATCAACTTACTCCAAGAGTAAATCTTTTTAACTTACTCCATAATCGTAACTTTTAAATTAAATTCAATCAATGATTAAATTAACATTTATATTTATAACCATTTGATTGAATCTAATTTAAAGACTACGATTATGAAGTAAATTAAAATAATTTACTTTTGAAGTAAGTAGATCATGACTCATATATATATATATATATATATATATATATATATATATATATATATATATATATATATATATATATATATATATATATATATATATATATATATATATATATATATATATATATATATATATATATATATATATATATATATATATATATATATATATATATATATATATATATATATATATATATATATATATATATATATATTGCCACTCAAGTGTTTTTTTCAATGTGTAAATAAGGTCAACAAACAAGGCAACATTTCAAGTTAAATATATATAGAGCATATTATTGATACTACAGATGCTGGCATGTCACTACATATATATACCTTTATTTTATCAACCAAATATATTATAAAGAATCAATTCCCCACAAGATGTACAAGAATTGACGTTAAAAATACAATTACACAAAGAACAAAAGGCTTAACCCACCAAATCTAAGAGAAAAAGGTGCATAACAACAAGAAAAGCCACAAATTTGCATATGAAAATATACAGAATTGCCACTCATCCATTTATTTTTCACACTGATAATACCATATACTGTTCAATGATATTGAACACCTTTAAATCATAATTACTTGTCATCATGTTTGTTGAAGCTCAATGGTATTTCAAAAGGACTATTCTTAAATGGTCTCTCACCAATAAAGTTGCCTGGTGGATCATAGTTACAGCTAACAATGGTGCTACGACCATCGCTACACTTCACTCTAGCACAACCAAGACGAACCGAATCACTCCAAACGACTTGAGTATAATGCAAACACTCGCCATTGAAACAAGAGTTAGAATCATAGTCATAGTTTTGTATCTCGTCGACCCACATATCGACAGCAGCTGTTGCAGTAAGGTCAGGACTGCCCCAAGCTAGATTTTCTCCATATTGGCCTCCAGAGTGCACTAACTGGCAACTTCCTTTAAGCTGGTTCACATAGTTCTTTGCAAAAGATGCAACGTTTGCATCCCATGTTAAAGGACCAACACCTACTTCAGAACGTGCTCGGTTGTGTGCGTTGAGGTAGTCTTGTGGTGAGTTTTGAGCATATGTGGTATGTGTTAGTATGGTTAACACAACCATGAGAGGGATGAACATTGAGATCATTGGTATAATTGTGGAGAAATGTTATTTGAACTATTGATGGTTGGTGTTTAGGGACGATATTATAAGCCTATTTATAAGAGATTGTTGGTTAGATGAAGTTAATTTAGTAACTTATGTGTAAGGTTTTTTTTAATGTATCAAATCTTGCACACGATAAGGATCAAGAATTATTATTTTTTTCTTTTTTCTAAATTAATTACCTATTACCTATTCAACTAATTTACAATGAGATCACTTTGTTTTTCAATTTAGTGTTCAACATTTTTTTTATTTCTCTTTCTATCATATTACTTTTTCTATTTATTCGTGTTGTTATATAAATGTGATTATGAGTCTCATGTTAGATAAAAATAGATATTGAATATTTTATAATAAGAGGATATAAAATTTAATACTTTAAAGTTGGCTTAATTCATCTTTTTGTCCCTTAAATTAATTTATTATTTCGTTTTGGTCCCTTAGTTAAAAAACATTACATTATAGTCATTTAAAACAATTTCGTTAATCATATTAGTCTATTCCGTTAAATTTTGGGAAAAAACGTTAAATTATGCCTACATGGCAGTCTACATAGTAGGATATTCTCTTACTTGATTTTTTATTTTGTTTATTATCAATTTATTATTAAACATATTATTATTAGTATTATTTATTATTATTAAACATTTCCTTACTTTCTTAAATCCCTTTAAAATCCTAGTAGCCACAACAATGAATTTGATTCAGAACTACAACATAACCTAAGCAAAACCTCCATAAACAACATATCAACAACAACTCGGTGGAACTCAACACAAAACGGAAATGTGTATTCTTCATTCAAAGTTACAAAACCCACCATCGGTTTCACGTTTCTGTCAGCCTCTCGGTATCTTTCACCGTGATTCATTTTCACTCGCATAATCTCTCTCAACGGTTTTGGTTTTGTGATGTTTTTGGATTCAGTTTCTTGCTCAGTGTTTTTGATTCCACTCTCGTCTCTGTTTTCGGTTCGTGTTTGCTCTCAGATCTGGTTTCAGACTCTCTCAATTTGTTTTTGGTTTTTTCATGGTTTTGAGTCTCAGATTTGGATTAAAAATGGTGATGAAGGATCTGTGATTCGGTTTATTGCAGGTTATGGTGAAGGAATTGTTAGTGTATGATATTACGGTTTTGATAAGAGATTTTGAAGGTTTTTTTCGTTGAAGGATTCAAGGTGAATATTGGATATGAAATATAAATTCAGGGCGATAGGATATGAAGGTTGTATTATGACATGAATTGTTGTTAACTGAAGGAGAAGGAGCAAACAGGAAAGAAGGTTTTGGAAGCTCTGTGATTTTTGCTCTGATTTATTTTTATATGTGGTTTTTTATTGATGGAGATTTGAGTTTTAGTGTTATTGAAGCTTGGTCTTTTGATGTTTTGGCAGAGATTTATTTTTTGTGAATTTAATGAATTTGTTATACAACAGGTCCAAGTTTGTAATGATAATTTTATGAAATTGATGATTAAAATAGCAAAGGAATGGAACCTGTTATGTAAAACAAAATCTAATGAAAATAAAAGTTCAAAAACTGTTATGAGTGACTCTACAGGAAAAATAATTTTTCTTTAGCAGAGAATATATTATGTTAAAAGTCAAACAATGCATCCTAATACAAAAAAAATGAAATCTGAATATATATATATATATATATATATATATATATATATATATATATATATATATATATATATATATATATATATATATATATATATATATATATATATATATATATATATATATATATATATATATATATATATATATATATATATATATATATATATATATATATATATATATATATATATATATATTATTTTTTTCAAAAATCAAAATATATAGTAAAATTAAAACAATAACATAAGTTTAAATTTGGCATAATTAAAATTGAAACAATTTTATTAATAATTATAAAAATTATATAATATGCCATATCATATTTAAAATAATATTTTATTATATATTTGATGACTCAACACACACTTGGCATGCCACCATGAAATAACTAACAACTAAACACTAAAATTAACGGTAGAGGATCAAATGTCTTAACGGAAACAATATTATAGGACTAACGTGAAACATTTATTTTATTGAGGGACTAAAGCGAAACTCAAAATTAATTTACGGGAATTAGGGACTAATAATGCCTTTAAAATTTTAGGTTATATATAATATCTAATTCAGTTTATGTGATTGTTTGAAATTCAATGAAATTTAATGTGATGTGCTCGAGTATCAATGTATCAAAAATCTTCCTAATAAAGATGTTCATGCAAGATGTTTTGTTCAGGGTCCATATTGAATTAATGGCTTCTTTTTTATTAAGATGCGGTATATATATATATATATATATATATATATATATATATATATATATATATATATATATATATATATATATATATATATATATATATATATATATATATATATATATATATATATATATAAGTGTTTTAAATACTAGATCGGTCATCAAATCGGTGAGAGTATTGAGTTACTGATTTATTGATTGAATCACTGGGTCATTGGTCGAATCACATGATTAAATCGGATTAAACCGGATAACTCAGTTAAATAGACCGGTCTTTATAAGAAAACTATATAAATATAAAACTGATCATACTAGATGATTCAGTCTCTACAAAATATACATAACACTTAAATTTTTTTAAAATATCATATCATAAATTCACAAGTTTATAATCTAAATTCAAATTTTAAATAAATTTATCACACATAACAAAATAGTATAAAATTACAAAGTTTAATTGCAAACAGAGTCTAATTGCAATATAATTTAATTAAATAATTTATAACAAAATAACTCAAATATGTATCAAATTTAGTTTAAAGGAGAGAAAAATTGTTTCAATGTTGAGATCTTCTTCTTTAATATTAAAATAATCTGCAGTAAAATCAACCGCATCCGCAACAATTTCCTCGTCAATGATATCAGTACTATGTTTTATTTTTTATTTTTATTTTTTATTTCATTTATTTCATTTTATATTTTAATTTTTATTTCAGTTAGTTTATTTTTTATTTTTATTTTTTTATTAAATCAATAAAAAAATTAATTTTAAAAAAAATTGCAATTAAACCGCCGATTTATGAAAACAACGATTTTTCCGACTTACACCGGTTTTTACCGGTTCGCACCGGTTCAATGACATAAACGATCCAACATTCAAATCAGACCGGTTACCTAACCGGTTCCCGGTTCGACCGGTCCAACCGGTCGGTCCGGTCCGGTTTTTAAAACACTGCATATATCTACCACTAGTACATAAATGACTTTTTACATCGGGTGAAAATGACTTTTTACATCGAGTCTGGGTCCGATGTAAAGTCAGGCAATGTAGTAAATCAAAGACATTTTACATCGGGTTATGGTCCGATGTAAAATATACACCAACCACATCGGTTAACTTTTAAGTCTGACGTGGAAAAAAATATAATTGTAATTTTTTAAATATAAAAGGGTGTTTTTACATCAGTTGTAACATAAACCTGGTGTAAAAGGATTTTTACATCGGTTTTGTTGTTTGCCCGATGTGAAAAGTATTGTCCATAAATATCAAACACGCCATGTTGTGTTTTTTACATCGGTTTTTTTGTTTGACCGATGTGAAATGTTGTGTTTTACATCGGTTTTGCTAATAACCGATATAAAAAGTACTGTTATAATTCTAAAAAAATTGACTATTTTTTAGCAGTTTCCTATAACTTTTTTGGTACCTAATTTTTCATATTTTTCCAACATCACAAACCATATTTAGGCCACTAGTTTCCATAGTTTCCCAACATCACATAGACCACATTTAGGTCACTATTTTCATATTTTTCTCACCAATCTAATTTCATTGCACCAAATATCTAATATATATATATATATATATATATATATATATATATATATATATATATATATATATATATATATATATATATATATATATATATATATATATATATATATATATATATATATATATTCTTCAAAATTCCATAATTGATTTACAAAAGTACTAATATAGACCTTATTTTATTTAAGGAGATTGCTTATTGCAGCTTCAGTAGTGTTCATGCTCACTAGTGAAAAAAACTCCTAAAATATTATTTCCAGATGCATTAAAACTCTAGACCACATCTATTTGTAAATGAGTCACCCTAATATATCAAAAATTAGTATAGAGATGCATCTTTGTAAAATTTATGGAAGTATACCTTCAAACGCATTTTGAGTGATATTATCATGTCGAACCTTCCCCTTCCTCATTTTCAACAAAGCTAATTCTAAAAAATAGAGGTATATGTGTGAGAAACCCCAAATCCTTCTTTTTTTTCTTTCTCAAACCTTCTACTTTATTGTGCCTAATCCAAGAGCTTAATTAATCGATACTCGAGTCCATTCAATCTAAGAGCTTCCACTTCTCACATTTGGTAAGTCTTTTAATTTTACTTTTTTTTTATTAATTTGTGATGCATATATTACTAAATAGGTTGCTTAAGTTACATTACATTTTTGTTACACTCATAATACATAGTTTATCATTGCATGCATTGACATTTAAAGCATAAGACATGAGGTATTTCTGCATTTTTCGCGTTTTAGAATTTGATTTTCCTGAGTTATTAAAGTACACTTCTATATTATGTTTATATTGTTTGACCACTATGGCAAACGAGGGAAAAAATTGTTTTTTTACCTATAAGAGCGCTTAAAAGTGTTGTCTAAGGTTGCGTTGTCATAGAAAAAGACAACATTATTTTTTTTAAGGAAAAAGCGCTTTTAAAGGCATACTTTAGAAAGCGCTTTTAAAGGAAAAGAGTTTTCTAAAGTAGGCCTTTAAAAGCGTTTTTTCCTTAAAAAAACGCTCTCTAAAGTGGACCTTTAGACAATGCTTTTAAAGCACTGTCTAATGTATACGTATAGAATTGTAATAATTTTTTCCATATCTTTAGAGAGCACTTTTTGGGTAAAAAGCGCTTTCTTTGGTCCCTCTTTGAACAACGTTTTTCAAAAGCGCTCTCTAAATTATACCTATAATTTTAATTTCAATTTCTTCTATAACTTTAGATAGTGCTTTTTGGAGAAAGCGTTTTCTTTGGTCCCTCTTTAGACAACGCTTTTCAAAAGCGCTATCTAAAGTATACCTATAATTTTAATTTTAATTTTTTCTATAACTTTAGAGAGCGTTTTTTAGAGAAAGCGCTTTCTTCTGTGGACTATAGAGAGCGCTTTTTCTTAAAAGCGTTGCCTTTGCTTTACATATAATTTTAATGATTTTTTTAAAAAATCTTATTTTATTCATTTTTGTATACAAAAACCTGTATAATTTTTTATGCAGAAACCTGTATAATTCACATTTTTATAAACCTGTATAAACCATTTGAATCCATTCCAAACCATTTTTTCAAACCAATATAAACCATTTCATTTACATATACCACAAGTCATTTACAACTCACAATATAAACCATTTCATTTCAATACATTCCAAACCAATATAAACCATTTCAACATTCTCGGTATTTATCACCGGAAATCACAATATAAATCATTTCATTTACATACCACAAGTCATTTACAATAAATGATTCCAATTCATTTATATAATTCTATACCTTAAAATATTCTTTTTTCTATAATATATTCGCACAATTTCTCCATAATTTGACCAACTTTTGAGGGCGTGTAATGAAGACACGCGAATTCTTCAATGTACTACATAACAAAACAAAATATGCATTAGTTAATATTCGATAATATGCATAATATACGATAAATATGCATTATGACATAAAACACAATTCCTCCATAATATGCATTATGACATATCCGATAAACATAATTCCTTCATAATATGGATCTTATACCTTAAAACACTTTTATAGATCCTATACCTTAAAACAAAACTCCTCCATAATATGCATTATGACATAAAACACAATTCCTTCATAATATGCATTATGACATATCTGATAAACACAATTCCTCCATAATATAGATTATATATCTTAAAACACTTTTATAGATCATATACCTTAAAACACAATCCCTCCATAATATGCATTACGACACATCCAATAAATATTAAAATAAATTCATGCATATCTGATTAGGAATCTCCAATCAATCCAATTGAAGGATTTCTCTCATGAACCTCAAAACGTAGTACCCGCAGTCTATGCCATTTTTCCGTCGAGGACACTACACATAGATAAACAAATAATAATTAATATATAGTTGTTTTGTGTTATCAAGTAGCATCACTAATAAGCAATATTGTGAAAATTAAATTAATCTACCTGCACATGGATCCATGAAATATTGTTTGCTTTAGCCTGTGCTACTCGAGCATCTCTTTGTGATCAGTACACTAGTATAGATCTATAAAAGAAAAACGTAAATTTAGAATAATCTCACATAAATAATTAAATATACAAATACACATGAATAATTCGAACAATCTCACTTACGTATCAACGACTTCCTTCATACTCTTATATGTTGATCAATCATGCTCCAATGAATTCATATAATAGACTACTTCTTTTGTAGGATTAATGCAATCAACAACCAGTGTCCACTGTAAAATATAACAAAAGTTTAGATGGGTAATTTCTATGCAAAAGATACAAAGATTAGAATGAAATTAGAATGAAAATCTTTTTCTTGCTCACGACTTGTTGTGAAGCTTGAGCAGGAACCTAACAATCATATAAGTTAGGTAAAGTAGAAACTCATGAAACTTTTGAATTCGGATCATAGAATAACACTTTAAAAGTACCTCTCTTTGTTGTGATGCAACATGCTCTTTTTCCAGCAAAATCCCTTTAGATGCGGGATTTGTAGGAGTCTAACATTACCATATTGTAAAAAAATGTACGTAATGGTTCAAAATGGTTTTCATAATGGTTCATAATTAACATTTGAATAATAAGAGATTCATAATGGTTTTAAACTTACCTCATCATCTATGAAAATGAGGTATGACGACCATGCAACAAACGAGCCTAATGCATCTCCCAACAATGTTATCTCTGAAACCGTGTCAGGTATAAGTAGTACCGCATCCCTATCTATAGCAATATCAACTGACACTTTCAAATATCCATGAGGGAGCGGATTATGGTGAAGTAACTCTCTTGCTCAGTTATGCATTTTTCCCTTGCCAACCATACGATAAGTCGATAATGACAAATACAGACGACAAGAGGAAATGCCCTGAAGCAATTGTGAATGCATAACTGTTAATATGTATAAAGGTCAATGAAAATAAATGTTTTAATTTAATTAAAATAAATATGTGTTAATTACCTCAGGAATTTTATTTTCACAATTGATACTAGCTTTGTCACTAGTATCTTTCAACCCGGAACCACGTTTTTCCGCATCATATCTCTCTTTATCCTTTTGCAATTCACGGACTTGCGCTTTAAGTTCCTTCAATGATTGCATCACTTCTTGATTTCTAGAATTTTTTTTCTTTTTGGTTGCTTGTACAAGGAAGATGGAGTCACACCAAATCCCTTACCCCTCGACTAAGAATGCTCCTGCAATTCTGATCCTCACCGGTTGTTAAGGATTTAGATAGAGTCTCCTGAAATTCATTAACAAATCGAAAATTATTAGTGGAGATTAAAAATTAATTGTATTTTTAAGACATAATGTTATACTTACACATTCCTCATAAACATGTTGAACGTCTTCACTAGCAACTCCATTTCTGCTCACACGAGCTGTCTTCCACAAAACATGTTCTGGAAGAGATTTTTCTTCACTGTTATCCTATTCCAACTACACATTGAGACAAATAATAAAATCGTCAACTATAACATATTGAGACAATTAATAATATCATATCATTTATATATAGTTACCATTTGTTGTTATAAGTGTGCATATCCCAAACACCCTTTTCTGTATGGATATGCGGGTTTTGATGCTCTTTGGCGATTAATAGCACTCAAATCCTAGATAAACAAGTTTAAGTCATATCAGAACAAACTAATGCAAAGATAAACAAGTATATAATATAATTAATAGACATGAAAAGATAAACAAGTTTACATTGAAATTTTCAGTTTTCCGTTTGGCTACAAAAGCGTCCCATTCTTCCGGTGTAATCAAATCCGCATACAAGTGTGGAAGTTCTGCTTCAACAATTTTTTTTCATCATCCCTCATATATTTGTTTGATAATAAGGCTCGAAATCCCCTATGTCTCTTTCCGGCCAATTGGAGACAATACTTTTGCCGACTTTCATCAATATTAAAGGACCTCTACAAAAACACATACACATATAAACATAAAGTGTGTTACTATAAGTGTGTTAGTATAAATCAAAAGAAATATAATAACACATCAATCAATCATGTTTGGTAATTAAGTACCTGTATCTCACTATATTTCTTATCTTTACCAGCTTTCAACAATAGATTCCTCCAATCATCACTGGTAATTGGAATATATTGGCGGACAAGTGAACCAATGTATGAAGCCAACATTGAACCGTTAGGCTCAATTAGTTGGTTCTCATCACTCCGATGTACATCAAAATTCACCCCTTTATCTCTAGCACGGAGAATTGAACTCATAATTATTATTCAATGTTTTATTTCACTTTCTACCTTCAAAGCTTTATTCTGAGCTTCATTTGAATCATGTGTCTCGTGTGTGTCTTCCTCACTACTAGCCATTATACCTGTAAGAAAGAAAAAACAAAAATTAAATGAAAAATTATAAAAATCCATAATCTATAATCCATTGAATGATATAACATGACAATCGACTTGAATACATCCATTTCTTATCCATAGTTATACTAATTAAACTAAACAAAAACAAAAATAAAAAATATTCACATGTAGGGAAATGATCTGACTTTCACACTTTGATCACAAGTAACCCCTATATATACAAAATTCAATAAGTTAGAAACCTCATCATATGAGTTCATTCAAAGCACTACTAATTACAGTGGCGAGAAAGAACAACGAATTACATGTAGATATGTAAACACCTTCTAGACCCACACAGTATCTATATATGTTATAATTACCAAGACCCCTGTACACGTATCATAAAATGAAATATCATTAATTGACCAATTATGAGTCATAACTTAACATAATTTCTAATAGAAAAAACTACTAAACTAACTTTAACAATAGAATATAGACAAATACAAAATATATGTAAGTCATTATTTGAAGAAAGCTGGAGTTCTCTATATAAGAAACATTGCCCATGAACTTATATTCAACCATATATAAACTATCCACCTTTGAAAACTCTATCACAATTATTTGTCTAAACTATAAACATCAATCAAGTTGGTTTTTCAATAACAATTCCAAAAGTATCATTATGTAGTTTCACAATAAACAAAAGTATATATAAACCCCATGTATCTTACAAAATTTGACTTCATTCAAGCCTTATACATTTTATAATTATTTTTGAATGATATGTTTGATCAGCAAGTATAAAACCAGAAATAAAACAAATTAACTTAATCTAAAATTTAAATCATAATATAAACATATAAGCAACAATCAAAGAAAAAAAACCAACAACAATATAACACTCAAATAACAGATAAAAGTCACCTTATGCAAACTAGAGAGAAACATATTCATAGAGAATTAAGCCTTATGTAAACTAGACCATTTTTGACCATTAACTAAACATTAAATCAAGAAAGTATAATGGTTATACTTTTGATAGTATAATGGTTTAGGTGGTTATACTTTCAAACACAAAATGCTCAAATAATGGTTATACTTTCAAAAGTTCAGCATTTAACATTCTGCTTTCAAAACATTATACTTTCAATCCAAAACAGAACAATCCATTTCAATCCAAAACTTTCATTTACTTTCAAACATTATACTTTCAAAACACAGAATGCTAAAGTATAATATTACATAGAAACCGAAACTTGAATAATGCTGAAGTATAATGTTACATATAAACTAGAACTTGAAACATAGAATAACTTAAACCTTTTAAATCGATACAAGAAACCAAAACTTGACTTCAGCACTACAACTTAATCACACAACAACAATGAAACGACCAAATTACTAAAAAAATCTAACAACAACAATGTATAACAAGAAGGAAAAACAATGTATAACAATGTACCATTTCTTCTTCTTTTTCATACAGTGAAACTTCTTATTCTTCACGCAACAATGAAACGAAATGAAACCAACAACAATGTAAGCAACAATGAATCGAAACAAAACCAACAACAATGTAAGTAACAATGAAAGCTTGAACGCAGGAAAATGATTGATGATGGCATAACACAAGAGAAGAAACGGTCGGAAGAACGCAAGAAAATGATTAGAAATGAATAGGGTTTCTGAAAGTTTTATAAATTATTTAATAATTGACCTTAGAAAGTGCTTTTTTTAGAAAGCGCTTTCTTAGATATTCTGAAATTTTGACCTTAGAAAGCGCTTTCTTAGGTTTTCTGAAAATTTTATTTATTTTAATTAAAAATTGACCTTAGAGAGCGTTTTTTCTAAAGCGCTTTCTTAGGTAAAAAATACTTGAATAAAAATGAGTCTGGGGCAAGGGGGATTTGAACCATAAACCCAAAGTGTGGCAAACAAACACACAACCCTCCTTGACCAACGGTGTTACGCCGTCATCCATTTATTATTCTCACTCCATAAATATAAAAAGAAACATTGAAGAAGACTAAGTGAAAATGTCAAAAAAAACATTGAATACAAATGAGTTTAAGGCGAGAGGGATTCGAACACCAGACCAAAAGCATGTCAAACAAACAAACAAACCTCTTTGATCAGCGATGCTACACCCTCATCCTGTTATTATTCTCACTCCATAAATATATAAAATAAGGTAGCAACATATATATTTAAATATATTATTTGAATAATTTAAATATAATTTTAAATAATTTTAAATATATTTTAATATAATTTAAATATATTAAGTATAATTTAAAGTATAATTTAAAGTATATTTTAAATTATATATTAATATAATTTATATATATTAAATATAATTGAAAAAAATAAAAAATGTTTCTATTTAAAACATATATATTTAAATATATTATTTGAGTAATTTTAAATATAATTTAAAATAAATTTAAATATAATTTAAATATATTAAATATAATTTAATATATTAATATAATTTAAAGTATATTTTAAATAAATATATTTTAGGTTTTCTGAAAATATTTAATAATTTAATTTAATAAATTACCTTAGAGAGCAATTACCTTAAAAAATGTTTTCTAAAGTTAACCTATAAATGATAATGCCAAAAAAACATTGAATAAAAATGAATTTGGGGCGAGGGGGATTCAAATCCCAAACCCAAAAGCATGAAAAACAAACACACAAACCTCATTGACCAGCGGTGCTCTCATCAAGTTATTATTCACACTCCATCAATATATAAAATAAGGTGGAAACATATATATTTAAATATATTATTTGAATAGTTTTAAATATGTTTAAAATAAATTTAAATATAATTTAAATATATTAAATATAATTTAATATATTAATATAATTTAAATTATATTTTAAATTAATATATTTTAAATTATATATTAATATAATTTATATATATTAAATATAATATAAATAAATTAAAATGTTTGTATTCAAAACATATATATTTAAACATATTATTTGAATAATTTTAAATATAATTTAAAATAACTATAATTTAATTTAATATAATTTAAAGATATTAAATATAATTTGATATATTAATATAATTTAAAGTATATTTTTAATTATATATTAATATAATTTATATATATTAAATATAATTTAAATAAATTAAAATGTTTATATTTAAAACATATATATTTAAATATATTATTTAAATAATTTTAAATATAACTAAAATATAATAAATATAATAAATATAATTTGGTATATTAATATACTTTAAATTATATTTTAAATTATATATTAATATAAGTTATATATATTAAATATAATTAAAATAAATTAAAATATTTGTATTTAAAACATATATATTTAAATATATTATTTGAATAATTTTAAATATAATTTAAAATAAATTAAGATATAATTTAATATAATTTAAATATATTAAATATAATTTGATATATTAATATAATTTAAAATTCCTTTCCCTTCCTAAAGGGCGTGGGTTCGACCCCCCTTTTGCCATTTTTTGTGATTCTTGATGTTTTTCAATATAATTGTGTCAAACAACAAAGACAACGTTTTTGTTAAAAAACGATGTTATAGGTCTTTGGAAAAATTCGCTCAAAAAAACACTCTCTAAAGGTTCACCTTAGAAAGCGCTTTATGGAAAACGCTTTCTAAAGCGTCACCTTAGAAACCGATTTCTGAAAGCGCTGTCTAAGGTGACCCTTTAGAGAGCGCTCTTTTGAGTGAATTTTTCCAAAGACCTATAGCAGCGCTTTTTGAAGAAAAAAAACATTGTCTTTGTTGCGCTGGCTAATGCCAATTTTGGCGTAGTGGACTTTGCATGTTTATCATTTGGGTTTTATTTTGTTGACTTTGTTGCTTTGTCTGATTAAATTATATGAAATGTGGCTGACAAACAAGATCGATTGAGATATGGTAGAGTGCCCCAACATGCATTTATTCGCATGGAGAGAGCTAGACCCTCGTGACTACCAATTAGTTCTAGTTCATTTGATACGGAAACGTCTACTTCTAGAGTTATGTTGTTTTTTACTTCATTGTCTTGGAGGGAAGTGTCACTTGATGCTTCCCCAGAAGCCACACTCGTCCATGTTAATGCACTTTGTCGATGCTTTTGTTCATGATGTCATTCTTGAGGCTTTTTTAGGATAATTAAATGACATTTTACTACTACCTCTTTATGCAAACCATGCTACTAGGAACACGTGAGATGGAAAGGTAAAATAAATTTGTATTTATTCTTTGAAACATGTTATAATATTTAAACTTTGTGACGATGATGTATTTTTTTAGTACAATGATGCTTTAAAATGGGTCAAATAGGGTAGGAAGATTGTGAAGTTGGAGCATCCTAAGTAGAAACAACTTCATGATGTCATGTAGTTATCTGGGCTACAACATTTATGCATGACTAGTTATACTATTATTAAACATAGTATGCTGCCAATTTTTAGGGAGAGATAACACTCAGAGACGTTATATTTTCATCTTCCAATTTGTGAAATGTCCAACACACAAGATGAAGTGTCATCCCTACTACATCTTCTGAATGTGAAGATTATTATACCAATCCATAATTATCAAACCTTATACACTAGATATGATGATAATCTATTTGGAAGTTAACCTCGGTGGTGCCCAAAAGGAGATGGATGACACTGGAGAGTTTCATGCTAGATTTACATTTATGAAATTTTTTATATAGACCACCTGATTACGGTTGGGGAGGTCAATGGTGATGATGCACAAGTTTTCTATCATAGAGAAAAAGCATTAAGGTCATAACTCATGTATATGGATGGCACATCTATATTAATAATGGACAAAAAGGATGATTATGTCGATGTGTTTTACCTTTGATACTTCATTGACTAATTCAAGTATATTCAAGCTTACGATTGGTAGTCACTTGTTTTGTTTACATGTACTCGAAGTTAGGTGAAGTTTGTCTTTAGAAGTCTAGACAGATGATAGTAAGTTACATGTTGTTTACGGTAATATATTTGCACCTTTACTATTACTAATATTTCATAACATTCATGTTACATTGTTACTAATATTTTATCTAAACCATTTTCAAGTATGAATCCTCTCTTTCTTTCTACGCATCTCAAAATTATCATTTGACAAACTATTCTGAGGGTTTTCCATGTGCTTGGGCATTCGTACCACTCAGAAGGAATCATACAATTGAGTTGTTCTGAGTTTTTCTTGACTGTAATGTAGCAAATGGTATAGACTACACATCGTACGATGGTCACCATCAGGCGCGTCCCTTAGATGACATAGCATCCCACTATAGATGGTTGGCTAGTGAGTCACGACTAATTTATCCATATCCGATTGAGCAAGTCATGCATTAGTTTGGTTTTCTGGAGAACATTATCAATACAATATAATTACTTCCTTCATTCCTATTTATAAACAAATTTTAACTTTTAATGTTTATTGAATAATTGATATATCTAACCTATATGTAGTCCAAATACATCATTTATTCAATGAACTTAAAAAGGAGACTCTATCTAAATCCTTAACCACCGGTGAGAATCAGAATTACAAGAGACTCTATCTAAATCTTTAACCATCGGTGAGGAGACTCTATCTAAATCCTTAATCACCGGTGAGAATCAAGATTGCAGGAACATTCTTAGTCGAGTACTAAATATATAATCTATTTCCAGAATTTTAATCAATATGTATTTTAAAAACAGTACACAATTAAGATTAATAATCTTCCAAATGACAAAACCAAATCTTTTTCTTAAACTATTTTATTTGGAACACAACACATGAGTTAAGATTATAGGGGACTCTTCTTACTAACGTTACACTTGCATATATACTCTGTATATAACTATAAAACCTTAGCAGCCTCTGCCAAGACCAAGTCCTACTATCAGCCGCCACATTAATTAAATGCGATATAGCTACTTGGTAATGTTTATTTTGTTAAACTTTTTTTTTAATTTTACTTTTAAACTATCTATTATTTTAACTTAATAATAGAAATACGTGATTCTTTCAAAACAACCATTATAATAAAAAGAAAATGAAATATTTATTATGAAACTCATAAAAATATATTTTTTTTCATCTTAATTTTTCTGAAATATTTAAACAATTGTTTATTATCCAAGTGACCAAAATAATATCTCCTGCTAAATAGTTTTTAACAAATGGATCATTATCATAGGCTATGCCAAAAAAAAAAAAAAACAAGTGGATCATGTTGTTAATTCATTTTCAAGAAAAGAATGTCCATTGGTAGTGTTTAGCAATGACTAAGTCATCAATTAAAGGGGATTAGGGGGGGTCCTGACACATAATAATAATAATAATAATAATAATAATAATAATAATAATAATAATAATAATAATAATAATAATAATAATAATAATAATAATAATAATAATAATAATAATAATATCTAATTACTAATTACATGTTGTAATTTGATAATTAAACATTCAAATAATGTACATGCATCTTATAAAATTTCTTACCAACTCTCGGTGACTTCCAAGTATAAGAGAGTAGCTATATTAAACATTCAAATAATGGACATGCATCTTTAAAATTATCTACTAGCTAGCTATATTAAGAAGATGATTTGATTGGCCATACGTCATTCCAAGAACATATTTATATAATTACATTTTTTTTAAAGTAAGATGTAACATAAGGGAGAATTGAGGATTTATATTGTTGATATTTTTTTTTTTAAGTAAGATATATCATAAGGGGGAATTAAGACTTTATATTGTTGATATATTGTTGATATTTGTAAGAAGTTTCCATTTGTAATAAAAAAAAAATTAAGGAATAGTTGAATTTCATTATAAAAAATCGAATTTCGAATTTAAACTCTATTAAGTTATTGTTAGCATTTGCATAGAATAAATTAATTCATTCTAGTTAGAAAGGGAAATGATATTCTTTTCTATATATAGATTTCTTTTTTTCGAATGTGATATTTGCTTTAATTGTCAGATACTATTATTTTTTATTATTCCAATCAAATAAAGGGAGAGATTCTCCAAAAAGTAAGTGGACCTAGCCTATTGAATAAGAGCTATATCCATTATTCTGATATTCAAATTAGATAGAAATAAAATTCGAACATGTTTACATCAAGAACGGGAATGATCCGACAAAAAAGAGAGAGATTACAAATGAATTATAATTGCGAAAGGAATAGCAAATGGTTTTTACTAAATTCGTAAAAACTACAATTAGGATGGGTAATTTCTCCACAAAAGACCACTTTCTTATCAAATTATTTATACCTCATACCGTATTGTTAAAATTCCGTTCCTCCAACCGGAAACAAAGGTCATTTCTTAATAACCATAAACTCCAATTAATAGCTAGTCACACCACCCCCAATTTGCCCTCTTTGACTTTTTTTACACGACAAAACAAATATCAATCCATAAAATTCGAAAGACACTCTTCCTCCATCTCTTCCGATTTACCTATCCAACTAGTCATTTCCCTCCATATCGACTTAACCACATTACAAGGAAAAAAGGAATGGTTCAAGTTTCTAAATCAACCCCACAAAAGACACATTACAAGAAGTCTCTATTCAAAAGCCTTTATCTTGAAAGGAACCTCCATTCTCCAAATTAAAGTCAATGCCTCGTCATACTCATTAAAGGGACCAAAAGGAATACAATAAAAATCATATGATGCATAACACGACGCCACTATAAACCCAACATCGGGTTTTAGATCCCAAGAGATACAATCAATGTGTTCCTCCAAAATACCATGATTGAGAACCCGCTCCTTCAAAAAGATCAAATCGGCCATTAAGTGTGGGTTATGGACTACCGATCCACCGAGACCAAAATCTCCCCATATCCAAACACCATCACACACCCCCATATCCACAATCGAAACCCTCTTCAAAGTCGAGGCCTCATACAAATCCATAAATTCCTCCTTCAAAACAACTCCCTCCATCCATCTAGTTTCCCAAAAAGGAATAGTGTAACCTCTTACCTTGAATCTACTACAATCAATAAAAGGATAAAAGGAAAATTTCTTACAAATCGAAGAAATGTCCTTCCGCCAAAAAGACATTGTGGAAGATACTTTTTTGTTATCTTCTCCACAAATAACCTTAGTTGCAATATCTCTGTACCACACTCTTAACAAATTATACCAAAGACCCTTTTGATTTTGAAGGATACTCCATCTCCATTTATTAAGGAGGGCTACATTAAATCCTCCATATTTTTAATACCCAACCCTCCTTTCTCAAGAGGAAGACAAACATATTTCCAACTAACCCAATGAATCTTCCATTTGTCTTCCACGCCACACAAAAAATTACTTTGGATCTTAATGAATTCTTTAATTACTTCAATGAAATCTTGCAAGAAGACATCGTAAAAATAGTTAGAGAACATAAAATGGACTTTAAAAGACTGATTCTCCCATCACGATTGAGAAATTTATTTTTCTACCCCATTAAACGCTACAAAAGAGGATTTCAACTAGAGAATTTCCTTGGGTTAAATCCAATAGGAATACAAAGAAAAATGAAGTTACTGGCTTCCACCTAGAAAGAGAGAACAAAGGGTGTCGCCTCCAAAAAGTTGGTATTGGAATTAATACCAATCAACTTACTTTTGTGATAATTGATGCCAAGACCCAAAACAAGCTCAAAAGCTCTCAAAACCTTCTTAGTTACTTAAACATGTCTCCAAGTCCCTTCTCCCACTAACAATGTGTCATCTGCAAATTTAAGAATATCAATCAAACACTTTCTTTCTATATCAAAGCTACTAAATTTACCAATTTCACAAGACTTTCTTACTAACCTCGTTAACCCTTCCGCTACCAAACATAGAGAAAAGGTGAAAGAGGACCACTTCACTATCCACCAAAAATCCATCAAGCAA
Organism: Lathyrus aphaca; assembly: GCA_963966055.1. Lineage (NCBI taxonomy): Eukaryota > Viridiplantae > Streptophyta > Magnoliopsida > Fabales > Fabaceae > Lathyrus > Lathyrus aphaca. Next base: position 20,014,690 of record OZ014519.1, on the reverse strand, counting down.
TTGTCTTCCCGGAACAAAAACATTTTGGCACAGAGAAATAATTGTATTTAGAACCCGTTTCAATCTTCCCCGCCAAAATTTTAGCAATCACTTTATATAAACAACCCACCAAGCAAATGGAGCGGTAATCATCCAAAGAAACCGGATTCAGAGACTTAGGAACCAAAGTTAAGAAGGAATAAGTAATTGACTTAGAAAGTCTATTACCTTCATGGAAGCTATTGCAAAATCGGATAAAATCTTCTTTAAGGAAGTACAAACATTTTTTAATAAAAAGAAAAGAAAATCCACCCGGACTTTTAGAACCACCGCACCCCCAAATCGCCTCCTCAATCTCATCCTCTTAAAATGATCTTTCAAGAGCCAAATTCTCCTCCACGCTAATACATTTGAAAGGAATCATCTCCAACAAAGGTCTCTCCCACTCTGTTTCAAAGAATTTGGAAGAAAAATGATTATGGACCTCCTCTTTAACCTCTTCAACCGACTCCACAATACCTTTAGAAGTATTAATAGGACCTAAATGATTATGTCTTCTTCTATCCTTCATCGCCTTGTGAAAAAAACCATTATTGGAGTCTCCCTCCTAAAGCCACTTCAATCTCGATTTTTGGAAAAGCATATTTTCTTTAATCCTTAATTTTCTTCAAAACTGACTCGTCGCTTCCTTCCTATTAAAAATGATATCAGGATTAGACCCAATATCTTCAAGCTCCGCCCTCTCATCTCTATAATTAATATCACCAACTCCCTTCTCCACCCCCAAATCAATCCTCTCAAACACTTTTCTATTCTACCATTTAATATTTTCTTTAAGAAGTCTTAATTTCTATTTTAAAATAAAATCTCATTTACCTTCTACCTTAAACTCTTTCCCCTCCTTCTCCACAAAAGGAATAAAAGAACTAAAGTAAAACCATTTGTTGTTAAACTTAAACGATTTAGGCCCCCAATTAATGTTATCTGTTGTCAACCAAATTATGAAATGATATGAAAAGTCTCTAGAACCGATAAGTTGGCCAATGATACCCCATATATTAACTATAACATCTAAAAAAATGAAGATGTCGATTCTACTCATCGATATACCGTCACCACTATACCACGAAAATTTATTCACTTTACACGACACATCCACCAACGTGCTTTCTTCTATGAATTCCTCAATTGATCTCATTTAAATGTTGTTTCCCACCTCCATCCTCCCTTTCCTTTCCCTACTACTTTTAACTTCATTATAGTCCCCACCGATAATCCATTCTCCATCATTAAACGCCTCCTTTAACTCCAACAACTTGCTACATAACATATTTTTAAGAGAAAAAACACAAGAGGAGTCACATTCATCACATAACAAATATTAAACTTCCATACCATCTTGACACCTACAAATCCATCCCCTTTAAAACTAAACAAAACATCCCCAACGCCCTCCCTCCATAAAGTTAATAGACCACCCGACATACCCCCTGTTTCAAGAAAGAATAACCAATTTCGATATTACTCCAAAAACTTTTGGCTAAAGAATCTTGAATATGGGTTAATTTCATTTCTTGGACGAAAAAAATATTCGTCTTTCCCTTGTTAATCAAAGAATTGATTCTTCTCCTTTTAAGAGCATTGTCACCCCCTCTAATATTCATTGAACTAATAATCATTAAAAACAGTTAAATTCTCCATCCGAACATCCTTGTTTTTCCTATCAAGTTTCTCCAACAAATCAATTCTACCGCCCAATCCTTCTTACCTCCGCCTTCCACGACCCCCAAAGCCTCTATCGTCGACCAAAGATTACTACTGCCATTACAATCCATAAAATCCCACTATCTGCTGTTTTTCTGATAATTTCTGAATTTTCAGATTGTTCAACCTGAATGATATAACTAGTTCTGCAAGAATTCAGAATCGGGACCGAAGTGAAAGAAGGTTTAATAATAATCTTCCCCTTACTCTTGGACCACTTTATGTGCTTTATAAACCTTTTATTATAAACATTAAACTTATCCATCATATACATAAACTTCATTTTTTTGCCCTATTTTTCTTAGATGGACCTTCCAGTGAGCAATTCACCCTCGAAACCGCAGATATATTAGCCCCCAAATAGTCAAGGTCCTGAGAACCTTGGACCACCGAATCTCTCCTAACCTGCTTAAGTCTTTTGGACTTGGCTATAATAACATCAAACGAACCCGCAATACTAATAATATCATAATTAACATGAGCTATATGAGAAACATATTTAAACCCTTTAAAATCCCCCTCATCTCATCCTCCTTAAAACCACCTTTCCTGGAAGAAACGGAACTAACAAAATTACTCAACACATTTTCCCTAGGACATACATCTTGAACAAAATTCTCCTTCATATCGCCCTTCTTGATACTATCAACAACGTGAGCAGAAAAATCTTCGATACTGTCATCTGAATGATTCCTCCCAGATTCAGACTTTTCTTCAATAAAATCATTGGACCAACCCTTCTCTGATTTAGAGGAGGCATAACCAGTAATTTGAGATGAAGAAATACCTGAATCGATGTTGTGAATACCAAATTCTTCTTCTCTGATAGTCATAAAAAACGTCTTACCATCAATAGACACACACAAAGAATCAGGAATTTTGAATTCCCTGGAAATTCTCACACGAATTCTCACAACGTCAAGAACACATCCTTTTGTAGTATTATCATCTATGCAAGCAAAAGACCCCAATGAATTGGCCAGGTCTACGAAGAAGTTGCAGTTCTAAGCATGAGAGAGAACTCCAAAAACCTTGATCCAAATCATTCTACCATCGTTGATCTCCTCCTCGCTCCATCTTCTAACTTCCTCAAACCAATTCTTCTACTAAGCCTCACCCTCCCCCATTAATTCTTCAATGGTCCCTTCCTCTGATTCCTCGAGAAGGCACGAATTTGCGCCCAACAGTGAAACTTTGATTGCGAAAAAACCTTCCATTTCAAGATAATATTGAATAAAGTATGTTGAACCCAGAATGCACATTTCACCCACAAACGCCTTGCGTAATCGCGCTTTATATTCCTCCTTGAAATTAAATTTAACCCAAACTTTGTCACCTGCATCATCCAAGTTCTCCTTGCTATTAACAACTTCAACAAAAGTTCTACGATCCCTCCTAGAAAATGAACCCTCTCTATCTCTACGTATCTATTGAGCGAAGAGAGATATTTAATTTAAACCGAAGAGATACATAACTAATACCTAAGAATTATATCTCAAAATATAATTTTAAAAATATTCTCTTGTCTTTTTTTTATGATATCTGTTTCAAAAACTCAAATGCATTAGTTAATTCTTTACACTTAAATGCATTATCGATTGCTTTATTTAAAAAAAAAAAGTTTGGGTCTTACATATCGAAAAATATGTTTTTTTATTCCTTTTTTTTAACTTCAACCTATATTCTATTTTATAATAATTTTGGCAATGCGTGGCAGCTTTTGTTAACGAAACCCATTGACTTCGCCATCGAGAAAGAAATTTGTATTTCTCTCTCTAGAATATGTTTTCAAATGAAGAGAGATAAAGTTCTGAAGTTATGAAGTTTTCTCTTCTAAAAATCAAGAATAAGTATATAAATAGAATTACAAAATTTGTCTTGTATGTACTGTGATGTCTACTTTTAGGCACATGAAGTGCCTCTGAACAATTAAATTGCCTTTGAGGAAATATCATAGCTCTCATTGCAAGCTATTCTTCGTATTATGAACTTCTTCTCTTAGGCTTTGCACTGTGAACTTATGGTCAAATTCCTACTGCCATCCAAAATTTCCAGTTCTCCTTGGCCTCACTTTGAACTTGCAATGCGAGCTCGCCTTGACCTCGCTACTTGTTCGCATTATGAACTTACTGGATTCTTCTTTATTTCTTTGGCTTCCTTATCCAATCATTTGTGTCTAAATCTATGATGTTTTATGCCTATTTCCTGCATAATAACACACATATCAAAGGCTTCAAAGGTAGTTTCAATATAATTGAAGAATCACATGAAAACATTGCATAAATCCATTAAAACATAAGAAATGAGTTGAAAAATGCCAAGAATACTTGGCCAAAATAATACATATTTGGAATTAAAAAAAATCTCCCCAACTAGATCTTTGCTTATCCTCAAGCAAATTATACCTATCATGAAAACAAGAGGATTTTCTCAAGCATAAAATTCAACCAAGAATGGATTTATGGTTCAAAGTCAACATGATAATGCGCACAAGCAATGTTCACTACTTCCTATAGTCGAACAATGATAAATAATTTATTCCTTTAACAAATATCATGCAATGTTTCAAATAACAACTAAATTCTTATACTTGAATCACTCTAACCCTCCTCTTCAAAATAATGATGAAGAAATTAACGTGTTTGCAACCGCTACACAATTCCACTCATCTGACAAACAATGCTAACAACAATTCAATTCATACATTCATCTAACAATAAAAAAAAATCATGGAAGCAAAAGATCACTAAGGGATTTTAAGATTTTAACTTTGTCAAGTTCACAATAAATGGTCATTTCTAAAGGCCATTAAATCGAAGTTGCTAATTCAAAAGAAACATTCACTATACAAGGTATTTACACATCATAACTTCATTCACCATTTTCTTTTTTCTATTGTTCACCCTTTCAAACTTCTTTTACACAATTATTCCATTCTCTATTTTTCTCTTCCAAACAAGCATTCTTTTCTTTTTCTTTTTCACATTCATATTCATAAATTTTCTTTCCTTGTTTGAAAATTTTCAAAATTTGTAGTAACCTACCACTTTTCCTTTCATTCTCCCCAACTTGAATACAAACAACCTCAAGTGAATGCTCCTTGCTTTTTGTGGAAAGGAAATCAATTTAAAACAATGTTCAAAGGTTTCATGAAATTTTTTAGAATCCCACAAAATTCAATGATGAACTAAACTTTCAAGTTATGTTTATAAACCGAGTTCATCACTAAAATGAGATCTAATTTTTTTAGACTCAAAGGGGTTCACGAATACTCACTACTCACATTAATTTTGGGTATGATTATGCTCAATATAAACAAATGCCTTGATCATTTTTAATGCTTCTAGAAAATCACAATAATCAAAATATTTAGTATGAATCAAACGAATTAAACAAAATTATCAGTCATCCAAGCATATAGTAAACAATGGAGGTTTCTCACAATTTGTGGCTTTTGGACCTAAGTGAGACAGGTATTTAAACAAGTTGAAAAATGAAACAAGAATACACATTTGCACAAAGCACAAAATTCTTAAATCATTCTAACATTCTAAGAAGCGGTAACCATGTACCTTGCTTGTATTCATCACATTCAAAATCCTATCATTACCATCCAAACTTAGGAGAATCTTCATTGGATACCTTTTAGCAAAAGAGCAACCAATCTAGAAGTTCTCATCATTCATTCAAAGAAGAAGCATAAAATTCAAAATAAAATAACAACCATAAATAAACTAATTAAACATAAACAAGTATATATATATATATATATATACAATATAAACAACTGTACAAAAGCTCCAAAATATAGAAACTATTGCAATGCAATTCAATATCTAAACACCAATCCCCGACAACGGTGTCATTTTGTTAAAGTTGCATAGAGGAAAGAAAAATTTAAGTTTGAAAGAATTATGGGGTTTATCGTATTAACAGGGATCAATGCGAGGAAAAGAATGTCGTTCAACAATTTTCACATTTTTAAGCTTGTTGTAACACATTGGTTGATAGATTTGTTACAATAGATAAAAGATGAAAATATAAAGATGGAAAATGTAAAGTAAAGACTTAAAATGAATGGAGCCTTGTTGGGATTGGGATTTCATCAATAGATAACACATGCATTCTTCATACCAGTTATACACAAATTAATCGTTCGTCTGATACCATCATGTACCATCCACAATAGAGGTCATGTCTAATGCAAAGTCGAGAGAACTATCGTATTGTCGCATCGGTGATGTCTCACGCAACACAACAACATATAATACTAACGTGAATGTTAAATCTAAATATATATCTAAAATTTAGAACCTGACATATATTCATCTTAGATCTAGATTTGAAGAGTATATGTCTATAGCGGTTCAAATCTTTGTGTAAACAAGTAAACACAAATAACATCCATATCAAGTAAATGATTAATTCACATAAAATGCCATGATCATAATACATACACATGATTAACCCTTTTAACATTCATTCAACTAATATATGTATGAGAACATAGTTCTTCATCTTCTATAATCACACAAGTGAATATCAACTCATAAAACTATGTCAAGAGTTTGCTCATTGGTAGAGATTTGTCAAGACCCACTCAAACCCGTAAATGAGAAATCAAAGACAACGTCAATATTAAATCAAAACTAGTTCACAATACAAATATTAGAAGAAATACATAAGGTATCAATAGATTACATCTTACCACAACAAAAGATTGAAGCACTTACTTGAAGATCAAGCTCTGAGTATCTTCAATATGTGTTTCCCCCTCTTAGGGTTTGTGTTTCTCTCTCTAGAATATGTTAACAAATGAAGAGAGATAAATTCCTAAAGTTATGAAGTTACCTAATCTAAAAAGCAAGAAAAAGAATACAAATAACATTACAAAAATTTTCATATTCGCATTGCAAACTCATTCTTTGTATTGCAAAGTCTACTTTCAGTCAAATGAAGTGCCTATGAATAGTTAATCCGCCTCTGCAGAAATATCTTAGCTCGTACTACAAGCTATTCTCTGCACTCCGAATTTCTTCGCTCAGGCTTCGCACTGCGAACTTATGGTTAAATTCCTATTGTCATCCAAAATTTCTAGTTTGCCTTGGCCTCGCTTTAAGTTGGCACTGCGAGGTCTTATTGACCTCGTTACTTGTTCGCACTACGAACTTTCTGGATTCTTCTTCATTTCGTTGGCTTCCTTTTCTAATCATTTGTGTCTTATCTATGATGTTTTATGCCCATTTCCTGCACAATAACACACATATCACAAGATCCAAAGTTAATTGCAATATAATTGAAGAATAACATGAAAACATGGAATAAATCCATCAAAACATAATAAATAAGTTGAAAAATGCTAAGAATACTGTATCAAAATAAGACATATTTGACATTCAATATAATGCAAATTTTGTAAACAATAGGCTAAGTTTTCCTTTCATTAAGTTTACTATTCATTGAGGGGCTTTTGGTTTATGTTCCCTATCTCTGTTTTGTATCACCTTTTCTTTTATTGAGTTTTCTAGCCTGATTGAAAAAAATTCCATTGTTACCCTCACTCTCTTTATCTCGCACTCTCATTGTTCTTACACTGTCTAATAAATTATTTTCAATGACTCAAATAACTAGAACTCAAATGTGCAGTATTGATGTATTCTAATTTTTGTCTTATTCAAGATGTTCTCGGTAAGAAGATTATTGGGTGTGGTACTAAGAGAGGGGAGTTATACTACCTAGATGATATTAGCAAAGGAGCAACACACAACATGCACCATCAGTCGGTAGCAAAGAAGAATAAATATGGTTATGACATTGTCATTTGGGACATCGATCATTTGCTTATTTGAAACACTTATTTTCTTTTGAGTCATGATGGGAAGTATCAACATTGGGCCAACAACAACACAAGTGAGAGAGACACTACATATTCACCCAAAATCTTAAGGTGATAGGTGTGTAGGTTCTCCCACATATAAATGCACAAGTCTCCATATTTATAACCAATTTGGGACTACAACTCACATTTGACATATTATTCTCAACACTTCCTCTCAAATGTGAGTCCACAATGCTCCCCCTGAAGTGGAAACTCTTTGGCCTATATACATTTGTACCGTTGTTGACACCCATTCCTGGGCATTTTGATACACCTCTTCCTAGGTATTGTGATTTCAACGTTACACCTCTTCATGGGAATTTCGATACAAGTAAGTCGATACCTTTACTCAAACTAAAGGCTCATGATACCATTTATTGGTTCATAAGAAAGAGCATCAACATTGGGACAAGAGTAACACAAGTGAAAGAGACAACACATATTTAATCAATACCTTAAGGTGTGTGGATTCTCCGACTTATAAATGCTCAAGTGTCCATATTTATAATCAATGAGGGACTCCAACTCATACTTGACATATTATTATTAACAATTTCCATATTTATTTTCACGTTTACAAAATGTCAAGTTTACTTGTGATACATGTATTTTGGTTAAAAGCCATAGAACATCCTATCAAACAAGTTTAATGAAAGAAGTGTTCATTTTGCTTTAATACATTCTGATGTGTGGGGACCTTCCACTAGGGCTCTTGTATCTGGACATCATTGGTTTGTAATATTTTTTTATGATTGTACTCGAATGACGTGGCTTTACTTGATGAAAAATAAAGACAAAGATTTTCAAAAAATTTAAAATTTTCATGTCATCATTAAAAACCAATTCTCTGCAAAGATTCAAGTTGTTCAATCAAATAATGGAGGGGAATTTATTAATCATCATTTCAAAGCATACTTTTACTAACATGGTCTCCTTCATGAGACCTCATGCTTTCAGACCCCGCGACAAAATGGCATTGCTGAACAGAAAAATCATCATATCTTGGAAACATCATGTGCTCTTCTTCTTGGTACTCAAGTCCTAGCTCGCCATTGGGATGACATTTCACACAAATTTATGGTATAAATTACATATAAACGTTTTCACCAGTTACCAAACTATTACTATTAGAGTCCTATTATCACTCGCAACAAATTTAGATTGGTCACTTCTCCAACTCAACATGAAGAATGTGTTTCTCCATGGTAATCTTGAAGAAGAGGTTTATATGGATATCCCACCAGGCAATATGTCATCTTCATGTACAATACTATAAAAATTACCTTTCGTAACGCCATTTCACCTCGGCCATAGTATGCACCGTGGAAGATTCTATTCACTTAGGCGTTTTCCTTTTATTTTAATTTTAAGCCACTTTTAACCACAGTTGGAACTTCCAATCATGGTGAAAAATGACGCTTAGTCATGAGTTCGAATCCTAGCACCTAAAATTTTATTTTTATTTTTTATTTTATTTTTAAGACACTTTTTACCATTGGAACTTTTCAACCGTGGTAAAAAGTGGCACATGGTCATGAGTTTGAATCCTAGCACCTACAATTTTATTTTTTATTAATTTTAAGCCACTTTTTACCACAGTTTAAACTTTCAAATGTGGTAAAAAGTGGCGCATCGTCATGCGTTTAAATCCTAGCACTTATACTTTTGTTTATTTATTTATTTTTAAGCCACTTTTTACCACAGTTCGAACTTCAAACCATGGTGAAAAGTGGTGCATGGTCATGAGTTTGAATCCTAACACCTACAATTTTAGTTTTATTTATTTTAAGCCATTTTTTTACCACGGTTGGAACTTCCAAGTGTTGTGAAAAGTCACTCGGGGTCATGGGGAAATATAAGCGTATTTATTTAGTTTCTTCATCGTTATTAAACCAATATTTTTCGTCCATTTAGTATCCATGCTCAAGACAATACCATTAGTGATTCACATGAAATCTAAAACTTCGATGAACTTCCAACTTTGACGAACTTCATATTCTACCTCCAAACATCATTTTCCTTTTACGACACTTTATTTCCTCACTAATCCAAGATCCAAAACGTCATTGCTTCCATAAAAAAACTCGAAAACATCATTTCTTTCATTAACAAAGATCATAACTGCACACCTCTTCTCTAACTCGAATGAGAGAAGGAAAACATGAATTCATGTTAGCAATGTTAGTTGTTGTTGTTTTTGTTTTTGTTGTTGTTGTTGTTGTTATTGTTCTTGTTATTGTTCTTATTGTTATTTTTGTTGTTCTTATTGCTGTATTTATTGTTGCCTATAGTTTTGTTTTTTATTTATTTTTAAGCCACTTTTTACCATGGTTTGAACTTCCAACCATGATAAAAGTGGCACATGGTCATGAGTCTGAATCCTAGCACTTACAATTTTAGTTTTATTTATTTTAAGTCATTTTTTTACCACGGGTGGAACTTCCAAGTGTTGTGAAAAATCACTCGGGGTAATGGGAAAATATAAGCATGTTTATTGAGTTTCTTCACCGTCATTAAACCAATATTTTTCGTCTATTTAGTGAGTATCAATGCTCAAGACAGTACCATTAGTGATCTGCATGAAACCCAAAGCTTAGATGAACTTCTAACTTAGACGAACTTCATCTTCTACCTCCAAACATCATCTTCCATTTATGATACTCTATTTTCTCACTGAACCAATATCGAAAACGTCATTTCTTCCATAAAAAAAACTATAAAACATCATTTGTTTCATTAACAAAGTTCAGAACTCCATTATCTCTTCAACTCGAATGAGAGAAGAAAAACATGGATTCATATTAGTAATGTTATTATTGTTGTTGTCGTCTCAAAGAAAGTATGTGTTGGACCTTTTGTCTGAAGTAGGGCTGCTGGAATGCAAACCGGTAGATATCCCAATGATCCAAAACCACAAACTCAATGAACGAACACCCAGACCAAATGGCCACAGATATAGTTAAGTATAAAAAATTGGTAGAAAAACTTTTTTATTTGTCACAAACCCGCCCCAATATCTATGCAGTAAAAGTTGTACGTCAATTCATGCATAATCCAAGTGATGAACATATGGATGCAGTGAACATAATATTTGGCTATTTGAAGTCCTCACCAGGAAAGGGGTTGATGTTCTCTAAGAATAATCACTTGAATGTTGAAGGGTACATCAATGTAGATTGGGCAGATAATGTCACATAAAAAATCAATATCTGTTTACTTCACATTTGTGGGATGGAATTTAGTTACTTGGAGAAGTAAAAAGCAAAATTGATATTTTTGAATTAAAATTGGATATAAATTATTAAAAAAAAAAAGTGAGGTGAATGAATAAGAGAGAGAGAACGAGTGCATTAATAAAATATTACAAATGCGTTTGAATATTATTTTAGAATAGAGAAACATTACAACACAATACACGAGTCATAAACAAACAATGATTAAATAATAAAACACTTAGAATGGTTCTTGACCTGGAATATTTCCAGGAGGAGAATAATTACAAGCAACAAACGTCCCTCCATTATCACATTTCACTTTGCCACATCCAACCAGCAATGAATTTTCCCAAATCACCTGAGTATAATGAAGACATTCACCACCATCACACTTATTATGATAACGATCAAAGTGAGGTTTTTCATCCACCCACAATTTCACTCCTTCTGCACCACTTATGTAACCATTGCTAATGGCAAGATTCTCACCGTAACGTCCACCATTACCACCCGATGGAATCACTTTACAATCCTTGCGTTGATTAGCATAATTTTGCGCAAACCTCGCAATTTCGTTGTCCCAGACAAGATTCGGAATGTTGAAACCTTCGATTGCTGATCTTGCTGCGTTGTGGACGTTCAAATAATCAGCTGGGGAGTCTTGGGCGTGTGCAATATTACTAGAACTTACAATGAGTATCAAACTTAAAATACATAATATTGAAAATGAATCCATTTTCGTTATCAATGGAAATTTCTTATTGTTAAGATGTTTTTATAGAGATTTTTGAACCTGCGAATTTGGTAATTGCAACGGATATATATTTTTTGTTATAAAAGGAAAAATGCTAGAAATATTTTTTTGAGATGTTTTGGTATAAAAATGATTTTGAGTTTATTATAACTGATTTGAATTTATTTTAGAAATAAGATTTGATGATTTTACCTCTAGAATGTGTTTACCTTTAAATTGGTTATTTAGATTTATTTTATATGAAAATATCTAAATATAATTATTTTACATTCAATTAAATTCTTTAAAGATTAAAATACTAATTCATTTAAAATCAACCCTTATCAACTTAAAATCAAACACATAGGATCCAGATCAGCAATTTATCTCTTGGTGTTGATTAATGTATTTGTTTTTGTTTATATGGAATTATTGAACAAAAAGGAAATGCCACCTAAAAAATAAAAATTAATATTATGTCCTGTTTTGTTATTATAAAATTGACAATAAATTATTTATAAATATTATTTTACATTCAATTAAATTCTTTAAAGATTTAAATAATAATTCATTTAAAACAATCTTTATCAACTTAAAATCAAACACATAGGATCCAAATCATCAGTTTATCTCTGGGTGTTGATTAAGGTATTTGATTTTGTTTATATAGACTATTGAACAAAAAGGAAATGCCTCCTAAAAATAAAAATTAATATTATGTCCTGTTTTGTTATTATAAAATTGACAAAAAATTATCTATAACAATTATTTTCTTAATTTTAAAATTTTAAAAATAATAATTATAGAGAACTGAATATTGATGGTTCAATACCAAAAGATTTTAATTTTGGTAGAATTTAATATAAAAAAAATAATATTGTGGAATGAAATACAAGATATACAAGAAAAGATGAAAAAAAATACTACTTCGAGTTTAAAATAAAATATTATTGCTATTAAATTTTCTCGAGTATTTATCCATTACATCCTCTATTTTAAAAATCAGATCAAACTTGTCGGTCAAACCGATTGATCAAAGAATTAGAGGGGGTTATCATCGGTCTGGTTTAAATGGTTGATTGAGTAACCTATTGAATCAAAGAAAATCGGTCAGAACAGACCAAAATTGATAAAAATCGATGAATCAGCGGTTTTAAAAATAGAAGGATTAAATTCTTTTTTTTTTCTTGGACAAAACAATGCCGTTTTTGATAACTGTGTTTAAAAAATTAAAATTAAAATATAAGTAGATTTTTTTCAAAATTTGTTTGAATAACTTTTGATCATTTGAATTAAATTTATTAGATGTTATCAATTATTTTGTTATTTAGTTTATGTTGTAATTAAATTTTGTTTAAAATTTATCTAGATTTATATTTTGTTTTGTGTAATGATTATATTTTAAATTTGAATTTAAAAATAAATTTGTAAAATTATGATATTTTAAAATTTTGAAATATTGTAGGTGAAATTGTAATATAATCCAATTATATTATGATTTAGTTGTTATTTGTATTACAATTAAGTATATTCACTACTATATATACACGTAACTGTGTTATTTGGCATGTAAGCAATTAAAAATATGAGAATCTTTCTCAGTCACCTGCTGCATTTTCAATTATACCCTCTGTTTTCGCTGATATACTTTCGGACGTATCATTTTTGTTTGTTTTACATTGATTGCTTCCGGGGATACATCTGCGGAAATAGTTTCGTAGATGCATCTCTGCAATTTTAGCAAAACAATATTTTTTTTTATAAAATTAAACCGGTTTTATTAGTCGGACACACATATATTAAAATTATGGTATATCAGATACTTGAAGATGTCTTAACAAGATGTTAGATCACTTGATCTATGCCTAGTAGGACAAGAGCTAAAACATCAAAAATAGTAACAATAAAGAAAATAAAGAACACACAAAAAATGTTTACCCTGTTCGCTTTTAACAACCTACTCTGGGGGATACCAATCCAGAATCTTCTCTATGCAATATTAGATTAATTCAAACTCCACCGTTTGTAACTTTTCCTAAACTACCCAATCCTAGTCTTCTACATAAGACTTTTCATAGGTATGGGACCCTTCTCAAATCCCTTTTTATCACAACAGTGACAAAACAAAGTTACAACTCAAAATAACACAGTCCTAAGCAAGTATTCAATGTAATACAAGAGAGACTCACACAGCTAAAAACCCTAGCGCTACATAAATACAAATCCTTATTTTTGATACAAATACTAGGTCAAGTCCATCCTATTCAAAACCTTAATAATACTGGACTTGGGCTTACATTCCACAACTACGCACAACCACTATTCTTGCAAAATATTCTCCTAAAACATATTTATTCAATCACAAGTTTCCTAAGATATCTCCATATCTTTATGAACCCTTGCGCAACCTTTTGCACTTCTGAGAATCCTCCTGATTCCTTCTAAATGCCACATAGGATAATCATCCAATAACCTGAAATACTAAAGTAATCACAATAGAAAAATAACACATTAGCATACCAAGATGTTGAATAACAAAGTTATGATATCTTGTCTGACATCTTCATAATAACTAGCACGAGACATCTTGTCCAACAACTACAAATAATTTGTTTTACCAAAATCAATGCCAACTCACAGGAGCCTTCGATCTCCCCCTTTGGCAGATTTTGGCTAAAACAAACACAAAGACAACATATCAGATAGCAGCGGAAAAGAAAAAATAGCCTCAGAAAAATAACCCAAAAGGTAGGAACTATTCCCCCTCAACACATGCAATATTAACTACTCCCTATTTTTAGCCATAATATGGCAAAGGATATGCAATAAATAACCAAAAAGAAAATTCAATAAACAAGAAAATATCCAACACTTAAAGTGCACACAGAAATCCTTGGCATACAGCCCTTACAAGGGTAACAACCCAAAAAACACACTACTGCAATCAGGCATATGATTCAGTAGTATCTTCATCTTTCTTTTTTTCATTTTCAGTAGATTTGTCGCCAGCTTCTCCTTTAGTTTTTGTTTCAGATTCTTCTTCAGTATCAGCTTCAACTCCATTGCTTCCTATAGTTACATTTTTTCCAACTATCATAGTTTGAAGCAGTATCTCCATTTTTTATTTCTGAGAACTTGCAGTTTTGATAATGTTATCAAGTTCTTTACAAGTCTCCTGTACCTATGCAATTGCAGTATCTTTTGATGTAGTAGGGCCTTAAGGAGTTGTAGAGGTTTCAGTAATATCCATAACATGTTTCCAACAAAATTCTTTGGGTGCAGAGATAGAGATGATTGTCTTCTGAGGCATTTATCATTTGTATTTAGAATGTCATTGTGTTGAGCCAAAATTATGCGACAAATAAGAGTGAGAAAACAAATGGGCAACTTTACTGCTGTTGGAGATGCTTGTTTGACTATTTGCTCGAAGATGCATGTCCCAAAATCAAGCCTTACTTGTTTTCCAATGACGCAGATAAATCTAGCCAGAGGTAATGAGATAGTAGAAGTATGATTTATTGGGAACCAATTAGCCACCCTAACTCTATGAAGTATAAAATACTTGACACTAAGATCTCTAGTTGATAGCTTAAGTGGCCAGTGCTTAGTGGTCTTACCAGTGATTTCTCTATAGACTTCATCATCGGTATCTTCAAATTCAGACTGATTGTTGACATCTCTTCCTAAGAATCTATTTATCACACAAGGAGAGAAACACACATCTTTACCTCTCACATAATATTTCCTAGAATTTTCCATATTCTCATCATCTTCTTCAGGAATGTTAGCAACAAATTCTTTGATCAAATTTTCAGAATAATCCAAAGTTTAATACTGTTTTCATTAAACTAGGCTTCTCAATCAAATTTATAATATCCTTACAGTCTACGACATTTGTTCCCAGTTCATGTTCAACTTCAATTCTCATATGACATACAAAGTCCCATCTTTTCACATAGGCATCACCACGAAATAACACATCATAGTAGTCACCTTGGTTGCTACAGTTTTTTTCTTCTTAGTTCCAGATTTCTGACCATATGCCATGTCCTGGACTTTCACAGACTCAAATAGTTCCTTTGTTTTCTTGCTGGTTATCACAACCTTGCTCCATCCTTTTGATGGTCCAACAACCATTTTCTTAGTTCATTTAGGTGAGACATGCTCAACACTACTGGTTTTGTTCTTGTTATTCTAAGGGTTCTTATGCATAATCTCTTCAGAATAAGAGGAACTGTCCTCTAAATTGATTACTGATTCCCCTTTGTACCCTTCAGCTATGGGTTTTTTACTTAGGAGAAAATCCACAAGTGTGAGTAATTTTCTATAGGATCAGAAAAATAGGCTCTATCAGTCTCAAACTGACTTTCATCATTCTTATAAAAAATTTACTTGATGAGGGTTCTGGAAGAATTTGTGTTAGGGGCCTGGTATACTAATAACATCTATATGATCTCCTAACTCTAAGGTTCTAGTAATCATATAATCAATGTTTTTATCAACACTAGACATTTCTTTCCTAGGAACAGAACTAAACTTAGGGTTTAAATGAATACCAAAAGGTGTCTTCTTAGAATGAGGATTCTTATGCTTCGAATCTTCAAAAATAAGGCTTTCATCCTTTTTTGTTGATGAAGTTCCATCCTTTCTGGTTACTTTTTCTAGACTGACGTGATGTTGCGACATTCTTGTTTGTTTGATGATTTTGGTTGAAATAGCTTTTTCTTTTGACAAATAAAAATAATATAGAGAAAGAAAACAATGAGGAGTCTTTCTTTTAAAGTATGACCTAATTTCACATTTAACCCCTTTAGTCCTGTTGTGAGTTGGTTGCCCTGGTTTTTCGGAAAAATTAATTACCCGTTTACCCCTTAGGATCTGAGTGTGATTCAAACTCCTTATGTCGAGATGACATGTTGCAACATGTCAAATGATATATGACTCAATTTTAGCTTTTACTATGTATTTTGGCCCAACTCTACTCTTATTGTGGTTGCTGGTATGTGAGTTGATAACTTTGTTCAAGTTTTTACTAGAGGATGACTCTTCAGTAAAGATATTTTCATGAACAATTTGGGATATGAAGGCTACATTATTATTCCCAAGTTTCCAATTTATGTTTGTTCTATTATCTAGAGAATTTTCACTTGAGCTAGGATATCCATGTAATTGATAGCAATAAGGCTTTAAGTGTCTTAATTTCCCACAATAATGACATTTTAATATATGTTTCTTTCTCTTTTCTTGCTTTTTCTGATGTCCTTGGTAATGTTGAGACATTTGTGAATCTTTTTCTTTTGTTTTCTCCTGAAGGATCCATTATATTCTGAAGTTTTTGTATGTATGTTTCTAAGATGCCTTATTGGAACACTAGGATGGTTACCTAGTTTGGATCTTAGATATATGACTTCCTCTTCCATATCAAATATAGTGCCTAAATGCTTCATCTTATCATTATAAATTTTGACAATAAGATTTTGTTGATTTTGACCAAGGTTACAAACTTCTACAAGTCTTTTACATGTATCTTTGTAAGTTGTAGCTATTTCCTCAAACATTGTATTTTCACAAATGGACTCTTTATCTGAGTCATAAATACTGCCATGGGTTGCCACTTACTTAGTTGTCTTATCCAGGTTTGAAAAGGTCTTCTTCTGACAGGGATCCCTTCAATCCCTTTTTGAAGCTAGGATATTCAAGTCTTGAGGTCGAATCCATTGCATTCATGGCATATTCTAAATCCTTCACTGACTTTTCTCTTATCAATTTTCATCCTGTTATTATTGAAGTTATTTTCTTTATCCTTCAGCCTTTTAGTGAGGTACTCACATTATTCCTCAAGAAGCTTTACAGCCTCAATCAATTACTTATTTGACTTATGATCACCTTCACTTTGATTAGTGATCAGGGCTATATCCTTCTTGTTGTCACCTCTTTCACTAATAATCAACTCATAGTTTTGTAGAGAGTTTACGAGTTCATCTACTTGCATGATATCCAAGTCATGAGTTTCTTCAATGACTATAGCCTTGATTTCAAATTTCTTTGGAAGTGATCTAAGAATTTTCTTAACCAACTTATTTTCTGGAATCTTTTCTCTTAGACGACTAGATGAATTTTCTATGTCAACAAGATTCATGTAAAACTCATGAACAATCTAATTATGACTCATCTTCAGATTTTCAAAATTTGAAGTGATAAAGTGAAGCCTCGAGGCCTTTACTTTAGAATTACCTTCATAGGATTTTCTCAGGATTTCCCACGCCTCTTTTGTAGTTGTACAATTTTTAATTAGTGTAAATATGCTTTTATCAATATAATTGAATATGGCATTCAGGCCTTTAGATTTTTCAATAGCATTTTTATCATCTTCCTCATCCCATTCTTCATCTGGTTTCATAATATTAGTCTCTTTTCCTAAAGCATCTTTTACCTTAGAAGGATATCATCCCCTTGATACAACTTTCCATATCTTAGGATCAGTCTTCAGGTATGTAATCATTCGAACTTTCCAAAGATCATAGGTTGTTCCATCAAGAAAATGAGGCTTATTTTGTGGGTTATCTTCCTTGTCCATTGCACTAGAAAGTATCATCCCTGAATCTCACCCATATACAGAGCAGGATGCCTGCTCTGATACCAATTGAAATTCTAGTATACCAAATACTCGAAGATATCCTAACAAGATGTTAGAACACTTGATATTTTCCTAGTAGGACAATAGCTAAAACAACAAATTAGTAATAGTAAAGAAAATAAAGAACACGCAGAAAATGTTTACCCAATTCGGTTTTAATAACCTACTATGGGGGATACCAATCCAAGATCTTCTCTATGCAGTATTAGATTAAGTCAAACTCCATAGTTTGTAACTTTGACTAAACTACAAAATCCTAGTCTTCTACCTAAGTCTCTTCCTAGTTATGAGACCCTTCTTAAATCCCTTTCTATCACAACAATGACAGAACAAAGTTACAACTCAAAATAACACAGTCCTCAACAAGTATTCAATGCAATACAAGAGAGGCTCGCACGGCTAAAAACCCTAGTACTATGAAAATAAAAATCTTATTTTTGATACAAAAACTAAGTAGAGTACATCCTATTTAAAACCCTAATAATACTGGACTTGGTATTCCATTTTGCAGTTAAGCACAACCACAAATTTTGCAAAATATTCTCCCAAAAACATATTTCTTGAATTGCAAGTTTCCTAAAATATTTCCATATCTTTAGGAACCCTTGCGCAACCTTTTGCACTTCTGAAAATCCTCCTGATTCCTTAATATAAGTGCCTCTTAGGATAATCATCCAATAACCTAAAATACTAAAGAAATCACAATAGAAAAATAACACATTAGCAGACCAAGATGTCGAATAACAAAGTTAGGACATCTGTCTGACATCTTCATAATAACTAGCATATGACATCTTGTCCAACATCTACAAACAATTTGTTTTAGCAAAATCAATACCAACTCACAGGAGCCTTCATATACAATAATGTACAAACGTAAATATAAATGCAAGAGTAAGAGTTAGAAAGACGACACCGAGATTTATAGTGCTTCGGTGTTCATCCTCGCTTGGCCAACATGCACTCTTCATCTCCATTACAACATGACAAGTGGCATTCGTTTATCAACATTCAAGAATTAAATAAACACAAAATATTACATATGCACCAATTTTCTCTCTTCATTAAAATTTTAAATCTCTCTCACAATTCTTTTTCCCACACTTTCTCACTTTCATTTTAATTTATTTCTCTCTATTTATTTATTATCACTAAAAATACTAACAATCTATTTTTTTTTAATAAAATTAAAATTTTATTTATCTCACGAATCACTATCAATAAGTTTTAAATATTTTGTGGAATATTTGGGCAAAGAATAGACACATGCTAGTTTGGTATAGCAACTTCCAACCTGGCCTGAACAACTCCTAGATTCTTAAATTTATCTTCAAGAAGAGAGACATGCTAGTTCAGGTCTAAGCCTTAAAGGAAATACAAGATAGTGGTAGACATAATACGAGGAAAATATACCAAATGATTCGGGGTACCAGACTGTAAGTGGAATATAGGAAGTTAATTAGTGGGAATCTGGCTAGGCCTCATGACACGTTCACTCTCTGGTTTACTTGTAACAAAAGACTTCTTACTATGGATCGAATGAGTAAATTTGGCATGGCAAATGATGGGTTGCATGCATTATGCGGTATGAATGCAAACTGCCAACATCTGTTCTTTGAATGCAGAGTGACTAATAAAATTTTGGAGAACATGCTGAAGTGGCTTGGATGCAATCACAAACCAATGGCATGGGATATGGAAATCGTTTGGATTGTGAAGATTGCGAAAGGTAAACGATGCAAGAGAAGCCTCATTAGAATGGTGCTTGCTGAAACCATGTACAAGATTTGAAATGTGAGAAACAAGATTATATTTCAAGGAGGCAGAAGGAATGAGCTCCAAAGTGAAGAAATCATAGATGTGTTCCTTAGAAGAGTGGAACTTAATAGAAAATTAATGAAGTACTGTAGTAGAAATTGCTAGTTTTTGGTTGTTTATTTGTTTGTCTTTTTGTTTATTTTAATCAACCATTGTCTTAATTTCATAGTCAAAATCTTTATTTTTATTTTAATTTTTTTTCTTTCTCCATCTCACGATTCTTTTTTTATATAATTATTTAATATAATTAAATTTATATGATTATTGTTGATTTTACAATTAAGTAAATCATTTAAAAAAATTATTTGTATCTAGTACGCCTACTTTCTTCACGGTTAAGAAATGATAGCTCACCATTCATTTAACCTAAGCATCCTAGGTTTTTAGGCGCACCGCTCATCTCCGGCTAACACATAACACTTTCACTATCCATGAACTAACTTATCTTTGAAGGTTCAATAATACAAATAACACATTTTCCTAACAAAAGTTTACCTCAATGATCCCATCAACTAAGGTGAAAACCCAGAGGCGCGTCACATTTTATTTTTTTGAAAAAATACTAGCTATTCTATGGGTTGAGCCAAAAATCTATTGGAAAAATATTCAGGAGACACACCTTCGAATATTAGCAATTTCATTTTAGTAACTTTTATTTTCTTATATTTTTGTTTATGACTTGTTACCTTAATTGAGCTGAAAACTAAGGGAAAAATATTTAGAGGACACGCCTTCGAATACCAACAATTGCATTTTTGCAACTTAAATCTTTTAATATATTTTAGCTTATAATGTATTACCTCGATTAAGTTGGAAACCAAGGGGAAAATATTCAAATGACACATCTTTGAACCCAACAACCACATTTTACCACATCTTTTTTTAATTATATTTTTATGACCTATTACGTCAGTTGAGATGGCAATCGAGGGAAAATATTTTTAGGGTACATACATTCGATTCCCAGCAGTTGCATTTTGGCATCTTTTATTTATTATTTTTGTTTACTACCTATAATCTCGGTTAAGCTGACAATCAAAAGGGAAAGTATTAATCAACCCCTTTTTGAATTCCAACAACTGTAGTTTAACATTTTTTTTATTTTTTATGACATATTATCTCGGTTGAGCTTGCAACCGAAAGGAAAACTTTTGTCCAATTTGAAAAAAAAAATATGTAACGAATTTTTTTCGCCAATTTATAAAGTAGCAATAATCAAGATCTTTCCAACTCAATAATCCACATGAAACATCAATTATCCCTATGAAACTCTAACCAACTATTCAAAACGTGAATGTCACAACAATCCATCTTGGATACAAAATATTAAAATACAAACCTAACATAATGAGAACAACGATAATGAAAGTAGTTGCGTGCGTGAATTAAAACACCATTCTGTGGGATGGATTACAAGAGGAGGACAAATTTCAAGGTTTGTTTCTTAATGTAATATTTTCTCTTATAATTGCTTATTTAAATTATTTGATGATAGTTATGAAAGCATGATGTAACTTAAAAATGTTAGTTGTTATTGTGTCAAGTAAAAAATTTATTGTTGTTGTTGAGATTTAATGTTAACGATTCTTATGATTTTATTTATTTTTTGTTGTAGTTGTTTGTGATATTTAATGTTTAAAGATTTTATTGTTGTTGTTGTCATCGTCGTCGTCGTCGTGTAGATATAATGTTTAACAATTCTTTTTATTTTGTTGTTGTTGTTGATGATGATGAGGGTGAGTAAGATTCATAAATTTTGTAGATTAAAACAAACAAAAAAGTTAAATTAAAAATTATGAAAATAGGGTATTTCATTGTGTGTATTATTTTCAAACAAGCTAAAAAGTAGCACAGTTTTGAAAATTCAAAAAATGCTATTGTTGGAGGATCGAATTCATGACCAATTTTATCCTTAGCAGTTCAATCAAAGAGAAAAGTAACACAATTTCCATGCAACTCTTCTTTTACCTCGGCCACCAAACCGAGATAAACTCCTTTTTCCAATAGAAATAAAATCACTTACTCGTAGTAGTGTATTCTCTCGCTTAAACTCGCCTAGCGCATTGGTGAATTTGGCCTAGCGAATTTTCCTTGTAGGAAAAAGATCTTGACATGATTTTCGTGTATTGCTTGGTAGTTTTTCAGTCTTTTTCATCTGATTTAGATAAATATGCAAATAAAAATTCCAAACTTGTGTTATCACTTTTTATTAATAAATAAAGAATATTATATTAATTATTTGTAAAATAAATCACAAGTGCCAACATATTTAATATAATTTTACATTTATCAAATACCTCGCCCACCCGACCGAAGTAAAATTCCAATTTCAACATAGGCAAAGCATATTTCAGTTGTTGTGATGGTGTACAAGTGACTTGTAAGAAAAAAAATAGTTTTAAAGGTTATCACGGAAAAAATTTAAAAACTTATACAAAACATATTTTTACAAAACCTGTGATATATTATGTTTATAATTGTTTCAAAAACATTAATTTTTAAGAATTTATATAAAAAACAAAAAATTTATATTAGAAAAGTGTTTTAATTTGACCATAAGAAATTTGATAACTTGGAAATAGTATATATAAATATAAAGGTTTCAAAAGCATTAACGTTTAAGAATTTATATACAAAAATTAAAAAATTCATATAAAAACACAAATTTATATTAAAAAAAGTATTTTGAATCGACCATTATAAATATAAAGTGTTTTAAAATAAAATTCCAAAACATACTGCCTACAAAAAATTTCTTTAAAAAATGGATTTTTAGATATTTTTGCAAAGATTTCAAACGGAAGGTTACTTTTGCATAAATTTTAAAGAGAATACGGTCGGTTTGTTTTGTTTTTTTTTTAAAATGATTTTTATAGTGTAACATATTTTGTTGTCAAAATATTTTATAAAGAATCTTTTCATAAAAATTTTAAATGAATATTTGGTTTGAATAATTATTCTTAAAATATTATTTTAAATATTTTATCATTTTATTAGAAAAAAAATTGGATATCAATATTTAAAAAATTCACTTAATTTTGAAGTTATTTTAGCTTTTCATAAAAATCATTTTTAAAATATAACTTTTTGAAAAAACTGTAATTTTAATTATGTTTTGATCTTCAAAAATATATGTATATTTATATTATAAAACGTCAAAATTAATCTTTTAATTTATAATATTTTTTTAAAATTTGTAATATTTTAAAAAGTATTTTTGTAGAATCCATTTTCAAAAATACAAAAGAAAATCCATTTTTTAAAATCTAAAACAAACATGCCTGTCATTTTGATTAAAGAACTCCTTTGTAAATTATAAAAATCCTACAATCCTACATTTATTTATTCTGGGATTTTCATATGATAGGGTTGTTACATCTAAGTTGAAACAAATCATAATAGAAAAGAAGTAATCACTCAGTATGGCCTCTCGCCATAATAGTTACCAGGAGGATCATAATTGCAAGTAATAAAAGTTCCTCCATTTTCACATTTCACTTTAGCACATCCAATTCTCACTGTTTTTTTCCAAACTACTTGTGTATAATGGCCACACACTTTACCATCAGCACATGAATTACTGTTATAATCATAGTTTGGTTTCTCACCAACCCACATCGTCACTGCATCTCTCCCAAACATCTCACCGCCGCTCATCGCTATATTTTCTCCGTAACGGTCGGTACCGGAATGGACCAACTGACAATCCTTGCGTTGGTTAGCATAGTTATTTGCAAAAGCAGCAACCTTATTGTCCCAAACAAGATTTGGAATTTTTACTTTGGTAATTGCTGATCTTGCTGCATTGTGTCCTTTTAGATAGTCTGCAGGGGAATCTTGGGCTTGTGCATTGTGACTGCCTATAATGAGTATTAAGCTTAAGACACATAATATAGAAAATGAACTCATTTTGCTTATCAATTTCAAATTGCTCAATTGGAAGTGTATGTATTTGGTGAAAATTGTTGAGCTCTTTTGGTGGATTTATATAGATATTTTAACATGGAAATTTGGTAATTTTAAAAATATAACTTTCTTTACAAAATGAAAGTTGCAACAATATCTAAAATAACCCATGTATTTAGAAGCTTTTTTTCTAATAAACTTGATTTAACTTTATGATAATTTAATGGGTTAATAGTATTTTTCGCTCTATCACTTTTTATTCATTATGGAGTATTGAAGATAAAGAAAATGCCTCCTAAAAATCAAATATGATATTCGGTCTCCTGATTTGTTAAGTGAATAAATTATTTAAATAAATTTGTGAAAAAGGACAGAAGATCCATAATTTAATAATAGCAGATTTTATTTTTGTCATAATTCAATGTCAATAGACAAACATGAATATTTTAACAAGAGTAGATATATGCTTGAATGTTCACCTTGAATCATTATAAATAGACAAAATACTATTTTCTTTCTTTCTCTTAACTATATTCTTGGTTAAAATTGATCTCTTAATTTCTTTTCTTATCAGATTGATCATTTAATTTTTTAATCGTATTATATTAGTTCTTTTTATCTATTTAGCTACCGATTTTTAAAATTTTCCGTTATTAATTATACGAAAATGACTAATATGATACGTTTTGAAGAATTAAGAGATAAATCTGACAAAAAACATTAAGGAATCAAAAATGATATTTTGTCTTATAAATACTACCTATGAAATTAGCTAACAATCTCGTATGCATTATTTGTTATGTCTGCAAATAATTAATGGATCTAACCAGTAAAAAGTCTGACAAGTCTGACGTAACACATAATAATAACCGGTTACAACACCTATGCTTTAGATTGAAGTCCTCTATTGCAATTACAGCCACAATATTATTGATGTGGTAGCCTCCACAACTACATTTTTTTAGGGTTTTTCCGTTGAGGTATGAGAATGAGCATCAATATTGGAGCAAGTTAAACGCAATATTGAAAATTAATGGGATAACGAAAGATAAACACACAAAAACAATATTCTTATATTTATTTTAAGGAAAATGTTAATGAGTACCTCCGATACTGATTAAAAGATTAAAATGGTAAGTTGAGTATTATTTAAGAGATTAAAAAGATGATGCTTTTTTTTTTCTAAATATGTATTTTCAATGCATTTAAAATATAAATAATTAATTTTCTTGTAAAGAATATTGTTTGTATACAATGAATTGAACTTAAGATATTTTCTTTATTTTGAATTTTTAATCATTACCCTCGGGGCAGACATTGGTTAACATAACCCTTATTTCAATACTTGATTTATATCAATCATTAGTTAATCCAATGGTGATTGATGTTGGACTTATTAGAGACAAATACGGTTTGATCCCCGCATCTACAATTGGGTGGAGGTTGGAACTACATGATTAAAAATCTAGTTATAAATGGATTTTGAGCAATTTTCGCATAGATTTCAATCGGAATGTTATTTTTGCATACATTTTAAAGACAATACATTTTGTCAAAATAAACCCTCTTTGTAAATCATAAAAATCCTACAATACTACATTTATTTATTCTGAGTTGTTCGTATGATTGGGCTGTTACATCTTAGTTCAAACAAATCATGATAGAAAAGAATGAATCACTCAGTATGGCCTCTCACCAACATAGTTGCCAGGAGGATCATAATTGCAAGTAATAAAAGTTCCTCCATTTTCACATTTCACTTTCGCACATCCAATTCTCACTGTGTTTTTCCAAACAACTTGTGTATAATGGCCACACATTTGACCAGCAGCACACGAATTACTATTATAATCATAGAAGGGTTTCTCATCAACCCACAACTTCACAGCTTCTGCGCCACTCATGTCACCGGTGCTCATCGCGATATTTTCTCCGTAACGATCAGTACCCGAGTGGACCAACTGACAATCCTTGCGTTGGTTAGCATAATTATTTGCAAAAGCAGCAACATTATTATCCCAAACAAGATCTGGAATTTTAACTTTGGTAATCTCCGATCTTGCTGCGTTTTGTCCTTTTAGATAGTCTGCTGGAGAATCTTGTGCCTGTGCAACATAACTACCTGTAATGAGTATTAAGCTTAAGACACATAATACAGAAAAGGAACTCATTTTGCTTATCAATTTCAAATTGCTCAATGGAAGTGTATGTATTTGGTGAAAATTGTTGAGCTCTTGTGATGTATTTATGTAGATTTTTTAACATGGAAATATGGTAATTCAAAGATATATCTTTCCTTGCAAAAAGAATGTTGCGACAATAGCTAAAAAATCCTATGTATTTAGAAGCTTTTTAAAAAAATACTTGTTTTGACTTTATGATAAATTGATTGATTTTAACTTTAAGTTAGAGATATGATTTGATAATTTTATACTACAATTGAAGGTAATCTTAAATTAAGATGTTGATATTTCTTCTATATGAACAAATTTAAATACAATCATAGAATATGAGATAATGATCTTAAATTAAGATAGCATTTTTTATTCATTATGGACTATTGAAGAAAAACAAATAAAAAAAATACTGTCTCCTGATTTGTTACTATAAAAGTGAAAATAAACTATATAAATAAGTTATTTGGTTATTTTTTAATAGTGGCATATTTAATTTTTGAAAGAATTCAATGTCAATAGACAAACATGAATATTTTAACAAAATTAGATATATGCTTGAATGTTCATGTTGAATCAATATATATATGAAAAATTAATTGTAAATTAAATGATTCAAGGATAGAATTGTGAACGACTCACACTTTGAAACTGTCTTAGAGTTTGTACGCAGAAATATCCAGGATAATTCAACATATACTCTAGTTTGCACACGACCGATGAAAACTCGAATGTGTGGAAGATGAAATCCAAAATGTTATGTGAAGGGGATAGGCTTTTCTAATGTGTTTTTCTGAATCCGGGATGCTTAATTTATAGGCAAATTAGTGTTGTTTCATAATGTTACGACCCTTGATGAAACACACATTTTTAGCAACACTTTTGCAAAATTTTGCATTGTTTCGTCAGTACTTTTCAAACGTTGCAATGTTTCTCCTACAACAATATTTTGTTACTATAAGTTGCATTGTTTCTCCCACAACAACAACTTTTAAGGATTGTACAGTTTCACATTCTGCAACACTTCACGAAATATTACCGATTTCTGAACTTAAAATACAAACTGGCTACTACAACAGTTCCCAAGTGTTTCCTATTTCTGAATTAAAAAATTAATCGATACTTTCATATTTTCTTGTAGTTTTGAAACACACTCAAGATTGTTAATTATTAATTAATAATTTACAACAATCCTCCACTTGTTATAATAATGACAAAACCAATTCTAGAAAAAGAAAAACAAAGAATGTTAAATATAATGAAGTATTTTTTCGATTTTAATTCACCTTAGTAAGGATAACACAAAGTCTAATCAGAATGTTAGGTAGCAATGTTTTGAATCGTTATCCCTTATGATTAAATAAGTGTCACCTTACACACACTCTTTAGTGGTTCTTTGCATATATCTCTCACTCTCTCTCCTAACACTATTTATGATCATGTGCTTTTCCTATTTTCGTAAATTTTTCATGAGAGAAACTCCAACTCTCACTTTGATGACATATCATCTTGAAATTCATATAGTTGAAGTTCATTTTGTATCTATTTCTTGAGATGCATAGCCTCAATGTAGAACTTCATTAAGAGTTTGAAAAAACTTAACCCTCAATATGTAATAGTCAATATTGTCACAAAATTTTGTACACACATTCAAATCAACGACTTGTTGTTACCTATTGAATCTTAGGTTAAGGTTTGTTAACTTCAAACTTGGTTGCTACCATTTTCGAAATCCTTATTCAAAGAATTTCAATCTCATACCTCTCGAGATAGCCTTTACTAAGTCTCTGTCTAATGGCTTAGTAAACGAATTAGCCAAATTAAACCTTATTTTTATTTATGTTAGTGAAATGCTCTACTCTTAAATCAATTTTTTCACTGAATAATGTCTAAGATCTAGGGTGCCTTGACTATCAAATGTATCAACACTTTCGAAATATTCTCTTTAGATAATGGAACCTTCAATAGAAGGTACCTTAACTATTATGCTTTTTGTCCAACGGACGCAAGAACCACAAACTATGATTCCATTGTTGAGAGAGTAATGCATGTTTGCTTGTTTCTCTTCCAAGAAATTGCACCTCGAGCTAATATAAATATCCACCCAGTTATAGATTTATAATCTCTAACACTCGATATCCAACTCACATCGGTATATCCTTTTAGTACGACAGGAAACTTAACGTGATGGAGGCCAAAATTGTTGTTTTTCAAACGATAACCAAACTTCTTTGTGATGGACTTCCAATGCTCACCATTTGGTTTTCTAGTAAATCTAGTCAATTTACTATATGCAAAGGCTATTCCAGCTACATTGCATCAAATACATTAGACAACCAATTTCCTTGCATATTCCAATTGAGTCATAACTCTTCTATCGTTATTATAAAGTTTGACACTAGGATCAAAAGGACTAATCACTTTCTTTAAATGTATGTGTTTGAACTTATCAAGTACTTTCTCAAGATAATGTGTTTGACTAAGTTCATAACCCCCACTATTTCACTTTACTTTGATCTTCAAAAATGTATTAACTAGTCCAAGATCATTTATCTTGAATGTGGAAGTTAGAAACCTCTTTGTTTCTAAAATTCCATTCATCTCTTTGCAAATGGTCAATCATATAATCAACATGGAGACAAATGCATATCATAATATTCTCACACAACTCTATGTAACAATACTTGTAATAAGAATTATATGAAAGAGGATTTTAGATAATCATGTATGATGATGCAAGAAAGATTTTAGATGAAGTGAGAGTTGAAATTATGAGAAATTTAAAATATTATAGTATAAATTGCAATGAGAACCTTATTTATGTTCACTGGTCTCAAATATTCACTCGAATTTCTATGTCAAACCTTGTTGATCAACTTCATTATTGATGTGTATGAGACTTTTGAACCTTTTCTTTTTTTATGATCTTTGTCTTCTTTAAAATTGAACTAGATATAAGATGTATTCCTCACAATCTCCCCCTTTTGATGATGACAAACTCTTTGAATTCTTGCTTTGATAAGATTGAAAAATCTTCCCCTAAGTTATGTGTTTCCTCTTTAATTGGTGAATCTTGCAATAATAGAGTCCAATTTTTTGATGTCATTATTATGGTACTTGTTTTAATCCATCCAATGATTTGACATGTTTGCACGCCTTTTTTTACCAAGAATCACATAACCTTTTAATTTCTCCATGAAAATCTCTTCACCAAGATCTTCGTTTTGGAATTTCATTTTGACATATGTTTGATGAATTATAAGATCATGTAAAGAAGCTAATGCAACCTGTCGTGACTAACTGCACAACGCCACATGTCATGACTTCAGGATCCAAAACCAATTGTTCTGAGCTGCACCAGAACCTTAGCCCTAGAATATATCATCAGAACACATAGTTTTATGAATGCACTAGCAACTAATTTCCATTCCTTTCTAAAGTTCTTACCTTCACTAGGTCCTTTAGGGAAAGGGTTGTTTACATATGTTTTGCTTCTTACATAAGTAGATTGTAAACTCTTTTAGTACATCAGAAGAACCTAAATACACACTAAGAATATTATATTTTATTCTTTATCCGTTGTGTGGTCTTCTACTTCTTCAAGTTTCTTTTTCATTGAGCACTTGATGGTTGAAGTCTTCTTCTTCTCAAAAGCTTTGCTAGCTTGATCTCAATTAAGGCACAAGAAGGACTTCTTCATCTTGATTCACTTTAAGAACATTTCTGGATAGCATCCCATGTTCTTCTTCAATCCAATGATCACGTTGGTTACATAACCGTTTTGTTGTAGATTTGTAGCTGGAGCTTCCAAGATTATCTTCATTGTCTTTTGCGACTTTGTAATTCTTCTGCAGTATATGAAGTTAAGAACATTTTGAATTCAAGATCTCTCTGCTTTCAACAGATTTTTATCAAAGAGTAATTAGCTAGAAGAGCTTCATATTCCATCAAACTCTTTGTGGCTTGTTCTAATGTTATATTTGTTTATCATCAACCTTATGTGATGTATGAAAACATCAACAACATGGTTCAAAGACCATTTGACAACTTGGTTGTATGTGTGTTCAGAAACCTTTCTGTTATATCAATCAACACCAACATGTAAATCAATTGGTTGTATCCATGATTACTTCATATAGAAGAATATTCAGTTTGTGGATAATCAACCAGGTTATGCTTCAGCAAAACCAACAATAGTTGCGATCCTATCAGGACCATCAACGGTTGGATTCACTGGAACCAATAACATCACAAAGCATGTGATGTTTTCCTTTTATAGCCAAACATAAAAGAGTCGTTACATCCCAATTTGGCTATTGAGGAATCTGTTACACAAGGAATAAAATTGTACAATCACATATTGTCCTTTTCCACAATTCAAAGATACTGGAGAGGTAGTGGGATAAAGCATTATCATATTGTGTACTATCCTTGCCAACGGTAACATTGTTATCTAAACTTTAGAGGCTTTTGATTATAAATCAATGAATTAAGCATGAGCTAGAGACGATGATACGTTGGTCTTCAGTGAACCTAAGTCATTAGTCTTCAGTACTTGTTCACATAGAACTACGTTCTTCAGGACTTCAGCACTTGGCTTGAAACACATGATCTTCAGAACTTAAAGTCTTAGAGTCTTCAGAACTTCGTTCACATAGATCATTGTCTTTAGAGTCTTCAGCATTTGGTTTTGCAGAACCTTAATCTTTAGAACTCTTAAGTCTTCAGAATCTTTGAAGCACTTGGTATTCAGACGTTAAGTCTTCATAACTTCAAGTCATCAGAATCTTCAGAACTTAGTTCTTTAGAAGATTAATTTCAGAAGCTTTGCTTTGCTATCTGATCATAACGTCGTTCAGAACAACATCCACAAGAGCATTGTCAATGCAACATCCGCATCCTTGGATCTTTCTAATTGTGTTCAGATTTAGAAGCACACTTGCTTATTCATCACACTTACGATTAATGTTACACATAGTAACTTCGCATATTAGCATTAGCGTACTCATTCATAATGTTTGTTTGATCTTAATATATAATATTCATGATCTACACTTTAACAAACATCATAACATAAAATGGTTCTTTCATAAATACTCCATTATTATCATCAAAGCATATAGATGGAATGCAGGGACAACTGTTGTTCTTACAATTATTTCCTTTAAGTCTTAGGATCATTTTCTACTTGAAGAATAATAGGAATTTTTCAAACAAAATTCTCACCATCTCCTTCCACAAAATAAAGAAAATGTCGAGAAACTATTTTAGTTCAATCCTAGATCCTAAGTCTTTCAGACTCTCTTACTTATCCTTCGTGATAAGTTTAGTAACCAGTTACACACACAAAACTTTGAAAAAATTGGCAGTAAATTCAAATTTAGTGATTTGGCACCAAATTCATTTTTTATCACAGGTGGAATATTCTAGACCATCTCCATTTAATTCCCCTACATCATCAAAATTAATTCCTACCATGTACCTTCATTAATCACCACTCTTTTGCTAATTTCCCTCCAAATTTGAATTCCAAGCCTAATTTTGATCTCCCAAATCAAGCTTCAATCCACTTAATTCTCATACCAAAACTATAAATAGAACCATTATTCCATTCAATTATCATGATTTTGAGAGCCAAAAAACCTCTTGCAAATTATATCACCAACCACCAAAATTCACTAAAGCTCAATTTCTTCTTTTGAAAGTTAGCAAGAATTCACATTGAATCTTTTTTAACTTTGAGCTAAACTGTCATTCAATACATTTTCTTCATCAATTTTAGTAGATTAAGCTTGTTTGTGGAGATCTTGAAGTAATTTGAAGTTGTTCTCATTTTGGAAGAGGCAATTCAACTCTCACCTTTGTTGAAGCTTCATCTTCATCATCCATAATGTAGATCTTTGGTGATTCTTGTGCTTTATCCTTTTAAATCTTATTTTACCTTTTGATTTTTGGTTTTTACTATGGCGTTACTTTAAAATTCGTGCAAATTCAGATCTATGATTACAAAGTGTTTGAAAAATGTTTTGAAAGAGGATCATGCTGAATTTTTCACAATTTTTTCCTCTGCGCGCAGTATAAACGGTTACACACTAGGTGATAAATGATTATATAGTGTAATTTTTTACTGATTTCTGCATTTTAACATTATGTAACCGGTTATGCCACAGGCAGTAACCGGTTACTCTGGAGTAGAATTGAAATATTTTGTTGTTTTAGGGTTGTTTTTTGTGTTTTAGGACTGATTTCTGCATTTTGGGTGTTTGATTATGAGGAGTTTCAAATTCCTATATTTCGTTGCAAGTGGGTTGAAAACAATAATGGCGTATGAATTGATAAGTCAGGATTTTTGTAAGTGGATCTTAATAGGGTGTGGTACAAAGATGAGTCTTTTATTCTAGCCTCTCAAGTTAAACAAGTGTTCTATGTCACTGATCCGACACGTACAAAATGATCTATAGTGTTTTTATCTAACAAAGTAATTGATAAAAACATTGGAGATCAAGGTGATATTGATGTTGATATTGAACCATTTACTAGAAATGATCAAGATGAAAATATTATAGTGAAGGCATCATATACTAGAAATGATCATAATGAGGGTATTTGGATCAATCCAACCGTCCGTGTTGTTAAGAGACATGTATAACATATTCCAACCAAGAAAAGAAAGAGACGTGCCTAAAAAAGGTATTAATGGCTAGTAATGGATTATAGATTATTTCTTTTAGATTTGTCATTTAATTTTTGGATTTTAGATTTGTCATTTAATTTGTCATGTTATATCATTCAATGTATTATAGATTATTAATTTTTATAATTTGTCATTTAATTTTTTTCTTTCTTACAGATCTAATGGCTAGTAATGAGGAAGACACACACGAGACACACAAGACACATGATAAAGCTTCGAAGGTAGAAAGTAAAATAAAATATGGAATAACAATTATGAAGTCAATTGTCCGTGGTAGAGACAAAGGGGTGAAATTTGATGTACATTGGAGTGATGAGAACTAACTAATTAAGCCCAATGGTTTAATGTTGTCTTCATATATTGGTTCACTTTTTCACCAACACATTCCAATTACTAGTGATAATTGGAGGAATCCATTGTTGAAAGTTGGTAAAGATAAGATATGGAGTGAGATACAGGTACTTAATTACCAAACATGTTTGATGTGTTATTAGATTTTTTTTACTTATACTAACACAATTATACTAACACACATTTCAGGAGACTCTATCTAAATCCTTAACCACCGGTGAGGAGGATTGCAGGAGCATTCTTAGTCGAGTACTAAATGTTACTTAGTATTCCGGTCGGGTGAGGGGTAAAGGATTTGGTGTGACTTCATCTTCCTTGTATAAGCAACCAAAGAGAGAAAAATCCTAGCAATCAAGAAGTGATGCAATCATTGGAGAAACTTAAAGCGTAAATCTGTGAATTGCAAAAGTATAAAGAGAGATATAAGTCGGAAAAACGCGGTTCCAGGTTGAAAGATACTAGTGACAAAGCTAGTATCAATTGTGAAAATAAAATTCTTGAGGTAATTAACACATATTTATTTTAATTAAATTAAGATGTTAATATTTTTTTCTATATGAACAAATTTAAATACAATCATAGGATATGAGATAATGATTTTAACTTTTCGTGCTGCTTAACAAATTAAGATACCATTTTTATTCATTATGGACTATTGAAGAAAAACAAATAAAAAAACAATGTCTCCTGATTTGTTACTATAAAAGTGAAAATAAACTATATAAATAAGTTATTTTGTTCTTTTTTAATAGTGGCATATTTTAATTTTGACAGAATTCAATGTCAATAGACAAACATGAATAGTTTAACAAAAATAAAAATTAATTGTAAATTAAATTATTCAAGGATAGAATTGTGAACGACTCATTTTTCTTATAGTATTTTAAACACTCAAACTGTCTTAGAGTTTGTACGCAGAAATATTCAGAAGAATTCAACATATACTCGAGTTTACACACGACTGATGAAAACTCGAATGTGTGGAAGATGAAATCCAAAATGTTGTGTGAAGGGGATAGGTTTTTCTAATGTGTTTTTCTGAATCCAGAATGATTAATTTATAGGAAAATTAGTGTTGTTTCATAATGTTGCGACCCTTGATAAAACACATATTTTTAGCAACACTTTTGCAAAATTTTGCATTGTTTCGCCAATACTTTTCAAACGTTGCAATGTTTCTCCTACAACAATATTTTGTTACTATAAGAGAATTAAATTCCTTCATCTCGGAACTTTTAGACCATAATTACCTACCCTTCCTCTATTTCTTATCTTTAATGGTAATAAAGTCCCCACCAATAATCCACTCCCCATCTACATACTTATTTTTTAGCTCAACTAGTTTATTCTAAAGAACCTTCTTTTTAGATAAATCACAAGGAGAATAAATATTCATAATATAGTAAACAAAGCCCTTCCATGCCACTTTAATATCCAAAAATCCTTCTCCTCTCATACTATATGCCGCTCCTGGGATTTTCATCCTAGTACAAACGCGAAAGTGGCGTGGAAAAGGTAGAGTCGCTAGCCAGACATTTTTATCCTGAATGAATGGGAAAAGTAATGATGCACAAACCGAAGGAAAAGGAAAGGACAAGGTCCTACGAACCAAAGAACTGGATTCAGGAGTCAGTTACGAACTGGATTCAGGAGTCAGTTACGAACTGGGAAGGTATTAGCACCCCAAAACGTCCACCGTACCCCACGGGATCCACGCTTGTTTGCCTGTTTCAAAGGGTGAGAAATAAAACTGTTGATGAATAAAAGAACTGCTAACTGGAACTGAAATGAGAGAGGGAACTGGAAAAAGAGAAAGAAAAAGGTATGAGAAAAATGTAGGGAAAATAACAAGTGTGCTCGAATGGGCCATACCCCGCTGCCTACGTATCTCATGGGATATGAGAATTAGAGTCGACGTAGTTCGCCTAACTAAGGCGGGAACTTGTTTGTGTTTTTTATGAATAGAACCGCTTATGCCTATGCTTAGGTGTTACAGGCTCGCCTCAACGAGTGTGTTATCGTCTTGCAAAGAGACAAGTCGTAGCGAGTTTGCGTTATGAGCGAATGAGGTGAGAAGAGAATTCTCGCAGAAAAGACGAGCGTTGTTTATTTATTATCTTTTAGAAGAAGTGTTTTTGATTTTGTTGTTTATGAGACATCCTCATGCTAAGACTTGTTCATCATGATAGGTATCTTACACCTCATCCCGAGATGGAATGCGTGCAAATACCCCAAGATAAAGTCTCCTGGTGCATGAGAAAGCTCAACCTTCATTAGGTATTTTATTTTTATTTTGAGATGAGAAAGAGGACTCAAATTGAAAAAGGACAAAACTAGGGGAAACTAAGACTCACCCTAAGTTGTTTATTCAAGGGATGTCCTATGGTTAATGTGGTTTTCTATTCCTAGAAAGAAAAAGGAAGCAAGTTACAACTTACTTCAATGGATGAAGATGAGTTCGACTCCAAAGGAATGAACATAGGGAATTGTCGAAGAAGCATCGAATGCTTAACGCAAACACAAGTTGAAATGTAAAAGGATAAGGAAGAAGGTGTATGTAGGATACCCTCCCACACACATGCCTTACCATAACCCCCTACAATACAAAGGTTAGTAAAATAAATCCAAAATGATAAAAGAAAAGAGGTAATCAAGTACCAAACATTTCCTAATATAACCATGACCTAAATTAGACTCAATCCTAAGCCTAAGGACACTTAAAAGCTAAGTGAAGCCTAAAGTCAGCAGCTACTACAACTTCCTAACACACAATCAGCTACTAAATGCAACTAGCAATGCAAACAACCTATTAAAACTACCAAACAACATGAAAATAGGTGTAATAAAACCAAAATAGAATAATGTAGCATGTCTTTTACAACTCCTGTTTCAAAATGCAGCAGTGAAACATGGCAAATTTTCAATTGTTTTTCAAATGCAACAACATAGAGTTTTAATGCAAACAATAAAGTGAAATATTCATGCATCTTAATGTAACAACCTGAAATGAATCACCAACAATATAGTGCAACACATGAGCAATCAACCATGGATGCAAACTATGTGAATTGTGCGGTTTTAAACAATATAAATGTTTCCAATTTCGTGCACAATCGGCCAAAACATGAAGGGATCGCAAATGCAATGCAAAATAGAATTATAGACACTTATTAACATGCTATTGACGATGCTAAATCATGCAAACAACAATCAGAAAAAGCTATGAACACATATGCAACATGTATGTCAAAAATCGGAACCTAACAAAACATGTGTCGAAAATTATCGAAACTACACACATCTACTCCTAAACAGCTCCTAAGAACTCCCTAAAATCATATCCTAACGATCCAAGATGATTGGAGGAGGAAATGATATAAAAAATTCAAGAAAAAGCAAGAATTTTTCATTCTGGTTCAGTGGTAACCGGTTACTACCTATGCAGTAACCGATTACCAGTTCAAAAACGGGAATTTTCGGCAATTTTAACACAGGTAACTGATTACTACCTATGAGGTAATCAGTTACTCTGAAACCAAAATAATAATTTCTTCATTTTCATGCAAAAACTAGTAGCAACTTATTCCAATAAGCTCTATTCTAATGCCTATCAACCTAGCACGAAAATTACACCTAGGTGCCACATTATAACACCTATTACCACTACGATCACACTACAATTCTAGCTCCTATGATCACACCAACCAAAGCATCACAAAATCAAGAAAAATCTTAGAATGCGCAAGACGAGATGAAGAGAAATAAGTTAAAACGAGAAGTGATTACGAATTCACCAACCTACAAAGCGGAGGCTTGCTTTGGCAATTGTTGCGATGTTGAGCAATACACGAAAGTAGAGAAAATCGGAGATCCGAAGCTTCGATCCGCGAATGCGCAAAATAAATGCGATTGGTGAGAGTTATCTGAAACACTTCTGAATGGTGAAATAAACACCACAACCGTAGAAACTTCTTCGATAATCTGCTGAATTGATGACAATGGAGGAGGCTTAGCTTCCGATTCTTCAAGTTTCAATGCAAAACTTGAAGAATCTTGATGATAATGAAGCTTTAGTGTAAGTTTGGAAAATGGAGGGAAATGAGAGAATTGAGATTGTGATAATGGTGAAATTTGTGAAATGTGGCTAATCCCTTTTTGGCTTGATAAACAAGGTTTATATAGGGGTTAGCTTTGGAGTTAAGTTTAGGTTAGGCGCGAGGTTTGAACACTAGGCCCATATCCTAAGCTAAGGGTTGGTTGGGAATATTACTAGAATATTCCATGTCATATTCTTGGAATATTCCTTGGCATATTCTGGGAATATTCCTTTGGAAGAGTGTGAAATGTTCTAGAATTTGGTGGAAATTACAAGGCAAAGTGAAAGTGGAGGGTGGTGGAAGTAACCAACTGATTTTTGAAATTTTGAAATTTTGTACGAAGTAACCGGTTACTACCTATGAGGTAACCGGTTACCAGTACAAAAATTGGTCTTTTTCCTTCAAATTTCAATAGGTAACCGGTTACTACCTATGAGGTAACCGGTTACTTCAACTAAAACTTGAATTTTCTTCTTCTTGGTGGGAAACCTTGGACATCCGGTCTTGGTCATATTTTTTGAGATTATTTTTCTTCTGAGATTCAATAATCGCCAAATAACCCTTGATCACATGCCTCGCGCCTCAACCAATGATGTATACTTTCTATTATTAATATGCAATGTATGGACATCTATGCAGGATGACACAGAAACGAAGTATAAGCTACTCAGAATCAGTGATAAATAAGAGTACAAAATTTAGGGTATTACACTATGCAAAACCGCCAACACTCCTTCCCTCCACATGATTATAAGGCCACCTGAAGCACCATCTGATGGAGCAAAGGAATACCCAATATTATCATTTCTCCAAAAACTCTTGACCATCCTCTCTTTAATTGATGAAAGTTTAGTTTCTTGGAAAAGAAACACATCTGCCTCCCCTTATTAATCAAATAACTAATACTTCTCCTTTTCGCCAAAGACCCTCTCCTTATCAACCTTCTCCAAATCGTTGATCCTCTTTTTGTAATCAATCTTATAATCTTTAGGATTAACCCCCAAGCTATTTATAACATTCCATAATTTCTCACCAACATTACTATTGAGATTACCCCACGAATTTTCATTAAGTCTCACAATATCTGATTCCTCCTATTGATCCCCATAAATCTTCGATCCTTCCAGACTCTTACCCAAAACAAAATCCGGAACAAAACTATCCACAACCAGATCCTTCCATCCTGAACCATTTTTCATCATTCTACTACTGCGCTCTTTCTTCCTTTTAGACGGATACTTGTCGTGGACACCATCATCTTCCATGAAATGCCTAAATTTAATCCTTTTTTTCCTCAACCTCTTATCCATCACCTTTGTTACCATGTCAACAGAAACAGTTTTAGCATGATCACTGTTAGCTTTAACTATAGAATAATTAACCTTGCTATCCAGTTCGATACATGAGCCACCCTCCTTCTCAATATCAGCTCGGACCGCAGCAGTTGAAGGCTGATATTTCAGATAATAAGTCACTGCATCAAAAAGGTCCAATATACAGGGATATAACTCGATGCAATAGCCTCTGCAAAAACAATATTATTCACTAACTAAGTTTGAATATCACGGTATCACACTGTTCCACCAGCCTCCATAACTCCCTCCTTGAGAATCTATTCAACATAATTTATGTCCTCCAAATCCTCAAAATCATCTTCTGATTCAGGGCTGCTTTCCATGGAGTTTGACGAATTACTTCCAGGTTTCAGACGAAGAGGTTCCTTAAGAATTCTCACCGGTCCATGGCTATCCTCCCTCAAAACCAAAGAAAAAATGGTCCCGTCTATTTCCACTTAAACAAAGTCCTGTAGGATTCTACCTAAAGGAATCTTCACCATGATACGACCTATGTTACAACTCCCTTGTTTCATTGTATTTTCATCAGCACACACATAAGTCCTTAGATCATTACCCAATTCTATGAAAAATTCCATATTCTAAGCGTGGCAAGGAACACCAAGAATACGAATCCACATCACTCTATCAACGTCTACCATTTCTTCCTTCCATGGTAAAATTTCAGTGAACCACTGTTGCCACCAATTCATGCCCTCGGATATTAACTATTGAGTTAAACTCTTCTTTATATCCTTAAGTAGAAAAAGGGAACCTCCTAGAGGTTTAATTTTAACCGAAACAAATCCTTCTATTTCAAAATACATTTGGAGGTTATAAGATGATCCAGGATGAATTACCTTCCCAATAAAAGCCCTCATAAGTCTATCCATTTCCTCAAGCTTCGACGAAAAGTGCAAGACCACTTGTTCCTTTGAGAATTTAGCTACAACACCTTTGGAAATGATAGTGGCAAAACTTTTATCACCTACATGCGCACCTCCCTCAAGGCCACCATAAACGCCTACTCTCTTCCCTTGTCTTACTCCTTCAGTTGTACCCTCAAGATCCTTCCATTTCTTGTCGCTCTCGTCCCTCTCAAACTTCGGTAAGTTCACATGAATTTTCTTACCCCCAATCATAATATTATCCAATTTCACAGCTAACATACCAGCATATTTGGCATCACAAAATATCGCAAATCCAAACCATTTTCCCAATTTGTTCGTCTTTGAGTGTATCACCACCTCGATAATCTACCCCTCACACCCAAACAATTCGTAGATGTCTTTGGCTTTAGAGCAGTCTGGAATTTCTGAGAAGAAGACAAAACTTATCCTTTTCTGATCCACAAACTGACTCGCCTTGTGAATCAGAAAAGAATCCCATCTTGGGGTAAAGTATTTGTAAGATCAAAGTATGCCTAAGAGGGGGGGTGAATTAGGTGTTATCAAATTTTTCGATTTTTTTTCTTCGATGGATGGATTTTGCTTTTTATGGTTTATGGAATGAAAACGGTAAAGCAAGAAATAAAAAATGACACAGAGGTTTATCTTGGTTCCCTTCACAATCCGAAGGTACATCCAGCCCCCTTTCAACACGAAAGAGATTTCCACTAGTTTTTAGAACAGTACAACCTATCACACCTTCAATGGTGAGGCCTACTTTCTAACAAACTAAACAATCAAGTGTGCAAGAACAATCCTCTTGCAACACTAACCCTTATGTCCAAACAATCCTTGGAACACAAGTCACAAATAGAAAACTTTCTATAATTTTTTGTTTGAGTGAGTAATACAATGATTGGTATCAATATAAATTGATCTTCTCCTATATTCAAAATTCACTACTCAAAATTCAATACAAGTGTTCAAATGGAAATATGAAATATGATGAACTTATGAACACTTTTTGAAGTATGAAAAATATTTGAATTTTAGTGATTTTGATTGTGTGATAATATTTTAAAATTTCTTGGAGGTGTTTATGAATTTAAAAATTTAACAATTTATAATAGTCATAACACCTATTCAAAAAGGTATGAGAATTTATGAAATAAATTCTAGAAAAGGTATAAAAAAATTATGAGATAAAATCTTGAAGAGGTATAATATTTAAAAATTATTTGAATTGAAAGGAAACAATTTTTCTGAAAATCCTTCAGTGTTAACCGGTTAACCATATGGGTTAATCGGTTATCGCGCTGAAACGTTACCAAAGAATTCAAATTATGGGACCGTTAACCGGTTAACCCATATGGTTAACCGGTTAACACTGTTAAAACTCAGAAAAATATTTTGATTTTAAAGTGTTAAACCAGTTCCAATTTATTTCAAACAATGCACATGCAGTGAAAAATCATGATAAATTATTTTGAACACGTGTATATCATTCTAAGGAGTAAGTTTTTATATACCTAAACCTTGTGTCTAAGTCTTGAAAAGTTGCACAATAGCTTGATTCGAACGGTAGCATTCCATTGATGATGCATAGCCATGATCTTGATCTTTGTTGACATCTCGACTTTTTACAATACGGAATGAGCTTGAATAATGTTGACGTCATCAAAACATTGAGCTTGAAGTATGCTTCTACAGTATTTACCACCCTCCTTATAACCATCGTCCAACCTTGAATAATCACCATAAGTTAAACGCAAGTAATAGAACCCAATAGGTGCTTACAAAGAAAAACCAGAAAACAACCAAGCTCCAAAATAAAACAAACCCTGCTAAAAACCAAGAAGATCCTCAAGCAGAAACAAGAAGAGAAGACACTGGTATAGAGCGGATAAACGAGAGCTCTGATCGAAACAATTCTAAAGATTCACCCAGAACTCCCCCACAATGTAGAACAAACTACACCAAAACCAAGGCCCTGACCCCTAAGGATAAGAATTTAAGTCGAAGATCCAATTATGGTTATCTAAGCCATTGCGAGGAGACGAGTGAGTAAGCGAAACAAAATGATTACTACGGCAGATAGATCCACGAGCCGGTCGGAGTTCTAGAGATGGAAAACTCAACTTACACAAGTTAGTTCATATAAACCCTTACTTAGCATCATACAAAATGTTGAATATATCTTTAAGCACAATCAGTCTCTTTCGGTACAATTATAATGCACTTGCTTACTGAAAAATTATGCAACACCTTATGTTTTTTTGTAAATTAAATTTAAAACACCTTTTAAAACCTAGAAAGTTCATTTAGTGAACTTTCAAAACTATAAAATCATTTTTAAAAATACAAAAAACACTTGTTTATCTAATCGTAAAATAAAAAGATATTTGATGATGAAGATGACCTTCAAAACCCATAAATCATCTTTTAGTGAATACATTTTTTTATCACTAAATTTGTTATAAAAGTTGAACATTTTCGTCATTATCACTAGTGTTCAGATGGGCATCCCGTGCCCTTTAGTCCGCTTTTTTATCATGCTAACATGTGTATGTTTTTATTGACGTTTTTTTTATGAATTTTTTATATGAAATAATATTATTTAGACATAATTTTTAGAATTTTAAGGAATATGACTCTCTCTCTCTCTCTCTCTCTCTCTCTCTCTCTCCCTCTCTTTGTGTATATGTGTGTATATTATATGCCTACAAGCTCTCTAGTAACTCGATTGGTTCCCCAACTAAAGAGATTAAGATTTAAAAAGGGTTAAAACAAGGTGGCCCTCTAACTTCTTTCCTCTTTCTCCTTGTGGAAAAAGGTCTTAATAGTTTAGTCATGAAGGAACTTTAGATATCTCTCTTCTATAGGTTTAAAGTTGATACCTCCAATTTGATAATCTCGCATATTCAGTATATTTATGATATCTTATTCTTTTTAGACCGTTCAATGGAGAAGTTTTGGGTCATTAAAGGCATCATAAGGTGTTTTGAACTTCTTTCAGGCCTTCGGGTTAATTTTTCATAAAAGTAGCTTTATAAGGATTAATGTTGACTCCTCTTTCTTAAAGATTCCTAAGATTTTCCTTAATTGTAAGATTGAGCTCCTTCCATTTAAATATCTAAAGTTTCTAATTGGAACCAACCCTCAATTAGAATCTACTTGGGAATCTTTAGTTGATATGGTACAAAAAGGACTTCTTTCTTGGAATCAAAGGTATGCTAGACTAGGGGGAGACATACTCTTCTTAACTTTATTCTGAATCATCTTTCTATTTTCTCCATCTCTTACTTAAAGATGTCCATCATTGTTTATAAGGAGTTAGTCAAGATTCCGAGGAGATTCCTTTAGGGTGGTGTTAAGGTGAGACCATGGTTTCCAGGGTGAAATGGTCTGATGTTTGCAAATCTAAAAATAATGGGTTTTTCAGTGTGCGAGATATTCAACCCGTAATGAAGCTCTTTTATCTAAATGGAGATGAATGATCTTGTCAAGGTTGTTCTGGACTTTGATTTGACCTATTGTCTCTCAGTAATAGTACTTCCTTGGTTGCACTCTTTTGTGGGGGTAGGGATTTTGGCCTTCCCTCGATGTCCTCGTTGTGGAGAGGAATCTCCCTCATTGGGTCCAGAAAAGTTGATCCTCTTAATTTGTTTAAGAACATGTTATTTAAGAGGGTTGTATAAAATGTCCTCACCTCTTTTTGGAAGGATCCTTTAATTTAGGGTACACCTTTGAAGGTTAGCTTCCCATGACTTTTTTTATCTCCCACGCTCAAGAAGGTAAGGTGAGTAAGTTAGAGAAGCGGGAAGATGAGAGGATCATTTTAGATCTTAGGTGGTAGAACCATTGATCTCTGAGTTTTTCTTTACCATCATCCAGTTCTAATTTATTGAGGAGATAGATAGGTAGGTTTAAAAGTATAATAAGGATGGTACTTTTTTAGTGGCGTCTTCCTACTTAGTTCTTGTAGGGCTCAAATCCCTACGTTCATCCTTGTGAGGGAAATTTGAACGGTTTCCTATATTTGGGATATTGGACTCCTTCTAAGAATGTGGTTTTCTTTTAGAAATTATTGTTGGATAAGTTCTTCTATAGAGAATATAGGTTCAAGTGCAAGGTTATTTGGGATCTATTAAATTCTTGCTCTTATTTGTTTATCATCTATAACTTAGCATATGGTTGTGTGGTATTAAATCTTTAAATGGTAGGGTTTTCAGGTGGTCATTCATGGGGAGCCTAGGATTATTTTTGAGATATTTATATCTTTAGATTCTAAGATTAAGAGTGTGAGAGGCTTTGTTATGATTTGATATGTTGTTCTTTGGACCATTTGGTCAGTTCACAGTGATATGTTGTTTTCTAGTTCGTCAACGAATGTTAATGAGTTAGAAGGGAATAGTATTTTTGCCTTAAAATTGGATTTTAAGCAGGTCTTCATAATACTCAAACTCATTCTCCAATTGGCTTTAGAATAATGTCATATGTATTCACTGATAACGAATCAAGAATTTTGACCTACTCCATGAGGTGTTTCAATGGTTTTAATTTTTCTAGAGGTTCACTACTCTTCGATTGGTGGGTCTGGCCATATGAATCCAAGTG
This sequence comes from Lathyrus aphaca, assembly GCA_963966055.1. Classification (NCBI taxonomy): domain Eukaryota; kingdom Viridiplantae; phylum Streptophyta; class Magnoliopsida; order Fabales; family Fabaceae; genus Lathyrus; species Lathyrus aphaca. The sequence goes on along the minus strand of OZ014519.1, from coordinate 19,970,606 downwards.
GGCTTACCTAATGTGTGGTGTTTTTGTAAATGGGTACTCTTTTGGAGCTTTCTCTACTAAGGGCTACTCCCTAGCTGTGGCCTTTGGACTTATTATTTTTTCTCTCTTATTTATCTTTTAAGTGATGGTGCTCATTTTTCTCGGCACATTTTGTGTCTTTTGTTTTTTCTTCCTATTGTATGGTTAATTCCCACCTTATATATATATATATATATATATATATATATATATATATATATATATATATATATATATATATATATATATATATATATATATATATATATATATATATATATATAACCCTTCTTTTTCAAAATAGCTCTACTAGACTCCAGCTACCTCCACTATGAAAATAATGTGATAGAGACTGTTCTAACTACACTTCATGCAGGAAGTGTTGTCCTCACAATTTTTCCAAACTATAAGGTAAATCTTAATGATAATACTTTATCTACAAAACTGAAACTACAAGTCCAGATCACTGGATCTGACCAAGTTCCAAAAGCTATGTCAGCAACCCTTCATCACCAAATAATATACCGCTTATAGAATCACTCAATAGATCTTCCGATCTGAAGATGCTCTTCTGATTCCCTATTGGTTCTTACCAATAGAGAAGAAGACATACCCTCAATAGTCCAAATTCCGAGAAGAATCACAAGGGAAGAATTGACTCAGATAATTCCCCTTGAATAGATAACCAACTACGAGAGACTCCATGTTGACAGATGACCTATCCAATCCCAAGAGGCTGCTTTTATAAGATCTGTTGACAAGACGGTCAAAATGATTTTCAAGAAGCCAGACGAAGGGTCGAGCTCAATATCTCCAATCTTCCTGACAATGATGATCCAACCAGCTCTCAAAGAAGATTGGTGCCATGTCCATGCTGTTACAACAGAGGGAAACCTCATCTACATTGACAAAATAGATGGCCACTTCATCTGGGATGTTGATCCAACAAGATGTGACCCCGATTGCGACTGCTGGATGCACGACAATGATATCGATCGAGATATCATTCTTCCTAAAACAAAGAAAAAAGGAAAGTGCAAACCGCCTCCACCTCCACAAAGGAGATCTGATCCAGACAATGGTCCATGGGTAGGAATCCATGGTAAAAAGAAACCCCTCAATATCTATGAAGAAAGACTCAAGATTCTTCTGAAAGAAGGATTGTTACCACATCATCTTAATTGCTTATGTGTACAAATTGCCTATTCTTTTTTTTAATAAGCAAAAATTCCATTCAAATAGGATACAAAGGGGTATCCTAACCCGAGTACAAAAATGAAAAATCTTTATTCACTATGATAACTACAAAAGTTCACATGGATATCTAATCCAATTATAATAGTTACAAGTAAAAGCATTTTTGTCTCTCTTACCCAACCACCACCAAAATAGCATAATACACCTATCTACTACCGAATCATCGTTCCAAAAACCATCGTGGAACATAATATTATTTCTTTGATACCAAATACACCACATGATTATAATCCAAATTGTCACAACATTGCTAATTCCAATATGTTTTGATATCAGCATGTTAACCCGCTTTTGAAAATGAATATTAACGTTTTCTACCTCACCATCCATATATATACCCAACCAATCCATGATTTTATTCCAAATAGCCTTGGTCTTACCACAGTTAAGAAACAAATGGTGTGCATCTTCATTTTCCATGAAACAACATGGACAAACAATATCATGAGGGTTTGAAATGATGTCGCGTTTACGGAGGTTATTCCGGGTAGGCAAACGATTATGAACCAATCTCCAACCAAATGTCTTCACCTTTTCCGGTGCCGACGAATTCCAAATCAATTTTAAAATATTAATACAATCGTTGTTGATCCTTGTTTCTGGACGATTCAAACTGATTAAGAATTCATAGCCATCCTTCGTGGAGTATTGCTTAGAATTTTCCAATGAACACTCTATGTTATCCACTTTGTCTTGACGCATCTCAACACTCCGGAGCAGCTCCATCATTTCTTCAATTCGATGATGAGGCACATCGTTTCCATGTACCAGAATTAAATCCATTTTTCAACTCCAGATTCCATTCTCCCAAATTTCGTGATCTGCGACGGTGTCGAAACCGTTAGCCGCCACCTCCCTTAATTCTGGATAGACAGCAGCGATATTTGATTTTTTTCCTATTCAACACACAATAAATATACCTCAAAAAAAAGTTACATTATACTTTCACTTTATTTTTTTTATGCGCAACTTTTTATGGAGAACAAAAAATAACTACAAACATCTTCCTATTTCCATAGTTTTTATACTTCTTCTTTTTCTTAAATTAATGTTATATTGTATTATAACCTTTAAACATTATTAATAAAATTTTATTCAATTTTAAAAAATAACACTAAATAATTGAGAGCTAATTTAGTCTCTATTAAAATTAGAACAATTTTTATTCTTTAAGAAAAACTTATTCACTACTTTTTTTAGAGAACTTATTCACAACTTAAATATCCTTAAAAATGAACAATTAGGCGCTTAACAATATATATATATATATATATATATATATATATATATATATATATATATATATATATATATATATATATATATATATATATATATATATATATATATATATATATATATATATATATATATATATATATATATATATATATATATATATATATATATATATATATATATATATATATATATATATATATATATATATATATATATATATATATATATATATATATATATATATATATATATATAATTTTCTCATGCACTTGTTTTTGTTCATAAACATTCTCATAACTAATAAAATTTTATCATAGAATTTTCTGACTTTTTAATTGTGTGTACATGAGATTTACATAAACAAGACTAAAAAAATTAGAAAAAATAAAAAATAATACACATGATAAATGTTTATTGAGTAATTTAATACGAATGTGATACATTCACACATAAAATTTTCAAATTACTACAACTAGATAAACTTTTAAAGATTTACTCTCTTGGATGACAATGACACACAAAAAGACATGAAATAATAAATAAATTGATTAGAATTTTTTTTAACTTTACAATTTCATGATTAACATTTTTACATTTATTTTACATTTTCATGATTGAACGTTTTCATTTATATTACTTATTTCAAATCTCACATTTAAATTTAATTACAATAAAATTAGAATCTTTTGGAATTTTTCAGACTTATTTTACATTTTCACTTAAAATTTTATAATTGATATTTTTTGGCTCTCCTAATTTTATTATGAACCTTTATAATAAATATATGGCAAAATATCCAAATTGGTCCCTTAACTGTACCTCGGGGCCTAATTTGGTCCCTTATCTTTAAAAAGTGTCAAAGTAGTCATTTAATTGTTTAAAAAGGTTCACGTTAGTCATTTCCGTCCATTTTGTACTAATGACGTTAAATCGAACCCAGACATATTAGGCTTATTGTGCAGATATACCACCACTAAGTCATTTAACATTTATTTATTAATTTTACAAATGAAACATATTATTAACAAATTCAAGATGATCATGTGTTGTGCAAAGAAGTGCAACCTTAATCCCTAACAAAAACTCTTCCCATTTTGATGATTCTTGATCAATCTCAAGCAAACCAGGTTCCAACAGCTCTGAAATCAAACCTTTTTATAACTGTTTCTTTACCCATTTCACTATATCTTCGTCTTGACCCGTAAACATAACAACTTTTCTTCGTGTTAATATCTCCAACAAAATTATGCTGAAACTGTATATATCTCCTTCCTTTGTCACTTGTCCAGTTAACACGGTTTCTGGTGCTACGTAACCCAAAGAACCAACTGTGATTGCAAGTGAAGCTTCAAAGCCAAAAAACTGAATATTCCTAGTTACAGCAGGAACAATCTACCAAAAAATGTTTGTTAAGTAGAAACTCATCTTTTAAAAGATCATCACTAACCACCTTATCGCTCTTCTTTCCACTAATAGGGCGTCCATCAAAACCTACAGAAAATGGAAATCTTATTAACTTTATGATGTGAAAATAGGAAATAGGAAAAAGATGCATTAATCACAACTATAACATAGATTCCACTGCATTGCATCATATCATGTTTCATTAATAATCTATTTCATTGGAAATCTCTCTACAATACTACACCTCTAAGACCCAAATATTAAGGTCTGTTTGATTTGAGAAAATATTTTCTGTTTTCATATCATGTTTCATTAATAATCTGTTTCCTGGATTTCAAAATTTTATTCAGAAAAAAACTCAGGTACAAATCATTGAAAGATTGAAAGCAATGTGACAATTATGAAAATTAAAAAACAGAAAATGAAACCATAAACAGTTTCTGAAACCAAATAGACCCTTAAACATTTACAATTTACAAAATATCAACTTTAGGTTTAGATTAATCAACGAAATCCCTTTTTCGTTTTCATGTTCCATTTTCATTCATAATTACAAACCGACACTTTGATTTCTATTTCAATAATGTGAAGGTGAAAAGAGCAAAGAAAATGAAAATAAACAGGTTGTCTGAATGGCGATAAACCCTAACAACTTAAGCATATTTACACATGGTGTGGTGACTGCTTGCAATTCATACTAGTGAGAGCAGGTGTTTATATAATTTCAACATGCAAATATCTAAACTTAAGACAAGGATCAAGGCACCATTCAAAAGTAGGAAAATATAGAATTCAAAAGTAAGAAAAATACTTGTATGTTTCCTAATATTCTCAGTTAGAAAAATAATCATGAATGGTTTTAGAGTGAAAAACATGCATGTATTGGAATTTATTAAGTTGTGATGTATATCAGCATCTGTTGAAGTCAGTATGGTGAAAAAGAACATGCACTGTTGTTGGGAGTGTTTTTGTTGCTGATAATAGTTATGATAATGGTATGAAAATGTTAACAAACAAGTGTGAGGTGGTGTAGTGGCTGAATGTGTTGTCCAATAATTAGATGTACTTGAGTTTGAATCTTAGTTGATGTCATGCGTACGATCAAGTGCAACATCAGATAGCCACCTAAGCAAAACTTGATGTTGTTAGTAAAAAATGGACGGAAAGGAGAGGTAGAGTTAATGGACCAATTTGAGTATTTTACCTAAATATATCAAAATCTATTTTATTTAATATCTAATGAATCTAAATCCAATGTTGTCATGATAATAACCTTGTCATAACCCTAACCCTAATTGACTACGTGACAATTTCCCTAACTCTAATTGTCTATGTTGCATTTTCTTATAATATTGAATATTTTTTTTATCCATAATTGCTTACGTGTAATAATAATATACATAATAATAATAATATTAATATTAATATTAAGTCACCAATATTAATAAAAATAATATAAATAATAAATTATTTCTAATTCTAATAATAATATCAATATTATATTGTAAAACTAGTAAAATACTCGTGCTCTCGCCCGGGTAAATTTATTATGGTATTGCAAAAATAATAGAGGTATATTTGTAAAAAAAACTCATTTATTCTAAATGGAGAATATATAATGAAAAATTATAATATGAAAATATTTCAATTATGAATTTGTAATAAGGTTGCACAAAATATAATTATCTCAAGAATATTATTTGAAATTAGAAGATAAAAGGACGGAAGCAACATGTATATTTCATTTGATAAATTGAAATTCTAAAATAGCAAGCATTATAAAGGAAGGATGCATCAAAGATGTAAAGCTTAGGAAGCTATTATACCTATTTCCAAGAGTATTCTAGTGACAGAAAGGAACAACAGTACAATACAACAGAAACATAAACTTCAACTTTCTATCTAAACAAATAATAAGTTTGGGAAAGTAGAATTAATAAATTGAATAAATAATTAAACTGATCTACAAAATTCTAAGTGCACATGATGAGCAAACTTTAATATTATGACATGAATTTCCCAATTAGTTATATAACTTAAGAAGTTGAAGGATGAAGGATATTTATTATCTACTGTGAAAGGCTGAAGGATATTCTATTGAAGAATATCTTGTAATTGACAAAAAAACAGCAATACCCAACCACCAGAATCCAAAAAATTATGCCAATGAGAAGGTGTCTGCTACATCCAATAAGAGTGGGGATGTTTCAAAGTATCGCGCAAATCCTGAGATGCTTATTTGTAAAGTACAACCAACCACCCAAGCCTTCTAATAATTGCTAATTGCAGTAGAAGCTACACTTTGGGTCAGCCGACTCTTCATCGAAGCAACACAAGCCATTGACGTCTAACAGTAATACATGAGTTCCAGTTTCGCCGATTATTTTAGGTCATATAGCTAACCATGCCCTGTCCGTGAGATTATAAACAATAAAACAATAACTAACCACACACTAAACAACTTTCAGATTCAACCTCTTCCATAAAGTAGTGATTTTCCAAGTTTTTAAACAATCATAAATAAAACACAATACTATTTTTACGGGCAAGTAGAAAAATACTAAACAGAGCTCAAGTACCAGCCCATTCTTTATCTCAACCTAAAACTCTTTTTCTGCTCTTATGTCAAACTCTTCAGTTTTAATGACTGTATCACTATCAGAAATAACATATTTAGGCAAAACTCAAGTTCTTGAACACAAAACTCAAGTATCTAGTAAATGATGAATTTAATTAAATCGATAGATACAAAATTATAGCATATTATTATATTAAAGAATGATCAATAATAATAAGAACGGTGTACCTTATTAGATTGGAGAGATTACCGTCGGAAATAATGGATATGAGAGGATTACTACCCTCATTACTGTTTAGGATTTCCAGAATATATTAATTGCCTAATGGGCGACACTTAAATAGCTAAACCGCTGAGGGCAGAGACCTCTCAATGGGCTTAACTGAATAGTCCAACCCATCACAGTCTATTCAGACATAAAACTCAATCAAACAATTCATCTCTTTAGTGTTTAATAACAATAGACCATAATATAACTAATTAATAATTAATTATGTCAATCCATAATTTATTAATTAAATAATTAATTTAAAAATCTCCCACTTGGATTACAATAATTAATTATTAAAAAATATTGATTTTAATATTAGAATATCAATAATTGTCAAAACATTAATCATTCAAAAGATAAGTAAGTTTCAACGTTGCAGAAATTGTATTCGATAGGAAAAACAAATCATACATGTTAAAGACTGACAACTTATATAAAGAATGATGAATTTAGAGTAACATATTTAAGTTAAGAATAATATGTTATAAAGAATGACCCAAGCATATAAAATGCTACTGATAAACTCCCATTAATCCAAAATATCGTAAGACTTACTCATGTGTATAAGTCAATGGTTAATGTTTATACTAATGAATTTTCAAGTTTAAGGTCAAAGATATCCACATAGGTCCAAAAAATAGTAATTACATATAAGCATATCCAATTACGAGAGTAATTACATTTAATCATAAGTACATTCATAACACAATATCATACTCGATAGGAGTATTGATATTTACTTGTACTTTCATATTATGACCTGACAAATGTGGATTATTGAATATAGAATAACTCAATATTATTGCATGCTAAAGAATTATTGTGTCTTTTCAATATCGACCTAAACATAAAATTATAATATTTCTTGAGATTAAGAGAATAATATATATTTCAGTATAATAGAATAAAACTTCTTAGAGTTATTGTACATTTTGAAGTCTTATTAGAATATGTCATATTTATAATGTGCTCAAGAATATATGACAATATGAGAGTTATAATTTAAAATTTTCAGATTATAATATTGTGTACGCATGCACTTCCACTAATCTAATAAGATAAAGATTTATCAGAGTCCACGAATAATAAGTTCTCTGATATACAATTGGATACTAATTTTATTTTTAGTGCAAAACTAACAGAGAAGTGATTCTATAATATATCAACATTAGAGTTTTACAAACCCAACCACATATTTTGCACGTAAATATAATATATCATCATATAGATAATTTCACATGAAAGAGTATGATGGTCATATAAAATATTTACCATCTTTTGAGTGAGAACAAATCCATATAATTTTAAATAGAATATAGGATTGTATACAATATATTAATAATTCATTCAAAACTCAAATGCTACAAATATAACTATGCACATTTGAGAAACATATTATGTTATACGCAACGGAAAAACATGAGACTTTAATTTAATTAATATTGGGGATATAACACAAGTAGTAAAATATTTTCATCAATAACATAAAAATACAACATCCTCAATATAAGTCTCTATAAATAATATTATTTTAAACAAATAATATTTATTTCTCATTTTTATATATAATTGACATGTTAAATTCTCCCACTTGATAGAAACTAATAATTGAATTATTAATTCAAGAGTTTATAAATATTTTAAAAATATTCAATTATTTTCTCTATCACCAAATGATCATGTCAAATAATGTCATACCGATAGGATATATTCATCACTTACATAATACAATGAGAATTGAAATCCATTTAAAATTAATAATAATAAAAATAAATGATTGGAATTCATAAAGTATCTTATTTCTTATTTCTTAAATAATAGTTTCAACAATATTAAATAAGAAAGATAACAATGTGCAAATATTATGTCACCAAAAAATTCTAATACCGATAGGGTACTCACTACGCTAAAAAGGTTTTTTAACAGCCCATCTTAGACAACGCTTTTAAAAGAAAGCGCTGTCTAAGGTTAAAATAAAAATAAAACACGGAAAATGTTAAAAAAATATAACGAAAGCGCTGTCTAAGGGGGGGTTTTAGACAGCGCTTTTAGAAAGCGCTGTCTAAGACCCCCCCTTAGACAGCGCTTTTAGAAAGCAAATTATATATATTAATAATAACATACTGATAGGGTATAACTATTATCAATATAATATTTACTATAATTAAAATAAATTTAATTATTTTATCAAACAAAATTTGTATAATTGTACTCACGATAGGTGAGTTATAATTATACAAATTAAGAATGTTAATATTATTCAAAATAGAAAAATTTGTATATGATTCTATCAACAATATGTGAGATTATAATTATTCAAATTAATTGTGATTACTTAATTTTTTAGAATAAAACTCATAAAATAATAATATTTCTAATATACTCATAAAAGTGAAATTTTATTTATTTATTTGAGTATATAATAAGAAATCAAATTCTGAAAATAAATAGTGAGTTTTTATTTTAGAATATTCTGAAAAATAATAATTTTGTATCAATGTATTTTTTTCTTCTTCAAAGGAATACATATATTAGAAACAAATTTCTCCTAATATACAATTAAATCACAAGAGATTCAAGAATAAATTTTGACTAACCTCATAAAGTGTGACATTCCTTATTGTAAGAAGAGTCAATGAACTTTGATGATTTTTTTTTTGGAGTACTTGTAGTATCATCTCAAAAACTCATAGATCAACGGTAAATCATTAAAAAACAAGTTTAATAATAATGATAAATCGATACAAGGATAATTTGAAACACACATTATCAATTATATAAATGTAGAATTTGGACTTTGTTTTGTCATTGTAAATTGCCAAGATGCCCAATGGTGATAATATGGGTCATTTTTTCTCTCCAAGAATAAATATACTTTTGACATGTATTGTTTTGAAAGAGCAAATAATTGTTTTGTTTATTGTATTGTATTAATCCTGAATAGTGAATAGAGATACCGAAACAACACAATCCAACATACATAATAGCATAACTAATTGATTTTGAGTCAAATAGAAAAAGCTAATTTATTTATGTATATTAAATCTCAATTTTATTAAAAAAATAAATACTTGAAATTAATATATTATGAAATACAATCGATTTCATTCATATCATGCCAAAATAGACCAGTTTCTGAAAACTAATGGTTTTCATTAAGGGACTGATCTTTATTGGATCTCACCATGTACACAACCAAATACAAGATTTTATTTTTATTATTTTAATGTCAAATAACTCCATACTTTGATTGTGATAATGAATATTTATTTTACAAAGTAATGAAGAATTCCTTTACATATTTATAGAATCATTCGGGGGGAAAATCTTCATATTGTAATAGATTTATTGCTATTATATAGGGTGAATATTATAGTGGGCCGCATTGTTTATCGGCAATCAACATTATCGAAAATCAATACTTTTTGACAGCAGCAAAGCATACTAAAAATGAAAAGTTTTCAATTTCTTTAGAGTAATATGCTTTAGGATTTTAACTGAAACAATTTGTTAATTTCACTCACCATACATGTAAAGAATTTTGAAGAAATTATTATCCAAGATATCAAATAATTGATTAATAACCATAATATATATATATATATATATATATATATATATATATATATATATATATATATATATATATATATATATATATATATATATATATATATATATATATATATATATATATATATATATATATATATATATATATATATATATATATATATATATATAACGAGGCTTTGATACCAATTGATGAATTTAATTAAATCGATAGATACAAAATTATAGCATATTATTATATTAAAGAATGATCAATAATAATAAGAACGTTGTACCTTATTAGATCGGAGAGATTATCGTCTGAAATAGTGGATATGAGAGGATTACTATCCTCATTACCGTTTAGGGTTTCCAGAATATATTAATTGTCTAATGGAGCGACATTTAAATAGCTAAACGACTTAGGGCAGTGACCTCTCAATGGGCTTAACTGAATGGTCCAACCCATCACGGTTCATTCAGACATAATACTCAATCAAACAATTTATCTCTTTAGTGTTTAATAACAATAGACCATAATATAACTAATTAATAATTAATTATGTCAATCCATAATTAATTAGTTAAATAATTAATCTAACAGTAAATACATCCATCACCTAAACAATAAACAAAAACATAATTATAAACCAAACAGGGTACAATACAGGTGATAAAATTATGTATTATCCAAAATATGTTAGCATAACACTAAACTCAACAATGTTAATAATATCTAACAACTAATATGTCATGCATCATAAGCCAAAATACTTAATTTCAATTCTGATCCGATGATATAAATTTCATCAACATGCATATAATCAAGTTTTGACACCACTGAACAGTTAAAGAGCCTGATGAGTTTACTGCAACATATATATGTGGTCAGTATAAACTCAAAACTGATATTATTGTAGTATATGTTCACTAAATTTAAAATCAAAGGCAATTTTAAACCAAATTCCAGAAACTGAGCAAGAAAAGTACCTAATGAATATAGAAAGTTTGATTATGAATAAATGTAAGTTTCAACTCATAAAGAAATCATAAATGTGCATATGTCCTTAAGTGAAACTGAATGTAGCAAATGGAATCAATTACTAAAGTGAAATTGAATGTAGCTAAAGTGAACATGTCCTAAAATGAAACTGAATGACGCTAATGTGAACCTGTCTTAATAGTAGCTAATGGAAGAAATTACAATCAATTATTTCAACACTGATGTATGAATAAAGATATGTATTATCCAAAATATGTTAGCACAACACCAAACTCAACATTGTTAATAATATTATTATCTAATATCTTGTCTAGTGTTTATGTACTATTAAAACTTGTTCTCAAAGGTTAATTTTCTCTTCTTGTCATATTATTTTATCCTACTGTTGGCAGCATGAGCATAAATGACATACTTTTTTTTGAATAAAATATTAATGAATGATTTTGGACACTTTTGTGTAACTTCAATCTCTTTTGAAGCATTTTATATAAACCAAACTTTGTATTTTGCAATGTTTCAAAATTTATTATCTTCTTACTCTTCAAAATCGACATTATTTCAACACTAACCAATAAGACCCCTGACAACACCAGTAAGTTGCATAATACCCGTACATTAGAAAAAAAATAACATAATGGTTTAAGCAAGAGGAAATATTCAGTGGTCAAATTTAACTATCACTGAAGCATACAAAGAATTTTAAACGGAAACACATTTTATGGCACAAATATGGATTATGGATAGAAATAGGTGTAAAGTGAACCTGAGTTCAAGAATATCAAGGGCCACTCTTTTAATAGCATACGTGAAATAACAAAAAATGGTATTAATAATGAGTTTTTAATAATAATACCTAGATCACAAGGTCTAACTGTTATCTTCTACGCAGCCGCTTAACTAAATTATTGATCCAAACAGGGTCTAATTGTTGTTTCTAACAACACAAGAATCAAGAATCGAGCATGTGAGAGAGAGATAGAAAAACTACCTCTGTGATACGACAATTGCAGCTAAAAAAAATCAAAGAACACAAAACATTAAGTAACATACAATGTGATAATACCAAATAAAAAACTACAAAGTCGATGAATGCAACCAGTCCAACAAAAAGCTTATGATATTTAGAAAAATTAACAAACGGAAGTTGCAATTTACTCATGCATAGAACTGAAATTTAAATGTTGGTGTTTTATGTCGTCATATCTCGTAAAAATTTATAATGTGGTTATTATTGTATAATTAAGATTATGAAACATATTATTTACTTGATATCAGAAAAATGATACCTCAGTTCACATCTTACCCAACTATTAAAATGATATCAGAAAAATGATACCTCGTGACGTAGTTTCGCTAGGGTGAGAGTCGTTAGCCCCGTTTGCTCAGAAGTCTTCGGGACAATGGTAGTACCACATGCTAGTGTCGGTCCAACTTACCAAGAAAACATAAGTAGAGGAAAATGTGTAGACTGAATACTGACATCAAAGAAAATATAACATCAAATCCATTAGAAAAAAAACTCATTTAGTAATGTGACATTGGAAAAAGCCTTTTAGAATAGTTCAAAGCTTTGATTCATCAAAATTCAAAAGTGAAAACAGAAAATTACATTTGAAACTTTTGTTAGGGTAACTTCAAACTTCTATTATGTTAATGCATTATTAAATATACTTCAATTAGCACATAAAATAGTTCATTCAAAAGTAATTTTGATCACCACAAAATCAAACATATACTAAATCCTTTATTTTAACATGAATGTATATGAACAAGAATGTGCTAAGAAGTAGAATTGCTTAAATACTTGCAAAGTCATTAATTTATTTCCTGTTCATGGTTTATGAAGAGGATTAATAACATATAAAATGTAACTACCAAGAGAGTAAGGTTAGGCCATGTGTAGTTGCAACTCTCATCCATCTGGTGTGATGACTTTGTAGGTAAGCACAATATATTCCTGAACAGTGTTTTGAACAACTCTTTCAACAGTTTTGAAAAGTGTGGCAACAAACAATTATCACATTTGTGTAAATTAATGACATGTAAAACAAATAATATATAAAATGTAACTATCAAGAGAGTGAGGTTAGGCCATGTGTAGTTGCAATTCTCATCCATCTGGTGTGATGGCTTTGTAGGTAAGCACAATCTATTCCTAAAGAAAAGCTTGTTAGAATTGTTCAAAGCTTTGATTCATCAAAATTCAAAAGTGAAAACAGAAAATTACATTTGAAACTTTTGTTAGGGTAACTTCAAACGTCTATTATGTGAATGAATTGTTAAATATACTTCAATTAGCACATAAAATAGTTCATTCAAAAGTTATTTTGATCACCACAAAATCAAACATATACTAAATACTTTATTTTAACATGAATGTATCTGAACATGAATTTGCTAAGAAGTAGAATTGCTTAAATACTTGCAAAGTAATTAATTTATTTCCAGTTCATGGTTTATAAAGAGAATTAATGATATATATAAAATGTAACTACCAAGAGAGTGAGGTTAGGCCATGTGTAGTTGCAATTCTCATTCATCTGGCGTGTTGGCTTTGTAGGTAAGCACAATTTATGCCTGAACAATGTTTTGAACAACTCTTTCAATAGTTTTGAAAAGTGTGGCAACAAACAATTATCAGATTTGTGTAAATTAATGACATGTAAAACAAAATTGATAATACATACCAAGATTTGCAAATGTAAGTGTTTCTCAGCAATAACTGGTAATCCATATCCATTTTGCACTTTCACTCCAATTGCATGTACATTATAGAAAAAGCACCAATGTGAAATGGATTCAAAAAATTGTTATAAATCTAAATCTGTGTTGAGTAGACCTCAAAAAATTTATACACTTGCAAAAGGCAAAAGTTTTTCACATTTTTTCAACAAATATGTTCAAGTAGACAATATAACCAAGTTAGCCATTTTATAAGTTGTTCTTCGTCAAAGGAGAAGAAAAAAAACATAACAAATAACAAAAATAAGAGCTACAATTCAGGCAAAACAAACTATAATATACAATAAGAAAAGAAACCTTTTTTTTAAGAGTAAAGGTTATGGGCAGGAGAAGCCTTGGAAGGGATAAAATTAGTTGTCATTCATAATTTCTGAACCCTAAATCTGTAGAAAATAAAAATCAGTAGAAAAGAGTGTTGATGATGATGGGTAAACCATAAATCTTAATATGGAGAAAAAATGAACACATAAACTCATACCTATTAATGGAGGAAGGAAGAAATCATGATAGAGAGTGAAAAAAGGGGGATGACGGTTGTGTTAGGGTTTGGGTTTGTGAAGAAAAGAGAGAGAATAGAGAAAACGTGAATCAGTGAATGACAAAATGTTGGGAGTTGATGTTGAGATAGGGAGAAGCATTTTTTTTAATTTGGACAAATAATTTCTTGTCAAGTGGCGTGTAAATGTTCAACACAGGAAAAAAGTGAAAAAGTGAAGGTCATTTTGTTAATTACCATTTCATCCAAAATGTAGTGTAAGTTATTTTTAAGGGAAGGGCAATTTAGACAGTTTTGTCAACTTAATAGTAATGGACCAAAATGTAGTGTAAGTTATTTTTAAGGGAAGGGCAATTTAGACAGTTTTGTCAACTTAATAGTAATGGATAGATAGTAGATGATTATTTAGCCACCATTATTAATAATCATATAAATAATAATAATAATAATAATAATATAATATTAAAATTTATATTAATATTAACATAATAAGAATATGAATATTAAATCAACAATATTATTAATAATAATAGTATAAATAATAAATTATTTCTAATCCTAATAATAATATCAGTATTATATTTGAGAAGGATTATCCAGCCACCACTATTAATAATCATATAAGTAATATATATAAATATAATATTAGTCAGCCACCACTATTAATAATAATAAAAATAATATATAATATTAATATTAATAGATTAATAAAATGAAAATTAAATCACCAATATTAATAATAACAATATAAATAAAAAATTATTTTTAATCCTAATATAATATCTATATTATATTGTAAAATGAATATTCAGCCACCGCTATTAATAATAATATATAATAATAAAATATTTTTATTACTAACAATATAATAACCAACAACTACAACTATATATAATAATAGTTACAATTATAATAATATATTCAATTAATATTATTATATCTTATCATCCTAGTTCTCATTTTTATAAAAATATATTTAATTATCAAATAATAATAATTCAATTTTTTTTAATTAACACTATTATATTTTATAATCCTAAATATCTTTTAATTATTTTTTTAATTATTCTCTTTTAATTATTTTGTTTAATATTAAAATTATAATTTACTATACAAATTTTGAATTATTTAGTTTTTCTAAATAATAAATACAAATTACAAATATAATTATATTTATTAAATTTATTAGAATAATTATTAAAATTATAACTAATACTATAATTATATAACTATGATAATATATACATTTTTTAAAAGTAAATAAATACATTAATAGTTACTATTCAGTAAAAATTGAAATGAAAGAAATCAAGTAAGAATAAAATTATTTACTACTTCAAACATATTTTATAAAAAAAAAATTGTATTACTAAATTTTTCTAAATAATAAATACAAATCACAAATATAAAAATTAATTAAATAATTAATTATGATAAATAATTGCTTATAGACAATAATGATAACTCAATATCACATATTTATATGTAGAGTGACTATGTAGAGAATAATAATAAATAATAAAATAATAATAATTTAAATTATTAATTAAAATCTATATTAATACAATAAATGAGTGAATGAATAGAATTAAAGAATAGAATTTACAAAATAGAAAAAAAAATTCAAAAGTTTATGATTATGTATAGAACAATAATAAATAATAAAATAATAATAATTTAAATTATTAATTAAAATCTATATTAATACAATGAATAAGTGAATGAATATAATTAAAGAATAGTAGTTACAAAATAGAAAATAAAGTAATTCAAAGGTTTATGATGTTGTGTAACACCTTTTATTTTAAGTAATATTCAAAGGTTTACATAATCACATATTTTGTAACTCCTTTTAATTATAAGTAGTTCAAAGGTTTATGATATTTTATAAATCATTTTCTTTAATTATACTTATAATCATATATTTTGTTCTATCCATAATCATTCTACATATAAATAAGTGATATTAAGTTATCATCATGATACTGAATCATCCTTCTTTTTTATTGAATTCCCTGAGAACTTCGATGCTAAAGATATGGTGTTGTTGTTCAAGGAATTTAGGACTTTGAAAGAAGTGTTCATTCCAGCTAAGAGGGATAAATGGGGAAGAAGGTATGGTTTCGTTAGATTTCGTGATGTTTCGATTGCTAGAACACTTGCGGCCAAGCTGGATAACATACAAATTTTTGGTAAGAAAATCCATGCAAATCTCCCTAGATTCAATAGGGAGAAAGGGGAGTTTCAGTTAAATCCTCATCAGAATTTGTCCAACCGGATGTCTAATTGGAGGTCTAGTGCGGATATTTTTAATGCTCGAAAGAAATCATTTGAAGTTGGGGGTAGAGGCACACATTCTAATGCCTATGTGGCTAGTGCAAATACTGATACAAAGGATTCAAGGGATAGTTTAGCAAATACTCAGGCACAATTTCTGATGAATGAGAATGAGCTCAGGAGATTTGAAAAGGCTTTCATTGGATTTGTTGTCAAGTCTGGCTCCACTTATGAGGTGCAAGGAGTGCTTAACATGAAGGGTTTATTTGGAATCAAAGCAATGCCTCTAGGTTGCATCTACACTTAAAGAACCACGTGAGCCTGTAGACAAAGTCATCCATTTGGTTGCATCTACACTTAAAGAACCACGTGAGCCTGTAGACAAAGTCATCCATTTGACAAGTGAGAATGTTGTGGCCCAAAACTTTATTGGGCTGGATAGATCTGTTTGCTCCTTGGTGGGTCCATTAGTGTTGAGTCCTATAGGAATAAAAAGTAGAACAAAACATGTTAGTGACATTTACGAGAGCACCAGGATACCTTTCACCCCATCTTATTTTTATGTCTTGCTTAATAAAGAGAGAAGATTTTCTCTTAGTCCTACGCAAATTATCAATTCGGATAGCATAGAGTCCTCAGACCCTTCTGATGGATGTAGAGAGTTGGAAGTTTCCTCTAAGTTTAAAGGAGAAGAGGAAATCATTTGTGATTCCATTGCAGATTAAGATGTTATTAGAAGTAACTGAAGGATTAACAATGCTTTGGAAACTGTCCCGTCTAGAATTTGGAGTCTATTAAGGGGCTAAGAGTGGAAGGAGATGAGGATGACATGATTTTTGAAAGGATGATATAAGATATGGAGCGAAGAGACAGAGCTGAGTATGAGGTATTGAAGGAGTCTGAGATTAGAGTTCCATGATTGTCATAACTCTTAACATCAGGGGGAGTGGTTCTTTAATCAAGAGAAGAAGGGTCCGTAATTTTCTATCTCAAGGTCACGCATATATGTGCTTCATTCAAGAGACAAAGGTCTTGGAGTTTTCTGAAAGTAAGGTGAGGAGTATGTGGGGTCATAGTAGGTTCGATTGGTCAGCTGCAGGGTCAGTAGGGAAATCAAGCGGTATAATTACTATCTGGAATTCAAAAGTTTTCTTCCACAGACTTCAGTTTCAAAGGATCTGGGTATTTGGGAGTGGCTGGTACTTTTAAGGGGAGTTTGTGCTTTTGTGTCAACATCTATTCCTCTTGTGCACTCTTAGAAAAGAGGTTGCTTTGGAATAATCTTATGGACGCAAAATTGAGGTTTCCTAGTAGTGACTAGATTGTAGCTAGAGATTTCAATGCAATTAAAGTCAAGTCTGAATGAAAAGGGGCTGGTAGGTGTAATGACTCAGAGCTGATTGAGTTTGCTAGTTTTATTGGAGATTTGGGGCTGGTTGATATTCCTATTATGGGAGGGAGATTCACCTGGTATACGGCGAGCGGTACTTGTAGAAGTCGTTTGGACAGATTTATGATTTCGGATAGTCTTACCAAAGAGTGGAAAATTATTTCTCAGGTTATCGGTGGGAAAGATGTTTCTGATCACAAACCAGTGTGGTTAAGGGTTAAGGAAGTTAATTGGGGTCCAAAACCCTTTAAATTTTTTCAATGCTTGGTTACGACATCCTGATTTCCTTAAATCATTGGAAGATGTTTGGAAGCAGTGTGTAGTGAATGGAAGCCCATCCTTTGTTTTGACTTTGAAATTGAAGTTTCTTAAGGATTAGTTAAATTGGTGGAATAAAAGTGTGTTTGGGTGGCTGGATCTGGAGTTTGATAAAGGGCTGGAAGCTCTTAATGTTATTAAAGACGGTTTAGACTTAGAATCGGGTACAGAAGCGATGGATGGCCTTAGGGAAAAGTGTATTTCTATAGATAATGTGTGGAAGAATTTAAAGTTGAAAGAATGTTTCATCCAGCAAAAGGTAAGATTTAATTGGAATTCAAAAGGTGATTTAAATACTAAATTCTTTCATACGTTTATGAGAAATAGGATTAGAAGGAATTCTATTTTGGCTGTCAAACATAATGACATTTTGGTGGAAGAGGTAGGTCTTGTTAAACAAGCTACTGTGTATTTCTTCTCTAATAAGTTTCACAATGTAGAGAGTGGGAGTCCAGTTATAAGGATGGACGATTATCTCGTTTTAAATGAGGAGGATAATGCTATGCTAATAGTGAAGTTTGAAGAAGCAGAAATTCTGGAAATCATTAACGGGTGTGGTGCTAATAAAAGCCCTGTCTAGATGGTTTTAATTTTGAATTCCTTAAAGCTTGTTGGCAGATTGTTGGGGACGATTTTGTGGAGGTTTTGGACCATTTCCATAGTTATGATTTTATTCTGAAATCTATGGTTTCATCGTTTATTGCTCTTATCCCCAAAAAAGATATTGCTTTGGATCTGGAGGATTTTCGACCTATAAGTCTTGTAGGGCTTGTCTATAAGCTTATATCTAAATTGTTGGATTAGAGGCTTAGCGTTGTGATGCATAAATTGGTGTCTAAGTCTCAATCTGTGTTCATTACTGGTCGTCAAATGATGGATAACATTCTTCTTGCAAATGAAATAATCGATTTCGCAAAGAGAAGTTGGAAGAGTTTCCTTCTATTTAAAGTTGACTTTGCCCGTACTTATAATACCGTGAACTGGAAGTTCTTGATTCTCACATTAGAAGCCATGAACTTCAGCCCCAAATGGATTAATTGGATGAAGGGTAGTGTTATGAACTGCTGGATTTCTGTTCTGATTAATGGAGGAACGACACAAGATTTCAAGGCTAATATGGGTTTGAGACAGGGAGATCCACTACCCCCTTTCTCTTTAAGTTGGTCGCGGAAGGTCTGGCTAAATTGGTATAACGGGCTTCTAATATTGGTATGTTCTCGGGTTTTTCAGGTTTGCGATACTGAAGTCGTTAGCCTCATCCAATTTGCAGATGATAGACTTCTCGTTTGTAATGGTTCTAGTGATAACTTATGGGGTTCAAAGACGATAATGAGGGGTTTCGAAATGGCATTTGGTTTAAAAGTCAACTACCATAAGAGTAGAGTTATTGAGGTGATTTTGGATTCTACTATTGTAGCTTCTGCTTCTCATTTCTTGGCTTGCAGGATTGGCAAGCTCCCTTCAAAATTCTTGGGGCTGATGCTTGGAGGAAATCACAGAAGAATTGTTTTTTGCCAGTCTGTCATAAATATGTTGAAGACTAGGCTTTCATGTTGGAAAGGAAGGATGTTGTCGATGGGTGGCCGTGTAACGCTTTTGAATTCGGTGTTAACGAATCTTCCCGTTCATTTCCTCTCCTTCTATATTATGCCTTCTAAGGTGGTTAAGAAAGTTAATAACATTCTTCGTCGGTTTTTTTGGGTGGGTGTGAAGGAGTCATCGTACATTCCTTGGATTAGGTGGGATAACGTATACAAATCAAAGAAACATGGGGGAGTCGGTGTCAAGAACATAAGGTGTTTTAATAGAGCTCTTGTTTCAAAGTGGTTGTGGAGGTTGGTTAATGATATTGAAGCAGTTTGGAGGCCTTTACAACTAGATATGGTCCTCTTGAGAAGTTTATCTTCCTCTATTCTGATTTTGCTAGGCCTTGCTTGGAATCGCTTTGGTGGAAGGATCTGAAAAAGATTGGCGGTATCTACAGAAATGATTCTCTTGTAAAAAAAATTCTTGGCAGCTGTGTGACGACAACCTAATCTGGTTCTGGAATTCTTACTTGTTCGGTAGGAACGTCTTGTTCAGATCCAAATTTCATTCTTTGTACTCGGTGTCTTCTAGTAAGGCAATTATGGTGAGGGAGTTAGGTGACTGAGAGGTTGGTGGGTGATTCTGGAAGCTGGATAAGTTAAACTTTATGGGTGTGGAACTTTCGGATACTATCAGGTCGGATCTTGCTCAACTTCAAGAGATGTTGCTGGAGGTGTTTCCTAGAGAAGGTAATATCGACGGGTGGACGTGGAATCTTGGTTCGTCTCTTAGTTTTTCGCTCAATTCTTTCTATAGTGGTATTTGGGCTGATATTATTGTTAGTGAACTTGAGACTGGTCTCAAGACTGTTTTGAATGTGTTGTGAGAATCTAAGGTTCCGTTGAAAACGAAAATTTTTGGGTGGAGGTTGTTTCACTCTAGACTCCCTACGAGACAAAATCTTGCTGCCAGGGGAGTAATCTCTAATGTTTACGAGTTGTCGTGCGTGTTTTGTTTTCGGGTCGTGCGTGTATGTGTGTTTTGGGTGTTTGGGCTAAGGTGGTGGCTTGATTGGGTTTTACTTGGAGGTGTGCTAACAATGTTTTGGAGTCCTTCACCTCGTGGGTGCTTTGCTTCGGTCGAGGAATAACAAAAGCTAGTTTTTTTGGCTTGTCACATATTGGGTTATTTGGAATACACATAATCAAATCTTGTTTAGTAACCATATCATGGATGAAGATACTATGTTTCATAGAATTGTTACTTTATCTTGGTGTTGATTAGATATTTGTCCACCTAGGCAAGTCAAATGTAATTTGTATGAATGGCTTCATTGTCCTCTTGATTTTGTGTAGTTGGCCCTTCATTTGAGTTGGTTGTAATTTTGGTGGTTTTGTTTCTTGGGAGGGTGTTGCTGTCTTGTAGTTGGCCCTTCATTTAAGTTGGTTGTAATTTTTGTGGTTTTGTTTCTTGGGAGGGTGGTGTTGTCTTTATGTTTTCTATTTCTGGTGTACTTTTGTGGTTGAAGTACCCATTAGTAATTCCTTATACAATGTTGATTATAAAAATAAAATCATTATCTACAAACAATTTTTTGGTGGTATGGTTCGATTTTGTATAAAAAAATTACTTCTATTCATATATTTTTTATTGATTTTTGTGGAACAATACAAATTCAAATTATTTTATTTAAATATTTAAACTCTTTTTTTTATTGATTTAACTTTTGTTAATTTAATATTTTAACTTTCTTTCTAATTTTGTTTTATTTTTTGATATGAATATGATTTTTTTTCATGTGAATTTGGTGGAAAGGATAGATTTATGTTGCATAATTTTTGTTTGAGAAGTCTATGAAATGATTGTTCATGTTATTATATATTTTTATATGTAATAATTGTATAAATCAATTATTTTTCTATTGATATATTTTTTGTTAGTTTGTTTTTCTATCTTCCTTTCTCATTTTCTTTTATTTATTAATACATGGTTATTTTTCATGTTAACCAGGAAAAAAAGATAAATCTAAATAATTAATGAAATGAATGTGTTGACAAATTGACAAACTAATAACATATATTATAAAATTTTATCTGATGGAACATACTACGCCATTTTCTTCAGAAAGATTTTTCAAGAATCATTTGACCTTCATGATTTAGTTTTTTATTTATAATTGATCTTTTCAACTTTTATTTGTTTTCTTTTATTTTTTCATTTATTTTATTTTTTCTTTCATTTATTAATATATTGGGAAACAAGTTGCTCTTTCACTAATGTAATTTTCTTCTTCTTTTTGTTAACTAAGATTGTATTTATAATAAAAAAAAATTATATGTTTTGTTAATAAGGTGTGATTGAGTTTATTATTAATTTAAATATAATCAATATTGATATGGTATAAATTAATTTAATGAATAAAAAATGTAATATCATAATAAATTCATAGTATTGGAATTCTTTATATTATATTCATTTTAAAGTTTCAATTACTTTTAAGTTGATTATTTTTTAAGAGAATTATATTAATATTTATCTTTTTTTTGTTTAATATTATGTACCAATTAAATATTATCAGAGATTTAGATCTTTCTCAAGTGAAAAATAAGTAGTATAACAAGAATGATATTATTTTAATGATGTTTAGTATTACTATAATAAATAAATTTATGTTATTGAATATATTTATATTAAATTATATTATTCTTTATTTAAGTTTTTTTTCACTTTTTAAATTAACTATATTGAACATAATTATATTTTTGGATTAAAATACCTTTTATTATAAAATATTTTATTGTATAAAATTAAAATTTTATTTAAAAAAAAAATTTGATACTATTTTTAAAATAAATACTTGAGCTCTTTGAATATTTTTTATTTCATTAAATAAAATATATAAGGTATGTTTTTGAAGATATTGACTAATTATTTTATTATTTGAAAATATTATTAACTAAAAAATCTCATCATTTTTTCTTTATTATTGACTAGCCACTATTTATTACTATATTTATGATTTCTTTAATTTTTTGTTTGCTAAATTAAAAAATTCATTGTATTAAAACTGATAAGTTAGACATTTTACTATTCATATTTGGATATTTTATTATTCATATTCTAAATTGATAATTAAATGTGAAATAATATACTTTTAGGTAATTTAGACAAAAAAATTATTTTTCATTCAGTATAAATTAATAAATAAGTTCTTTGATGGTAATATATATTAGTATAATTTCATCCAAAATATTATAATATAAATTCATAATATTTATTATTATTATTATTATGAATATATATTTTATGTAAATATATATATATATATATATATATATATATATATATATATATATATATATATATATATATATATATATATATATATATATATATATATATATATATATATATATATATATATATATATATATATATATATATACTAAAATATATTTATTTATTTAAAATAATATTTGAAATAAAAATTCAAATCAATCCCGTGCGAACACGGGTCGATAATCTAGTTACTTAAATAACTCATACCTAACCCCACGCAACTTGCGGGTCTTAATCTAGTTTTAAATAAATATAAACATTTCATTGTTATAAATATATCACCACATCATTAATGTAATTGATATAATTCTGTTACATTATAAATAATATTTCAAATATCATTTTTTAAACAATACAAGGATATCATGTGAAAATCATAATACAAGCAAATGAATAACTTAGTATGGCAACTGGCCAACAATGTTTCCAGGGGGATCATAATTGCAAGTAATGAATGTTCCTCCATTATCACATTTCACCTTACCACATCCAACACGTTGTGAATGTTTCCAAACCACCTGAGTATAATGAACACATTCACCACCAACACAAGAGTTACTGTTATAATCATAGTTGGATTTTTCATCCACCCATAATTTCACTGCTTCTACGCCAGTCATGTCGCCCTTGCTCACCGCAAGATTCTCTCCAGGATACTCTCCGTAACGACCACCACTACCGGAGGGGATCAATTTACAATCCTTTCGTCGATTAGCATAATTTTGTGCGAAAACAGCGATATTGTTGTCCCAAACAATATTTGGAATTCGAACATTGGTATCAATTGTCGATCTTGCTGCGTTGTGGGCGTTCACGTAATCTGCTGGTGAGTCTTGTGCATTTGCAATGTGACTATCAACAATGGATATTAAGGCCAAGACACACAAAAGAGAAAATGCACCCATTTTTGAAGCTAGGTGTTTGATGAAAAATGATAGGGCTCTTGTCATGAATTTATATGATATTTGTGAAGGTTATTCTTTCTGTCAAAAAAGGAAAAAGCGATAATATTATTGCTTTCTTGATTGAAAAAGTTTGGCTAACTTGTGTATTTGGTTTGTGTAGGTGATTTTCATGTGGCAATAATGTTACATATGGTGAAGAATGTTACCAACAAATACACAGCTTGGATTTAAGTTACAGATTATTAAAAAAAACTAATTTAAACATAAAACAGTTTAGATATTTTCTTAAATTTTTTAATATAAATAGGCGTTATTTGTGTTTGCGTAAAGTAATAAAAAAGTTCATTTTTTTAATCTACTTATTATAAACTTATTTTATTTGATTTAGTTTTTAGTTCTTAGTCTTTTTCTTCATATTTTCTTAATAGCTGTAATATATCATACTTAATTATAATCCTACAATTTCTTAAAAATTTCTCTCCAAAATCTTTCACCTCTCTCTTTTATTTTTATATTTAATAAAAAAATAATAAAAATTTATCATTCCACTATAAATTAATCAACAAAAAAAATTAATAATAATAAAATATATCAACCCACTATCTCCACTAACTCATTTCTTAAACAATTATTTGACATATAAAGCATTTATCACTTAAAATCAAAATTAATTGACCATTTAATTAAATAATATTAAATTTATAATTTTTCCTTTCTTAAATAATAATTTTAGAATTAATAATAATGAAATTTATTAACTCATTATCACCACTAACTCATTTCTCATATCATACACTTATTTCACATATTACTTATTAATATTATTAAATTAACACTCTTTTTACTTTAAATTGAAACTAATAATAATAATAATAATAATAATAATAATAATAATAATAATAATAATAATAATAATAATATTAATATTAATATTAATATTAATAAGTATACATTCAACCATAAATCTCACACATATATTTACTCATGTTTTTATATTAATATTAATATTATTAATATTATTATTATTTTAACTAATTAATTATAATTTATTAAATTAATAAAAGATAGCGGGTTTAGAGGGAAGTTATCAATAAATAAGTTTTTTTTTATATAAAATATTAGTAGTATATATACAACAAGTTGAAACCTTTTATATCTATGGTGGATTTGAATCTTCTCATTTTCTTTTGGTTCAGACATCTTTCTTTTTTTTTCTAATTCAATGGTTGATTCTCACACAAAGAAGTACAAATAAAAATGAAAGAGAGAAAATGTTGAATCAATGTTTGAGATTTAAGCATGATAGAAATATAAGAGAAAGAGCATGAGAGAGTATCCAAATCCACATACCTTATAACTCAAATAAAAGAATAACAATTGCTCTTACTTCGGAAGGAACATTATATAGCTCAATAGGTTATTACACTTCATTTTAGTGTTGCATTAATTTTCTTTTCCTTCTATTTATAATTATTAGTTTGAAAAAATTTCATATCTTTGTAATCATCTATACATTTCGACTCTAACAAATAGATGTAGATGATTTTATCTTGGATGTAGAAAAATGAAAATATGTGTTAACATAGTATTATTGCATTTAATAATTTATTTGTTGTATTTGATTTAATTTTTTCTTATTATATGATTTGCAATATAACGTAGGTTTTCTTTCTAATAAATGATTTAACTAAGATATTTGATCATTTTTATTAGTTTCTTTCTCTTCGTAGTAATTTACAATGTATGGTATATATTTTACCGTGCATCGCACGGGTAGACGGTTAGTTGATGTAAACTTTGAAAAATGATTTTTTAAAGAGGAAATATGATTTTTCAAAAAATAATTTTTAAATGTTTTTTAATATAAGATGTTATGTGAGACTTGCGAGAGAGTTTTTGTCGCCACCCTGCACTTTAATCGGACATCTTTCAATTTTTGATGATACACATCTTTACAGGTGCGTTACCTAAAGCTTTTGCTTCTTCTTTCATCACTCTAGTCCCGAATGTCGATTGTCCCAAAAATTTCACTGATTTTAGGCATATTACTCTAATTGGATGTGTAACCAAAGTCATATCTAAGTTGTTTTCTAGTAGACTTGCTCTTGTTATCTCCTCCTTGGTTTCTCCAGCTCAAACGAGATTTATTCCTGGTAGAAACTTACTGGATGAGGTGTTATTATCTGATGAGATCATCGATTCGGCTAGAAGGGACAAAAAGAAGTGCCTCCTTTTTAAGGTTGATATCGCACAAGCCTATGATTCTGTTGACTGGAAGTTTTTGATCCATGTCCTTCGGTCTATGAATTTTAGCCCAAAATGGTTAAAGTAGATTCAAGGTTCTGTTTGCAATAGCTTTGTCTCTGTCCTGATGAATGGTAGTCTGACAAAGGATTTCTAAGTTGGTAGAGGCCTGTAAACACCCCAAATTTTCCCTCACCCATTCACACCATGACTTGTGATCTTCTCATATGCATAAACTCAATCATACCATCTCATATCACATTTTTTATTCATTGCATTGGTTCAAAGTCATCTGCATCTAGGGTTTGTGATCTGAGCAATCCAAGAGCTATTTGAGCCACTCCAAAGGTCATCAATCACTTCAAAGGGGTCCATGTATGTTCAAACATCATATTATGTCCTCTCAAAGTCAAGAATGTCAAAGAATCACAAGAGCTGAGAATGGCATGGAAGCAGAGCCAGGTTTAACTGTGCAGATGACCTAAAATTAGGGTTTTGGTTTCAAAGGCCATAACTCCTCTTTTTTTGGTCATTCTTGTTTCTATTAGTCTCTATATGGTATAGGGATCATGCATATAAATTTTCATGAAGAAATTCAATGGGGAAGTCATCTGATCAAGGGTTGACTTTCTAAGAAAGTCAGTGTAAAATCAGGGCATCTGAGGCCCTCAATGACCCAACCAAAGGGTGTTATTCATCATTTTGATTGTGTATGATCTTTATTTGATCATGGAAGATGTTAGAAGTTCACAAATTTGAAGAATTTCAAGTCATTTGCAAAGTTGACTTTTTGGGAAAGTTTGACTTTTAATGAAATTGCCATTTTGGGAAACTTTTTCAACCCTTGCTTTTTGATCCAAAAATGCTTCAAATGGAAAAACTTTGGTCATGAAAGTTGTAGAATGGATCATTCCCTTTTCAAAAAGTACAAGAACATGACCTAATTCATTTTGGATCAAAAGTTATGGCTTGTCAAAGTTGGCTAAAATCACAAAATTTGAAGTTTTCTACCAAAGAGACATTTTGCAAAATGGTTTGTTCAAGTGTTCTAAAGGCCTCAAATGTGTATCATTTCTTCAAAACATGACCATATGACCTCTAAAATTCAGAATGGGCCAAAGAACTTTGCACTTTGATGCCTTGAAACTCAAGAAATTTCAAAGAAACCAAACTTGAACCAACTTGCAAAACTCATCATAAGTTACAAACCACTTGCTGCATTGCCTCTAAACCTTTTTCACAGCATTCCTTGATTCAAGCTGAGCAAAAGTAAGACAAAAACCAAGTCATATCATAGCCCATACCTCAATTACACATCAAGTTGACATTTTGGCCAAAGACCCATACCAATCACCATAGGCCACCAACAACTTTCTGACCTATCCCCTTTTGATACATGGACAAAACCCAGCCTAACACATCACACAACACACTCTGATCTTGCCCACAAGCCATAGTTATCATTTTTGCTCAAACTTGCAAAAGCTTTCGAAGCACTCAGCACAGCTAGCAAACACACAAACCAACTTCACAAATCAACTCAGCACACTTCCCTGGTCACAAACCACTCATCACCATTGCCTAAAACTCCTTGAATCAGAAATACGATTTCCATCCCACCTTGAACAGAACTTTTGTAATCTTCCAAACCAGCCACCACAAACTTCTTCTAAGCATCAAGACTTCATCAGGGGCCTAAGAGGAGTGGTTTGCACAAAGAGAGAGGGCCAGAAAGTTGCAAACTGAGAAAGCTCAAAGCTCAGGTATATCAAGAACTTTTTTTCCAGAAATGAGTTTTTAAGTTTCTAAATTGTTCCTCATGCTTTGCTGATCACTCTGATGCTTTTACTTTTTGAAATGGTTGAGAAATAAGCATTTAATCATGTTCTGAAACTTTTCTGACCTAAACATGTTTGGCTTCGATTCACATGATTAATGGATGAAAAATGGTTTTTGTTTGGGGGTTTTGATTTAGTTTCGAATGGGGATGATTTTTGGGTGATTAGATTTCATTTTCATAGTGTTTTGAGGGATTTAGCAATTTTCAGGTGGGAGTCCCGCCGGAGAAGACGACCGGAAGTCTTCTCCGGCCACCTGAATCTGTTTAGGGATAATCAGTGTCATTAATGAAGTTTGAATAATAACCCTTGGATGCGTTGACCTGCGCGTGTTTGAACGTTCAGGATCTCACCATTTTGCCCTAATCCTCATTTGACTTTCTTAATTCAGTTTAATTAATTTTTAATTAGGAATTAGCCAAGTTTGAATTTCAGCCACTGGATCACGCGCGCAGTCAATTCCCGCGCGTCCAGTTTGAATGTCAGCCATTGATTCAGCATACTTCTCATTAAATCCATATTATTTTCCATTTTAATTCATTTCTTTTCTCCATTTTATTTAAAATAGTAAAACATTTTCAAAAATTCTGAAAATTTTTATACAACCTTTTTTTAATTTTCAGAAACCAAAAACATTTTTATTTTTATTTTTTGCATTAAAAAATATTTTTAAATCATTTAAAAGTTTATTTTTAATTAATTAATGAGAATTAATTAATTAAAAATACTTTTAGGTATTTAAAAATCACCAAAAAATTCATGAAACCTTTAAAATCATTTAGAAACATTGTCCAACCCTCAAACCAAATTTCTTTTTTGATCTTAATGCATTTTGACAATTTTCCATGGAATTAATTCTATTTCAAAGCATTATTTTGATCCAATGTTCAAAAATTCATTTCTGCCTAGTCTTTAAGAGTTGGACTTTGATTCTTTTTGCATTGCATCTTGAATATCATGAAGTTTATAGGATTAAATTGGCATGATTTGATCTTGCATTTTCAATTTGTTTGACATTTTTCTTGACAAGGTGCCTTAAAACCCTAGCCAACTTAGGAAATTCATAACTTTCACTAGGTTAAGAATTGGATCCCCTCCTTTGGGCAGTGAGTTTGTATAGGTTTAGGGTTCCCTTGATTGCATTTTCAATTTTTTTATCTTGATGTTTGCTTCTGGTTTTGGTTTTTGTTTTGTGCATTGATCATAAACCCTAATTTGGGCTTTCTTTTGCATTCATCTTGCATTTGCTTGCATACCATGACTTGCCATATCATTCTATGCATCCATTTGATTCATTAGACATCTTAGGACATGTTAGAAGTATGTTTGATCATTGCATCTTTCATTTTCCATGTTGTATGTCATTTGCATTCCATAACTTTTCATGTATGTTCATGGCTCCAAGCATGCTTCTCTTGCATTCATTTGTTTGTATGATCATCCCCATGCCTTGTTTCATGTTTTCATCATCTCATAACATCATTATCATCACACACATGCTTCTGATTTTGGTTTGCATCATGCCGTTTCATCTCATCTTGCATTGCATTGCATTCCTTTTACTAACTTTTCAGGTGGTAAGTCACTTTGAGAAGTGAATTTGCCTTCACTTCTCACAATTTCTTTTCATTTCCTTTATGCATCATTGCTGCATTTTGTCTTGTGTTTGAGATTGAACTTGCTCATTCTTCTTCTTCTTACTCTCTTTCCTCAAGTGACTTGTCTTCTTAAATGAAGCAAGTTGCTTTGCTTCCTTTGCTCCTTTCATCTGTTTCCTAGTGGTTCCTCTGAAGATTTCTCTTGTTAACCTCACAAACCTTAGGAACAACCAAGCATGACAATAATTAGGGTTTTGATTAGTCCCCCACTTAGTTTTACCTTTGTGTCTCATTGAGTCTTCTCTTCTCACCTCATAATCAAGGACTAAACCCTAAAGGCTTTAAGGCTTTGTGATTAGGCTTATGCCTACATCCTTCTATTAGGATGGAGAGTATAACTTTAATCCTAAGTGTTAAACCCTTAATGTGTTTAAATCCTCTAATAAATTCACATAATAATCATCAAGACATCAAGCTTGTAACTTGGGCCTTGCATTAGGGTTCTAATTCTTCCTTAATTGGTTAAGAAGGACTAACCCTAGTGTTAATGGACAAGTCCCCCTCAAGTTGTCTTACAAACCCTAAAAATCACTTCATCATCTTATCATTAACTAAAATCCATTTAATAAAGGCTTTGTTTTGTCATGGGTTTAATCCCTAATCATGGATTAAGTTGAGGAGTCTTCCTCAGCTTAAACATTCTCATCTATTATCCTTCTATTAGGATGGTGTAATGAGTCTGTTTAATCCCTGATTATGGCTTAATCTCATTACTCAACACTAAACAAAAACAACAAAAACATCTAAATAATCACAAGTAGGTTAATGATCTTAATCCTACATCAAAGGTGATTAAGTGTGAGATGCTGACTTCACACTTAAGATATTCTCATTACCCCAAATCAGAGGGAAGATGTGATGAGTTTACTAACCCATTGGTTTAGGCTTAAGCTCATTAACTTATGACAAACTCCAAAAGAAATAAAAGATTGAAAGCACAAAAACAAACAATAATCGTCTCCTCCGGGATTCTTTTCTCACCTCATTCACTCATAAACGAGAACTTGCTTCTTCCGTCTAATGCAAGACAGTTTGCACCTGAGCCAGATAGGTCATACACTTGAGCATAGACAAGAAAGCAGTTCACAAGTCAATTCATCCTTCAGTCTCTTTGGGTCGAACTACGGTGTTCTGACTTCCTCATTTCACGAGAGGATACGTAGGCATAACTTAACAGTTATCGAACAAAAGTCTCTGTATATTCCCCCCTCTTTCCAGCATCATTCTCTTAGCCTCATCACCATGAGCATTTCACTCCTGTCCTTACACTGACACTGTATATATCACACTTCACACTTCTTTTACACAGACACCTGTACACCTTTTCCAGTTCTTTTATACACAAATTGCACTGACACTACCCCTTTAAAACACAAATCTTTTAAGCGTGGATCCCGTCGAGTACGACGGACAATCTGGGTGCTAACACCTTCCCAGGTTGTAACCAACCCCCTTTCTCAGTCTCTCTGGTTCGCAACCGTCTTATCCATATCTTTCTAGGTCTATGCAGCATTGCCTTTCCTCCGGGATAAAAATGCCTAGCTGGCGACTCTTTCTTTTTCCTGTGAGTTCATCCCTGTGTGTTCTCACATCATCCTTTCGCCGACCGTTCGCGTCTGTACCTTATTTGAGCCCAGTCTCATCTTTCGGGAGCGACAGCTTGGCGACTCTGCTGGGGACCCTTATACTGCAACCAGGGCTTCTGGTTCTTTTTGTGGGTTCCTCCTAGCGCTTGTTTGATTTGTGTTTACTGGGGTGTTATGTGTTATTTGTGCTTGTATATTTATTTTGTTTTTTGCTTTATGTACAGTTGTTTTATTGCTTTCTTTACAGCTTTACATATATCATACTGTCATACTGTTCTGGCTGGATCTGGTTTTGTTGCTTTGGTGGGTGGGGTTCTACTGAGAGTTTAAGGTCCTATACCTGGGACCTGAGTGACACCTAGGCTAGAGTGGTTCATGTTCTTTCCCATTCCATTTCGGTCTGGTGCGGGAATATGAAACACGGTTCATATATGGGTTTCTTCTTGAGAACTCTGTGCTACAGATTTCCTGTAGTGCTAGGGCTATCTGGGAAGCCTGCTAAGTCTGGATGACCTTTATTATTGACCTTCAGAAACTGAGGTGAATTAGAGGAGGATCTTTTATGGTTATTGTAAACACTGTACCCCCGGGTTAGAAGTGTTTACACTTCTCATAACTGATCCAAGTCTGAGGATCCTTGTTTTAGAACACCACCTGTGAGGGGGTTGGGCTGTTTGCAGGTTTGCAGGTACCTTTGACCTCAGCATACCCTGTTACTTTGTTTTGATTAAGAGTACTCCATTTTGGGACAGTTCTTGTGATTTTTAACCCTGGACATGTGACTCTTTATTTGAGTCCCCCACCTTGGTTACTGGACTTATGAACCTCCATCTGGATTTCTTGAACATACATGGACTTATATCAAAGCAGCAATCAGATCCAGCTTGATCACAAACCCTTGCATATCATTTACATACATCATCATTGCATCATTTAACATTTGCTTATTTGTTTTTTCAGGGTATCCACATCATACATTTTGGCTTGGTTTTGACCCCTTCATCTGCATAGACCTATCTTCATCAGTATCTGCTTCAGCTATCCTCATCAGCTACCTGCTTCAGTCACTTGCATCACTAGCATCAGCCTGTCAGTGGCCCATCTTCAGTATTATTCTCCATCATCAGCATCTGTCTCAGCTCTTCTTCAGCAACATGGCACCCAAGAAGAGCAACATCTCATATCATTTCCTTGAGCCTGAGCTGGCTAGCATCAGGAAGGTCCAGGCCCTGATTACCCCAGACCATATACCACTATTCAGAGAACATTTTGGAGGAATCCTTGATGTGGTTATGGATTTGGACCCTTCCCAGAGGAGCTTGATTCACACTTGTCTACAGTTCCATGATCCTCCTCTAAGGTGTTTCACCTTTCAGGATTTTCAGTTGGGACCTTTATTAGAGGAGTATTCATCATTGGTTGGTGTACCTGTCAGGGGTGGTATCCCTTTCAACCCTGAGTTGGCTTTTCCCAGTAATGAAGAAGTGGCAAAGGCACTATATCTGGAACCCTCTCTGATTGGACAGAACATGACCACCAAGGCTGGAATCTCTGGTCTACACTTGGATTTCTTGACTTCTCAGGCCATCCTGAAGGCCTCCTTGGGAGAGTGGAAGGCAGTCTGTGCTTTGTTAGCCCTCAGCATATATGGGGTTATACTTTTTGCAGACGAGCCTAAATTTATTAGCAAGAATGTCATTCACCTTTTCATTCTGAGGAACCCAGTGCCCACCTTACTGGGAGATTTCTACTACTCTGTTCACCAAAGGAATGAAAAGCAAAGAGGAAGATTGGTAAGATGTTGTGCTCCCTTGTTCCATACCTGGCTGCTCAAACACTTGCCCAAGACTGATGCATTCTTGAATCCTCACCAGCAAAAGAATTGGGCTAGAAGACTCATTGCTTTGACCTCAGCTGACATCAGGTGGTGCACCCAGAGCACCAAGGGCAGGGACATCATTACTAGTTGTGGGCAGTTCCCCAATGTACCTCTGATGGGAGTAAAGGGTTGCATCAACTACAACCCTCTGCTATTCAAAAGACAATTGGGCTATGCACTGGTCCACCCTCCTAGAGCACAAGACTTGGCTGAAACCCTTTATTGTGAGGTTAAGCCTAACCTAGCTGTTGTCAGGCAGGCATCCTGGGCTTGGGACAATGTTATGACCAAGGGGATGGCTATTCTTGGAAGATGCAATAATGTGGCTTCAGCTCAGTACTATGAGTGGTCTCATGCCAGGGCTCAAATTTCTGGGATGCCCTTCACTATTGAGGATGCACCTGGACCATCCACAGCACCACCTCCGGCCACTGTCAGCTTAGAGGAGTTTGAGAAACTGAAAGAGAGAAATGAGAATTTGACTCAGGCTCTACAGAAGACCCTCTGGGAGAGGAGTGATGGTCGGCTGGACATTGAAAGGCTAGAAAAGCTAAAGGTGGAGCATCTAGCCAGGATTGAGAAGTTAGAAGACTACATCAAGAAGTCAAGGGCTGGAGAGCAGATCTTGAAGAATGCCTGCAAGGAGGCTCAGTTCCAAAAGGCCAGGACTGATTTGTATCTGAAGGAGAGTCAAGCTAGGTGGGTCAGGATCACTGAAGCTCATACTCAGGAAGATAAAAGGACTCAGGACAAGATTGAGCAGTTGGAGGCTAATGCAAAGGAGCAACAGGAAGCCCTGCTAGCAGCCCAGAAAGAGATCTCAGAGTTGAAGATTAGGGCTGGTGTGAAGAGGTCAAAGGACCAGGGCAGACACAAGAAGCTAACTGCAGCTATTGCCACCAGGAATCTTCTCATCAGGAACCTCACAGAGCGTCCAGCTGATCCGGTAACTGAAGCACTTCTAAAGGAAGTTCAGGAGGATGAGTTTGGTCTTGGTGTCTGACTTTTGCTTGTTGTTGCTTTCATTTCATTGTACTTTTCCTTTTTATGTTGTATTTTGACCCCTCAGAGGGCATGTATTGTAAAAAAAAAAAAAAAGCAAACTATGTATCATTCACCTTTTGTAATATATTTATTAGTTTGTTTTATCTGAGTTCTTTCAAGCAACATCAAAAGCATCTTCCTCAGGGGTCTGGAAAGGTCAAAACCAAATGCCAAGCCGGATACCTTGGAAACAAATAAGCATACTGCATTGCATACTAACCTTTTGTTTTGTTTTGTAGGTTTTTGTTTTGTTTGTTACTAACTCTGTTGTGATTCAGGAACTATTGCTCGACGTCGGGTGTTCCCACTCAACCGTCCGCACAGATATCCTACCCGCAACAACCTTCCGGGTATACAGATGGACCAGGTACAACAGGATCTTACAGAGGTCAGGACTCAAATGGCCAATGAGAGACTGGAAATGAGAAATCAGATGACTCAGTTTATGGAGGTGATGAATGGATTGGCACAGAGCCAAGAAAGATTAAGAGCATTGGTAGAGAGGCAGACTCAGGAAGACCCCCATTTAGGGACTGGTGGAACAAGCAACAATGAGAGGGTTCAGCCTCATGTCAACCCACCTGTGTATGGCCCTCATCTTCACCCAGAGATCAACATCCCTGCTAATGTACAGGGGAATGCTACTACAGGTAGGGTACTGCAAGAAGACCCCCAGGAAGATCAGTTCACTGTGATGGGAGCTGGGGATGAGGCCTATGACAGAAGGCTAGATGAAATTGCTGAAAAATTAAGGTCCTTGGAGTCTCAAAACTCCTTGGGTTTTGATGTCATGGACATGGGCTTAGTGGACGGGGTCAGGATTCCCCACAAGTTTAAACCTCCGTGCTTTGAAAAGTACAACGGAACTTCCTGTCCGCGAACCCACTTACAATCCTTTCTGGGGAGGCTGAAGGCATATACCATGGATGAAAAGCTATGGATGTTTTATTTTGAGGATAACTTAATAGGAGCTTCAAGGGAATGGTACTCTCACTTGACTAGAGCAACCATCAGGTGCTGGAAGGACCTCGCTGAGGCCTTCATTAGACAATACCAGTACAACTTGGATATGGCTCCCAACAGGACCCTCCTGATGGGAATGTCACAATCATCCAGAGAAAGCTTCCGGGAGTACGCCCAGAGGTGGAGACAGCTTGCTGCTGCTGTCCAACCACCCATGTCGGAAAGGGAAATGGCCGACATGTTTATGAACACCCTCCAAGGGACATACATTGATAGGCTAGCTGCCTTTTCTTCCACCAGCTTCGCGGATGTAGTTATAGCTGGAGAAAGAATTGAGAGCCTATTAAAGATGGGCAAAATTTCTGACAACGGTGCAAGCTCGTCCAGCAACCCAAGAAAGCCTTTTGTAGGTCCAAGAAGAACTGGTGAGACTAATGCTACCCATACCAGCAGGGGAAGACCCCAGTATGTTCATAGGTCAGTGGCAGCTGTCACCATTCCCGCTCCAATTCATCCACTACCAGCATACCAACCACAGCAACAACCTCACTACCAGCAACAAGCTCAGTATCCACCTCAGAGAAATTATAACAATAACAACACCAGCAACAACAATCAGCAAAGACCTTTTCAACAGAGACTGTCTCAGGCCAATAGGGTGATTGATCCGATCCCTATGCCTTATGCCACATTATTGCCACAACTCCTGAAGCTCAACCTGGTTGAGCTAAGGACATTGGCACCTCTAGATCCTGCCAGTCTGCCTAGAAATTATGACGCCAGCGCCAGATGTGCTTTTCACTCAAATGCACCTGGCCACAGTACAGAGAAGTGCAGAGCTTTGCACATGAAAGTACAGGATCTAGTGGATTCCAAAGCTATAAACTTTGCACCCCCACCAAATGTCAGTAAGAACCCTATGCCCAACCACGGTGGACCCAGAATCAATGCCATTGAAGAAGATAGGCCGTCTTACTTGATAACCAGTGTGGGGCAGATTCGAACACCCTTGGTAGAGATTAAAGCTCAGCTCCTTGAATGTCAAATGTTCCCTGGATGTGAGCTAGGATGTGCTTATTGCAACATTTCAGTAAATGGGTGTGATAACTTGAGAAGTGGCATAGATGGTCTCATCCAGAGTGGCCTGCTTCAAATCACAACATCAATACCTACAAATCTAGCAATCTCATTAACAACAATTCTCGGGTCTTCTACAAATGCAACAACAATTGTTCCAAACAACTCTTCAATCTCATCAACAAATGTTTCGTCTGTCACTTCAACGGACCAAATATCAACAAACATCCCTTCTACAACTTCAGCACCCCTTCATTCAGAATCTCCTACAACAGCAACACTCATCCAGTCAACAGTGTCTCCTACAACATCAACAGTAAATAATGAAAGTGTCTCAACGGTTACAATTTATTATGATCCTGCAAATGATTCTGCCTACAACTCACAAAATTCCACTCCTATCAGAGCACCGGTTACAATATACTATGATCCACACACTATCATGGTCCCTTCTGCAGCTGCTATCAGTCAAGTCACTATCACAGTGCCTGGTCCAGTTCCTTATGAAATCAGTAATGCCATCCCTTGGCATTACGGCTCCGATCTATACTGCGAAGGACAGAAAATCACTTTGTAATCATCAACTTCTTCACCACAAATAGACAATGTGGGGGGAGGAGGAGGCTTCACTCGGAGCGGACGTCTCTTTGCCCCGCAAATTCCAAGACCCATTGCTGAAGCAGAAGTTGCTGCCAAGGCAAAAGGGAAGAGCATGGTGCAGGAAGAACAAGTTGCTAAAGAAGCTTTGAAAACCCCTTTTGATCAAGAGGCTGATGAATTCATGAGAATCATCAAGAAAAGTGATTACAAGATAGTAGACCAGCTTCACCAGACACCTTCCAAAATCTCCATTTTATCATTGCTAATGTGCTCAGAGGCTCACCGGAATGCATTATTAAAAGTCTTGCACGCAGCTTATGTGCCAGAGGAGATTACCGTCAATCAGTTAGAGGCTGTGGTTGGAAATGTCAACGCTAGTCATGGACTAGGATTTACCAACACTGATTTGACGACGGAAGGTCGCAACCACAACAAGGCTTTGCACATTACCTTGGAGTGTAAGGGTGCAGTTCTTTCCCATGTACTGGTGGACACAGGGTCATCCCTCAATGTCCTACCTAAAAAAGCCCTTGTGAAGCTGGAGTATGAAGGATTGGCATTACGCCCAAGCAACCTGGTAGTGAGAGCCTTTGACGGTTCTAAGAGATCAGTTCTGGGAGAAATTGAGTTGCCTATAACGATTGGCCCACAGACTTTCAAAACGACCTTCTTCGTGATGGATATACAGCCTGCCTACAGCTGTCTATTGGGTAGACCATGGATACACGCCGCTGGCGCCGTGACGTTGTAACCCGGTGAACTGACTTTAAACAATGTTGCGGATAGCAAGAGTCGCCACCGACTTTTATTTTATCCATAAGGAAAGGTTATAAAAGAACAGGAAAGACCTTAAGAGAATGTTTTGGGTCCGGGGGGTAGATTATGAAAAGGGAAGGTGTTAGCACCCTTTTCATCCATGGTTATCCATGGGCTCTTAGGTACTTAAGCTCACTTTTGAATTGTTTTGAAAGTGTAGTGTGTGAATAAAAAAATTTCAGAATAGTTTAATAATAATCCAAATGTGGATGTGTAAGAAACTTGTTTGAAAATTTTGTTGAAAATTTGTTTAAGTGTGAAAAAGTTTTGAAATGAGCTTAAGTACTTAGGAGTAATCTACCCTAATGTTTAAGGTCTTTCTTATTCTTTATTCTTTCCTTTAGTAAGACTATCCCTACTATAATGGAGTAGGTAGTCCTTACTTTGGATGTTAAGGGACATGTAAGGGGCAATTTGGTCTTTGAAGGCCATGGTGGGGTGTAATAAGCATATTAAGGGACTATCATCATTTTTTCGAAAGGGACTCGATTCGTAAAGGCAACCATAAGGGACTTTGATGATTTTCATTCGAGGGACTTGCTTTATACACCCCACTTAACCATTATTCGTAGGCAACTTTGAGGGATAACCCTAAGGAAGTGAGACGGCGATTAAAATCGACTTACGTGTGTGAAGTGTTTAAGTTAATTATCTTTGATTAAAAATTATCTAAATTTATTTTAATATTACATACATGTTGTTTACACTCCCTAATTACTAACCATAATAATAATTAAATAATTAAACAACTTTACATCCGAGAAGCAATTACAAAATTATAGTAATAATAAATAAATAAAATAGCAAATTAAATAATAAATAAATAATAAATAATAAGTTATAAAAGGGGTTAGTAAATAAAGTTGGCAAAAATAATAATAGTAAACATAATTAAATCATAAATGGATTAGTAATTAGAAATAATAAATAAGGTTAGAAACATAAAAATTGAATATAAATAATAACATAGTTAGTAATAAAAATTAATTAAAATATTAATAAAATTATAATAAGCAAAATTAATTACAAATTAATAGTAATAATAAAAACCAAAAATAATATCAAAAGAAGTTAACATGCATAACTAAATAATAATATAAAATTTTTTTTTAATTCATATACTAATTATTAAATTATTTTCAAATATATTACAAAATTTTAATTATTATTAACACATATTCATGTTCATATTATAAAAAAAAATAGATTTTAACTATCACATTAAAAATTTAATTCTACTATTTATTATATTTACCAATTATTTTAACTATATACAAAGATATGATTATCCTAAATTAATTTATTTTCTAAACATTAAAAGAAAGTTAATTTAAATTACAAAAATACAAAATTTTATGAAAAAAATGTAATCATGTTAGGAATTAAAAAAAAACAGAATTAAATTTTATTTAGAAAAATATTTTAGGATTAGAAAACTAGGGTTTTATATTTTTTAGGGTTTTACTATAATTAGGGTTTATCTAATTACCTATTTTATTTACAAACATATGTACAAAATTTTTTTTAATTAATAAAATAATGACATATTAACAAATTATTATTTTTTTAGTAAAAGAAATAAATATAAGTTTAATCTAATGTAAATATATTATTTTGAATTTTATGGATTTTCCTTGAAATTAAAATATTAATTAAACAATAATAAGAAGAAGAAAAATATAAGAAAATAGAAAGAAAAGAAAAGGGAACCTGTTGGGATTTGATCCCAAGGCCTCAGGTTTGCAAACAACATCCAGAACCACTAAGCCATCCATACGCAGGTGAAAGAAGAAGGACTCCAATTTGTTTTATGCATCAATCATGGAAATTCAGAAAAAATGAAATATCAAAAAGGCCTGGGGTGGATTCGTACCCAGGACCTTTATATTCGCACACACGCATCTCACCACCCGGCTGGAAGAGCCAATCTGAAAGCATGATGATAACGCAATATAATATATTCAAATTATGAATTAAATGGAAAACGCATCAAAAAGGAATTGCTGAAGCCTGGTTTCGAACTCAGGCATTCAAGCATTATACAAGCGTTCCTCACCACCAGGCCAGACAACATCACCTGAAATAATGTAAAAATAAAATCATAAAATATTATGTCAACATTTTAAATTTCCAGACGCGCGCCACCTAGCTTCTTCTCCAAATTTCCTGCAAATTTTCTTCCCTTTTTTCCTGCGAATTTAGCTGGGTGTTCTTCAATATCAAAAACCTACGAAAATCGAACTTACACAAAACAGCAACGATTCTTAAAATTAATCACAGTTTTATAATCCTTGTGTCTTATGGAACACTCCTATGTGTCCAGAATTTGTTTATATTGGTTGAATCATCAAACCCTAAAATCAAACTCTAAACCCTAACAATGGTGTATTCGGATTCCTGCAAGAAAAACACAATTGAACAATCCAGAATCGTTCTATAGTCCATTATAAACATCATACAATAATCAAAAACAGTTTAAACACGATGAATCAAAGGATTCGAAAAAAATTATTTTAAGACAAAGATGAGTTCGGGTTTCATGGTTCCATGATGCTTTTGATGCATATGATCATTCAAACATGTTCAATCAACCTTAAAGAAGCTGTCTCAACCTTTAGAACCTTTGTTAGATGGCTGAATTCGAAAAATCGAAATTGAGTTTTTGTGAGAAAATTTGGAATTTGAATGTGATGCTTGGCTGCTGGATTTCGTCCCCTAGCATTAGGTTTATGATCAGTATATATGTGGGAGTGATTTAGGTCAAAAACATGGATAGGTTGTGTGGATATTTGATCCAAAAAAGATTCAAAAAGATCATGTGTTAAAAACCAAATATTTGATCATAAGGCCTTGTTATTTTGGGAGGGATCTCATGATTTCCTTCTCTTTTGACTCCAATCACCATTTATGATTTTCTAGATTCAATCACAAAAATATCTTTTCATGTTTAATATTTTTTTAAAATTTAAAATGATTTAAAATGTAATAAATCATAATAAATTAATAAAATAAAATAAAAAATATGAAAATATCATGATAATTTCGTGCAAACCATTATGAAGTGGATTGGGTCATAATTTGAGTGGCCCATTTGAAAAGAAATGATTTTGAACCTCCCTTTTCAACATAAACCATCACAAAATTTCTTAACTTTGCAAAGGCACATATCCCTCAATTTTAAGGGTATGAGGGTGTTCTTGGACTTTTTGGAAAGCTTGAAGAGTCCTCTAAACAACCCCATTGGTTTCAGGTCCATATCATTTACCAATCTCAAGTTATGCCCTTTTGAAGTTGTTGACTTTTTGTTGACTTTTGAAATGACCTATAATGTCTTAGATCATATCTTTCAAATGAAGCATTTTTGGGCTTAACCTTCAACATCAAAGTTGTAGAGAATCCAATTTCCTTCAAAATGAGCTTTTGATGGAGACTTGGTGATGAAGTATGTGAAAGTTATGCCTGGTCAAAGTTCAGTTGACTTTTACTGAGGAAACCCTAATTTAGAAACTCCTGATTATTGATGATCTGGAATCTCCTTGATGAATCATGATCAACCCTTGATCAAATGATGAATTTTACTTCATATACTTGATGTTGGCAAAAAATCATGAAGTTTGACTTTGGTTTGACCACAGTTGACCTCAGTTTGACTTTTTAACTGCACTGACTGATTTTGACTTATCTGATCATCTGACTGAGCAAACTTTTGAGAAAAGTCTTGAAACTTGTCATGGGGGTTCTTATACACATATAAGATGTTATGAAACTCACTTGAGGTATTGAAAGTCCATTTAGCCTGATTAAAGTCAAAACCCTAGTTTTGGATGCACTGCTTAGGAGGTGCATTGTCTGAGGGAATTG
Source organism: Lathyrus aphaca (assembly GCA_963966055.1). Lineage (NCBI taxonomy): Eukaryota > Viridiplantae > Streptophyta > Magnoliopsida > Fabales > Fabaceae > Lathyrus > Lathyrus aphaca. The sequence goes on along the minus strand of OZ014519.1, from coordinate 19,928,721 downwards.
TCAACTCCTTTGACCAATTATGAACTTTGTGAACCTTGTGAATCTTCATAAAGTGTCTTGTGATACTCATGGGAGGTATTGTGAAGCTTGTGAACCTTGTTAACCTCATGAAGTGGCTTTGTAGACCTCATGAACCTCAGGAAAGCTTTATATTCATTGTGAATCTTGTGAACCTTGTGAACCTTCAAGAAGTAACTTGTGAACTTCATGAATCTCAAGAAAGGTCTTGTAAATGTTGAGAAGATTGTGAACCTTGTGAACCTCATGAAGTGGCTTTGTAGACCTCATGAACCTCAGGCAAGATGTTGAGAAGCTTGTGAACCTTGTGAATCTTCAAGAAGCAACTTAGGGACTTCATGAACCTCATGAAAGGTTATGCAAGTGTTGGAGAACTTGTGAACCTTATGAATCTTCAAGAAGCAACTTGTAGCCCTCATGAATCTCATACAAGGTTATGTAAATGTTGAGCAAGCTTGTGAACCTTGTGAACCTTCAAGAAGCAACTTAGGGACTTCATGAACCTCATGAAAGGTTGTATAAGCATTGAGAAACTTGTGAACCTTGTGAATCTTCAAGAAGTGACTTGTAGACCTCCTGAACCTCATGAAAGGTTATGTAAGTGTTGGAGAACTTGTGAACCTTGTGAACCTTCTTAGAACACAAAGTCTTGTATTGTGAGGGCAAATTTTGGGGTGCAACAGCTGCCCCTGTTCAATTTTCTGAAACCTGAGGGGTTAGATTGGTATATTTGCCAGTCGTAACCTGGAAGGTTGAAGGGAATTGAACACAAAAGCCCAAAAATTTGCACTCACCAGTGCACTAGAGTGGTGCAGATGGCTAGTTGAATATAATTGAGTGGGCTTAAAGATGCCACTAGGGGAAAGCAGTCCAAAATATGGGTGTATGATGAAAGCTGTCAGGAGTCTGGAGTAATAATGATGTAGCAGTATGTCTTCAGGAGGATAGAGCAATCAATAGCTCTAAAGCAGTCTTGAAGAAGTGATTTCAGGAGGATAGAGCAATGAATAACTCTAAAGCAGTCTTGAAATAATAATGTGACATCTCTTCAGGAGGATAGAGCAATCAATAGCTCTAAAGCAGTCTTGAAATAATAATGTGACCTATCTTCAGGAGGATAGAGCAATCAATAGCTCTAAAGCAGTCTTGAAATAATAATGTGACATATCTTCAGGAGGATAGAGCAATCAATAGCTCTAAAGCCGTCTTGAAGAGGTGATTTCAGGAGGATAGAGCAATGAATAACTCTAAAGCAGTCTTGAAGTAATAATGTAATTGTCTTCAGGAGGATAGAGCACTGGATAGCTCTAAAGCAGTCTTGAAGTAATAATGTAATTGTCTTCAGGAGGATAGAGCACTGGATAGCTCTAAAGCAGTCTTGAAGTCATGAGAAGTTATCAGGAGGATAAAGTAACCCTGAGGTTACAATAAAGCAGTCCCAAAGAAACTCATTAGGAGGATAAAGTAACCCTAAGGTTACAATAAAGCAGTCCTGGAGACTATAATTTTGTTTGTTGGATAATTAACCTGAAACAAGGTAGCATTCTGTATAATAGTGTTAGTTTATGCATTATGTATGAATGTATAATATGATGCACTTAAGTAATGTACTATGCACTCATGGATATGTATGTTATGGTATGATGTAAATGATGTATGTATGATATGATACTGCCGGAAGAGTCTGGATATCTTCGTATAACAACTGCTGGCCAGGGAAAATAAATCCCGATTCGTTGTTGAAGAATATATAACCCTCCGTCTGCTGGGGATAACAGGGTATAGATAACTTCCCGTATGCTGGGGATAGTAAGGATGGATATCACCTCCCGTTGTTGGGGATGGTAAGGTATAGATAACTTCCCGTATGCTGGGGATAGTAAGGATAGATGTCACCTCCCGTTGTTGGGGATGGTAAGGTATATATAACCTCCCGTCTGCTGGGGATGGTAAGGTATATATAACCTCCCGTCTTCGTTTGATAGTAGGATAAGTATAACATCCCGTCCTCGTTCGTCGTGCCCTTATTGGAAAGTAATTTCCCGTACATCCGTATGAGGATAAAAGAGATGGATATAAATTCCAGGGGAGATAAGACTTTATGAAGATGGATTTGTCCTACTGAGGGATTTGTAACTGTCTTATAAAGGTGAACCGGCGAAGCTTCGTTGAAATCCTTCCTTCGTTCGTCCTTAGTAAATACTATTACTGCATTTTCATGCATTTCTGGTAAACATCAATCATATTAAAAAGCATACATGCCTTTTTGGTAAACATTAATCATATTCAAAAGCATACATACATTCAAACACAACCAATGGACGTTTCGCTTATGTAAATAGGGTAAAAGTAAATCTGGATTCAAAAGATGGAATTTATTTATATCAAAAAGTGACCCATACACGGGTAAGTTTGTACAAGGAGACATAAACCCTAGTAAGAGGATTTTGTCATAAAGTTTTTACAAAACAAAGAGTATCAGCTATGTGGGAAACAGTCCTATTGAGTTTCAATTCTACTATTGCCACTCAAGTATCTCATCTTCTTGCTGTTGAGGCGGAAACGATTGGATTGAGCTTTATCTGTTTGAGCTTGAATAAGTAGTACAACTGGTTGCAGTTTCATGGGTGATCCAAACGAGACATAGTCATACGCTTTAATCCCTAACTTTTGCCTGGATTGCCCTTTCAGGTTTTCAATCCACCGGGATACCCTTTTTTGCCCAAGCCGCCTTTTCAGGTTTTCGACTTGCCGGGTGTACATCTTTTTTATATATATCCCTAATTTTTGCCCAAACCCTTTTGGTTTGCCGGGATGCCCTTATTTTTGCCTAGGCCTGTCAACCTAGCGGGTCTCTTTTTTATGCGTAGTATTTTTTAACTATGTCTGCGTTTACAGGCTGTGGGAAGTCCTCACCATCCATTGTAGTCAGTATCATGGCACCTCCTGAGAACACTGTCTTGACTACAAATGGTCCTTCATATGTTGGAGTCCACTTGCCCCTAGGATCACCCTGTGGTAATATGATACGCTTGATTACCAAGTCACCAGCCTGATATACCTTTGGCTTAACCTTCTTGTTAAAAGCCTTGATCATCCGTTTCTGGTACATCTGGCCATGACAAACTGCTGCTAACCTTTTCTCATCAATCAAATTTATCTGGTCAAGTCGAGTCTGAATCCACTCATCTTCATCCAAGCCTGCATCCTTCATAATTCTCAAGGAGGGAATCTGAACTTCAATGGGCAGAACTGCTTCCATACCATAGACCAAGGAGAATGGGGTTGCCCCTGTTGAAGTACGTATTATGGTACGATAACCATGAAGAGCAAATGGTAACATCTCATGCCAATCCTTGTAAGTAACAGTCATCTTCTGTACAATCTTCTTAATGTTCTTATTAGCAGCTTCAACTGCCCCATTCATCTTTGGACGATACGGAGAAGAGTTGTGATGCTTAATCTTGAACTGCGTGCAGAGGTCAGTAATCATAGTGTTGTTCAGATTAGAGCCATTGTCAGTGATAATCCTCTCAGGGATGCCATACCTACATATGAGATTATTCTTAATGAATCGAGCCACAACATTCTTAGTCACAGATGCAAATGAAGCTGCTTCCACCCACTTCGTGAAATAATCAATAGCAACCAGGATGAAACGATGCCCATTAGAAGCAGTAGGCTTGATTTCACCAATCATATCAATGCCCCACATGGCAAAGGGCCAAGGAGCAGTCAACACATTCAAAGGTGATGGAGGTACATGAACTTTATCAGCATAGATTTGACATTTGTGACAAGTTCTGGAGTGTTGATAGCAATCAGCTTCCATGGTAGACCAATAGTAACCTGCTCTCAATATCTTCTTTGCCATGGTATGACCACTAGAATGAGTGCCAAAGGTCCCATCGTGCATCTCTTCCATAATCTCTGTAGCTTCCTTCTTATCCACACAACGAAGCATAGTTGAATCATGATTACGTTTGTATATAATCCCATTACTCAGAAAGAACTTAGCAGAAAACCTTCTCAGAAACTTCCTATCTTTGACAGATGCTCCTTCAGGGAATTCCTGAGATTCAAGATATCTTTTCACTTCATAGAACCAAGGCTTCTCCTCTGCCCCTTCAGTGTCAATCTCATTGCAATATGCAGGCTTTTCAAATCTATCAATGGTAATCTTGGGAGCTTCATCATCCCAACTGATCTCAAACATGGATGCCATGGTGGCCAATGCATCTGCCAACTGATTCTCTCTTCTTGGAATATGTCCAAAGGTAATCTCTTTGAAATGTGGGATCAAAGACAACACATGCTCTCTGTAAGGAATGAGGTTATCATGCTTGGTATCCCAATCTCCTTTAATTTGACTCACTACCAGGGCTGAATCTCCATACACATCAAGGAACTGAATCTTCATATCAATAGCAACTTGAATACCCATGATACATGCCTCATACTCAGCTATGTTATTGGTACAATAGAAACAAAGTCTGGCAGTAATCGGGGTATGACAACCTTCAGGAGAACTAATCACAACACCAACACCATTACCATGTGCATTAGAGGCACCATCAAAAACCATAGTCCATCGGGATCCTTGTTCAGGTCCGTCATATTGTCCAGGTTCTTTGGTAACAATCATAATGTCTTCATCTGGGAACTCAAAATTCATTGACTGATAATCATCCACTGCTTGATGAGCCAAATGATCAGCAACAACACTTCCTTTAATGGCCTTCTGAGTAGTGTACTGTATGTCATATTCTGTTAAGATCATTTGCCATCTTGCAATTCTTCCGGAGAGAGCAGGTTTCTCAAATATGTACTTGATCGGATCCATCTTAGAAATTAATAAGGTAGTATGGGTCAACATATACTGTCTTAGTCGGCGAGCAGCCCATGCCAAAGCGCAGCAAGTTTTCTCGAGCAGTGAGTATCTTGTTTCACAGTCGGTAAACTTTTTGCTAAGGTAGTATATTGCCTGCTCTTTTCGACCAGACTCGTCATGTTGCCCCAACACACACCCCATTGAGTTGTCTAACACTGTTAAGTACATAATCAAGGGTCTTCCATCAACTGGTGGCATCAAAATTGGTGGTTCTAACAGATATCTCTTGATTTCGTCAAAGGCAGTCTGGCACTCATCATTCCATTCCATCACCTGATCCTTCTTCAACAACTTGAAAATTGGCTCACAGATAGAAGTTAATTGGGAAATAAATCTTGCAATGTAGTTCAATCGTCCCAAGAAACCTCTAACCTCCTTCTCAGTACGGGGAGCTGGCATTTCTCGTATAGCTTTCACTTTTGCAGGATCCACTTCAATACCTTTGCCACTGACAATGAAACCTAGGAGTTTTCCAGATCTAACTCCAAAAGTACACTTGTTTGGATTCAATCTCAACTTGTATTTCTTCAACCTCTCAAACAACTTGTGCAGATGATCAAGATGTTGCTCTTCATTCTGAGACCTGGCTATCATATCATCCACATATACCTCTATCTCATGATGAATCATATCATGAAACAAAGCCACCATAGCACGCTGATATGTTGCCCCTGCATTCTTTAAACCAAATGGCATTACCTTATAGCAAAAGGTGCCCCACTGTGTCACAAATGTTGTCTTCTCCATATCTTCAGGTGCCATCTTGATCTGATTGTAACCAGAGAAACCATCCATAAAAGAGAATACCTTATGCTGAGCAGTGTTGTCTACCAGAATATCAATATGAGGAAGTGGAAAGTCATCTTTGGGGCTAGCCTTGTTCAAATCTCTGTAGTCTACACACATACGTACCTTACCATCTTTCTTAGGAACTGGTACCACATTTGCAACCCACTGAGGATAAGAAGTCACTGCTAAGAACCCTGCATTGAATTGTTTCATTACCTCTGCCTTGATCTTTTCTGACATTTCAGGACGCATACGACGAACCTTCTGCTTCTTTGGACGACAATCTTCTTTCACTGGCAAACGGTGAACCACAATGTCTGTATCCAAACCTGGCATATCTTCATAAGACCAAGCAAAGATCTCCACATAGTCACGTAACATCTGAATCAACCTGCTTTTGACACTGTCCTCTAAATCAGCCCCTACCTTGATCTCTTTTCTGTTTTCTTCAGTTCCCAGATTCACAACTTCGACTGGCTCTTCATGTGGCTGTATAGCTTTCTCTTCTTGTTGTAACAACCTAGCAAGCTCTACAGGTATTTCACAATCGTCCTCATTTCCGTCTTCAGTTTGATAGATCGGATTCTCGAAATTATAATTGGCAATAGTAGAACTGTTATCAACAGGATCCAGAGTGGATGAGGATCTGCATTTAGTGATGTGGGTGTGTGTAAGAACACATAGCTGATAAAGCAAAAATAAAAGAAAAAGAAAGACAAGGAACACAATATTTACGAAAACGAAACGTCCACTGATTTTATTGAATGAAATATGCAAATGAAATGACAACCCGTAACAAGCACACCATTGTGCCCCGAGTAAGGCACATGGCTTAAAAGTTTTAATTGTTCCAGAAATTACAAATTTAAAAACATAACACAGTAATAGTATTTACTCCTGACTAAAGGAGATAGGGATAACATCTTCAGCTTTCCAATTATTGAGTCCAGCACCCACAGTAGGAAAAATCCATGCCTCCAAATTGTAGTTTTCATCTTGATCTCCCACAGCATTGATAACCCCTTGATTGGTGATACGAGCAGCACGAGCACGACGAACAGCCTTCTGGGACTCTGCAGTGAAACCCAAACCAAACTTGTCAGACTTGTACGGAATATCAGGAAGCTGACCCCAAATAGTACAACCACCTTCTTTCACCACAGCTTTTGCATCATTGAGAGAGGCCATTGCCATTGTTGGAGGGTTTCTGATAACCACAGGAACCTTCTTCACAGCAGGAGGAGCTATACAATCGTTACCAACCCAAGGAACCACTTCAAATGACTGACACGGAGTCTCAATGTATTCACCTTCCACTTCCAGATACTTGAAGGTGTTTACATGGCTGACAAAGTATTCTTCCTCTCCGAAGACAGTAACAACTTTTCCATTCACCGGATATCTCAACTTTTGGTGCAATGTAGAGGTCACAGCACCTGCCCCATGGATCCAGGGACGACCGAGCAGACAAGAATATGAAGGACGAATATCCATCACATAGAACGTAGCAGTAAACATCTGAGAGCCAACCTTGATTGGAAGATCAATTTCCCCATGCACTACTCTTCTAGAACCATCAAAAGCCTTTACCACAATATTACTGGGCTTCAACACAGTATCTTCAGGACTCAGCTTGTTAAGGACTTCTTTAGGCAACACATTCAGAGAGGAACCATTATCTATCAGCACATGAGACAGGGTAGTGCCCCTGCATTCAATTGAAATATGCAAGGCCCTGTTATGATCCCTCTTGGCAGGGGTCAAATCAGCATCAGAAAATCCTAACCCATTGTCGTAGGTCAGGTGGGCAACGCAGTTTTCAAATTGGTCAACAGAAATTGCACTGGGTACATGAGCCATCTTCAGAAACTTGATCAATGACTTGGCATGAGCCTCAGAACATAATAACAGGGAGAGCATAGAAATCTTTGAGGGAGTATGCCCCAACTGATCAACAATGTCGTAATCACTCTTGCGAATGATTTTCAATACTTCTTCCATCTGCTTAGAGAGGTCATCAGCAGCTGGAACATCAGTGGATACAGGCTCAATAACAGGACCCTTGCCCCGAGCATCAGTAGTGGAAGCAGCAGCAGGAGTAGCTGTATTCTTGGAAGTATCAGGAGGAGAGAAGACTCTTCCACTACGAGTGATCTTGCTAGATCCAGCAATATTATCAATGTCAACAGGCATATCAGGTAAAGGCTCCTGCTTAACACCATGGATGTAAACATCAGACCCATAGTGCCAAGGCACAGCTTTGTCAGATGTATAAGGAATAGGACCAGGAGTGGTAATGATCAGAGGAGCCACTCTGGCTTCAGCAACAACTTTCACAGGACCTTCAGCAGTAATCTTGATTGGACCCTGACGAGTGATTTTAATAGGACCCTTTGAAGTGATTCTCACCGGTACTTTGTCAACCATATCAACCTCTTCAATCTTCTTACCCTGAGTCAGATGGTCCACCATATCTTCTACAGATGCTGGTCTTCTTTCAAACACTATAGTATACTTATCCATGAGACGTTGAATGCCATCTCTCAAAATGAAGCAACTATCCGGCTTATAGGTACAATACAGACAATCTTCACGACAACCTGGAAAGATCCCAGCTTGTACTAACCTCTTTTTGATAACAGACAATGGTGTGCTCAACTCCATAACTGAGTAGACATGCAGATCTTCATCAATATCTTCATCAATGGCGTTGACAGTCTTCTCGTGATTTGGCATTGGAGCTGTAATCACATTTGGAGTACCTGGTGGATCAAACTCAATTTCTCCAGCATCAATCATATCTTGAATTTTGTTCTTCAAGACCCAGCAATTATTAGTATCATGTCCTGGACAATTTGAATGATATGCACACCGTGCATTGGGATTGTACTTGGGAGACGTAACATTGGGATTTTGAGGAGCCTCCCTCAGGGTAATAAGTTCAGCCTTCAACACGTGTTGCAATGCCTGAGCCATTGACATGTTGATCTTCGTGAACTGTCTTCTAGCCCTCTGTTGGTTGCCTTGAGGCTGCTCTGTTGGTGCAGGAGTTGGATTTGAAATATGAACTGCACTAACAGACTGATGCCTTCTGTTACGATCAGGTTGACCATACACAGCATTAGATTCTTTCTTTCCAGTGGGAGGCTTCTTTGCAGTACCTGATGAAGAAGTGCCCACTTGGATCTTACCACTCTTGATACCATTCTCTACCCGTTCTCCTGTCATGATCAACTCAGTGAAGCCAGATGATGAGCTTCCAATGAGATGACTGTAAAACGGACCATTCAGCGTACACATGAACATATCAACCAATTCCCTGTCAGTCAAAGGGGGTTGAACTCTTCCAGCTAAGTCTCTCCATTTCTGGGCATACTCTTTAAAACTTTCTTTGGCACCCATAGACATGCTCTGAAGTTGCATGCGAGTGGGAGCTAAGTCAGCATTGTATTGGTACTGCTTGTAGAAAGCTTCAGCAAGGTCATTCCAATCTCTGATGTTGACACTCTCCAACTGATAATACCACTCTAACTGAGCTCCAGATAAGCTCTCTTGAAAGAAATGGATCCACAACTTCTTATCAGCAGTGTGAGGTTGAATCCTTCTAACATAAGACCTCAGATGCAATTTGGGACAAGAGACCCCATCATAGACAACAAATGTTGGAACCTTGAAACCCATGGGTATCACAACCCCAGATATCAAACTCAAATCCTCAAAATCCAGCCCAGATGATTTCTGTAATTCCATAGCATCCATCCTATCCACCAGCATCTTGAATTTGTCTTCATTAGGCTCATGGTAGTAATTGGCCTCAGAATCAGAGTCCCCCATAGTGTTGTGGAGACTGCCTCTCTCTTTCTCAGATTCCTCAGATTCATAGTCTTCAACCTCTTCCTTGGTCTTGACAGGACCCTTGAACCTTCTTCCCATGTTGAGCAACCCAGCAGACCTTCTGGTCTTCTTTGTCTTCTTGGCCAGCAGTGCCTTCAAATCATCTTGCCCCTTGGATAGGTTCAAGATCAGCTCTTGGAACTGTGCATTCTGTGCCTGAAGATCCTTAACTGATTGTTCAAGTGCCATTGCTGAAATAAACAGCGAGAAGATGAGAAACCTGTGCACAATTATAACCTGTGATGCAATGAGATGATATGGGAATGCATATGCAATGTTTTCAAGAACCGCAGGATTTAAATTTGCTTAAACAAACAAGAAAGTAACTTTTTATTAGTAATAACTTGTTTTGCCTTTTAGGCTTACAAAAAATGAAAGTGAAATAAGTACAAAAGATGGGGTTTTAAGTCTCCCATGGACGTTTCCTCTTTGTGTTGAGGTATGAATTGAGGTTTCGTTCCTCGTGAAGTTGCTTTGTGAGCTCTAGGATTCTTGCTTGGCTTGCTTTGTAATGAGCCTCGAAAGTATCCCTTTGCTCCTTTAGTTGGATCCATGATCTCTGCAAGTCTTCCATATCAGTAGGCATGTCTGGGTGAAGGATGGTATAAGCTGTGTCTCCTTCAGCAACAGGTTCCATGGTAACTGGTAGGACGGCAGGATATGGCATCATGAGTGTCTGAGCACGAGATCGTACCCATCTGAGATAAGCTTCCATAGGAATAGTGTATTTAGGCTCCAGTGTCTTGCTGTCAATCCTGTTTACCTTTCCCCAAGCTCGTATGAATCTCTGACGGTAACCTTGAAGATCGTTGTCGTAATCAAACACGATGCCCTGAATCAACATGTCATGTGGACCATCACTCCGGGCGTAACCAAACTGTCGTAAAGCTAGAGAGGGGTTGTAGGTGATGCCTCCTCTTATGCCTAGAAGTGGCACATTAGGAAACTCCCCACAACGGTCAATGATGGTGACATTCTCCATAGATCTGGAGCACCAATGGATGTCTGAGTGAGAAAGTGACATGATCCTCTTGGACCATCTGAACCCTTGCTCATTCTTCATTACTGAGCGAGGAAGGTGAGAAGTAAACCACCTAGAAAGCAAAGGTATGCAGCACATCAAAGTTCCTCTTGCCCTTGTAGTACGGGTGTGAAGAGAATGCAGGATGTCTCCAAGCAATGTAGGCACTGGATTGTGACTCAGAAAAATGTTGATGGCATGAACGTCTATGAACTGATCTGGATTGGGGAACAATACTAAGCCATATATCAGCAAGGCTAAGACCTCCTCAAAAGCATCATAGCTTATGGCCTTCAAGAACATCTGAGCTTTATCCATTAATACCTTAGCAAGAATACCCTTGACTCCACTTCTCGTTTCTAGAACAATGTCAGACTTCTTCAGATGTAGGGCTGCAGCAATAACCTCTGGTTTGGGCTCCTTCTCCAAGCCTGTGAAGGGTCTTTGATCAAGAACAGGTATACCCAGAAGCTTAGAGAACTCCTCCATGGTAGGGACCAGCTGGTAGTCGGGGAATGTAAAGCAGTGGTGCTTAGGGTCAAAGAACTGAAATAGGACACTCATCATGTCTTCATTGAACCCTGAAGTGACTAGATCCAATAGGTGACCATGTCTCTTGATGAACTGGGAATGATCAGACACTTGAGAAACCAACTCTTTAAGCTTGGGAGGTATCCCCACTAAGTTGATCCTGATGGTGTTTCTACGAGCAGAAGCCATGACCTGCAACAAAGAACAAAGATAAATCCTTTGGTCCTTGAAATGGTTAGTGAAAATGCTATGCTTATGATGCATGATGATGTCATGATGTTATGTTCAATCACAAACATGTGGCACACACAAACAAGTCACACCATAGCCCTAGGTTTAAAGGCTTGCATGAGGTTCAAAGGTAAGTACCCTCCCCTGAAGTTAGATGGTTCATCCTGTCCTACAAAAGTAACCAGGTTCTAAGGGATCTCAATATCATTGATCCTTCACAAGGGTGGTTGTTCAGAAGGCAACTTACTTGCCGACCAAAACCCTCCAAGTTTAAGATCTCAATGAGCGTAGTATCGAGTGTCAACCAACTTCAGTCTGCACCAAAGCCGGCTACCTCACTACTTTCTAAAGGCCAAGATGAGTTAACTAGGGTTCTAAAAGTCAGTTAGTGCATTGACAACATATGGCAGCCTCAATATTATCCTCAACTTGACTTAAGGAATATAAGCACCAACCAAGAAGTCGCACTAACTATGGCCACCAGATCAACCGTATCGATATACGTCGTACAGTTTCCTTGGTCTATTGCCATTTACCTAAGGTACACTAGATCCGGGTTAGGACCTTTCACACATAAGAGCACCCCAACAATATAATAATAAAGCAAACAAGGCAAACAATTTAAAGTGATCTTAATTCCTAAGGGTACCCCTCTTAAATAGATCCCCAGCAGAGTCGCCAGTTCTGTAACCCGGTGAACTGACTTTAAACAATGTTGCGGATAGCAAGAGTCGCCACCGACTTTTATTTTATCCATAAGGAAAGGTTATAAAAGAACAGGAAAGACCTTAAGAGAATGTTTTGGGTCCGGGGGGTAGATTATGAAAAGGGAAGGTGTTAGCACCCTTTTCATCCATGGTTATCCATGGGCTCTTAGGTACTTAAGCTCACTTTTGAATTGTTTTGAAAGTGTAGTGTGTGAATAAAAAAATTTCAGAATAGTTTAATAATAATCCAAATGTGGATGTGTAAGAAACTTGTTTGAAAATTTTGTTGAAAATTTGTTTAAGTGTGAAAAAGTTTTGAAATGAGCTTAAGTACTTAGGAGTAATCTACCCTAATGTTTAAGGTCTTTCTTATTCTTTATTCTTTCCTTTAGTAAGACTATCCCTACTATAATGGAGTAGGTAGTCCTTACTTTGGATGTTAAGGGACATGTAAGGGGCAATTTGGTCTTTGAAGGCCATGGTGGGGTGTAATAAGCATATTAAGGGACTATCATCATTTTTTCGAAAGGGACTCGATTCGTAAAGGCAACCATAAGGGACTTTGATGATTTTCATTCGAGGGACTTGCTTTATACACCCCACTTAACCATTATTCGTAGGCAACTTTGAGGGATAACCCTAAGGAAGTGAGACGGCGATTAAAATCGACTTACGTGTGTGAAGTGTTTAAGTTAATTATCTTTGATTAAAAATTATCTAAATTTATTTTAATATTACATACATGTTGTTTACACTCCCTAATTACTAACCATAATAATAATTAAATAATTAAACAACTTTACATCCGAGAAGCAATTACAAAATTATAGTAATAATAAATAAATAAAATAGCAAATTAAATAATAAATAAATAATAAATAATAAGTTATAAAAGGGGTTAGTAAATAAAGTTGGCAAAAATAATAATAGTAAACATAATTAAATCATAAATGGATTAGTAATTAGAAATAATAAATAAGGTTAGAAACATAAAAATTGAATATAAATAATAACATAGTTAGTAATAAAAATTAATTAAAATATTAATAAAATTATAATAAGCAAAATTAATTACAAATTAATAGTAATAATAAAAACCAAAAATAATATCAAAAGAAGTTAACATGCATAACTAAATAATAATATAAAATTTTTTTTTAATTCATATACTAATTATTAAATTATTTTCAAATATATTACAAAATTTTAATTATTATTAACACATATTCATGTTCATATTATAAAAAAAAATAGATTTTAACTATCACATTAAAAATTTAATTCTACTATTTATTATATTTACCAATTATTTTAACTATATACAAAGATATGATTATCCTAAATTAATTTATTTTCTAAACATTAAAAGAAAGTTAATTTAAATTACAAAAATACAAAATTTTATGAAAAAAATGTAATCATGTTAGGAATTAAAAAAAAACAGAATTAAATTTTATTTAGAAAAATATTTTAGGATTAGAAAACTAGGGTTTTATATTTTTTAGGGTTTTACTATAATTAGGGTTTATCTAATTACCTATTTTATTTACAAACATATGTACAAAATTTTTTTTAATTAATAAAATAATGACATATTAACAAATTATTATTTTTTTAGTAAAAGAAATAAATATAAGTTTAATCTAATGTAAATATATTATTTTGAATTTTATGGATTTTCCTTGAAATTAAAATATTAATTAAACAATAATAAGAAGAAGAAAAATATAAGAAAATAGAAAGAAAAGAAAAGGGAACCTGCTGGGATTTGATCCCAAGGCCTCAGGTTTGCAAACAACATCCAGAACCACTAAGCCATCCATACGCAGGTGAAAGAAGAAGGACTCCAATTTGTTTTATGCATCAATCATGGAAATTCAGAAAAAATGAAATATCAAAAAGGCCTGGGGTGGATTCGTACCCAGGACCTTTATATTCGCACACACGCATCTCACCACCCGGCTGGAAGAGCCAATCTGAAAGCATGATGATAACGCAATATAATATATTCAAATTATGAATTAAATGGAAAACGCATCAAAAAGGAATTGCTGAAGCCTGGTTTCGAACTCAGGCATTCAAGCATTATACAAGCGTTCCTCACCACCAGGCCAGACAACATCACCTGAAATAATGTAAAAATAAAATCATAAAATATTATGTCAACATTTTAAATTTCCAGACGCGCGCCACCTAGCTTCTTCTCCAAATTTCCTGCAAATTTTCTTCCCTTTTTTCCTGCGAATTTAGCTGGGTGTTCTTCAATATCAAAAACCTACGAAAATCGAACTTACACAAAACAGCAACGATTCTTAAAATTAATCACAGTTTTATAATCCTTGTGTCTTATGGAACACTCCTATGTGTCCAGAATTTGTTTATATTGGTTGAATCATCAAACCCTAAAATCAAACTCTAAACCCTAACAATGGTGTATTCGGATTCCTGCAAGAAAAACACAATTGAACAATCCAGAATCGTTCTATAGTCCATTATAAACATCATACAATAATCAAAAACAGTTTAAACACGATGAATCAAAGGATTCGAAAAAAATTATTTTAAGACAAAGATGAGTTCGGGTTTCATGGTTCCATGATGCTTTTGATGCATATGATCATTCAAACATGTTCAATCAACCTTAAAGAAGCTGTCTCAACCTTTAGAACCTTTGTTAGATGGCTGAATTCGAAAAATCGAAATTGAGTTTTTGTGAGAAAATTTGGAATTTGAATGTGATGCTTGGCTGCTGGATTTCGTCCCCTAGCATTAGGTTTATGATCAGTATATATGTGGGAGTGATTTAGGTCAAAAACATGGATAGGTTGTGTGGATATTTGATCCAAAAAAGATTCAAAAAGATCATGTGTTAAAAACCAAATATTTGATCATAAGGCCTTGTTATTTTGGGAGGGATCTCATGATTTCCTTCTCTTTTGACTCCAATCACCATTTATGATTTTCTAGATTCAATCACAAAAATATCTTTTCATGTTTAATATTTTTTTAAAATTTAAAATGATTTAAAATGTAATAAATCATAATAAATTAATAAAATAAAATAAAAAATATGAAAATATCATGATAATTTCGTGCAAACCATTATGAAGTGGATTGGGTCATAATTTGAGTGGCCCATTTGAAAAGAAATGATTTTGAACCTCCCTTTTCAACATAAACCATCACAAAATTTCTTAACTTTGCAAAGGCACATATCCCTCAATTTTAAGGGTATGAGGGTGTTCTTGGACTTTTTGGAAAGCTTGAAGAGTCCTCTAAACAACCCCATTGGTTTCAGGTCCATATCATTTACCAATCTCAAGTTATGCCCTTTTGAAGTTGTTGACTTTTTGTTGACTTTTGAAATGACCTATAATGTCTTAGATCATATCTTTCAAATGAAGCATTTTTGGGCTTAACCTTCAACATCAAAGTTGTAGAGAATCCAATTTCCTTCAAAATGAGCTTTGGATGGAGACTTGGTGATGAAGTATGTGAAAGTTATGCCTGGTCAAAGTTCAGTTGACTTTTACTGAGGAAACCCTAATTTAGAAACTCCTGATTATTGATGATCTGGAATCTCCTTGATGAATCATGATCAACCCTTGATCAAATGATGAATTTTACTTCATATACTTGATGTTGGCAAAAAATCATGAAGTTTGACTTTGGTTTGACCACAGTTGACCTCAGTTTGACTTTTTAACTGCACTGACTGATTTTGACTTATCTGATCATCTGACTGAGCAAACTTTTGAGAAAAGTCTTGAAACTTGTCATGGGGGTTCTTATACACATATAAGATGTTATGAAACTCACTTGAGGTATTGAAAGTCCATTTAGCCTGATTAAAGTCAAAACCCTAGTTTTGGATGCACTGCTTAGGAGGTGCATTGTCTGAGGGAATTGTCAACTCCTTTGACCAATTGTGAACTTTGTGAACCTTGTGAATCTTCATAAAGTGTCTTGTGATACTCATGGGAGGTATTGTGAAGCTTGTGAACCTTGTTAACCTCATGAAGTGGCTTTGTAGACCTCATGAACCTCAGGAAAGCTTTATATTCATTGTGAATCTTGTGAACCTTGTGAACCTTCAAGAAGTAACTTGTGAACTTCATGAATCTCAAGAAAGGTCTTGTAAATGTTGAGAAGATTGTGAACCTTGTGAACCTCATGAAGTGGCTTTGTAGACCTCATGAACCTCAGGCAAGATGTTGAGAAGCTTGTGAACCTTGTGAATCTTCAAGAAGCAACTTAGGGACTTCATGAACCTCATGAAAGGTTATGCAAGTGTTGGAGAACTTGTGAACCTTATGAATCTTCAAGAAGCAACTTGTAGCCCTCATGAATCTCATACAAGGTTATGTAAATGTTGAGCAAGCTTGTGAACCTTGTGAACCTTCAAGAAGCAACTTAGGGACTTCATGAACCTCATGAAAGGTTGTATAAGCATTGAGAAACTTGTGAACCTTGTGAATCTTCAAGAAGTGACTTGTAGACCTCCTGAACCTCATGAAAGGTTATGTAAGTGTTGGAGAACTTGTGAACCTTGTGAACCTTCTTAGAACACAAAGTCTTGTATTGTGAGGGCAAATTTTGGGGTGCAACAGACGTCAACCCTTCACCAGAAGTTAAAATTCGAGTGGGAGGGCCAAGTCGTTACTATCTGTGGAGAGGAAGATATCTTTGTTAGCCATCTGGCTACATACAAATACATTGAGATGGATGGGGAGATCCACGAAACTATGAGTCAAGGGTTTGAGGCCTTGAACATAAATGAAGCATCCGTTGTGCCTGGAACCTCAATGACATCTTATCAGCAAGCCCGGAAGGTTGTTGAAGAGGGGACTGCCCAAGGCTGGGGCAATTTGCTGCCCGTAGAGAAGAAGGAAGATAGATTTGGGTTGGGTTACAAACCAACTCACCAAGATCAAGCAGAGGCTGCTAAGAAGCCCAATTTTGTCAGTGGGGGGATGCTCACCCCAGATGCAGTGAACAACTTGGAAGACGAGGATGGAAGCGACCGCAACCTGGAGAGCTGGATACGTCCAAGGATCCCGGGGAGCAGTATCTCAAACTGGTCTTCCCAGGAAATTATAAGAGTTACTCCTGCAGAGTAATTATTATTTCCTGTATTTTTAAGCATGCATCAAGTCTTGCATCTTGCCCAAGATGACAAGACTCATTTTGTAATCGGGCCATCTGTAATTTTGTGCAATTAGAACAATCAATGATAATCAGACATCTTTTGCAAATGAGTCTTTTTCTTTTTTCGCTCACTGTTTTTCCATTTTTCTTTTTGTACAAAAAATAAATGGCAGTGTTTTCAAAATGACAACTTTATTTCACTTTTCTAAACAAGATCTAAAATCAATCACTAAAATGAACAAACTGAACCCTTGCAGAGAGTGCCTTCCAGACCGCACCGACAACAGCACAGCTATGACTTCGTATGACTTTGACAATCCGATCAATCAAGCTGATGAAGGGGTTGAAGAAGAGTATGAGCTTCCTGAAGAGCTATCCAGGTTGTTGAGGCAAGAGGAAAAGGTTATCACTCCTCATCAGGAGGAGATTGAAACGATTAATCTTGGTTCGGAAGAAGATGTGAAAGAGGTCAAGATCGGGGCCTGCTTACAAGACTCAGTGAAGAAACAACTGATTGACCTGCTTCAGGAATATGTGGATGTGTTTGCTTGGTCTTATCAAGATATGCCAGGGTGTCGCTCCCGGGATTTTCATCCTAGTACAAACGCGAAAGTGGCGCGGAAAGGTTAGAGTCGCCAGCCAGACATTTTTATCCCGAAAGAATGGGAAAGGTAATGTTGCACAAACCTGAGGAAGAAGGAAAGGACAAGGCCTTGCGAACCAAAGATCGGAGTTCGGGAGTCGGTTACGAACTGGGAAGGTATTAGCACCCCAGATCGTCCGTCGTACCCGACGGGATCCACGCTTGCTTGTTTTGTTTCAAAGGGTGAGGAAATAAAGATGCTGCTGAACAAATGAACCGCTAACTGGATTGGGAATGAGAAAGGAACTGGAAATGAAAACTAAACTAAAAAAAAAAAAAAAAGGGAAAATGTAGGGAAAATAAAGAATGTGCTCGAACGGGCCCTACCCCGCTGCCTACGTACCTCATCGGGATAATGAGGATCAGAGTCGACGTAGTTCGCCTAACCTAGGCGGGAACTATTTGCTTGTGTTTTTTACAGCTGGAACTGCGTATGTCTATGCTCAGGTGTTGCAGGCTCGTCTGGTACGAGTGCGTTTACCGTCTTGCATGCGAGACAAGTAGTCGCGAGTTCGCGTTGAGAATGAATGAGATGAGAAAAAGAAGTTCCCGTAGGATAGTCGCTTATTGTTTGTTTTTGGCTTTTATGAGTTTTGTATGAATTTGGCACAAGGAAGTGAATTCAAACTCTTTTCCATGGAATGTACACTTGACTCTACATTCCAAGATGGAATAATAGAACAAACATACCCAGCAAGGAGAATTTATCCAAGACTGGTTTCCTAGGATTCGGGTTTAAGTTCACTAGCTTGCTGAACTTTATTACGTGTTTTTGTTGCTTTTATGAAGAAATGTCTTTTAAGTTTTTCTTTGTGAACAATTCCTTGATGAGACTTGTGCATCATGATGGACAAGCTTACACCACTCCAAGATGGAATGAATGCAAGTGTTTCATGGAATAAGGCTATACACAAGGAATCATTTCATTTTATTTGTTAAGTGTTTTTGGATTTTGTTTGAGGATAAGAAGAGGATGACTCAAATTGATAAAAGGGACAAAAACTAAGGGGACTAAGACACAACCCTAAGTTATTTATTATGCACAAAGGGAGATCCTAATGGTTAGTGAGGTTTTTCTAATCCTAAAGATAAAAAGGAAAAGAAAAAAAGGAAAAAGGATGCAACTTACTTCCTAAGGAAGATAAGTTGGTCCTAACAATGGGGAATCCTACCAATCACAAATATGGAAGGAAAAATGAATTAAAAAGCCTAAAAGAAATGCATAAAAAGTAAAGGATAAAGTGAAGTAAACTTACCTCAATCTTCCCCACTACAAAACAAATGGTTAATGCACATTTTTATTAAAAAAAAAATAAGGCAAACACACATTAATTAAATCCTAATTAAACTTGGACCTAAACTAGACTCTATTTTAATCCTAAAGGAACTAGAAAAATGCTAAAACCAAAATACAGCACCTATTACAGCCCCCTAATACACAAACAGCCATGAAAACAATGCATAACACAAACCAGCTTTTTACAGCCAGCATGCAGCATGAAAAAGAAGGTGTAAAAAGTCAAATGCAGCATGCACACATAACAAACAGCATACATTTTACAGCACTTATGCAAAACAACAGCTATGAAATGCAAAATCCAGAATTGATTATTTTCATTTTTTAATGCACAAACTCAATTAAAAATGCACTAAACACATCAATAGCACACATTTGAACATGGATCAACATACATAAATGGAAGAACATGAACATTTAGGATTATTCAAGAATGCATCTCATGAATTATGCAACAAGTAATGCAAAAATGAATCACATGAACATGCATATGAACATGGTGATCTTTGATTATGAACATACAATATAATGATGCAACAAAACATACTAAACTCAATGCAAAATTCAGAATTAAATTGACATGAGTGATGTGATCAAATATGCAACAAAAATCATCAAATGCACATGCACATGATTATGCAAAATGCAACATACATCAATCACGAAATGCAAAAAATGATTTAATGCAATGCAAACATATAAAACAGAATGCAACATGATTATTATGTGTCAAATAATGCACAAACATGGTAACAACATGCAAGAACTCAAGCTATGCACAAAGAAGCACAAAAACGCATAAAACGCAACATAAACGGAATCGTGTCGAAACGACTCGAAATGGGGGAACTAGCTACTGGAAATGGATCCAAAAATTCCCTAAAATCACTACCTAAACATACATGAACATTAGAGGCACCAGAACTTAGGGCTAAGCAATCAAAGAACCCAAAAACACAAAAATCCACAGCGTTAACCGGTTAACCATATAGGTTAACCGGTTAACAGCCCCAAAACAGAAGCAAACTGGCCAAACACGCACGCGTTAACCGGTTAACCACATGCGTTAACCGGTTAACCCTGAACAGAATTGAAAAAAAGCTTTTAAAAAAAAGTGCTTTTGGCCACAAACTTGCTTCTAGACAATCCTAACATACCTAGGGACATGCTACCACTAATTTCTACTTATTCGGAGCTTATTTACACATGCTAGCACCTATATCTATTAACACATTAAATCCAAACTCAACCAAAGTCACAAAATGCAAACAACACATAAAGAAAATGAAATCGATCGCAAGCAAAACAAAAAGCACTTAAAGAATGCCGAAACGGCGAGATGAAGAGAATAACTTAAAGAAGAAGTGATTAAGATCACCAACCTACGAAGCGGAGGATTGCTTCGGTAATTGTTGCAAGTATCGAAGCTTGAATCGAAGAGAAAACCGAAAACCGAGAAATCGCAAAATAAATGCGTTCTTGAGATTGAATCCTCGTGTGCTTCCGATAAGTCGATAATCCTCACAAAATTCAGTAGCTTCTTCTTCCACAATCCACAAAATCAATGGAGGTTGAGGCTTAAGCTTCAAGATCTTCAAGTTTCAATGTGAAACTTGAAGAGCTTATTTGGAAAAGCTTTGGTGAAAGGGAGAGGAAAAGTGAGAGAGAAAAAGTGATTCTCAAAGAGTGAAAAATTGAAAAAATGGTGTCTAACCCTTTTGGTTTGGATGAAAATGGCTTAAATAGAGCTTAGGCTTGGAGCTAGGTTTGGGTTTGGGGCCCAAAAATTAGGTTTGGGATCCAAAATTAGGTTTGGAAGTTAGTTAGGGTTAGGGTTGGAAAAGGGAATATTCCTTGGAATATTCCTCCTTGGAACACTCTAGAAAGTGGTGGAAGGTGGTGGAAGTTTCCAAGGGAAATGGAGTGGAATTGAAGTGGAAAAATGAGATGGAAAGAATGAAAGGAAGTGTGGAAAGAAAGTGGAAGGAAAGGTGGAGGGAAATGCAAAACCAACTACTTTTCAAATGATTTTTCTTTGATTTTTTTCATGATTCCTCCATCGTTTCTTGACCAAATTTGAACCATAGGATAATTGTAACCCTAATTTCATGATTTCGATCTTAAAAGTCCGGAGTTGACCCTTTTTACCTAGCCCGATTGCCTTTTCTCCAATTCCTCGATTTTCCGTCGTCCGGCCAGTCGAACCCCTTCCAAAATGAATTTGTGGACGAGATTTGAACCCTAGGCACTTGACATCATATATAAGTCAAAGAAATCTACTTCGACTCAAAAATTTATGTGGAAACCCCGTAGAAATGAAACCCTAATTCGGCTCTTTTCCCTCAAGAAGTATTGCACTGCTTGCCTCCTTCAATCAAACCAAAACTTTCCATGACTTGTGGCTTCAAGTGAAGACTTGTGGGATATTGTGAACCCTTTGCACAAGGTTGAGAAGCTTTGTGGCCCTTCGGTAGCCTCTTCATAACTTTCGGTTGCTCCGATCATTGATCACATACCCACGCCTCGGCTATGCTATATATGATGCAATATTTTTGGTTATTTTATGAATCCATATATGCAAGATGATATGCAAAATGTTGAGGAAATGAGAGGGCAAATTTTGAGGTATTACAGCTGCCCCTATTCAATCAACTGCAGACCTGAACGGATAATTGCAACAGCTTTTAGACGTTCAAGGTATGGAGTGATTGAATACTCGAATAAAACCTGAAATTTTGAACTCAGGATAATGGAAATGCCATCTACCCATTTATTTATTTATGTATTTTCTGATTTTGACTTCCGAATAGGTAGCGGAAAAATTGAAACAGGTGGAAATATGCTGGGAAGAATGCCATCCTCGAATGACAACTCACACGGGATCCTCGGATCCAGTACTAAAATCCTCCTCAAATAGAAACACAATGGTATACCGGCCGCAGGCGATAACCATCAACAACAAAGACTGACCTCGGACAGACTTTGCAAACGAGACACACTGACCTCGATCAATAAGCTCAAAAAAAGTGAACTACTATCCTCGAATAATAGCCACAACAACAAGACCAACCGCAGAAGGACTTGAAGAAAAGAAATGCCATCCTCGAATGACAAATCAAAAAGATCCTCGGATCTAACACGAAACCATCCTCGAATGGAGACGCAAAGGTATACCAGCCTCGACTGATAACCAAACACAAAGCTGACCTCAGACAGACTTTGCAAAAGAGACAAACTGACCTCGATCAATAAGCTCAAAATGTGAACTACTATCCTCGAATAATAGCCACAACAACAAGACCAACCGCAGAAGGACTTGAAGAAAAGAAATGCCATCCTCGAATGACAATCCAAAAGATCCTCGGATCTAACACGAAACCATCCTCAAATGGAGACGCAAAGGTATACCAGCCTCGACTGATAACCAAACACAAAGCTGACCTCAGACAGACTTTGCAAAAGAGACAAACTGACCTCGATCAATAAGCTCAAAATGTGAACTACTATCCTCGAATAATAGCCACCACAACAAGACCAACCGCAGAAGGACTTGAAGAAAAGAAATGCCATCCTCGAATGACAATCCAAAAGATCCTCGGATCTAACACGAAACCATCCTCAAATGGAGACGCAAAGGTATACCAGCCTCGACTGATAACCAAACACAAAGCTGACCTCAGACAGACTTTGCAAAAGAGACAAACTGACCTCGATCAATAAGCTCAAAATGTGAACTACTATCCTCGAATAATAGCCACAACAACAAGACCAACCGCAGAAGGACTTGAAGAAAAGAAATGCCATCCTCGAATGACAATCCAAAAGATCCTCGGATCTAACACGAAACCATCCTCAAATGGAGACGCAAAGGTATACCAGCCTCGACTGATAACCAAACACAAAGCTGACCTCAGACAGACTTTGCAAAAGAGACAAACTGACCTCGATCAATAAGCTCAAAATGTGAACTACTATCCTCGAATAATAGCCACAACAACAAGACCAACCGCAGAAGGACTTGAAGAAAAGAAATGCCATCCTCGAATGACAAATCAAAAGATCCTCGGATCTAACACGAAACCATCCTCAAATGGAGACGCAAAGGTATACCAGCCTCGACTGATAACCAAACACAAAGAAAATTGGACAAGATGGAACGGGATCGTTGTACATAAACGAGAGCCCAAGCAAACAGGACCGTTGTACAAAACGGAGACGCGAAAAAAAATGAAACTGTTGTACTGAAACAAGACTCAAAGACGAGACCATTGTACTTAAATGGAGGCTCGAAAGGAACGGGATCGTTGTACTTAAACGAGAGCCCAAGACGCGACCGTTGTACTGAAACGGGGACGCGAAAAAAATGAGACTGTTGTACTGAAACAAGACTCAAAGACGAGGCCATTGTACTTAAATGGAGGCTCGAAAGGAACGGGATCGTTGTACTTAAACGAGAGCCCAAGACGCGACCGTTGTACTGAAACGGAGACGCGAAAAAATGAGACTGTTGTACTGAAACAAGACTCAGAGACGAGACCATTGTACTTAAATGGAGACTCGAAAGGAACGGGATCGTTGTACTTAAACGAGAGCCCAAGACGCGACCGTTGTACTGAAACGGAGACGCGAAAAAAATGAGACTGTTGTACTGAAACAAGACTCAAAGACGAGACCATTGTACTTAAATGGAGACTCGAAAGGAACGGGATCGTTGTACTTAAACGAGAGCCCAAGACGTGACCGTTGTACAAAACGGGAATCTGCGACGCGACTGTTGTACCAAATAAGACGCGGAAAAATGACGAACATTGACTTGAAAAAGACAAGGATGTCTGAAAAATGATATTGGTATCCTCTGTGCGGAGTACTTCAGGTTGAGAAAATGCTCGTAATATACCTCAAAACTGGCCCATGCTGGCATGCATATGTTTGAATTTATGGCGTAATGCTCCATGACGATGGAAATGCTACGCTTTGGAGGATGCAGATGTAGTGATGAATATGCGTATGCAAATGCAAGGAGATCTCCAGATAAGGAGACTGCAGGTATCCCAGATAGCTTGGCTGGGGAGAAACGATGATCACTGCATTGATCTGGTTTATCTTGATGAGGAGGAAACAACTCTGCGGGGAAAACTGTTAATAATTCACCGGCTCTGAACCGCCGCCACTGCCAAAAATAAATTGGACTTTGAGATTGGAGTGCCAAGACCCTGCTGGAGATGGACCCTTCTTGAACAATGGTGGGGAAGCGAGGACCTCCTGACTTGGCTGGGAACCAAAGGCATGATACTGTTGAGGAAACAATTGCTGGGGAGGCAAGACATTCCTTATACTGCTGAGAATTGCCCCTGTTTGAAGGGAAACTCCTGCTTGGGGATGACATCCCCCTTCTGCTACCTTGCTGGGAGAAATTTCAACTTCTACCTCTACTGGGGATGATGGAGGATGTCAATGATAAAGCTCCCCGCTGAAGATAAGAGCTTAAGTTGCCACTTGCTGGGGATAAGAGATAAATCCTCTCATGTTGGGAATGAGAGATGTAAGGCGTCTCATGCTGGGGATGAGAGACGATGATATCTTTTTGCTCAAGAAGTAACCTTCCATTTTCCGCACTACCGGAGAAGGAATTGTCTAATGAGACTTGCTAAGTAATTTTGATCAATGAAGCTTGCTGATGAAATAACTCTTGAAGTACTGTGCTGACAATGGCTTTGCTTCCAGCCTCTGGGTTGATAGATCGTCAACTAATCATGATTGAACAAAGGTTCTCTGAAATTTTCAACTCGCCTCAGAATAAGGTCCATCGGAAGAAAATGTCTCAAGAGGATTTTACAGAAAACATGACATATAAAATGCCTCAGTGTCTTCAAACTCTTGGAGAGATTCGTTGGATCTCGAAATAACTGCCCCAGAATGCATGGTCTGTGCGAGAATTGGCCTCGCAAGGATTCATGAAAAACCTCATATCACTGTGAGATAGTGTGTCTTAGTATTTTGAACCTTGGGTAGGTGCTTCTGATTAACCGTCTTCAGGAGAAAGTAACTTCCAGTGCTCTTGGGGTGGCCTGCCCCAGTACGAGCCTTGAAGTGATCACCTCTGAATGACTGTGCTTTGAAGAAAACACCCAGATCAATTGTTCTTTGAGAGATTGGATCTCGAAGTAATTGCCCCAGTTTGGCTAAAATTTGAATGCATGCATCAGACTAATGGCTCTTTGAGAGATCTGAATCTCGAAGTGATTGCCCCAGCTTGGTTGAACTTTGAAGAGATTGCTCGACATGATTTCCCCAGATTAGTTGGCTCTTATCACGACTGCTGGGGAAGTTCCTACTCATTGGAGTTTATTGGAAAAGTGCACCTCGACAGATTGTCCTTTGGAAGTTTCAGACTTCTCAACTTGGCAAGATTAAGCTTCTGGACTGAGATTCCATATGTAAACTTTTATGATGCCAAACAAATATATGCAAGCAGAAAATGTTTATTCTAAGAATGAAAATTCTAATGCAACACACGTGTTAATCTTGAAGTTTTACTGTAAAAAGATGTCACCAACCTTTGTGAGTGAATCACTGGTTAAGATACGACATTAATTTTTTTTTTTTAATAGAAAGCATGCACATGCAACACCAACAAAGATCTTTCAACATTACTCATAGGAGTCAGGAACGCAGTCTCGTGGTAGTACGCTCTCAAAAATAACCCTGTTTCAGTTAGGACTTTTGAGGGTTGTATCGTGGCCTGGTTCACGGTTATAGAAACAAAAGATATAGGCTCGAAATTTATTTGTGCCCACCCATCTTCGTGATGTTCTCCATTCCTATATTCAGCTAGCTTTCACAAGCGCTCACTTTTCAAAAAGGGTTTTGTGATGGTTGAGGAACCAATTACACTTACGGTTTAAGCACCACTCAGGTTGTTGTTTGGAGTCAGTCACCCCTCTTATCATTGGTGTCTGTGCCACACAACTTTGTTCTTGTTCAAGGATCTTTCTTGTGTAATCCTTTTTGTCTTTTGCTTTTGCATTATTTTTCTTATCCCTAACTTTTGCCTGGACTGATTCTTGTGAATCTTTGATTGTGAAGTCCAGCGGGATGCCCTAATTTTTGCCTAAATCGCTTGTTTTCAAGTTTCGACTTAGCGGGCTTTCTCATTCATTTTTTTTCAATTTTTTTTTTTTGAACAAATCGTGTGACACTGTTTGTCTTGAATGCTTTGCGAGGGTCGTGACTGTCTCACTCCTTTGTTGTTGAGGAATAACCATTGTGGTCTCCGGTCTTTGGACCTCTTGATTGGGATAACCATTGTGGTTTCTGGTCATTGGACCTCTTGATTTGGTACAACGAAAGGTAATGGATCCTCAGATTTGCACTCCTTTTTGAAATTTGAATGCTCGGTCAAACTAACTGACGCCTACCCTGCCCCTGGGTTAAATGCAAGGATTTTTTCATGCGAAAATAAACTCCTACTTCAAGGCTCAAATGGGTTGGCGAGGGTATATCTCCCTTATATCTCCGGTGTTTGGGATTTGAAACAATGCCTGTACATCGTCAACAGGGTCTTTCTCAAAAGCACACAATTAAAGTTTTTGCGTTTTCATTCCGTCATCCTCCCTGATAGAGTTTAAGCTCAACAGTTGTTATTGCAATGCACATACATAAAATCATGAGTGAATACGAATGGATTACTTCAAGAAAAACATGTGCATTTTATTATGGTTATCATTCAAAAAAAAATAAGTTTCATGCATGCATACAAATGTTTAAACAAACAATATAAACTATAAATAGAAACGCAGTAAAGAAGCTGAACATTGCCATCATTGAGGAGACTTGACTCCGTCTGGACTTATTGCTTCTGAAGACGCCTTTGCAAATTGGGAGACCCATTTGATGAGGAGACTTCAATATGTGAGCAGACTTTCTGGTATGATGACCTTTGATTCGATCGAATTTTGCACCTTGTGCCTGAACACATCATAGTTGTCAAATGGTATGCCTAAATGCCCCTGGGTGGTACTTGCATCTAGAATTCACATCATGGTGGTCATTGTTGAGAAGGTTTGACTCCGTCTGGACTTATTGCTCTCGGAGACTTTCAGCAGTCAGTAGTCTGGATGTTTACTCAATCAAATTCGCGACCTTGTTTTTACCTTTACCTCTGAAAGACTTGCAATCTTCAATTAAAAGGCCAGGTGCCCCAGAATGGTAATCATACTTGGCATTGAAACCCCAAAGGAAGCTTTGTCGGAGATGGTCCTGATGCAATCAGCTCAACCACTCCGAATTTGCGTAAATGAGGAAACTTGTTGCACGTACGTCATCAGAATATGATCAAACTTCTTCTCAAGTTGTTTTGGCCTTTACCCGTATTCTCTGGCCCTAGGACTCTCTTGGGAAGCTGAGGTTGGAAGCTGACAACGACATCTGGAGGGAAGAGGTTGATAAAGTTAATAGATAAGGTTGCTCGGAAAGATCTTGCACGATCTCCTGCCTACGTATCTCCATTGACCAATGGAGAATCAGAGCAGCGTAGTTCCCCTCAATAGGGATGAAAATAGCTTCGTTCAGAATTTCCGTAACCAAGATAATCTGAGTCTTCATCTGGTTGACTTCATGTTTCAGCAGCTTCTGATTCTGAAATAAAGCTTATACCTCGGCCCTGAATTGCCCCAGTTGGGTCTTCCTTTGCTCACCTCCGCCCGGAGTTGCTTCAAATATATACCTTGATGACTATGATTCAAGTTGTCCATTCTGATGAAAAATCAAGTCAGGAAAAGAATTTGTCTCTGAATACCTGTCAAGAATGCAAGGATGTATGCAAATGCCATGTTCAATTATTTCTGAGGAATCTATCTGCTTTGATTCATGTTTTGATACAGAAAAATCCAACAGCATGATTCAGATATGTGATCCTCGGAAATAACTGAACATGTATGCAGAAATGCTATGATGTCATGTATGCAACAGGCGTGTGATCAATAGTCTGATGTTGGTGCCGGTGTTGAGCAATGAGCCAACTGTCTGAATAGAACCATAATAGTAGCACCATCTCTGTATAGAACCCCGTAACTGAGAACCTAATAATTGTAGAACTGGATCACATAATTGAACAGTCACTGATGGTGTTGAAGCTGAACAACGAACCAAGTGTCTGTGGAGAGTCATAATAATAGTCACAATATCAAGGTCGCAATGGTAATCATAGTAACAATCTCTCTGAATAGAAATCCCGGATCTCAGAATCAAAGAACCGTAGAACACGGAACAATACTGACAAAGTGGGTATGTTGAAGTTTAGGGTTCCTGCAAACCTGTAAACCCCTCCCAATCTCACAGGTGTGCTACTCGGGTCAACATCACGGACTCTCAAAGCCGAATAGCAATAATACGTTCACCATTTCCGAGAAATGGCTCATGACCAAATCAGGGAATCGGTTTGGCATTATGTACTACTCAGGGAGGTCTCAGTTGAGTCCGGAAAAATAAGCATCCCTCACAAGTCTCCAGCTTCAAGCACTGAATCGAGAAACAATAGTACATTCATCCCGAAGGGTACAATACTACCGTCATACGAACAGTTTTTCTTTAACTGAATTCCTATGAGAGAACCAGGCCATCCTATGCGAGTTCCCAGTGGGCCCTCGGATGCGAGTGGGTTTGCCAACAAATGTGGTCTGCCACTGTCATCACTGGAGAGGGATGTTTCCACAAAGGTTCTCAATGATCGGTCCCCTGACTGCACATAACTATCAAGGTAGCGCATCAACCCAGAAAGATTCCGGTATCAATACATTCCCGAGAAGGTCGCAAGTCAAGGTGTGGAACTCACTACTACCAACATAGCAAGATGCCATGAAGCCAAAGTGGAACCACTCTAAGTCCTAGGGTGCACTCAAGCCGGGTAATTGGCTTATCTCACAGTAACTCCCACCCACAGGAAAAATGAAAACCAGCACAGCCAGACAGTCCAGTATAATATGATGCATGGAAAATAAAATACTGAAAGCGATAAATGAATGCGATAAAGTAAAGCTGTAAAATAAAACTGTAAATAAAAACAGTAAAGCTAAACTAAAGCACTCAGCATCAAACAGATAAACACCCAAAGAAACAAAACCAAACAGGCGCTAGGATTGACTCTACAAGGGAAACCGGAAGAATCAGGTTTTCATCCCCAGCAGAGTCGCCAGCTGTCGCTCCCGGGATTTTCATCCTAGTACAAACGCGAAAGTGGCGCGGAAAGGTTAGAGTCGCCAGCCAGACATTTTTATCCCGAAAGAATGGGAAAGGTAATGTTGCACAAACCTGAGGAAGAAGGAAAGGACAAGGCCTTGCGAACCAAAGATCGGAGTTCGGGAGTCGGTTACGAACTGGGAAGGTATTAGCACCCCAGATCGTCCGTCGTACCCGACGGGATCCACGCTTGCTTGTTTTGTTTCAAAGGGTGAGGAAATAAAGATGCTGCTGAACAAATGAACCGCTAACTGGATTGGGAATGAGAAAGGAACTGGAAATGAAAACTAAACTAAAAAAAAAAAAAAAAGGGAAAATGTAGGGAAAATAAAGAATGTGCTCGAACGGGCCCTACCCCGCTGCCTACGTACCTCATCGGGATAATGAGGATCAGAGTCGACGTAGTTCGCCTAACCTAGGCGGGAACTATTTGCTTGTGTTTTTTACAGCTGGAACTGCGTATGTCTATGCTCAGGTGTTGCAGGCTCGTCTGGTACGAGTGCGTTTACCGTCTTGCATGCGAGACAAGTAGTCGCGAGTTCGCGTTGAGAATGAATGAGATGAGAAAAAGAAGTTCCCGCAGGATAGTCGCTTATTGTTTGTTTTTGGCTTTTATGAGTTTTGTATGAATTTGGCACAAGGAAGTGAATTCAAACTCTTTTCCATGGAATGTACACTTGACTCTACATTCCAAGATGGAATAATAGAACAAACATACCCAGCAAGGAGAATTTATCCAAGACTGGTTTCCTAGGATTCGGGTTTAAGTTCACTAGCTTGCTGAACTTTATTACGTGTTTTTGTTGCTTTTATGAAGAAATGTCTTTTAAGTTTTTCTTTGTGAACAATTCCTTGATGAGACTTGTGCATCATGATGGACAAGCTTACACCACTCCAAGATGGAATGAATGCAAGTGTTTCATGGAATAAGGCTATACACAAGGAATCATTTCATTTTATTTGTTAAGTGTTTTTGGATTTTGTTTGAGGATAAGAAGAGGATGACTCAAATTGATAAAAGGGACAAAAACTAAGGGGACTAAGACACAACCCTAAGTTATTTATTATGCACAAAGGGAGATCCTAATGGTTAGTGAGGTTTTTCTAATCCTAAAGATAAAAAGGAAAAGAAAAAAAGGAAAAAGGATGCAACTTACTTCCTAAGGAAGATAAGTTGGTCCTAACAATGGGGAATCCTACCAATCACAAATATGGAAGGAAAAATGAATTAAAAAGCCTAAAAGAAATGCATAAAAAGTAAAGGATAAAGTGAAGTAAACTTACCTCAATCTTCCCCACTACAAAACAAATGGTTAATGCACATTTTTATTATAAAAAAAATAAGGCAAACACACATTAATTAAATCCTAATTAAACTTGGACCTAAACTAGACTCTATTTTAATCCTAAAGGAACTAGAAAAATGCTAAAACCAAAATACAGCACCTATTACAGCCCCCTAATACACAAACAGCCATGAAAACAATGCATAACACAAACCAGCTTTTTACAGCCAGCATGCAGCATGAAAAAGAAGGTGTAAAAAGTCAAATGCAGCATGCACACATAACAAACAGCATACATTTTACAGCACTTATGCAAAACAACAGCTATGAAATGCAAAATCCAGAATTGATTATTTTCATTTTTTAATGCACAAACTCAATTAAAAATGCACTAAACACATCAATAGCACACATTTGAACATGGATCAACATACATAAATGGAAGAACATGAACATTTAGGATTATTCAAGAATGCATCTCATGAATTATGCAACAAGTAATGCAAAAATGAATCACATGAACATGCATATGAACATGGTGATCTTTGATTATGAACATACAATATAATGATGCAACAAAACATACTAAACTCAATGCAAAATTCAGAATTAAATTGACATGAGTGATGTGATCAAATATGCAACAAAAATCATCAAATGCACATGCACATGATTATGCAAAATGCAACATACATCAATCACGAAATGCAAAA
Source organism: Lathyrus aphaca (assembly GCA_963966055.1). Lineage (NCBI taxonomy): Eukaryota > Viridiplantae > Streptophyta > Magnoliopsida > Fabales > Fabaceae > Lathyrus > Lathyrus aphaca. The sequence continues at coordinate 19,897,316 of OZ014519.1, read as the reverse complement.
AATGATTTAATGCAATGCAAACATATAAAACAGAATGCAACATGATTATTATGTGTCAAATAATGCACAAACATGGTAACAACATGCAAGAACTCAAGCTATGCACAAAGAAGCACAAAAACGCATAAAACGCAACATAAACGGAATCGTGTCGAAACGACTCGAAATGGGGGAACTAGCTACTGGAAATGGATCCAAAAATTCCCTAAAATCACTACCTAAACATACATGAACATTAGAGGCACCAGAACTTAGGGCTAAGCAATCAAAGAACCCAAAAACACAAAAATCCACAGCGTTAACCGGTTAACCATATAGGTTAACCGGTTAACAGCCCCAAAACAGAAGCAAACTGGCCAAACACGCACGCGTTAACCGGTTAACCACATGCGTTAACCGGTTAACCCTGAACAGAATTGAAAAAAAGCTTTTAAAAAAAAGTGCTTTTGGCCACAAACTTGCTTCTAGACAATCCTAACATACCTAGGGACATGCTACCACTAATTTCTACTTATTCGGAGCTTATTTACACATGCTAGCACCTATATCTATTAACACATTAAATCCAAACTCAACCAAAGTCACAAAATGCAAACAACACATAAAGAAAATGAAATCGATCGCAAGCAAAACAAAAAGCACTTAAAGAATGCCGAAACGGCGAGATGAAGAGAATAACTTAAAGAAGAAGTGATTAAGATCACCAACCTACGAAGCGGAGGATTGCTTCGGTAATTGTTGCAAGTATCGAAGCTTGAATCGAAGAGAAAACCGAAAACCGAGAAATCGCAAAATAAATGCGTTCTTGAGATTGAATCCTCGTGTGCTTCCGATAAGTCGATAATCCTCACAAAATTCAGTAGCTTCTTCTTCCACAATCCACAAAATCAATGGAGGTTGAGGCTTAAGCTTCAAGATCTTCAAGTTTCAATGTGAAACTTGAAGAGCTTATTTGGAAAAGCTTTGGTGAAAGGGAGAGGAAAAGTGAGAGAGAAAAAGTGATTCTCAAAGAGTGAAAAATTGAAAAAATGGTGTCTAACCCTTTTGGTTTGGATGAAAATGGCTTAAATAGAGCTTAGGCTTGGAGCTAGGTTTGAGTTTGGGGCCCAAAAATTAGGTTTGGGATCCAAAATTAGGTTTGGAAGTTAGTTAGGGTTAGGGTTGGAAAAGGGAATATTCCTTGGAATATTCCTCCTTGGAACACTCTAGAAAGTGGTGGAAGGTGGTGGAAGTTTCCAAGGGAAATGGAGTGGAATTGAAGTGGAAAAATGAGATGGAAAGAATGAAAGGAAGTGTGGAAAGAAAGTGGAAGGAAAGGTGGAGGGAAATGCAAAACCAACTACTTTTCAAATGATTTTTCTTTGATTTTTTTCATGATTCCTCCATCGTTTCTTGACCAAATTTGAACCATAGGATAATTGTAACCCTAATTTCATGATTTCGATCTTAAAAGTCCGGAGTTGACCCTTTTTACCTAGCCCGATTGCCTTTTCTCCAATTCCTCGATTTTCCGTCGTCCGGCCAGTCGAACCCCTTCCAAAATGAATTTGTGGACGAGATTTGAACCCTAGGCACTTGACATCATATATAAGTCAAAGAAATCTACTTCGACTCAAAAATTTATGTGGAAACCCCGTAGAAATGAAACCCTAATTCGGCTCTTTTCCCTCAAGAAGTATTGCACTGCTTGCCTCCTTCAATCAAACCAAAACTTTCCATGACTTGTGGCTTCAAGTGAAGACTTGTGGGATATTGTGAACCCTTTGCACAAGGTTGAGAAGCTTTGTGGCCCTTCGGTAGCCTCTTCATAACTTTCGGTTGCTCCGATCATTGATCACATACCCACGCCTCGGCTATGCTATATATGATGCAATATTTTTGGTTATTTTATGAATCCATATATGCAAGATGATATGCAAAATGTTGAGGAAATGAGAGGGCAAATTTTGAGGTATTACACAGGGTTGGGCACCGACATTGTTATGCACAAGCTGCCTTTAAGGGAAGATTGCCCGCCGGTTAAACAAAAACGGCGCCGTACTGTAACACGGTAGGAGAACTGACTTTAGTTATGTTGCGGATAGCAAGAGTCGCCACCGACTTTTATTTTATCCAAAGGAAAGGCATAAAAGAACAGGAAAGACCTTTTTTAAAAGATTTTTGGGTCCGGGGGGTAGGTTATGTAAAGGGAAGGTATTAGCACCCTTTACATCCATGGTTATCCATGGGCTCTTAGTTACTTAGCTCACTTTAACATGTTTTTGAAAATGTGAAGTGTGTGAATAGAAAATTTTCATAAGAGTTAATAATGATCCATGTACGGATGCGTAAAAACTTGTTTTTGAAAATTGTTTGAAATTGGTGAAGTGTTTGAAAAGTTTTGAATGAAGTGAGCAAGCAACTATGAGGAACCTACCCTAAAGTTTTAAGTCTTTCTGTTCTTTATCCTTTAAATGGTAAGACTATCCCTATTATTAAGGAATAGGTAGTCATTACCTTGGATGTGAGGGACATCTGTTTAGTGAAGGCAACTGTGGGGTGTATTAAGCATTTAGGAGGGACTGTCATCATTATTCGAAAGGGACTTGATCTTTATGAAAGGCAACCATTAGGGACTTGATGACTTTTTCTTTTAAGGAACTTGCTTTGTACACCCCACTTGACCTTATGATTAGGCAACATTGAGGGATAGCCCTAGAAAGTGAGATGGCGATTTAAAATCGACTTACATGTGTGAGTGTTTAATTTAATTTATCTTATAATTTTTTAAATGACCTAAATTCAATTTTAAATATAATACATGTTTACACTCCCTATTTTACTAACCATAGCAAGCAAATTAAATAATTTAAATATTTACAAAAATTTACACCAAGGAGCAATTACATAATAATTATAATAAACAATTAAAATAAATAGCAAATAAATAAATATAAATAATAAGCAAAAATAAATAAATAGGCAATAATAAATATAATAGGGGTTAGTAATAATAATAAAAAATTAAATAAGGTTAGTGAAATAATAATAATAAGCATAATTAAAAAAATAAATGGATTAGTTATATGATTAGTAATAATAATAAGCAAAATAAATAATGAATAAGGATTAGAAATTATTAAGGAAATAAGAGCAATTTAATTATAAAACACAAAAAATTACAATTACCATATTAGCATAAATTTAATTATTTTTTAAACATATATATTTTTTAAAAGAATAAAATTTGGATTATGAACAAAATTATAGAAATAATTATAAACAATTTGATTATAAGCATATTTACAAAATTCAATTATATTAAATATTATATTTACAAAAAATTAGAAATTTAAATCATAAGATAAAATTAGTTTTTTTTATTATTTAGAAAATACATTAGGATTTACAAAATTAGGGTTTGTTTAGAAAATATTTTTTAAGGGTTTAATTTATAATAACAATTCACTTAGTTAAATAGTACATATATACATTTTATAATTTAAATAAATATAATAAAATTAATTTTTGGAATTTATAAAAAACATATATATTTTAGAATTTAGAAAATATAATATTTACATTATATAATTTAGAAACTATTTTAATATAATATAGAAAATAGAAAATATAATAAAAGAAAATAAGAAATCCAAAAAAACTGGACCTGGGATTTGAACCCAGGTCCCTAACCTGGATCATGAGGTGCATAACCAACTGAGCTGCGTGCTGATGGTGTTATTGAGTGATCCAAACATAATAATATGAAAAATCTTCTTTAATGTTTGAAAAAAACCAAAAAAATTGCTCCCATCAAGACTTGAACCCTGAACCTCCTGTGTATGAAGCAAGGCCTTTACCACCAGGCCATATGGGCGCGCTTGTCATCGTAATGATCACTGGATATTATATATCAAACCTGCAAAATAAATGAAATAAAAGAAAAAAATGCAATAAACGGGGAATCGAACCCAAGACCAAACCCTTGTACGCGCACGCTTCCAACCGCTGGGACAAGCTGCATGCTTGTGAGAATAGTCCAACACCAGCTCCTTTTGTTGCGTGTATTCCACCGTCTTCAACTTCGTCCAATCGTACACTGCCACACAGTCATCTTCAACCTCCAGCCATGCGAAATTTCCTGCGAATTTTGCTATGCAATTTCCTGCGAAAATTTTTTGTAACAAAACCTGCGATTCTCATATGATACGAAATACGCACGATTAATCCATAATTTTTATGGGGAATTAAAGCCCAGGTCTTATAGAATTCAAAAATCCCTTTGAAAACCTCTTATGGTCCACGAATCGATTGACCCCAAATTCAAAGTTAAAACCCTAATAATGGCATTCTCTCGAATAAGCCATGAAACTTCAATCCAAACGTCCAGAATCATTCTAGGCATCACAACAAACACATATCAGTCATCAAAAACAATTCATAATGCATATGTTAGTGAATTCGAAAAATTAAATTTCAAGACAAAAGTTGATTCGGGATTCATGGTTTTATGATGCTTTTGATGCGTATGGTCATTCAAACATGTTCAAGCAACCTCAAAGAAACTTTCTCAACCTTAAAAACCTCTGTTGAATGGCTAAAATTGAAAAATCGAATTTGAGTTTTTGTGAGAAATTTGAAGTTTGGATATGATGCTTGGCTGCTGCAAATCCCTGGCTTGCAATAGGGTTACACTAAGTACTTATAGGACAATCAAATGAGGCTGAAAAACTAGGTCATTGCTTGGAAGATTTGATGTAAAAAGATTCAAAAATATCATGTCTTAAAAACCAAATATTCATGTATAAGCCCTTGCTATTTTGGGAGATTTTTCATAATTCTTGTATCAATCAAACTTAAATGTGATTTAAGATTTTCTAGAAGCAAAATTAAAATTAATTTTCATGATTTTATATTTTATTTGAATTTAAAATGACTTTTTAATATAAAAATCATAATAAATAAAAACAAAATAAATAAAATTATGAATAAATTAAATTAATTTCGTGCAAGATGTTATGAAGTGGATTGGATCATTATTTGGCAAGCCCATTTGGAAGAAATTGGTTTTAGACCTCCTTTTTCATCATAAACCAACTCAAAATTTCCCAACTTTGCAAAGGCACATATCCTTCAATTTTAATGCTATGAGGGTGTTCTTGGACATTTTGGAAATCTTGAAGAGTCCTATAAACAACCCCACTGGTTTCATGTCCATATCATTTACCAATCTCAAGTTATGCCCTTTTGAAGTTGTTGACTTTTTGTTGACTTTTGAAATGACCTATAATGTCTTAGCTCATACCTTCCAAATGAAGCATTTTTGGGCTTGGCTTGTGAGACACAAAGTTGTAGAGAATTCAATTTACTTCAAAATGAGCTTTGGATGGAGACTTGGTGATGAAGTATGTGAAAGTTATGGCTGGTCAAAGTTCAGTTGACTTTTACTAAGGAAACCCTAATTTAGAAACTCCTGATTCTTGATGATCTGGAATCTCCTTGATGAATCATGATCAACCCTTGATCAAATGATGAATTTTACTTCATATACTTGATGTTGGCAAAAAATCATGAAGTTTGACTTTGGTTTGACCACAGTTGACCTCAGTTTGACTTTTTAACTGCATTGACTGATTTTGACTTATCTGATCATCTGACTGAGCAAACTTCTGAGAAAAGTCTTGAAACTTGTCATGGGGATTCTTACACACATATAAGATGTTATGAAGCTCACTTGAGGTCTTGTAAGTCCATTTAGCCTGATTAAAGTCAAAACCCTAGTTTTGGATGCACTGCTTATGAGGTGCACTGTTTGAGGGAATTGTCAACTCTTTTGACCAATTGTGAACTTTGTGAACCTTGTGAACCATCATAACATGTCTTGTGATACTCATGGGAGGTATTGTGAAGCTTATGAACCTTGTGAACCTCATAAAGTGACTTTGTAGACCTCATGAACCTCAGGAAAGTTTTGTAATCATTGTGAACCTTGTGAACCTTCATGAAGTGACTTGTAGACTTCATGAACCTCATAAAAGGTATTGAAAGCATTGGGAAGCTTGTGAACCTTGTGAACCTTATTAGCACACAAAGTCTTGTATTGTGAGGGCAAATTTTGGGGTGCAACAGCTGCCCCTGTTCAATTTTCTGAAACCTGAGGGGTTAGATTGGTATATTTGCCAGTCGTGACCTGGAAGGTTGAAGGGGATTGAACACAAAAGCCCAAAAATTTGCACTCACCAGCGCATAGAGTGATACTGATGGTTGGTTGTATATGCTTGAGTGGGCTTAAAGATGCCACTTGGAAGAACTGGAGATGGGCTTAGAGATGCCATCTAAAGAACTGGATGTGATGATAGCTTTGTGTTGTTACTGGATCTCAGTACTAGGTCTTCGTATAGTCCATCTCTGAATCGTTTATCCTTTGAATTTGTTGAATAGACCAGTAGAAATAAATCTTCGTGATGATTATCTCTTTTGGAAATATCTTGGATTAGGGAATAGATCTTCTTACAGACCGTTTGCTTACTCTCCAAGGTCAAAAGAACGTCAGGATTTGTTCTTCTGAAAAATATCTTGAACCAGGGAATGGATCTTTGTATAGACCGTTTTCCTGCTATTCAAGGTCAAAAGAACGTCAGGATTAGTTCTTCTGAAAAATATCTTGAACCAGGGAATGGATCTTTTTACAAATCGTTTGCCTGCTATTCAAGGGCAGATAGATGAAATCTTCTGGAAATATCCTGGATTAGGGAATGGATCTTTTTACAGACCGTTTGCCTACTCTCCGAGGACAAAAAAGTGTCAGGATTAACTCCTGAAAATATCCTGGATTAGGGAATGGATCGTCTTACAGACCGTTTGCCTACTCTCCGAGGACAAAAAAGTGTCAGGATTAACTCCTGAAAATATCCTGGATTAGGGAATGGATCTTCTTACAGACCGTTTGCCTACTCTCCGAGGAAATAGATTAAATCTTCTGAAAATATCTTGAACCAGGGAATGGATCTTTGTACAGACCGTTTGCCTGCTATTCAAGACCAGATAGATGAAATCTTCTGGAAATATCCTGGATTAGGGAATGGATCTTTTTACAGACCGTTTGCCTACTCTCCGAGGACAAAAAAGTGTCAGGATTAACTCCTGAAAATATCCTGGATTAGGGAATGGATCTTCTTACAGACCGTTTGCCTACTCTCTGAGGACAAAAAAGTGTCAGGATTAACTCCTGAAAATATCCTGGATTAGGGAATGGATCTTCTTACAGACCGTTTGCCTACTCTCCGAGGAAATAGATTAAATCTTCTGAAAATATCTTGAACCAGGGAATGGATCTTTGTACAGACCGTTTGCCTGCTATTCAAGACCAGATAGATGAAATCTTCTGGAAATATCCTGGATTAGGGAATGGATCTTCTTACAGACCGTTTGCCTACTCTCCGAGGACAAAAAAGTGTCAGGATTAACTCCTGAAAATATCCTGGATTAGGGAATGGATCTTCTTACAGACCGTTTGCCTACTCTCCGAGGAAATGGATTAAATCTTCTGAAAATATCTTGAACCAGGGAATAGATCTTTGTACAGACCGTTTGCCTGCTATTCCAGACCAGATAGATGAAATCTTCTGGAAATATCCTGGATTAGGGAATGGATCTTCTTACAGACCGTTTGCCTACTCTCCGAGGACATCTTGAGTAATGTACGGATCATTTCTGACTTTTTGTGAATTGTTGATGATGTTTTATCTGCATATAACTATCCTGCAAGGAGAATGTTAGTTTATGCAATATGTATGCATGCATAGTATGATGCACCTAAGTAAATGTATTATGCATTTATGGATATGTATGTTATGGTATGATATAAATGATGTATGTATGATATGATGCTGCCGGAAGAGTCTGGATATCTTCGTATAACAACTGCTGGCCAGGGAAAATAAATCCCGATTCGTTGCTGAAGAATATGAAGAACTCGTTTCCGTCTTGTTTGATAATATATTATACATAACCTTCCGTCTGCTGGGGATAGCAAGGTATATATAACCTCCCGTCTGCTGGGGATAACAAGGTATATATAACCTTCATCTTCGTTTGATAGTAGGATAGGTATAACATCCCGTCTTCGTTCGTCGTACCCTTATTGGAAAGTAAATTCCCGAATATCCGTATGAGGATAAAAGAGATGGATATAAATTCCAGGGGAGATGTGACTTGAAGATAGATTTGTTCTACTGGGGATTTGTAGTTGTCTTGTGGGGATGAACCGACGAAGCTTCGTTGAACTACCATCCTCGTTCGTCCTTAGTAAATACTATTACTGCATTTTATGTATTTCTGGTAAACATCAATCATATTCAAAAGCATACATACATTCAAACACAACCAATGGACGTTTCCGCTTATGTAAATAGGGTAAAAGTAAATCTGGATTCAGAGGGAAAAGTAAAGCTGAACTTGAGAACAGAATCGTTTCAACTTCGAGAGTGTATAACCAATTGGATTTAGAGCTCCTGAGATTTTTAACTTTCCTGAATACCTTCCCAGAAATCCTCATAGCTGGATCTGAAGACATGATACTGACACCATCTGATACTACTGGCATAGACAATTAATTCCCACAATGACTTTGGCTGAGAATTCCAAATCAAGGTAGAGGAATGTGTCTTCAAGTTGTAATGGACCATATACACTCCGGCTACCAAATTTGAAAAGAAAGCATTGCCCCTTGGTTGAGGATGAATTGTCCCAAAAGGGAAGTATCTGAATGTAGTTACCTCAGGAGAACTAAGCAGAATGCCCCATAATAATATGCCCTTGACATCATGAACTCTGCAGTGTTACCATTGGTAATTCAAATATATGAGAAGAGCTGCCCCTGACTATTAAGCACTGTTGGATCTGGAACTGATTGCCCTGAATGATTTGAACAGTAACTTGATATGACCATGCCCCTGGCATTACGAATTCTGTAATGTTACCCTACGCACTTCAGATAGATGAGAAGATCTGCCTCTGGCTGCTTAAGCATAGTTGAATCTTGTCCTGATTGCCCCAAATGAGTTAGGCAGTATCATGGCCTGCCCCCTGGATTGGGAGATAATGACTATGCCCCTTTGTATACATGGACTTTGATCCAGGAAGCAACTTTGTTTATCGGAAGGACTTTGGTTTATTGAACATTCATCATGTAAGTTTCTCTGTTTATCAAACATTCAGGTATATGCAAACAAATATATTCAAAAATGCAATGCTTATGTCTGTCTTGAAGTTTTGAGAAAGAGTTATTTTAGAAAAAACAGTTTTTGTGAAAACTGTGATATTAACTCAAGTTTTATAATAAGCCCTAAAGGAGTCAGGATACCTTTTTGTAGCAGTACGCTTTCGAACTAACCATGCTTCAGTTAGGACTTTTAAAGGGTTGTAACGTGGCCTGGTTCACGGTTTAAGAAACAAAGGATAAAGGCTCAAATTTTATTTGTACCCAACCCAATCTCCATGATGTTCTTCAGTCCTATGCTCAGTTAACTTATGCATTGATGCTCAAAGGAGTTTGGAATTGTAATACTGACATTTGTGATGGTTCAGAAACCAAAAATTTATTTGAACATTCAGTCATCTTTCTTTGTTGAGGATTCATAGTGACCTCTTTTTTCTTTTGACTTTGTTATCCCTTCTTTTTGCCTGACCTGCTTATTTCAAGGTTACAGTCAGCGGGATGTCTTAATGTTTTACTAAGTCTCCTTCATAGGTTTTGACTTAGCAAGCTTTTCTTTTGCTAGATATTGATTGTCAGGTTTAATGATTACAGAGAACCATCATTAGTTGTGTACAACGCAGATAATTGGCATATTTGAGTTAACCGAGTAACTACCCTGCCCCGGGTTATGAATAAGGGTTTTAATTTGTGCGAGAATAAAAACTCCTACTTCATAGGCTGAAAAGGGGTTGACTAGGGATTAACTTCCTTATATCTCCACTGTTTAGGAATTGAAACAATGCCTGTACATCGTCAGCATAGTCTGTTCAAAAGCATACTGCCTAATATTATGGTATTGTTTTCGTCATCCTCCCTCTACATGCTTATAGCTTTATTAGGAGTTAAATATCACAAGATAGAAATATGAAACATACTTCAATTTATAGAGGAACAAATGGATTAATTCAAGACAAACATATGCAATGCATTAATGAAAACAAAAGTTTAACATAATAGTAAGTGTTCAAACAAATAAAAGAAATTACAAATGAAAATTCAAATGTTGTCCCATCTAGTTGGCTGAATGTCCTCAATTGCAATCTGTGAACTTTGAGGAGCAGTATACTTCACCATGAAATCAAATTTACCACTTGGATGTCCCAAGGTGCCCCATATCTCAACAGGAATAGGTAGGCTTCCTTTCTTGCTATACTGGGCAACTTGTCTTGCAGCTTCGGTGTTTGATGGATGATAGTAGAACTCAACTTGACCCTCTGGAGTAACCTCTAGGATTCCTTCGTCAATCAGGTCTTGAATCTTTTTCTTCAATGCCCAACAGCTATTAGTATCATGTCCAGGACTGTTGGAGTGGTACTCACACCTTGCCCTGGGATTATAGCGAGGAGAGGAAGTTTTAGGATTTTGAGGAGGATTTTCCAAGGAAATTAGCTTCATCTCCAACAAGCATTGCAGAACTTGTGACATTGGAGTGCTGAACTTGATAAACTGCCTTCTATATTTCTTGTGTTGAGGTGGATTAACCTTATCAGGTCTTTCTTCTTTAACTGAAGAACAATCAATGGCAACCTGTTTCTTACCTTCTTTTATCCTCATCTTCCTTTCAACCAAATCAGCTTGTTTTAATGGAGGTCGACTAACAATTAGATCCCTGACTCCATCACTTTGAAGTTTATGGACAAAGGCTCTTAACTCTTCTTTCCCCTGAGCTAAACTTTGAATAAGAACCACCTGGTCATTCATCTGGGTCCTCATTCCTGTCATCTCAGCTTGTAGTTGTTTCAGCTGATCATCCTTGTTGTCCTCAGGACTCTTCTTCTTAGCCAGCAGTGTCTTCAATTCATCTTGCCCCTTGGACAAATTCAGGATCAGCTCTTGGAACTGTGCATTTTGTGCCTGGAGATCCTTAACTGTTTGTTCAAGAGCCATTGCTGAAATAAACAGCGAGAAGATGAGAAACCTGTGCACAATTATAAACATGTGATGCAATGATATGGTATGCATATGCAATGTTTTCAAGGACCGCAGGATTTAAATTTGCTTAAACAAACAAGAAGGTAAACTTTTATTAGTAATAAATTTGTTTTGCCTCTTGGGCTTACAATAAGAATGAAAATGAAATAAATACAAAAGATGGGGTTTTAAGTCTCCCATGGATGTTTCCTCTTTGTGTTGAGGTATGAATTGAGGTTCCGTTCCTTGTGAAGTTGTTTTGTTAGTTCCAGGATTCTTTCTTGACTTTCTTTGTAATGAGCCTCGAAAGTATCCCTTTGCTCCTTCAGTTGGATCCATGATCTCTGCAAGTCTTCCATATCAGTAGGCATGTCTGGGTGAAGGGTGGTATAAGCTGTGTCTCCTTCAGCAACAGGTTCCATGGTAACTGGTAGGATGGCAGGATATGGCATCATGAGAGTCTGAGCACGAGATCGTACCCATCTGAGATAAGCCTCCATAGGAATAGTGTACTTAGGCTCCAGTGTCTTGCTGTCAATCCTGTTTACTTTTCCCCATGCTCGTATGAATCTATGACGGTAACCCTGAAGATCGTTGTCGTAATCAAATACAATGCCCTGACTCAACATGTCATGTGGACCATCACTCCTGGCGTAACCAAACTGTCGTAAAGCTAGAGAGGGGTTGTAAGTGATGCCTCCTCTTATGCCTAGAAGTGGCACATTAGGAAACTCCCCACAACGGTCAATGATAGTGATGTTCTCCATAGATCTGGAGCACCAATGGATGTCTGAATGAGAAAGTTACATGATCCTCTTGGACCATCTGAACCCTTGCTCATTCTTCATTACTGAGCGAGGAAGGTGAGAAATAAACCACCTAGAAAGCAAAGGTATGCAGCACATCAAAGTTCCTCTTGCCTTTGTAGTACGAGTATGGAGAGAATGTAGGATGTCTCCAAGCAATGTAGGCACTGGATTGTGACTCAGGAATATATTGATGGCATGAACATCTATGAACTGATCTGGATTGGGGAACAATACTAAGCCGTATATCAGCAAGGCTAAGATCTCCTCAAAAGCATTATGGCTCATGGCCTTCAAGAACAACTGAGCTTTCTCTATCAACACCTTGGCAAGAATACCCTTAACTCCGCTTCTCGTTTCTAGAACAATGTCAGACTTCTTCAGATGTAGAGCTGCAGCAATAACCTCTGGTTTAAGCTCCTTCTCCAAGCCTGTGAATGGTCTTTGATCAAGAACAGGTATACCCAGAAGCTTAGAGAACTCTTCCATGGTTGGAACCAGCTGATAGTCGGGGAATGTAAAGCAGTGGTGCTTAGGGTCAAAGAACTGAAACAGGACACTCATCATGCCTTCATTGAACCCTGAAGTGACTAGATCCAATAGGTGACCATGCTTCTTGATGAACCGGGAATTTTCAGAAACTTGAGAGACCAATTCTTTAAGCTTATGAGGTATTCCTACAAAGTTGATCCGGATAGTGTTCCTACGAGCAGAAGCCATGACCTGCAACAAAGAACAAAGATAAATCCTTTGGTCCTTGAAATGGTTAGTGAAAATGCTATGCTTATGATGCATGATGATGTTATGATGTTATGCTCAATCACAAACATGTGGCACACACAAGCAAGTCACACAACATCCTTAGGTTTAGAGGCTTGCATGAGGTTTAAAGGTAAGTACCCTCCCCTGAAGTTTAGTTGGTTCATCCTGTCCTATAAAGTAACCAGGTTCTAAGGGATCTCAATATCATTGATCCTTCACAAGGGTGGTTGTTCAGTAGGCAACTTACTTGCCAACCAAAACCCTCCAAGTTTAGAATCTCAATGAGTGTAGCATCGAGTATCAACCAACTTCAGTCTTCACCAAAGCCGGTTATCTCACTACTTTTCTAAAGGCCAAGATGGGATGACTAGGGTTCTACAAAGTCAGTTAGTGTATTGACAACGTATGGTAAGCCTCATGTTATCCTCAACTTACTTAAGGAACATAAGTACCCACCAAGAGGTCACACTAACTAGGGCCACCAGATCAACCATATTGGTATACGCCGTACAGTTTCCTTGGTCTATTGCCATTTACCTAAGGTACACTAGATCCAGGTTAGGATCTTTCACACATAAGAGCCCCTGCAAGTAAAGTAAAGCAAACAAGGCAAACAATTTAAGTGATCTAATTCCTAAGGGTACCCCTCTTTAATATTAAATCCCCAGCAGAGTCGCCAGTTCTGTAACATGGTGGGAGAACTGACTTTAGTTATGTTTCGGATAGCAAGAGTCGCCACCGACTTTTAGTTTATCCAAAGGAAAGGCATAAAAGAACAGGAAAGACCTTTTTTAAAAGATTTTTGGGTCCGGGGGGTAGGTTATGTAAAGGGAAGGTATTAGCACCCTTTACATCCATGGTTATCCATGGGCTCTTAGTTACTTAGCTCATTTTAACATGTTTTTGAAAATGTGAAGTGTGTGAATAGAAAATTTTCATAAGAGTTAATAATGATCCATGTACGGATGCGTAAAAACTTGTTTTTGAAAATTGTTTGAAATTGGTGAAGTGTTTGAAAAGTTTTGAATGAAGTGAGCAAGCAACTATGAGGAACCTACCCTAAAGTTTTAAGTCTTTCTGTTCTTTATCCTTTAAATGTTAAGACTATCCCTATTATTAAGGAATAGGTAGTCATTACCTTGGATGTGAGGGACATCTGTTTAGTGAAGGCAACTGTGGGGTGTATTAAGCATTTAGGAGGGACTGTCATCATTATTCGAAAGGGACTTGATCTTTATGAAAGGCAACCATTAGGGACTTGATGACTTTTTCTTTTAAGGAACTTGCTTTGTACACCCCACTTGACCTTATGATTAGGCAACATTGAGGGATAGCCCTAGAAAGTGAGATGGCGATTTAAAATCGACTTACATGTGTGAGTGTTTAATTTAATTTATCTTATAATTTTTTAAATGACCTAAATTCAATTTTAAATATAATACATGTTTACACTCCCTATTTTACTAACCATAGCAAGCAAATTAAATAATTTAAATATTTACAAAAATTTACACCAAGGAGCAATTACATAATAATTATAATAAACAATTAAAATAAATAGCAAATAAATAAATATAAATAATAAGCAAAAATAAATAAATAGGCAATAATAAATATAATAGGGGTTAGTAATAATAATAAAAAATTAAATAAGGTTAGTGAAATAATAATAATAAGCATAATTAAAAAAATAAATGGATTAGTTATATGATTAGTAATAATAATAAGCAAAATAAATAATGAATAAGGATTAGAAATTATTAAGGAAATAAGAGCAATTTAATTATAAAACACAAAAAATTACAATTACCATATTAGCATAAATTTAATTATTTTTTAAACATGTATATTTTTTAAAAGAATAAAATTTGGATTATGAACAAAATTATAGAAATAATTATAAACAATTTGATTATAAGCATATTTACAAAATTCAATTATATTAAATATTATATTTACAAAAAATTAGAAATTTAAATCATAAGATAAAATTAGTTTTTTTTATTATTTAGAAAATACATTAGGATTTACAAAATTAGGGTTTGTTTAGAAAATATTTTTTAAGGGTTTAATTTATAATAACAATTCACTTAGTTAAATAGTACATATATACATTTTATAATTTAAATAAATATAATAAAATTAATTTTTGGAATTTATAAAAAACATATATATTTTAGAATTTAGAAAATATAATATTTACATTATATAATTTAGAAACTATTTTAATATAATATAGAAAATAGAAAATATAATAAAAGAAAATAAGAAATCCAAAAAAACTGGACCTGGGATTTGAACCCAGGTCCCTAACCTGGATCATGAGGTGCATAACCAACTGAGCTGCGTGCTGATGGTGTTATTGAGTGATCCAAACATAATAATATGAAAAATCTTCTTTAATGTTTGAAAAAAACCAAAAAAATTGCTCCCATCAAGACTTGAACCCTGAACCTCCTGTGTATGAAGCAAGGCCTTTACCACCAGGCCATATGGGCGCGCTTGTCATCGTAATGATCACTGGATATTATATATCAAACCTGCAAAATAAATGAAATAAAAGAAAAAAATGCAATAAACGGGGAATCGAACCCAAGACCAAACCCTTGTACGCGCACGCTTCCAACCGCTGGGACAAGCTGCATGCTTGTGAGAATAGTCCAACACCAGCTCCTTTTGTTGCGTGTATTCCACCGTCTTCAACTTCGTCCAATCGTACACTGCCACACAGTCATCTTCAACCTCCAGCCATGCGAAATTTCCTGCGAATTTTGCTATGCAATTTCCTGCGAAAATTTTTTGTAACAAAACCTGCGATTCTCATATGATACGAAATACGCACGATTAATCCATAATTTTTATGGGGAATTAAAGCCCAGGTCTTATAGAATTCAAAAATCCCTTTGAAAACCTCTTATGGTCCACGAATCGATTGACCCCAAATTCAAAGTTAAAACCCTAATAATGGCATTCTCTCGAATAAGCCATGAAACTTCAATCCAAACGTCCAGAATCATTCTAGGCATCACAACAAACACATATCAGTCATCAAAAACAATTCATAATGCATATGTTAGTGAATTCGAAAAATTAAATTTCAAGACAAAAGTTGATTCGGGATTCATGGTTTTATGATGCTTTTGATGCGTATGGTCATTCAAACATGTTCAAGCAACCTCAAAGAAACTTTCTCAACCTTAAAAACCTCTGTTGAATGGCTAAAATTGAAAAATTGAATTTGAGTTTTTGTGAGAAATTTGAAGTTTGGATATGATGCTTGGCTGCTGCAAATCCCTGGCTTGCAATAGGGTTACACTAAGTACTTATAGGACAATCAAATGAGGCTGAAAAACTAGGTCATTGCTTGGAAGATTTGATGTAAAAAGATTCAAAAATATCATGTCTTAAAAACCAAATATTCATGTATAAGCCCTTGCTATTTTGGGAGATTTTTCATAATTCTTGTATCAATCAAACTTAAATGTGATTTAAGATTTTCTAGAAGCAAAATTAAAATTAATTTTCATGATTTTATATTTTATTTGAATTTAAAATGACTTTTTAATATAAAAATCATAATAAATAAAAACAAAATAAATTAAATTATGAATAAATTAAATTAATTTCGTGCAAGATGTTATGAAGTGGATTGGATCATTATTTGGCAAGCCCATTTGGAAGAAATTGGTTTTAGACCTCCTTTTTCATCATAAACCAACTCAAAATTTCCCAACTTTGCAAAGGCACATATCCTTCAATTTTAATGCTATGAGGGTGTTCTTGGACATTTTGGAAATCTTGAAGAGTCCTATAAACAACCCCACTGGTTTCATGTCCATATCATTTACCAATCTCAAGTTATGCCCTTTTGAAGTTGTTGACTTTTTGTTGACTTTTGAAATGACCTATAATGTCTTAGCTCATACCTTCCAAATGAAGCATTTTTGGGCTTGGCTTGTGAGACACAAAGTTGTAGAGAATTCAATTTACTTCAAAATGAGCTTTGGATGGAGACTTGGTGATGAAGTATGTGAAAGTTATGGCTGGTCAAAGTTCAGTTGACTTTTACTAAGGAAACCCTAATTTAGAAACTCCTGATTCTTGATGATCTGGAATCTCCTTGATGAATCATGATCAACCCTTGATCAAATGATGAATTTTACTTCATATACTTGATGTTGGCAAAAAATCATGAAGTTTGACTTTGGTTTGACCACAGTTGACCTCAGTTTGACTTTTTAACTGCATTGACTGATTTTGACTTATCTGATCATCTGACTGAGCAAACTTCTGAGAAAAGTCTTGAAACTTGTCATGGGGATTCTTACACACATATAAGATGTTATGAAGCTCACTTGAGGTCTTGTAAGTCCATTTAGCCTGATTAAAGTCAAAACCCTAGTTTTGGATGCACTGCTTATGAGGTGCACTGTTTGAGGGAATTGTCAACTCTTTTGACCAATTGTGAACTTTGTGAACCTTGTGAACCATCATAACATGTCTTGTGATACTCATGGGAGGTATTGTGAAGCTTATGAACCTTGTGAACCTCATAAAGTGACTTTGTAGACCTCATGAACCTCAGGAAAGCTTTGTAATCATTGTGAATCTTGTGAACCTTGTGAACCTTCATGAAGTGACTTGTAGACTTCATGAACCTCATAAAAGGTATTGAAAACATTGGGAAGCTTGTGAACCTTATTAGCACACAAAGTCTTGTATTGTGAGGGCAAATTTTGGGGTGCAACACGTACTCGCCCAGACATGGCAATGAAGATCAAAGAAGAGGTACAAAAGCAGTGGGACGCCGGGTTCCTTGCTGTAACTAGCTATCCGCCGTGGGTTGCTAATATAGTACCTCTGCCTAAGAAGGACAGCAAAGTAAGAATGTGTGTTGACTACCGGGATCTTAACAGAGCCAGCCCGAAAGATGACTTCCCATTACCTCACATCGATTTATTGGTGGATAATACGGCTCAGTTCTCGGTATTCTCCTTCATGGACGGATTTTCAGGATACAATCAGATCAAGATGTCACCTGAAGACATGGAGAAGACAACCTTCATCACACCCTGGGGCACGTTCTGTTACAAGGTGATGCCATTCGGACTGAAGAATGCTGGTGCAACATATCAACGGGCTATGGTAACATTATTCCACGATATGATCCATAAAGAAATAGAATGTTATGTGGATGATATGATTGCCAAGTCCCTCACTGAAGAAGACCACCTGGTAAATCTGCTGAAGCTATTCAGGCGTCTGAGGAAGTACCAACTGAAGTTGAACCCCAACAAGTGCATATTCGGGGTGCGATCTGGTAAGCTGCTGGGCTTTATTGTGAGTGAAAAAGGGATTGAAGTTGACCCAGATAAAGTCAAAGCCATTCAAGAAATGCTTGCACCAAAGTCAAAAAAAGAAGTTCGAGGGTTCTTGGGACGATTGAACTA
This sequence comes from Lathyrus aphaca, assembly GCA_963966055.1. Classification (NCBI taxonomy): domain Eukaryota; kingdom Viridiplantae; phylum Streptophyta; class Magnoliopsida; order Fabales; family Fabaceae; genus Lathyrus; species Lathyrus aphaca. The sequence goes on along the minus strand of OZ014519.1, from coordinate 19,879,149 downwards.
CATTTCACGGTTCATATCTCACCTCACGGCAACCTGTGAACCTTTGTTCAAACAGCTAAGAAAAGAACAAACGGTCAGGTGGAACGAAGACTGCCAGAAGGCTTTTGACAAGATCAAGGAGTACTTGCAAGAGCCTTCAATCCTTATGCCTCCAGTTGAAGGAAGACCTCTGATAATGTACTTGACAGTATTAGAAGAGTCGATGGGGTGTGTGTTGGGCCAGCATGACGAGTCTGGTCGAAAAGAGTATGCAATATACTACCTAAGCAAAAAGTTTACCGACTGTGAACAACGTTATTCACTGCTCGAGAAAACTTGTTGTGCTTTAGCGTGGGCTGCTCGCTGACTGAGACAGTATATGTTGACCCACACTACCTTATTGATCTTAAAAATGGACCCAGTCAAGTATATTTTTGAGAAGCCAGCACTTACCGGACGGGTTGCAAGATGGAAAATGATCCTCACAGAATATGACATCCAATACACCTCTCAGAAAGCCATCAAGGGCAGTGTATTGTCTGAATATCTTGCTGATCAACCTATTGATGATTACCAGCCTATGAGATTTGACTTCCCTGATGAAGACATCATGTTCATAAAAGCAAAAGATCATGAGGAGCCTGTTCACACTGAAGGGCCTGACCCGGAAGAAGAATGGACTATGATGTTTGACGGGGCTGTTAATATGAATGGTCGTGGCGTTGGTGCAGTACTCATTACACCTAAATGAGTTCACATGCCTTTCTCGGCAAAACTCACCTTTAACTGCACTAACAACGAAGCTGAATACGAAGCTTGCATTATGGGTCTTGAGGAAGTCATTGACCTCAGGATCAAGACATTGACTGTATTCGGAGATTCAGCTCTGGTAGTTAATCAAACCAACGGAAAATGGTACACACATCAGGATCATCTGATACCTTACAGGGATTATACAAGGAGGTTATTGACTTTCTTCACAACAGTCAAGCTTGAGTATATCCCTCGGGACGAGAATCAGTTTGCAGATGCTCTGGCTACCATTTCATCCATGATCAAAGTTCAAGCTGCCAACTTTGTACCTCAAATTTCAGTGTCCAGACTTGACAGACCAGCATATGTGTTCGCAGCAGATGTTGTCAAAGATGATAAGCCTTGGTTTCATGACATTAAGTGCTTTTTGGAGGATCAAACATACCCACCTGGGGCATCTTCCAGTGACAAGAAGACATTAAGAAGGCTAGCTGGTAGTTTCTTCTTGAACACTGATGGTTCCCTATACAAGAGAAACTTTGATATGGTACTCCTCAGATGCGTTGATAGAACAGAAGCAGACTTGTTAATGCACGAGGTGCACGAAGGATCCTTTGGTACCCATGCTGGAGGACACGCAATGGCCAAGAAATTGCTAAGATCAGGTTATTATTGGATCACAATGGATGCCGACTGTTGTGCCTACGCCAGAAAATGCCATAAATGCCAGATTTATGCGGATAAGGTGCATGTGCCTCCCAATCCTTTGAATGTGATGTCTTCACCTTGGCCCTTTGCTATGTGGGGCATTGACATGATTGGCAAGATTGAGCCAACCGCTTCGAATGGCCACAGATTCATCTTGGTTGCCATTGACTATTTCACCAAGTGGGTCGAAGCAGCTTCATATGCAAACGTTACAAGGCAAGTGGTAGCCCGATTTCTGAAGAGAGATATCATCTGTCGATACGGAGTTCCCGAGCGAATCATTACTGATAATGGTTCCAACTTGAACAACAAAATGATGGCCGAGTTATGCCGGGACTTCAAGATTCAACACCACAATTCTTCTCCTTACAGGCCAAAGATGAATGGCGCTGTTGAGGCAGCTAATAAGAATATCAAGAAGATTGTGCAGAAGATGGTAGTCACCTATAAAGACTGGCATGAGATGCTACCGTTTGCCTTACATGGGTACCGCACGTCAATCAGAACATCCATTGGGGCAACACCGTATCAGCTTGTGTATGGTATGGAAGCAGTCCTACCTGTTGAAGTTGAATTACCCTCCCTACGGGTACTGATGGATGTTAAGCTGAACGAAGCAGAATGGGTCCAGTCCCGATACGAACAACTGAGTCTGATTGAAGAGAAAAGATTGGCTGCAATCTGTCATGGGCAGTTATATCAGAAAAGAATGAAGAAAGCCTTCGATCAGAAAGTCAGGCACCGAGAGTACCAAGTAGGGGATCTTGTGCTGAAAAGGATCCTCCCTCCTCATACAGACCACAGGGGCAAATGGACCCCAAACTATGAAGGACCATTCGTGGTAAAGAAAGTTTTCTCTGGTGGAGCACTCATGCTCAGCACCATGGATGGTGAAGACTTCCCGTCCCCTGTGAATTCAGATGCAGTTAAAAAATACTTCGCATAAAGTGACCCGCTGGACACAAAAACAAAATGTAAGTCCAGGAAAAAATAGGGCATCCCGGCGAGTCGAAAACAGAATAAAAGACTAGGGCAAAAATAAGGGAAATAAACAAAAAATTGTACACCCGCTGAGTTGAAAAGCCGCATTGGACAACTCAGGCAAAAATGGGTATCCCGATGGGTTGAAAACCCGAAAGGGCGGTCCATGCAAAATAAGGGAATAAGCGAACAATTGCATTCTGAATTCGTCTGTATCACCTACAACTTGGTAAACCTCAAAAGGATCAAGCTTCTATCAGAATCGGCCTTCTTCAGAAAGCAAGACGAGAAGAACGTCAAAAGTCATACGAGTCATAGCAAAGGGAAGCTCCTTGAAGCGTCGTCAACATTGCCAGCATTTTGTTTCTCAATTTGTAACAATCTCCTCATTTTAGGAGATATGTTTCTTTGACTGTATCTTGCCAATTCAGGGCACATGAATTAATAAAATCAGATTTTTTAGTCACACGATGTCTCGTACTCTTTTATTTGCAAAAATGTCTGATGTCTAAAAAAAAAAACTGATTGCATAAATACAGATGCTTATCTTCAAAAAAAAAATAATAATACGTGCGTACAGGAAATATACTTGCCCCCGGGAGTGTCTAAACTCCTATGATGGAATCCGGTAAGGGATACCTCGGGATTACTTGTGCATTTCTCTGTCTTTTCAGGATTTGCAGATACTCAAGGCACAACATGGGGCATGAAAGCTTCATCAAAGCAAGCTGGCAAATCAACACTCACTCAGTCTTAGCACCCAAAGTGTTCTCTCCAGCTGAGTTGCCACTTGCTATTTCTCCCCAGCCGAGGTGCCAATCATTCCTCCTTCTTAGCTATGTACAAAAGCCAGGGGACCATCTCCCCACAGAGTTTCAGCCTCTAGCCAGAAGAGTAACGCATGAAGGGATCACAACAGAGTGACGAAAGCTTTTACAAACCCCAGCTGGGTCCCTCATGTCGCTCCCGATAAATGGGACTGGCCCAAATAAAGGTACAGACGCGAACGGTCGGCGAAAGGGACAATGAAAACACACAGCAGTGAACTCACTGGAGAAGAAAAGAGTCGCCAGCTAGGCATTTTTATCCCGGAGGAAAGGTAATGCTGCATAGACCTAGAAAGAGATGGATAAGACGGTTGCGAACCAGAGAGACTGAGAAAGGGGGTTGGTTACAACCTGGGAAGGTATTAGCACCCAGATTGTCCGTCGTACTCGACGGGATCCACGCTAAAAAGATTTGTGTTTTAAAGGGGTAGTGTCAGTGCAATTTGTGTATAGAAGAGTTGAAAAAAGATGTACAGGTGTCAGTGTAAGAGGAGTGAAGTGTATAAATGAAGTGTCAGTGTGAGATCAGGAATGAAATGCTCAAGATCATGAGGCTAAAAGAATGAAGCTGGAAGAGGGGGAATATACAGAGACTTTTGTTCGATAACTGTTAAGTTATGCCTACGTATCCTCTCGTGCAATGAGGAAGTCAGAACACCGTAGTTCGACCCAAAGAGACTGAAAGATGATTTAATTGGTGAACTGCTTGCTTGTCTATGCTCAAGTGTATGACCTGTCTGGCTCAGGTGCAAACTGTCTTACATTAGACGGAAGAAGCAAGTTCTCGTTTATGAGTGAAGATGATGAGAAAAGAATCCCAGAGGAGACGATTATTGTTTGTTTTTGTGTTTTCAGTCTTTTATTGTTTTTGAAAGTTTGTCATAAGTTAATGAGCTTAAGCCTAAACCAATGGATTTAGTAAACTCATCACATCTTCCCTCTGATTAGGGGTAATTAGAGTACCTTAAGTGTGAAGTCAGATTCTCACACTTAATCACCTTTGGAGTAGGGTTAAGATCATTAACCTACTTGTGATTAGTTAAATGTTTTTTGTTTTTTTGTTTAGTGTTAAGTAATGAGATTAAGCCATAATCAGGGATTAAACAGACTCATTACACCATCCTAATAGAAGGATAATAGATGAGAATGTTTAAGCTGAGGAAAGCTCCTCAACTTAATCCATGATTAGGGATTAAACTCATGACAAAACAAGCCTTTATTAAATGGATTTTAATTAATGATAAGATGATGAAATGATTTTTTATGGTTTGTAAGACCACTTGAGGGGGACTTGTCCATTAACACTAGGGTTAGTCATTCTTAACCAATTAAGGAAGAATTAGAACCCTAATGCAAGGCCCAAGTTACAAGTGTGATGTCTTGATGATTATTAAGTGAATTGATTAAGGTATTTAAACACATTAAGGGTTTAACACTTAGGATTAAAGTTATACACTCCATCCTAATAGAAGGATGCAGGCATAAGCTTAATCATAAAGCCTTAAAGCCTTTAGGGTTTAGTCCCTGATTATGAGATGAGAAGAGAAGACTCAATGAGACACAAAGGTAAAAGCTAAGTGGGAGACTAATCAAACCCCTAATCATTGTCATGCTTGGTTGTTCCTAAGGTTTGTGAGGTTTACAAGAGAAGTCTTCAATGGAACCACCAGGAAGCAGATGAAAGGATCAGGAGAAGCAAAGTAACTTGCTTCACTTAAGAAGTCAAGTCACTTGAAGAAACAAAGTGAGAAGAAGGAGAATGAACAAGCTCAAACTCAAACACATAACAAAATGCAGCAAGGATGCAAGAGAGAGATGAGAAGAAAGTATGAGAAGTGAAGGAAAATTCACTTCTCAAAGTTTCTTACCACCTGAAAGGTTAGTGAAAGGAATGCAATACAATGCAAAATGAAATGAAATGGCATGATGAGAAACAAAACCAGAAGCACATGTGAGATGATAATGATGCTATGAGATGCTGCAAACATGGAATAACACATGGGGATGATCATACAAGCTTATGGATGCAAATGAAACAAGTTAAGGACCATGAACACACATGAAAAGTAATGAAATGCAAATGGCATACAACATGGCAAATGAAAGATGCAATGATCAAACATGCTTTTAATATGTCTTAAGATGTTCAATGAATCAAAAGAATGCATAAAATGCTATGGCAAGTCAAGGTATGATTGCAAATGCAAGGTGGATGCATATGGGAGCCCAAATTAGGGTTTATGATCAAAGTATCAAACACAAACCAAAATCAGAAGCAAACATCAATACAAAAAATTGAAAATGCACTCAAACGATCCCTAAACCTATACTAACTCACTGCCCAAAGGAGAAGTTCCAACTCTTAACCTAATTCAAGTTATGATTTTCCTAAGTTTTCTAGGGTTTTAGGGTTTCCTAACAAGAAAAATGCCAAACAAATGGAAAATGAAAGATAAAATCATGACCATTTAATCTCACAAACTACATGATATGCTAAACACAATGCAAAAAGAATCAAAGTCCAACCCTTCATGGTTAGGCAAAAATGATTTTTGGAAGTTTGGATCAAAATAATGCATCAAAATGATTTTAATTCCATGAAAAATTCTCAAAATGCATCAAGATCAAAAAAGAAATTTGGTTTGAGGGTTGGACAATGTTTCTAAATGTTTTTAAATGTTTCATGAATTTTTTGGTGATTTTTAAATACCTAAAAGTATTTTTAATTAATTAATTCTCATTAATTAATTAAAAATAAGCTTTTAAATATTTAAAAATATTTTTTGAAGGCTAAAAATAAAAATAAAAATATTTTTGTGTTCTGAAATTAAATAATAGCTTGCATAAAAAATTTCAGAATTTTTGAAATGATTTTGCTATTTTTAATAAAATATAGAAAACAAATGAATTAATATGAAAATTAAAATGAATTTAAACTGAAAATAGAAAAGTAATCAGATCCAAAGGCCCTCATTTAAAATTGTTGCGCGCGCGTTTGACCTGGCGCCATATCCAAGGGCCAGCATTCAAACCTGGCTAATTAATGATTAAGCCCTAATGACAACCCTAATGACTTTCAGGCGACCGGAACACTGTTCCGGTCGTCTTCTCCGATCACCCAAAACTTCACACTCTCTCTACACGCATCTAAAACGAAATCTAATTAAACAGAAATGATCCCCACTTAAAAACGAATCAAAACCCCCATTCAAACAACATTTATCATTCCTAAACAATGAGAATCGAATCAAACTAGTTTTAGGGCAAAAAGTTTCAAAACAAGATTAAACTCTCATCTCTTCACCATTTTCAAAACCAACAACATATTCATGATCAGGGAAGCATGAAGAACAACTTAGGAACTCTAAAAATCATTTATGGAAAAAATGTTCATGAAGCTACCTGAGTTTGAAGCTTTTCAATCTGGCACTTTCTGACCTTCCCTTCTGTGCAAAACCACTCCTGGGACCTCCCTGATGAAGCTTTGATGATTGAAAAGAGTTTGTGTTGGCTGGTTTGGAAGTTTGAACAAGTTCTGTTCAAGCTCAGGTGAGAATCGTGTTTATGATTCAGGCAGTTTAGGGCAAGGATGAGGGGTGCTTTCTGACCAGGATGATGAGTTGAGTTGATCTATGAAGTTTGTTTGTGAGTTTGTGAGTTGTTTTCTGAGTTTCGAAAGTTTTTGCCTTTGAGAGTGAAAATGGAAATGTAATGCTATGGCTGGTTTCAAGCTTGCTGGTTATGTGCTTTGGCTAGCAATTTATTTGTATAAACAATTGCTATTGGTCAGAAGATGTGACATGCCCTTTTGTGATAGGTATGGCTACTTTTGCAAATTGTCAACTTTTGTGTAAGAGAATCATGGGTCATGTTCTAGCCAAGTACAAGGGGTGTGGGATGCGCAGCATGGTGAGGGAAAAGGCTAGGGTTGATCAGCAAAGTAGCTAGCAAGTGGATGAAAGGTTATGATGGCTTTTGCAACTTGGTTTGCCTTTGGTTCTCATGAAAGAAAATTGGTCCATAAGCCATGAAACATGTGATCTCTTGGCCCATTTTGATTTTTAGGACTTGTGTGATCATGTTGAGTGAATTAGAAGCCCATTTGCTGACTTATTTGGCCTTGATAAGTGAATTTGCAACTTTGCCTCTTTGGTGCATGACTTGAAATTTAGTGATTTTTGCCAACTTTGACAAGCCATAAATTTTGATCAAAAATGAATTAGGTCATGTTCTTGTACTTTTTGAAAAGGGAGAGATCTATTCTACAACTTTCATGACCAAAGTTTTTCCATTTGAAGCTTTCTTGAATCAAAAAGTAAGGGTTGAAAAAGTTGCATAAAATGACATTTTCATGAAAAGTCAAACTTGCCCAAAAAGTCAACTTTGCAAAAACTTGAGATTCTTGAATTTTGTGAACTTCCAACATCTTCTATGATCAAATAAAGATCATACACAATCAAAATGATGAAGAACACCCTTTGGTTGGGTCATTGGGGGCCTCAGATGCCCTGATTTTGCACTGACTTGCTTGAAAAGTCAACTCTTGATCAGATGACTTCCCCATGGAATTTCTTCATGAAAATTGATATGCATACTCCCTATACCATATAGAGACCAATAGAAACAAGAATGACCAAAAAATTTGGAGTTATGGCTTCTGAAACCAAAACCCTAATTTTAGGTCATCTGTGCAGTCAAGCCTGGCTCTGCTTCCATACCAATCCCAGTTCTTGTGATTCTTTGGCATTCTTGACTTTGAGAGGATATAATAAGATACTTGAACACACATAGACCCCTTTGAAGTGATTGGTGGCCTTTGGAGTGGCTCAAGAAGCTCTTGGATTGCTCAGATCACAAACCCTAGATGCAGATGACTTAGAACCTATGCAGTGGATCAAAAATGTGATGTGAGATGGCATGATTGAGTTTTATGCATATGAAATGATCACAAGCCATGGAGTGAATGGGTGAGGGCAAATTTGGGGGGTTTACAGCTGCCCCTATTCAAACATGAGTTAGCTGTGCAGGATGTAAGCAGCGGCTTAACAGGCAAACAAGATAACTTGTGGTTGAATACCAAAGACAGTCCAAAATTTGCACTCACAGAATGAAGAAGAAAAGGGATATAGATTGTAAAAGAAAATAAAGTATATTGTAAAGTGAAGACGACGGAGGACGACTGCCAGGTAAAGAGCAATGACGGGGACGACCGACATGCTGGAAAGGTGCGGAAAGTAAAGCAATGACGGGGACAGCCGACATGCCGGGGATAAAAAGAATTATGATGGGGACGGCCATCAAGTAAAGCTGTAAAATTCTCTGGGGATTAATGAAAAATGATGGGGACGGCCATCAAGTTCACGAAGTAAAGTAACCAACGATGGGGACGGCCATCGGGCTAAACTGAAAGGAAAAGGGACCACGACGGAGACGGCCATCAGGTTAAAGAATAAATGAAATGAACAGATGATGAGGTACGGTCATCAAAGGTGAAGGACGATCACCTAGCAGGGGACGGCTGCTCTGTTGGGTTAAGATGAGGGACGGTCATCTAAGGTGGAGGACGACCACCTGGCAGGGTACGGCTGCCGAAGATATCACGACATAGGACGAATGCCGGATAAAAGGTCAACGATGGGGACGGCCATTGGATGAGCATGATGGAGGACGACCATCAAGAGGTGGAGGACGACCACCTAGCAGGGGACGGCTGCTCTCAAGGTTTGTCTTGACATAGGACGAATGTCAGATAACCAAAATCAACAATGGGGACAGCCATTGGATAAAATGATGAAGGACGATCATCAAAAGGTGGAGGACGACCACCTAGCAGGGGACGGCTGCTAAATATCACGACATAGGACGAATGTCGGATAGAAAATCAACGATGGGGACGGCCATCGGATGAGCATGATGGAGGACGACCATCAAGAGGTGGAGGACGACCACCTAGCAGGGGACGGCTGCTCTCAAGGTTTATCATGACATAGGACGAATGTCAGATAAAAAGAAAAATTTGCTTTGGTGGCGATCTACTGGGGAGTAGTAAACACGGACGAGTGTTTATATCCAAGAAACAAAAGGTATAAGTGTTTAGACGTTTGTGTATAGATTAAAGATGCGGACGAACATCCTTAAGACTACGATACGGACGAGTATCGGGCAGAAACAAATACTGACACGTGTTCAGAGATGATGATACGAATGAGTATCAACGGGTTAACAGAGAACACGGACGAGTGTTGAATCTGAGAGGACTCTTCTGGGAGAATAGTAGACACAGACGAGTGTCTAAATTCAAGAAGACAAAAGTGTTTGACACGTGTTCGGATTAAAGATGCGGACGAGCATCCTTAAGACTATGATACAGACGAGTATCAGGTAGAAACAAACGCTTGACACATGTTCTGAGATGATGGTACGGACGAGTATCAACTGGTTAACAAAGAACACGGACGAGTGTTGAATCTGCGGGGATATAAGTGTTATATACAAGATACGGACGAGTACCTGTATATGTGTGAGTGGTGTATTGATGAGTGTCTAACTGTTGGGGAGAATGACACGGACGAGTGTCGAAAGGAAAAGAGTATAGTATAAACAAGTATCTGATGTACAAAGTGTTTACGGACGGGTGTCAAGGAAATGTATATAAGTATTTGTGAGTGCAAAGAGGACGTCTTTGGATTTCTGCTGGGGGTATGACACGGACGGGTGCCAAAGAGAGTATATACTGGTGTTTGTGAATGTGAGGCAACTGATTTTTCTGGGAAAACTCCGCTGAGGATTTGGGGGGAAGTTCTCTGTATGTTGATGGATCATCATTATTCACAAGTGTTTGATTCAAAATACGGCTTATGATTATGCAAATATGTTTGATTTTTGCCGTAATGCTCCGTATTAGACGGAATGCTACGCTTTGTGGGTGAATATGATGCGAATGCCATGATTATGAAAAGATACCCAACAGGGATCCGGATCCCGTTGCTACGAATATCCTCGGCCGATCTACTTGAAATGGACATCCCAACTGGGGGGGAGATCGTTGGTAGATCTGATGAGATGATATCTGCTTGGGGATATGGGTCAATGATAGTCCTATCTCGGTAATGAGGGACTCAGCTGGGGTTTGAAGAAGCTTTCTTCACTCTGTTGTGATCCTTCATGCGTTGCTCTTCTGGATAGAGGCTGAAGCTCTGTGGGGAAATGGTTCCCTGACTGCTGCACTCGGCTGAGGACGAAATGGCAACTCAGCTGGGGAGAAAGAGAGATCATTGAAAGATCTTCTTAGAGATTCTGTTGAGGAAGATTCTTGACTCAGCCGGGGATATGGGCGCCTTCTGGTACTGTTCTGTTGGAAAAGTGATGCCTGGCAACTTTGATGGGGAGAAGTAATAAGTGGCAAATCAGCTGGGGACCAGGCACTTTGGGTGCTAAGGCTGAGTGTTGATTTGTCAGCTTGCTGGAGTGAAGCTTTCATGCCCCAAGTTGCATTCTGGATACCTGCAATCCTGCAAAGAAAGGGAAACGCACAAGTATTCCCGAGGTATCCTTTACTGGATTCCGTCATAGGAGCTTAGACACTTCTGAGAGTAAGTATATTTCCTGCAAGCATGTGACTTTTATTATATTTTTGAAAATAAGCATCTGTATTTGTGCAATCAGTTTCTCTTAAGACATCAGACATTTTTTTGCAAATAAAATGTACAAGACGAAACATGACTGGAAATCTAATTTTATTAATTCATGTGCCCTGAATTGGCGAGATACAGTCAAAGAAACGAATCCCCTGAAATGAGGAGAATGTTACAGAAATGAGAAAACAAAATGTGCTGGCAATGTTGATGACGCTTTAAGGAGCTTCCTCTTTTGCTATGACTCGTATGACTTTCGACGCTCTTCTCGTCTTGCTTTCTGAAGAAGGCTGATTCTGATTGAAGCTTTATCCTTCCGAAACTTACCAAGTTGTAAATGATACAGACGAATTCAGAGTGCAGTTGTTCGCTTATTCCCTTATTTTGCATGGATCGCCCTTTCGGGTTTTCAATCCATCGGGATACCCATTTTTGCCTGAGCTGTCCAATGCGGCTTTTCAACTCAGCAGGTGTACACATTTTTTTGCTTATTTTCCCTTATTTTTGCCCGAGTCTTTTATTCTGTTTTTGACTCGCCGGGATGCCCTATTTTTGCCTGGACTTACATTCTGTTTTTATGTCCAGCGGGTCATTTTTATGCGAAGTATTTTTTAACTGCATCTGAATTCACAGGGGATGGGAAATCTTCACCATCCATGGTGCTGAGCATCAGTGCTCCACCAGAGAAAACTTTCTTTACCACAAATGGTCCTTCATAATTTGGAGTCCACTTGCCCCTGTGGTCTGTATGAGGAGGGAGGATTCTTTTCAGCACAAGATCTCCTACTTGGTACTCTCGGTGCCTGACTTTCTGATCGAAGGCCTTCTTCATTCTTTTCTGATACAACTGCCCATGACAGATCGCAGCCAATCTCTTCTCTTCTATCAGACTCAGTTGCTCACATCGGGACCGAACCCATTCTGCTTCGTTCAGCTTAACATCCATCAATACTCGTAGAGAGGGTAATTCAACTTCGACAGGTAGGACTGCTTCCATACCATACACAAGCTGATACGGTGTTGCCCCAGTGGATGTTCTGCTTGACGTGCGGTACCCATGCAAGGCAAATGGTAGCATCTCATGCCAGTCCTTATAGGTGACTACCATCTTCTGCACAATCTTCTTAATATTCTTATTAGCCGCCTCAACAGCGCCGTTCATCTTTGGCCTGTAAGGAGAAGAATTGTGATGCTGAATCTTGAAGTCCCGGTATAGCTCTGCCATCATTTTGTTGTTCAAGTTGGAACCATTATCAATAATGATTCGCTCGGGAACTCCGTATCGGCAGATGATATCTCTCTTCAGAAATCTGGCTACCACTTGCCTCGTAACATTGGCATAGGAAGCTGCTTCGACCCACTTGGTGAAATAGTCAATGGCGACCAGGATGAATCTGTGGCCATTCGAAGCAGTCGGCTCAATCTTGCCAATCATGTCAATGCCCCACATAGCGAAGGGCCAGGGTGAAGACATCACATTCAAAGGATTGGGAGGCACATGCACCTTATCTGCATAAATCTGGCATTTATGGCATTTTCTGGCGTAGGTACAACAATCAGCATCCATTGTGATCCAGTAATAGCCTGACCTTAACAACTTCTTAGCCATGGCATGCCCTCCCGCATGGGTACCAAAGGATCCTTCGTGCACTTCATGCATTAACAAGTCTGCTTCTGTCTTATCAACGCATCTGAGGAGTACCATATCAAAGTTTCTTTTATACAGGGAACCATCAGTGTTCAGAAAGAAACTACCAGCAAGCCTTCTCAATGTCTTCTTATCATTGGAAGATGCCCCAGGTGGGTATGTCTGATCCTCCAAGAAGCACTTAATGTCATGGAACCAAGGCTTATCATCTTTAACAACATCCGCTGCGAATACATATGCTGGTCTGTCAAGTCTGGACACTGAGATTTGTGGTACAAAGTTGGCAGCTTGAACTTTGATCATTGATGAAATGGTAGCCAGAGCATCCGCAAACTGATTCTCGTCCCGAGGGATATACTCAAGCTTGACTGTTGTAAAGAAAGTCAATAACCTCCTTGTATAATCCCGGTAAGGTATCAGATGATCCTGGTGGGTGTACCATTTGCCATTGGTTTGATTGATTACCAAAGCTGAATCTCCGAACACGGTCAATGTCTTGATCCTGAGGTCAATGGCTTCCTCAAGACCCATAATGCAAGCTTCGTATTCAGCTTCGTTATTAGTGCAGTTGAAATTGAGTTTTGCCGAGAAAGGCATGTGAACTCCCTTAGGTGTAATGAGTACTGCACCAACACCACGACCATTCATGTTAACAGCCCCATCAAACATCATGGTCCATTCTTCTTCCGGGTCGGGCCCTTCAGTGTGAATAGGCTCTTCATGATCTTTTGATTTTATGAACATGATGTCTTCATCAGGGAAGTCAAACCTCATAGGCTGGTAATCATCAATAGGTTGCTCGACAAGATATTCAGACAATACACTGCCCTTGATGGCTTTCTGAGAAGTGTACTGGATATCATATTCTGTAAGGATCATTTGCCATCTTGCAACCCGTCCGGTAAGTGCTGGCTTCTCAAATATGTACTTAACTGGGTCCATTTTTGAGATTAACAAGGTAGTGTGGGTCAACATATACTGTCTCAGTCGGCGAGCAGCCCACGCTAAAGCACAACAAGTTTTCTCGAGCAGTGAATAACGTTGTTCACAGTCGGTAAACTTTTTGCTTAGGTAGTATATTGCATACTCTTTTCGACCAGACTCGTCATGCTGGCCCAGCACACACCCCATTGACTCTTCTAATACTGTCAAGTACATGATTAGAGGTATTCCTTCAACTGGAGGCATAAGGATTGGAGGCTCTTGTAAGTATTCCTTGATCTTGTCAAAAGCCTTCTGACAGTCTTCATTCCACCTGACCGTTTGTTCTTTTCTCAACAGTTTGAACAAAGGCTCACAGGTTGCCGTAAGGTGAGATATGAACCTTGAGATGTAGTTCAATCTACCTAGAAACCCTCGAACTTCCTTCTCTGTCTTTGGTGCAGGCATCTCTTGAATAACTTTGACTTTATCAGGGTCAACTTCAATCCCTTTCTCGCTTACAATAAATCCCAGCAACTTACCAGATCGCACCCCGAATGTGCACTTGTTGGGGTTCAGCTTCAGTTGGTACTTCCTCAGACGCTTGAATAGCTTCAGCAGATTTACCAGGTGGTCTTCTTCAGTAAGGGACTTGACAATCATGTCATCCACATAACATTCTATCTCTTTATGGATCATATCGTGGAATAATGTTACCATAGCCCGTTGATACGTCGCACCGGCATTCTTGAGCCCAAATGGCATTACCTTGTAGCAGAACGTGCCCCAGGGTGTGATGAAGGTTGTCTTCTCCATGTCTTCAGGTGACATCTTAATCTGATTATATCCTGAAAATCCATCCATGAAGGAGAATACCGAGAACTGAGTCATACTATCCACCAATACATCAATGTGAGGTAAAGGGAAGTCATCTTTCGGGCTGGCTCTGTTCAGATCCCGGTAGTCAACACACATTCTTACTTTGCCGTCTTTCTTAGGCACAGGTACTATATTAGCAACCCACGGTGGATAGCTAGTCACAGCAAGGAACCCGGCGTCCCATTGCTTTTGTACCTCCTCCTTGATTTTCATTGCCATGTCTGGGCGAGTACGGCGCAGTTTCTGTTTAACCGGTGGGCATTCCTCTCTTAAAGGAAGCTTGTGCACAACAACGTCGGTGTCCAACCCTGGCATATCTTGATAAGACCAAGCAAACACGTCCACATATTCTTGAAGCAGGCCAATCAGTTGTCTCTTCACTGAGTCTTGTAGGCAGGCCCCGATTTTGACTTCTTTCACGTCTTCATCTGTACCAAGATTGATTGTTTCAACTTCCTCCTGGTGAGGAGTAATGACCTTCTCCTCTTTCCTCAACAATCTGGCTAGCTCTTCAGGAAGCTCATATTCTTCTTCAACCCCTTCATCAGCTTGATTGATCGAATTGTCAAAGTCATACGAAGTCATAGCCGTGCTGTTGTCGGTGCTGTCTGGAAGGCATTCTCTGCAAGGGTTCAGTTTGTTCATTTTAGTGATTTGATTTTAATCTTGTTTAGAAAAGTGAAATAAAGTTGTCATTTTGAAAACACTGCCATTTATTTTTTGTACAAAAAGAAAAATGGAAAAACAGTGAGCGGAAAAGAAAAAGACTCGTTTGCAAAAGATGTCTGATATTTCATTGATTAATCTTGTTGCACAAAAATTACAGATGGCCCGATTACAAAATGAGTCTTGTCATCTTGGGCAAGATGCAAGACTTTGATGCATGCTATAAAATACAGGAAATAATAATTACTCTGCATGAGTAACTCTTATAATTTCCTGGGAAGACCAGTTTGAGATACTGCTCCCCGGGATCTTTGGACGGATCCAACTCTCCAGGTTGCGGTCGCTTTCATCCTCGTCTTCCAAATTGTTGACAGCATCAGGGGTGAGCATTCCCCCACTAACAAAGTTGGGCTCCTTAGCAGCCTCTGCTTGATCTTGTTGAGTTGGTTTGTAACCCAACCCAAATCTATCCTCTTTCTTCTCCACAGGCAACAGTTTGCCCCAGCCTTGGGCAGTTCCTTCTTCGACAACCTTCCGGGCTTGTTGGTATGATGTCATTGAAGTTCCAGGTACAGCAGATGTTTCATTTATGTTCAAGGCCTCGAACCCTTGACTCATTGTCTCGTGGATCTCCCCATCCATCTCAATGTATTTGTAGGTAGCCAGATGGATAACAAAAATATCTTCCTCTCCACAAATAGTAACGACTTGGCCCTCCCACTCGAATTTTAACTTCTGGTGAAGGGTAGACGTAACTGCGCCAGCGGCATGAATCCATGGTCTACCCAACAAACAGCTGTAGGCAGGCTGAATGTCCATCACGTAGAAGGTCGTTTTGAAAGTTTGTGGGCCAATCGTTATAGGCAACTCAATTTCTCCCAGAACTGATCTCTTAGAACCGTCAAAGGTTCTTACTACCAAGTTGTTGGGCCGTAATGCCAATCCGTCATACTCTAGCTTCACAAGGGCTTTTTTAGGTAAGACATTGAGGGATGATCCGGTGTCTACCAGCACATGGGAAAGAACTGCTCCCTTACATTCCATGGTAATGTGCAAAGCCTTGTTATGATTACGGCCTTCCGTAGTCAAATCAGTGTTGGTAAACCCTAGCCCATGACTAGCATTAACATTTCCAACTACAGCTTCCAACTGATTGACCGTGATCTCTTCTGGCACATAAGCTGCGTGCAAGACTTTTAGTAGTGCGTTCCGATGAGCCTCGGAGCACATAAGCAATGATAGAATAGAGATCTTGGAAGGCGTCTGGTGAAGCTGGTCCATTATTTTGTAATCACTTTTCTTGATGATTCTCATGAATTCATCAACTTCTTGATCAAAGGGTGTTTTCAAAGCTTCTTTAACAATTTGTTCTTCCTGCACCAAGCTCTTACCTTTTGCCTTGGCAGCAGCTTCTGCTTCGGCAGTGGGTCTTTGAATTTGTGGAGCAAAGAGACGTCCGCTTCGAGTGAAACCTCCGCCTCCCCCCACGTTGTCTATTTGTGGTGCAGGGGTTGATGATTCAAAAGTGATTTTCTGTCCTTCGCAGTATAGATCAGAGCCGTAATGCCAGGGGATGGCATTACTGCTTTCATAAGGTACTGGCCCAGGCACCGTGATGGTGACTGGCTGATGGCAGCTGCAGAAGGGACCGTGATAGTCTGTGGGTCATAGTATATTGTGACTGGTGCTCTGATGGGAGTGGCATTTTGTGAGTTGTAAGCAGAATCATTTTCAGGATCATAATAAATTGTTACTGTTGAGACATTTTCTGCTGAAGTTGTAGGAGACATTGTTGGAAGGATGGGTGTTGTTGTTGTTGGAGTTTCTGAATGAAGTGGTGCTGAAGTTGTAGAAGGGATGTTTGCTGATATCTGGTTCGTTGAAGTAACAGATGAAGCATTTGTTGATGAAGCTGAAGAGTTGTTTGGAACAATGGTTGTTGCATTTGTAGAAGATACGGGAATTGTTGCTGATGAGATTGTTGGATTGGTAGGAATTGATGTTGTGATTTGAAGCAGGCCACTCTGGATGAGACCATCTATGCCATCTCTCAAGTTATCACAACCATTCACTGAAATGTTGCAATAAGCACACCCTAACTCACATCCCGGGAACATTTGACATTCGAGGAGTTGAGCTTTGATCTCTACCAACGGTGTCCGAATCTGACCCACACTGGTTATCAAGTAAGACGGCTTGTCTTCTTCAATAGCATTGATTCTAGGACCTCCGTGGTTTGGCATAGGGTTCTTGTTAACATTCGGTGGTGGTGCAAAGTTCAGAGCCTTAGAGTCTACCAGGTCTTGTACTTTCATGTGCAAGGCTCTGCACTTCTCTGTACTATGGCCAGGTGCATTTGAATGAAAAGCACATCTGGCATTGGAGTCGTAATTTCTGGGTAGACTGGTGGGATCTGGAGGTGCCAACGTCCTTAGCTCAACCAGGTTGAGTTTTAGGAGTTGTGGCAGTAATGTGGCATATGGCATAGGGATCGGATCGATCACCCTATTGGCCTGAGAAGGTCTCTGTTGGAACGGTCTTTGCTGATTGTTGTTGTTGGTGTTGTTGTAGTTTCTCTGAGGAGGATACTGAGTTTGCTGCTGATAATTTTGCTGCTGTGGTTGATAAGCTGGTTGTGGATGAATTGGAGCGGGAATGGTGACTGCTGCCACAGACCTATGAACATATTGGGGTCTGCCCCTGTTAGCATGGATGGCATTGGTCTCACTAGTTCTTCTTGGGCCCACAAAAGGCTTCCTTGTGTTGCTGGATGAGCTGGCACCGTTGTCAGAAATCTTGCCCATCTTTAACAGGCTCTCAATTCTCTCTCCAGCTATAACGACATCTGCAAAGCTGGTAGAAGAAAAGGCAGCCAGCCGGTCAATGTATGTTCCTTGGAGGGTATTCATAAACATATCTGCCATCTCCCTCTCTGACATAGGTGGTTGGACAGCAGCAGCTAGCTGCCTCCACCTTTGGGCGTACTCCCGGAAGCTTTCTCTAGATGATTGTGACATCCCCATCAGGAGGGTCCTGTTGGGTGCCATATCCAAGTTATACTGGTATTGTCTGATGAAGGCCTCTGACAAGTCCTTCCAACACCTGATGGTTGCTCTAGTCAGATGGGAGTACCATTCCCTTGACGCTCCAGTTAAACTATCCTCAAAATAAAACATCCATAGCTTCTCGTCCATGGTGTAGGCTTTCAACCTTCCCAGAAAGGATTGTAAGTGGGTCCGTGGGCAGGAAGTCCCGTTGTATTTCTCAAAGCAAGGAGGCTTAAACTTATGGGGAATCCTGACCCCGTCCACTAAGCCCATGTCCATAACATCAAAACCCAAAGAGTTTTGGGATTCCAAGGATCTTAATTTTTCAGCAATTTCATCCAGCCTTCTGTCATAGGCTTCTTCCCCAGCACCCATTACTGTGAACTGATCCTCCTGGGGGTCTTCTTGCAGCACTCTGCCTGCAGTGGCAGTCCCTTGAACATTAGCAGGAATGTTGATCTCTGGATGAAGGTGGGGCCCAAATACAGGGGGGTTGACATGGGGTTGGACCCTCTCATTGTTGCTCGTCCCAGCAGTCCCTATATGAGGGTCTTCCTGATTCTGCCTTTCTACCATTGCTCTCAATCTTTCTTGGCTCTGAGCCATATTGTTCATCACTTCCATAAACTGCGTCATCTGAGTTCTCATTTCCAATCTTTCATTGGCCATTTGGTTCCTGACCTCTGCAAGGTCCTGTTGTACCTGGTCCATTTGTATGCCCGGAAGGTTGTTACGGGTTGGATATCGGTGTGGACGGTTGAGTGGAAATACCCGACGTCGAGCAATAGTTCCTGTATATCACAACAGAGTTAGTGATAATGACAAAATAAACCTACAAAACAAACAAAAGGGTTAGCATGCAATGCAGTATGCCTATTTGTTTCCAAGGTATCCGGCTTGGCACTTGGTTTTGACCCTTCCAGACCCTTGAAGATACTGTTGATGTTGCTTTTGAAGTAAACTCAGATGGAACAAACTGATACATATATTATAAAAGGCAAATGATACATAATTTGTTCTTACAAAACATGCCCCGAGGGGTCAAAATACATCATAAGAAAATAAAAGTACATGAAATGAAAGCAACAACAAACAAAAGTCAGACACCAAGACCAAACTCATCCTCCTGAACTTCCTTGAGAAGTGCTTCAGTCACAGGATCAGCTGGACGCTCCGTGAGATTCCTGATAAGGAGATTCCGGGTAGTAACAGCTGTAGTTAGCTTCTTGTGTTGACTCTGGTCCTTTGACCTCTTCACTCCAGCTCTGATCTTCAGCTCTGAGATCTCCCTCTGGGCTGCTGCCAGGGCTTCCTGCTGCTCTTTTGCACTAGCTTCCAGCTGCTCGATCTTGTCCTGAGTCCTCTTATCTTCCAGAGTACGAGCTTCGGTGATCCTGACCCACCTAGCTTGACTCTCCTTCAGATACAAGTCAGTCCTGGCTTTCTGGAACTGAGCTTCCTTGCAAGCATTCTTCAGAATTTGCTCTCCAGCCCTAGACTTCTTGATGTAATCCTCAGACTTCTCAATTTTAGCCAGATGCTCCACCTTCAACTTTTCCAACCTTTCAATATCCAACCTACCATCACTCCTCTCCCAGAGGGTCTTTTGTAAAGCCTGAGTCAACTTCTCATTTCTCTCTTTCAAGCTCTCAAACTCCTCTAAGCTGACAGTGGCAGGAGGTGGTGCTGAGGATGGTCCAGGTATATCTTCCATGGTGAAGGGCATCCCAGAAAATTGAGCCCTGGCATGGGACCACTCATAGTATTGTGCTGATGCCACATTGTTGCACTTCCCCAGGATGGTTACTCCTTTAGTCTGAACATTGTCCCAGGCCCAGGCTGCCTGCCTAACAATAGCCAGATTAGGCTTGTTCTCACAGTAAAGAGTCTCAGCCAAGTCTTGTGCCTTAGGAGTGTGGACCAATGCATAACCCAGTTGTCTTTTGAACAGCAGAGGGTGTTGCACCCCAAAATTTGCCCTCACAAGACAAGACTTTGTGTTCTAAGAAGGTTCACAAGGTTCACAAGTTTCTCAACATTTTCATAACCTTTCATGAGGTTCATGAAGTCTACAAGTTACTTTATGAAGGTTCACAAGGTTCACAAGTTTCCCAACACTTACAAAACCTTTCATGAGGTTCAAGAAGTCTACAAGTTGCTTCTTGAAGGTTCACAAGGTTCATAAGTTCCATAATGCTTTCAATACCTTTCATGAGGTTCATGAAGTCCACAAGTTACTTCTTGAAGGTTCACAAGATTCACAATGATTACAAAGCTTTCCTGAGGTTCATGAAGTCTACAAGTTACTTTATGAAGGTTCACAAGGTTCACAAGTTTCTCAACATTTACAAGACCTTTCATGAAGTTCATGAAGTCTACAAGTCACTTCTTGAAGGTTCACAAGGTTCACAAGATTCACAATGATTACAAAGCTTTCCTGAGGTTCATGAAGTCTACAAGTTACTTTATGAAGGTTCACAAGGTTCACAAGTTTCTCAACATCTTCAAGACCTTTCATGAGGTTCATGAAGTCTACAAGTTACTTCTTGAAGGTTCACAAGGTTCACAAGATTCATAATGATTACAAAGCCACTTCATGAGGTTCACAAGGTTCACAAGCTTCACAATACCTCCCATGAGTATCACAAGACACTTTATGAAGATTCACAAGGTTCACAAAGTTCACAATTGGTCAAAGGAGTTGACAATTCCCTCAGACAATGCACCTCCTAAGCAGTGCATCCAAAACTAGGGTTTTGACTTTAATCAGATTAAATGGACTTCCAAGACTTCAAGTGAGCTTCATAACATCTTATATGTGTGTAAGAACCCCCATGACAAGTTTCAAGACTTTTCTCAAAAGTTTGCTCAGTCAGATGATCAGATAAGTCAAAATCAGTCAGTGCAGTTAAAAAGTCAAACTGAGGTCAACTATGGTCAAACCAAAGTCAAACTTCATGATTTTTTGCCAACATCAATTATATGAAGTAAAATACATCATTTGATCAAGGGTTGATCATGATTCATCAAGGAGATTCCAGATCATCAATAATCAGGAGTTTCTAAATTAGGGTTTCCTTAGTAAAAGTCAACTGAACTTTGACCAGCCATAACTTTCACATACTTCATCACCAAGTCTCCATCCAAAGCTCATTTTGAAGGAAATTGAATTTTCTACAACTTTGATGTTGAAAGTTAAGCCCAAAAATGCTTCATTTGGAAGATATGAGCTAAGACATTATAGGTCATTTCAAAAGTCAACAAAAAGTCAACAACTTCAAAAGGGCATAACTTGAGATTGGTAAATGATATGGACCTGAAACCAATGGGGTTGTTTAGAGGACTCTTCAAGCTTTCCAAAAAGTCCAAGAACACCCTCATACCTTTAAAATTGATGGAGATGTGCCTTTGCAAAGTTGAGAAATTTTGTGATGGTTTATATTGAAAATGGGGGTCTAGAACCAATTCCTTCCAAATGGGCTTGCTAAATTGTGATCCAATCCACATCATATCATCATGCACGACCCAAATGACCAAAATTCAGAATTTTTATTATTTTATTTTTATTTATTTTTGATTTAATTCATAAAAATCATTTTAAATAAATATAAAATATGAAAATATATTTTTGGATGAAGATTGAGCTTCTAGAATCTCATCAATATTGATTGAAGTTGAAAGAGAAAGAAATCATGTGATTGATCCAAAAATAATAAGCTTTCATGAGCAAATATTGAAATTTCAAAGCATGATCAATCTCAATCTTTTTAAATCAATTCTTGCACACAACCAATAAAGTTTTTGACCTAGATTGATTCACCTATAAGTACTGATCATAATGCAAACATCCAGACACGAATCCAGCAGCTTCAAAGGTAGGTTTTCACTTCAAAAAATTCAAGCAAAAGTGATATTCGGATTCCATCATCCAAGAGGTTTAAAGGTAAAATAAAGACATAAACGTGTTCTTTGATCATCACTGAAGCTAAAGCATCACTCACATTCATCCAAATCATGCCATAATGCCTCACCCGAATTCAATTTGTTCTTGAACAAAACTTTTTCGATTGCATTAATTTGTTGTGTTTCAATGAAATTTGCTTGGCTAATGTTGTTTGTTGTGTGATATAGATCGTTTCTGGACAGGAAAATCAAAGAACCCGTACCTAATTCATGAGATGCCATTATTAGGGTTTGGACCTAGGTTTAGGGATTTTGGATTTAAGAAACCTAAATGGATTCTAACAACACACGATTGATCGTGTGGATGTCTGGATTATAATGCTATGCTTAATTTTGTAAAATGGTACGGTTTTGTTGCTTATTGATTTTTGTAGGTTTTGCTGCCATGGAGAATTCGCAGGAAAAATGGAAGCAATTATCGCAGCAAATTTTGTAGGTCTCAAGGAAGAAGAAGATCAGTTCCCGCGCGCGTTTGAATTCAAATTGTTTATATAATATTTTATGGATTGTTTGCTGTTTAAAGTCACACAAAGTGTGTTGTCCCAGTGGATGGAGGGAGCGTATGCAGAGGCTTGGTCTGGGGTTCGATTCCCCGTTTGTAACATTTTGCTCTTTTATTTTGTTTGCTTTTTCAGGATTAACATATTATCAATTATGGCCAACAAGCTAACAGTTAGGCTCTCCCAGCCAGGCGGTAGCGCGTGCATGCTTGTAGTCAGAAGGTCCTGGGTACGATTCCCACCCCAGGCCTTTTGTTTTCATCATTTTTCTGGATTTTTCAAGACATGGCATAAAAACAATTGAAGTCATCCTATGATCACCAACGCATGGTTGGTCTAGTGGAAGGTTTTGGTTCTGGCAGGCATGAGGACCTGGGTTCAAACCCAGCCAAGGTAAGTTTATTTTTTCCAATTTTTTCTATTTTATTTGGTTAATCAAATATGTTCTTATTGTTAATAAAAGAAAAATAAGTTTAAATTTGTAAATCATCATTTATATTTCTTTTTTCTTAGAAAATTCTAAACTCATTTTTTTTAAAATTCAAAAATTATTTATATAATATATGTATGTTAACTAAATAATTTTGTATATTATAAATTAAACCCTAAAAATATTTTTCTAACAAAAACCCTAATTTATTTTCTAAATACCTATTAAAACCTAATTGTTTTATTTTCTAATTTGTGATGTAATTATCATTGTGCATGTTTATTTAAAATAATTCTAACTTATTTGTAAATATATTTTTTTAATCCAAGTTATCTTTCTTTTAATATATGTTTAAGAGACAATTTAATAATTATATTTTTGTACATGTTTAAAATATTTTGTAAATATAATAATTAGTAAAAGTTAAATTTTTATAAATATGATTAATTTTGTGAATATAATACTTAAAACTTATTTTCTCCTTATAATGTGTAAATAATTATTTTTTTTAATAAATTTTAATATATGCTTAAAATGATTAAATTTGTAATAATAAAAATTTATAATTACATTATGTTTAAAATTTTTTTTTATTATTCTAAATAATGCTTATATGTTAAAATTCAATTTTGTGTCATTATAATATTTTTTTATTATTTTATTTTAATTAACCATGTTATTATTTATTTTGCTTTATTAATTTTATATATTATTATTATTTCACTAATTTTTATCATTTAATAACCTCTCTTATTTTATTATTACTAACTTTTTTTTTGCTTATTATTTAATATTATTATTATTTATCACTAACCCCTATTTATTTATTTATTGTTTATTCATTATTTTTTGCTTATTTATATTTTGCTAATTATTTTTGCTATTTATTTTATTTTGCTTATAATTATGTAATTGCTTCCTTGGTGTAATTTTGTAATATTTAATTATTTAATTATTGCTATGGTTAGTAATTTAGGGAGTGCAAAAATATGTATTCTATTTAAAAATTAATTTAGATCACTTTAATCCTAAGATAATTAATATTAAACACTCACACACGTAAGTCGATTTTTAATCGCCATCTCACTTTCTAAGGTTATCCCTCAAGTTGCCTAAATCATAAGGTCAAGTGGGGTGTATAAAGCAAGTCCCTTTAAAAAGAAAAATCATCAAGTCCCTCATGGTTGCCTTTGCGAATCGAGTCCCTTCGAATAATGATGATAGTCCCTCCTATATGCTTATTACACCCCACAGTTGCCTTCCTAAAACAGAATGTCCCTCACATGTCCCTTACATCCAAGGTAATGACTACCTACTCCTTAATAGTAGGGATAGTCTTACCAATTAAAGGATAAAGAACAAGAAAGACTTTAAACTTTAGGGTAGGTTCCTTTTATGTACTTGCTCACTTCAAAAAACTTTTCAAACTCTTCACAATTTCAAACAAATTTTCAAAAACAAGTTTTTACGCATCCGTACATGGATCATTATTAACTATTCTGAAAATTTTTCTATTCACACACTACATTTTCAAAAACAATTCAAAAGTGAGCTAAGTAACTAAGAGCCCATGGATAACCATGGATGTAAAGGGTGCTAACACCTTCCCTTTACATAACCTACCCCCCGGACCCAAAAATATCTCTTAAGGTCTTTCCTGTTCTTTTATACCCTTTCCTTTTGGATAAAATAAAAGTCGGTGGCGACTCTTGCTATCCGCAACATAACTAAAAGTTAGTTCTCCCACCGTGTTACAGAACTGGCGACTCTGCTGGGGATTTAAATTTAAGAGGGGTACCCTTAGGAATTAGATCACTTTAAAATTGTTTGCCTCGTTTGCTTTATATTATCTTGTTGGGGTGCTCTTATGTGTGAAAGATCCTAACCCGGATCTAAGTGTACCTTAGGTAAATGGCAATAGACCAAGGAAACTGTACGACGTATATCGATACGGTTGATCTGGTGGCCATAGTTAGTGCGACTTCTTGGTTGGTGCTTATGTTCCTTAAGTCAAGTTGAGGATAATATGAGGCTGCCATATGTTGTCAATGCACTAACTAACTT
Source organism: Lathyrus aphaca (assembly GCA_963966055.1). Classification (NCBI taxonomy): domain Eukaryota; kingdom Viridiplantae; phylum Streptophyta; class Magnoliopsida; order Fabales; family Fabaceae; genus Lathyrus; species Lathyrus aphaca. The sequence continues at coordinate 19,854,149 of OZ014519.1, read as the reverse complement.
TTAGAACCCTAGTTAACTCATCTTGGCCTTTAGAAAGTAGTGAGGTAACTGGCTTTGGTGCAGACTGAAGTTGGTTGACACTCGATACTACGCTCATTGAGATCTTAAACTTGGAGGGTTTTGGTTGGCAAGTAAGTTGCCTTCTGATCAACCACCCTTGTGAAGGATCAATGATATTGAGATCCCTTAGAACCTGGTTACTTTTGTAGGACAGGATGAACCAACTAACTTCAGGGGAGGGTACTTACCTTTGAACCTCATGCAAGCCTTTAAACCTAGGGCTATGGTGTGACTTGCTTGTGTGTGCCACATGTTTGTGATTGAACATAACATCATGACATCATCATGCATCATAAGCATAGCATTTTCACTAACCATTTCAAGGACCAAAGGATTTATCTTTGTTCTTTGTTGCAGGTCATGGCTTCTGCTCGTAGGAACACTATCAGGATCAACTTTGTAGGGATACCTCCTAAGCTTAAAGAGTTGGTTTCTCAAGTGTCTGATCATTCCCAGTTCATCAAGAGACATGGTCACCTATTGGACCTAGTCACTTCAGGGTTCAATGAAGACATTATGAGTGTTCTGTTTCAGTTCTTTGACCCTAAGCACCATTGCTTTACATTCCCCGACTATCAGCTAGTTCCAACCATGGAGGAGTTCTCTAAACTTCTGGGTATACCTGTTCTTGATCAAAGACCATTCACAGGCTTGGAGAAGGAGCTTAAACCAGAGGTTATTGCTGCAGCTCTACATCTGGAGAAGTCTGACATTGTTCTAGAAACGAGAAGCGGAGTTAAGGGTATTCTTGCCAAGGTACTAATGGATAAGGCTCAAATGTTCTTGAAGGCCATGAGCTATGATGCTTTTGAGGAGATCTTAGCCTTGCTGATATATGGCTTAGTATTGTTCCCCAATCCAGATCAGTTCATAGATGTTCATGCCATCAACATCTTCCTGAGTCACAACCCAGTGCCTACATTGCTTGGAGACATCTTGCATTCTCTTCATACCCGTACCACAAGGGCAAGAGGAACTTTGATGTGCTGTATACCTTTACTTTCTAGGTGGTTTATTTCTCACCTTCCTCGCTCAGTAATGAAGAATGAGCAAGGGTTCAGATGGTCCAAGAGAATTATGTCACTCTCTCATTCAGATATCCATTGGTGCTCCAGATCTATGGAGAATGTCACCATCATTGACCGTTGTGGGGAGTTCCCTAATGTGCCACTTCTAGGCATAAGAGGAGGCATCACCTACAACCCTTCTCTAGCTTTACGACAGTTTGGTTACGCCAGAAGTGATGGCCCACATGACATGTTGATTCAGGGCATTGTGTTTGATTACGACAACGATCTTCAAGGGTACCGTCAGAGATTCATATGAGCTTGGGGAAAGGTAAACAGGATTGACAGCAAGACACTGGAGCCTAAGTACACTATTCCTATGGAGGCTTATCTCAGATGGGTACGATCTCGTGCTCAGACTCTCATGATGCCATATCCTGCCGTCCTACCAGTTATCATGGAACCTGTTGCTGAAGGAGACACAGCTTATGCCATCCTTCACCCAGACATGCCTACTGATAAGGAAGACTTGCAGAGATCATGGATCCAACTGAAGGAGCAAAGGGATACTTTCGAGGCTCATTACAAAGCAAGCCAAGCAAGAATCCTAGAGCTAACAAAGCAACTTCATGAGGAACGAAACCTCAATTCATACCTCAACACAAAGAGGAAACGTCCATGGGAGACTTAAAACCCCATCTTTTGTACTTATTTCATTTCATTTTTTGTAAGCCTAAAAGGCAAAACAAAGTTATTACTAATAAAAGTTTACTTTCGTTTTTGTCTAAGCAAATTTAAATCCTGCGGTCCTTGAAAACATTGCATATACATTACCATATCATTTCATTGCATCACAGGTTTATTGTGCACAGGTTTCTCATCTTCTCGCTGTTTATTTCAGCAATGGCTCTTGAACAATCAGTTAAGGATCTCCAGGCACAAAATGCACAGTTCCAAGAGCTGATCTTGAACCTGTCCAAGGGGCAGGATGAATTGAAGGCACTGCTGGCCAAGAAGACTAAGAAGACTAGAAGGTCTGCTGGGTTGATTAACATGGGAAGAAGGTTCAAAGGTCTTGCCAAGACCAAAGAACCAGCTGAAGACTATGAATCTGAAGAATCTGAGCAAGAGGTAGGCAGTCTCCACCATACAATAGGGGACTCTGATTCTGAGGCTAACTACTACCATGAGCCTAATGAAGACAAATTCAAGATGCTGGTAGATAGAATGGATGCTATGGAGTTGCAGAAGTCATCTGGGCTGGATTTTGAGGATTTGAGTCTGATATTTGAGGTAGTCATACCCATTGGGTTCAAAGTTCCTACATTTGTTGTCTATGATGGGGTCTCTTGTCCCAAACTGCATCTGAGGTCTTATGTTAGAAGAATTCAACCCCACACTGCTGATAAGAAGCTGTGGATCCATTTTTTTCAAGAGAGCTTATCTGGAGCTCAGCTGGAGTGGTATTATCAGTTGGAGAGTGTCAACATCAGAGACTGGAATGATCTTGCTGAAGCTTTCTATAAGCAGTACCAATACAATGCTGACTTAGCCCCCACTCGCATGCAGCTTCAGAGCATGTCTATGGGTACCAAAGAAAGTTTCAAAGAGTATGCCCAGAAGTGGAGAGATTTAGCTGGAAGAGTTCAACCCCCTTTGACTGACAGGGAATTGGTTGATATGTTCATGTGTACGCTGAATGGTCCGTTCTACAGTCATCTCATTGGAAGCTCATCATCTGGCTTCACTGAGTTGATCATGACAGGAGAGCGAGTAGAGAATGGTATAAAGAATGGCAAGATCCATGTGGGTACTTCTTCATCAGGTGCTGCAAAGAAGCCTCCCACTGGGAAGAAAGAATCTAATGCTGTTTATGGTCAGCCTGATCGTAACAGAAGGCATCAGTCTGTCAGTGCGGTTCATATTTCAAATCCAACTCCTGCACCAACAGAGCAGCCACAGGGCAACCAACAGAGGGCTAGAAGACAGTTCACGAAGATCAACATGTCAATGGCTCAGGCATTGCAACATTTGTTGAAGGCTGAACTTATTACTTTAAAAGAGGCTCCTCAGAATCCCAATGTTACCTCTCCCAGGTACAATCCCAATGCACGGTGTGCATACCATTCAAATTGTCAGGGACATGATACTAATAATTGCTGGGTCTTGAAGAATAAAATTCAGGATATGATTGATGCTGGAGAAATTGAGTTTGATCCTCCGGGTACTCCCAATGTGATTACTGCTCCAATGCCAAATCACGAGAAGACTGTCAATGCCATTGAGGAAGATCTACATGTTTATTCAGTTATGGAGTTGACCACACCATTGTCTGTTATCAAAAAGAGGTTAGTACAAGCTGGGATCTTTCCAGGTTGTCGTGAAGATTGTTTGTATTGCACCTATAAACCAGATAGTTGCTTCATATTGAGAGATGGAATTCAACGTCTCATGGATAAGTATATTATAGTGTTTGAGAAGACTCCGTCGTCTGTAGAAAGTATGGTGGATCATCTGACTCAAGGTAGGAAGACTGAAGAGGTTGATATGGTTGACAAAGTACCAATAAGAATCACTTCAAAGGGTCCTATTAAAATCACTCATCAGGGTCCAATCAAGATTACTGCTGAAGGTCCTGTGAAAGTTGTTGCTGAAGCCAGAGTAGCTCCTGTGGTCATTACTACTCCTGGTCCTATCCCATATACGTCTGACAAAGCTGTGCCTTGGCACTATGGGTCTGATGTTTACATCCATGGTGTCAAGCAAGAGCCTGTAGCTGATGTGCCTGTTGACATTGATAATATTGCTGGATCTAGCAAGATCACTCGTAGTGGAAGAGTTTTCTCTCCTCCAGATACTTCCAAGAATGCAGTTACTCCTGCTGCTACCTCCACCACTGATGCTCGGGGCAAGGGTCCTGTTATTGAACCTATATCTACTGATGTGCCAGCTGCTGATGATCTCTCTAAGCAGATGGAAGAAGTATTGAAAATCATTCGCAAGAGTGATTATGACATTGTTGATCAGTTGGGGCATACTCCCTCAAAGATTTCTATGCTGTCCTTGTTGTTATGTTCCGAGGCTCATGCCAAGTCCTTGATCAAGTTTCTTAAGACCGCTCATGTACCCAGTGCAATTTCTGTTGACCAATTTGAGAACTGTGTTTCCCACCTGACCTATGACAATGGGTTAGGATTCTCTGATGCTGATTTGACCCCTGCCAAGAGAGATCATAACAGGGCCTTGCATATCTCAATTGAATGCAGGGGCACTACCCTGTCTCATGTATTGATAGACAATGGTTCCTCTTTGAATGTGTTGCCTAAGGAAGTCCTGAACAAGCTGAGTCCTGAAGATGCTGTGCTGAAGCCCAGTAATATTGTGGTAAAGGCTTTTGATGGTTCTAGAAGAGTAGTGCATGGGGAAATTGATCTTCCAATCCAAGTTGGCTCCCAGGTGTTTACTGCTACATTTTTTGTGATGGATATTCGTCCTTCGTACTCTTGTCTGCTTGGTCGTCCCTGGATCCATGGGGCAGGTGCTGTAACCTCTACATTGCACCAAAAGTTGAGATATCCGGTGGATGGGAAGGTTGTTACTGTCTATGGAGAAGAAGAATACTTTGTCAGCCATGTGAATACCTTTAAGTATCTGGAAATGGAAGGTGAATACATTGAAACTCCGTGTCAGACGTTTGAAGTGGTTCCTTGGGTTGTTAACGATTATGTAGCTCCTCCGGTTGTGAAGAAAGTTCCTGTGGTCACCAGAAAGCCTCCAACAATGGCAATGGCTTCCCTCAATGATGCAAGAGCTGTGGTGGATGAAGGTGGTTGTACTATTTGGGGTCAGCTTCCTGATATTCCATACAAGTCTGACAAGTTTGGTTTGGGTTTCACTGCAGAGTCCCAGAAGGCTGTTCGTCGTGCTCGTGCTGCCCGTATCACTAGTCAAGGGGTTGTGAAGGACCAGATTAATGCTGTGGGAGATCATGATGAAGACTACAACTTGGATGCATGGATTTTTCCTACTATGGGTGCTGGACTCAATAATTGGAAAGCTGAAGATGTTATCCCTATCTCCTTTAGTCAGGAGTAAATACTATTACTGTGTTATGTTTTTAAATTTGTAATTTCTTGAACAATAAAACTTTCAAGCCATGTGCCTTACCCGGGGCACAATGGTGTGCTTGTTACTGGTTGTCATTTCATTTGCATACTTCATTCAATAAAATCAGTGGACGTTTCATTTTCGTAAATATTGTGTTCCTTGTCTTTCTTTTTTTTTTATTTTTGCTTTATCAGCTATGTGTTCTTACACACACCCACATCACTAAAATGCAGAGCCTCATCCACTCTGGATCCTGTTGATAACAGTTCTACTATTGCCAATTATAATTTCGAGAATCCGATCTATCAAACTGAAGACGGAAATGAGGACGATTGTGAAATACCTGTAGAGCTTGCTAGATTGTTACAACAAGAAGAGAAAGCTATACAGCCACATGAAGAGCCAGTCGAAGTTGTGAATCTGGGAACTGAAGAAAATAGAAAAGAGGTCAAGATAGGGGCTGATCTAGAGGACAGTGTCAAGAGTAGATTGATTCAGATGTTACGTGACTATGTGGAGATCTTTGCTTGGTCTTATGAAGATATGCCAGGGTTGGATACAGACATTGTGGTTCACCGTTTGCCAGTGAAAGAAGATTGTCGTCCAAAGAAGCAGAAGGTTCGTCGTATGCGTCCTGAAATGTCAGAAAAGATCAAGGCAGAGGTAATGAAACAGTTCAATGCAGGGTTCTTAGCAGTGACTTCTTATCCTCAGTGGGTTGCAAATGTGGTACCAGTTCCTAAGAAAGATGGTAAGGTACGTATGTGTGTGGACTACAGAGATCTGAACAAGGCTAGCCCTAAAGATGACTTTCCACTTCCTCATATTGATATTCTGGTAGATAACACTGCTCAGCATAAGGTATTCTCTTTTATGGATGGTTTCTCTGGTTACAATCAAATCAAGATGGCACCTGAAGATATGGAGAAAACAACATTTGTGACACAGTGGGGCACCTTTTGCTATAAGGTAATGCCATTTGGTTTGAAGAATGCAGGGGCAACATATCAGCGTGCTATGGTGGCTTTGTTTCATGATATGATTCATCATGAGATAGAGGTATATGTGGATGATATGATAGCCAGATCTCAGAATGAAGAGAAACATCTTGATCATCTGCACAAGTTGTTTGAGAGGTTGAAGAAATACAAGTTGAGATTGAATCCAAACAAGTGTACTTTTGGAGTTAGATCTGGAAAGCTCCTGGGTTTCATTGTCAGTGGAAAAGGTATTGAAGTGGATCCTGCAAAAGTAAAAGCTATACGAGAGATGCCAGCTCCCCGTACTGAGAAGGAGGTTAGAGGTTTCTTGGGACGATTGAACTACATTGCAAGATTTATTTCCCAATTAACTACCATCTGTGAGCCAATCTTCAAGTTGTTGAAGAAAGATCAGGTGATGGAATGGAATGACGAGTGCCAGACTGCCTTTGATGAAATCAAGAAATATCTACTGGAACCACCAATTTTGATGCCACCAGTTGATGGAAGACCCTTGATTATGTACTTAACTGTGTTAGACAACTCAATGGGGTGTGTGTTGGGGCAACATGACGAGTCTGGTCGAAAAGAGCAGGCAATATACTACCTTAGCAAAAAGTTTACCGACTGTGAGACAAGATACTCACTGCTCGAGAAAACTTGCTGCGCTTTGGCATGGGCTGCTCGCCGACTAAGACAGTATATGTTGACCCATACTACCTTGTTGATTTCGAAGATGGATCCAATCAAGTACATATTTGAGAAACCTGCTCTCTCTGGAAGAATTGCTAGATGGCAAATGATCTTGACAGAATATGACATACAGTATACTACTCAGAAGGCCATTAAAGGAAGTGTTGTTGCTGATCATTTGGCTCATCAAGCAGTGGATGATTATCAGTCAATGAATTTTGAGTTTCCTGATGAAGATATTATGATTATTACCAAAGAACCTGGACAATATGACGGACCTGAACAAGGATCCCGATGGACTATGGTTTTTGATGGTGCCTCTAATGCACTTGGTAATGGTGTTGGTGTTGTGATTAGTTCCCCTGAAGGTTGTCATACCCCGATTACTGCCAGACTTTGTTTCCATTGTACCAATAACATGGCTGAGTATGAGGCATGTATCCTGGGTATTAAAGCTGCTATTGATATGAAGATTCAGTTCCTTGATGTGTATGGAGATTCAGCCCTGGTAGTTAGTCAGATCAAAGGAGATTGGGACACCAAACATGATAACCTCATTCCTTACAGAGAGCATGTGTTGTCTTTAATCACACATTTCAAAGAGATTACCTTTGGACATATTCCACGAAGAGAGAATCAGTTGGCAGATGCATTGGCCACCATGGCATCTATGTTTGAGATCAGTTAGGATGATGAAGCTCCCAAGATTACTATTGATAGATTTGAGAAGCCTGCATACTGCAATGAGATTGACACTGAAGGGGCAGAGGAGAAGCCTTGGTTCTACGAAGTGAAAAGATATCTTGAAGCTCAGGAGTTCCCTGAAGGGGCATCTGTCAAAGATAGGAAGTTTCTGAGAAGGTTTGCTGCTAAGTTCTTCTTGAGTAATGGGATTCTGTACAAACACAATCATGATTCAACTTTGCTTCGTTGTGTGGATAAGAAGGAAGCAACTGAGATTATGGAAGATATGCATGATGGGATATTTGGCACTCATTCTAGTGGTCATACTATGGCAAAGAAGATATTGAGAGCAGGTTACTATTGGTCCACCATGGAAGCTGATTGCCATCAACACTCCAGAACATGTCACAAGTGTCAAATATATGCTGATAAAGTACATATACCTCCATCACCATTGAATGTGTTGACTGCTCCTTGGCCCTTCGCCATGTGGGGCATTGATATGATTGGTGAGATCGAGCCTACTGCTTCTAATGGGCATCGTTTCATCCTGGTTGCTATTGATTACTTCACGAAGTGGGTAGAGGCAGCTTCATTTGCATCTGTTACCAAGAATGTTGTGGCTCGGTTCATTAAGAATAATCTCATATGTAGGTATGGCATCCCTGAAAGGATTATCACTGACAATGGCTCTAATCTGAATAACACTATGATTACTGATCTCTGCACACAGTTCAAGATTAAGCATCACAACTCTTCTCCGTATCGTCCAAAGATGAATGGGGCAGTTGAAGCTGCTAATAAAAACATTAAGAAGATTGTACAGAAGATGACTGTTACTTACAAGGATTGGCATGAAATGTTACCATTTGCTCTTCATGGTTATCGTACTACAATACGTACTTCAACAGGGGCAACCCCATTCTCCTTAGTCTACGGTATGGAAGCAGTTCTGCCCATTGAAGTTCAGATTCCCTCCTTGAGAATTATGGAGGATGCATGTTTGAATGAAGATGAGTGGATTCAGACTCGACTAGACCAGTTAAATTTGATTGATGAGAAGAGGTTAGCGGCAGTTTGTCATGGCCAGATGTACCAGAAGCGAATGATCAAAGCTTTTGACAAGAAGGTTAAGCCAAAGGTATATCAGGCCGGTGACTTGGTAATCAAGCGTATCATATTACCACAGGGTGATCCTAGGGGCAAGTGGACTCCAACATATGAAGGACCATTTGTAGTCAAGACAGTGTTCTCAGGAGGTGCCATGATACTGACTACAATGGATGGTGAAGACTTCCCACAGCCTGTAAACGCAGACATAGTTAAAAAATACTACGCATAAAAAGAGACCCGCTAGGTTGACAGGCCTAGGCAAAAATAAGGGCATCCCGGCGAACCAAAAGGGTTCGGGCAAAAATTAGGGATATATATAAAAAGATGTACACCCGGCAAGTCGAAAACCTGAAAAGGCGGCTTGGGCAAAAAAGGGTATCCCGGTGGATTGAAAACCTGAAAAGGCAATCCAGGAAAAAGTTAGGGATTAAAGCGTATGACTATGTCTCATTTGGATCACCCATGAAACTGCAACCAGTTGTACTACTTACTCAAGCTTGAACAGATAAAGCTCAATCCAATCGTTTCCGTCTCAACAGCAGAAGATGAGATACTTGAAGATAATGGCAATAGTAGAATTGAAACTCAATAGGATTGTTTCCCACATAGCTGATTCTCTTTGTTTTGTAAAAACTTTATGACAAAATCCTCTTACTAGGGTTTATGTCTCCTTGTACAAACTTACCCGTGTATGGGTCACTTTTTGATATAAATAAATTCCATCTTTTGAATCCAGATTTACTTTTACCCTATTTACATGAGCGAAACGTCCATTGGTTGTGTTTGAATGCCTGTATGCTTTTGAATATGATTAATGTTTACCAAAAATGCATGAATGCTTAATATGATTGATGTTTACCAGAAATGCATGAAAATGCAGTAATAGTATTTACTAAGGACGAACGAGGGAAGGATTTCAATGAAGCTTCGCCGGTTCACCTTTACAAGACAGTTACAAACCCTCAGTAGGACGAATCCATCTTCATAAAGTCTTATCTCCCCTGAAATTTATATCCATCTCTTTTATCCTCATACGGATATTCGGGAATTTACTTTCCAATAAGGGCACGACGAACGAAGACGGGATGTTGTATCTACCCTACTATCCCCAACATCCGGGAGGTTATCCATACCTTACTATCCCCAGCATCCGGGAGGTTATCCATATCTTACTATCCCCGGCATCCGGGAGGTTATCCATACCTTACTATCCCCAGCATACGGGAGGTTATCTATACCCCGTTATCCCCAGCAGACGGAGGATTATGTATAATATATTCTTCAACAACGAATCGGGATTTATTTTCCCTGGCCAGCAGTTGTTATACGAAGATATCCAGACTCTTCCGGTAGTATCATGTCATACATACATCATTTACATCATACCATAACATGCATATCCATGAGTGCATAGTACATTACCTAAGTGCATCCTATTATACATGCATACATAAAGCATAAACTAATATTATTATACAGAATGCTACCTTGTTTTCAGGTCAATTATCCAACAAACAGACTTACAATTATCAGGATTGCTTTATCCTCCTGAAATCATAATCATTGCCTCAGGAATGCTCCAGCCTCCTGACAGTTATTATTGTACCTTCATATTCAGGATTGCTATATCCTCCTGAAATCATACTATTACCTCAGGGTTGCTTTATCCTCCTGACAACTTCTCATTGCTTCAAGACTGCTTTAGAGTTATCATTATTGATGGCTCTATCCTCCTGAAATTATATTATTACTTCAAGACTGCTTTAGAGTTATCATTATTGATGGCTCTATCCTCCTGAAATCATATTATTACTTCAAGACTGCTTTAGGGTTATCATTATTGATTGCTCTATCCTCCTGAAATCATATTATCACTTCAAGACTGCTTTAGGGTTATCATTATTGATTGCTCTATCCTCCTGAAGACATGCTGTTACATCAGGATTACTCCAGTCTCCTGAAAGCATATCATCAAAGATTGCTCTATCCTCTTGAAATTATATTGTTACCTCAGGACAGCTCCATCCTCCTGATAACTTCTCATCCCCCCTGAAGACATGCTGTTACATCAGGATTACTCCAGTCTCCTGAAAGCATATCAACAATACCTCAGGACTGCTCCAGACCCCTGACAGCTTTCAGTATACCTCAGTATTTTGGACTGCTTTATCTTCCAAGAAATATATCTGAAGAACTTTCCCCTAGTGGCATCTTTAAGCCCACTCAATCACATTCAACTAGCCATCTGTATCACTCTAATGCACTGGTGAGTGCAAATTTTTGGGCTTTTGTGTTCAATCCCCTTCAACCTTCCAGGTCACGATTGGCAAATGTACCAATCTAACCCCTCAGGTTTCAGAAAATTGAACAGGGGCAGCTGTTGCACCCCAAAATTTGCCCTCACAAGACAAGACTTTGTGTTCTAAGAAGGTTCACAAGGTTCACAAGTTTCTCAACATTTTCATAACCTTTCATGAGGTTCATGAAGTCTACAAGTTACTTTATGAAGGTTCACAAGGTTCACAAGTTTCCCAACACTTACAAAACCTTTCATGAGGTTCAAGAAGTCTACAAGTTGCTTCTTGAAGGTTCACAAGGTTCATAAGTTCCATAATGCTTTCAATACCTTTCATGAGGTTCATGAAGTCCACAAGTTACTTCTTGAAGGTTCACAAGATTCACAATGATTACAAAGCTTTCCTGAGGTTCATGAAGTCTACAAGTTACTTTATGAAGGTTCACAAGGTTCACAAGCTTCTCAACATTTACAAGACCTTTCATGAAGTTCATGAAGTCTACAAGTCACTTCTTGAAGGTTCACAAGGTTCACAAGATTCACAATGATTACAAAGCTTTCCTGAGGTTCATGAAGTCTACAAGTTACTTTATGAAGGTTCACAAGGTTCACAAGTTTCTCAACATCTTCAAGACCTTTCATGAGGTTCATGAAGTCTACAAGTTACTTCTTGAAGGTTCACAAGGTTCACAAGATTCATAATGATTACAAAGCCACTTCATGAGTTTCACAAGGTTCACAAGCTTCACAATACCTCCCATGAGTATCACAAGACACTTTATGAAGATTCACAAGGTTCACAAAGTTCACAATTGGTCAAAGGAGTTGACAATTCCCTCAGACAATGCACCTCCTAAGCAGTGCATCCAAAACTAGGGTTTTGACTTTAATCAGATTAAATGGACTTCCAAGACTTCAAGTGAGCTTCATAACATCTTATATGTGTGTAAGAACCCCCATGACAAGTTTCAAGACTTTTCTCAAAAGTTTGCTCAGTCAGATGATCAGATAAGTCAAAATCAGTCAGTGCAGTTAAAAAGTCAAACTGAGGTCAACTATGGTCAAACCAAAGTCAAACTTCATGATTTTTTGCCAACATCAAGTATATGAATTAAAATACATCATTTGATCAAGGGTTGATCATGATTCATCAAGGAGATTCCAGATCATCAATAATCAGGAGTTTCTAAATTAGGGTTTCCTCAGTAAAAGTCAACTGAACTTTGACCAGCCATAACTTTCACATACTTCATCACCAAGTCTCCATCCAAAGCTCATTTTGAAGGAAATTGAATTTTCTACAACTTTGATGTTGAAAGTTAAGCCCAAAAATGCTTCATTTGGAAGATATGAGCTAAGACATTATAGGTCATTTCAAAAGTCAACAAAAAGTCAACAACTTCAAAAGGGCATAACTTGAGATTGGTAAATGATATGGACCTGAAACCAATGGGGTTGTTTATAGGACTCTTCAAGCTTTCCAAAAAGTCCAAGAACACCCTCATACCTTTAAAATTGATGGAGATGTGCCCTTGCAAAGTTGAGAAATTTTGTGATGGTTTATATTGAAAATGGGGGTCTAGAACCAATTCCTTCCAAATGGGCTTGCTAAATTGTGATCCAATCCACATCATATCATCATGCACGACCCAAATGACCAAAATTCAGAATTTTTATTATTTTATTTTTATTTATTTTTGATTTAATTCATAAAAATCATTTTAAATAAATATAAAATATGAAAATATATTTTTGGATGAAGATTGAGCTTCTAGAATCTCATCAATATTGATTGAAGTTGAAAGAGAAATAAATCATGTGATTGATCCAAAAATATTAAGCTTTCATGAGCAAATATTGAAATTTCAAAGCATGATCAATCTCAATCTTTTTAAATCAATTCTTGCACACAACCAATAAAGTTTTTGACCTAGATTGATTCACCTATAAGTACTGATCATAATGCAAACATCCAGACACGAATCCAGCAGCTTCAAAGGTAGGTTTTCACTTCAAAAAATTCAAGCAAAAGTGATATTCGGATTCCATCATCCAAGAGGTTTAAAGGTAAAATAAAGACATAGACGTGTTCTTTGATCATCACTGAAGCTAAAGCATCACTCACATTCATCCAAATCATGCCATAATGCCTCACCCGAATTCAATTTGTTCTTGAACAAAACTTTTTCGATTGCATTAATTTGTTGTGTTTCAATGAAATTTGCTTGGCTAATGTTGTTTGTTGTGTGATATAGATCGTTTCTGGACAGGAAAATCAAAGAACCCGTACCTAATTCATGAGATGCCATTATTAGGGTTTGGACCTAGGTTTAGGGATTTTGGATTTAAGAAACCTAAATGGATTCTAACAACACAGGATTGATCGTGTGGATGTCTGGATTATAATGCTATGCTTAATTTTGTAAAATGGTACGGTTTTGTTGCTTATTGATTTTTGTAGGTTTTGCTGGCATGGAGAATTCGCAGGAAAAATGGAAGCAATTATCGCAGCAAATTTTGTAGGTCTCAAGGAAGAAGAAGATCAGTTCCCGCGCGCGTTTGAATTCAAATTGTTTATATAATATTTTATGGATTGTTTGCTGTTTAAAGTCACACAAAGTGTGTTGTCCCAGTGGATGGAGGGAGCGTATGCAGAGGCTTGGTCTGGGGTTCGATTCCCCGTTTGTAACATTTTGCTCTTTTATTTTGTTTGCTTTTTCAGGATTAACATATTATCAATTATGGCCAACAAGCTAACAGTTAGGCTCTCCCAGCCAGGCGGTAGCGCGTGCATGCTTGTAGTCAGAAGGTCCTGGGTACGATTCCCACCCCAGGCCTTTTGTTTTCATCATTTTTTTGGATTTTTCAAGACATGACATAAAAACAATTGAAGTCATCCTATGATCACCAACGCATGGTTGGTCTAGTGGAAGGTTTTGGTTCTGGCAGGCATGAGGACCTGGGTTCAAACCCAGCCAAGGTAAGTTTATTTTTTCCAATTTTTTCTATTTTATTTGGTTAATCAAATATGTTCTTATTGTTAATAAAAGAAAAATAAGTTTAAATTTGTAAATCATCATTTATATTTCTTTTTTCTTAGAAAATTCTAAACTCATTTTTTTTAAAATTCAAAAATTATTTATATAATATATGTATGTTAACTAAATAATTTTGTATATTATAAATTAAACCCTAAAAATATTTTTCTAACAAAAACCCTAATTTATTTTCTAAATACCTATTAAAACCTAATTGTTTTATTTTCTAATTTGTGATGTAATTATCATTGTGCATGTTTATTTAAAATAATTCTAACTTATTTGTAAATATATTTTTTTAATCCAAGTTATCTTTCTTTTAATATATGTTTAAGAGACAATTTAATAATTATATTTTTGTACATGTGTAAACACCCCAAATTTGCCCTCACCCATTCACACATGGCTTGTGATCATCTCATATGCATATACACCATCATATCATCTCATAGTACTTTTTTTGATTCACTGGATAGTTTCTAAGGCATCTGCACCTAGGGTTTGTGATCTGAGCAACCTCAGGGCATCTTGAGCCATTCCAAAGGCCACTAATCAACTCAAAGGGGTCCATGTGTGTTCTTGTATCATGTTACATCCTCACAGAGTCAAAATTGCAGAGGAATCACAAGAGCTAGGGTTTGAGTGGATGCAGAGCCAAGATGAACTGCACAGTTGACTGAAAATTAGGGTTTTGGTTTCAGAGGCCATAACTCCAAATTTTTGGGTCATTCTTGTTTCCATTGGTCTCTATATGGTATAGGGAGTATGCATATCAATTTTCATGAAGAAATTCCATGGGGAAGTCATCTGATCAAGAGTTGACTTTTCAGACAAGTCAGTGCAAAATCAGGGCATCTGAGGCCCCCAATGATCCAACCAATGGGTGATCTTCATCATTTTGAGTGTATATGATCTTTATTTGATCATGGAAGAAGGTTGAAGTTCATGGAAATCAAGAATTTAGGGTTTTTGCAAAGGTTGACTTTTTGGGCATAGTTGACTTTTCAAGAATGCATCATTTTAGGTCAATTTTCAAGCCTTGATTTATGATCCAAAAAGGCTTCAAATGGAAAAACTTTGGTCATGAAAGTTGTAGATCTCATCTTTCCCTTTTCAAAAAGTACAAGAACATGATCAAACTCTTCTTGGATCAAAAGTTATGGCCATGCAAAGTTGCCAAAAATCATTGTTTTTTAAGTTGTGCACTAAATGGAAATTTTGCTAAGTCTTGAACCAATGCATTATGCAGCCTCTAATTCATGTCAAACCAGCATGTAAGCATTCTCTAAGTCCTAAAAATCAGAATTGGACTAAGTTTGCTCATGGTTTCATGCTTGGTTGGACAAAAGATCACATGTGAACCAAAGGCTAGCCAACTTGCAAAAACCACTCATTTCACTTCCCACAATCTATGACATTGGAAGCTGACTTTTGCTAGGCCTCTCACCTCACTCATGCTGCGCCAGCCATGCCTTGTACTTGCCTAGTATCAAGCCATGCCCTATCTTACACAAAAGTGGACTTTTGAGCAAAAGTAGCCATCCCAATCACAGCTGCACAAGTCACATCCTCTGGCCACTTGGATTAAAATATGTTATCAATTTGCAAGCCAAAACACTCAAGAACCAAGGCTGAAACATAACCATTCACCACATTCACAAAAACCTTCCTCATTGCAAGTTCATTCGAATTTCTCTCCACAGCCTCCAAACACTCAAACTCTCATCATCATTCAACTCACCCCACCCCATAGACAAGAAACCACCAAAGCATGAGCCTGAAACAAGCCTGAAAACTCCATTGCCATCATTCACCCCAAGCTGCAGATTCTATCGAATCTCTCATCCTAGCCCACAAACACCAAAACAAACCCTGCAAAGCAACTCAATACACTTCATAGATCACAAACCACCCCTTTTCATAGCCTGAAAGTGCCAAGATCACCATAGCCATTGTTGACTGAACTGAAGCAGTTCTCTTCGAAACTCATCATCCAGCAAATCTAAACTCCATTTGAGCACCCAGACACACTTGGGGGATCAAGTAGAGCAGCTTGCATCAAGGGAGGTGGCCTGAAAGTTCCTAAATCAAAAGCTGCAAAACTCAGGTAGCTCAAAAATAATTTTTCCAGAAATCTCTTTTTATGTTATAGACTTGATCTTCATGCTTGTCTGATCATTCTGGTACCTTTAGTTTTTGAAATGGTTGCGTTTTAAGAATTTAATTTCTGTTTGAAGCTTACGAACCCTAGAACTTGCTTGCTTCGATTCAGCTTGTTTAGGGAATATAAATTTGTTTTAGGTTAGGGGTTTGGTTCGTGAGGATGAGAGGAACGTTTTCCTGGTCTTAGATTTCATTTTAATAACCTAGGGAAGAAGTTTGAAGTTTTCAGGGGAGGAGGTCACCGGAGAAGACGACCGGAGCTCGTCTCCGGTGACCTGAGAGTGATTAATTATTAATTAGGGTTAGGGCACTGAGTTTGAATCTGGACCATTTGATCATCTTTCCCGCGCGTGTGTGTATGGTCTGGATTGCATCATTAAGTTTTAATTGTGGTTTAATATTTAATTAATTAAGATTAGGATAGTTTGAATCTGGGCCATCAGATGGCGCGCCAAGTCAACCCATCCACCCTCAGAACGCATCCTGGCCTTTCATTTGTCTTACTTTTATTTTATTCATTTTTTAATTCATTTTTCTTGCATTTTATTTGTATAATTATTTTAAAATAGTTAAAAAATCATAAAAATTATGAAACTTTTTCTTTAAGGTTTTATTAATTTTTATGACACAAAAATATTTTTATTTTATTTTTTACCATTAAAAAAGTATTTTTAAATATTTAAAAGATTATTTTTAATTGATTAATGAGAATTAATTAATTAAAAATACTTTTAGGTATTTAAAAATTACAAAAAAATTCATGAAATGTTCTAAGACATTTAGAAACATTGTCCAACCTTCAAACCAAATTTCTTTTTTGATCTTGATGCATTTTAAGAATTTTTCATGGAATTAAATCATATTTTATGCATTATTTTGATTATATGTTTGAAAATTCATTTCTGCCTTTTGGTGAAGGTTGAGACATTGGTTCTTTTTGCATTGTTTTCCATTTAGCATGAACTTTCAAGGATAAAATGGCCATGATTTGATCTTGCATTTTCTAATTGATTGGCATTTGTTTTGATAAGAACCCTAAAAAACCCTAATAACTTGCAAAAATCATAACTTGAGTTTGGTTGAGAGTTGAGAGCTCCCCTTTGGGCAATGGTTTGTTATAGGTCTAGGGTTTCTTTGAATGCCATTTTTCATTTTTTATGTTAAAGTTTGCTTCTGTTTTTGGTTTTGGGTTGATGTGTGTTTCATAAACCCTAATTTGGGCTTTCTCTTGCATCCTTCTTGCATTTCCTTGCATAACATGACTTGCCATTGCATTTTGTGCATTCTTATGATTCATTTGACATCTTAAGACATGTTTGAAGCATCATTGACCATTACATTGCATATTTGCCATGCCATTTGTCTTGTATGATTCATAACATTTCATGCTTGTTCATGCTCCTTAACTTGCATCATTTGCATCCATGACTTTGTATGAACATCCCTATGCCTTGTCTCATGTTTGCAGCACTTCATAACACCATAATCATCATATGTTTGCTTCTGGTTTGGTTTAGCATCATGTCATTTCATTTCATTTAGCATTGCATTGCATTTGTTTCTAACATGTCAGGTGGTAAGTAAACTTGAGAGGTGAATTTGCCTTCACTTCTCATAAATTTTCTTCTCATCTTCTTTTGCATACCTTGCTGCATTCTTACATGTGTTTGAGTGTGAGCTTGCTCATTCTTCCTTCTCCCACCTTCTTTCTTCAAGTGACTTGACTTCTTGAATGAAGCAAGTCACTTTGCTTCTCTTGATCTTGTTCATCTGCTTCCTGGTGGTTCATCTGAAGATTGTTCTTGAAAACCTCACAAACCTTAGGATCAACCAAGCATGATAACAATTAGGGTTTTGATTAGTCTCCCCTCTTAGTTTTACCTTTATGTCTCTCTTGAGTCTTCTCTTCTCACCTCATAATCAGAGACTAAACCCTAAAGGCTCTAATACTTTGTGATTAAGCTTATGCCTGCATCCTTCTCTTAGGATGGAGTGTATAACTTTAATCCTAAGTATTAAACCCTTAATGTGATTAAATCTCTTAATCAATTCACTTAATAATCATCAAGACATTACACTTGTAACTTGGGCCTTGCATTAGGGTTCTAATTCTTCCTTAAGTGGTTAAGAAGGACTAACCCTAGTGTTAATGGACAAGTCCCCCTCAAGTTGTCTTACAAACAATAAAACTCACTTCTTCATCATATCATTAATTAAAATCCACTTAATCAAAGGCTTGTTTTGTCATGGGTTTAATCCCTAATCATGGATTAAGTTGAGGAGCTTTCCTCAGCTTAAACACTCTCATCTATTATCCTTCTTTTAGGATGGTGTAATGAGTCTGTTAAATCCCTGATTATGGCTTAACCTCATTACTTAACACTAAACAAAAACCACAAAAACATCTAAATAATCACAAATAGGTTAATGATCTTAATCCTACACCAAAGGTGATTAAGTGTGAGAATCTGACTTCACACTTAAGGTATTCTCATTACCCCTAATCAGAGGGAAGATGTGATGAGTTTACTAACCCATTGGTTTAGGCTTAAGCTCATTATCTTATGAAAAACTCCAAAAAGAAATAAAAGACTGAAAACACAAAAAACAAACAATAATCGTCTCCTTCGGGATTCTTTTCTCATCACCTTCATTCATAAACGAGAACTTGCTTCTTCCGTCTAATGCAAGACAGTAAGCACCTGAGCCAGACAGGTCATACACTTGAGCATAGGCAAGCAAGCAGTTCACAAGTCGATTCACCTTTCAGTCTCTTTGGGTCGAACTACGGTGTTCTGACTTCCTCATTGCACGAGAGGATACGTAGGCATAACTTAACAGTTATCGAACAAAAGTCTCTGTCCATTCCCCCTCCTTCTAGCTTCATTATTTAGCCTCATGTTCTTGAGCATCTTATTCCTGTTCTTACACTGACACTTTCATACTTCATGCCACTTATACACTATACACTGACACCTGTACATATTGCTTTCCAGCTCTTTACACACAGATTGCACTGACACTACCCCTTTAAAACACAAATCTTTCAAGCGTGGATCCCGTCGAGTACGACGGACAATCTGGGTGCTAATACCTTCCCAGGTTGTAACCAACCCCCTTTCTCAGTCTCTCTGGTTCGCAAACCGTCTTATCCATCTCTTTCTAGGTCTATGCAGCATTGCCTTTCCTCCGGGATAAAAATGCCTAGCTGGCGACTCTATTCATCTCCAGTGAGTTCACGGCTGTGTGTTCTCATTGTTCCCTTCGCCGACCGTTCGCGTCTGTACCCTTATTTGACCCCGTGTCACTTATCGGGAGCGACAGCTTGGCGACTCTGCTGGGGAACCTTGTATTGCAACCAGGGCTTCTGGTTCTTTTTGTGGGTTCCTCCTAGCGCTTGATTGATTTGTGTTTATTGGGGTGTTATGTGTTATTTGTGTTTGTATATTTGCTTTTTTCATTGCTTTCTGTACAGCTTATTTACTGCTTTCTTTATTGCATTTATATATCATACTGTCATTGTTGCTGGCTGGATCTGTTGTTTGCCTTGGTGGGTGGGTAATTCATTGAGAGTTAAGGTCCTACACCTGGGACCTGAGTGACACCTAGGATAGAGTGAACCATATTCTTTCCCATTCCATTTCGGTCTGGTGCGGGAATATGGAACACGGTTCAGATATGGGTTTCTTCTTGAGAACTCTGTGTTGCGGATTTCCTGCAATGCTAGGGGGATCTGGGAAGCCTGCCAAGTCTGGATGACCTTTTAGTTTGACCTTCAGAAACTGAGGTGAATTAGAGGAGGAATTGTTATGGTTATTGTAAACACTGTACCTCTGGGTTAGAAGTGTTTACACTTCTCATAACTGATCCAAGTCTGAGGATCCTTGTTCTAGATCATTACCTGTGAGGGGGTTGGGCTGTTTACAGGTTTGCAGGTACCTTGACCTCAGAATACCCTGTTACTTTGACTTTGTTAAGAATGCTCCATGTTGGATAGTTCTTGTGATTCTAAAACCCTGGACATGTGGCTCTTTATTTGAGTCCCCCACCTTGGTTACTGGATTTATAGACCTCCATCTGGAATTCTTGAACACACATGGATCTATATCAAGGCAGTTTAACCAGATCCAGCTCGGTCACAAACCCTTGCATTCCATCCGCATACATACTCATTGCATCATATTAACATGTGCTTATTTGTTTTTCAGGGTATCCATTTTCATCAGGTTTTGGTTTTGACCCCATCTGCAGTTTTGACCTGTCTCCACCAGCACTTGCTTCAGCTTGTCAGCCATATACTTCAGTTACTTGCACTAGCCAACCAGTGGCCCACTTCTCAGCGTCTTCATCAGCATTTATTCTACTCAGTCTTCAGCATCATGGCTCCAAAGAAAAGCAACATCACTTATCATTTCTTCCAACCAGACTTATCAGACATCAGGAGGATCCAAACCCTGATCACTCCGGATCACATATCTTTGTTCAGAGAAAGCTATGGGGATATACTTGACTTGGTCATGGATCTGGACCCATCTCAGAGGAGTCTCATCCATACCTGCATTCAGTTCTATGACCCCCCATTGAGGTGCTTCACCTTCAAAGACTTCCAGTTGGGTCCTCTTTTGGAAGAATACTCATATTTGACTGGTTTGCCTATCAAAAGAGAGATCCCTTTTAATCCTGAAATGGTCTTTCCCAGCAATGGAGAGATAGCCAAAGCTTTGCATCTGGAGCCTGTCTTGGTTGAGCAACATATGACTTCCAAGGCTAAGGTCCCTGGTTTTCATCTGGATTTTCTGATCTCTCAAGCTAGTCTGAAGGCCTCCCTGGGGGATTGGAAAGCTGTTTGTGCTTTGTTGGCCTTAAGTGTATATGGAATTGTGTTGTTTGCAGATGAGCCCAGATTCATCAGCAAAAATGCAATCCATTTGTTCATCCTGAAGAACCCAGTGCCAACTTTGCTGGGTGATCTCTACTACTCAGTACATCAGAGGAATGAGAAGCAAAGGGGGAAGTTAGTGAGGTGTTGTGCTCCACTGTTCCATGCTTGGCTCCTCAGACACCTGCCCAGGACAGATGCATTCCTGAACCCTCATCAGCAAAGCAACTGGGCTAAGAGGCTCACTACTCTCACTTCAGCAGACATCAGATGGTGCACTCAGAGCACCAAGGGCAGAGACATTATCACAAGCTGTGGGCATTTTCCCAATGTGCCTTTAGTAGGAGTTAAGGGAAGTATCAATTACAACCCTCTGCTGTTCAAGAGGCAATTAGGCTATGCACTAGTCCATGCTCCTAGGGTGCAGGACTTGGCTGAGACCCTCTACTGTGAGAACAAGGTCAGTTTGGCTGTTGTTAGGCAGGCTGCCTGGGCCTGGGATCATATTCAGATCAAGGGAGTCACCATTCTGGGGAAGTGCAATAATGTGGCATCAGCCCAATATCATGAGTGGTCCTATGCTAGAGCCCAATTCTCTGGATTGCCTTTCACCATAGAAGACATGCCTGAGTCATCATCAGCACCACCCCCTGCCACTATTGGTCTAGAAGAGTTTGAAAGTCTGAAGGAAAGAAATGAGAAGTTATCTCAAGCCCTACAGAAGACCCTCCGGGAGAGGAGTGAAGGTGTGAGGGAGATTGAAAGATTGGAGAAGCTGAGAGTTGAGCACTTGACTAAAATTGAGAAGTCTGGAGAGTACATCAACAAGTCTAAAGCTGGTGAGCAGATTCTGAAGAATGCTTGTAAAGAAGCCCAGTTCCAGAGAGCAAGAACAGACTTGTATTTGAAAGAGAGTCAGGCCAGGTGGGTCCGGATCACTGAAGCCCGTACTCTAGAGGACAAGAGAGTTCAGGACAAGATGGAGCAGATGGAAAGAGCCCTGGCAACAGCCCAGAAGGAAATATCAGAGCTAGAAATCAGAGCTGGAGTAAAGAGGTCTAAAGACCAAAGTCAGAACAAGAAGTTGACTGCAGCTGTTGCAACAAGGAACCTTCTCATTAGAAGTCTCACGGAGCGCCCGGCTGATCCTGTGACCGAAGCACTTCTTAAGGAAGTTCGTGAGGATGAGTTTGGCCTTGGAGTTTGATCATTTGCTTGTTGTTGTTTCTATTCCATGTACTTTTGCTTTTTTGTGATGTATTTTGACCCTTTTAAGGGCTTGTGTTGTAAAATGAACAGTCATGTTATTTCACCTTTTTGTAATATATTTGTGGGTTTACTTCAAAGAGCAACTTCAACAGCATCATCTTCAAGGGTCTGGAAGGGTCAAAACTGAAGACCAAACCGGATACCTTGAGAGCAAATAAGCATAACTGCATTGCATACTAACCTTTTTGTTTGTTTTGTAGGTTTTGTTTTATTGTTACTAACCTCTGTTGTGATATTCAGGCAGTATTGCTCGTCGCCGGGTGTTTCCCCTCAACAGGCCACACAGGTATCCCACTAGAAACAACCTTCCGGGAATTCAAATGGATCAGGTTCAACAAGATCTTGCTGATGTTAGAAATCAACTGGCCAATGAAAGATTGGAGATGAGAACACAAATGACGCAGTTCATGGAGGTCATGAACAACATGGCTCAGAGTCAGGAGAGGCTGAGGGCCATGGTTGAAAGACAGAATCAAGAGGAGCCTCATGTGGGAACTGCTGGCACAAGTAATAATGAAAGAGTGCAACCCCATATTAACCCTCCTGTGTTTGGCCCACATCTACATCCTGAGATTAATATCCCTGCCAACGTTCAAGGAATAGCTACTGCAGCCAGAGTACTCCAAGAAGATCCTCAGGAGGACCAGTTCACAGTAATGGGTGCTGGAGAGGAGGCCTATGATAGGCGATTGGATGAAATAGCTGAGAAGTTGAGATCACTGGAGTCTCAAAATTCTTTGGGCTTCGACGTCATGGACATGGGGCTGGTAGACGGGGTCAGGATCCCCCATAAGTTCAAGCCTCCTTGTTTCGAAAAGTATAATGGGACTTCATGCCCCCGGACTCATCTACAATCGTTTCTGGGAAGGCTGAAGGCCTATACAATGGATGAGAAACTTTGGATGTTTTACTTCGAAGATAGCTTGACTGGAGCATCAAGGGAATGGTATTCCCACTTGACAAGGGCAACTGTAAGATGCTGGAAGGACCTGGCAGAGGCCTTCATCCGACAGTACAAATACAACTTAGACATGGCACCCAACAGGACTCTCCTAATGGGAATGTCACAGTCGTCAAGGGAAAGTTTCCGTGAATATGCCCAAAGATGGAGGCAATTGGCTGCTGCCGTTCAACCACCAATGTCTGAGAGAGAGATGGCAGACATGTTTATGAACACTCTCCAGGGAACGTATATTGACAGGTTGACCGCTTTCTCTTCCACCAGCTTCGCCGATGTTGTCATAGCTGGGGAGAGAATTGAAAGCCTGTTGAAAATGGGTAAGATATCTGATAATGGTGCAAGCTCGTCCAGTGGCACAAGAAAGCCTTTTGCAGGCCCGAGAAGAACTGGCGAGACCAATGCCATCCACTCCAACAGGGGCAGACCCCAGTATGTTCCCAGAACAATAGCAGCAGTCACTATCCCTGCTCCAGCTCATCCTCAGCCCGTCTATCAACCTCCTCAACAAAATTTCCAACAACAACCTCAGTATCAGAATCAATATCCTCCGAGAAACAACTACAACAACAACAACAACAACAATCAACAGAGGCCATTCCAACAGAGGCCCTCCCAAGCTAACAGGGTGATAGACCCGATTCCAATGCCATATGCTGCCTTATTGCCACAACTTCTGAAACTCAACCTGGTTGAGCTAAGAACGTTGGCACCTCCGGATCCCAACAGTCTACCAAGAAACTATGACTCCAATGCTAGGTGTGCTTTTCATTCCGACGCACCTGGTCACAGTACAGAAAAATGCAGGGCTCTGCATATGAAGGTACAAGACTTGGTAGACTCCAAGGCTCTGAATTTTGCGCCTCCACCCAATGTCAATAAGAACCCAATGCCACACCATGGTGGTCCCCGAATTAATGCCATTGAAGAAGACCAACAGTCTTATTTGATAACTAGTGTGGATCAGATCAGGACACCATTGGTGGAAATCAAAGCTCAACTCCGTGAAAATCAAATATTTCCGGGGTGTGAGCTAGGATGTCCCTACTGCAATATTTCATGGAATGGGTGTGAGGACTTGAGGAATGGCATTGACAGCCTAATCAAGAGTGGCCTCTTACAGATCACAACATCATTCCCGACAAATCCGGCAACTTCATCAACAACGGTCTCAGACCCTCCTACAACTGCAGCACCTATTGTTCCCGACAATTCATCAGCAACATCAGCAAGCACTTCATCTGTCCTACCAAATGATCAGTCTTCAACAGTTACTCCTGCTACAACATCAGCTTCATTCCATTTCGACTCTCCATCAACAACAACAACAGTCCTTCCAACAGAATCTCCTACAACTCCAGCAATCAATCATGAAGATGTCTCCACTGTTACCATATTCTACGATCCAGAAAATAACTCCGCCTACCATTCAGAGGGTGCTGCTCCCGCCAGAGCACCAGTTACAATCTTTTATGATCCACAAACAATAACAGTCCCTTCAGCAGCAGCAATCAATCCAGTTACCGTCACAGTACCTGGACCTGTACCATATGAAAGCAATAGGGCCATCCCTTGGCACTATGGCTCTGACGTATACTGTGAAGGGAAAAGAATCGCTCTTGAAACATCAGCACCGGCACCACAAATTGATAATGTGGGCGGAGGCGGAGGCTTCACCCGAAGCGGACGTCTCTTTGCTTCACAAGTCCAAAGACCTACTGCCGAAGCAGAAGCTGCTGCCAAAGCAAAAGGAAAAGGCCCGGTGCAGGAAGATCCAGCTGCCAAAGAAGCCCTGAAGACTTCATTTGATCAGGAAGTTGATGAGTTTATGCGGATCATCAAAAAGAGTGACTATAAAGTGGTGGATCAGCTTCATCAGACTCCATCCAAAATCTCCATCCTCTCACTGCTCATGTGCTCCGAAGCCCATCGGAATGCACTACTGAAAGTACTGCACGCAGCTTACGTGCCCGAGGAGATTACTGTCAACCAATTGGATACCGTTGTTGGAAATGTTACTGCTAGCAACGGGCTAGGATTTACCAATTCTGACTTGACAGTGGATGGCCGCAATCACAACAAAGCCTTGCACATAACCATGGAATGCAAAGGAGCTGTCCTTTCACATGTGCTGGTGGACACAGGATCATCCCTGAATGTCTTACCAAAGAAGGCTCTGGTGAAGCTTGAATATGATGGACTGGCATTGAGACCCAGCAACCTGGTGGTTAGAGCTTTTGATGGCTCAAAGAGATCGGTTCTAGGAGAGGTTGAGCTGCCGGTGACAATTGGCCCGCAGACATTTAAAACTATCTTTTATGTGATGGACATTCAGCCCGCCTACAGCTGTTTGTTGGGTAGACCCTGGATTCACGCCGCTGGCGCAATAACGTCTACCCTTCACCAAAAGTTAAAATATGAGTGGGAAGGCCAAGTTGTCACAATCTGCGGGGAGGAGGATATATTTGTTAGCCATCTGGCTACTTACAAGTATATTGAAATGGATGGAGAGATCGTTGAAACCATGAGCCAAGGTTTTGAAGCCTTGAATGTGAATGAAGCATCTACTGTTTCGGGGATCTCCATGTCGTCATACCAACAAGCCCGGAAGGTTGTTGAGGAAGGAACTGCCCTAGGCTGGGGCAAGGTCTTAGCTGTGGAGGAAAAGAAAGACAAATTTGGGTTGGGTTACAGACCAACTCAACATCAAGTGAAGGCTGCTGGAGAGCCTGGTTTTGTCAGTGGGGGAATGCTTACCCCCGATGCTATCAACTGTCTGGAAGACGAGCTGGAAGAGGAGCGCAACCTGGAGAATTGGATTCGTCCGAAGATCCCGGGGAGCAGTGTCTCGAACTGGTCTTCCCAGGGAATTATAAGTGTTACTCGAGCAGAGTAATTATTATTTCCTGTATTTTTATAAGCATGCATCAAAGTCTTGCATCTTGCCCAAGATGACAAGACTCATTTTGTAATCAGGGCCATCTGTACTTTTGTGCAAACAAGATTAAATTAATGAAATATCAGACAATCTTTTTGCAAACGAGTCTTTTTTCTTTTATGCTCACTGTTTTTCCATTTTTCTTTTTGTACAAAAAAATAAATGGCAGTGTTTTTCAAAATGACAACCTCATTTCACTTTTCTAAATAAGACTAAAATCAGATCACTAAAATGAACAACCTAACCCTTGCAGAGAGTGCCACCCTGACAGCACCGACAACAGCACGGCTATGACATCGTATGACTTTGACAATCCGATCAATCAAGCTGAAGAAGGGGTTGAAGAAGAATACGAGCTTCCTGAAGAGCTAGCCAGGTTGTTAAGACAAGAGGAAAGGGTCATCACTCCTCACCAGGAGGAGGTTGAAGTGATTAATCTTGGTACAGAGGAAAATGTGAAAGAGGTCAAGATCGGGGCCTGCCTGCAAGACTCAGTGAAGAAGCAACTGATAGATCTGCTTCAAGAGTATGTTGATGTGTTTGCTTGGTCGTATCAAGACATGCCAGGGTTGGATACCGATATAGTTGTGCACAAGCTGCCTTTGAGAGAAGAGTGCCCTCCAGTCAAACAAAAGCTACGCCGTACTCGTCCAGACATGGCTATGAAAATCAAGGAGGAGGTACAAAAGCAATGGGACGCCGGATTCCTTGCTGTGACTAGCTACCCGCCGTGGGTTGCTAACATAGTACCTGTGCCAAAGAAAGACGACAAAGTAAGAATGTGTGTCGATTACCGGGATCTGAACAGAGCTAGCCCGAAAGATGATTTCCCATTACCTCACATTGATGTATTGGTGGATAATACAGCTCAGTTCTCGGTATTCTCCTTCATGGATGGATTTTCGGGATATAACCAGATCAAGATGTCACCTGAAGACATGGAGAAGACAACATTCATTACACCCTGGGGCACGTTCTGCTACAAGGTAATGCCATTTGGGCTCAAGAACGCTGGCGCGACATATCAACGGGCTATGGTAACATTATTCCACGATATGATCCATAAGGAAATCGAGTGTTATGTGGATGACATGATTGCCAAGTCCCTTACAGAGGAAGACCATCTGGTGAATTTGCTGAAGTTGTTCAAGCGTCTGAGGAAGTATCAACTGAAGTTGAACCCCAACAAATGCACATTCGGGGTGCGATCCGGTAAGTTGCTGGGCTTTATCGTAAGCGAGAAAGGGATTGAGGTTGACCCTGATAAAGTCAAAGCCATCCAAGAGATGCCTGCACCGAAAACAGAGAAAGAAGTTCGAGGGTTCTTGGGTAGATTGAACTACATTTCAAGGTTCATATCTCACCTCACAGCAACCTGTGAACCCTTATTCAAGCTGCTAAGAAAGGAACAGACGGTCAGGTGGAACGAAGATTGCCAAAGGGCATTTGACAAGATCAAAGAATATCTGCAAGAACCTCCAATCCTTATGCCTCCAGTTGAAGGAAGACCTCTGATTATGTACTTGACAGTATTGGAAGAATCAATGGGGTGTGTGCTGGGCCAGCATGACGAGTCTGGTCGAAAAGAGTATGCAATTTACTACCTAAGCAAAAAGTTTACCGACTGTGAACAGCGTTATTCACTGCTCGAGAAAACTTGCTGTGCTTTAGCGTGGGCTGCTCGCCGACTAAGGCAGTATATGTTGACCCACACTACCTTGTTAATCTCAAAAATGGACCCAGTCAAGTACATATTTGAGAAGCCAGCTCTTACCGGACGGGTTGCAAGATGGCAGATGATTCTTACAGAATACGACATACAGTACACATCTCAGAAAGCCATCAAGGGCAGTGTACTATCTGAATATCTTGCTGAGCAACCCATTGACGATTACCAGCCAATGAGGTTTGACTTCCCGGATGAAGACATCATGTTCATTAAATCAAAAGATCACGAAGAGCCTATTCACACTGAAGGGCCTGACCCAGAAGAAGAATGGACTATGATGTTCGACGGGGCTGTTAACATGAATGGTCGTGGTGTTGGTGCAGTACTCATTACACCCAAAGGAGTTCACATGCCTTTCTCGGAAAAACTCACTTTCAACTGCACTAACAACGAAGCTGAATACGAAGCTTGCATTATGGGTCTTGAGGAAGCCATTGACCTCAGGATCAAGACATTGACCGTATTCGGAGATTCAGCTTTGGTAATCAATCAAACCAACGGAAAATGGTACACACACCAAGATCATCTGATACCTTATAGGGATTATACAAGAAGGTTGTTGACTTTCTTCACAACAGTCAAACTTGAGTATATCCCTCGGGATGAGAATCAATTTGCGGATGCCTTGGCTACCATTTCGTCCATGATCAAAGTTCAGACGGCCAACTTTGTACCTCAGATTTCAGTATCGAGACTGGATAGACCAGCATA
Source organism: Lathyrus aphaca (assembly GCA_963966055.1). Lineage (NCBI taxonomy): Eukaryota > Viridiplantae > Streptophyta > Magnoliopsida > Fabales > Fabaceae > Lathyrus > Lathyrus aphaca. The sequence goes on along the minus strand of OZ014519.1, from coordinate 19,825,524 downwards.
TGTATTTGCAGCAGATATTGCTAAAGATGACCAGCCTTGGTTCCACGACATCAAATGCTTCTTGGAGGATCAAACATACCCACCCGGGGCATCTTCCAATGATAAGAAGACTTTGAGAAGGCTTGCTGGGAGTTTCTTTCTGAACACTGATGGGTCTTTATACAAAAGGAACTTTGATATGGTACTCCTCAGATGTGTTGACAAGACGGAAGCAGATCTACTGATGCATGAAGTGCATGAAGGCTCTTTTGGTACCCATGCTGGAGGGCATGCCATGGCTAAGAAGTTGTTAAGATCAGGCTACTACTGGATCACAATGGATGCAGACTGTTGTGCCTACGCCAGAAAATGTCACAAATGCCAGATCTATGCAGATAAAGTGCATGTGCCTCCAAATCCTTTGAACATCATGTCTTCACCATGGCCCTTTGCCATGTGGGGCATTGACATGATTGGCAAGATTGAGCCAACTGCTTCAAACGGCCACAGATTCATCCTGGTCGCCATCGACTATTTCACAAAGTGGGTTGAAGCAGCCTCATATGCAAATGTTACAAGGCAAGTGGTGGCCCGATTCCTAAAAAGAGATATCATCTGCCGGTATGGAGTGCCCGAGCGAATCATTACTGATAATGGTTCCAATCTCAACAACAAAATGATGGCTGAATTATGCCGGGACTTCAAGATCCAACATCACAATTCTTCTCCTTACAGGCCAAAGATGAACGGCGCTGTTGAGGCAGCAAATAAGAATATCAAGAAGATTGTGCAGAAGATGGTAATCACCTACAGAGATTGGCACGAAATGCTACCATTTGCCTTACATGGGTACCGCACATCAATCAGGACATCCACCGGGGCAACACCGTATCAGCTTGTGTATGGTATGGAAGCAGTCCTGCCAGTTGAAGTTGAATTACCCTCGTTACGGGTATTAATGGATGTCAAACTGAGTGAAGCAGAATGGGTTAGGGCCCGATACGAGCAACTGAGTCTGATCGAAGAGAAGAGACTGGCTGCAATCTGCCATGGGCAGCTATATCAGAAGAGAATGAAGAGGGCCTTCGATCAGAAAGTCAGACATCGAGAGTACCAAGTGGGAGATCTTGTGCTGAAAAGAATCCTCCCTCCTCATACAGACCACAGGGGCAAGTGGACTCCAAATTACGAAGGACCATTCGTTGTAAAGAAAGTCTTCTCTGGTGGAGCGCTGATGCTCAGCACCATGGATGGTGAAGACTTCCCGTCCCCTGTGAATTCAGATGCAGTTAAAAAATACTTCGCATAAAAAATGACCCGCTGGACATAAAAACAGAATGTAAGTCCAGGCAAAAATAGGGCATCCCGGCGAGTCAAAAACAGAATAAAAGACTCGGGCAAAAATAAGGGAAATAAATAAAAAAAAACGTACACCCGCTGAGTTGAAAAGCCGCATTGGACAGCTCAGGCAAAAATGGGTATCCCGATGGATTGAAAACCCGAAAGGGCGATCCATGCAAAACAAGGGAATAAGCGAACAACTGCATTCTGAAATTCGTCTGTATTGTCTGCAACTTGGTAAGCTCCAAAGGAATCAAGCTTCAATCAGAATTAACTCTCTCCAGAAAGCAAGACGAGAAGAACGTCATTGTCATACGAGTCATAGCGGGAGGGGAAGCTCCTCAAAGCGTCATCAACACTGCCAATACTTCATTTCTCAATTTGTAACAATCTCCTCATTTCAGGAGATATGTTTCTTTGACTGTATCTTGCCAATTCAGGGCACATGAATTAATAAAATCAGATTTTCAGTCATGTTTCGTTTTTTATATTTATGTTTTGCAAAGAGTTGTCTGATATCTCTAAAAATACAATTGCATAAGTACAGATGCTTTTCTCTAAAAGTAAAATACATGCTTGCAGGGAATATACCTACTCTCGAAAGTACTTATCTCCTATGACAAGATCCAGTAGAGGATACCTCGGGATCTTTTGTATGTTTCCTTATCTTTGCAGGATTGCAGGTATCCAGAACGCAACTTGGGGCATACAAGGTATATCTCAGCAAGTGGGCACATCAACAAAATATATCAGCATCCGAAATGCTCTATCCCCAGCCAAGTTGCTTCTCATCACTCTCCCAGCTGAAGAATCAACTGTCTTTCCTCAGCTAAATACAGAATCAGGGAATCATCTCCCCATAGAATCAGGCCTCTATTCAGAAGAGCAACGCACGAAGAAGCCACAACAGAGAAGGAAAAGCTTCTACAAACCCCAGCTGGGTCCCATTATAAGGATATGTCAATCAGTGACCTATGTCCTCGAACAGATACATCATTAGATCTACCAATGATCTCATCCCCAGCTGGGATGCTCACTTCGAGCAGATCAACCAGAAATCTTCGCAGCGATGGGATCCGAATCCCGGATCTGTGCCTCTTTGCATAATCATAGCATTCGCATCATATTCACCCTCAGAGCGTAGCATTCCGTCTAATACGGAGCATTACGGCAAAAATCAAACGCATAGCATAATCATAAGTCATGTTGTGAATGGAACACTTGTGAATATTGACAATCTGTCATCATACAAAATACAATATACAGAAAAATCCCCATCAGAGTCCCAGCAAAAACAGTTGCCTCCCGAATCACAAACGCCAGTTTATATTTCTTTTGACACCCGTCCGTGTCATCATTCCCCAAGCAGGTTGCCTAAACACACTTTACAAACAAGATCACCAGTATTGCAGATACTTCCTGACACCCGTCCGTGTCATACCCCCAGCAGAAAGCCAAAGACACCCTCCTTGCACTCACATATACCTATATACACGCTTTCTTGACACTCGTCCGTGTCATATCCCCAGCGCAGTCGCCTAGACTTTGTGTAACAGATACTTGTTCATATTATACTTTTCCTCATTTGACACTCGTCCGTGTCACTCTCCCCAGCAGTTAGATACTCATCTATACATTACTCACTACTCATTGGTACACTTATACAGATACTCGTCCGTATCTTGTATACATCATCACTCATATCCCCCACAGATTCGACAATAGTCCTTGTTCTTTGTTAACCAGTTGGTACTCGTCCGTACCATCATCTCAGAACATTGCGTCTAGTGTTTGTTTCTACATGATACTCGTCCGTATCATAATCTTAAGGATGCTCGTCCGCATCTTTAATCCATATGCTGTGTCAAACACTTATGTCTTCCTGAATATAGATACTCGCCTGTGTCTACTATTCCCCAGAAAGATTCTTTCAGATGCAACACTCGTCCGTGTTCTTTGTTAACTAGTTGATACTCGTCCGTATCATCATCTCTGAGCATGTGTCGGTATTTGTTTCTACATGATACTCGTCCGTATCATAGTCTTAAGGATGCTCGTCCGCATCTTTAATCTATACACAATACCCAAACACTTATACCTTTTGTTTCTTGGATGTAAACGCTCGTCCGTGTTTACCACATCCCCAGTAGATCACCAACAGATTTCTTTTCTTATCTAACACTCGTCCTGTGTTATGATAACCTTGAGAGCAGCCGTACCCTGCTGAGTGGTCGTCCTCCACTTCTTGATGGTCGTCCTCCATCATGCTCGTCCGATGGCCGTCCCCATCGTTGATTTTAGCAGCCGTCCCCTGCTAGGTGGTCGTCCTCCACCTTTTTGATGATCGTCCTTCATCACTTTATCCAATGGCCGTCCCCATTGTTGATTTTAGTTATCTAACACTCATCCTGTGTTATGATAAACTTTGAGAGCAGCCGTCCCCTGCTGAGTGGTCGTCCTCCACTTCTTGATGGTCGTCCTCCATCATGCTCGTCCGATGGCCGTCCCCATCGTTGACCTTTTCTATCCGATGGCCGTCCCCATCGTCGATATTTTCGGCAGCCGTACCCTGCCAGGTGGTCGTCCTCCACCTTTGATGGCCGTCCCCATCATATTTACCTTTTATCCCCAACAGAGCAGCCGTCCCCTGCTAGGTGATCGTCCTTCACCTTTGATGGCCGTACCCCATCATCTGTTTATTTCATTTATTCTTTAACCCGATGGCCGTCCCCGTCGTGGTCCCTTTTCCTTTTAACCCGATGGCCGTCCCCATCGTTGTTTACTTCACCTTATGAACTTGATGGCCGTCCCCGTCATGTTTCATTAATCCCCAGAGAGTCTTGCAACTTTATCTTGATGGCCGTCTCCATCATGATATCTTATTTTCCCCAGCTAGTCGGCCGTCCCCGTCTTAGTTTTACTTCTATCCCCAGCATGTCGGCCGTCCCCGTCATTGCTTTGTTTTTCCACACTTTTCCCAGCATGTCGGCCGTCCCCGTCATTGCTATTTACCCAGCAGTCGTCCCTGCTCGACGGTCGTCCTCCGTCGCACACACTTTACAATATACTTTATTTTCTTTTGCAATCTATATCCCTTTTCTTCTTCATTTCTGTGAGTGCAAATTTTGGACTGTCTTTGGTATTCAACCACAAGTTATCTTGTTTGCCTGTTAAGCCGTTGCTTACATCCTGCACAGCTAACTCATGTTTGAATAGGGGCAGCTGTAAACACCCCAAATTTGCCCTCACCCATTCACACATGGCTTGTGATCATCTCATATGCATATACACCATCATATCATCTCATAGTACTTTTTTTGATTCACTGGATAGTTTCTAAGGCATCTGCACCTAGGGTTTGTGATCTGAGCAACCTCAGGGCATCTTGAGCCATTCCAAAGGCCACTAATCAACTCAAAGGGGTCCATGTGTGTTCTTGTATCATGTTACATCCTCACAGAGTCAAAATTGCAGAGGAATCACAAGAGCTAGGGTTTGAGTGGATGCAGAGCCAAGATGAACTGCACAGTTGACTGAAAATTAGGGTTTTGGTTTCAGAGGCCATAACTCCAAATTTTTGGGTCATTCTTGTTTCCATTGGTCTCTATATGGTATAGGGAGTATGCATATCAATTTTCATGAAGAAATTCCATGGGGAAGTCATCTGATCAAGAGTTGACTTTTCAGACAAGTCAGTGCAAAATCAGGGCATCTGAGGCCCCCAATGATCCAACCAATGGGTGATCTTCATCATTTTGAGTGTATATGATCTTTATTTGATCATGGAAGAAGGTTGAAGTTCATGGAAATCAAGAATTTAGGGTTTTTGCAAAGGTTGACTTTTTGGGCATAGTTGACTTTTCAAGAATGCATCATTTTAGGTCAATTTTCAAGCCTTGATTTATGATCCAAAAAGGCTTCAAATGGAAAAACTTTGGTCATGAAAGTTGTAGATCTCATCTTTCCCTTTTCAAAAAGTACAAGAACATGATCAAACTCTTCTTGGATCAAAAGTTATGGCCATGCAAAGTTGCCAAAAATCATTGTTTTTTAAGTTGTGCACTAAATGGAAATTTTGCTAAGTCTTGAACCAATGCATTATGCAGCCTCTAATTCATGTCAAACCAGCATGTAAGCATTCTCTAAGTCCTAAAAATCAGAATTGGACTAAGTTTGCTCATGGTTTCATGCTTGGTTGGACAAAAGATCACATGTGAACCAAAGGCTAGCCAACTTGCAAAAACCACTCATTTCACTTCCCACAATCTATGACATTGGAAGCTGACTTTTGCTAGGCCTCTCACCTCACTCATGCTGCGCCAGCCATGCCTTGTACTTGCCTAGTATCAAGCCATGCCCTATCTTACACAAAAGTGGACTTTTGAGCAAAAGTAGCCATCCCAATCACAGCTGCACAAGTCACATCCTCTGGCCACTTGGATTAAAATATGTTATCAATTTGCAAGCCAAAACACTCAAGAACCAAGGCTGAAACATAACCATTCACCACATTCACAAAAACCTTCCTCATTGCAAGTTCATTCGAATTTCTCTCCACAGCCTCCAAACACTCAAACTCTCATCATCATTCAACTCACCCCACCCCATAGACAAGAAACCACCAAAGCATGAGCCTGAAACAAGCCTGAAAACTCCATTGCCATCATTCACCCCAAGCTGCAGATTCTATCGAATCTCTCATCCTAGCCCACAAACACCAAAACAAACCCTGCAAAGCAACTCAATACACTTCATAGATCACAAACCACCCCTTTTCATAGCCTGAAAGTGCCAAGATCACCATAGCCATTGTTGACTGAACTGAAGCAGTTCTCTTCGAAACTCATCATCCAGCAAATCTAAACTCCATTTGAGCACCCAGACACACTTGGGGGATCAAGTAGAGCAGCTTGCATCAAGGGAGGTGGCCTGAAAGTTCCTAAATCAAAAGCTGCAAAACTCAGGTAGCTCAAAAATAATTTTTCCAGAAATCTCTTTTTATGTTATAGACTTGATCTTCATGCTTGTCTGATCATTCTGGTACCTTTAGTTTTTGAAATGGTTGCGTTTTAAGAATTTAATTTCTGTTTGAAGCTTACGAACCCTAGAACTTGCTTGCTTCGATTCAGCTTGTTTAGGGAATATAAATTTGTTTTAGGTTAGGGGTTTGGTTCGTGAGGATGAGAGGAACGTTTTCCTGGTCTTAGATTTCATTTTAATAACCTAGGGAAGAAGTTTGAAGTTTTCAGGGGAGGAGGTCACCGGAGAAGACGACCGGAGCTCGTCTCCGGTGACCTGAGAGTGATTAATTATTAATTAGGGTTAGGGCACTGAGTTTGAATCTGGACCATTTGATCATCTTTCCCGCGCGTGTGTGTATGGTCTGGATTGCATCATTAAGTTTTAATTGTGGTTTAATATTTAATTAATTAAGATTAGGATAGTTTGAATCTGGGCCATCAGATGGCGCGCCAAGTCAACCCATCCACCCTCAGAACGCATCCTGGCCTTTCATTTGTCTTACTTTTATTTTATTCATTTTTTAATTCATTTTTCTTGCATTTTATTTGTATAATTATTTTAAAATAGTTAAAAAATCATAAAAATTATGAAACTTTTTCTTTAAGGTTTTATTAATTTTTATGACACAAAAATATTTTTATTTTATTTTTTACCATTAAAAAAGTATTTTTAAATATTTAAAAGATTATTTTTAATTGATTAATGAGAATTAATTAATTAAAAATACTTTTAGGTATTTAAAAATTACAAAAAAATTCATGAAATGTTCTAAGACATTTAGAAACATTGTCCAACCTTCAAACCAAATTTATTTTTTGATCTTGATGCATTTTAAGAATTTTTCATGGAATTAAATCATATTTTATGCATTATTTTGATTATATGTTTGAAAATTCATTTCTGCCTTTTGGTGAAGGTTGAGACATTGGTTCTTTTTGCATTGTTTTCCATTTAGCATGAACTTTCAAGGATAAAATGGCCATGATTTGATCTTGCATTTTCTAATTGATTGGCATTTGTTTTGATAAGAACCCTAAAAAACCCTAATAACTTGCAAAAATCATAACTTGAGTTTGGTTGAGAGTTGAGAGCTCCCCTTTGGGCAATGGTTTGTTATAGGTCTAGGGTTTCTTTGAATGCCATTTTTCATTTTTTATGTTAAAGTTTGCTTCTGTTTTTGGTTTTGGGTTGATGTGTGTTTCATAAACCCTAATTTGGGCTTTCTCTTGCATCCTTCTTGCATTTCCTTGCATAACATGACTTGCCATTGCATTTTGTGCATTCTTATGATTCATTTGACATCTTAAGACATGTTTGAAGCATCATTGACCATTACATTGCATATTTGCCATGCCATTTGTCTTGTATGATTCATAACATTTCATGCTTGTTCATGCTCCTTAACTTGCATCATTTGCATCCATGACTTTGTATGAACATCCCTATGCCTTGTCTCATGTTTGCAGCACTTCATAACACCATAATCATCATATGTTTGCTTCTGGTTTGGTTTAGCATCATGTCATTTCATTTCATTTAGCATTGCATTGCATTTGTTTCTAACATGTCAGGTGGTAAGTAAACTTGAGAGGTGAATTTGCCTTCACTTCTCATAACTTTTCTTCTCATCTTCTTTTGCATACCTTGCTGCATTCTTACATGTGTTTGAGTGTGAGCTTGCTCATTCTTCCTTCTCCCACCTTCTTTCTTCAAGTGACTTGACTTCTTGAATGAAGCAAGTCACTTTGCTTCTCTTGATCTTGTTCATCTGCTTCCTGGTGGTTCATCTGAAGATTGTTCTTGAAAACCTCACAAACCTTAGGATCAACCAAGCATGATAACAATTAGGGTTTTGATTAGTCTCCCCTCTTAGTTTTACCTTTATGTCTCTCTTGAGTCTTCTCTTCTCACCTCATAATCAGAGACTAAACCCTAAAGGCTCTAATACTTTGTGATTAAGCTTATGCCTGCATCCTTCTCTTAGGATGGAGTGTATAACTTTAATCCTAAGTATTAAACCCTTAATGTGATTAAATCTCTTAATCAATTCACTTAATAATCATCAAGACATTACACTTGTAACTTGGGCCTTGCATTAGGGTTCTAATTCTTCCTTAAGTGGTTAAGAAGGACTAACCCTAGTGTTAATGGACAAGTCCCCCTCAAGTTGTCTTACAAACAATAAAACTCACTTCTTCATCATATCATTAATTAAAATCCACTTAATCAAAGGCTTGTTTTGTCATGGGTTTAATCCCTAATCATGGATTAAGTTGAGGAGCTTTCCTCAGCTTAAACACTCTCATCTATTATCCTTCTTTTAGGATGGTGTAATGAGTCTGTTAAATCCCTGATTATGGCTTAACCTCATTACTTAACACTAAACAAAAACCACAAAAACATCTAAATAATCACAAATAGGTTAATGATCTTAATCCTACACCAAAGGTGATTAAGTGTGAGAATCTGACTTCACACTTAAGGTATTCTCATTACCCCTAATCAGAGGGAAGATGTGATGAGTTTACTAACCCATTGGTTTAGGCTTAAGCTCATTATCTTATGAAAAACTCCAAAAAGAAATAAAAGACTGAAAACACAAAAAACAAACAATAATCGTCTCCTTCGGGATTCTTTTCTCATCACCTTCATTCATAAACGAGAACTTGCTTCTTCCGTCTAATGCAAGACAGTAAGCACCTGAGCCAGACAGGTCATACACTTGAGCATAGGCAAGCAAGCAGTTCACAAGTCGATTCACCTTTCAGTCTCTTTGGGTCGAACTACGGTGTTCTGACTTCCTCATTGCACGAGAGGATACGTAGGCATAACTTAACAGTTATCGAACAAAAGTCTCTGTCCATTCCCCCTCCTTCTAGCTTCATTATTTAGCCTCATGTTCTTGAGCATCTTATTCCTGTTCTTACACTGACACTTTCATACTTCATGCCACTTATACACTATACACTGACACCTGTACATATTGCTTTCCAGCTCTTTACACACAGATTGCACTGACACTACCCCTTTAAAACACAAATCTTTCAAGCGTGGATCCCGTCGAGTACGACGGACAATCTGGGTGCTAATACCTTCCCAGGTTGTAACCAACCCCCTTTCTCAGTCTCTCTGGTTCGCAAACCGTCTTATCCATCTCTTTCTAGGTCTATGCAGCATTGCCTTTCCTCCGGGATAAAAATGCCTAGCTGGCGACTCTATTCATCTCCAGTGAGTTCACGGCTGTGTGTTCTCATTGTTCCCTTCGCCGACCGTTCGCGTCTGTACCCTTATTTGACCCCGTGTCACTTATCGGGAGCGACAACATGTTTAAAATATTTTGTAAATATAATAATTAGTAAAAGTTAAATTTTTATAAATATGATTAATTTTGTGAATATAATACTTAAAACTTATTTTCTCCTTATAATGTGTAAATAATTATTTTTTTTTAATAAATTTTAATATATGCTTAAAATGATTAAATTTGTAATAATAAAAATTTATAATTACATTATGTTTAAAATTTTTTTTTATTATTCTAAATAATGCTTATATGTTAAAATTCAATTTTGTGTCATTATAATATTTTTTTATTATTTTATTTTAATTAACCATGTTATTATTTATTTTGCTTTATTAATTTTATATATTATTATTATTTCACTAATTTTTATCATTTAATAACCTCTCTTATTTTATTATTACTAACTTTTTTTTTGCTTATTATTTAATATTATTATTATTTATCACTAACCCCTATTTATTTATTTATTGTTTATTCATTATTTTTTGCTTATTTATATTTTGCTAATTATTTTTTCTATTTATTTTATTTTGCTTATAATTATGTAATTGCTTCCTTGGTGTAATTTTGTAATATTTAATTATTGCTATGGTTAGTAATTTAGGGAGTGCAAAAATATGTATTCTATTTAAAAATTAATTTAGATCACTTTAATCCTAAGATAATTAATATTAAACACTCACACACGTAAGTCGATTTTTAATCGCCATCTCACTTTCTAAGGTTATCCCTCAAGTTGCCTAAATCATAAGGTCAAGTGGGGTGTATAAAGCAAGTCCCTTTAAAAAGAAAAATCATCAAGTCCCTCATGGTTGCCTTTGCGAATCGAGTCCCTTCGAATAATGATGATAGTCCCTCCTATATGCTTATTACACCCCACAGTTGCCTTCCTAAAACAGAATGTCCCTCACATGTCCCTTACATCCAAGGTAATGACTACCTACTCCTTAATAGTAGGGATAGTCTTACCAATTAAAGGATAAAGAACAAGAAAGACTTTAAACTTTAGGGTAGGTTCCTTTTATGTACTTGCTCACTTCAAAAAACTTTTCAAACTCTTCACAATTTCAAACAAATTTTCAAAAACAAGTTTTTACGCATCCGTACATGGATCATTATTAACTATTCTGAAAATTTTTCTATTCACACACTACATTTTCAAAAACAATTCAAAAGTGAGCTAAGTAACTAAGAGCCCATGGATAACCATGGATGTAAAGGGTGCTAACACCTTCCCTTTACATAACCTACCCCCCGGACCCAAAAATATCTCTTAAGGTCTTTCCTGTTCTTTTATACCCTTTCCTTTTGGATAAAATAAAAGTCGGTGGCGACTCTTGCTATCCGCAACATAACTAAAAGTCAGTTCTCCCACCGTGTTACAGAGGGTTGTAATTAATGCAACCCTTAACTCCTATCAGGGGTACATTGGGAAAATGCCCACAACTGGTAATGATATCCCTGCCCTTTGTGCTTTGAGTGCACCACCTGATATCAGCTGAAGTCAAAGCAGTGAGTCTTCTAGCCCAGTTTCTCTGCTGATGAGGATTTAAAAATGCATCTGTCTTGGGCAAATGCCTGAGAAGCCAAGTATGGAACAAAGGAGCACAACACCTCACTAATCTTCCCCTCTGCTTTTCATTCCTCTGGTGTACTGAGTAGTAGAAATCCCCCAATAAAGTGGGCACTGGGTTCCTCAGAATGAAAAGATGGATTGCATTCTTACTAATGAATCTAGGCTCATCTGCAAATAGTATGATCCCATATATGCTCAGGGCCAATAAAGCACAGACTGCTTTCCACTCTCCCAAAGAAGCCTTCAGGGTAGCTTGAGAGATCAAGAAATCCAGATGCAGGCCAGAGATTCCAGCCTTAGTAGTCATATGCTGCCCAATCAGAACTGGTTCCAGATGCAATGCTTTTGCTATCTCCTCATTACCTGGGAAAGCCATCTCAGGGTTGAAGGGGACTCCACCCCTGATAGGTATACCAACCAATGATGAGTATTCCTCCAATAAAGGTCCCAACTAGAAATCCTGAAAAGTGAAACACCTCAGAGGGGGATCATAAAACTGCAGACAAGTATGAATCAGGCTCCTCTGTGAAGGGTCCAAATCCATAACCACATCAAGTATGCCTCCATAGTGTTCTCTAAACAGTGGTATATGGTCTGGAGTAACCAGGGTCTGAATCCTCCTGATGTCAGCTAACTCAGGCTGAAAGAAGTGGTAGGAGATGTTACTCTTTTTAGGTGCCATGCTATTGAAGAAGAGTTGAGACAGGTGCTGATGATAACACTGAAAATGGGCCACTGACTGGCTGGTGCAGGTGACTAAAGCAGATAGCTGATAGCTGAAGTATATGCTAATGAAGATAGGTCTATACTGATGATGGGGTCAAAACCAAGCCAAAAATAAAGTATGGATACCCTGAAACACAAATAAACAAATGTTAAAATGATGCAATGATGATGTATGCAAATGATATGCAAGGGTTTGTGACTGAGCTGGATCTGATCAAGTGCTCTGATATAAGTCTATGTATGTTCAAGAAATCCAGATGGAGGTCTATAAGTCCAGTAACCAAGGTGGGGGACTCAAATAAAGAGTCACATGTCCAGGGTTAAAATCACAAGAACTGTTCCAAAATGGAGTACTCTTATTCAAACAAAATAACAGGGTATGCTGAGGTCAAGGGTACCTGCAAACCTGTAAACAACCCAACCCCCTCACAGGTGGTGTTCTAAAACAAGGATCCTCAGACTTGGATCAGTTATGAGAAGTGTAAACACTTCTAACCCGGAGGTACAATGTTTACAATAACCATAGAAGTTCCTCCTCTAATTCACCTCAGTTTCTGAAGGTCAATACTAAAGGTCATCCAGACTTAGCAGGCTTCCCAGATAGCCCTAGTACTGCAGGAAATCTGCAACATAGAGTTCTCAAGAAGAAACCCATATCTGAACCGTGTTTCATATTCCCGCACCAGACCGAGATGGAATGGGAAAGAATATGAACCACTCTAGCCTAGGTGTCACTCAGGTCCCAGGTATAGGACCTTAACTCTCAATAGAACCCCACCCACCAAAGCAACAAAACAGATCTAGCCAGCACAGTATGACAATATGATATATGTAAAGCTGTAAAGAAAGTAGTAAACAACTGTACATATAGCAAAAATAAATACAAATATACAAACACAGATAGCACATAACCCCCAGTAAACACAAATCAAACAAGCGCTAGGAGGAACCCACAAAAAGAACCAGAAGCCCTGGTTGCAGTATAAGGGTCCCCAGCAGAGTCGCCAAGCTGTCGCTCCCGATAAATGGGACTGGCCCAAATAAAGGTACAGACGCGAACGGTCGGCGAAAGGGACAATGAGAACACACAGCAGTGAACTCACTGGAGAAGAAAAGAGTCGCCAGCTAGGCATTTTTATCCCGGAGGAAAGGTAATGCTGCATAGACCTAGAAAGATATGGATAAGACGGTTGCGAACCAGAGAGACTGAGAAAGGGGCTTGGTTACAACCTGGGAAGGTATTAGCACCCAGATTGTCCGCCGTACTCGACGGGATCCACGCTTAAAAGAGTTGTGTTTTAAAGGGGTAGTGTCAGTGCAATTTGTGTATAGAAGAGTTAAAAAAAGATGTACAGGTGTCAGTGTAAGAGGAGTGAAGTGTATAAATGAAGTGTCAGTGTGAGATCAGGAATGAAATGCTCAAGATCATGAGGCTAAAAGAATGAAGCTGGAAGAGGGGGAATATATAGAGACTTTTGTTCGATAACTGTTAAGTTATGCCTACGTATCCTCTCGTGCAATGAGGAAGTCAGAACACCGTAGTTCGACCCAAAGAGACTGAAAGATGAATTAACTGGTGAACTGATTGCTTGTCTATGCTCAAGTGTATGACCTGTCTGGCTCAGGTGCAAACTGTCTTACATTAGACGGAAGAAGCAAGTTCTCGTTTATGAGTGAAGATGATGAGAAAAGAATCCCAGAGGAGACGATTATTGTTTGTTTTTGTGTTTTCAGTCTTTTATTGTTTTTGAAAGTTTGTCATAAGTTAATGAGCTTAAGCCTAAACCAATGGATTTAGTAAACTCATCACATCTTCCCTCTGATTATGGGTAATGAGAGTACCTTAAGTGTGAAGTCAGATTCTCACACTTAATCACCTTTGGAGTAGGGTTAAGATCATTAACCTACTTGTGATTAGTTAAATGTTTTTTGTTTTTTTGTTTAGTGTTAAGTAATGAGATTAAGCCATAATCAGGGATTAAACAGACTCATTACACCATCCTAATAGAAGGATAATAGATGAGAATGTTTAAGCTGAGGAAAGCTCCTCAACTTAATCCATGATTAGGGATTAAACTCATGACAAAACAAGCCTTTATTAAATGGATTTTAATTAATGATAAGATGATGAAATGATTTTTTATGGTTTGTAAGACCACTTGAGGGGGACTTGTCCATTAACACTAGGGTTAGTCCTTCTTAACCAATTAAGGAAGAATTAGAACCCTAATGCAAGGCCCAAGTTACAAGTGTGATGTCTTGATGATTATTAAGTGAATTGATTAAGGGATTTAAACACATTAAGGGTTTAACACTTAGGATTAAAGTTATACACTCCATCCTAATAGAAGGATGCAGGCATAAGCTTAATCATAAAGCCTTAAAGCCTTTAGGGTTTAGTCCCTGATTATGAGATGAGAAGAGAAGACTCAATGAGACACAAAGGTAAAAGCTAAGTGGGAGACTAATCAAAACCCTAATCATTGTCATGCTTGGTTGTTCCTAAGGTTTGTGAGGTTTACAAGAGAAGTCTTCAATGGAACCACCAGGAAGCAGATGAAAGGATCAGGAGAAGCAAAGTAACTTGCTTCACTTAAGAAGTCAAGTCACTTGAATAAAGAAAGTGAGAAGAAGGAGAACCCTAATGCAGAATTAGAACCCTAATGCAAGGAGAACCCTTCTTAACCAATTAAGGAAGAATTAGAACCCTAATGCAAGGCCCAAGTTACAAGTGTGATGTCTTGATGATTATTAAGTGAATTGATTAAGGGATTTAAACACATTAAGGGTTTAACACTTAGGATTAAAGTTATACACTCCATCCTAATAGAAGGATGCAGGCATAAGCTTAATCATAAAGCCTTAAAGCCTTTAGGGTTTAGTCCCTGATTATGAGATGAGAAGAGAAGACTCAATGAGACACAAAGGTAAAAGCTAAGTGGGAGACTAATCAAAACCCTAATCATTGTCATGCTTGGTTGTTCCTAAGGTTTGTGAGGTTTACAAGAGAAGTCTTCAATGGAACCACCAGGAAGCAGATGAAAGGATCAGGAGAAGCAAAGTAACTTGCTTCACTTAAGAAGTCAAGTCACTTGAAGAAAGAAAGTGAGAAGAAGGAGAATGAACAAGCTCAAACTCAAACACATAACAAAATGCAGCAAGGATGCAAGAGAGAGATGAGAAGAAAGTATGAGAAGTGAAGGCAAATTCACTTCTCAAAGTTTCTTACCACCTGAAAGGTTAGTGAAAGGAATGCAATACAATGCAAAATGAAATGAAATGGCATGATGAGAAACAAAACCAGAAGCACATGTGAGATGATAATGATGCTATGAGATGCTGCAAACATGGAATAACACATGGGGATGATCATACAAGCTTATGGATGCAAATGAAACAAGTTAAGGACCATGAACACACATGAAAAGTAATGAAATGCAAATGGCATACAACATGGCAAATGCAAGATGCAATGATCAAACATGCTTTTAATATGTATTAAGATGTTCAATGAATCAAAAGAATGCATAAAATGCTATTGCAAGTCAAGGTATGATTGCAAATGCAAGGTGGATGCATATGGAAGCCCAAATTAGGGTTTATGATCAAAGTATCAAACACAAACCAAAATCAGAAGCAAACATCAATACAAAAAATTGAAAATGCACTCAAAGGATCCCTAAACCTATACTAACTCACTGCCCAAAGGAGAAGTTCCAACTCTTAACCTAATTCAAGTTATGATTTTCCTAAGTTTTCTAGGGTTTTAGGGTTACCTAACAAGAAAAATGCCAAACAAATGGAAAATGAAATATAAAATCATGACCATTTAATCTCACAAACTACATGATATGCTAAACACAATGCAAAAAGAATCAAAGTCTAACCCTTCATGGTTAGGCAGAAATGATTTTTGGAAGTTTGGATCAAAATAATGCATCAAAATGATTTTAATTCCATGAAAAATTCTCAAAATGCATCAAGATAAAAAAAGAAATTTGGTTTGAGGGTTGGACAATGTTTCTAAATGTTTTTAAATGTTTCATGAATTTTTTGGTGATTTTTAAATACCTAAAAGTATTTTTAATTAATTAATTCTCATTAATTAATTAAAAATAAGCTTTTAAATATTTAAAAATATTTTTTGAAGGCTAAAAATAAAAATAAAAATATTTTTGTGTTCTGAAATTAAATAATAGCTTGCATAAAAAATTTCAGAATTTTTGAAATGATTTTGCTATTTTTAATAAAATATAGAAAACAAATGAATTAATATGAAAATTAAAATGAATTTAAACTGAAAATAGAAAAGTAATCAGATCCAAAGGCCCTCATTTAAACTTGCTACGCGCGCGTTTGACCTGGTGCCATATCCAAGGGCCAGCATTCAAACCTGGCTAATTAATGATTAAGCCCTAATGACAACCCTAATGACTTTCAGGCGACCGGAACACTGTTCCGGTCGTCTTCTCCGATCACCCAAAACTTCACACTCTCTCTACACGCATCTAAAACGAAATCTAATTAAGCAGAAATGATCCCCACTTAAAAACGAATCAAAACCCCCATTCAAACAACATTTATCATTCCTAAACAATGAGAATCGAATCAAACTAGTTTTAGGGCAAAAAGTTTCAGAACAAGATTAAACTCTCATCTCTTCACCATTTTCAAAACCAACAACATATTCATGATCAGGGAAGCATGAAGAACAACTTAGGAACTCTAAAAATCACTTCTGGAAAAAATGTTCATGAAGCTACCTGAGTTTGAAGCTTTTCAATCTGGCACTTTCTGACCTTCCCTTCTGTGCAAAACCACTCCTGGGACCTCCCTGATGAAGCTTTGATGATTGAAAAGAGTTTGTGTTGGCTGGTTTGGAAGTTTGAACAAGTTTTGTTCAAGCTCAGGTGAGAATCGTGTTTATGATTCAGGCAGTTTAGGGCAAGGATGAGGGGTGCTTTCTGACCAGGATGATGAGTTGAGTTGATCTATGAAGTTTGTTTGTGAGTTTGTGAGTTGTTTTCTGAGTTTCGAAAGTTTTTTCCTTTGAGAGTGAAAATGGAAATGTAATGCTATGGCTGGTTTCAAGCTTGCTGGTTATGTGCTTTGGCTAGCAATTTGTTTGTATAAACAATTGCTATTGGTCAGAAGATGTGACATGCCCTTTTGTGATAGGTATGGCTACTTTTGCAAATTGTCAACTTTTGTGTAAGAGAAGCATGGGTCATGTTCTAGCCAAGTACAAGGGGTGTGGGCTGCGCAGCATGGTGAGGGAAAAGGCTAGGGTTGATCAGCAAAGTAGCTAGCAAGTGGATGAAAGGTTATGATGGCTTTTGCAACTTGGTTTGCCTTTGGTTCTCATGAAAGAAAATTGGTCCATAAGCCATGAAACATGTGATCTCTTGGCCCATTCTGATTTTTAGGACTTGTGTGATCATGTTGAGTGAATTAGAAGCCCATTTGCTGACTTATTTGGCCTTGATAAGTGAATTTGCAACTTTGCCTCTTTGGTGCATGACTTGAAATTTAGTGATTTTTGCCAACTTTGACAAGCCATAACTTTTGATCAAAAATGAATTAGGTGATGTTCTTGTACTTTTTGAAAAGGGAGAGATCTATTCTACAACTTTCATGACCAAAGTTTTTCCATTTGAAGCTTTCTTGAATCAAAAAGTAAGGGTTGAAAAAGTTGCATAAAATGACATTTTCATGAAAAGTCAAACTTGCCCAAAAAGTCAACTTTGCAAAAACTTGAGATTCTTGAATTTTGTGAACTTCCAACATCTTCTATGATCAAATAAAGATCATACACAATCAAAATGATGAAGAACACCCTTTGGTTGGGTCATTGGGGGCCTCAGATGCCCTGATTTTGCACTGACTTGCTTGAAAAGTCAACTCTTGATCAGATGACTTCCCCATGGAATTTCTTCATGAAAATTGATATGCATACTCCCTATACCATATAGAGACCAATAGAAACAAGAATGACCAAAAAAATTGGAGTTATGGCCTCTGAAACCAAAACCCTAATTTTAGGTCATCTGTGCAGTCAAGCCTGGCTCTGCTTCCATACCAATCCCAGTTCTTGTGATTCTTTGGCATTCTTGACTTTGAGAGGATATAATAAGATACTTGAACACACATAGACCCCTTTGAAGTGATTGGTGGCCTTTGGAGTGGCTCAAGAAGCTCTTGGATTGCTCAGATCACAAACCCTAGATGCAGATGACTTAGAACCTATGCAGTGGATCAAAAATGTGATGTGAGATGGCATGATTGAGTTTTATGCATATGAAATGATCACAAGACATGGAGTGAATGGGTGAGGGCAAATTTGGGGTGTTTACACCTCATTACCGAGAATGGGTCTATCAGTGACCTGTTCCCCCAAGCAGATACATCTTGTCAGATCTACCAATAATCTCATCCCCAGCTGGGATGTCCATTTCAAACAGATCAACCAGAAATCTTCACGGCAACGGGATCCGAATTTGGGCTGGTATCTTTGCATAATCATAGCATTCGCATCATATTCTTCCCACAAAGCGTAGCATTCCGTCTAGTACGGAGCATTACGGCAAAAATCAAACATATTGCATAATCATAGGCCATGTTCTGAATCAAACTCCTGTGAATAATGACAATCCATCAACAGTATACAGAATGCTCACCAGATTCCCCGGCAGAGAGCCCAAACATTCCTCTCACAAAACAAATACCTCCTTGTGGCACCCGTCCGTGTCATATCCCCAGCATAAAGCCAAAGCGTCCCCTTTGCACTCACAGATACTCATATATATACAATTCCTTGACACTCGTCCGTGTTACCTTCCCCAGCACAGTAACGTAAACACTTTGTATATCAGATTTTTTTATACTATACTTTTCTCCTTTCGACACTCGTCCGTGTTACTCTCCCCTGCAGTTTAAATACATGTCTATACACCACTCATATTTGTTACCTCTCAGATTCAACACTCGTCCGTGTTCTGTGTTAACCAGTTGGTACTCATCCGTACTATCATCTCAGAGCATGCGTCAAGCGTTTGTTTCTACCTGATACTCGTCCGTATCATAGTCATAAGGATGCTCGTCCGCATCTTTAATCCATACACGTGTCAAACACTCTTGTCTTCTTGAATATAGACACTCGTCCGTGTCTACTATTCCCCAGAAGAGTCCCCTCAGATTCAGCGCTCATCTGTGTTCTCTGTTAACCAGTTGATACTCGTCCGTATCATCATCTCTGAACACGTGTCAGTATTTGTTTCTACTCGATACTCGTCCGTATCGTAGTCTTAAGGATGCTCGTCCGCATCTTTAACCTATACACAACGTCAAAACACTTATACCTTTTATTTCCTGGATATAAACACTCGTCCGCGTTTACTATTCCCTAGTAGGTCGCCAGCAAAGCAAAATTTCTTTTGTTATCTGACATTCGTCCTATGTCATGATAAACTTTGAGAGCAGCCGTCCCCTGCTAGGTGATCGTCCTTCACCTCTTGATGATCGTCCTTCATCATGCTCATCCGATGGCCGTCCCCATCGTTGACCTTTTCTATCCGACATTCGTCCTATGTCGTGATATTCGGCAGCCGTACCCTGCCAGGTGATCGTCCTTCACCTTTTGATGATCGTCCTTCATCATTTTATCTGATGGCCATCCCCATCGTTGATCCGGTTATCTGACACTCGTCCTGTGTCATGATAAACTTTGAGAGCAGCCGTCCCCTGCTAGGTGTAGACACCCCAAATTTGCCCTCTGGCTTTTTCTGCCTTTGTCAGCTTTTCATTTTACATTCATACGCATTTTTGCATACCATTTGCATGTGCATAAGACATGGGATCGAGATTTTCTGAAGGTTTAGGTTTTCACGTTCCTATTTGCGGATCATCAGAAGAATTTAAAAGTCCTCGGCTATGCAGCCATCAATGACACTGTTTCTTATGCTATTGTCACTCAATCAGGGTTTATTTCCCTAGTTAAGTGTTGTTCAAGGATTTCACGTCTGAGGACTATTCACTGCGCATCTGGCATATCATCAGGATATTTTCTTCTTCTTCAAGTTACACGGATATTTTTTGTCTTCTCAGCATCTCGGGCTATCTTCATTCTCAAATAACTTTCAAGGAGTATGTGTCTCGGGTTGAGTTAGGGAGGTCGTCAAGTTCAATAATCAAGCCAAGATTTATAAGTGATTCAGATGGTTGTTCCAATTGCGAGTTGTTCTGTGGCAGTCGTGTTTATTTCATCTGAGGCGTGTGGGAGTTGGTATAAATTTGGTGTTGGATTAAACTCAGGTGTATTGTGCATCAGTGGCCTTTGATTTAGTTCATGACCAAATTAACACATACCCGTAATTTCCATCATTTCCAAACCACTTTTCGTGTCCTAATTCACAACGATTTCACCATGTCCATATTTTCGGTTATCCGAATGTCCATTCATCTAATCATACATTTTACCATTTTATTTATTTATTACCTTTTAGTTGTTTTAGATTTTTGTCCCATTTTAATATAGATTTTAGAATTTTATTAAATCTTAGAATTTTACTTCCTCATTCTACTTTTTTATAATAGAATATAATTTAGTTTATTTTTAATTTTAATCTGATTCTCAGTTTGATTGTAATTTTAATACTACTTTCTAAGTGGAAGTTCAGTTTATATTAGATTTGTTTAGAATTATTTTTCAATTAAATTTTAGTTTGGGTTAATCTCAATTTTAATACAGTGATTAGTGTAAGTCAATTTCGAATTTAATTCTTTTTTTTAGTTAGATTTTGGTTTCTAGACATATTTAGGTTTATTTCATTTCATTATTTATTATTATTATCATTTCATTATTTATTATTATTATTATTTAGTTTGTATTACTTTAATTTTTATTATTTGTGTTCAGTTTAACTTTTATCTTAAATAGTTTAGTTTAGTATTTATTTATTTATTCAGTCATATGTAAGCATCTGTTGTGTCATCCCATGCCTTTGACTAGACCTGCTGCATTTTTTCACAAAAATATCTTCAAAGCATTTGCTACTGTTATACACAAAGGAAAAATTCTGCATACTGTTCCATAAAAGAGATACACAGCCTGTTGAAAGGGGAGGGGGGGGCCTCACACGGAAGAAAGACCTGTCTCTTTCATTAGCGGCAGAAAGAGCCTGCGCGCACGGTGTTCAGAACAACAACAAAACAACAAGACGAATTCTCTGATTCTTGCCCTCTTAAAGCCAACAACAATCCCAACCTCTTCCTGCAACCCTCTTCCATGACAAACACGAACCAACACACAGCAAAATAAGAACACGCACAACCCTCCATATTTCATCTTCAGTTTCTTTTTGTTTTCTCCATAAACCATTAACCACAACAACTCAGTACTGTCACTCATCTTCCTCTTGTCAACCACTCTTTTCTTCTTAAAACAGCCTGCACATTTTTTATTTCTTTCTCACAGCAGCACACACGCACATCACTTTTTTCTTCAACAATTCGTTCCACCAAAACTCAAGGCAATACACACCCTAACAGGGCCAACCTTCATTCTCCTGCAATAACTCTTTCAACAATCACCTTTCAACTTTTGTTCAACTTTACAAACCTGCAAACAAAAAAACAACAGGCATCAACCACACAACACCTACTCATCCTTCATCCCATCGTCAATACAGAACCGGTATCTTCTTCCATTTTCACCAGTGTTGTATTTCAAACAAACCACAAACCCAACTTCCGAACCACTTCTTCTCCAAATCACCATCAACACCTAAACCGCTCAGCATTTCCTGACTCACTCATCACAGACCTGCATCAAAACAACAACACAAATCTGGATTTCCACCATTGAATCTCCATAACTCCTTGACCTCAACCTTAAATCTCCCTGTTAAATCGCTCATCATAACCTAATCAGCTCACCTCTAATCCGCCCTTGTTTCAAGCAACCATAAGCAATACAACCTGTTCTTCATCGCACTTCTAAAAAATCATCCTTCTAATCCCTTTGCAAACCCTTCTGCAACCTAAACCACCTTCCGTAACTTTTCCTCGCGGCACACTCCGTTTGTCGACCACCCTGCTATCATCTACTATAACATCAGACCAACGACCATCACAAAACAACATCTAACCAAAAGAATGCATCAAGAAGAAGAGAAACAGTGAAAACCCCAAATCGCATAAGCAAAAAAAAACAGAAGCAGAGAGGCTCGCGAGAAACCGAAAGCTCCGACGCCGATGCAAGTTTTTCAACCACCACCCCTTTTGTCCTGACACTATCAACGTCAACGCCACCGTGAAGCATCATCA
Source organism: Lathyrus aphaca (assembly GCA_963966055.1). Lineage (NCBI taxonomy): Eukaryota > Viridiplantae > Streptophyta > Magnoliopsida > Fabales > Fabaceae > Lathyrus > Lathyrus aphaca. The sequence goes on along the minus strand of OZ014519.1, from coordinate 19,803,253 downwards.
TCGCCGGGGGTGCATCGTGAGAGAGGGCGATGTTGACCGAAGGGCGAGATTCTCGGAGACGGCCTTGAGACGTTGTTGAGGGAGCGCGAGATCGAGACGGAGAGACGCCGGTGTCACCGCAAACCGAATCGGGGAGGGATCGCGGTGGAGTTTGTGGGTTTTGCCGACAATTTTGCGAACAGGGTAGTCAAATATGGTGTTGTCTTGAACGTGGTATCAGGATGGTGAGGCTTATGATTTCTGTTTTGTTTATTATTTAACCTTTGATTTCCTTGTTCCTTGTTTTCAGATAAGTTTTTTTGTGGTTTTGGATAGTGGGCTTTGAAGCCCAAGCGGATATATTGTTCTCACCTCTCCATTTCAGCACCACTCCTTCATTGTTTGTTGGGCTGGGCCCAACGTTTTTCCGTTAGCACCATGAAACCAGCTGCTGCCTCCATTCCTTTTCATCCTCGTTGTTATGATTTCTTGTTTAAGTTTTTTTATTAATTTTCATTTAATTTCTTAGTTAACTTTGTTAATATTATTCTAATAAAAATTCTCATTAGTGTTTCTTTAATTGAATTTTTGTAGATTCTTAATATCTTTTAGTTAGATGTACTTAACATTTTATTTGATTTTCAATTAAACTTTAGTTGATTTGCTATTAGGAGTTTGGACTTAAATTTTGGTCCATCTGATTTAATTAAATAGAATTGAGTTTATCTTGGTTTGCTTAAAGTTTTGTAGGATGTTGATAATGGAAGATGTAACTTAGTGATGGCCTTGTGATCGATTATTGCACTTAGTTTTTGATACTGTTTGGACCAAATCTTGATATTAAGACGGATCCCCTTTGTTGATCGCTTGAAATGTGGATGCTTACCCTGATATTTGACGATTTGCGCTTGAACTGTTGAATCTGCTTTAGACTTGAAACTTCTTGAATTTCTTTTTGCAAATTGAAAAGGGCAACGGACCTTCTCCGTTAGGTAACACTGAGGCCTGGTATTATTGCTTGTTGTTGCATCTGGAAGTCCTACTGGTGTAGGCTCTGTTTGTGCATTGTTCATCTTCTCCATATCGCATTTTCATCTCCTTACCTTATTCATTATTCATCTTATTTCCATTTTACATTCTCATTTTCTTATTGTATTTCTTATTCATCTCAATTGCTTCTTTCTTCTTCCTCATCTTCTCCTATTCATTCCCGATTTGAGGTGTGCTTAGGCCACCATGGAGCTTCTCCTTTCGTCCGTGTCTTCTTTCTCCTCCTTTAGGATAGTAGACCACACTAACTTAGGACCATCCAAGCATGTTAACAATTAGGGTTGATTAGTCCCCCCATTTAGCTTCCACCTTTGTGTCATCTTTGAGTCTCCTTCTCTCACCTCATAATTAGGGACTAAACCCTAAAGGCTTCAGGGCTTTGTGATTAAGCTTATGCCTGCATCCTTCTCTTAGGATGAAGTGTATAACTTTAATCCTAAGTGTTGAATCCTAAATGCGTTTAGATCTCTTAATCAATTCACATAATAATTATCAAGACATCACACTTGTAACTTGGGCCTTGCATTAGGGTTCTAATTCTTCCTTAAGTGGTTAAGAAGGACTAACCCTAGTGTTAATGGACAAGTCCCCCTCAAGTTGTCTTACAAACCCTAAAAAACACTTCATCATCATAACCATTGAATAAAATCCACTTAATCAAAGGCCTGTTTTGTCATGAGTTTAATCTCTAATCATGGATTAAGTTGAGGAGCTTTCCTCAGCTTAAACATTCTCATCTATTATCCTTCTATTAGGATAGTGTAATGAGTCTGTTTAATCCTTGATCATGGCTTAACCTCATTACTTAACACTAAACAAAAACACCAAAAACATCTAAATAATCATAAGTAGGTTAATGATCTTAATCCTATACCAAAGGTGATTAAGTGTGAGAATCTGACTTCACACTTAAGGTATTCTCATTACCCCTAATCAGAGGGAAGATGTGATGAGTTTACTAAATCCATTGGTTTAGGCTTAAGCTCATTAACTTATGACAAACTTTCAAAAGCAATAAAAGACTGAAAATACAAAAACAAACAATAATCGTCTCCTCCGGGATTCTTTTCTCATCTCATTCACTCACAACCGAGAACTTGCTTCTTCCGTCTAATGCAAGACAGTTTGCACCTGAGCCAGACAGGTCATACACTTGAGCATAGGCAAGTAAGCAGTTCACAAGTCAATTCATCTTTCAGTCTCTTTGGGTCGAACTACGGTGTTCTGACTTCCTCATTGCACGAGAGGATACGTAGGCATAACTTAACAGTTATCGAACAAAAGTCTCTGTATATCCCCCCTCTTTCAGCTTTCTTCCTTTAGCCTCATGATCTTGAGAAATTCATTCTCATTCTTACACTGACACTGTATATATCACATTTCACACTTCCTACACTGACACCTGTACATCTTTTCCAGCTATTTTACACACAGATTGCACTGACACTACCCCTTTAAAACACAAATCTTTTAAGCGTGGATCCCGTCGAGTACGACGGACAATCTGGGTGCTAATACCTTCCCAGGTTGTAACCAACCCCCTTTCTCAGTCTCTCTGGTTCGCAAACCGTCTTATCCATCTCTTTCTAGGCCTATGCAGCATTGCCTTTCCTCCGGGATAAAAATGCCTAGCTGGCGACTCTTTCATTCTCCAGTGAGTTCACGGCTATGTGTTCTCGCTGTTCCCTTCGCCGACCGTTCGCGTCTGTACCCTTATCTGACCCGGCGTCACTTATCGGGAGCGACAGCTTGGCGACTCTGCTGGGGACCCTTATACTGCAACCAGGGCTTCTGGTTCTTTTTGTGGGTTCCTCCTAGCGTTTGATTGATTTGTGTTTATTGGGGTGTTATGTGCTTGTTTGTGCTTGTATTTATTTTTGTTTATTGCTTTATGTACAGTTACTTTACTGCTTTCTTTACTGCATTTATATATCATACTGTCATTGTTGCTGGCTGGATCTTTTGTTTGCCTTGGTGGGTGGGTGATTCATTGAGAGTTAAGGTCCTATACCTGGGACCTGAGTGACACCTAGGCTAGAGTGAATCATATTCTTTCCCATTCCATTTCGGTCTGGTGCGGGAATATGAAACACGGTTCAGATATGGGTTTCTTCTTGAGAACTCTGTGTTGCAGATTTCCTGCAATGCTAGGGCTATCTGGGAAGCCTGCTAAGTCTGGATGACCTTTAGTTTTGACCTTCAGAAACCGAGGTGAATTAGAGGAGGAACTTTTATGGTTATTGTAAACACTGTACCTCCGGGTTGGAAGTGTTTACACTTCCCATAACTGATCCAAGTCTGAGGATCTTTGTTTTAGAACACCACCTGTGAGGGGGTTGGGCTGTTTACAGGTTTGCAGGAACCCTTGACCTCAGCATACCCTCATTGCCAGTACAGTTCTATGTTTTGATCCAGTCACTATGATCCTGAAGTTATTGACCTCTGGTTTTCAGTTACTATCTCGGGTTACTATACAGAGATCTTGTGGTTACAGACACTTGATTCTTGGCGGTATCCCAGATTCCAGGCAGTTTCCAGCTGTGATCCCTTGTCTTTGCATCTTTTGCATCATCATATTGCATTTTGCATTAGCATCTGCATTGCATTTTCCTCTTCCAGAGAGCTCATCCTTCCTCTTTTGTCCATGACCAGCCAGCTGATTTCCCGATACTCAGTTTGAACAAGTGGCCACAGTTAGAAGACGACAGAGTGTGTGAAGCTAGACTGAGCAGTGTCAAGAGTTAAGAAGGGTCAGTTGGAAAGCCGTCAGCAGCTATGTCAGAGAGCAACTGTCAGAATATTGAGTTTCCACCTGGTTTCACTTCAATGACCAATCCTCTGTATGGTCTTTCTCCTGATGAAGATCTTCCACAAGTGAACAATCTTGCTCAAACTCAACCTGTACAGACCCCGATCGTGAATCAGAATATACCTGAACCATCTGCTGTCCGAGGTGAACCTTCATCTTCTTCTGATACTACAGATTATCAGGGTTTTGCTTTCCCCATGCCGGACTTCCAAGGGGCAATCCCTCTTGTGAAAACCAAGGGTCCACGAGCTATTGATCCTGCTGAAAGATTTCGTGTGTTGGACGAGCGACTCAAAGCCTTAGCGGATCCTAATGCCTTCGGTTTTGATGCTCTAACCCTGTGTTTGGTGCCTGATCTTGTCATTCCTCCAGATTTCAAAACTCCGAAGTTCGAGAAGTACACTGGTGTCAGTTGCCCGAAGCGTCATTTGGTGATGTTCTGTAGAAAAATGACTGCTCATGCATGCAATGATAAGTTGATGATTCACTGTTTTCAAGACAGTTTAAGTGGGGCATCTTTAAGTTGGTACTTGGATTTGGAAAGCAATCATATTCGATCTTGGAATGATTTATCCAGAGCTTTCGTAAAGCAATACCAGTACAATATGGACGTGGCGCCCAATCGCACGCACTTGCAGAGCCTATCCCAGAGGAGTGGTGAATCTTTCAGAGAATATGCACAGCGGTGGAGAGAATTGGCAGCCCAAGTGCAACCACCACTTTCAGACAGAGAATTAATTGACCTGTTCGTGGGCACCTTGCAGGGTCCATACTTGGAAAGAATGAGTAGCATTGGGATGACAAGCTTCTCTGATTTGATGATAGTTGGAGTTCGCATTGAGAGCCTGCTCAAAAGTGGAAAGATCCAGGACTTTTCGAATATCCCAGCTAGTGAAGGTGAGTCTGTTGTTAGCTCCCAAGAGGAAGAATGGTATGACATCAGTGCAGTCACGGCAAATATCAAATATTCAAGATCAACATCTTCTCAGAGATCATCTGTTCCTGAATCTGATTACTCTTACGGGCATTCGGCAAGGCTCAGAGCACCATATCAGAAGTCCTGGACTCCTCCTCGTCCAAATCTGCAAGCTCATGGTCGAAGACCTCAGAATCAACTTCAGAGCCAGCCTAGGCCTCGCAACAATCTGGAAAGAAGGAACGCTCCTCTTCATCCAGTTCCCATGGCGTATAGTGAACTATTGCCGCATCTAATTCAGAGCTCTTTGGTGGTTCCTAAGCCTCTCAAGCCGTTACCAGGGTCGTACCCTCCAGGGTACAATCCTCATGAGTAGTGTGGGTATCATGGTGGATCAATCGGGCATTCAACTGAAGATTGCAAAGCTTTTCAAGCCAGAGTACAACAGTTGATCGACAAGAGCTACATCTCCTTTCCAGAAGGAAGCTTGGTCGTGCACGTCAACCTTTCACCTGATTGAGTTCAAGGACTTCAGAAGAAGCGTATCTTGATTTTAGTGGCTCAGACAACAGTATGTCATCAGAGTTGGTGATCATTGTATCCTTTTATCATTTGCATTGTAGTTTCTTTCCTGTTAGCAGCTACTTGTCTTTTAAGCATTGTTATTTTGAATGGTATTGTTAATGTAGTGATCTTGCACTTTTGAATCAATTATGTCGCATTCGCTCATTTTTCTTTACTTACATTGAAAAAAGAAGAAAAACATTGAAAAATTGCATCCATTTACCTCCCATTTATTTCACTGTTGTTTAGCAGGTTTGAGGGAGGATGATGACAACTGAATACTCATAATTGTTGAAGGTATGCTTTCAGGGTAGAACCTGCTGACGATGTACAGGCATTGCTTCAATTCCCAAACACCGGAGATATAAGGGAGATAGACCCTCGTCAACCCCTTTGAGCCTTGAAGTAGGAGTTTCTTTTCTAAGCAGATAAACCCTCACATTCAACCCGGGGCAGGGTAGTTGTCAGTTAATTTGACCGAGCGTTCAAATTTCCAAAGGAATGAGGTAGTCAACCCTTTCAGCAAGTCATGACAAGCCAGTGTCACACGATTTGTTCAACAAAATCAAAGAGGAAAAAAGAAATAAAGCCCGCTAAGTCGAAAAATGTGTGAAAACATATGACTTAGGCAAAAGTTAGGGCATCCCGCTGGACTTCGAAATCGAAAAATTCAAAAAAAGAGAACCAGTCCAGGCAAAAGTTAGGGAGTAAAAAAAAATGAAAGAAAAAGTTCCATAAGAACAAAATCGTGTGACCACAGACACAAAGACAAAGGGGTGATTGTTACTCCAAGAAACCTCATTGGTGCGTAAACCATCAACGTCATTGGTTCCTCAATCATTACAAAAGCCTTGTGAGAGGCGAGCGCTTAAGTCCAATTAGCTGAATATAGGACCGGAGAACATCAAGGAGAATGGGTGGGCGCAGATAAACTTTGAGCCATAAATCCTTCTTTCTAAAAACCGTGAACCAGACCACGTTACAACCCTTGAAAGTACTAATTGAATCAGGTTCAGTTCTGAAAGCATACTACGACAAGGTTGCGTAAACTGACTCCTAACGATTTGCTAACTCAACACTACGTTTGGACTAATCGTCCATTCGTCACACACTGTCACAGCATCAAAATAAATAAATTTTCAAAAACTTGCATGTGTACTGCATTAAAATTACCATTTGTGAATGTACAGTTTTAATTGCAAGTTAGTTTGTGACATCAGGGAAATTCCTACAAAGAGCAATCGCGAGGGAACTTGATCATTCAACAATGATGACTAGAATCAAGAGCATCTTGTTAGCCTATGAATCAGGGGCATGTTATCCAGTGGTTTTGTTGACCAAGAAATCTGTCAGGGTAAAGAGAGTTCCCAAGCATCAGTTGATCGAGGAACGTCATTCAAAGTCAGTTGAGCAGAGCTGAATCTGCCAAACAGGGGCAGGCCACCCGAAATTTCTGTTGTCCAAGGATGAAATCTTCCAATGCTCAGTCAGAATGAGTCAAGTCGCTTCCACGCTCATACCGGGGCAGAACACTTCCAGAGATCACTAAGTGCAACTCTCCTCGAGAGAGCATCCAAGTTTGTTATTCCAGAAATTGGATAATCAGCAACAGTCTGTTCAGAGACTCGCCCAACAGGGGCAAACTTTAGCTATGCAGAGCAAGTATCAGTAATCTCAGAGTTCAAGACGAGTGTCGGGAAATCATGCTATCCACCGTCGCCTTTGTCACCCTTCTCAACCAGAAGCCTTGTCACCTATGACTTTTTCCCCATCCTCGGGAGTTTTTCTAGCCTTTCATAAGCATTGCATGAATCATTTGCATACGTTATTCATGCCGCATATAGAGCATACGCATCATAAGTGCATTGGGCATCCTACCCCCCAAACATCAATCTCACACCCAGGGCCTCGTAACCCCAACTTCTTGACATCTCAAAGTCCAGTTCTCGTCTGGCAAACCTTTTCAAAGTCCAGTTCTCGTCTGGCAAACCCATTTCAAATACCAGTTCTCGTCTAGTAGGCGAATCTTTTAACCAGTTCTCGTCTGGTCACCCTTTCATTTAGCCTGTTGAACGCCAGTTCCCGTCTGGTAGTCATTCTTTTTTTAGAGTCAATTCTCGTTTGACAATGAACACCCCGAGGAGTCAGTTCTCGTCTGACGACTTATTCTTTGCCCATCAGTTCTCGTCTGTTGGCCTACCTTTAACAAACTAGTTCTCGTCTGGTAATTCACCTTCAAAAGTCCAATTGCTTGGCAACCAAAAAAAATATATATCTATCAACCTGGCCCTAGCGCCCAGCCATCCTTGTTTTCATATCTTTGGTTATGAGCATATGTCTGCATCTTGCATCATTTGCATTGCATTTTCATACCGCATGGTTTCTGTTTCTAGCTCTGATGTGGGGCAAGAATCATTTCAAGACGTAATCTGGGGCAGTTATCTCGAGACTTGTTGAATTTCTGCGAGAGTTTGAAGACACTGGGGCAGTTCTGGATGCCATGTCTTTTGTAAAATCCTCTGAAGACAATCTTCTTCATAAACGGTGCAATCTGAGGCAATTTGAAGAGTAAAGGGATGCTTGGTCACTCAGGATTATCAGTATTGCTTTTGTTGAGCTCAGAAGTTTGAAGCACTGTGTTAATTCTCAAGGAATGTCTGGTATTTATTTTACCAGCAGGGCACTGGAAGTTTATTTCTTCCCCCGAGCATAAAGATCTTCTTTCAGCCGACAAGATTCCTTCATGAGGAGTTGGTTGTTCATTCAGTCAAAGCCAATTTTCATTGGCATATCTTCCCAACACAGCTGTTATGCTATACTTGGGGCATATTTTGATTCTCCAGCAAGGTCTCTCCTCAGCAGAGCATTGCCAAATCTTTTCTCAACCATGCCAGAAGGTTGACACTCCCAGCTGAGTTAGAGCAGATGATAACCCCAACAGAACTTCAAGGCTAATTGAATCGTTCTCGTCCCCAAGCGGACTTATCTTTCCACAGCGAAGTTTTCCCAACAGGAAGCTGAAGGCCTTGTTTCCCCACAAAGTTAGAATTATCAGAATTCTCTCCTCAGCAGGATTGTGTGATCAAGCATCTTCCCTAGCCAAGTCCAAAGATGATCTTTCCCCATAGGGTCATCGGGATTCTCATTTCCAAGGGATTTCCCCAGCAGAGCAAGAAGAAATTCTCCTCAGTGGAGTCAGAACAGGATGATCAGATCCTCAGCAGATGTTCAAAGCAGTTAAACGAAGTATACCTCACGCAGAGTCGTCTTTCCTCCAGTGAAAACCTCTCCAACAAGCATCAGGTTGCCAACACTTCGTTCCCATCAGAGTTAAAAGCTTTCAACTCGTCAACAGTATACAGATTGCTCCCCAGATTCCCCAGCGGAGAACCAAAGCTAAAACAGCTGCCTCACACTCCCGAACATCAGTATATGCTCCTGGTGGCACCCGTCCGTGTCATATCCCCAGCATAAAGCCAAAGCGTCCCCTTTGCACTCACAGATACATATATACAATTTTCTTGACACCCGTCCGTGTCATATCCCCAGCACAGTCATCTACACCTTGTATATCAGATACTTGTTGATATTATACTCTTCTCCTTTTAACACTCGTCCGTGTCACTCTCCCCAGCAGATAAACACTCATCTATACAATACTCATACTCATACTTACTACTCATACCTATACAGATACTCGTCCGTATCTTGTATATACCATTCATATCCCCACAGATTCAACATTGGTCCTTGTTCTTTGTTAACCAGTTGGTACTCGTCCGTACCATCATCTCAGAACATGCGTCAAGCGTTTGTTTCTACTTGATACTCGTCCGTATCGTAGTCTTAAGGATGCTCGTCCGCATCTTTAATCCATACACCGTGTCAAACACTCATGTCTTCTTGAATATAGATACTCGTCTGTGTCTACTATTCCCCAGAAGGGTCCCCTCAGATTCAACACTCGTCCGTGTTCTTTGTTAACCCGTTGATACTCGTCCGTATCATCGTCTCTGAACATGTGTCAGTATTTGTTTCTACTCGATACTCGTCCGTATCGTAGTCTTAAGGATGCTCGCCCGCATCTTTAATCTATACACAGCGTCAAAACACTTATACCTTTTATTTCCTGGATATAAACACTCGTCCGTGTTTACTATTCCCCAGTAGATCGTCAACAAAGCAAATTTTCTTTTTATCTAACACTCGTCCTGTGTTATGATAGCCCTGAGAGCAGCCGTCCCCTGCTGAGTGGTCGTCCTCCACTTCTTGATGGTCGTCCTTCATCATGCTCGTCCGATGGCCGTCCCCATCGTTGACCTTTTCTATCCGATGGCCGTCCCCATCGTTGATATTTTCGGCAGCCGTACCCTGCCAGGTGGTCGTCCTCCACCTTTGATGGCCGTCCCCATCATACTTACCTTTTATCCCCAACAGAGCAGCCGTCCCCTGCTAGGTGATCGTCCTTCACTTTTGATGGCCGTACCCCATCATCTGTTTATTTCATTTATTCTTTAACCCGATGGCCGTCCCCGTCGTGGTCCCTTTTCCCTTTTAGCCCGATGGCCGTCCCCATCGTTGGTTACTTTGCTTTATGAACTTGATGGCCGTCCCCGTCATGTTTCATTAATTACCAGAGAATTTTACAGCTTTATCTTGATGGCCGTCCCCATCATAATTTCTTATTTCTCCCAGCTAGTCGGCCGTCCCCGTCTTGGCTTTACCTTTTATCCCCAGCATGTCGGCCGTCCCCGTCATTGCTCTTTACCCAGCAGTCGTCCTCTGCTCGACGGTCGTCCTCCGTCGCCCACACTTTACAATATACTTTGCTTTCTTGTACAATCTATATCCCTTTTCTTCTTCTTTCCGTGAGTGCAAATTTCGGACTGTCTTTGGTATTCAACCACAAGTTATCTTGTTCGCCTGTTAAGCCGTAGCTTACATCCTGCACAGCTAACTCATGTTTGAATAGGGGCAGCTGTAGACACCCCAAATTTGCCCTCTGGCTTTTTCTGCCTTTGTCAGCTTTTCATTTTACATTCATACGCATTTTTGCATACCATTTGCATGTGCATAAGACATGGGATCGAGATTTTCTGAAGGTTTAGGTTTTCACGTTCCTATTTGCGGATCATCAGAAGAATTTAAAAGTCCTCGGCTATGCAGCCATCAATGACACTGTTTCTTATGCTATTGTCACTCAATTAGGGTTTATTTCCCTAGTTAAGTGTTGTTCAAGGATTTCACGTCTGAGGACTATTCACTGCGCATCTGGCATATCATCAGGATATTTTCTTCTTCTTCAAGTTACACGGATATTTTTTGTCTTCTCAGCATCTCGGGCTATCTTCATTCTCAAATAACTTTCAAGGAGTATGTGTCTCGGGTTGAGTTAGGGAGGTCGTCAAGTTCAATAATCAAGCCAAGATTTATAAGTGATTCAGATGGTTGTTCCAATTGCGAGTTGTTCTGTGGCAGTCGTGTTTATTTCATCTGAGGCGTGTGGGAGTTGGTATAAATTTGGTGTTGGATTAAACTCAGGTGTATTGTGCATCAGTGGCCTTTGATTTAGTTCATGACCAAATTAACACATACCCGTAATTTCCATCATTTCCAAACCACTTTTCGTGTCCTAATTCACAACGATTTCACCATGTCCATATTTTCGGTTATCCGAATGTCCATTCATCTAATCATACATTTTACCATTTTATTTATTTATTACCTTTTAGTTGTTTTAGATTTTTGTCCCATTTTAATATAGATTTTAGAATTTTATTAAATCTTAGAATTTTACTTCCTCATTCTACTTTTTTATAATAGAATATAATTTAGTTTATTTTTAATTTTAATCTGATTCTCAGTTTGATTGTAATTTTAATACTACTTTCTAAGTGGAAGTTCAGTTTATATTAGATTTGTTTAGAATTATTTTTCAATTAAATTTTAGTTTGGGTTAATCTCAATTTTAATACAGTGATTAGTGTAAGTCAATTTCGAATTTAATTCTTTTTTTTAGTTAGATTTTGGTTTCTAGACATATTTAGGTTTATTTCATTTCATTATTTATTATTATTATCATTTCATTATTTATTATTATTATTATTTAGTTTGTATTACTTTAATTTTTATTATTTGTGTTCAGTTTAACTTTTATCTTAAATAGTTTAGTTTAGTATTTATTTATTTATTCAGTCATATGTAAGCATCTGTTGTGTCATCCCATGCCTTTGACTAGACCTGCTGCATTTTTTCACAAAAATATCTTCAAAGCATTTGCTACTGTTATACACAAAGGAAAAATTCTGCATACTGTTCCATAAAAGAGATACACAGCCTGTTGAAAGGGGAGGGGGGGGCCTCACACGGAAGAAAGACCTGTCTCTTTCATTAGCGGCAGAAAGAGCCTGCGCGCACGGTGTTCAGAACAACAACAAAACAACAAGACGAATTCTCTGATTCTTGCCCTCTTAAAGCCAACAACAATCCCAACCTCTTCCTGCAACCCTCTTCCATGACAAACACGAACCAACACACAGCAAAATAAGAACACGCACAACCCTCCATATTTCATCTTCAGTTTCTTTTTGTTTTCTCCATAAACCATTAACCACAACAACTCAGTACTGTCACTCATCTTCCTCTTGTCAACCACTCTTTTCTTCTTAAAACAGCCTGCACATTTTTTATTTCTTTCTCACAGCAGCACACACGCACATCACTTTTTTCTTCAACAATTCGTTCCACCAAAACTCAAGGCAATACACACCCTAACAGGGCCAACCTTCATTCTCCTGCAATAACTCTTTCAACAATCACCTTTCAACTTTTGTTCAACTTTACAAACCTGCAAACAAAAAAACAACAGGCATCAACCACACAACACCTACTCATCCTTCATCCCATCGTCAATACAGAACCGGTATCTTCTTCCATTTTCACCAGTGTTGTATTTCAAACAAACCACAAACCCAACTTCCGAACCACTTCTTCTCCAAATCACCATCAACACCTAAACCGCTCAGCATTTCCTGACTCACTCATCACAGACCTGCATCAAAACAACAACACAAATCTGGATTTCCACCATTGAATCTCCATAACTCCTTGACCTCAACCTTAAATCTCCCTGTTAAATCGCTCATCATAACCTAATCAGCTCACCTCTAATCCGCCCTTGTTTCAAGCAACCATAAGCAATACAACCTGTTCTTCATCGCACTTCTAAAAAATCATCCTTCTAATCCCTTTGCAAACCCTTCTGCAACCTAAACCACCTTCCGTAACTTTTCCTCGCGGCACACTCCGTTTGTCGACCACCCTGCTATCATCTACTATAACATCAGACCAACGACCATCACAAAACAACATCTAACCAAAAGAATGCATCAAGAAGAAGAGAAACAGTGAAAACCCCAAATCGCATAAGCAAAAAAAAACAGAAGCAGAGAGGCTCGCGAGAAACCGAAAGCTCCGACGCCGATGCAAGTTTTTCAACCACCACCCCTTTTGTCCTGACACTATCAACGTCAACGCCACCGTGAAGCATCATCATCGCCGGGGGTGCATCGTGAGAGAGGGCGATGTTGACCGAAGGGCGAGATTCTCGGAGACGGCCTTGAGACGTTGTTGAGGGAGCGCGAGATCGAGACGGAGAGACGCCGGTGTCACCGCAAACCGAATCGGGGAGGGATCGCGGTGGAGTTTGTGGGTTTTGCCGACAATTTTGCGAACAGGGTAGTCAAATATGGTGTTGTCTTGAACGTGGTATCAGGATGGTGAGGCTTATGATTTCTGTTTTGTTTATTATTTAACCTTTGATTTCCTTGTTCCTTGTTTTCAGATAAGTTTTTTTGTGGTTTTGGATAGTGGGCTTTGAAGCCCAAGCGGATATATTGTTCTCACCTCTCCATTTCAGCACCACTCCTTCATTGTTTGTTGGGCTGGGCCCAACGTTTTTCCGTTAGCACCATGAAACCAGCTGCTGCCTCCATTCCTTTTCATCCTCGTTGTTATGATTTCTTGTTTAAGTTTTTTTATTAATTTTCATTTAATTTCTTAGTTAACTTTGTTAATATTATTCTAATAAAAATTCTCATTAGTGTTTCTTTAATTGAATTTTTGTAGATTCTTAATATCTTTTAGTTAGATGTACTTAACATTTTATTTGATTTTCAATTAAACTTTAGTTGATTTGCTATTAGGAGTTTGGACTTAAATTTTGGTCCATCTGATTTAATTAAATAGAATTGAGTTTATCTTGGTTTGCTTAAAGTTTTGTAGGATGTTGATAATGGAAGATGTAACTTAGTGATGGCCTTGTGATCGATTATTGCACTTAGTTTTTGATACTGTTTGGACCAAATCTTGATATTAAGACGGATCCCCTTTGTTGATCGCTTGAAATGTGGATGCTTACCCTGATATTTGACGATTTGCGCTTGAACTGTTGAATCTGCTTTAGACTTGAAACTTCTTGAATTTCTTTTTGCAAATTGAAAAGGGCAACGGACCTTCTCCGTTAGGTAACACTGAGGCCTGGTATTATTGCTTGCTGTTGCATCTGGAAGTCCTACTGGTGTAGGCTCTGTTTGTGCATTGTTCATCTTCTCCATATCGCATTTTCATCTCCTTACCTTATTCATTATTCATCTTATTTCCATTTTACATTCTCATTTTCTTATTGTATTTCTTATTCATCTCAATTGCTTCTTTCTTCTTCCTCATCTTCTCCTATTCATTCCCGATTTGAGGTGTGCTTAGGCCACCATGGAGCTTCTCCTTTCGTCCGTGTCTTCTTTCTCCTCCTTTAGGATAGTAGACCACACTAACTTAGGACCATCCAAGCATGTTAACAATTAGGGTTGATTAGTCCCCCCATTTAGCTTCCACCTTTGTGTCATCTTTGAGTCTCCTTCTCTCACCTCATAATTAGGGACTAAACCCTAAAGGCTTCAGGGCTTTGTGATTAAGCTTATGCCTGCATCCTTCTCTTAGGATGAAGTGTATAACTTTAATCCTAAGTGTTGAATCCTAAATGCGTTTAGATCTCTTAATCAATTCACATAATAATTATCAAGACATCACACTTGTAACTTGGGCCTTGCATTAGGGTTCTAATTCTTCCTTAAGTGGTTAAGAAGGACTAACCCTAGTGTTAATGGACAAGTCCCCCTCAAGTTGTCTTACAAACCCTAAAAAACACTTCATCATCATAACCATTGAATAAAATCCACTTAATCAAAGGCCTGTTTTGTCATGAGTTTAATCTCTAATCATGGATTAAGTTGAGGAGCTTTCCTCAGCTTAAACATTCTCATCTATTATCCTTCTATTAGGATAGTGTAATGAGTCTGTTTAATCCTTGATCATGGCTTAACCTCATTACTTAACACTAAACAAAAACACCAAAAACATCTAAATAATCATAAGTAGGTTAATGATCTTAATCCTATACCAAAGGTGATTAAGTGTGAGAATCTGACTTCACACTTAAGGTATTCTCATTACCCCTAATCAGAGGGAAGATGTGATGAGTTTACTAAATCCATTGGTTTAGGCTTAAGCTCATTAACTTATGACAAACTTTCAAAAGCAATAAAAGACTGAAAATACAAAAACAAACAATAATCGTCTCCTCCGGGATTCTTTTCTCATCTCATTCACTCACAACCGAGAACTTGCTTCTTCCGTCTAATGCAAGACAGTTTGCACCTGAGCCAGACAGGTCATACACTTGAGCATAGGCAAGTAAGCAGTTCACAAGTCAATTCATCTTTCAGTCTCTTTGGGTCGAACTACGGTGTTCTGACTTCCTCATTGCACGATGTAAACACCCCAAATTTTCCCTCACCCATTCACACCATGGCTTGTGATCATTCTCATATACATAAACACAAACATATCATCTCATATCTCACTTTTGATTCACTGCATAGCTCCTAAGGCATCTGCACCTAGGGTTTGTGATCTGAGCAATCCCAAAGCATCTTGAGCCATTCCAAAGGCCACTAATCAACTCAAAGGGGTCCATGTGTGTTCTTACATCATAATACATCCTCACAAAGTCAAAATTGCAGAGGAATCACAAGAACTAGGGTTTGAATGGAGGCAGAGCCAGGATGAACTGCACAGTTGACTGAAAATTAGGGTTTTGGTTTCAGAGGCCATAACTCCAAATTTTTGGGTCATTCTTGTTTCCATTGATCTCTATATGGTATAGGGAGTATGCATATCAATTTTCATGAAGAAATTCCATGGGGAAGTCATCTGATCAAGGGTTGACTTTTCAGGCAAGTCAGTGTAAAATCAGGGCATCTGAGGCCCCCAATGACCCAACCAATGGGTGATCTTCATCATTTTGGGTGTATATGATCTTTATTTGATCATGGAAGAAGGTTGAAGTTCATAGAAATCAAGAATTTAGGGTTTTTGCAAAGATTGACTTTTTGGGCATAGTTGACTTTTCAAGAATGCATCATTTTAGGTCAATTTTCAAGCCTTGATTTATGATCCAAAAAGGCTTCAAATGGAAAAACTTTGGTCATGAGAGTTGTAGATCTCATCTTTCCCTTTTCAAAAAGTACAAGAACATGATCAAACTCTTCTTGGATCAAAAGTTATGGCCATGCAAAGTTGCCAAAAATCATTGTTTTTCAAGTTATGCACCAAGTGGGAATTTTGCTAAGTCTTGAACCAAATCAAATTACAGCCTCTAATTCATGTCAAACCATTATGTGAACATTCTCTAAGTCACAAAAATCAGATTTTGAACTAAGTTTGCCCTTGGTTTCATGTTTGGTTATGCAAAAGATCACATGTGAACCAAAAGTACAACAAGTTGCAAAACACTCATGATCACTCTTCACAACTTGCAACATTGGCTGCTGAACTTTCCATAGTCTCTCACCACCCCATGCTGCGCCAGTCCTAGCCTTGTACCAAGCCTAGATCAAGCCATGCTTTCTCTTACAAAGAAATGGACATTTTGCAAAAAGTAAACTTACCAATCACTATAGGCCAGGTCACATCACCTGACCTATAGGATTAAAATATGTTATCAATTTGCAAGCTGAACATAACAAGGGCCAAGGCTGAAACACATTCATTCACAACTTACACAAAAACCTCCCAACTTGCAAGTTCTATCGAATCTCTCTACACAGCCATCAAACACCCAAGCAATCTTCATCAATCATCTCACCACACTCCATAGGCCACAAAGCACCCAAAGCACCAGCCTGAAACACCCTGAATCCTCCATTGCCATTGCTCACCTCCATACTGCAGATTCATTCGAATCTCCTTCCACAAGCCACAAACAGCCAATCAAACCTTGCAAAGCTTCTCTACACACTTCATAGATCACAAACAAACACTCACCATGACCTGAAACCTCCTGAATCTCATCTGCCATTGTTGACTGAACTAAAGCAGTTCTCTTCGAAACTCATCATCCAGCAAATCTAAACTCCATTTGAGCATCCAGACACACTTGGGGGACCAAGAGGAGCAGCTTGCACTGAAGGAAGAGGCCTGAAAGTTCCAGAACTGAAAGCTCCAAAACTCAGGTAGCTCAAAAAATAATTTTTCCAGAAGTCTCTTTTTAAGTTACAAACTTGTTCTTCATGATGCACTGATCATTCTGGTACCTTTAGTTTTTGAAATGGTTGCGTTTTAAGAATTTAATTTCTGTTTGAAGCTTACGAACCCTAGAACTTAGTTTCTTCGATTCAGATGATTTAGGAAAGATAAATGTGTTTTGGGAGAGGGGTTTAGCTCGTGAGGTGATGGAGATCATTTCCCATGTCTTAGGTTTCATTTATATTACGTTTTGAGAGGTTTTGAGATTTTTCAGGTGACCTTCTGGCCGGAGAAGACGACCGGAAGTCTTCTCCGGCCACCTGAGTGTAATTAGGGTTTAATCCCATAATTAATGTCAGTTTGAATTTGGTCCATTGATGTGCGTTGACCCATTGACTTCCCTCCAGATTGAGTGGCCCAGATGCGTTTGATTAACCCTAATCCACGTGTTAGGGTTAATTAATCTTAATTTATTTAATTAAATCAGGAACTGTGTGGACCCTTGGATTTGGCGCGTGGTCAATGATTTTAAACTCAGAATCAATCTCATGCGTCCATTCTGCATACTTTCACTTTAATTTGATTTTTAATTCTTTTTTATTTCATTAATTTGTACAATTTATTTAAAATAGCTAAAAAATCATAAAAATTATGAAACTTTTTCTTTAAGGTTTTATTAATTTTTATGACACAAAAATATTTTTATTTTATTTTTTATCATTTAAAAAGTATTTTTAAATATTTAAAAGATTATTTTTAATTGATTAATGAGAATTAATTAATTAAAAATACTTTTAGGTATTTAAAAATTACAAAAAAAATTCATGAAATGTTCTAAGACATTTAGAAACATTGTCCAACCTTCAAACCAAATTTCTTTTTTGATCTTGATGCATTTTAAGAATTTTTCATTGAATTAAATCATATTTTGTGCATTATTTTGATCATATGTTTGAAAATTCATTTCTGCCTATTGGTGAAGGTTGAGACATTGATTCTTTTTGCATTATTTTCCATTTGACATGAACTTTCAAGGATAAAATGGCCATGATTTGATCTTGCATTTTCTAATTGATTGGCATTTCTTTTGTTACAAACCCTAAAAAACCCTAATAACTTGCAAAATTCATAACTTGAGTTTGGTTGAGAGTTGAGAGTCCTCCTTTGGGCAGTGGTTTGTTATAGGTCTAGGGTTTCTTTGAGTGCCATTTTCCATTTTTTATATTAGGTTTTGCTTCTGTTTTTGGTTTGTGTTTGATGTTTGTTTCATAAACCCTAATTTGGGCTTTCCCTTTGCATCATTCTTGCATTCTTTTGCATAAGTTGACTTGCCATTGCATTTTGTGCATTCTTATGATTCATTTGACATCTTAAGACATGTATGAAGCATCATTGACCATTACATTGCATATTTGCCATGCCATTTGCTTTGTATGATTCATAACATTCCATGCTTATTCATGCTCCTTAGCTTGCATCAATTGCATTCATAAACTTGTATGAACATCCCCATGTCTTGCCTCATGTTTGCAGCACTTCATAACATCATAATCATCATCAACATGCTTCTGGTCTTGCTTTGCATCATGCCATTTCATCTCATCTTGCATTGCATTGCATTTCTTTCTAACATTTCAGGTGGTAAGTAATTTTGGGAAGTGAATTTGCCTTCACTTCTCATAACTTTTCTTTTCATCTCTTTTGCATACCTTGCTGCATTCTTACTTGTGTTTGAGTTTGAGCCTGCTCATTCTTTCTCCTCCCACTTTCTTTCTTCAAGTGACTTGACTTCTTGAATGAAGCAAGTCACCTTGCTTCTCTTGATCTTGTTCATCTGCTTCCTGGTGGTTCATCTGAAGATTGTTTCTTGAAACCTCACAAACCTTAGGAACAACCAAGCATGATAATGAATTAGGGTTTTGATTAGTCTCCCCCATAGTTTTTACCTTTGTGTCTCTCCTTGAGTCATCCCTTCTCTCCTCATAATCAGGGACTAAACCCTCAAGGCTTTAAGACTTTGTGATTAAGATCATGCCTGCATCCTTCTTTTAGGATGGAGTGTATAACTTTAATCCTAAGTCTTGGACCCTTAAGGTGTTGAAATCTCTTGATTAATCCATCTAATAATCATCAAGACAATACACTTGTAACTTGGGCCTTGCATTAGGGTTCTAATTCTTCCTTAAGTGGTTAAGAAGGACTAACCCTAAAGTTAATGGACAAGTCCCCCTCAAGTTGTCTTACAAACAATAAAATTCACTTCATCATCATACCATTAAATAAAACTCACTTAATTGAAGGCTTGTTTTGTCATGGGTTTAATCCCTAATCATGGATTAAGTTGAGGAGTTTTTCTCAGCTTAAACATTCTCATCTATTATCCTTCTTTTAGGATGGTGTAATGAGTCTGTTAAATCCTTGATTATGGCTTAACCTCATTACTCAACACTAAACAAAAACACCAAAAACATCTAAATAATCGCAAGTAGGTTAATGATCTTAATCCTACAACCATGGTGATTAAGTGTGAGAAGCTGACTTCACACTTAAGGTACTCTCATTACCCCTAATCAGAGGGAAGATGTGATGAGTTTACTAAATCCATTGGTTTAGGCTTAAGCTCATTAACTTATGACAAACTTTCAAAAGCAATAAAAGACTGAAAACTCAAAAACAAACAATAATCGTCTCCTCCGGGATTCTTTTCTCATCTCATTCACTCACAAACGAGAACTCGCTTCTTCCGTCTAATGCAAGACAGTTAGCACCTGAGCCAGACAGGTCATACACTTGAGCATAGACAAGTAAGCAGTTCACAAGTCAATTCACCTTTCAGTCTCTTTGGGTCGAACTACGGTGTTCTGACTTCCTCATTGCACGAGAGGATACGTAGGCATAACTTAACAGTTATCGAACAAAAGTCTCTGTATATTCCCCCTCTTTCCAGCATCATCTTCTTAGCCTCATGATCTTGAGCATTTCACTCTTACACTGACACTGTATATTTATCACATCTCACTTCCTTTTACACTGACACCTGTACATTCTTTTCCAGCTATTTTACACACGGATTGCACTGACACTACCCCTTTAAAACACAAATCTTTTAAGCGTGGATCCCGTCGAGTACGACGGACAATCTGGGTGCTAATACCTTCCCAGGTTGTAACCAACCCCCTTTCTCAGTCTCTCTGGTTCGCAAACCGTCTTATCCATCTTTTTTCTAGGCCTATGCAGCATTGCCTTTCCTCCGGGATAAAAATGCCTAGCTGGCGACTCTATTCATTCTCCAGTGAGTTCACGGCTGTGTGTTCTCGCTGTTCCCTTCGCCGACCGTTCGCGTCTGTACCTTCATTTGATCCGTTTCATTTGTCGGGAGCGACAGCTTGGCGACTCTGCTGGGGACCCTTATATTGCAACCAGGGCTTCTGGTTCTTTTTGTGGGTTCCTCCTAGCGCTTGATTGATTTGTGTTTATTGGGGTGTTATGTGTTTGTTTGTGTTTGTATATTTGCTTTTTTCGTTGCTTTCTGTACAGCTTATTTACTGCTTTCTTTATTGCATTTATATATCATACTGTCATTTGTTGCTGGCTGGATCTGTTGTTTGCCTTGGTGGGTGGGTATTTTATTGAGAGTTAAGGTCCTACACCTGGGACCTGAGTGACACCTAGGACAGAGTGAACCATATTCTTTCCCATTCCATTTCGGTCTGGTGCGGGAATATGGAACACGGTTCAGATATGGGTTTCTTCTTGAGAACTCTGTGTTGCGGATTTCCTGCAATGCTAGGGGGATCTGGGAAGCCTGCTAAGTCTGGATGACCTTTTTAGTTTGACCTTCAGAAACTGAGGTGAATTAGAGGAGGAATCGTTATGGTTATTGTAAACACTGTACCTCCGGGTTAGAAGTGTTTACACTTCTCATAACGGATCCAAGTCTGAGGATCCTTGTTCTAGATCACCACCTGTGAGGAGGTTGGGTTGCTTACAGGTTTGCAGGTACCTTGACCTCAGAATACCCTGTTACTTTGACTTTGTTAAGAATGCTCCATGTTGGATAGTTCTTATGATTCTAAAACCCTGGACATGTGGCTCTTTATTTGAGTCCCCCACCTTGGTTACTGGATTTTTTTTAGACCTCCATCCGGAATTCTTGAACACACATGGATCTATACCAAGGCAGTTAATCAGATCCAGCTCAGTCACAAACCTTTGCATTCCATCTGCATACATACTCATTGCATCATATTAACATGTGCTTATTTGTTTTTCAGGGTATCCATTTTCATCAGGTTTTGGTTTTGACCCCATCTGCAGTCTTGACCTGTCTCCACCAGCCTTTGCTTCAGTTCTTCAGGTACTTGCACTAGCCAGCCAGTGGCCCACTTCTCAACCTCTTCATCAGCACTTATTCTACTCAGTCTTCAGCATCATGGCTCCAAAGAAAAGCAACATCACTTATCATTTCTTCCAACCAGACTTGTCAGATATCAGGAGGATCCAGACCCTGATCACTCCGGACCACATATCTTTGTTCAGAGAAAGCTATGGGGATATACTTGACTTGGTCATGGATCTGGATCCATCTCAGAGGAGCCTAATCCATACTTGCCTCCAGTTCTATGACCCCCCATTGAGGTGCTTCACCTTTAAAGACTTCCAGTTGGGTCCTCTTTTGGAAGAATACTCATATTTGACTGGTTTGCCTATCAAAAGAGAGATCCCTTTTAATCCTGAAATGGTCTTTCCCAGCAATGGAGAGATAGCCAAAGCTTTGCATCTGGAGCCTGTTTTGGTTGAGCAACATATGACCTCTAAGGCTAAGGTCCCTGGTTTTCACCTGGACTTTCTGATCTCTCAAGCTAGTCTGAAGGCCTCCCTGGGGGATTGGAAAGCTGTTTGTGCTTTGTTGGCCTTAAGTGTATATGGAATTGTGTTGTTTGCAGATGAGCCCAGATTCATCAGCAAGAATGCAATCCATTTGTTCATCCTGAAGAACCCAGTGCCAACTTTGCTGGGTGATCTCTACTACTCAGTACATCAGAGGAATGAGAAGCAAAGGGGGAAGTTAGTGAGGTGTTGTGCCCCACTGTTCCATGCTTGGCTCCTCAGACACCTGCCCAGGACAGATGCATTCCTGAACCCTCATCAGCAAAGCAACTGGGCTAAGAGGCTCACTACTCTCACTTCAGCAGATATCAGATGGTGCACTCAGAGCACCAAGGGCAGAGATATTATCACAAGCTGTGGGCACTTTCCCAATGTGCCTTTGGTAGGAGTTAAGGGGAGTATCAACTACGACCCTCTGTTGTTCAAGAGGCAATTAGGCTATGCACTGGTCCATGCTCCTAGGGTACAGGATTTGGTTGAGACCCTTTACTGTGAGAACAAAGTTAATCTTGCAACTGTCAGGCAGGCTGCCTGGGCCTGGGATCATGTTCAAACCAAAGGAGTCACCATTTTGGGAAAGTGCAATAATGTGGCATCAGCCCAATATCATGAATGGTCTTATGCTAGATCCCAATTCTCTGGATTGCCTTTCACCATAAAGGACTTGCCTGAGTCATCATCAGCACCACCCCCTGCCACTGTTGGTCTAGAAGAGTTTGAAAGCCTGAAGGAAAGGAATGAGAAGTTATCCCAAGCCTTACAGAAGACCCTCCGGGAGAGAAGTGAAGGTGTGAGGGAGATTGAAAGACTGGAGAAGTTGAGGTTGGAACACTTGACCAAGATTGAGAAGTCTGGAGAGTATATCAACAAGTCTAAAGCTGGTGAGCAGATTCTGAAGAATGCTTGTAAAGAAGCCCAGTTCCAGAGAGCAAGAACAGACTTGTATTTGAAAGAGAGTCAAGCCAGGTGGGTCCGGATCACTGAGGCCCGTACTCTAGAAGACAAGAGAGTTCAGGACAAGATGGAACAGATGGAAAAAGCCCTGGCAGCAGCCCAGAAGGAAATATCGGAACTAGAAATCAGAGCTGGAGTGAAGAGGTCTAAAGACCAAGGTCAGAACAAGAAGTTGACTGCAGCTGTTGCAACAAGAAACCTTCTCATCAGAAGTCTCACGGAGCGTCCGGCTGATCCTGTGACCGAGGCACTTCTTAAGGAAGTTCGTGAGGATGAGTTTGGCCTTGGAGTTTGATCATTTGCTTGTTGTTGTTCTTATCTCATGTACTTTTGCTTTTCTTTTGTAGTGTATTTTGACCCTTCTGAGGGCTTGTGTTGTAAAAAGAACAATTTGTAGTATTTCACCTTTGTAATATATTTGTTGGTTTCCATCTAAGCTCATTTCAGAAGCAACTTCAACAACATCATCTTCAAGGGTCTGGAAGGGTCAAAACTGAAGACCAAACCGGATACCCTTGATAGCAAATAAGCACAACTGCATTGCATACTAACCCTTTTGTTTGTTTTGTAGGTTTTGTTTTATTGTTACTAACCTCTGTTGTGAATCTCAGGAATTATTGCTCGCCGCCGGGTATTTCCTCTCAACAGGCCACACAGGTACCCAACTAGAAGCAACCTTCCGGGCATCCAAATGGACCAGTTGCAGCAAGACCTCAATGAGGCCAGAACCCAGATGGCTAACGAAAGGGTGGAGATGAGAACCCAGATAACTCAATTCATGGAAGTGATGAATAACTTAGCTCAAAGCCAAGAGAGGCTTAGAGTTTTGGTAGAGGGGAGAACTCAAGAGGACCCCCATGTGGGAACTGCTGGCACAAGCAACAACGAAAGGGTGCAACCCCATATTAACCCTCCTGTATTTGGCCCACATCTACATCCTGAGATTAATATTCCTGCAAACGTTCAAGGAACAGCTACTGCAGCCAGAGTACTTCAAGAAGATCCTCAGGAGGACCAATTTACAGTAATGGGTGCTGGAGAAGAGGCCTATGATAGGCGATTGGATGAAATAGCCGAAAAGTTGAGATCACTGGAGTCTCAAAATTCTTTGGGCTTCGACGTCATGGACATGGGGCTGGTAGACGGGGTCAGGATCCCTCATAAGTTCAAGCCTCCTTGTTTCGAAAAGTATAATGGGACTTCATGCCCCCGGACTCATTTGCAGTCATTTCTGGGAAGGCTGAAGGCCTATACAATGGATGAGAAACTTTGGATGTTCTACTTCGAAGATAGCTTGACTGGAGCATCAAGGGAATGGTATTCCCACTTGACAAGGGCAACTGTAAGATGCTGGAAGGACCTGGCAGAGGCCTTCATCCGACAGTACCAATACAACTTAGACATGGCACCCAACCGGACTCTCCTAATGGGAATGTCACAGTCGTCAAGGGAAAGTTTCCGTGAATATGCCCAAAGATGGAGGCAATTGGCTGCTGCCGTTCAACCACCAATGTCTGAGAGAGAAATGGCAGACATGTTTATGAACACTCTCCAGGGAACGTACATTGACAGGTTGGCTGCTTTCTCGTCCACTAGCTTTGCAGACGTTGTCATAGCTGGGGAGAGAATTGAAAGCCTGTTAAAAATGGGTAAGATATCTGATAATGGTGCAAGCTCGTCCAGTGGTACAAGAAAGCCTTTTGCAGGCCCGAGAAGATCTGGCGAGACCAATGCCATTCACACCAACAGGGGCAGACCCCAGTATGTTCCCAGAACAATAGCAGCAGTCACGATCCCTGCTCCAGCTCCTCCTCTACCGGTCTATCAACCTCCTCAACAAAATTTCCAACAACAACCTCAGTATCATCAGAATCAATATCCTCCAAGAAACAACTACAACAACAACTCCAACAACAGCAATCAACAGAGGCCATTTCAACAGAGGCCCTCCCAAGCTAACAGAGTGATCGACCCGATCCCAATGCCATATGCTGCCTTATTGCCACAACTTCTGAAACTCAACCTGGTTGAGCTAAGAACGTTGGCACCTCCGGATCCCAACAGTCTACCAAGAAACTATGACTCCAATGCTAGGTGTGCTTTTCATTCCAACGCACCTGGTCACAGTACAGAAAAATGCAGGGCTCTGCATATGAAGGTACAAGATTTGGTAGACTCCAAGGCTCTGAATTTTGCGCCTCCACCCAATGTCAATAAGAACCCAATGCCACACCATGGTGGTCCCCGAATTAATGCCATTGAAGAAGACCATCAGTCTTATTTGATAACTAGTGTGGATCAGATCAGGACACCATTGGTGGAAATCAAAGCTCAGCTCCGTGAAAACAACATATTTCCGGGGTGTGAGCTGGGGTGCCCTTACTGCAATATCTCTTGGAATGGGTGTGAAGACTTGAGGAATGGCATTGACAGCCTTATTAAGAGTGGCCTCTTACAGATTACTACATCATTTCCGGCAAATCCGGCAACTTCGTCAACAACGGTTTCAGACCCTCCTACAACTGCAGCAACTCTTGTTCCCGATAATTCATCAACAACATCCGCAAGTACTTCATCTGTCCTCCCAAATGATCAGTTTTCAACAGTTCCTTCTGCTACAACATCAGCTTCATTCCACCTCGACTCTCCATCAACAACAACAACAGTCCTTCCATCAGGACCTCCTACAACTCCAGCAAACGATCATGAAGATGTCTCTACTGTTACCATCTTCTACGATCCAGAAAATAACTCCGCCTACCATTCAGAGGGTGCTGCTCCCACTAGAGCACCAGTTACCATCTTTTATGATCCACAAACAATTGCAATCCCTTCAGCAGCAGCAATCAGTCCAGTTACCGTCACAGTACCTGGACCTGTACCATATGAAAGCAATAGGGCCATCCCCTGGCACTATGGCTCTGACTTATACCGTGAAGGGAGAAGAATCACTCTTGAAACATCAGCACCTGCACCACAAATTGATAATGTGGGCGGAGGCGGAGGCTTCACCCGAAGCGGACGTCTCTTTGCTTCACAAGTCCAAAGACCTACTGTCGAGGCAGAAGCTGCTGCCAAGGCAAAAGGAAAAGGCCCGGTGCAGGAAGATCCAGCTGTCAAAGAAGCCCTGAAGACTCCATTTGATCAGGAAGTTGATGAGTTTATGCGGATCATCAAAAAGAGTGACTATAAAGTGGTGGATCAGCTTCATCAGACTCCATCCAAAATCTCCATCCTCTCACTGCTCATGTGCTCCGAAGCCCATCGGAATGCGCTACTGAAAGTACTGCACGCAGCTTACGTGCCCGAGGAGATTACTGTCAACCAATTGGAAACCGTGGTTGGTAATGTTACTGCTAGCAACGGGCTAGGATTTACCAATTCTGACTTGACAGTGGATGGCCGCAATCACAACAAAGCCTTGCACATAACCATGGAATGCAAAGGAGCTGTCCTTTCTCATGTGCTGGTGGACACAGGTTCATCCCTGAATGTCCTACCAAAGAAGGCTCTGGTGAAGCTTGAATATGATGGACTGGCATTGAGACCCAGCAACCTGGTGGTTAGAGCTTTTGATGGCTCGAAGAGATCGGTTCTGGGAGAAGTTGAGCTGCCTGTGACAATTGGCCCGCAGACCTTTAAAACTATCTTTTATGTGATGGACATTCAGCCCGCCTACAGCTGTTTGTTGGGTAGACCCTGGATTCACGCCGCTGGCGCAATAACGTCTACCCTTCACCAAAAGTTAAAATATGAGTGGGAAGGCCAAGTTGTCACAATCTGTGGGGAAGAGGATATATTTGTTAGCCATCTGGCTACTTACAAGTATATTGAAATGGATGGGGAGATCGTTGAAACCATGAGCCAAGGTTTTGAAGCCTTGAATGTCAATGAAGCCTCTGCTGTATCTGGGATTTCCATGTCGTCATACCAACAAGCCCGGAAGGTTGTTGAGGAAGGAACTGCCCTAGGCTGGGGCAAAATTTTAGCTGTGGAGGAGAAAAAGGACAAGTTTGGGTTGGGTTACAAACCAACTCGACATCAAGTGAAGGCTGCTGAAGAACCTGGTTTTGTCAGTGGGGGAATGCTTACCCCCGATGCTATCAACTGTCTGGAAGACGAGCTGGAAGAGGAGCGCAACCTGGAGAGTTGGATTCGTCCGAAGATCCCGGGGAGCAGTGTCTCGAACTGGTCTTCCCAGGGAATTATAAGTGTTACTCGAGCAGAGTAATTATTATTTCCTGTATTTTATAAGCATGCATCAAAGTCTTGCATCTTGCCCAAGATGACAAGACTCATTTTGTAATCAGGGCCATCTGTACTTTTGTGCAAACAAGATTAAATTAATGAAATATCAGACAATCTTTTTGCAAACGAGTCTTTTTCTTTTATGCTCACTGTTTTTCCATTTTTCTTTTTGTACAAAAATAAATGGCAGTGTTTTTCAAAATGACAACTTCATTTCACTTTTCTAAATAAGACTAAAATCAGATCACTAAAATGAACCAATTAAACCCTTGCAGAGAGTGCCTTCCTGACAGCACCGACAACAGCACGGCTATGACATCGTATGACTTTGACAATCCGATCAATCAAGCTGAAGAAGGGGTTGAAGAAGAATACGAGCTTCCTGAAGAGATAGCCAGGTTGTTAAGACAAGAGGAAAGGGTCATCACTCCTCACCAGGAGGAGGTTGAAGTGATTAATCTTGGTACAGAGGAAAATGTGAAAGAAGTCAAGATCGGGGCCTGCCTGCAAGACTCGGTGAAGAAGCAACTGATAGATCTGCTGCAAGAGTATGTTGATGTGTTTGCCTGGTCATATCAGGACATGCCAGGGTTGGATACCGATATAGTTGTGCACAAGCTGCCTTTGAGAGAAGAGTGTCCTCCAGTCAAACAGAAGTTGCGCCGTACTCGTCCAGACATGGCTATGAAAATCAAGGAAGAGGTGCAAAAGCAATGGGACGCCGGGTTCCTTGCTGTGACTAGCTACCCGCCGTGGGTTGCTAACATAGTACCTGTGCCTAAGAAGGACGGTAAGGTAAGAATGTGTGTTGATTACCGGGATCTGAACAGAGCCAGCCCGAAGGATGATTTCCCATTACCTCACATTGACGTACTGGTGGATAACACGGCTCAGTTCTCGGTATTCTCCTTCATGGATGGATTTTCAGGATACAACCAGATCAAGATGTCACCTGAAGACATGGAGAAGACAACATTCATTACACCTTGGGGCACGTTCTGCTATAAGGTAATGCCATTTGGGCTCAAGAACGCCGGTGCGACGTATCAACGGGCTATGGTAACATTATTCCACGATATGATCCATAAGGAAATCGAGTGTTATGTGGATGACATGATTGCCAAGTCCCTTACAGAGGAAGACCATCTGGTGAATCTGCTCAAGTTATTCAAGCGTCTGAGAAAGTATCAACTGAAGTTGAACCCCAACAAATGCACATTCGGGGTGCGATCCGGTAAGTTGCTGGGCTTTATTGTAAGCGAGAAAGGGATTGAGGTTGACCCTGATAAAGTCAAAGCCATCCAAGAGATGCCTGCACCGAAAACTGAGAAAGAAGTTCGAGGTTTCTTAGGTCGATTGAACTACATCTCAAGGTTCATATCTCACCTCACAGCAACCTGTGAACCCTTGTTCAAACTGCTAAGAAAAGAACAAACGGTCAGGTGGAACGAAGATTGCCAAAGGGCTTTTGACAAGATCAAAGAATATCTGCAAGAACCTCCAATCCTTATGCCTCCAGTTGAAGGAAGACCTCTAATCATGTACTTGACAGTATTAGAAGAGTCAATGGGGTGTGTGCTGGGCCAACATGACGAGTCTGGTCGAAAAGAGTATGCAATATACTACCTAAGCAAAAAGTTTACCGACTGTGAACAACGTTATTCACTGCTCGAGAAAACTTGCTGTGCTTTAGCGTGGGCTGCTCGCCGACTAAGGCAGTATATGTTGACCCACACTACCTTGTTAATCTCAAAAATGGACCCAGTCAAGTACATATTCGAGAAGCCAGCTCTTACCGGACGGGTTGCAAGATGGCAGATGATTCTCACAGAGTACGACATACAGTACACATCTCAGAAAGCCATCAAGGGCAGTGTACTATCTGAATATCTTGCTGAGCAACCCATTGATGATTACCAGCCAATGAGGTTTGACTTCCCGGATGAAGACATCATGTTCATTAAAGCAAAAGATCACGAAGAGCCTATTCACACTGAAGGGCCTGACCCAGAAGAAGAATGGACTATGATGTTCGACGGGGCTGTTAACATGAATGGCCGTGGTGTCGGTGCAGTACTCATTACTCCAAAAGGAGTTCACATGCCTTTCTCGGCAAAACTCACTTTCAACTGCACTAACAACGAAGCTGAATACGAAGCTTGCATTATGGGTCTTGAGGAAGCCATTGACCTCAGGATTAAGACTTTGGCCGTATTCGGAGATTCAGCTTTGGTGATCAATCAGACTAACGGAAAATGGTACACCCACCAAGATCATCTGATACCTTACAGGGATTATACAAGAAGGTTACTGACTTTCTTCACAACAGTCAAACTTGAGTATATCCCTCGGGACGAGAATCAGTTTGCAGATGCCTTGGCTACCATTTCGTCCATGATCAAAGTTCAAACTGCTAACTTTGTACCTCAGATTTCAGTATCGAGACTTGATAGACCAGCATATGTATTTGCAGCAGAAGTTGTCAAAGATGATAAGCCTTGGTTCCACGACATCAAGTGCTTCTTGGAGGATCAAGCATACCCACCTGGGGCATCTTCCAATGATAAGAAGACTTTGAGAAGACTTGCTGGAAGTTTCTTTCTGAACACTGATGGATCTTTATACAAGAGGAACTTTGATATGGTACTCCTCAGATGTGTTGACAAGACGGAAGCAGATTTGTTGATGCATGAAGTGCATGAAGGCTCTTTTGGTACCCATGCTGGAGGACATGCAATGGCTAAGAAGTTGTTAAGATCGGGATATTACTGGATCACGATGGATGCAGACTGTTGTGCCTATGCCAGGAAATGCCACAAATGCCAGATCTACGCAGATAAAGTGCATGTACCTCCAAGTCCTTTGAACATAATGTCTTCACCCTGGCCCTTTGCCATGTGGGGCATTGACATGATTGGCAAGATTGAGCCAACTGCTTCAAACGGCCACAGATTCATCCTGGTCGCCATCGACTATTTCACAAAATGGGTTGAAGCAGCCTCATATGCAAATGTCACAAGGCAAGTAGTAGCTCGATTTCTGAAAAGAGATATCATCTGTAGATATGGAGTGCCCGAGCGAATCATTACTGATAATGGTTCCAATCTCAACAACAAAATGATGGCTGAATTATGCCGGGACTTCAAAATCCAACATCACAATTCTTCTCCTTACAGGCCAAAGATGAATGGCGCTGTTGAGGCAGCAAATAAGAATATCAAGAAGATTGTGCAGAAGATGGTAATCACTTACAGAGACTGGCATGAAATGTTACCATTCGCCTTGCATGGGTACCGCACATCGATCAGGACATCCACTGGGGCAACACCGTATCAACTTGTATATGGTATGGAAGCAGTCCTACCGGTTGAAGTTGAATTACCCTCCTTGCGGGTATTGATGGATGTCAAACTGAGTGAAGCAGAATGGGTTCGGTCCCGATTCGAACAACTGAGTCTGATCGAAGAGAAAAGATTGGCTGCAATCTGTCATGGGCAGCTATATCAGAAGAGAATGAAGAGAGCCTTCGATCAGAAAGTCAGGCGTCGAGAGTACCAAGTGGGAGATCTTGTGCTAAAAAGAATCCTTCCTCCTCATACAGACCACAGGGGCAAATGGACTCCAAATTATGAAGGACCATTCGTCGTCAAGAAAGTCTTCTCTGGTGGAGCACTGATGCTCAGTACCATGGATGGTGAAGACTTCCCGTCCCCTGTGAATTCAGATGCAGTTAAAAAATACTTCGCATAAAAATGACCCGCTGGACATAAAAACAGAATGTAAGTCCAGGCAAAAATAGGGCATCCCGGCGAGTCAAAAACAGAATAAAAGACTCGGGCAAAAATAAGGGAAATAAATAAAAAATGTACACCCGCTGAGCTGAAAAGCCGCATTGGACAGCTCGGGCAAAAATGGGTATCCCGATGGATTGAAAACCCGAAAGGGCGATCCATGCAAAATAAGGGAATGAGCGAACAACTGCACTCTGAATTCGTTTGTATCACTTACAACTTGGAAAGCTTTGACAGAATCGAGCTCCGATCAGAATCAACTTTCTCCAGAAAGCAAGACGAGAAGAATGTCATTGTCATACGAGTCATAGCGGGAGAGGAAGCTCCTCAAAGCGTCATCAACACTGCCAGCACTTTGTTCCTCAATTTGTAACAATTTCCTCATTTCGGGAGATTTGTTTCTTTGACTGTATCTTGCCAATTCAGGGCACATGAATTAATAAAATCAGATTTTCAGTCATGTCTCGTTTTTACATTTTTGTTTTGCAAAGAATTGTCTGACATCTCTAAAAATACAATTGCATAAGTACAGATGCCTTTCTCTAAAAATAAAAGCACATGCTTACAGGGAATATACTTACTCTCGAAAAGTACTTATCTCCTATGACGGAATCCAGTAAAGGATACCTCGGGACCATTTGCGCGTTTCCTTATCTTTGTAGGATTGCAGGTTTCCAGAACGCAACTTGGGGCATGCAAGGTATATCTCAGCAAGGTGGCACATCAACAAAAGATATCAGCATCCGAAATGCTCTATCCCCAGCCAAGTTGCTTCTCATCACTCTCCCGGCTGAAGGATCAACTGTCTTTCCTCAGCTAAATACAGAACCAGGGAATCATCTCCCCACAGAGCTTCAAGCCTCTATTCGGAAGAGCTACGCACGAAGAAGTCACAACAGGGAGGAAGAAGCTTCTATAAACCCCAGCTGGGTCCCATTATAAGGATATGTCAATCAGTGACCTATATCCCCAAGCAGATACATCATTAGATCTACCGATGATCTCATCCCCAGCTGGGATGTTCACTTCAAGTAGATCAACCAGAGATCTTCGCAACAACGGGATTCAGATCCCGGATCTCTGCCCCTTTTGCATAATCATGGCATTCGCATCATATTCACCCTCAGAGCGTAGCATTCCGTCTAATACGGAGCATTACGGCAAAAAAATCAAACGCATAGCATAATCATGAGTCATGTTGTGAATCACTTGTAAATATTGACAATCTGTCGGCATACAAAATATACAGTACAGAAAAATCCCCACCAGGGTCCCGGCAAAAGCAGTTGCCTCTCCAATTACAAACACCAACATATTCCCTTTTGACACCTGTCCGTGTCATCATTTCCCCAAGCAGGTTGCCTGAATACACCTTACAAACAAGATCACCAGTATTACAGATTTTTTTCTGACACCCGTCCGTGTCAAATCACCAGCAGAAAGCCAAAGACACCCTCTTTGCACTCACATATACTCATACTTACACAATCCTTGACACCCGTCCGTGTCATATCCCCAGCGCGACCACCTATACTTGTATATACACAATCCTTGACACCCGTCCGTGTCATATCCCCAGCGCAATCGCTTACACTTACATCACCCATATACTTGTTAATGTTATACCTATCTCTTTCGACACTCGTCCGTGTCACTCCCCCTAGCAGATAAACACTCATCCATACAATACTCACTACACATTGGTACACTTATACAGATACTCGTCCGTATCTTATATACATCACCATCTATATCCCCACAGATTCGACAGTAGTCCGTGTTCTTTGTTAACCAGTTGGTACTCGTCCGTACCATCATCTCAGAATATTGCGTCTAGTGTTTGTTTCTACATGATACTCGTCCGTATCATAGTCTTAAGGATGCTCGTCCGCATCTTTAATCCATACATTGTGTCAAACACTTCTGTCTTCTCGAATACAGATACTCGTCCGTGTCTACTATTCCCCAGAAGAATTCTTTCAGATTCAACAGTAGTCCGTGTTCTCTGTTAACCAGTTGATACTCGTCCGTATCATCATCTCTGAACATGTGTCAGTTTGTTTCTATATGATACTCGTCCGTATCATAGTCTTAAGGATGCTCGTCCGCGTCTTTAGTCTATACACGATACCAAACACTTATACTTTCCTTTCTTGGATGTAAACGCTCGTCCGTGTTTACTGATCCCCGGTAGATCACCAACAAAACTTTTTCTTTTTTATCTAACACTCGTCCTGTGTTATGATAAACCTTGAGAGCAGCCGTACCCTGCTGAGTGGTCGTCCTCCACTTCTTGATGGTCGTCCTCCATCATGCTCATCCGATGGCCGTCCCCATCGTTGATTTTTAGCAGCCGTCCCCTGCTAGGTGGTCGTCCTCCACCTTTTGATGATCGTCCTTCATCATTTTATCCAGTGGCCGTCCCCATTGTTGATTTTGGTTATCTAACACTCGTCCTGTGTTATGATAAACCTTGAGAGCAGCCGTCCCCTGCTGAGTGGTCGTCCTCCACTTCTTGATGGTCGTCCTCCATCATGCTCGTCCGATGGCCGTCCCCATCGTTGACCTTTTCCATCCGGCATTCGTCCTATGTCGTGATATTTTCGGCAGCCGTACCCTGCCAGGTGGTCGTCCTCCACCTTTGATGGCCGTCCCCATCATATTTCCTTTTTATCCCCAACAGAGCAGCCGTCCCCTGCTAGGTGATCGTCCTTCACCTTTGATGGCCGTACCCCATCATCTGTTTATTTCATTTATCCTTTAACCCGATGGCCGTCCCCGTCGTGGTCCCTTTTAGCCCGATGGCCGTCCCCATCGTTGGTTACTTTGCCTTGTGAACTTGATGGCCGTCCCCATCATGTTTCATTAACTCCCAGAGAATTTTTACAGCTTTATCTTGATGGCCGTCCCCATCATAATATCTTAGTTTCCCCAGCTAGTCGGCCGTCCCCTTCTTAGCTTTACTTTTTACCCCCAGCATGTCGGCCGTCCCCGTCATTGCCGTTTACCCAACAGTCGTCCTCTGCTCGACGGTCGTCCTCCGTCGCCCACACTTTACAATATACTTTATTTTCTTTTACAATCTATATCCCTTTTCTTCGTCATTTTGTGAGTGCAAATTTCGGACTGTCTTTGGTATTCAACCACAAGTTATCTTGTTTGCCTGTTAAGCCGTTGCTTACATCCTGCACAGCTAACTCATGCTTGAATAGGGGCAGCTGTAAACACCCCAAATTTGCCCTCACCCATTCACACCATGGCTTGTGATCATTCTCATATACATAAACACAAACATATCATCTCATATCTCACTTTTGATTCACTGCATAGCTCCTAAGGCATCTGCACCTAGGGTTTGTGATCTGAGCAATCCCAAAGCATCTTGAGCCATTCCAAAGGCCACTAATCAACTCAAAGGGGTCCATGTGTGTTCTTACATCATAATACATCCTCACAAAGTCAAAATTGCAGAGGAATCACAAGAACTAGGGTTTGAATGGAGGCAGAGCCAGGATGAACTGCACAGTTGACTGAAAATTAGGGTTTTGGTTTCAGAGGCCATAACTCCAAATTTTTGGGTCATTCTTGTTTCCATTGATCTCTATATGGTATAGGGAGTATGCATATCAATTTTCATGAAGAAATTCCATGGGGAAGTCATCTGATCAAGGGTTGACTTTTCAGGCAAGTCAGTGTAAAATCAGGGCATCTGAGGCCCCCAATGACCCAACCAATGGGTGATCTTCATCATTTTGGGTGTATATGATCTTTATTTGATCATGGAAGAAGGTTGAAGTTCATAGAAATCAAGAATTTAGGGTTTTTGCAAAGATTGACTTTTTGGGCATAGTTGACTTTTCAAGAATGCATCATTTTAGGTCAATTTTCAAGCCTTGATTTATGATCCAAAAAGGCTTCAAATGGAAAAACTTTGGTCATGAGAGTTGTAGATCTCATCTTTCCCTTTTCAAAAAGTACAAGAACATGATCAAACTCTTCTTGGATCAAAAGTTATGGCCATGCAAAGTTGCCAAAAATCATTGTTTTTCAAGTTATGCACCAAGTGGGAATTTTGCTAAGTCTTGAACCAAATCAAATTACAGCCTCTAATTCATGTCAAACCATTATGTGAACATTCTCTAAGTCACAAAAATCAGATTTTGAACTAAGTTTGCCCTTGGTTTCATGTTTGGTTATGCAAAAGATCACATGTGAACCAAAAGTACAACAAGTTGCAAAACACTCATGATCACTCTTCACAACTTGCAACATTGGCTGCTGAACTTTCCATAGTCTCTCACCACCCCATGCTGCGCCAGTCCTAGCCTTGTACCAAGCCTAGATCAAGCCATGCTTTCTCTTACAAAGAAATGGACATTTTGCAAAAAGTAAACTTACCAATCACTATAGGCCAGGTCACATCACCTGACCTATAGGATTAAAATATGTTATCAATTTGCAAGCTGAACATAACAAGGGCCAAGGCTGAAACACATTCATTCACAACTTACACAAAAACCTCCCAACTTGCAAGTTCTATCGAATCTCTCTACACAGCCATCAAACACCCAAGCAATCTTCATCAATCATCTCACCACACTCCATAGGCCACAAAGCACCCAAAGCACCAGCCTGAAACACCCTGAATCCTCCATTGCCATTGCTCACCTCCATACTGCAGATTCATTCGAATCTCCTTCCACAAGCCACAAACAGCCAATCAAACCTTGCAAAGCTTCTCTACACACTTCATAGATCACAAACAAACACTCACCATGACCTGAAACCTCCTGAATCTCATCTGCCATTGTTGACTGAACTAAAGCAGTTCTCTTCGAAACTCATCATCCAGCAAATCTAAACTCCATTTGAGCATCCAGACACACTTGGGGGACCAAGAGGAGCAGCTTGCACTGAAGGAAGAGGCCTGAAAGTTCCAGAACTGAAAGCTCCAAAACTCAGGTAGCTCATAAAATAATTTTTCCAGAAGTCTCTTTTTAAGTTACAAACTTGTTCTTCATGATGCACTGATCATTCTGGTACCTTTAGTTTTTGAAATGGTTGCGTTTTAAGAATTTAATTTCTGTTTGAAGCTTACGAACCCTAGAACTTAGTTTCTTCGATTCAGATGATTTAGGAAAGATAAATGTGTTTTGGGAGAGGGGTTTAGCTCGTGAGGTGATGGAGATCATTTCCCATGTCTTAGGTTTCATTTATATTACGTTTTGAGAGGTTTTGAGATTTTTCAGGTGACCTTCTGGCCGGAGAAGACGACCGGAAGTCTTCTCCGGCCACCTGAGTGTAATTAGGGTTTAATCCCATAATTAATGTCAGTTTGAATTTGGTCCATTGATGTGCGTTGACCCATTGACTTCCCTCCAGATTGAGTGGCCCAGATGCGTTTGATTAACCCTAATCCACGTGTTAGGGTTAATTAATCTTAATTTATTTAATTAAATCAGGAACTGTGTGGACCCTTGGATTTGGCGCGTGGTCAATGATTTTAAACTCAGAATCAATCTCATGCGTCCATTCTGCATACTTTCACTTTAATTTGATTTTTAATTCTTTTTTATTTCATTAATTTGTACAATTTATTTAAAATAGCTAAAAAATCATAAAAATTATGAAACTTTTTCTTTAAGGTTTTATTAATTTTTATGACACAAAAATATTTTTATTTTATTTTTTATCATTTAAAAAGTATTTTTAAATATTTAAAAGATTATTTTTAATTGATTAATGAGAATTAATTAATTAAAAATACTTTTAGGTATTTAAAAATTACAAAAAAAATTCATGAAATGTTCTAAGACATTTAGAAACATTGTCCAACCTTCAAACCAAATTTCTTTTTTGATCTTGATGCATTTTAAGAATTTTTCATTGAATTAAATCATATTTTGTGCATTATTTTGATCATATGTTTGAAAATTCATTTCTGCCTATTGGTGAAGGTTGAGACATTGATTCTTTTTGCATTATTTTCCATTTGACATGAACTTTCAAGGATAAAATGGCCATGATTTGATCTTGCATTTTCTAATTGATTGGCATTTCTTTTGTTACAAACCCTAAAAAACCCTAATAACTTGCAAAATTCATAACTTGAGTTTGGTTGAGAGTTGAGAGTCCTCCTTTGGGCAGTGGTTTGTTATAGGTCTAGGGTTTCTTTGAGTGCCATTTTCCATTTTTTATATTAGGTTTTGCTTCTGTTTTTGGTTTGTGTTTGATGTTTGTTTCATAAACCCTAATTTGGGCTTTCCCTTTGCATCATTCTTGCATTCTTTTGCATAAGTTGACTTGCCATTGCATTTTGTGCATTCTTATGATTCATTTGACATCTTAAGACATGTATGAAGCATCATTGACCATTACATTGCATATTTGCCATGCCATTTGCTTTGTATGATTCATAACATTCCATGCTTATTCATGCTCCTTAGCTTGCATCAATTGCATTCATAAACTTGTATGAACATCCCCATGTCTTGCCTCATGTTTGCAGCACTTCATAACATCATAATCATCATCAACATGCTTCTGGTCTTGCTTTGCATCATGCCATTTCATCTCATCTTGCATTGCATTGCATTTCTTTCTAACATTTCAGGTGGTAAGTAATTTTGGGAAGTGAATTTGCCTTCACTTCTCATAACTTTTCTTTTCATCTCTTTTGCATACCTTGCTGCATTCTTACTTGTGTTTGAGTTTGAGCCTGCTCATTCTTTCTCCTCCCACTTTCTTTCTTCAAGTGACTTGACTTCTTGAATGAAGCAAGTCACCTTGCTTCTCTTGATCTTGTTCATCTGCTTCCTGGTGGTTCATCTGAAGATTGTTTCTTGAAACCTCACAAACCTTAGGAACAACCAAGCATGATAATGAATTAGGGTTTTGATTAGTCTCCCCCATAGTTTTTACCTTTGTGTCTCTCCTTGAGTCATCCCTTCTCTCCTCATAATCAGGGACTAAACCCTCAAGGCTTTAAGACTTTGTGATTAAGATCATGCCTGCATCCTTCTTTTAGGATGGAGTGTATAACTTTAATCCTAAGTCTTGGACCCTTAAGGTGTTGAAATCTCTTGATTAATCCATCTAATAATCATCAAGACAATACACTTGTAACTTGGGCCTTGCATTAGGGTTCTAATTCTTCCTTAAGTGGTTAAGAAGGACTAACCCTAAAGTTAATGGACAAGTCCCCCTCAAGTTGTCTTACAAACAATAAAATTCACTTCATCATCATACCATTAAATAAAACTCACTTAATTGAAGGCTTGTTTTGTCATGGGTTTAATCCCTAATCATGGATTAAGTTGAGGAGTTTTTCTCAGCTTAAACATTCTCATCTATTATCCTTCTTTTAGGATGGTGTAATGAGTCTGTTAAATCCTTGATTATGGCTTAACCTCATTACTCAACACTAAACAAAAACACCAAAAACATCTAAATAATCGCAAGTAGGTTAATGATCTTAATCCTACAACCATGGTGATTAAGTGTGAGAAGCTGACTTCACACTTAAGGTACTCTCATTACCCCTAATCAGAGGGAAGATGTGATGAGTTTACTAAATCCATTGGTTTAGGCTTAAGCTCATTAACTTATGACAAACTTTCAAAAGCAATAAAAGACTGAAAACTCAAAAACAAACAATAATCGTCTCCTCCGGGATTCTTTTCTCATCTCATTCACTCACAAACGAGAACTCGCTTCTTCCGTCTAATGCAAGACAGTTAGCACCTGAGCCAGACAGGTCATACACTTGAGCATAGACAAGTAAGCAGTTCACAAGTCAATTCACCTTTCAGTCTCTTTGGGTCGAACTACGGTGTTCTGACTTCCTCATTGCACGAGAGGATACGTAGGCATAACTTAACAGTTATCGAACAAAAGTCTCTGTATATTCCCCCTCTTTCCAGCATCATCTTCTTAGCCTCATGATCTTGAGCATTTCACTCTTACACTGACACTGTATATTTATCACATCTCACTTCCTTTTACACTGACACCTGTACATTCTTTTCCAGCTATTTTACACACGGATTGCACTGACACTACCCCTTTAAAACACAAATCTTTTAAGCGTGGATCCCGTCGAGTACGACGGACAATCTGGGTGCTAATACCTTCCCAGGTTGTAACCAACCCCCTTTCTCAGTCTCTCTGGTTCGCAAACCGTCTTATCCATCTTTTTTCTAGGCCTATGCAGCATTGCCTTTCCTCCGGGATAAAAATGCCTAGCTGGCGACTCTATTCATTCTCCAGTGAGTTCACGGCTGTGTGTTCTCGCTGTTCCCTTCGCCGACCGTTCGCGTCTGTACCTTCATTTGATCCGTTTCATTTGTCGGGAGCGACACACGAGAGGATACGTAGGCATAACTTAACAGTTATCGAACAAAAGTCTCTGTATATCCCCCCTCTTTCAGCTTTCTTCCTTTAGCCTCATGATCTTGAGAAATTCATTCTCATTCTTACACTGACACTGTATATATCACATTTCACACTTCCTACACTGACACCTGTACATCTTTTCCAGCTATTTTACACACAGATTGCACTGACACTACCCCTTTAAAACACAAATCTTTTAAGCGTGGATCCCGTCGAGTACGACGGACAATCTGGGTGCTAATACCTTCCCAGGTTGTAACCAACCCCCTTTCTCAGTCTCTCTGGTTCGCAAACCGTCTTATCCATCTCTTTCTAGGCCTATGCAGCATTGCCTTTCCTCCGGGATAAAAATGCCTAGCTGGCGACTCTTTCATTCTCCAGTGAGTTCACGGCTATGTGTTCTCGCTGTTCCCTTCGCCGACCGTTCGCGTCTGTACCCTTATCTGACCCGGCGTCACTTATCGGGAGCGACACTAGGTGATCGTCCTTCACCTCTTGATGATCGTCCTTCATCATGCTCGTCCGATGGCCGTCCCCATCGTTGACCTTTTATCCGACATTCGTCCTATGTCGCGATATTTTCGGCAGCCGTACCCTGCCAGGTGATCGTCCTTCACCTTTGATGACCGTCCCTCATCATTATTTCATTTATTCTTTAACCCGATGGCCGTCCCCGTCGTGGTCCCTTTTCCTTTTTGATGATCGTCCCTCATCAGTTTAGCCCGATGGCCGTCCCCATCATTGTTTACATTACTTTTTGAACTTGATGGCCGTCCCCATCATTTTTCATTAATCCCCAGAGAATCTTATAGCTTTACTTGACGGCCGTCCCCATCATAATCCCTTTTATCCTCAGCTTGTCGGCCGTACCCGTCATTGCTTTATTTCCCGCACTTTCCCCAGCATGTCGGCCGTCCCCGTCATTTCTCGCTCCCCAGCAGTCGTCCTCTGCTCGACGGTCGTCCTCCGTCGCCTATACTTTACAATATACTTTATTTTTCCTTTTACAATCTATATCCCTTTTCTTCTTCATTCTGTGAGTGCAAATTTTGGACTGTCTTTGGTATTCAACCACAAGTTATCTTGTTTGCCTGTTAAGCCGCTGCTTACATCCTGCACAACTAACTCATGTTTGAATAGGGGCAGCTGTCCAAATTTGCCCTCACCCATTCACAC
The DNA here is from genome assembly GCA_963966055.1 of Lathyrus aphaca. Classification (NCBI taxonomy): domain Eukaryota; kingdom Viridiplantae; phylum Streptophyta; class Magnoliopsida; order Fabales; family Fabaceae; genus Lathyrus; species Lathyrus aphaca. Next base: position 19,762,899 of record OZ014519.1, on the reverse strand, counting down.
CATGGCTTGTGATCTTCTCATATGCATAAACTCAATCATACCATCTCATATCACATTTTTGATTCATTGCATTGGTTCAAAGTCATCTGCATCTAGGGTTTGTGATCTGAGCAATCCAAGAGCTATTTGAGCCACTCCAAAGGTCATCAATCACTTCAAAGGGGTCCATGTATGTTCAAACATCATATTATGTCCTCTCAAAGTCAATAATGTCAAAGAATCACAAGAGCTGAGAATGGCATGGAAGCAGAGCCAGGTTTAACTGTGCAGATGACCTAAAATTAGGGTTTTGGTTTCAAAGGCCATAACTCCTCTTTTTTTGGTCATTCTTGTTTCTATTGGTCTCTATATGGTATAGGGATCATGCATATCAATTTTCATGAAGAAATTCAATGGGGAAGTCATCTGATCAAGGGTTGACTTTCTAAGCAAGTCAGTGTAAAATCAGGGCATCTGAGGCCCTCAATGACCCAACCAAAGGGTGTTCTTCATCATTTTGATTGTGTATGATCTTTATTTGATCATGGAAGATGTTAGAAGTTCACAAATTTGAAGAATTTCAAGTCATTTGCAAAGTTGACTTTTTGGGAAAGTTTGACTTTTAATGAAATTGCCATTTTGGGAAACTTTTTCAACCCTTGCTTTTTGATCCAAAAATGCTTCAAATGTAAAAACTTTGGTCATGAAAGTTGTAGAATGGATCATTCCCTTTTCAAAAAATACAAGAACATGACCTAATTCATTTTGGATCAAAAGTTATGGCTTGTCAAAGTTGGCTAAAATCACAAAATTTGAAGTTTTCTACCAAAGAGACATTTTGCAAAATGGTTTGTTCAAGTGTTCTAAAGGCCTCAAATGTGTATCATATCTTCACAACATGATCATATGACCTCTAAAATTCAGAATGGGCCAAAGAACTTTGCACTTTGATGCCTTGAAACTCAAGAAATTTCAAAGAAACCAAACTTGAACCAACTTGCAAAACTCATCATAAGTTACAAACCACTTGCTGCATTGCCTCTAAACCTTTTTCACAGCATTCCTTGATTCAAGCTGAGCAAAAGCAAGACAAAAAGCAAGTCATACCATAGCCCATACCTCAAGTACACATCAAGTTGACATTTTGGCCAAAGACCCATACCAATCACCATAGGCCACCAACAACTTTCTGACCTATCCCCTTTTGATACATGGACAAAACCCAGCCTAACACATCACACAACACACTCTGATCTTGCCCACAAGCCATAGTTATCATTTTTGCTCAAACTTGCAAAAGCTTTCGAAGCACTCAGCACAGCTAGCAAACACACAAACCAACTTCACAAATCAACTCAGCACACTTCCCTGGTCACAAACCACCCATCACCATTGCCTAAAACTCCCTGAATCAGAAATACGATTTCCATCCCACCTTGAACAGAACTTTTGTAATCTTCCAAACCAGCCACCACAAACTTCTTCTAAGCATCAAGAACTTTTTTTCCAGAAATGAGTTTTTAAGTTTCTAAATTGTTCCTCATGCTTTGTTGATCACTCTGATGCTTTTACTTTTTGAAATGGTTGAGAAATAAGCATTTAATCATGTTCTGAAACTTTTCTGACCTAAACATGTTTGGCTTCGATTCACATGATTAATGGATGAAAAATGGTTTTTGTTTGGGGGTTTTGATTTAGTTTCGAATGGGGATGATTTCTGGGTGATTAGATTTCATTTTCATAGTGGTTTGAGGGATTTAGCAATTTTCAGGTGGGAGTCCCGCCGGAGAAGATGACCGGAAGTCTTCTCCGGCCACCTGAATCTGTTTAGGGCTAATCAGTGTCATTAATGAAGTTTGAATAATAACCCTTGGATGCGTTTACCCGCGCGTGTTTGAACGTTCAGGATCTCACCATTTTGCCCTAATCCTCATTTGACTTTCTTAATTCAGTTTAATTAATTTTTAATTAGGAATTAGCCAAGTTTGAATTTCAGCCACTGGATCACGCGCGCAGTAAATTCCCGCGCGTCCAGTTTGAATGTCAGCCATTGATTCAACATACTTCTCATTAAATCCATTTTATTTTCCATTTTAATTCATTTCTTTTCTCCATTTTATTTAAAATAGTAAAACATTTTCAAAAATTCTGAAAATTTTTATACAACCTTTTATTAATTTTCAGAAACCAAAAACATTTTTATTTTTATTTTTTGCATTAAAAAATATTTTTAAATCATTTAAAAGTTTATTTTTAATTAATTAATGAGAATTAATTAATTCAAAATACTTTTAGGTATTTAAAAATCACCAAAAAATTCATGAAACCTTTAAAATCATTTAGAAACATTGTCCAACCCTCAAACCAAATTTCTTTTTTGATCTTAATGCATTTTGACAATTTTCCATGGAATTAATTCTATTTCAAAGCATTATTTTGATCCAATGTTCAAAAATTCATTTCTGCCTAGTCTTTAAGAGTTGGACTTTGATTCTTTTTGCATTGCATCTTGAATATCATGAAGTTTATAGGATTAAATTGGCATGATTTGATCTTGCATTTTCAATTTGTTTGACATTTTTCTTGACAAGGTGCCTTAAAACCCTAGCCAACTTAGGAAATTCATAACTTTCACTAGGTTAAGAATTGGATCCCCTCCTTTGGGCAGTGAGTTTGTATAGGTTTAGGGTTCCCTTGATTGCATTTTCAATTTTTTTATCTTGATGTTTGCTTCTGGTTTTGGTTTTTGTTTTGTGCATTGATCATAAACCCTAATTTGGGCTTTCTTTTGCATTCATCTTGCATTTGCTTGCATACCATGACTTGCCATAGCATTCTATGCATCCATTTGATTCATTAGACATCTTAGGACATGTTAGAAGTATGTTTGATCATTGCATCTTTCATTTTCCATGTTGTATGTCATTTGCATTCCATAACTTTTCATGTATGTTCATGGCTCCAAGCATGCTTCTCTTGCATTCATTTGTTTGTATGATCATCCCCATGCCTTGTTTCATGTTTGCATCATCTCATAACATCATTATCATCACACACATGCTTCTTATTTTGGTTTGCATCATGCCATTTCATCTCATCTTGCATTGCATTGCATTCCTTTTACTAACTTTTCAGGTGGTAAGTCACTTTGAGAAGTGAATTTGCCTTCACTTCTCACAATTTCTTTTCATTTCCTTTATGCATCATTGTTGCATTTTGTCTTGTGTTTGAGATTGAACTTGATCATTCTTCTTCTTCTTACTCTCTTTCCTCAAGTGACTTGTCTTCTTAAATGAAGCAAGTTGCTTTGCTTCCTTTGCTCCTTTCATCTGCTTCCTAGTGGTTCCTCTGAAGATTTCTCTTGTTAACCTCACAAACCTTAGGAACAACCAAGCATGACAATAATTAGGGTTTTGATTAGTCCCTCGCTTAGTTTTACCTTTGTGTCTCATTGAGTCTTCTCTTCTCACCTCATAATCAAGGACTAAACCCTAAAGGCTTTAAGGCTTTATGATTAGGCTTATGCCTGCATCCTTCTATTAGGATGGAGAGTATAACTTTAATCCTAAGTGTTAAACCCTTAATGTGTTTAAATCCTCTAATCAATTCACATAATAATCATCAAGACATCAAGCTTGTAACTTGGGCCTTGCATTAGGGTTCTAATTCTTCCTTAATTGGTTAAGAAGGACTAACCCTAGTGTTAATGGACAAGTCCCCCTCAAGTTGTCTTACAAACCCTAAAAATCACCTCATCATCTTATCATTAACTAAAATCCATTTAATAAAGGCTTTGTTTTGTCATGGGTTTAATCCCTAATCATGGATTAAGTTGATGAGTCTTCCTCAGCTTAAACATTCTCATCTATTATCCTTCTATTAGGATGGTGTAATGAGTCTGTTTAATCCCTGATTATGGCTTAATCTCATTACTCAACACTAAACAAAAACAACAAAAACATCTAAATAATCACAAGTAGGTTAATGATCTTAATCCTACATCAAAGGTGATTAAGTGTGAGATGCTGACTTCACACTTAAGATATTCTCATTACCCCAAATCAGAGGGAAGATGTGATGAGTTTACTAACCCATTGGTTTAGGCTTAAGCTCATTAACTTATGACAAACTCCAAAAGAAATAAAAGATTGAAAGCACAAAAACAAACAATAATCGTCTCCTCCGGGAATCTTTTCTCACCTCATTCACTCATAAACGAGAACTTGCTTCTTCCGTCTAATGCAAGACAGTTTGCACCTGAGCCAGATAGGTCATACACTTGAGCATAGACAAGCAAGCAGTTCACAAGTCAATTCATCCTTCAGTCTCTTTGGGTCGAACTACGGTGTTCTGACTTCCTCATTGCACGAGAGGATACGTAGGCATAACTTAACAGTTATCGAACAAAAGTCTCTGTATATTCCCCCCTCTTTCCAGCATCATTCTCTTAGCCTCATCACCATGAGCATTTCACTCCTGTCCTTACACTGACACTGTATATATCACACTTCACACTTCTTTTACACAGACACCTGTACACCTTTTCCAGTTCTTTTATACACAAATTGCACTGACACTACCCCTTTAAAACACAAATCTTTTAAGCGTGGATCCCGTCGAGTACGACGGACAATCTGGGTGCTAACACCTTCCCAGGTTGTAACCAACCCCCTTTCTCAGTCTCTCTGGTTCGCAACCGTCTTATCCATATCTTTCTAGGTCTATGCAGCATTGCCTTTCCTCCGGGATAAAAATGCCTAGCTGGCGACTCTTTCTTTTTCCTGTGAGTTCATCCCTGTGTGTTCTCACATCATCCTTTCGCCGACCGTTCGCGTCTGTACCTTATTTGAGCCCAGTCTCATCTTTCGGGAGCGACAAGGCCTTAAATAGGGTGATCCCCTAGCCCCTTTCCTCTTCGCTTTAGTGGCATAATTGTTGGCTTTATTAGTTAAGCCTGCAAAGATTTATCGGCCTTTACGGGATTTAAAGTTAGTGAAGGTGAATCAATTGACATTTTACAGTTTGCCGACGACATAATGTTATTTTGTGAACCTTCCTATGACAACTTATGGGCCTTAAAGATAATTCTGAGAGGATTTGAATTGGTGTCGGGCCTTAAAATCAACTTCTCAAAAAGTCAGATTTTTGGAATTGGTATTGATCTTATTTTTTTTAAGGCTACAAAAAAATTTTCTTTATTGTAAATCTGGTTCCTTGCCATTCAATTTCCTTGGTATTTGTATTGGAGGCAAACATCGTATAACTGTGTTTTGGAATACGGTGATTCTTAATCTTAAAGCTAGGCTTAATTCTGGGCCGATAGGAACTTGTCGATCGGAGGAAGGGTTTCCTTAATCAATTTAGTACTCACTAGCATGCCTATTCATTACCTCTACTTTTTTAAAGCTCCCTCAAAAGTTATAAAAGAGATTATTGGTATTCAAAGAAGATTTTTGTTAACGGGATCAGATTCTAAACGTGGTATCGCTTGGGTGAGTTGGAGTAACTTATGTAAACCTCAGGAGTTGGGTAGTTTAGGTATCAAACACATTGGTATCTTTAACAAAGCCTTCCTTATCAAATGGTTATAGAAATTTCTTGCGAATGGTTCGAAAATTTGGAGGAATTTCTTGGTTTCCCGGTGTAATACGGTGGGAGAACTGACTTTGTCGTTTTTTTTCACAAAAATAATGTTGCGAATAGCAATAGTCGCCACCGACTTTTCTTTTATCCAAATAGGAAAGGTGGAAAAGAACAGGAAATACCTTGGTTTAGATTTTGAGTTTGGGGGTGTAGGTTATACAAAGGGAATGTGTTAGCACCCTTTGTATTCATGGTTATCCATGGGCTCTTAAATGCTTAGCTCACTTTGTTTTTGTTTGAAAAAAATAGTGGTAGTGTGTTTACAAAAGACCCGACTTTGTAATGATTCTCTTATACTACTAGAAAATTCGCTTTTAGTGACCGATTTAGTGACCGAAAAATTTTGGTCACTATAGCCCCCGATTTAGCCACCAAAATCGGTCATTAAATAATATTTAATTTATATAAAAAATTTAGAGACCGAAATTTCGGTCACTGATATTTTTGTTATTTTTTAATCCTCTTTATTATGTTACTATTTTTCTCCCAATTTTTTAAGGATTTTAGTTCTTTTTTATTTTTTAATAAAAGATTCACGTTTTAATTAATTTAACAAATAAAATATATAATTATATAAAAAATTATACTATTTTATTTTTATATATACATAAAAGTGAATTTTATTTTCAGTATACAATTTTTATATGTGCATAATGAAATTACATTAATAAAATCAAATTTTATTTTCATTACATCCAATTAAATTAAGTAATAATTAGTAATTATTTTCATGGCGAGGTTTTATTCGACTCGCAAATGTTTGGCCTAAATCTTTCTTGTGATTTTCTGTAGGATACGTAGTTCCTTTTTTAAGAGCCCCCTTGAACAGTGCATCACATAACCTTGCATCAAGAACCACAAGGGATTTATTTGTTGGTTTCACCAAATTTTCCTTTTCAACGTATGCGAAGACAATATCAATGGCTTCAGAAGTCGTATAAAGATTCCCCGTATCAGCTCCTACAGATGAAAATATGGGATTGACATGTACACTTGGCTTATTGTAAAACATATTTGTTATTTCAGCTTATCAAAACTGCTGTCGTCATTAGTACACGTTCCAACCAAATTCAAATAGACTCAAGTGAGCCACAACCTTAATGATGATGTAGATGGTAACCAAGCTTAATTATGCTAACGGGCCATGAATATTGAACATTGGGCAAAAACATGGTTATGAATTGAATGGGTGCTAAAAAAAGTTTGTGGATTTTAATTTAGGTTTAACAAATGGATGAATGAATGAACATTGTTTGAGGAATATGGATTGTGGATAAAGTGTCGAAAATAAAACGAATAACGAAAATGGTTGATTGGGTTTTTGTGGATAAAAGTCGTTAGAGAAAATAAAGATGGCAAAAAATGGATTTAAACTGGTTTAGCATGAATTAGGTCAAATCGGAAAATGATTTTGAAGCAGATTTTGAGAGCTTGAGTTTGAACTTGACCGACACCATCCAAATAAGCTATAACCATGCGCTTTTCCATCTTTATTTTGAAACAAATCCTTGAACCAAAAACTTTGATGCCATGGTGAACTCTAAATAATCATGGCTCACCGCTCCCTAAGAAAATAAATCGAAATCAACTTTTCATAACAACAAATAGAAGGCCTTGATCACAGTGCATCCTTAATCCAACAAACTCCAACTGATGAAATATTCCCGAGCTTTAATCATGAATGAGAACTCCTAAGTCTTCCCGAGGTTTAAATTGATTGAAGAGAGCAGCCTGAGATGTTGAAAACAATAAAATCCCTAATCATATAATGCTCCTGATACATTCTGAAGAAGATGGCCTTGGTACTCGACGAACTTCAGAGTATGACTATGCTCGTGATGATGCAATCTTAATCTTCGTCTCGACCTTGAGTGTAATAGTCATATAAATCATCTCTGAATAAGAAAACACGGATTATAAGACAATGCTTTATCCCATGCCTTAGGAGTTCCATGCAAATGCATGAATGCATGCAATATGACCTAATGTGAGATGCATATGAATGTGAGGCCTAAAGTCAGTTAAGGTAATAAATACGAGGGCAAATTTTAGGGTGTTACAAAAGAAAATATGTATTTTTACCAAAAATTTCAAAATATCCAATAAAAATGCATGAGAAACATGAGTTTTTACCTGACATTTCATAAAAGGGTGGTAAAAGTGCATGTGTTTTTCGAAAAAGTCGGTAAATTTTTTTTTAAAAGTCGGTAAAATTTTATACTTACATGTCATATATTCAATAGTTGAAATGCAAAATCCAATATGAATGTAAAATCAAAACATTTGGATAAATTCGTGACTTGTGAGTGGTGGGTCAACAATGAGCTTTATTGAGAGATATTTCGAGCCACATTGATTCTTTTGTATTTATTAAGCTTTGAAGGCTCAAGTCTTTTCAGTTTAATAATTAATGATTTAATAGATTTTTACCTACCACCCTCACACTTAAACCTAACACTGCTTATATTTTCATATTAGCCAAAATGCCCTTCTCATTATTTAACTATCCAAAATTACGTTTGGGTAAAAAAAAATTTGGAGAAACTGTAAAAAACTAAAAATTCGATAATCATTCCCTAAAATTCGATACGGAAAATCCAGAATTGGGTGAAAATATGCAATTTTACCCGATTTTTAAAAAAGAGGTATGAGTTTTTGTCGAATTTTTTAAAAATCTGAAATTTTATGGAAAATTGTTGCATTCTTACCAAACTTTTTACAAAACCGATGCAATTATACTAGATTTATACAAATGCATATCAAGCATCCTATGTTACCCCTCCTCCCAATAAACCTATTGTTCCTTTCCCACAAAGGATTGTGAAAACCAAAGTGGAGGCCTAGTTCAAAAAAATTGTGGAACTTCTCAAAATGATCCACCTTAATATGCCTTTCACCGAGGCACTAACTCAAATACCCTCTTATGATAAGTTCATAAAAGATATTATTTCCAATAAAGGAAAGCTAGAGGACCATGAAACGATGGATGTGACTCTTGATAAACTACTATAAAAAGTGCTTTTAACATCAGACGCGAAATGATTTTTACCTCGGTTGCAGTAGCGAGGTAATGAAAGTCGTCATGAAAAGTAGCGACTTATCAAATTGATTTTTTAAAATTCGAAGGGTATATTAATTTTCACATGGGTTTGAACCCCAACATCAACATTTTTATCATTTACAAAACTAGTGTCTCATACATCTTCGTTTACAATAAAATTGAGGGGGGGGGGGGGGGGGGTACTAAAATAGATTATTTTAAAATTTTAAATTTGTTACATTGTTTACAAAAAAAATAAATTAAAATATTTTTTTTACAAAATATAATGTTTATCCAGAATATTACATTGTTTACACAAAATATTAAAATAAAAATTAATTTATCCCTGAAGATCATACGTTGGATCTTCGACTCCTTAATATTTGGGCACGATCTATTGATGCACCTTGCAAGTATTTGTTTATGATATAAAACAAAAAAAAAGGTTTAAAAAAAGGGTTATAAAAATAAATTATTTTCTTCTCACATGAATATGTAAAAACACGAACTTTAAATTAAGATAATTGTATGCACTTGCAATCCATCATATAGAACTTTTAATGACAAAAGTTAAAGTGGAAGATATAGATAGTTCCAAGCGCTCCATGACGTTTCTTTATAATTGATAGATATCAGAAAGCCTTTATAACGAATTTTTTTAGGTTTAGCGCGAATTACTAATGGTAGTATCTTAAGCATGGAAAATCATGAAATGGACGACAAAGATTTGTTTAACGACGATGATCAATATCTAAAATTATCACGCTAAGTTATCCCCTTGGTATTGTTAAGAACCAAGGTGAATATCTTTTTTTTTTTAAATTACATTGTCTACACAAGATATTGAAAAAAAATAATACAACAAAAGAATAATTTTAGTGTAAGAAGTTATATGGTCCAAATATTGCATGCATGTATCCAATTTCTAGGATTTATCTGGTCTAACCATTGAATGCATCCAACTTCTAAAGGAATTCTATATTCTAACTATTGAAAAAATGTTCTTCTGCACTTACAATACATCATAAACAACTTTTACGAGCTTTTAAATAAAACAACAACATAAACACCATTTTGTGGGATAGTTCCTAAAAGAATGACGCGTCCGAGTTTGAAGCGGCTACATATTGTTAGAACAAGATTTGTTCATGAAATATATCCTTTGGGTTTTGATGATAATAAAGTATTGAAAGAAAAATGGTGTTATCTAATGTATCTTCTAGGTATGTATATTCTAAACCTTAAGAAGAAACCATTCAAAATATGATAGAAGAACGCATTTGAGAGAAGCTGAGTTAGTGGCTTCTGATGGTTCAAAATTGATGCACATTATTAAGTTAAGTATGATTATATAGGTTTGTGTAGACTCTAAAGTTGAATGGATTAGTATATGACGAGCAATATATCATTTCTACACTTAGTGAATGTATCAACTTCTGGTGATCTTTTAGAATCATGAACTAAGCTAAGTCATTCGTACTGCAGAAAGTAGGCTATAATGTTAAATCAGCTTGTCAACTAGAGTTTGTGTTCACATGGCTCAAAAAGAGTTGACATGTTTTACAGACACTATGCAAAAATATACATTTAATAGTGCACCTTAGACAGCGCTTGAATATGAAAGCGCTGCTAAAGGATAAAATTAAAATAAAACGCGGAAAATATTCTAAAAAAAGAGAAAAAGCGTTGCTAAAAGTCATACTTGAGACAGCGCTTTCTGAAAAGCAATGTCTAAGGTAGACCTTAGATAGCGCTTTCAAAAAGCGCTTTTAAAGGTATATCTTAGACAGAGCTTTTGAGGAAAGCGATGTCTAAGGTTTTTTATATTTAAAAATAAAATAAAATCAAAAGTGTTGTCTAAGGTAGACCTTAGACAGCGCTTTTGAAAAGCGTTGTTTAAGGTCTACATTAGACAGTGCTTTCCACAAAAGCGCTGTCTAAGGTCTAATTAAATGAAATATTTAGAAACTCAGAATCATATTTTCATTTTTTCCCTCTTTCTTCTCCACTGCGAACGCATTACTTCTTCCCTAAAAACCCTAACGAAACTCCATTTTTCTTTCTGAAACCTCCATTAACGTCGTTGGTGAAGGTGTTCGTCCATTAACGCCGCTCTGGAAACCTCCATTATCGCCTCCAATCGTGAAGTTACTGAGTTCGGGTGTTCGAGAAACCTCCATTTTTCTTTTCTTGAAGTTACTGACTTCGTCCTCTATTTCGTGAAGGTACATTTTTGTTGTAGTGAATATCATTGTTATGTTATTGTTATGTTAGGGCAAATAGGCAATGTCAATGTTGATTATGTTAGGGAAAATATTTTGTGAAGAATAGTGAAAATAGGCCAATATGGAATATGTTATTGTTTTGATAAATATGATTTTGTGAAGAATAGTGAAAATAGGCAATGTCAATGTTGATTATGTTAGGGAAAATATTTTGTGAAGAATAGTGAAAATAGTGAAAATAGGCAAATATTTCTTTGATAAATATGATTTTGTGAGAATAGTGAAAATATTGATTATGTTAGGGCAATGTGAATGTTATTATGATTCTGTGAAGAATAGTGAAAAATCAGATTATGTATCTCTATTTTGGTTTGGATTTTATGTTATGTATATGAAATGTCGTTTGGATTTACGTTGTTTATGTAGTGAAAATATGTATCTCTTATAAGTAGGAAAACCATGGATAAAACATGGATCTGTGTCGATCGATTGTCCAAAGAGTACGAGAATGGGGTTGCGGAATTCGTTAAGTTTGCTGTTCAACACGTTAAAAACCCCAGACGGATGAAATGTCCTTGCTTGTGTTGTTGTTATATTGGTAAGGTTGACGCAGATGGATTGAAATCACATTTACTGAGGCATGGAATTGATCGAAGTTATCAGTGTTAGAAATTTCATGGTGAGAAAATTAACGAGAATGTTGAACCGAGTGGGAAAAGTAATACGACCTATGCTTCAGACGACAAAGACATGGAAACATACGATTCTGATCAGTTGACGAGATTGTAGAAGCACTTGATGAAAATCTTCATGATTGTCCTTAAATATTTGAGAGGTCGGTAAGCGATGCAGAGAAACCATTGTATAAGGTGAAAGATGTGCGTACTGAGTTTGGAAAGCCTTTTGCATATAAGGTTGTCAAAGGTGGGTGGAAGAAGAGGTCGATATATTTTGAATTGCCATATTGGAAGTCTTTGTATGTGATACATTTTCTCGATGTTATGCATATTGAAAAAAATGTATTTGAAAGTGTTATCGGTACGTTACTCAATATAAAAGGAAAGTCTAAGGATGGCCTTAAAGCAAGGGAGGACATGTTAAAAATGGGAATGAGAACTAAATTAGCATCCGTGAAGAAAGGAAGACGAACATATCTACCACCTGCTGCGTTTACTTTATCTAGAAAGGAGAAAAAAATTTGTAAGTTTCTGAGTGAAGTTAAGGTTCCAGAAGGATACTCATCAGATATTAGTAGATTTGTGTCTATGAAAGACCTCAAGTTGAAGAGTTTGAAGACACATGATTTCCATGTTATAATGGAACATTTTCTACCAATAGGTATACGTTCAATTTTTCCAGAAAAAGTAAGAAGTGCCATAACTAAATTGTGTTTTTTCTTTAGGTCAATCTGTAGTAAGGTGATCGATCTCGAGATCTTACCAACACTACAAAAAGAGATTGTAATTACCTTGTGTGAGCTTGAAATGTATTATCCTCCCTCTTTTTTTGAAACAATGGTTCATCTTTTTGTTCATCTTGTGAAAGAGACACAATTGTGTGGACCATCTTATATGAGATGGATGTACCCTGCTGAATGGTATATGAAAATATTAATAGGGTACGTGAAATCCCGAAGTCGACCAGAGGGTTGTATTGTTGAACGATACATTGTTGAAGAAGCTGTTGAGTTTTGTACTTAATATTTGTCCAACGTTCAATCGATTGGACTCCCCAAAGCTCAGATTTTCGAAAAAAAGGAAGGTAAAAAATTAATTGGAAATAAAATTGTGACAGTATCAAGGGATGAACGGGACCAAATGCATTTGTATGTTCTGCACAATGATAATGAGGTTAAGTCATATGTTGAAATGCACAAGGAAGTACTCTAAAGGTTAAATCCGAACAGAAATGAAAATTGGATAGTACGAGAGCATAATCAAAGTTTCATATAATGGTTAAAGGATCATATTTATTCGAAGCGCTCTTTAGATCCTGCTTCGGTAACAGAAAGGTTGAGATGTTTGGCATATGGTCCAAGTTTACATGTGTTTTCTCATAGTGCATACAGAATTAATGGATACACATTTTATACCAAAGAACAAGATGATAAGAATACTATGCAAAATAGTGGTGTCACCGTGCTAGATGAAGTAATTCATATATCAAGTATGAAGGACTTAAACCCCAAATATGCAAATTTGTCCTATTTTTGAGTTATTTAGCACATTTGGGTGTTTGATTACGAGAAGTTTCAGATTCCCATCTTTGGTTGCAAGTGGGTAAATAGTAGTGGCATATGAATGGATAAGTCTGGATTTTTGCAAGTTGATCTTACTAGGGTGGGGTACAAAGATGAACATTTTATTTTAGCATCTCAAGCTAAACAAGTGTTCTATGTGAATGACTCGACGAGTACAAAATGGTCTATAGTACTTTTCTCTAACAAAGTGGTTGATGATAGCGGTGTCGATCAATGTGATATTGATGTTGAGAATGAGTCATGCATTAGACGGAATGAGTTGAATAGAAATCAAGATGAGGATCTTATAGTGGATGATTCATATATCAGAAATGATCATAACGAGGAAATTTGGATCAGTTCATCTGTCCGCATTGCTATGAAACAAGTCATTAATATTCCAACAAAGAAAAGAAAGAGATGTTAGTGAAAGAGGTAAATTATATTTGATATCCTTGGTTTATTTATTTTTCATTTTCAATTTCTTTCATTCTAATTTAAATGTGTAACTTTGTAACTATAATATTGTATTCTTTTAATTGAATTACAATTTTTGTGTTGTTTCAGGACCTATGTAGATTTGAAGCAATGTTTTGGTTGGATGCAAAAGTAGTATAAGTAATGATTTGTAATATGTTTGAATTGGTACATTTGTAGCAAAAGTAATATAAGTAATATGTACATTTGTAAGTATATATGTTTGGATTGGTACATTTGTAAGTATATATGTTTGAATTGGTAATATGTACATTTGTAAGTATATATGTTTGAATTGGTACATTTGTAGATTTGAAGCAATGCTTTTGGTGCATAAATTGGTACATTTAAATAGGTCAAATTGGATTGTTTTGAATATCCAAATTGTGATATTTTTCTGGAAAAAAATTGGTTCAAAAACAGGTCAAAATTCTGGTTGAAAAACCTGGTATAAATTGTGGTTTTAAGAAAATTATATAAAATTTTTCGTATACCTTAGATAGCGCTTTAAACAAAAAGCGTTGTCTAAGGTATACCTAAAAATGTCCAAAAAGCGCTGTCTAATGGTGGGTCTTAGACAACGCTTTTACCAAAAGCGCTCTCTAAGGTATAACTTAAAATGTCAAAAAGCGTTGTTTAATGGTACCATAGACAGCACTTTTCAGATTTAAAAGAGTGATGTCTAAACCTTTAGCAGCGCAGGTTTAGACAGCACTTTAAAGCGTTGTCTAAGACCAAAAAAAGCGTTTTCTAAGGTCTTGTTTGGTATAGTGAGATATCTACTCTCAATGAATCTATAGTACAAGATCATAAGGAATATACTATGGTTAAACAAGCTATTTAATGGATAAATATGGTGTATATATCTTCAACGTCTCTTAGTACTATGGTGTAACAAAGACACTTGTACAAGTTATCTCTTCCAACGACTATTCTTCTACAAATTGCTACATTAGAAGTCAGAGATTCAATCTGGATTTAACAACAAGGAAAATAAATAAAGAAAGCCAATAAGAAAAGAAGTGTTCCACGCTTCTATTAGAATTGAAGAATAACAAAATCAATAATGGGAACACAATTGAATATGCATAATTTCTATCTTACGTTGTAAAAGATGAAAATAAGCGTTCCACGCTTCTATCAAAATGGAAGAATAAAAAGTATAGAAATGCGTGCTTTGTTTCTTTAGGATTTTAATTTCATATTTTTCTTTAAGCATGATTGGTTTATTTCTCTTTTCTTCTTGAATTTTAATCTAAAAAGTGGCCATGCTCTTGATGAATCTTCTTTGATCTTTGTGATATTTCCTTTGTGATTTTCTTGATATATGAGTTTGAGGTTTGGTCTTGACATGCTTTTATGCTTTTGTTCTTTAATTGTGTAGATGATTTTGAATCATTTATTGTGCCATGACCTAGTTGCTTTACCTTGATAGTAGTTGACTTGTGTTTGGTGTTGGGTGATGACATGTTCACTTGCTCACTTGAGTCATGTTTAGGTGCTTTCTTCTATGTAATCTTTTTCAAGATCTTGATGTCTTCTTTGACTGAGCTTGATGACTTCTTCTTGATGATTGGTTCCTCGTTTGGTGTTTTCTCTTTATGATACTTTGACATACTTGGATGCTTGATTCTTGTGCTTGAGTTTTGCTTTGAAAGTATTGCTTGATGTTTGCTCTTGATTCTTGTGCTTGTGACCTAATCTAAGGGGAATGGATAATGTATGTTAACTTATTGTCATATGCATGTTTATTGTGTATTTGTTGTACCCATTGCCCATATATTCTTCATATTTGTCCATAAATCCTCGTTTTCAAACCTAAATTCTTTTCATATAAAAACCATGACTTAGGTCATTGCATTTTCAAAACATTCTTTTCTTTTATAAATGCTTCAAGATAACTTAAGCATCTCAAACTCCTTTCAGAAAACAATAAAAAAAGGATTTCTTTCCTTATTCTTCCAATCAAATGCAAACAACTTTTAAGCCAAAACTCAAATATATCAAGAGGTTCCTATAGAGTACTACATATGCTTAGGTGGATAGTACCTTCCTTTTTCATAATCAACCTTGTACCTGTGATCTATATATTGCTTTGCTTTTAACCTTGCTTGTTTACTTTGCATTCTTTTTGTGGGTTTATTTGATCTTTTCCCATTCCATTGGAAAAATAAAAGTTTGATGGTGACTCTTATTTTGCGAATCAAGTTAGTTTATAGCTTGGTCTATGATTATTCACAATGACAGTTAGCAAGTTGCAAAAAGAATGGAATAAAAAAGCTTCTTGTGCAAGATATCATATTGATAGAAATATGATTACTTGAAGCTAAAGATTTCACCATGATCATATTTTTCAAGTTCACTAAAACTAAATTACAAGCCATATTACCACGCGTTTTAGACACAAACATGTTTAATAAAGTTTCCAGATGTTGGATGATCTCTGAAGCAAAAGGATTAGCTGATTTTGATGCACATGAGATCACACTTTTCTCACATCATGAGAAGTGTTGCATGAATTTGGATCCATTTCACACGAATGAGATCACCAATCACTTCCCTATAAATAGAGCAACATATTTTTTTTCATTCCCAAACTTTAGAAAACCACAAAACCCAGGAACCTTTATCTTTGTTTACTTTTTTATTAGTTTATTTAAAACTTCTTTGGGGTTTGTTCGTTCTTTTTGTCTTTTTCCTTGGAAACAATAAATGTGGGGTGGTGACTCTTGCTTTATGAGTTAAATTAATCAATAGCTTAATCTCAAAAAATTTACCTCTATAGTCGGGAAGTGGACTCACAACTACATGTACTTGATCAAAAATTAAAAAAGGAATTAGTACATGATAGTTCCATATTAGGAATTTTTCCTCCTCTATCGATGGCTATGGAACTTATACTTGGTTTCTAACTAGATGGGAACTTAGATAGTTGCAGCAAGTGGGAGCAACAGTTATGGGTTTGATGAAGATGTCATTCTTTTTTTTCAAAATAGTGAACAAGCAGTGAAAAAGATGGAATTTTAGAGAACATGTGTAATTATTCTGAATAGGGAAGTTAAGAGGAAGTGAAGAAAAGAAGAAAAAAATGGTAAAAAAGGCGATATTTATAATCTTATAAGAGAGACTAATCATTTATTTCTTCTATTGAAAATAAAGCGGTTTCCACCTATTAGTTAACACATGTTTATTTGTTTAGAGATGGATAGAAAATGTTTGTTTATTACGTGGCTCACATTTTTTCTAGGAAGTTAAAGCCATGATGGAAATATTTTGGTTCACGTCTCGAAAAGGCATTCAGATATAATGGCTATGATGATGGTGGCATCATCCCACAACTCTGAATAGTATTGGTGGTTTAAAAAATTCCATATGTTTCTCAAATGGTTGAAAGTGACATTTTTAGGGGGCAATTTGTTTGCATGGAATTCTCGACGTGTAGAGTTCGACAAAGAGGTCATGATACTAAGATAATACTTAGTTAAAATGAGGACATATAGTGACATGTGCGACAAAATTGGAAACTTCACAAAAGATTACGTGTTGGACATTTGGCAATGATTTTTGACTTTGCATTTTTCCAAATGTTGAGATTTCTCTAGAGCTAGACAGGTTGAGTCATCAACCTTGACAATTTAGGAGAAGTAAAAGGATCATATTGAGTAATTTTTTATCTTATCCAGACGTCAAAGACATCTACAAAAAAGGTACAATATTGGAAACGTCGCAGTAGGTTACGTGTGGGACATTCGAGAAGATTGTAAACATTTATGTTTACATTAGTATATAGTGGTTCTAGCATTAGGAATCAGGTGGCAATATCGTAACAAAATCTCTATAGAACTCAAAGTACCCAAGATAGAGCGAGAAACAAGTTTTTGAGAAATATGCATGATTAATGTACTTCAACTTTTCTTTATTTAATTGATATAACTCTTATTTTTGTGTTACTTTGTTAGTCATGTTAATTTCCCAATTCATTTCATATTGGATTTTGACACAGTCGAAACCATCAATTCCTTTGTTTAACAATGAAATTTTGTTTACATTATTAAACACTCAGTTTTAAACATATAACAACAGTCAAATGCTTGTCATTTGTAAATTATACACAAATCTGCCTTATGATTTCCTAGTTTTGTCTTTTAAGTAATTAATAAAAAATAAGTGATTTTTTTTTTACCAAAAATGTTGGAATGATGTTAATTTGGAGTAGGAGTTGGAATGATTTATTGACATTAAATGGGCAATAAATGCACATAAAGGAGAACTAATATGGAATTGAATTTGAAAATATTCATTTTAGTCCCACATAGGAGGGAATACAAATATTAGTAGTGTTTATATAATCCAACATGGACAATTGGGATTGGGCCCCAAGGGGCACCCAATTTTGTAAAAGGAGTGAGGACACACCCATGAGCATCTAGACACACGCGCACCGCCGTCGTTCTTCCGGCCGGCCCGATTCGGTTCGGTCTAAGTGAATTAATTTTTTGAACTCGAATTTAACAATAATTAATGATAATTAATTAATAAATTCGGTAGAAATTAAATAATTTTATTTAATTATTTAGTATAAAATTAATTAATATTTAATATTAATTAATTACGAAATGGTGACGTGTCACATTCCAAATTGCCAAGTCTTAACCTAAGTTTTGACGTACTCCAAATTGCCAAGTCTTAGCTTGCCAACTTTTGAGATTGGATCCCTCAAACTTAAACGGTTTGTCAGAGACAGAAGCGATCGCAGTAGTACCAATAATTTCCTCAGTTGCCATGGAAGTTATGAAAACTTCTTAAAAATGTTAGATCCGGTTTTGAAAAATTCAAAATGGCACAGAGAAATTATCGGGACGAGTCGCGTACTAGGTCGTTTTCTTTAAGACGTTTCGTCGTACTGCCAAAAGTATGCAATGCTGTCGAATTTACAACGACGTCTCCAGGATAAAACAACCCGTCGAAATACGATTTATCAGTTGGAGGCTGATAAATCGATCTAGAAATTACACCTTTAGATGGTTATCAAACCAGTCGTAGTATCTGGTAAAAAAGCCAGTCAAGAAAAAGAAAAATAATTTAGATGAAGAGAGCAAAGAGAGAAGGAGAGAATTCAAAAATTCGGTGCAACCACAAATGAAGTGCAAACCTATTTTTATAGGCAACGAATTCAAGTGAGTGGAGCAGATTGTGGAGGGAAACGTGGGAGAGTGGACCGGCCCAGTCAAAACTGGCGGTTACTGAATTGGTCAGCAATTGAAGTCAGTCAAAACTTAGGTTAAGACTTGGCAATTTGGAATGTGACACGTCACCATTTCGTAATTAATTAATATTAAATATTAATTAATTTTCTACTAAATAATTAAATAAAATTATTTAATTTCTACCAAATTTATTAATTAATTATCATTAATTATTGTTAAATTCGGGTTCAAAAAATTAATTCATTTTGACCGAACCGAACCGAGTCGGATGGACGGACGACGACGGCGGCGCGCGCGCATGGCTAGATGCTCATGGGTGTGTCCTCACTCCTTTTACAAAATTGGGTTCCCCTTGGGGCCCAATCCCAATTGTCCATGTTGGATTATATAAACCCTACTAATATTTATATTCTCTCCTATGTGGGACTAAAATGAATCTTTTCAAATTCACTTTCATATTAGTTCTACTTTGTGTGCATTTATTGCCCATTTAATGTCAATAAATCATTCCAACTCCTACTCCAAATTAACATCATTCCAACATTTTTGGTCAAAAAAATCACTTATTTTTTATTCATTACTTAAAATGATGCTCCGGTTTCTCTTGCTACAATTGTGGAAAACCGGGTCATATGGCAAAAAAATGTAAGAGCAGGCCAAAACCTGTTGTTGGCTCAAATGCTCTGGTTAACCTGACTGATGAGTAATTCATTGCTATGATCACTGAAGTCAACATGGTTGGTGGAAGTGATGGCTGGTGGATAGACACTGGCGCCACTCGTCATGTCTGCTATGATCGTGCTATGTTCAAGACATACATGATTGCTAAAGATAAGAAAGTGTTGTTGGGAGATGCTCACACCACTAACATTGTTGGAATTGGAGATGTAGAGCTGAAGTTCACCTTTGGAAGGACTTTGATCTTGAAGGACGTCATGCACATTCCTGAAATTAGGAAGAATCTTGTTTCTGGTTTTCTTTTGAATAAGGTTGGGTTTAGTCAAACTATAGGGGCAGATTTGTACACCATCACTAAGAATGGTATTTTTGTTGGGAAAGGGTACGCCATTGATGGCATGTTTAAGTTGAATGTTGAATTGAATAAAATTTCTCCTTCTGTTTAATCCTTGTGTGATTTTAATATTTGGCATGGTAGACTTTGTCACGTTAATAAGCGAATTATTTCTAATGCAAGCAACTTAGGCCTAATCCCTAAATTAAATGTCAATGATTCTAATAAATGTGAATTTTGTAGTCAAGCTAAAATAACAAAGACCTCGCATACATCAATTATAAAAGAATCTGATCCCCTAGATCTTATACATTCCGATATATGTGAATTAGATGGAAGTTTAACTAGAAATAATAAACGTTATTTTATCACTTTTATTGACGATTGCTCTGATTATACTTATGTATACCTAATGAAGAATAAAAGTGAAGCACTTGACATGTTTAAGATGTATGTAACTGAAATTGAGAATCAATTTAACAAGAAGATTAAGAGACTTCGTAGTGATAGGGGAACTGGATATGACTCTAGTTTATTTAATGACTTTTATATTAAACATGACATTGTACATGAAACGACTGCTCCATACTCTCCTAAAATGAATGGTAAAGCAGAAAGAAACAATAGAACTCTTACTGAACTTGTTGTTGCAATTATGTTGAATTCTGGTGTTGCACCTCACTGGTGGGGGGAAATTTTATTGACTGTTTGCTATGTCCTAAATAGAGTTCCCAAGTCAAAAAGTAAGATCTCACCTTACGAGATATTAAAGAAAAGACAACCAAAATTGTATTATTTGAGAATTTGGGGTTGTCTGGCTTATGTCAGGATTCCGGATCCGAAACGAGTTAAACTCGCTAGTAGAGCCTATGAATATGTATTCATTGGGTATGCAGCAAACAATAAGGCATACATGTTTTATGATCTAAATGCCAAAGTGATCATAGAATCAAACGATGTTGAATTCTATGAAGACAAATTTCCTTTCAAATCGAGAAATAGTGGGGGCACCCAATCGAGTCACATTACTGTGATAAAAAGTACTAAAAGCAGCGACAATGTAGAAACAGAACTTCGAAGAAGTAAAAGAGCAAGAGATGCTAAAGACTATGGGCCCGATTATGCGGCTTATAATGTTGAAGAAGATCCAATAAATCTTCAAGAAGCACTGTCATCTCTGGATGCGGATTTATGGCAAGAAGCTATTAATGATGAGATAGATTCTCTAGAGTCTAACAAGTCCTGACACTTGGTAGACTTACCTCCTGGTTGCAAACCAATTGGTTGTAAATGGGTTTTGAAAAAGAAACTAAAACCTGATGGAACTATTGATAAATACAAGGCTCGCCTTGTAGCCAAGGGTTTTAGACAAAAAGAAAATATAGATTTCTTCGACACATTTTCTCCAATCACTAGAATTGCATCCATTAGGGTACTCATTTCAATAGCTACTATTTATAACTTATTAGTACACCAAATGGATGTTAAAACAACTTTTTTAAATGGTGACTTAGAAGAAGAAATCTATATGGAACAACCAGAAGGTTTTGTGATCTAAGGACAAGAAACCAAGGTCTGTAAGTTAGATAAGTCTCTGTATGGACTAAAACAAACTCCTAAACAATGGCATGAAAAGTTTGATAACTTAATGATTAATAATGGGTATAAAGTGAATGAAAGTGACAAATGCATTTATTACAAATCTGATAATAGCCTTTGTACTATCATATGTCTATACGTAGACGATCTACTCATATTTGGATCAAACATTCAGGCCATTAATGATACGAAAACCTTGTTGTGCAATAACTTTGATATGAAAGACCTCGGAGAAGCAAGTGTGATCCTGGGTAAGATCACAAGATCTGAACAAGGAATTTCTTTGGATCAGTCTCATTATGTGGAGAAGATCTTAAAGAAATATAAATACTTATATTGTAAACCTGCGTGCACACCTTATGATCCAAGTGTGAAACTGTTTAAGAACACTAGAGAAAGTGTCAGACAAACAGAATATGCGAGCATCATTGGCAGTTTTAGGTATGTCACTGATTGTACTAGACCCGACATTGTATATGTCGTAGGATTGTTGTGCAGATTTACAATTAAGCCGAATAACGAGCATTGGCAAGATATTGAGCGAGTAATGAGGTACCTTAAAAGGACTATGGACCTCGGCCTACACTATCAGAAATTTCCTGTTGTACTAGAAGGGTATAGTGATGCAGATTGGAACACCTTATCGGATGATTCCAAAGCTACTAGTGGCTATATATTTAGTATAGCTGAAGGAGCTATATCTTGGAAATAAAAGAAACAGACCATCCTAGCTCAATCCACAATGGAGTCTGAAATGATAGCCCTAGCTACAGCTAGTGAAGAAGCAAGTTGGTTAAGATGCTTGCTAGTTGGGATTCCTTTATGGGAAAAACCTATGCCAGCTGTGTTGATCCACTGCGATAGTACCACGGCTATTGCAAAAGTTGAGAACCGTTATTATAATGGTAAAAGACGTCAAATTAGAAGAAAACACAACACCGTTAGAGATTATATCTCCAAAAGAGCAGTGAGAGTGGATCATGTACGCACTAATGAAAACTTAGCGGGTCCTTTGACGAAAGGATTAGCTAGAGAGAAAGTCCATAATACATCCAAGAAGATGGGACTAATGCCTATAAAGAGATGATTTACTCATGATGGCAACCTGACCTAAATGACTGGAGATCCCAAGAACTAGGTTCAATGGGTAATAACAAGTTGTGAGTAATATGAAATGATCATGCAAGTGGAGCATGGATCCTGAAGTAATAAGAGGATAAGATAATAGAAACTCTTAATGAGATCTATACTTTGTATGAGGGAGTACCTAGGCTACATGAGTACTCTTGATAGACTCACCTATGTGACTATGGAACTGAGGTCGGTTCCTATGGAATTTCGAGGAAAATTCCTAGAGCCTTCACTAAACCGGGATACACGTGCAAGACCATTAAAGCACGGGCTATTAGAATACACCTTACGAAAATGTTGTGTGCAAGTCTGATGTCTGAGATAGAGTTCAAGACAATAGTGTCACTCTTGTTGAATCAGAATCTGACTTGCTACGCTAAGTTTCAAGTCGTAGACACCTTTGTTTATGCACAATCTTAGAAACGTCTGACGTACGTCTAAAATCACATTTTAAATTCAAGAGGGGGATTGTTGGAATGATGTTAATTTGGAGTAGGAGTTGAAATGATTTATTGACATTAAATGGACAATAAATGCACACAAAGTAGAACTAATATGGAAGTGAATTTGAAAAGATTCATTTTAGTCCCACATAGGAGGGAATACAAATATTAGTAGTGTTTATATAATCCAACATGGACAATTGGGATTGGGCCCCAAGGGGCACCCAATTTTGTAAAAGGAGTGAGGACACACCCATGAGCATCTAGACACGCGCGCGCGCCGCCGTCGTTCATCCGACCGGCCCGGTTCGGTTCGGTCTAAGTGAATTAATTTTTTGAACCCGAATTTAACAATAATTAATGATAATTAATTAATAAATTCGGTAGAAATTAAATAATTTTATTTAATTATTTAGTAGAAAATTAATTATTATTTAATATTAATTAATTACGAAATGGTGACGTGTCACATTCCAAATTGCCAAGTCTTAACCTAAGTTTTAACTGACTCCAATTGCTGACCAATTCAGTAATCGCCAGTTTTGACTGAGTCGGTCCACTCTCCCACGTTTCTCTCCACGATCTGCTCCACTCACTTGAATTCGCGGCCTATAAAAACAGGTTTGCACTTCATTTGTGGTTGCACCGAATTTTTGAATTCTCTCCTTCTAAATTATTTTTCTTTTTCTTGACTGACTTTTTTACCAGATACTACGACTGGTTTGATAATCATCTAAAGGTGTAATTTCTAGATCGATTTATCAGCTTGCAACTGATAAATCGTATTTCGACGGACTGTTTTATCCTGGAGACGTCGTTGTAAATTCGAATGCATTGCATACTTTTGGCAGTACGACGAAACGTCTTAAAGAAAGAGACCTAGTACGCGACTCGTCCCGATAATTTCTCTGTGCCATTTTGAATTTTTCCAAACCGGATCTAACAAATACAGGTAAGCAATGACATAGTTCGTTTATTGTATATCGTCTCATCGGTTGAATATTCTGATTGATAGTATGGATTTTATTAAGAGTGTTGTTGTCCTTCCCTTCTTCTGTCCTGAGCACACGTGTGGTCATTACCTCTCAAGTCGGATGTATTCGATCCCAAGTGTCATTTATCCAAATTTACCATCTAAGTGAAAATTGGAAACATTAAAGAATTATGCTCACAAATGACGCCAAATAATCACAAAAAGGTCTTTCTTCTTGTTCATGTGGAAAAAGTGAATTATGAGTTGATGGTGAACTTCTTTAAAGACAATGGCATTATAATGCACATTTCTGCCCAAATGGAACAGGTACTCGCGAAACACTCTAATGTAGAAGTCACATCAACAATATGTAAGAGGGTTTAGGATTAGAATATTGTGTATCGATCCAAATATGTGAGGCCTTTATTTGACCTTTATATAAGGTCATTTGATTTGATTTCTCTAGAATCTTCTATAAGGTTCACTTGTTTTAGATGATGCCCATAGATCGAGAGATCTTTGTATCTGACAGTCCAATTTATTAATTTTGAACTGTTTCTCTTTAAAGTTTCTAAAATTGAGCTCTTTAGTATTCAATATTTCTATTTTTTTTATCCTTAATAAAGAAAAGGTTTACATCTTAGATTCTTAAATAATTAATTTATATAAATTATATTTACTTGAAATATATTGATTATTCAAGAAATTTTAAAAAACAAATTTGTAAAGTTTTTAATATCAATGTATTCATATATACCTAAAAGAAAGGGAGAATATGCCATACCACATCTATAATATACTTAGAGTTGCTACCGGTCTCAGTCAATTGAGGTGGATGAGTTTAACGAAAGAAAAACTCACGAATGCAACATAACATGATTACTTCACATGAATGCAACATGTGGAAAACAAAAACAAAAAACAAAACAAAAAGTTTCAATAGTCTTCTGCGACTAAGGCTGCCAGGCTTCAATCAAGGCGTGTCATATGGTTCATGATGTTTTTAGTTAGAAAAAACCAAAGAGCACATATCAATGCTTTAACTTATACTTATGCTATGGCAAATTGCAATTAATGTTTTTTGTATTCATTCTTCAACACAAGAAACATTTTTTTCCACAGTTATATATATTTGCTCTACTTCGCTGTTTACTATTCTATATATATATATATATATATATATATATATATATATATATATATATATATATATATATATATATATATGTTAAAAGAAAAAAAATTAAATTATATGCAATATTTAATAAAACATATTTATATATAATACAAAATTAATAAATATATCTATTTTTTCCATTTTGACTATGATTTTAATTAGGTAAAAATTAATATTTATGAGTGGTTGTGAACTTGTGTAAAAATATTAGTAATTAATTTCTTTGTAATGATTTTAATTGGTATACACCGACGACAGTGTAAAACAGTTTTGCACTATCAGAAAATCGTGTCCATTAGATTTTAATTATAGTTTGACTTTGATTTTAATTATGTAAAAAATAATATTTATGAGTGGTTATAATGCAGTGACTATGTAAAAAGTTTTACGCATAACAATTGATTTCATTGTAATTAATTTAAGGGATAAATATATAAAACCCCCTGTCATTAGGGCGTGATTTGGTTTTTCCCCCTTTAAGTTTTTTTAATAGAGACCCCCTCATAAAATCAAAAATCAGATTTTACCGCCCTCTATTACCCTCAATGATGACTGGGTTGCTGACTATACTTCATTGAGGATAATAGGGGGCAGTAAAATCTGATTTTTGATTTTATGAGGGGGTTTTTATTAAAAAAAATTAAAGTTAATTTATTACTAATAAATATAATTATAAGTCTAATTTATTAAAAAAAATTAAAGTTAATTTATTACTAATAAATATAATTATAAGTCTAATTTATTAAAAAAAATTAAAGTTAATTTATTACTAATAAATTGTTTTTATTAATTGTTTTTATTAAGAAAATTATAAGTCTAATTTATTTTATGAGAGACAAAATTATTATTCTAAAAATATATTTAAGTTAATTTATTACTAATAAATATAATTTTGATCAAAAAATATTATTTTTATAATAAATGTGAAAATAGTATTTAATTTATAATTATAATGAAGTATTATGATTTACATAGTGGAACACAAAATATAAAATTGAATAAAATTATAATGAAATATTATTCTACCTACTCTCGTCATTCTGAGTCAGATTAGTTAATGGAAACTAAAAAAATTTAAACTAAAATAAGGTTAACAATAACAAGATTAAACTAAATTCTAATAATTTCCAAGTTAAGAACATTAGCAAAAATTAAAAATTAATTAATAAAACTAATTTAAGATTTATAAACAAAAATTAAACAAACGAATTCCACAAAAAATTCCAACAAATATATTTAATCACAAAAACCTGCATAAACTTTTAACAAGAAAAGAAAACTCTAAAATTAAGAAAATCAAAATAATATATATATATATATATATATATATATATATATATATATATATATATATATATATATATATATATATATATATATATATATATATATATAAAATGAAATCAACAAATGGAAAAAGAATTAAAAGGTAGAGGGAGCATGTCGCAGACACAGGGGTGCTGGAAGGAAACTCAAGTTGGGCTCAAACCCAGTTCCAACAGCAACAATCCCAATTAACCAAAACAAATCCTTCTGAAACACAAAAACAAATCCTCCTTGTCAACAATGCTTCATGGCGGCGGTGCCTTTCAATGCCGACAACGACCACGCGACGGACTCTCAACGGCTCCGCTTCCGCTTGTCTTCGATCTATAACAACTTTGTCATCAATAATCAAGCGGTAGCCTCAATCAAATTTGTCATCGGTTAAAAGCTCACTACGGATCCTACACCATCACCATCTACTCTCCAAGCCTCGGTTTCTGAGCTCTTCGTCTCGCGAATCGCTTCCTCGATTCGTCTTCTCCTTCTTCTTTTATGTTTTTATGAATTTGTGCTGGATCTGAAATTGTTGATGAATGAAGGGGGTTGAAGAATGTTGAAAATGGTGGAGATGGTTGTGGTTTGTTGGAAGAAGAGTGAGGAAAGGTGTGGTTGGCGGAAGAAAGTTGAGAGGAGTGAAAGGTTTGGTGAGCGATGAAGACGGTGATGGTGGTTGCGTGTTGTTTGAGAGTGAGTGATGAAGATGAGGTTGTGTGAAGGTTGAATGGAGTGATGGTTGGAGTTTTGTTGATCTGATGATGTTATTAGTAATAAATTAACTTTAATTTTTTTTAATAAATTAGACTTATAATTATATTTATTAGTAATAAATTAACTTTAATTTTTTTTAATAAAAACCCCCTCATAAAATCAAAAATCAGATTTTACTGCCCCTATTACCCTCAATGAAGTACAGTCAGCAACCCAGTCATCATTGAGGGTAATAGGGGGCGGTAAAATCTGATTTTTGATTTTATGAGGGGGTCTCTATTAAAAAAAAACTTAAAGGGGGAAAAACCAAATCACGCCCTAATGACAGGGGGTTTTGTATATTTATCCCTTAATTTAATTGGTATACACCACCAACAATGTAAATAAGTTTTACATTGTCATGTAATCGTGTCCATTAGATTTTAATTACAATTTGAGTTTGATTTTAATAACAATTTGAGTTTGATTTTAATTTTGTCAAAAATAATATTCATGAGTGGTTGTGATTATAAAAAAATTTAGACTGATAGTGCATAATAATTAATATTTTTTCAATGAATTTAATTGTTATACACCGACACGGTAAAACAGTTTTACAATGTCGGATAATCGTGTCCGTTAGATTTTACTTACAGTTTAACTTTGATTTTAATTATGTAAAAAATAATATTTATGACTGATTGTAATATATATATTAAAAAAATTTACACACTAACATACATAGCAATTAATATCTTTTGCAATTTAAATATGTATTAGTAATTTCATTTAAGAATTTACTGTAGTATACATTTAAATGTATAAATTCTATGTGAAATTATTTAAAAATAAAGGTTTTTTGTATTATTTTATTTTTTTAAAAAAATAGTGATATGCAAAGTAAACAAAATGCTAAATTAATTTATTCCATTATTTCTGAATGAAGCGTAAGAGAATACAAGATTTCTTAGACCGATGGCTTTAATTAACATGCAAGTTATACACCCAGTTAACTCACATAAACATTATTTTATTATTTAGAACTATCATCATATTTAACATAATGAATCAGAAACTCATTACGTACTTATTTTTCTGGTATTATTTATTTATTCATGAATCATGCACTTAATATGGCTTCTGGCCAACATAGTTACCAGGTGGATCATAGTTGCAAGTGATGAATGTTCCTCCATTATCACATCTCACTTTCCCACATCCTACACGAACTGAGTTTCTCCAAACCACTTGTGTATAATGGCCACACATTTGACCAGCAGCACACGAATTACTATTATAATCATAGAAGGATTTCTCAGCAACCCACAACTTCACTGCATCGGTGCCGCTCATGTCACCGGTGCTCATCGCGATATTCTCCCCGTAACGGCCACCACCACCAGAGTGGATCAGTTGACAATCCTTGCGCTGATTAGCATAGTTTTGTGCAAAAGCAGCGACAGTGTTGTCCCAAACAATGTTTGAAACACCAACCTGCGATCTTGCTGCGTTGTGGGCATTCACATAGTCTGTTGGTGAGTCTTGTGCATATGCAACGTGACTCCCCACAATGAATATCAATCCCAAGACACATAAAATAGAAAATGAACTCATTTTAGATGTTATAATTAATTTCTGAAATGCTAATTGTTGTTTGATGAAAAATTATGAGGCTCTAGTGATGTATTTATAGGGAAAGTTTTACACAATTTTTTGGTAGTAAGTGGGAAGATTATTCTTCACGTAGAAAAATCAAGTAGCATGTGTAATTGATTTTTCAGAAATAAAATTGCGTCCATGACTGGAACAATTAGGCTGCTGATTTCCACCAATTGTAAATAAATAATTAATGAGTGGCGTTCAATATTTAAATTAATATCTAAAAAGCATAATTTATTTTCTCTTATACTATATCATTCTATAAATTATGCATTTATTAAGAAAATAATTATATATCATTTTTTTAAATAGACGGTTCAATCTTTTAAGAAAAATTAATTTCTATCATTATAAAAATGTGAGAAATAAACGACTTATGAGTAATCTTTGTCTCAGTAGTTTTTGAAATTGGCACTGAAATTTTTGATTTAATATTGTTTACCATTAACAAATTATCGGTGTTAAACTGCTAAAGAAAGAGTAATGTTTTTTAAGGAATACATAACTCTGTTAGTTTATCACATGAAATGAATATATATAAAAAATTTAGTAAGAGAATGTTTGCCTTATCTCTAAAAGCTTGTTGCATATCTTTTCGATTTACATTTTTCCTTTGGATTTGAATCTTAATCTGGTGGAACTCTTTGGCATTTTTGGCTTAAATTCTAAACCTTAGGGCTAGGGGTCTTGGTGTAGTTTGTGTTTCATTAGTTTAGTTCAAGTTCGTTGTTTTTTCGGTTGGTTGATTCTATTTTGTTCTTCATCTCATGGAATGGGAAAATGTTTCATACAAGAGAAAATTTGGGGGTTCTAACAAGGGAGGAGCTTTCTCAGTTTGGAAGGAAAACAAAGGTAGAGGGTTGGGAGCCAACGTCCCCTATGTGTCATTCTTCATCTCTGACTTTCCAGACAACTTTCAAGCGAAGGATTTGTTTGATGAATTCTCTGTGTTTGGTCTAATATCTGAGGTTTATATTCCAGATAGGAGAGACAAGAGGGGTTTGAGGTTTGGCTTTGCCCGGTTTGGATTAGATCTTGCAACATCAATTTGGGTCCCAAACCGTTCAGATTTTTCAATAGCTGGCTTCAACATAAGGATTTCATGTCATTTGCCAAAGAAGTCTAGAATTCGTTGAATTTTCAAGGCTCGCCCATGTTTGTGTTTAAACAAAAACTTATGGCTTTTAAAGGTTACTTAAAGGAGTGGAATTCTAATGTATTCAGATGGCTTGATTTGAATATTGAGAACCAAGTCGACATTCTCAATGGGTTAGACATGGAATTGGAAAACAGTTTTCAGGAACTTCCGGAGGAGTTGCGTAAATCTAGATTACAGGCTTAGGAAAAATTCTGGAGTAACATTAGGATCAAGGAGAGTATGATTCATCAAAAATATATAAATA
The DNA here is from genome assembly GCA_963966055.1 of Lathyrus aphaca. Classification (NCBI taxonomy): domain Eukaryota; kingdom Viridiplantae; phylum Streptophyta; class Magnoliopsida; order Fabales; family Fabaceae; genus Lathyrus; species Lathyrus aphaca. Next base: position 19,732,679 of record OZ014519.1, on the reverse strand, counting down.
AATGGATTAAGGAGGATGATATTAATTCTCGGTATTTCCATTCATCTTTAAAACAAAGGACCGGAGTTAATACCATTTTTGATATTGGCATAGATGACAATCAGATAGAAGGTACGTGTGCCATTAAAGAGGCTGCATTCGAATTATTCAAAGAGAAATACAAGAGGGAGCCCATTGTTAGACCACGGATGGACCTTAGTTTTGTTAATAAATTGAGCCCTGAAGATAGCAAACTGTTGGATTTGAAGTTTTCTCCTCAGGAAATTTGTGATGTCGTGTTCGACTATGATTCTTCAACATCGCCAGGTCCGGATGGTTTTTCATTTGGTTTATTTAGAAAATGTCGGGATTTTTTTGGTCAAGATTTTATCAACTGTGTTATGCATTTCTCATCGTATGGAAATATGCCAAAGGATTTCTTATCTTCCTTCTTGGCGCTTATACCTAAAGTGGATAGTCCATTATCCTTTGGGGAATTTAGGCCGATCACTTTAGTCGGTTGCGTTTCTAAAGTGATTTACAAGCTTCTTTCAAAAATACTTGCGGCTGTTATTGATTGTTTAGTCTCCTCTTCCCAATCAGCCTTCATTCCAGGAAGAAGCCTCTTGGACAGAGTCCTCCTTGCCAATGAGGTAATTGATTTTGCGAAAAGAGAAAAGAAAAAGTGTCTCCTTTTCAAGATTGATTTTGCGCAGGCATACGATTGTGTTGATTGGAACTTCTTAATCCAAGTTCTTTCCGCCATGAATTTTGGGCCAAATTAGATCAAATGGATTAAAAGCGCAGTTTGCTCTAGCTTCGTATCAGTCCTTATTAATGGGAGCCCGACAAGAGATTTCACGGCATCGAGAGGGTTGAAGCAAAAGGATCTGTTAGCCTCGTTTTTGTTTGTTCTTGTTGCTGATATGCTGGCTATCCTGGTTCGAAGAGCTTATGATATTGATATGTTCCCTAATTTCTCTCATTTTGAAGGATCCTCTACTCAACTCCTTCAATTTGCGGACGACACACTTCTGTTTTGCAACGGTGATTATGTTGATTTGTGGACTATTAAATCCATTCTTCGCGGGTTTGAAATGGTGTCAGGTTTGAAAATTAATTTTTCAAAGAGTTGCCTTTACGGAGTAGGTATTGAAGAAGGTTTTTTGGATGCTGCTGAAACATTCCTTCACTATAAGTCCAGTGTTCTTTCTTGAAAATTCCTTGGATTGACTATTGGTAGAAATCACATAAAACTCCCCTTTTGGAATCCGATCATTAGTTGCCTCAAGGTTCCGTTGAACTCTTGGATTGGTAAACCTTTCGATGGGAGGTCGTGTCACGCTTATCAACTCAGTCCTTTCTAATTTTCCTATTCACTTTTTTCCTTATTTAAAGCTCCGAAAAAAATCGTGAAATCCGTTATTGCTATCCAACATAGATTCTTCTGGTCTAGTTCTAAGGAGAAATCATCCATATCTTGGGTAAAATGGAGTGATGTTTGTAGGCCCAAATCTAAAGGCGGGCTAGGTGTTAAACATGTCGGCAATTTTATCAAAGCTTTAATTTCCAAATGGCTATGGAAATTCATAAAAGAAGGTAAGGAGATTTGGAGGAACTTCATGGTAGAAATGTATGGTAGCTTGAGTAAGTGGGTGATGGACTTTGTTGAGGCTCCACTTCCCTCTAAAACTTCATTGTGGATGAGGGGCTTATTGAAGATTAAGGCGTATGCGAACATATCTTTCAATAATCTCGTAAAGCCGACCCTAGTTTCTGGTTCTCATATTTCTTTATAGAATTCTGACTGGTATGGGAATTCGGCTTTGAAATTGGCTTTTCTGAATGTGTATCAGGCTACGACGATTACCAACTGCAATGTGGCAGATTTAGGCTTTTGGGACAGCAATGGTTGAACGTGGGATTTTGCAAGACTTGGCCTGGACGACTCTATTTTGACAGCAACTTTTATTCTGAATTTTGTGAACTTTGTATCCGCTTTTCAGCCGCAGCAAGGGGCTGCTGACTCTTGGGCTTGGAGACCAGATCATTCTAATATTTTTTCGGTTAAGTCTGCGTATTCCATGATTAATGAAGTGGATAATACAAGTTACTTATCAGAAGAGGTTGGTTTATATTTGCACATTGTTTGGAAGACCAAATTGCCTATGAAATCCAAATTGTTTTCTTGGAGGCTCGCTTTGGATCGGTTACCAACTATAACCAATTTAGGAATTCGCGGGATTATTGTTCAAGATTCAGACAAAGTGTGTCCTTTTTGCCGTCAAGAAGAAGAGGTAACTTTTCATCTCTTCTTTTCTTGCCCTTTTACTAGTTTGGTTTGGAGGAAGATATATCATTGGCTTGATTTAATTCCATTCCAAGAGGACTCGTTAACCAAACATGCATTACGTTGGTTCTTACTTATGTCGGATCCAAGAGTTACTTTAATCAATTCGGTTCTATCAAATTTACTGATTCACTATATGTCCTTTTATAAGTTTCCAAGTAAGGTTATATGTATTCTTACATCTATCCAAAGTTGTTTTTTGGTACGATAAAAAAATAAAGGGATATCGTGGATTAGGTGGAGTTCGATTTACAAATCCAAAGGTGAGGGAGGTTTAGGAATCAAGGATCTTAAACTCTTCAATTATGATTTGCTTTCCAAATGGATTTGGAAAATTTTATCTCCTACGGAATCTATTTGGAGAGGTATTTTAAACACCCTCTATTATGATTATGTTTCCTCCTTTCATCTTGGCCAAATTTTTAAATATCCGGTAAAATCTTCTCTGTGGTGGAGAGATCTTTTTACAGTTTCATCCCATTTTGGCATCAGCCGTTTTACGGGCCTCCTGTCTCATAAAATTGGTAATGGCAATTTTACTGATTTCTGGTTGTCTCGATGACTTGATTCTGAACCGTTAGCTAACATTTTTCCGTAATTATGGTGTGCTGCCAAAAACACAACTCATACTGTTGTTGGAAGTGGGTTTTCGGATGATGGTAGGTGGCATTGGAAACTGGATTGGGGCGTTTCTGCATTGTCCGATCAACTGTTGCTACAGCGGGTTAGTTTGGAATCGATGTTGGCTGCTGCAATGGTGTATTCGGCCGAAAACAATTACGATTCTATGGTTTGGAGTTTAGATGGCAGTGGTTTTTTCTCGGTTAAAACTGCTTATGATTTCTTACAAAAGCTTTATGCTAGCAATGTTTTACCATAAAATTTAGCAGCTGCTTTTAAATTAGTTTTGTTGGCTTTGGTCCCGCTAAAAATTAATGTTTTCGGGTTGAGGTTATTTCATAATAAACTTCCAACTCGAGATAATTTGTTTCAGTGGAGAGTGATTACTAGTCCTCACGATAAAGTATGCCCTTTTTGTTTCTAGGTAGATGAAGATATGAAACACTTAATTTTTCATTGTTCCAAAACTATTTTGGTGTGGAAATTTGTCTTTAGGTGGTTAGATTTAAGTGACTTTTTTATCGGAGTTATTTTTAGTCATCTTAGGCGTTGGTTAGAAGGGTGTATTTCAAAGAATATTTTGGTCAAAAATACGGTTGGGCTTTGGTTGGTGATTTATTGGGTCTTATGGTCGTCGAGAAACAATATTATATTCAAAGATGAACTTTTGGACATCGATACGATAACTCATAGAATTATAATATTCTCGTGGTAGTGGCTAAGCAAGAAACATAAAAATACTTGTAACTATTATGATTGGGTCAATGTTCCTTACAATTTTTTATAAACCTTGAGTTTTTATTTTAAGGTTTTTTTTTTTGTAATCGGGTTCGGGTACCTCTTAATACCCTTTAGAATATAATTTGCTTATTAAAAAAAAACTTACAAGTGCTACATATTTGATTAACTCACATAAATATTATTTTACTATTTAAAAACTATCATCATATTTAAAATAATGAGTCAGAAACTCATTACATACATATTATTTTCTAGTATTATTTATTTATTTATTATTGATAATATGATATGGGTTCTATAACTTAACGGAAATATATGATGATATGAATTATACACTTAATATGGTTTCTGGCCAACATAGTTACCAGGTGGATCATAGTTGCAAGTGATGAATGTTCCTCCGTTATCACATCTCACTTTCCCACATCCTAGACGAACTGAGTTTCTCCAAACCACTTGTGTATAATGGCCACACACTTTACCAGCAGCACATGAATTACTATTATAATCATAGTCATATTTCTCATCAACCCATAATCTCACAGCTTCTGTGCCAGTTAAGTCACCAGTGCTCGTCGCGATATTCTCCCCATAACGGCTATCACCGGAGTGAATCAGTTGACAATCCTTACGCTGATCAGCATAACTTTGGGCAAAGGTAGCGACAGTGTCGTCCCAAACAATATCTGACACATCGACCTCAGATCTTGCTGCGTTGTGGGCGTTCACGTAGTCGGATGGTGAATCTTGTGCATGTGCAACATGACTTGCCAGAATGAAGGATAAGGTAAAGACACACAATAGAAAGAATGAACTCATTTTAGTTATTAGAATTAATTTTAGAAATGCTAATGGTATTTATATGAACGTTTTACACAAACTTTGGTAAGAAAAACAAATGGCATTTGTCATTGAATTTTTAAGCTTGAAATTGCTTGTATGACCGGACAAACTAAGTTCCTAATTTCAACCAATTGTAATTTAATTCTCATTAAGACAGTTTAGATTAAAGGGCATCAAATAGACTTTAACTTCGTGTTGGATAATTAATAAATTCTTATTAATTTATAAAACAAAAAAAAAAGGACTATTAGATAAAACAGAAATGTACTAACTAACGTTTGAATCATGACTGAAATATTTGTTCATATGAAATATTTGTTCATGATACAATTATCCTTTTTGAATGGAGTAATTCATCATACTAAAGGTTTCTATGTTTTCAAGGGGCCTATAAACTTTTATAGGATGATCAAATAGACATATGTAAGAGTACATTCCGTTATGATATCTGATGTCTTTTTTTTATAAGCAATTATATTATAAGGAGAAAAAAGAATTCTCCAAACAAAAAACAATTATAAATCAAAGATGAGGAAACAAATAACCTACAACCCCCAACCAAACACCTACCACCTCTAAAACTTACAAGAAATCAAATGAGAATTTGAACCACTCGTACAAACTACATTTTGTATTATTCAAACGACCTAAAATCAACCAATTCGAAGAATAAATTTTAATATCGTTAACAATATCATCAATATGACAAATGTCATTGTTGAAAAGGATATTATTCTTAGTTTTCCAAATAATCCAACATAAGATGAAACAAAGAGAATTAACCGTACCCGAATTGCAACGGTCAAGAAGACCCATGTTCCAAGCTTTGGCATGAAGGCAACAATCATTCTCTGCGATCCTTTCTATATCAACCCACTCACACACCTTGTTCCACACCATCAACGACTAATCCTCTAGAACTTGACAACAAAACAAACCTTTTCGTTATCGTTCTCTATAATTTTTCTGTCAACCAAATTCGACTTCGTAGGAAGTCTATCAATCACCAATTTCCACGATAAAAACTTGAATTTTAAGCGGAATAATCGACTTCCAAACAAAATCCAGCACCTCTACTTTATTCGCATCCAACACGGACTAATTGCACACGAATTAATTATAGAATAGAAAAATTGAACCGAGAATCCTTTAGTAATGTTAGCCTCCCACAACCACACATCCTTAGCTTCCATACTAATGTTCTGATTTTCCAGCAAAAGTAACAACTCGTGTGCACCTGATTCTAGCAAAACGTCACCTGCAAAGTTCAAAAAATTCGTATTCCAACACCATGTATCATCAGTCCAAACCCACATATCCGAAACTGATTTTACCTTTTTGTTGCACCCCAAAATTTTCCCTCCTTTTGTTGTTTCAATCAATAAGGGGTTTGTACGTTACATTCGCATCGCATTAGGTCATGCTCATGATCATACTTTTTTTGGTTTTCTCAAAGATTGGGATCAAGAGTTCCCCTCAGTCAGTGTCCTATTGAACTTCTGAGATTTCATTCCACTCAAGCTTGGAGGTGGACCTTAAAGCCTTATCATAGGTATTTGTATCATGCTTCATCAGATGTTCAGGATGGTCTTCATTTTTCAAACATTGAGACATAGTTCACCAAGTCATCAAGTTGAGGTTTTGTGATTTGGAATTGTGAGAAGATTGATCCATAATGTGAGATATGTTTTTGAAGACGCATTGTGACCGAGACTATCACTCCTCTGGCTACTTAATATGCAAGATTATGTTCAGACTAAGAAGAATGAATGGTGGTTAGGGTACTTTGAATTGAGAAATTACTCTTAAGGTCTTAAGAAACCAAATTTTCTGTCTCCTCATTTAAGTCTTTCAAATCATGGGGATAATGTTATTTCAAGGTTATTTTGAATTATCTTCATTTCTTTTTGATATTGTGAGAAGTAATTAGAATTTGAAGTGAGAAAGCCTGTTTATTCTAGTGACTTTACATAGGATTACAGTTGGCATGAGTTTGAATTTAATGACTCAATTCGTGAATTCACATTTTTGAACACTATGGACGAAATTGGCGTCAAGTTTTGTATTTGGTCATTGTCAAAGTTGATGTATTTTGCCTTCAAGCCACGCCCCTTTAGGGATATGATTTTGAAACGAACAAGTTTATTCAAGTTTAAAATGATTATTTCAAGGTGAGATTATTTTGTACAAAGAATTGGGGTGTTATTTCCAAAATGTTTCCAGTTAACAATGTCCGAACTCAAATGTTGTTAAGATAGTTGCATTCAAAATTACAATTCAGTAAAAGGATTTGTTCAAATCCAAGATTTACATCATCACTTTCAATCTCAAAGAATAAGTCCAAATGCTAAGAGAGAAATGAAAACCAAAATAACAAACAAAATTGAAATCATTACAATTACATTGTTACAAGGTCAATGGCATACAATGCTCCAAACGTTTAGCCTCCTGACATAGCTGTGTATCGCTGCCATCCATAGCTCATCTTTTTCCAAGCAGCTTGCAAATGACGACTTCGTATCAGTTCATTCATCCAAGCCTTCGCCAATTCCAATCTCAAGCTCCAACCGTGGTAAACATGAAAACAATTGAGACAAGAATCACAAGGATAAAACAGGAGATTTTTGTCGGCAAATAAGTTTGAAATTAGTTCACAACAAACATCAAAAAGTAGCTTAGGTTAGGAAGAGATTATGATATCACCGTGAAACTTATTGCATAAATCAAGCATGACTTAAAAAACCAGGACATACAACTTCCACAACTAGTCAATAATGCACGACTTTGTAATGATAAAAACATAAGTTCCACAATTCATGTTGATCAAGATCCAAGGTGCAAGCATAAGAAGATTAAATATAACACAAAACAAGGGTTTCGAAGGCCACATATGGTTTTATATATTATTAAACTTATTTGCAACCTTGATATAACAAAATCAGAGGTCATATGAGTCTTTTAAGCATCATATTCCAAGTAATTTCTCACCTAAGCAAAAAAAAAAAGCATGTGTTCAAGCTATGGACATATTCAAATCGCAAAGTATTAAGGAAAATGTGGGATCAACTGCAAGTCAAAGAAAAACATCATCTTGTTCATCAAGGATTTACAATACATTTCACTTATCATATTCTAAGAAAAAACATTTCTTTTTTCTGTCTCAATTTAAGTGGTCTCTACTGCATGTTTCAACATAGCTTTTTACCCATGGCATTAACATATCATAACACGACCAAATCTCAATTTTAAGCATCAACAAGATTTTTGTACACTAAGGAGGAACCAAAAGAGGCAACAACATTTGACCTCATTAAGCTTGGATAAAAAGAGGCAAAGGCAAATACCTTGAAAGCAGAAGTCAGTACACGAAAAGTACAACATCTTGGAATCCGGAAGATATGAGAAGGACCACACAATCACATCTACCTGCCTTCAGCATACACAAACCTCCAAAGGTCTGCTACAAGCTCACATCACAATGTGCCAAGGCCTGTAAAATCACAGCATCAAGTATACATCAAGAAAGGATAAAAAGGTGGTCTGCAGAAAAGTACATTGGAATCTGTGATAGGTTTATCATCAAGTCAATACACAAGTTTGAAAAATGAAAAAAAGCAAAGATGGCGTGTTTTTAAAATAAAATCTCCACAGAGAGAGTTTCATACTATTGGGTAAAAGACTTTCTGAGCATCAAAAAACGCATATTGACATATTACTGAAAAGTTTTTGAGGAAATTTTCAAAGAAGTAACCCTAATTCGTGAGTATAAAATCAAGGGTTATGGACCGAAAAGAGGGGGCGGAAAAGCGAAAGGAAAATCACAATAAAAAAACCCTAAGAGACCTCTTTCATAGAAAAGTAACTGAGATTTCAAAATAAGGACTTGGATTAATAGAAGGAAATTGTGAAGAAAATCGCTTTACCTCACCGTGGAAATCCTTGTCCCAACAATAACGTTTGCTTTCCGCGTTCATCTTCAATCCTTCAACAGTCCCTACCTCACGAGTTTATCGGCCATTGCTCCCAGCTTGAGACAGAGAGAACGGAAGCGTGACGGAGATTTGAAAGCTAGCCTTCGAAATTTTTCGCCATTTGTAAGTCTTTCCCTTCTTCTTTCCACACTTGTTTATCATTGTCATTGGATTGATTAGAGAGAAGATAGTGTTCTAATCGAGAAACAGATAGATTCGAGTTGAACTTCTTTTCGGTTGATTTTCTATTGAGGTTTGCTTGAGTTGTTTGTTGTTGGCGAGGTTTTGTTCGTGAGTTTTTGTTAGGGAGTGTTGTCTGGATCGCATTGACGATTGGAGGAGACGGTGAGAAGGAGGTAGACGGTGAGTTGAGATTTGTGAGAGGATTCGTTTGATTTTCTTTTCCTTTTAGGGTAAGTTCGGCCGCTGAAACCCTAGGGCAATCTTGTCCCCTTTTAGGAAAAGGACACCAAACCGGATCCGGGCCAGACCCGACCCGGCCGGTTTTTACTTCATGGGCCTACGGGCTTTGCTCTCAACACCCCATCCCCGCTTGGCCCATCCGCTTCCTTTTCCTTTTTTTATTTTTTCTTTATTTATTTTATTTCCTTTTATATAATTAACAAATTCTAAGTAAATATTTCTTTAAAAGAAAATTCCATTGTTTACTAATAATTTTAATCTAATTAAGATATTTATTTCATTAATTATTCCGTCAAAAAATTTATATTTTAGTTAGTTAACTACTTTATGTTTATTTATTTATGCATATGTTGTTCGTTTTCGTTTTACTTTTCATTTGGTTGTGATGAGGACGGACGACTCGTATTGGGTTTTGGTTGTTACTTTCACATCTCGTTTATAACTTGTCAAAATACGAAGTGAATACGCTCGCAATATAATAATCATTTTGAAAGACAAATTAATTATTTGGTCCAACGCCAAATAAACGATTTTTTAAAAAAACAAATATACGTCTACATTATGCACACACGTAAGTCGGTCACTTATGTGACCGCCATCTGCACGATATATTTATTGCTTAAAAATTAAATACAAAAGATTAGAGCTCCAGAGTCTAGCATTCCACACGTTCTAGAATGAATCGCTCATGGGCTAGCCCCACGCGACGTGATTCATTCACCTTCTTGTATTTCAAAATGTCTTAAATCTTAAAAATTAAATACAAAATATTAGAGCTCCGGAGTCTAGCATTCCGCACTCTCTAGAATGAATCGCTCCTGGGCTAGCCCCACGCGACGTGATTCATTCAACTTCTTGTATCTCAAAATGTCTTAAATCTTAAAAATTAAATACAAAAGAATAGAGCTCCAGAGTCTAGCATTCCGCACGTTCTAGAATGAATCGCTCCTGGGCTAGCCCCACGCGACGTGATTCATTCGCTCTTTCATATTTAAAATACAATTCAAAATTTATCAACCAATCAAAATCATTTTTCATAATTAATCAACAAAAGAATAGAGCTCCGGAGTCTAGCATTCCGCATGTTCTAGAATGAATCGCTCCTGGGCTAGCCCCATGCGACGTGGTTCATTCGCCCCTTTTGTTTAAAACACTTTAATAAAGATCAAACACCTTTTCTCTAAATGAACATTGTTTAAATCATTCTATCTTACAAACAAGCTAGTGCTTCAGCCTCCTATCGCGAGCAGATGAGCCAACACTTAGCAGTTAGAATGCGTTTTCAAACAATCGTTCAATAAAAAACACAAACCGTAGTTGCACGAACTACGAAGCTCTGATTTTCCCATTGTACAAGGGAATACGTAGGCACGGGGATTTTAATCCTTCGCGAGCACAATAATAAAAAACTAACAATTCCTCTGTAACAAATAATAACTAAAACATTTCCTTAAAATCAATCTTAACAAAAAGAAGATAATAATACAAGTTAACATTTAAGCGCGAATTAGACTAAGAGGTTCCCGTTGGGTACAATGGACGTGAGGGGTGCTTAGTACCTTCCCTTTGCGTAATTGACTCCCAAACTTAGATTAGTGGTTTCGTTGACCATTTCTTGTCCTATTTAGGTTGTGTCTATATCTCCCTTTTCTTTAGTTAGAATAAATAGAATTAGGTGGCGACTCTGTTGTTTGTTTTAGGATCGTATTTTTCGAGGTACGACACTTATTATCAACCTCTTGAAAAAGCCTGGGAAATGCTTCACTCAAAGGATAATTATCTGCCCATTTGGTCTGCCAGAAAGCCACATTACAACCTTAACTGATCTTGCAAGATAACAGATTGCAGAACCTCACACGATCAACCCCATCATCAATGGAAAACACATCCTTCATCCAAAGGGAATCTCTAGATTTGTTAACTCCATCCTTAGAATTATGAACTTTCAAGCTCATATTACCATATCTATTAACAAGAGTGGATCTCCAAATCTCATTGACGTCACAAACAAATTTCCATAACCACTTAGCCATAAGCGCTCTGTTAAAGTTTCCCACGTGTTTGATAACAATACCCCCAACATCCTTTGATTTACAAACCGTCTTCCAAGTTACCCACGATATAAATTTATTATTAGAAGAACCCACCCACAAAAAACATCTTTGAATAGCAATAATATCATTCACTACCTTCTTAGGCGTCTTGAAAAAAGATAGATTATGAATCAGAATATTAGCTAAAAAGAAGTTGATTAATGACACTCTACCTCTAATGGAAAGATTGGGACCAATCCAAGAAGACAAATGATTCCTCAATCTAGAAACAATCGGCCTCTAGAAAGATATAGGACGATTATTTCCACCAATCATAAGACTAAGAAACCGAAACGGTAAATTGACAGATTTGCAATGAAGAAAATGTTTTGTTGACTCAAGAAATCCCTCCTCCAAACCTACACCATACAAGAAGCTCTTGCCATAATTAATTTTCAAGCCTGAATCAAATTCAAAAGCTCTAAGGATTGACTTGAAGGTCCACATATTTAACATTGCACCATCTCCTAAAACCAAGGTGTCATTAGCAAACTGCAGTAATATTGGCAATAGGCGCGTCGTTGATTCTGAACTTAGACAAATGGTTATGAGAAATGGTAGATCGAACCATACAAGTCAGCCCTTCCACTTCTATCACGACGAGGAATTGAGATAAGGGATCTTCCTGTTTCAAACCTTTCAGAACTTTGAAATCCTTGGATGGAATGCCATTGATCAAAATAGAAATGTAACTATTGAATACTAAGCCTCCCACCCAGTTAATCCACTTAACACCAAAAGCCATCCTTGAAAGCACTGATTCTAAGTACTTCTAGTCAACATAATCATAGGCCTTTGCGAAATCAACTTTAAGAATCAAGCATTTTCTTTTAAATATCTTTGCGTAATCAATTATTTCACTTGCCAGTAAAATGCTATTCATAAGCGGCCGGCCAGGGATGAAACCTATTTGAGATGGAGAAATCAATTTATGGATTATAGATCCCAATCTTCCAGCCAACATTTTTGATATCGTCTTCGTAACACAACTAACCAAACTAATCAGTCTAAACTCTTCAAACTTTTGAGGATTATCGTTTTTTGGTATCAAAGCGATGGAGGATGAAACATCTTTGGGAGGAAACCAGTACTGAAGAACTCAAGAACATAATTGGTCTAATCATCCCCCAAGATATCCCAACAGGATTTTAGGAAGTTGAAATTGAAGTCGTCTACTCTCGGGCACTTATTGCCATTACATTCAAAAACTACTTTTTTTTTTACTTCTTCCCTAGAGAACTCAGCCTCCATATACTCTTCTCCATCTTCAGAACTAAGACAAGCCAAAGAATCCAAATTGCAGCTGAAATTCATTCTGTTGGAATGGATGAATTTGACTTCAAAAAATTTCCTGGCCTCTTCTTTGATCTCCTTAGGATCAACCAACATAGAACCTCTCGATTAAATAGCCAAAATAGAGTTATACCAACATCTATCCTTCAAATAATTATGGAAAAATTTGGTGTTGAGATCTCCATTCCTCGCCCAAGACACTCTAGCTTTCGGCTGCAACATACTGTCTTTCAACCTTAGCAATTTGCACATTCCTTCATGAGCCAAAAACACCTCTTTCACTTTCTCTTCATTAAGAACTGAATCGTCCAAGACCATGGATAATTCACTATCGTTCAGATTATCAATGCAGTCTTGAATCTTAAGGTCCAGCCACCCAAAGATCTTGATATTCCACTCTTTGATGTCTAGTTTGAGGGCTCTGAATTTAATCATCAAAATATGAGCCTTTGATCCTTCAAAACTATAGGAATTCCAAGCTTTTCTGATGAAAGGGAGGAAGTCTTTATGATCAAGCCAGCAGATAAAGAATCTGAATGGTTTAGGTCCCCAGTTTCTGTTGTTAGTCGTCAACCAAACAGGTTGGTGATCAGACACATCCCTCTCACTCACCGATTGACAATTCAGAAACATCTTAGAAATAATATATTCATCCACAAGAAATCTATCCAGTCTACTCCTGCATTTTCCATTCAAATTGAACCTAGTGAATTTGCTTCCTATCACTGACAAGTCGATCAGATTAAGGTTATCAATGAAATCCCTGAACTCGACCATGTCCTTCCCACCATAATCAATTCTCTCTTTTCTTTCCGCCTCTGATTTTATTTCATTAAAATCACCGCCCATTATCCAATCACAGTTATGAAACTGACTTTTAAGAGATAATAACTCAGTCCACATTTTTCTTTTCTCCAACATGCTACAGGAAGAATAAACATTAACCACTATTAAAGAATAGTCCTTCCAAGAGAATTGAATACCCAAAAATCCTTTGCCTCCAAAACTAAAACAAGCCTTAATGGACTTAGGATTCCACATTGTTATGATACCTCCTGAACATCCATCTGAATTAGCAGCTGACCACTCTACATCTGGAGACTTCCACAGACTTTGTATCATTTTATCATCCATCGTACTAATTCATAAGACATATGTAAGAGTACATTTTGTTCTGAATAGTGACGTTTCTCCTACAACTTACACTTGTTTTAGAGAATCTAGGATCTTTCTCGTGTCAATAGTTTGTGGTAGAGTATCTTTGTTGATTTGTTCATGAACCAAAACATGGTAGAATTTTCAAATTTGAGTTTGCGTCCATGACCAAAATAATTAGGCTCCTAGGTTCCTGGTTTACAACAAGTGTAATAAATTTTCATTAAGGTGGAATGGATTAAAGGGCACTACATAGAGAATTTAACTTTTGGTGATGGCTTTAGTAAAAAAAAAATCTTTGGTGATGGCTGAATAAGAAATTCTTCAAAAATAGACAGCAGAAAATTTACTGCATAACTGTTGGAATGATATCAAAAGTTACTCTATGTTTGGACGACAAATTAAATATCAAATTATGAATCATCTATCCCATCAATGAATTAATCAACTTAAAATACAATTTAAACAAGACGTCTAAACATTATTTAATTGATCATTTGAATTAATCTATAACCTTACAGCTATTAACAACTTTATCGCAAGAAAGATATATACATAAAATTTATTACATTTTCATTAAGGTGGAATGGAAAGATATATACAATTCATTTGTTTCCTTGATTGTATAAAATGCTCTTGTACAAATGTAAAAATAAATGAAGACTATGAATTTTCAATTACTTGTCATTGGAGTTATGATTAAGTGTAAAAGCGAGGATGAACGCCACTACTAGAAAATTCGTTTTTAATGACCGATTTAGTGACTGAAATTTTTTGGTCACTATAGCCACCGAATTAGCCAATGAAATTTGATATTCATGAGCAAATTTTTTTTGGTCACTAAATCGGTCACTAAATAAATATTAGTCACCGATATTTAGTGTTCATCCTCGCTTTACACCTAATCAAAACACCAAAGGCATTCAATTGAAAATTCATAGTCTTCATTTATTTTTACATTCATACAAGGAGCATATTTTATACAATCAAGGAAACAAATGCTAAAACTAAAAATAAAGTTAGTACCTCATCACTACAAATAATACATTTTATGACAACACTTTCACCTCACATTTTGTTTTTTTAACAATGTCATTTATTTCCTTGAATTTAGTAGATACTCGAGGGGAAAGCCAATTTTGGGGATATGCTTCAAATCCTAACAACGACGGTTTATGTTTTTTAAGTGACACATTTCTTTTTATTTTATTTTTAATCATAAATTCAATGATTTATTCCTTTGGTTTCATTAATAACTGAGGGTTTAAATACCCATATTTAATTATAAAATCATTCATTCATTATGTTGTACCATAAACCTTACTCATTCTTTGGAATGAATTGCAAAACAAAAAAATCTTCAAGTTTTCTTAATTAGTTAAGAAATATTTCAAGGTTTTGTATTGTTGTTCTTCTAACACCAATCTTGAACAAAACATTTTTCTGTTCTTGCAATCTATCTCACATAATGGTATTGTTTTTTTGTTTTTGTTATTGATGATGATTATAATGATGTTGTTGTTATTAGTATTGTTGTTGTTATTGTTTTCACCTCTTGCAAGACTATTTTTATATTTTGGAAACATTCTATAATTTATTTTTTTCTTCGGTTAGAAACATTGAGAAATTTATTCCTAATTATATTGATAATATATTACAAGAAACGTTAATATTTCACAAAACATGATCTTGAATTTTTTTTAATATATTTATTTGTTTGAATACTTGTAACGCCCCAAACTGCTTTCAGGATTACCGACTGACCATAGAAACCAACATGAGTCTTTCAGCATGTTTTGTACTCACTCACACACTTTCTAGGAAATATGTAGAAGGTCACCAATAAAAATACAACTCCAACACAAGTACGTTTAACTATTGAGCTCTTGTTTGTAAGGTTATCGAAAAGAAGACGCATATTATTGGTATAGGTAGTACCAATAAATATTTATAAGCCTTCCTTCAACCATGCATTCCATACATACATAGTCTTAGGATCCTCTCATTCCTATGTAAATTTAGGCAACTACTCCCTGCCCTCTCCGGCCTCTGGTTTACAACCATTCCTCGCCCTCTGCAGTCTCGTGTGTTACATGTCCACCAGCTTCCTCTTGATTTGACCCCGAACCACATTGTACAGAGAGAAGTCTGTTATGATACTGTTGATTTTCCACTTCTTCACTTGGTTCCTTGGAGTACCTCCAATCTAATAAATTTATCGTCAAAGAATTATATCTACAACAATAATGTTACGTATTCCTTTGTGTTGACTGCCAAATTCCAAGTGATCGAGATAATTGATTCCAATTTCGTCTTCAATGTGTGGTAAAAGTTTCCCATCTTTGATCCCTCTTCGGGTCTTGGTTGGATTAACTGGCGTTTAATATAACTACATAAAGGTAATCCTTTAGTTCTCTTAAGCATCTCCAAGGGTTACGACACTCCGTCCAATACTTGGTATTCACACGCTCATTAGTTAGCACACAAAACATGTGATTACATATCAACATTAATGTCTCTTCAATACCATTCAATCAACAGTTCTTCTCTAGATTATGGTGGATCCAATACTACAAATAATACATTTCACGACGACGATTTTCACCTCGCGAAATGAAAAACTAAGTTCAAATACTTGGACGTATCTTTTCTTTTTAAAAACAACAATATATTTTGTCGGTTGTTTGGAAAAATGATGGGTAAACATATAAAGTATGCATGCTTCTAATCATAGTAACCTCAGTTTATGTTTTTATCTCATTAAAAGTTGCGCATTCTTGAAATTTGTATTTTTAATTTAAAAGTACGCTACTTTACCCTTCGATTTTCTTACCGTCCGAGGTGAATATATTTCTCTGATATATATAGATTTAGCATGTAGCATTCAATTTCATTTTTCTAAACAACATCAATAAAACCCTAACAAAGATC